>JARQOC010000008.1:6668147-7993147 GCA_033576535.1 Allobates femoralis
AGACAGACACACACAGAGACAGACAGACACACACAGAGACAGACAGACACACACAGAGACAGACAGACACACACAGAGACAGACAGACACACACAGAGACAGACACACACAGAGACAGACACACACAGAGACAGACACACACAGAGACAGACACACACAGAGACAGACACACACAGAGACAGACACACACAGAGACAGACACACACAGAGACAGACAGACACACACAGAGACAGACACACACTTTCTGACACTCCTCTGTGATTCTTCCCCTGTGCACCAGCAGGAGATGTGTGTATCGATCTTCCAGGACCTGCACCATGTGACAGCCTGAGTCACATGTGTTTATTGATCTTCCAGGACCTTTACACCATCTCCTGCTGGTGCACAGGGGAAGAATCACCCGGGACATATTTCTCCTTACATAACACGACTGAGGCATTGCAACTGTGACATTTGTGCAATTTGTCTAAGTCTTTCTCAGAAGGATATACGTCAGTTGCCCTAGTCAGGATGAATGAATGGACATCTGTCCTCTATAGGGACCCATTGCAAATAAATCAAGACAAACCGCCTATGACCTGGTACACTGTGTCTGCGGTGCTTTCCTTACGATTATACACTGCTGCGGTGACACAGGCTGACTGGACAGAGGCTAAAACAACACATATTACGTCTCTAGTAAAGTTTCATCACAGCGTATGGGAATATTAAAATACATGCTGAAAAAAAGATCACAAAGTATAAAGTTCACTAAGTGCAATCAGCCTCAAATGGGTAAAAAAGAAAAAAAACAAGCATCTTTGCTACTTGTCCCTTATAAAACCTCTCTATTCTCAAGAACAGAGGGATTTTTAATGGTGCAATTTACTGTTCGTTCCCTATACCTGTGCAGGATCAGCGGTGACCAGTCATCTACAAGGAGTGCAGGGCTTGCAAACCTTTCCCTATAGAGCTTGTAAGCGCCGCTCTGAAGACATCGTTCCTCTGCACTCAGTCCTCCAATAATGCCTAAGCAGAGCGTCCTCTACTCCTAGCATGCAAGAGTCCACAATTCAGACCATTGGTGCAACCATGAACTGTCAATTATCAGGAACTCACCGCCCCCTTCCTCCCTCCCCTGAAGCACGGACTGCAATGCACTGACTACAGCCAAATCAGACACCCTCATACAGGGCTGTGGAGTCGGAGTCGTGGAGACGGTGCTCATTTTGGATGGAGTCGGATTCCTGGAACTAGAGGAGTCGGATGTTTGGCTTACTGACTTCACAGCCATGGTTATGGAGTCAGAGTCATGGAGTCAGATTCAGGGAAATTGAGGAGCTGGAGTTGGATGTGTGGCTTATTGACTTTACAGCCATGGGTATGGAGTTGGAGTCGGTGTCCATGTTGGTGGAGTTGGACTCAGGGAAATTGAAGAGTCAGAGTCAGAGTAGAAGTCGGAGGTTTGACTTAATGACTCCCCAGCCCTGCCCTCAATGGCATATATGAGGCCGTTAAGTTTGGATACCCACAGGTAGTCAATGCATTGCGGTCCATGCTTGGGTTGCATTTCACGGACGTCAACAGCAGCACGAGTGATCAATTATTACATAGTTCCTGCATCAATACATTAGGTCTTGGCATCAACAAAAAGAAGCTTTATAAACAAGTCAATCATCTCCCCATTCTCATGGTGTTTTCTACATCCCCACAATACAGCGGCTTGTATGAGAGTTGGTTAATGGACATGAAATTCATAGCTGTGTAATATGAAGCCGTAATAGTTCATGCTGAGGCTTAAATTGAGCTATTTAGGGTCATTTCTATGTAATAAATGAGGTTATTGTGAGGCTTCGACAATGGGGAAGGTTAGGTTTTGCTCCCATTTATTGCAGCACTTTTGGAGTTTGTGCATCGCCGGCGGTACGTTGGGAGTTTGTGCATCGCCGGTGGCACGCTGGGAGTTTGTGCATCGCCGGTGGCACGCTGGGAGTTTGTGCATCGCCGGCGGTACGTTGGGAGTTTGTGCATAGCCGGTGGCACGCTGGGAGTTTGTGCATCGCCGGCGGCACGCTGGGAGTTTGTGCATCGCCGGCGGTACGTTGGGAGTTTGTGCATCGCCGGCGGTACGTTGGGAGTTTGTGCATTGCCGGTGGTACGTTGGGAGTTTGTGCATTGCCGGTGGCACGCTGGGAGTTTGTGCATCGCCGGTGGCACGCTGGGAGTTTGTGCATCGCCGGCGGCACGCTGGGAGTTTGTGCATCGCCGGCGGCACGCTGGGAGTTTGTGCATCGCCGGCGGCACGCTGGGAGTTTGTGCATCGCCGGTGGCACGCTGGGAGTTTGTGCATTGCCGGTGGCACGCTGGGAGTTTGTGCATTGCCGGTGGCACGCTGGGAGTTTGTGCATTGCCGGTGGCACGCTGGGAGTTTGTGCATTGCCGGCGGCACGCTGGGAGTTTGTGCATTGCCGGCGGCACGCTGGGAGTTTGTGCATCGCCGGCGGCACGCTGGGAGTTTGTGCATCGCCGGCGGCACGCTGGGAGTTTGTGCATCGCCGGTGGCACGCTGGGAGTTTGTGCATTGCCGGTGGCACGCTGGGAGTTTGTGCATTGCCGGTGGCACGCTGGGAGTTTGTGCATCGCCGGTGGCACGCTGGGAGTTTGTGCATCGCCGGTGGCACGCTGGGAGTTTGTGCACTGTCGGTGGAACGCTGGGAGTTTGTGCAATGCTGGCGGGAACGCTGGGAGTTTGTGCAATGCTGGCGGGAACGCTGGGAGTTTGTGCACTGCTGGCGGCACGCTGGGAGTTTGTGCATTGCCGGTGGCACGCTGGGAGTTTGTGCATCGCCGGTGGCACGCTGGGAGTTTGTGCATCGCCGGTGGCACGCTGGGAGTTTGTGCACTGTCGGTGGAACGCTGGGAGTTTGTGCAATGCTGGCGGGAACGCTGGGAGTTTGTGCAATGCTGGCGGGAACGCTGGGAGTTTGTGCACTGCTGGCGGCACGCTGGGAGTTTGTGCACTGCTGGCGGCACGCTGGGAGTTTGTGCATCGCCGGTGGCACGCTGGGAGTTTGTGCATCGCCGGTGGCACGCTGGGAGTTTGTGCATCGCCGGTGGCACGCTGGGAGTTTGTGCACTGCTCGAGGCACGCTGAGAGTTTGTGTACTGCTGGAGGCACGCTGGGAGTTTGTGCAATGCTGGCGGGAATGCTGGGAGTTTGTGCATCGCCGGTGGCACGCTGGGAGTTTGTGCATCGCCGGTGGTACGCTGGGAGTTTGTGCAATGCTGGGGGGAATGCTGGGAGTTTGTGCATCGCCGGTGGCACGCTAGGAGTTTGTGCAATGCTGGCAGGAACGTTGGGAGTTTGTGCAATGCTGGCAGGAACGTTGGGAGTTTGTGCAATGCTGGCAGGAACGCTGGGAGTTTGTGCATAGCCGGGGCACGCTGGGAGTTTGTGCATCGCCGGCGGCACGCTGGGAGTTTGTGCATCGCCGGCGGCATGCTGGGAGTTTGTGCATCGCCGGCGGCACGCTGGGAGTTTGTGCATCGCCGGCGGCACGCTGCGAGTTTGTGCATCACCGGCGGCATGCTGCGAGTTTGTGCACTGCTGGGGGCACGCTGGGAGTTTGTGCATCGCCGGCGGCACGCTGGGAGTTTGTGCAACGCCGGCGGCACGCTGGGAGTTTGTGCATCGCCGGCGGCACGCTGGGAGTTTGTGCATCGCCGGCGGCACGCTGGGAGTTTGTGCATCGCCGGCGGCACGCTGGGAATTTGTGCACTGCTGGGGGTACGCTGGGAGTTTGTGCATCGCCGGGGCTATTTTGGATTCTTTCCTTGAAGCGTGAACAATATTATCTTTGTGTGCGAGACATAAATGACATGAGAACGGCTACCGCACACACATGGAAAACACACAATGACATTACATTTAGCAGTAGGAAGACTTGGTTTCCTGTTTCATTACACTAGGACTGCAAAGTAGACAAGGAAAAACTTTACCGGCCTACCCATCGTGCCCCTCTTCCCGGGAACTCCAGGCAAACCCTGCGTGGAAAAAGAAAGAAGACGGCTTAGGTTACAAGTTTACAAAGACATCAGTGTACAAGTGTGGAAATGACAGAACAGGCGGCGCTTCCACTAAAGACCTCTGAAGAAAACCCCGGACCCTCCTGTATGGGAAGGCCGAGCCCGGACTATGAGAATAGGACCGGTATTACAGAACGGGCATTTTATCTTACAAGGTCCTCGGAATCAATATATTGTATCGTAGACAAGTGCAGTCTACAGGAGCCTCTCAATGAATGAGATCATCACAAAGTGACTTTATATCAGTAATTCAATCCATAAAGTGACCACATCTATTATATAGAGTCATTACACACAGAGGGATCTATGTCATGGGTTTATTTCTGTTAATGTTGATGATTAATGAAAACCCAAATGTCATTGTCTCAGAAAATTAAAGAGTCACTATTACTAGAGCGAGGGTTAAAAGGAAAAAAAGGTTTGGTACAGGTTAGTCAATTGATAAAAGATTGATTGCTCTCAGTGGGAGAAACAAGATAATAATCTTGTAGTTGTGATACCTTATAATGGTTACAAAAATAAAGTAATGATGTTACAAAGCGAGCTCTCGAAACGGATTAGGTCTCGTCATCAGGCATGCACAAGCTCTCAAGACTGCTTACGTCTTCATCAGGCAAGGTTAAGCTTTTGAGACTGCTTATGTCTCATCAGGCATGGCAAGCTTTGGTGACCACTTTTGTCTCTATCAGGTATGGACAAACTCTGAAGACTGCTCACGTCTCTTCATGAGGTAGGACAAGCTCTCGAGACCGATTATGTCTCTACATCAGGCATGGTCAAGCTTTCGAGACTGCTTACGTCTCTTCACCATGCCTGATGAAGAGACAGAAGAAGTCTCAAAAGCTTGACCATGCCTGATGAAGAGACGTAAGCAGTCTCGAGAGCTTTACCATACCTGATGAAGAGACGTAAGCACTCTCGAGAGCTTGTTCATGCCCTATGGAGACGTAAGCAGTCTTGAAAGCTTCACCATGTTTGATGAAGAGACGTAAGCAGTCTCAAAAGCTTGAAAATGTCTGGTGAAGAGATGTAAGCAGTCTTGAGAGCTTGTCAATGAAGAGATGTAAGCAGTCTCAAAAGCTTAACTTTGCCTGATGAAGACATGTAAGCAGTCTAGAAAGCTTGCCCATGCCTGATGAAGGGATGTAAGCAGTTTTGACAGCTTGATCATGCCTGATGAAGAGATGTAAGCAGTCTCGAGAGCTTGACAATGCCTGATGAAGAGATGTAAGCAGTCTCGAGAGCTTGATCATGCCTGATGAAGAGATGTAAGCAGTTTTGAAAGCTTGATCATGCCTGATGAAGAGACGTAAGCAGTCTTGAAAGCTTGACCATGCCTGAGGAAGAGATGTAAGCAGTCTCGAGAGCTCGCTTTGTAACATCATTTACTTTACTTTTGTTGGCCATTAAAAAGCATCACAACTACCCGATTATCATTTTGCATCTCCCGCTGAGGCCAGTCAGTCAGAGCTACGGCAGCGCGGTAGCTGTTCCAAGGGTAAGGGATGCATTTTGATCTGATAACAGTATAGATGTCATTTCCAGACATTGTTTGAGATGGGCTTTTCCAATGTGGTTGTAACAGCTGAACAGTCACTGACTCCTAACATTCTCCTACGGTGAGACAACCCCCATCATCTGCCATGCATTATACCTATCATCATCACCCCTTTTGTCAGGATTTGATGAATGTTACCAATGGTAACACATAATTACTCCGAAGTCTTGGCCTCTATTAAAGGGGGTCATGACTTCCCGTCCTTCGAGGGGGGAGATCCTTTGAATTTACACACTCCCTGTCCGTGTTAGATTGCCCTATAAAACGCTCACCCGCTGTGCCCGGGAGTCTCTAAAGTGATTGAACACCTCATGAGTAAAACAAATCAATTACCCAAGGTCTTAAGAAGTGCAGCAACTACCCCCCCACCCCCCTAAACATCCTCCATCTGCGTAATAGATTAAGAGGTTCTCTCCTGCTGCTGTGTCCTCCCCCTGATTCTGTTGTTCCGTCGGCCCATAGTGATGGGTTGGAGGGGCAGGATAGAGGCATGGTAGTCATTATCCTTTGAACATCACATGGTTGTGCTTTTCACATCAGCGAGGTTCTCCCGAATGTCATGGGAATGCAAGTCTGTGTTACTGATCGACAGGTCCAATTTGAGAAAGCCACAACCCCAAACCGCTGATACTGAGAGACTAATTGGCTTGTCAATACACGTTTGGTTGATCTGCAGTGCATCAGTGTGGACCTCTACCATGGGTCCCTGATCGTCTAAAACCATGAAAAATGGGAATGAATCAGATTGTCCAGGGTAACACGTTTCAGAAAACTGGTGCAGCACGAGAAAAGTCATGGAGATGTGAGATATTCAGATTTTTTTATATTCCAAGATTATGGTGATTGAGCGTTCCTAGAGCTTGAAGTGCTGATCACTAGTGAGGAGTGGGCACTACTATGCTTGGGTAACGAGTGTCACGTGTTGACTGCTTTGCAGTCCATTACTGCTGCTGCTGTGATTAAACTGAGTTTTTTTCCTTTAGTCTACGCGGTGTGCGGCTCTGCAAGTGGAGGGGTGAGCCATAGCATATAGGTATAGGGGTGTGTCTTAGTATTCTGATCTCCACTCCCCCAGCCTTGAAATAGTTCCACTTCCCTCCATTAGGTGTCGCAGTTCGAGCTCATTTCTACTTGGACCCCATGCTGTGAAGTCGTGCTGTGCTGAGCTGTGTTATTGCCTTCCATTGAAAGTGCTGGGTTTATGTGGTCTGTGGGTGGAGCAAGAGGCTCTTAGCCTAGGGCTGATCAGGAGCGAAGAGCTAGGGTGGAGACCCACACCTCCCCACCTGGGGTACCTCTGGGAACAGGATGAGTTAGGGAACCCACACTAGCTCCCTTGAATGCCTTGCCCATCTTACCTTCCTGTTACCCGATTCCCTATCTGCTGTACTACCCTGTGACAAAGAGCAGTTGGGGTCACGTGTTTAGCGGATGCGGGAAAGGAAGCAGGATGGTATAACAGGCAGGGATACTTCAGTATCTAGTCTGGCTGTGGACTAATATCCAAGGCTAGCCCTATACCCAGATCACGAGGAGGTCTAGGCCACCATCCTTGCCCTTTACTCAACCAGCCCGATGCTACTCCCCCCTCACCTCCCACCATGGACAGGGGTAACCAGCAACTTCCAAAAGGAAAAGTGCAAAGAATCTTTATCAGAGCAGAGACGTCTACAGCTTACTCGGTCAAAGGCAGAAAAACTCTATCAGCGACATCATCTGAAGGAAGAGGCGGCCATTTAAAAGGCATGGGGCATGTCCACCTAATAACCTATACATCCACTTGCAGCACATAGACACCAACAGCAACTTCAGCATTAATCCCGATTGAACCAGAGGAAATAAACTCTGCTTTAAACTGCACCAAAGCAATAAACGTGGACAGCAGAGCAGTCAACACATGACAGCTGGATGCTTCACTACCCAAGTATAATGGAAGTCAATAGGGAACTTGAACATTTTTCAGACAAGTCCGGGGCGAAATCTCAAGCTCCCCATTGACTGTCATTATACTGGAGTACTCAAGTCGCACCCACCCAAGCATCCGATCTGCTTGTTATGAACACTGAGCACCCGAGCATGGTACTGCTCGCTAATCACTTCTAATCACCAGATAGATGAACAAAGTGTTTATCTGGCAGGTGCAGATAGTTGTACATTACAAAAGAATATAACAAGTGATTTTCATGGTAGGGGCATCAGAAAGCAGTTCTGCTTGTCCAGGGTAGCGCATTCCAGAGAACTGGTGCAGCATGAGAAACGTTAGTTAATCCTAGGATCTTTGGCAGAATATAGAGACTGGGAAGCACAGAGGAGGGGATGAGATATATAGGGTGCAGTACTGGGGAGAGCACCATGCCAGTTATGGTAACCATTGCACTGACTGGGTCAGGGTAGAGGCGTAGTGTTTATTCTTCAGAAATATTAGGTGACTGCCTTCAGGACACATAAGATAGGAGGACACAAACTACATTATAAGAGGAAGAACTACAAAAACAAACTGAAGGGGGGGAAGGGCAGATGCAGCAGAGACCTTGCTCATCGAGAATGAAGGAAAGGAGACCTCCTGCACTCATTGATCTCCCTACCATCCCTATATGGGTTGTTCCACCCCATTGCTGAACAGGATACCTAGTCCCTCGCTGGCCCTGATGTTAACCCTAAATAGGGAGCTGGTTGGTGGGAGCACTAGTCCCAACTGCTGCACTAATAACAACAACAACAAGAGGGGAAGGGGAGACAGGGAAACAACAAACAACTTCACGTCTGCTGCCACTTTCCAAGGCAGCAGACGGCTTGGCAACGGTCAGCTTCTCCAGAATACTACCTACACCTCAGGTAGCCAGGCCAGGAATGAGTTCAATTACCAGCATGGAATGCTGAACCATGTGACCATATAAAGGAGATGGGAGTGATCACAAAGTAGCCACACCTGAGAAGAGAACTAAGGAGCATTGCAGCCACAGAAACTGACATTAACTCCTACACTGCCAAAAAAACAATTAAAATGAAGTCTCAATACAGAAATGAGACAGAGGAGCCAAACCAGTCACAAGTCACCAAAGTAAGAGATAACGTTTATGCAGCAGATTGAATATTGGCTCAGCCTTTAACATAGCGGCAATTGCAGGTTGCATAATTAAGGTCATGATTGCATGTTCTAATAACGAACTCGAGCTAATTAGACTGCACTTACGCGTTCTCCATCGGCTCCAGGTAACCCGAATAATCCTGGAAGGCCGATATAGCCCTGGGAGGAAGAGAAACACACAATGTTAGATAGCGGTGTGGACGGCGCACCTCCTGCCGGCTCGGGCATCGCTCTCTCTCGATGGTGGCCGCTTCTCCTCCGGCGTTGGCTGCATCCCTCCGTGATGAGATAAACCTTGAGGCAAGTGTATATGCCCATGGACTGCATGGTGCTGGCTTCCACGATGTAGTCCAAGGGCACATACCCTCACACCAGGGACCGTGGTACGCAGAAGGGCGCCCCGGGGCGTGCAGCCGGCAAGGACCTGCGGGGAGAGAGGCTGGTGACGGGTTAGTGGAGACAAAGCGGACATCATCCTGCTGCTGTTAGTCAAAGAGACATCAATACAGAATCATCACAGCTGTCACCTGTCATTACCGTCACGCTAAGCACATGTATGGAGCACGGACCATATCTGCCATGTCTGCACTCGGCTTTATACTGCAGATTAATGAAGTGCGAGAACCTTTAATGTTCCCCCTCGATGTCTCGGTCAGAACAAGGCCGCCCATTCAATCCTGCCACTAATCTTCACAGGGGAAAAGATGGAGGATCGGAAGATGAGATTAGAGGCGTCACCATATAATCCAATTGTAATCAATTCCAGATCGGAGATAAAAGCTCCGGTGCTCGGCATAAAGTCACCGCTGTCAGGAAGACCGGCATTGTGATAGGGGAAAGCCGGAAAACTCTCAGGGCAGGTCTACAGAATGTGGTGTAGAAGCGAGATGACCACCCTGTGTACCCTCAATACCACGATGACCACCCAGTGTACCCTCAATACCACGAGGTCTATATCCAAGATGACCACCCTGTGTACCCTCAATACCACGAGGTCTATATCCAAGATGACCACCCAGTGTACCCCCAATACCACAATGTCTATATCCAAGGTGACCACCCAGTGTACCCTCAATACCACGAGGTCTATATCCAAGATGACCACCCTGTGTACCCTCAATACCACGATGTCTATATCCAAGATGACCACCCAGTGTACCCTCAATATCACGAGGTCTATATCCAAGATGACCACCCTGTGTACCCTCAATACCACGAGGTCTATATCCAAGATGACCACCCAGTGTACCCTCAATACCACGAGGTCTATATCCAAGATGACCACCCAGTGTACCCCCAATACCACGATGTCTATATCCAAGGTGACCACCCAGTGTACCCTCAATACCACGAGGTCTATATCCAAGATGACCACCCTGTGTACCCTCAATACCACGATGTCTATATCCAAGATGACCACCCTGTGTACCCTCAATACCACGAGGTCTATATCCAAGATGACCACCCTGTGTACCCTCAATACCACGAGGTCTATATCCAAGGTGACCACCCTGTGTACCCTCAATACCACGATGTCTATATCCAAGGTGACCACCCTGTGTACCCTCAATACCACGATGTCTATATCCAAGGTGACCACCCTGTGTACCCTCAATACCACGAGGTCTAAATCCAAGGTGACCACCCTGTGTACCCTCAATACCACGATGTCTATATCCAAGGTGACCACCCTGTGTACCCTCAATACCACGATGTCTATATCCAAGGTGACCACCCTGTGTACCCTCAATACCACGAGGTCTATATCCAAGATGACCACCCTGTGTACCCTCCACTCCACAATGCACATATCCAAGATCACCACCTTCTGTACCCTCAACACCACAATGCTGATATCCAAGATGACCACCCTGTGTACCCTCAACACCACGATACCGATATTCAACCTGACCACTCTGTGTACCCTCAACACCACGATACTGATATCCAACATAACCACCTTGTGTACCCTCAACTCCACGATACCAATATACAAGATGACCCTCCTCTGGTACCCTTAACACCACAATGCGGATATCCACAATGACCACCCTCTGTACCCTCAACACCATGATGCCAATATCCAACATGACTACCCATGTGTACTCTCAACACCATGATCCATGATGCAGATATCCAAGATGACCATCCTCTGTATCCTCAACACCACAAAGATAATAGCCAAGATGTCCACCCTCAATACTACAATGCCGATATTCAAGATGACCACCCTCTGTACCCTCAATATCATGAAGCCGATATCAAAGATGACCACCCTCTGTACCCTCAACACCACAATGACTATATCCAAATGACCACCCTGTGTACCCTCAACACCACGATGCCGATATCCAAGATGACCTCCCTCTGTACCCTCAACACCATGATCCTTACTGATAGGAGGGAACTTTACTTGGGGTCTTTTCTAAATGCAACAAAGGGTAAAGACATTAAAAAACTGATCTCTAAGTGCAAGTTCACACTGCGTTTGTGGTCTTAGCCTAAGCTTCTCCCGAGCTGCCCCAATTCTCTGGAATGCTCTTCCTCAAGAAATTAGGACTAACCACAACTTACAGTTTTACACACTCCCTAAAACACATCTTTTTAGGGCAGTCTAACACGTTCCCAAATCAAAGTCCTTTCCTATTCAGCCCATTCATTATATCTCTACACAATTCTCCATCTTACTCCACCGCACCCAGAAGCTCTACAAATATTGTCCATCTGCCTGTTATCTATCCCCCATTTGCTCACGAAGGCTGAACCATCAATGTAGAGAAGTATCTGTGTCCCCCCCACCTCATGTAGACCACCTGTACTCAGTCTACACCGAGTCCCTTACCCCTAAATAGTGACTGAGTGCTCACAGCCGAATTATCTTACAAGGAACCGGTCCTGTCATTTTGTGATATTAATCCGCCCCCAATGTGTTATAAATGATGCAACGTGCATCACTAACATGGATTTCTAAAAAAAACAAAATTCCACATATTTATCTTCAAAAAGACTTGATATGCTCATGTAACTGCACAAACACATCTGGCCTCAGTCATAGGGGAGGTGACTGCACACACATACCTGGCTTCAGTCATAGGGGAGGTGACTGCACACACATACCTGGCCTCAGTCATAGGGGAGGTGACTGCACACACAAACCTGGCTTCAGTCATCGGGGAAGTGACTGCACACACATACCTGGCTTCAGTCATCGGGGAGGTGACTGCACACACATACCTGTCTTCAGTCATCGGGGAGGTGACTGCACACACATACCTGTCTTCAGTCATAGGGGAGGTGACTGCACACACATACCTGGCCTCAGTCATAGGGGAGGTTACCGCACACACACACACCTGGCTTCAGTCATAGGGGAGGTGACTGCACACACATACCTGGCTTCAGTCATAGGGGAGGTGACTGCACACACATACCTGGCTTCAGTCATAGGGGAGGTGACTGCACACACATACCTGGCTTCAGTCATAGAGGAGGTGACTGCACACACATCTGGCCTCAGTCATAGGGGAGGTGACTGCACACACACCTGTCTTCAGTCATAGGGGAGGTGACTGCACACACACCTGTCTTCAGTCATAGGGGAGGTGACTGCACACACACCTGGCTTCAGTCATAGATGAGGTGATGGCACACACACCTGGCTTCAGTCATAGGGGAGGTGACTGCACACACATCTGGCCTCAGTCATAGGGGAGGTGACTGCACACACACCTGTCTTCAGTCATAGGGGAGGTGACTGCACACACATACCTGGCCTCAGTCATAGGGGAGGTGACTGCACACACACCTGTCTTCAGTCATAGGGGAGGTGACTGCACACACATACCTGGCTTCAGTCATAGGGGAGGTGAATGCACACACATACCTCGGCTTCAGTCATAGGGGAGGTGACGGCACACACATACCTGGGCTCAGTCATAGAGGAGGAGACTGCACACACATACCTGGCCTCAGTCATAGGGGAGGTGACTGCACACACAGACCTGGCTTCAGTCATAGGGGAGGTGAATGCACACACATACCTCGGCTTCAGTCATAGGGGAGGTGACGGCACACACATACCTGGGCTCAGTCATAGAGGAGGAGACTGCACACACATACCTGGCCTCAGTCATAGGGGAGGTGACTGCACACACAGACCTGGCTTCAGTCATAGGGGAGGTGACTGCACACACAGACCTGGCTTCAGTCATAGGGGAGGTGACTGCACACACAGACCTGGCTTCAGTCATAGGGGAGGTGACGGCACACACATCTGGCTTCAGTCATAGGGGAGGTGACTGCACACACACATCTGGCTTCAGTCATAGGGGAGGTGACTGCACACACACATCTGGCTTCAGTCATAGGGGAGGTGACTGCACACACACATCTGGCTTCAGTCATAGGGGAGGTGACCGCACACACACATCTGACTTCAGTCATAGGGGAGGCGACTGCACACACATCTGGCTTCAGTCATAGGGGAGGCGACTGCACACACATCTGGCTTCAGTCAAAGGGGAGGCGACTGCACACACGTCTGCCTTCAGTCATAGGGGAGGCGACTGCACACACGTCTGCCTTCAGTCATAGGTGAGGCGACTGCACACAAATACCTGGCTTCAGTCATAGGGGAGGTGACTGCACACACATACCTGGGCCTCAGTCATAGGGGAGGCGACTTCACACACACATCTGCCTTCAGTCATAGGGGAGGTGACTGCACACACACATCTGCCTTCAGTCAGAGGAGGCGACTGCACACACACATCTGCCTTCAGTCATAGGGGAGGCGACTGCACACACGTCTGCCTTAAGTCATAGGGGAGGCGACTGCACACACGTCTGCCTTAAGTCATAGGGGAGGCGACTGCACACACGTCTGCCTTAAGTAATAGGGAGGCGACTGCACACACGTCTGCCTTAAGTAATAGGGGAGGCGACTGCACACACATCTGCCTTCAGTCATAGGGGAGGTGACTGCACACACATCTGCCTTCAGTCATAGGGGAGGTGACTGCACACACATCTGCCTTCAGTCATAGGGGAGGTGACTGCACACACACATCTGCCTTCAGTCATAGGGGAGGTGACTGCACACACACATCTGCCTTCAGTCATAGGGGAGGTGACTGCACACACATCTGCCTTCAGTCATAGGGGAGGTGACTGCACACATCTGCTTTCAGTCATAGGGGAGGTGACTGCACACACATCTGCTTTCAGTCATAGGGGAGGTGACTGCACACACATCTGCTTTCAGTCATAGGGGAGGTGACTGCACACACACACATCTGCTTTCAGTCATAGGGGAGGTGACTGCACACACACATCTGCCTTCAGTCATAGGGGAGGCGACTGAACACACATCTGCCTTCAGTCATAGGGGAGGCGACTGAACACACATCTGGCTTCAATCATAGGGGAGGCGACTGCACACACATCTGCCTTCAGTCATAGGGGAGGTGACTGCACACACATCTGCCTTCAGTCATAGGGGAGGCGCTTTTGCCTACTTAAGTCACTATGGCTCAAATTCCGTCATGATATTTTTTTCACTTTGTCACGCCCCCTGCACTGTAATATATTGACATCGCTGCAGGACCTGCATAACTGGGTTAAGGAC
This sequence comes from Allobates femoralis, assembly GCA_033576535.1. NCBI lineage: Eukaryota > Metazoa > Chordata > Amphibia > Anura > Aromobatidae > Allobates > Allobates femoralis. The sequence continues at coordinate 6,682,486 of JARQOC010000008.1, forward strand.
CTGTGGTGATGTCACGACCATGTGATCTTAAAGGGCGGAGCTCAGCATGAGTAAATTCCTGCTGTACCTATGGTGATGTCACGACCATGTGACCGTAATGGGTGGAGCTAAGCAGGCCTCTAGTGAAGGAGCTCACATGTCCTTCACTTCAGGTCTGCTTAGATCTGCCCATTACCTTCACATGGTCGTGACATCACCCCACAGGTCCTTCACTACTGGCCTGCTTAGCTCAACCCATTACAGTCACTTGGTCGTGATATCACCACAGGTCCTTCACCAACACTTATCCAATGCTAAGCCTTGCCCATTATTTTCACAGGACCTGTAATGTTATGGGCTAAGTACAGCAGAATTGGTGAAGGACCTATGGTGATGTCACGACCATGTGACCTTAATGGGCCGAGTTCAGTATGAGTGAATTTCTGCAGCACAATACAGGGGGAGTGACTAAGTTAAATAAATATCATGGCTGAATTTGAGTGACCGTCGCTGAAGCAGGGAAAAGCGCCTCCCCTATGACTGAAGCCAGGTATGTGTGTGCAGTCACCTTCCCTATGACTGAAGCCCAGGTATGTGTGTGCAGTCACCTCCCCTATGACTGAGGCCCGGTATGTGTGTGCAGTCACCTCCCCTATGACTGAGGCCCAGGTATGTGTGTGCAGTCACCTCCCCTATGACTGAAGCCCAGGTATGTGTGTGCAGTCACCTCCCCTATGACTGAAGCCAGGTATGTGTGTGCAGTCACCTCCCCTATGACTGAGGCCAGGTATGTGTGTGGAGTCACCTCCCCTATGACTGAGGCCAGGTGTGTGTGTGCAGTCACCTCCCCTATGACTGAGGCCCAGGTATGTGTGTGCAGTCACCTCCCCTATGACTGAGGCCCAGGTATGTGTGTGCAGTCACCTCCCCTATGACTGAGGCCAGGTATGTGTGTGCAGTCACCTCCCCTATGACTGAAGCCAGGTATGTGTGTGCAGTCACCTCCCCTATGACTGAGGCCAGGTATGTGTGTGCAGTCACCTCCCCTATGACTGAGGCCCAGGTGTGTGTGTGCAGTCACCTCCCCTATGACTGAAGCCAGGTGTGTGTGTGCAGTCACCTCCCCTATGACTGAAGCCAGGTGTGTGTGTGCAGTCACCTCCCTTATGACTGAGGCCCAGGTATGTGTGTGCAGTCACCTCCCCTATGACTGAAGCCCAGGTATGTGTGTGCAGTCACCTCCCCTATGACTGAAGCCAGGTATGTGTGTGCAGTCACCTCCCCTATGACTGAAGCCAGGTATGTGTGTGCAGTCACCTCCCCTATGACTGAAGCCCAGGTATGTATGTGTGCAGTCACCTCCCCTATGACTGAGGCCAGGTATGTGTGTGTGCAGTCACCTCCCCTATGACTGAGGCCAGGTATGTGTGTGTGCAGTCACCTCCCCTATGACTGAGGCCAGGTATGTGTGTGCAGTCACCTCCCCTATGACTGAGGCCAGGTATGTGTGTGCAGTCACCTCCCCTATGACTGAGGCCAGGTATGTGTGTGCAGTCACCTCAGCATATAAAGTTTTTTTTAAAGAGAACTACAAGGACTTTTGTTTTCAGTAAACCATGTCAGTGCTGCACATTGTATTATCTAAAACACATTGGGGCGGTTTAATGGCACAAAACGACAGGGCAGGTTCCCTTTAATGGGGGATACTGGAACCCAACGGAGAACTACTGCGATGTGAGAATGCTCCTTGGCCCATCTAACAGTAACAGCATTGTTCATATTACCAAACATGTAATAATATAATATAGATAATCTCTAGGGTTATACATAATAGCAGCTAATAAAAGCGCAGCTGTGGAAAGCCATATGCTCCTACACCCTGCAAACGTCTGCATTCTGCCTTCTCGCAGCTGATGAAAGAGACCAATAGACACATATGGATCCTTTTACATCTCAATCCGACACTTTACCACTGTGTCACGCTGGGCGTAGGGAGACATCCAGCAAAGGACGATGAGGGAGGGAAAAGGGAGTCCCTGACGCTAAGGGCAAAGGGGAGATGGTGACCCCTAGGAACACCAGCGCTCACACCTGGCTCCCCTAACAACCCTATACAGTGTCTGCAACTATCGCCGAGCAGGATACCTCGTCCCTGTTTGTCCCTGAACTAAGACTAAGTAGGGATCAGACAGGGAGAACACTGGTCAACCCAGCTAACAACTAAAGAGTCAAACAAGGGGGAGAGGTATGTATAATATACACTGCGGGAGTGAAAGTGCCCGGCCGCCTCCTGTCAGTTGTTGTGATAATCACTGTCCCGAACACAGAAATATCAGCTGGAGGTCACCTCCGATGGTGTCCTTTCCTGTCTGTGGGGTCCTGCAAAAAGTAGGATCCCACCGACAGGAAAAAAAGATGCAATGTGAAAGCAGCCCTAGCTGAACAAAGAGAAAGACGGCAAACTACACTGGAAATCCAGGAAGCAACACCACCTCCAAATACGCCATCACCAGCAGTGCGTCAAGGGTGCCATATGGAGTAAATAGACAGGGGTGGGGTGGGGGGGGGGAGGAAGTAGACCTTGACGCTAAGAGCAAAGGGGAGATGGTGACCCCTAGAAACACTAGCGCTGACACCTGGCTCCCCTAACAACCCTATACAGTCTCCACAACTGTCGCCGAGCAGGATACCATGTCCCTGTCTGTCCCTCAACAATGTTTACGTAGGGATCAGACAGGGAGAACACTGGTTTACCCAGCTAACAACTAAAGGAAAAACACCAAGGAGACAAACAAGGGGGAGACGTAGGCACTCTTAGCTGAACAAAGAGAAAGACGGCAAACTACACTGGAAATCCAGGAAGCAACACCATCAAATATGCTATCACCACCAATGCATCTTGGGAGCTAAATGGAGTATATAGACAGGGAGGGGGGAAGAGGAGACCCTGACGCTAAGGGTGACCTCGAGAAAACTAGTGTTGACAGGAAGCAAAGCCCCAAACACACCATCACCAGCAATGCATCATGGGAGCTAAAGAGTGTAAATAGAGACAGCTGAAAGGTCGACAGGTAGGAGACCAGCTGGGGCCTAGTGACCTCCATAACGGGATAACTGTTCAATATCTTGGCTGCTTGGTCATACGCTGCGACCTTCTGTGGCCCCAACAGCCCCGTCCGTGGCTCCTCATACACCGGTGACACATTGCTGGCCCTTTAAGAGCCGACATTCCAGGTTCCTGTTTTTTTTTTTTTGTGTGTGTCTGGTGTTGAATTAGTAACATGTGCCCTGGAGCCGATCCGATGTCAAAGTCCGGAGCGGGTGACAAAGTTATCACAACAGGGACAGGAGAGCTGCGAACACGGACGGATTTTGCAATATCTTGTAAAAAAAAAAAAAATAGTCTTAAAATCTGAGAAACCCTGAGACACGGAACCAGGGCGAGAGATGGAATCCTGGAAGTCTCGCTTGCGTCTGGCCTCAAGATGTAGCTCTTAGCGGGTTCTCAACTCCGAGGACAATTATCGCCCGCAGATTAAAGAGTTGCGAGCGTCCATAAAAGTGACAGGGTGGAGGAGCCGAGAAACCCGGAGGATTGCTATAATTACAGGGATCATTTCTAAAGAGAACAAGAACGTGGAGCTCATCCCTGCTAGGAAGCAAAAGGTTATTAACGACACAAAATGCAACCAGCAAACACATATAGGGGACACGGTCTATACATTTATCATGCATTGGTATGACAACTAATGACATCTGACAAGTAATGGGCAGAATAAAAACTGCAATAATGTAAAAAGAAACGTCCTGTGCCTTAAAGGGGTGCTCCAATCTCCAAGATCAGGTCCCCATATGTAGTAAGTGTAACAGTTCTCTCCAATTCGAGATAAGCACACATGGTCAAATACCCCTCGATTAATGAAAGAAAAACTCGCAAAGGTCACAGAAATACCCCGCATCTGACAAAAGTAATAATTATCCTGTTGACCTGTGACTGAGACCAACCTTTCTGACACTGGGCAGCACATTTCTCTCTAGAATCCCTTGATAGTCTTAAGATTTCATTGTACCCTGCACAGATTCAGGACACCCTGTGCCAGATGCAGCAAAGCAATTCCAAAACATAACAGAGCCTCCTCCATGTTTCACAGTAGGGACAGTGTTCTTTTCTTGATAGAGCTGATGTGCCTTGTTTCATCTGTCCATAGGACATTCTCCCAGAAGCTTTGTGGCTTGTCAACATGTAGTTTGGCAAATTCCAGTCTGGCTTTTATATGATTTTTTACAACAATGGAGTCCTCCTTGGTTATCTTTGGCTCAAACAACGACAAATGGCACGATCTGACACTGATGTTCCTTGAGCTTGAAGTTCCCCTTTAATCTCTTTAGAAGTTTTCCTGGGCTCTTTTGTTACCATTCGTATTATCCGTCTCTTTGATTTGTCATCAATTTTGCTCCTGCGGTCACGTCCAGGGAAGTTGGCTACAGTCCCACGGATCTTACATTTCTGAATAATATGTGCAACTGTAGTCACAGGAACATCACGCTGCTTGGAGATGGTCTTATAATCTTTACCTGTAATATGCTTGGCTATCATTTTCTTTCTAATCTCCTGAGACAACTCGTTCCTTTGCTTCCTCTGGTCCATGTTGAGTGTAGTACACACCATGTCACCAAACAGCACTGTGAGTATCTGTAGCCCTAAATACAGCACAGTGAGTATATGTAGCCCTATGTACAGGAAACTGACTGATTACAAGATTGTACACACCTCTGATGCTGTGATGGTGGATATGGTGGGTTATATTTTACTGGATTTTACACGTGTTGTTCCTTTACTGTGTATGCTCCCCTTCCCCACTTCCTGTGTACACTCCCAAGGTCTGATAATTGAATTACTGTGGACATCTCCTTACTTGGTCATTCTAGTCCTCTGCCTGTAGATGTTTGTATTCACCCCTGATGGAGTGTGTCAATAGACCTGGTTTTGGACATGGGAGGTGGTTGGGGGGGGAAGGAGAGGCAGTGCGATTTCAGTCTGTGCGTGTGGGACGCTGAGTTGAGACCAGCTCCACAAAGGGATTCAGAGAAACCTGGTTTACCTGGTTACAGTATACTGCTGGATTGTTTTATGGATTTTTGTGTGTTTTTTTTTTTTTCAAGCAATAAAAGGTTCTTGGGCTGTTCACGCATCTCTCACTCCCCGTGACAGATGTTAATTAGTGGACACATTATTTTCAGGGGACCATCATTTCAAGAGATTAATTTTTTTTGAAAACTCTGTGGCAGCAGGGCTGAAAATCAATGTCTGACCTTTATTTCTTCATTTTCATAGATTTTTTTTTCCATTTACTATTACTTTTGTCAGATTCAAGTTATTTCTGTGACCATTGTGGGTTTTGCTTTCATTAGACGGGGGGGTACCAACAATACTGACCACGTGTGTAGTGCAGTTCTCCAGATTAGGTGTCACATAGCACAAGGAAAAACCCAATCTTATTTTTCGAGGAAGCATGGTAATTGAGTCATTACTGGAGTTTATAGGATGGCATGATACTGCAGTGGAGACACCTAATTTGGCTGATGTGGTCGTGTATCTATTACGGGGAATAAGTGACAAAATGGGAGGTTGAGGCTTCATATACTACTCTACTCAACTCCTACTCTACTGCAACTCCTTACTCTACTGCAACTCCTTACTCTACTGCAACTCCTTACTCTACTGCAACTCCTTACTCTACTGCAACTCCTTACTCTACTGCAACTCTTTACTCTACTGCAACTCTTTACTCTACTGCAACTCTTTACTCTACTGCAACTGCCTTACTCTACTGCAACCCTTACTCTACTGCAACGCCTTACTCTACTGCAACGCCTTACTCTACTGCAACGCCTTACTCTACTGCAACGCCTTACTCTACTGCAACGCCTTACTCTACTCAACTCCTTACTCTATCTGCAACTCCTTACTCTACTGCAACGCCTTACTCTACTGCAACGCCTTACTCTACTGCAACGCCTTACTCTACTGCAACGCCTTACTCTACTGCAACTCTTTACTCTACAATACAAACAAAAAAAAAGTCAGAGTCTGATCAACATTTGATTTTTTTCTTGAAAACTGTATATCCAATTCTGGACTCCCGAGACCTTATGTAATTATAGTATCTGTCCACATTGGTAAACATTTAATAGGACTGAACTACAAACACACAACATCGATAAGGCATGAAATATCGAACACACAGATACTTGATACATGACACAAACCTGCTGCCGGCAGTGACACAATTTCTAGCTGTCGGAGCTCTTTTCACCAAACTAGTCCAGGTCCGGTGGCACAATCCACTAATGCACCGGGCTGGACATGATCTCCTTTCTGCTCTTTGCTGGTTCAAGTCTGGCTGTGTCACCAAACTAATTCTGCATGACTTCATATTGATTGAACAATGGATCTATACAATAACAATCATGGTGGCATTTCCAATCTAACGATTGAGCTATTGTGGGGGAGTCTGCTTATCTCTACCGCTTCATTGGGGGACACAGAGTGTATACTGCAGGGGAGGAGCTAACTTTCTTTGGCTTTATTAGCCTAGTGTCGCCTCCCAGTGGCAGCAGCATACACCCAAGGTCCTGTGTCCCCCCAATGAAGGCTCCGAGAAAGAGATTTTACAATGAGTACCAAAAATCCTCTTATCTCTCGTATGGAGAGGTTACGTAGCTTGGATTAGTGTAGGGCTGTGACACTAACCCGACTTCCCTTCGGTCCCGGAGCGCCTATCGGTCCTGGTAATCCCTGGAGAAAAGACACAAACAGAAAAAAAAAGGGGAAACCTATTCAGAACTGTCACAGAGAACCATTAGCAAATCATATCATAAGGTGTCCGACAACCCTCATTATTCCCTTCAATTCCCCATCACAATAAGTCTATGCGCCATGTGTCTGCATTTATTTTTTTGGTTCATTTCATTTTTTCAAAAGGAATTGACAGTGATATTTTCCAAAAAAATATTCCAATCTTGAACTGATGCTAGATTAATGTTGACAGAACCTACAAAATATGGGGCTGATAAACTCCTCGCCATATATCCTTTACCACCATACACCATAGAAGCTCAGGACCGCCCGGGAGAGGATACAGATGGTAGAAAGCAACCTAATAACGGTCCTTTCCAATTAATCATCATAATGCACAATCTGGAACTGGTAGTGGCCCCTGTACCTTTTGGGCCCCTGTGTGACTTCATAGGTTGCACCAATAGATTGTCTGTTCCGAGGTTTCCTTAGATGTCCCCAAGCGGAGAGTGGGTTCTGAATTCGGTGGTATATCTCATGGTGAGGCATCCCCTTTAAGTAATGTTTATCTCCATCCTTAGATGACCCCAAGCTTAGAGTGGGTTCTGAATTCAGTGGTATATCTCATGGTGAAGCATCCATCCCCTTTAAGTAATATTCATCTCCTATATGGTCATCAGGACTGCATCCCTTTCTTAACATCCATCTTAAAAGGACCCATCACAGAATTTTTTTATTATTTAAACTGAGCATCTCCTAATTCCCACTGTCCTGCTGATTCTGGAACAGTTTTTCTTTTTCTTCTATGTCCCTCCGTTCCAAAGTTATGCCCCCCGGAAATCAATATGCAAATTTTCACATCATACCACAGATCTTCACTGTGGGAGTTTACCTTTTCTCCTGCTCTGGCACTGGCCAATGAAAACACAGCCACGCCCACAGAGAAGTTCTGTGGTACACGCCCAGTTAGTCAAGGGGAAAATGTACAACTTTATTTCCGGAGGGCGTAACTTTGGAACGGAGGGGAGCAGAAGAAAAAGAAAAACTGTTCCAGAATCAGTGGGGTAGCAGAAATTGGACGGGCTTATTTTAAAAAGTTGAAATAAAGGTCCTTTAAAGGGGATTCTTGTCACTCAATAGTCCTTACATTTATGACTTATTTGGTATATAGAAAGGCAAATCATTCATGGACAACACTCATTCCAAGGAATGATTCATCCTAGGAATATTCATTCTTTGGTAAGGAGGAAAAGTAACCAGATACAACTGTACTGGGTGTAAGAATGGATCTTGATATAAAAGCACCAGCAGTTTTAAGACTATGGTAGTATCAAGCATGGAGGACAGAGGATCCATATATCAATAGATAGAAAAGGGAATATTAAAAGCACCAGATTAATGGAGAGCCATCATTTTAACCCAAAATATGGGTATATATTTGTGATAGTGGTAAAAAAAAAAAAAGTGTCAACTAAAAGGGTGAGAAAGACTCTATAACACAGAGTCTGCCACTGTGATCAATCTGGCATGGCTCCTACCTGTCCGGTCCGTGGGAATAATTTTTTTTTGTACCGTCCCTACACTCCCAGACTATAATGCTGAGCTGCCTGTTACACCTGTACAATGATTAGAATATAAAACAGTTATTCATAAATGCTGCTTACCAGTCACCACTCCCATTGGGGTCAATACGTCACTCCTGAGTGAGCAGCTCTCCCCTCTCCCTGTCAAAAAGCGTCACTGCGTCCGACACTTCCTCATTCAATCACATGGGCGTGATGTCGCATAAGGTCCTGTACTAAGCTGTGCAGAGAGCAGGACCTGTGTGATAGGACCTGCTGTGACATCACGCCCATGTGATTGAATAAGGAAGTGTTGGACGGCAGTGAAGCTTTCTGCAGATGGAGGGAGAGATGCTCACTCAGGAATAACATATTGACCACAACTGATTTATATTAATTTTAATATTGTACAAGTGTAACAGGCAGCTTAGCATTATATCATGAGTGAGTAGCTCTCCCCCCTCCCCTCTCCAGAAAGCTTCACTGCCATCTGATATTTCCTCATTTCTCCTTCAATCACATGGGCGTGATGTCACATAAGGTCCTGTACCAAGCAGGAGGAGAGACCTGTGTGATAGGACCTGCAGTGACATCACAGCCACATGATTGAATAAGGAAGTGTCGACGGCAGTGAAGCTTTCTGCAGATGGAGGGAGAGCTGCTCACTCAGGAATGACGTATTTATCCCAATGAGAGTGGAATAACCGATTTATATTAATTCTAAACTTTGTACAAGTGTAACAAGCAGCTTAGCATTATAGTCATGCCTGAGTGAGCAGATTTCCCCCCTCCCTCTTAAAAAGCTTCACTGCCATTCAACACTTCCTCATTCCTCCTCCAATCACATGGGCGTGATGTCACATAAGGTCCTCTCCTAAACTGTACTAAGTAGGAGGGGAGACATGTGTGATAGGACCAGCTGTGACATCACGCCCATGTGATCGAGTGAGGAAGTGTCGGACGGTGGTGAAGTTTTCTGCAGAGGGAGGGAGAAAGCTTCTTCCTCAGGAGTGACATACTGACCCCAATAGAAGTAGAATAACTGATTTATATTAATTATAAACATTGTACAAGTGTAACAGGCAGCTTAGCATTACAGTCATGGCTGAGTGAGCAGCTCTCCCCCTCACTCTGCAGAAAGCTTCACTGCCATCTGACATTTCCTCATTTCTTCTTCAATCACGTGGGCGTGATGTTACATAAGGTCCTGTACTAATCTGTGCAGAGAGCAGGAGGAGAGACCTGTGTGATAGGACCTGCAGTGACATCACACCCATGTCATTGAATAAGGAATTCTTGGACAGCAGTGAAGCTTTCTGAAGAGAGAGAAGGGAGAGATGCTCACTCAGGAATAACATATTGACCACAACTGATTTATATTCATTTTAAATATTGTACAAGTGTAACAGGCAGCTTAGCATTATAGTCATGAGTGAGTAGCTCTCCCCCCCTCCCCTCTCCAGAAAGCTTCACTGCCATCTGATATTTCCTCATTTCTCCTTCAATCACATGGGCGTGATGTCACATAAGGTCCTGTACTAAGCAGGAGGAGAGACCTGTGTGATAGGACCTGCAGTGACATCACACCCACATGATTGAATAAGGAAGTGTCGGACAGCAGTGAAGCTTTCTGCAGAGGGAGGGGGGAGCTGCTCCCTCAGGAATGACATATTGACCACAATGGGAGTGGAATAACTGATTTATATTAATTTTAAATATTGTACAAGTGTAACAGGCAGCTTAGCATTATAGTCATGCCTGAGTGAGCAGCTCTTCCCCCTCCCTCTGGAGAAAACGTCACTGCCTTCTGACATTTCCTCATTCCTCCTTCAATCACGTGGTCGTGATGTCTCCCCTCCTGCTTAGTACAGGAACTTATGTGACATGTGTGGTAGGACCTGCTGTGACATCACGTTCACATGATTGAATAAGGAAGTGCCAGATGGCAGCTTTCTGCTCTAAATATTGTACAAGTGTAACAGGCAGCATAGCATTATAGTCATACCTGAGTGAGCAGCTCCCCCCCTCCCTCTGCAGAAAGCTTCACTGCCGTCCGACACTCCCTTATTCAATCACGTGGACGTGATGTCACAGCAGGTCCTATCACACAGGTCTCCTGTCCTGTTTAGTACTTCACTGCCTTCTGACATTTCCTCATTACTCCTTCAATCACGTGGACGTGATGTCACTGCAGGTCCTATCACACAGGTCTCCTGTCCTGTTTAGTACTTCACTGCCTTCTGACATTTCCCCATTCCTCCTTCAATCATGTGGGCATGATGTCACATAAGGTCTTGTACTAAGCAGTAGGGGAGATGTGTGGTAGGACCTGCTGTGTGTAACATCACACCCATGTGACTGAATGAGGAAGTGTCGGACGGCAGTGAAGCTTTCTGCAGAGGAAGGAGGGAAAACTGCTCACTCAGGAGTGACATATTGGCCCCAAAAGGATTTATATTCATTATAAACATCAGCATTATAGTCTAGGAGAGCAGGGGCTGTACAATTATTTTTTATCTTCCCGGAGTTCCCCTTTAAGCTTCTTTTCTGATAAAAAAATTTATAAACCTGCTTCAATGTAGCAGAAGACTGAACTGGCAACGAGCTGCAACATTGGAATCTATACTTTATCTGAATGCAGAAAACTACATAGCTGAAATGTGAACTATTCTGCTTTGGAGGCTCTCCAGCGAGAGATACAATGTAATCTGGAGAGACACATTGATATCCTGTCTGAGCAAGGTTTACACATCTGTTTCTGTTTCATATGGAAATACATATTGGCAAAGTCTTGCCCATCAAGCTGCGCTATTGTTCTTAATGGCGTTTTGTAGCTCGTTTTTCATCCACAAAGCACCTGGGGTAATATTATCCGGCTATAGTACACGGCAGACACAACAATGGCCATAGGCTCCGTGTACTTCTGATGTTCTATCTCAGAACCAGGAGGCTCTGGATGAACGATGCTACAGGTATCGTTATCCCAATATGTGTCAATGGGGCGGTGACATGTTTACCATGCAGAATTGACACCAGGAATAGGCAACAAGATCTATTACCGAGCCTAAGGCCGTATACAAATGTAGTCCGATCTAGGCTGAGGTTAGGTAATGACACGGATAGCAGGTGGATCCCCAATGGCCGCAATTGGTTATGACCCCATTCACATGCATTGTGCCGCGTAACCGGTGTCACAGCTGTAGTCGCCATCGAGCCCCCAGCCAATCACAGCAAGGGTGGATGGGATTTTAAAATGTTTTTTTTTTTTTTTTTTCTTGTACTCTATTGTAGATTCAGCTAAGAAAGCCAATCAGCAGAGTGATGTGTATTTGGTCAGTATTTAAAGGTCACCTGGCACCAGTTTTGCGGTTGTAAACCCTGCTCACTACCTTTAACCTGATGTAACTTGGGTTCCTGTATCCCCTTTATATCCCCCAGAGGTGCCCCTGGAAATGAGAAATACTTTTATTCTGTCCTGTATGTAAATTACCTGTTAAGGGTCATATGGGTGACTGCAGATTGCAGTCAGTGCTGCCCCGCTCCATGCCAACACCATCCCGCTGCATGGAAAACCCGCCCCGCTCCACGCCAACACTGCCCGATGCACGAAAACCCGCCCGCTCCATGCCAACACTGCCCTGCTACATGGAAAACCCGCTCCACGCCAACACGGCCCTGCTGCATGGAAAACCCGCTCCATGCCAACACCACCCCGCTGCATGGAAATCCGCCCCGCTCCATGCCAACACCGCCCCGCTGCACGGAAACCCACTCCACACCAACACCGTCCCGCTGCATGAAAACCCGCCCCGCTCCACGCCAACACGGCCCTGCTGCATGGAAACCTGCCCCGCTCCATGCCAACACCGCCCCGCTGCATGGAAAACCTGCCCCGCTCCACGCCAACACTGCCCTGCTACATGGAAAACCCGCTCCACGCCAACACGGCCCTGCTGCATGGAAAACCCGCTCCATGCCAACACCACCCCGCTGCATGGAAATCCGCCCCGCTCCATGCCAACACCGCCCTGCTGCATGGAAATCCGCCCCGCTCCATGCCAACAGCGCCCCACTCTATGGAAAACCCACCCCGCTGCATGGAGACCTGCCTTCTCAATGCCAACACCACCCCGCTGCATGCCAACACTGCCCCGCTCCACACAAACACGCCCTAGCTACATGGAAATCCGCTCCACGCCAACACAGCCCTGCTGCATGAAAACCTGCCCCGTTCCATCCCAACACCGCCCTGCTGCATGGAAATCCGCCCCGCTCCATGACAACACCGCCCCACTCTATGGAAATCTCACCCCGCTGCATGGAGACCTGCCCTGCTCCACACCAACACTGCCCTGCTACATGGAAAACCCGCTCCATGCTCACACAGCCCTGCTGCATGAAAACCTGCCCCGCTCCATGCCAACACTGCCCCACTCTATGGAAAACCCACCCTGCTCCATGCCAACACCACCCTGCTGCATGAAAAAGCCGGCCCGCTCCACGTCAACACCGCCCCACTGCATGAAAACCCATTCCATGCCAACACCGCCCCGCTGCATGAAAACCCACTCCGCTCAATGCCAACACTGCCCGCTGTACAGAAAACCCGCTCCACTCCATGCCAACATCGCCCTGCTGCATGAAAACCCACTCCACTCCTTGACAACAACGCCCTGATGCATGAAAACCCACTCCACTCCATGCCAACACTTGCCCGCTGCATGGAAACCCACCCCACTCCGCGCCAACACCGCTGTGATGCATGGAAAACCTGTGTGGCTCCATGCCAACACCGCCTGGCTGCATACCAACACCGCCCGACTGCATGCCAACACCGTCCGACTGCATGCCAACACCGCCCGGCTGCATGAAAAACCCACCCTGCTCCATGCCAACACCACTCCTCTGCATGAAAACCCACCCCGCTGCATGGAAACCTACCCTGCTCAATGCCAACACCACCCCGCAGCATACCAATACCGCCCTGATGCATGGAAAACCCGCCCGGCTCCATGCCAACACTACCCCTCCTGAGTGTATGCAAGTGGATTACAGTGATATCATCCACACAATTCCCACGTCTCATGCCTGCGCAGTGACGCCTCACTGTGCCCTATTGAACAGACAGTGATTCCACTGCGCAGGGGTGAGACTTTGATCTCTCATCAGCCCCACAGTGCCCAACATCTTGCCCCTGCACAGTGGGATCACTGTCTCTTCAACAGGGCACAATGAGGCACCACTGCACAGGCGTGAGACGTGGGAGTTGTGTGGATGACGTATCGACATCATCCGCTTGTACGCACGCAGGAGGGGCAGCGTTGGCACCCAGGAGGGGCAGCGCTGGCACCCAGGAGAGGCAGCATTGACCGCAATCCACAGACTCCCGTATGACGCAAACAAGAAATTAGTGGGACAGAATAAGGTGCAGGGGGACGTCTGGGGACATAAAGGGGTTACAGGAACCCCAATTACATCATGTTAAAGGTGGTGTGTAGGGTTTACAGCCCCCAAAACTGGAGACAGGTGACCTTTAAACACTGACCACATACACAACGTGGCCTAACAGAGTGACGCCACCACTTCGGTATTTTTCATCCACTCCTGGTTTTGGCGGCTACAAAAACTGGTCAAAAACTCAACATGTGAACGTAGCCCAACACTACCGTAACTTCTTTTTCGTGGTTCGGGATAAGGTGGAGCATCGGAAATGGAAAAACAGACACGTGAAAATAAAATCCTGCCACGTCTCGGCTTAAGTAAGACTAGAGCGGCTAATAAATGTGCATCCAATATCAATCCTATAGCAGTATATAAATGTTACCAGAGATCCGCACAACTGGAGAATCAGATCAGGAAAAGGATAGAATAATTTACACTCAGAAAGGCAACACCAGGCCGGTAAGCTCCTGTGCACACACTGCAGGGTTGAGTTTGGGGGACAATCTTCATGCCAATCCTTATACCAGCAAAGTCAATGACAATCCTCAAGTTTTGTGAAATAAATCAATTCTTGCTGTGTTTTTGCAGCACATTTCCAACCCAAAATGCATAAAAAAAACTCTGCAAAAATGCATCACAGATCACGTTTGGTGCGTTTTTCTGCAGAACTTTCTTAAACCTAATGCTTACTGTGTGCACAAAGCCTAAAGAAGTCAGAAATGACCTATATTGGGCCAAGTTCACATGTCCAGTCCGTTAGAACGCTTCAAGCAGCAATTTCTTGAAAAAAAAAAATTGTGCAAACACAACTTTTTTGTCCATCTACTATATAAAAGCCCTGTCCAGTCTGTCTGTATGTCTGTCCCGAAAACAGCGCCACCTATAGGACATAGTGTAAATTACAGTGACACTGGAATGTGAAGTAGCTCATGAGTTTGGATCAGTCAAAGAAAACAGCGCCACCTATAGGACATCTGTGGCAGGAGCCACACGCCATCCGGGACACTGGTCGCAGCGCAGGCTTCATTATCACCCGAGTCCGCTCAGTCATACCCTTGGGGAGGACACATCCTGCTGCTGCTGCACTCCCTCACGTTAGTGTTCCACTCTGGAGCAGAGGCCGATGCCGCGGCTCCTCAGTGTACAGGGGGGGGAAGAGGGACCGCACAAGGGAGGGGAGGAGGGTCCGCACAAGGGGAGAGAGTGCACAACGGGATGGTGGGGGAAAAGGGACCACACAAGGGAGGGAAGGAGGGACCGCACAAGGAGGGGAGGAGGACCGCACAAGGGAGCGAGGAGGGACCGCACAAGGGAGGCGAGGAGGGACCGCACAAGGGAGGCGAGGAGGGACCGCACAAGGGAGGCGAGGAGGGACCGCACAAGGGAGGCGAGGAGGGACCGCACAAGGGAGGCGAGGAGGGACCGCACAAGGGAGGCGAGGAGGGACCGCACAAGGGAGGCGAGGAGGGACCGCACAAGGGAGGCGAGGAGGGACCGCACAAGGGAGGCGAGGAGGGACCGCACAAGGGAGGCGAGGAGGGACCGCACAAGGGAGGCGAGGAGGGACCGCACAAGGGAGGCGAGGAGGGACCGCACAAGGGAGGCGAGGAGGGACCGCACAAGGGAGGCGAGGAGGGACCGCACAAGGGAGGCGAGGAGGGACCGCACAAGGGAGGCGAGGAGGGACCGCACAAGGGAGGCGAGGAGGGACCGCACAAGGGAGGCGAGGAGGGACCGCACAAGGGAGGCGAGGAGGGACCGCACAAGGGAGGCGAGGAGGGACCGCACAAAGGGAGGGAGAGAGGGACCGCACAAGGGAGGGGAGAGGGACCGCACAAGGGAGAATCCGATCTAATGGATCATTCCTGGGCAGCTGGATCCGATCTAATGGATCATTCCTGGGCTGCTGGATCCGATCTAATGGATCATTCCTGGGCTGCTGGATCCGATCTAATGGATCATTCCTGGGCTGCTGGATCCGATCTAATGGAGGATTCCTGGGCTGCTGGATCCGATCTAATGGAGGATTCCTGGGCTGCTGGATCCAATCTAATGGAGGATTCCTGGGCTGCTGGATCCAATCTAATGGAGGATTCCTGGGCTGCTGGATCCAATCTAATGGATCATTCCTGGGCTGCTGGATCCGATCTAATGGACGATTCCTGGGCTGCTGGATCCGATCTAATGGACGATTCCTGGGCTGCTGGATCCGATCTAATGGACGATTCCTGGGCTGCTGGATCCGATCTAATGGACGATTCCTGGGCTGCTGGATCCGATGTAATGGACCATTCCTGGGCTGCTGGATCCGATGTAATGGACGATTCCTGGGCTGCTGGATCCGATCTAATGGACGATTCCTGGGCTGCTGGATCCGATGTAATGGACGATTCCTGGGCTGCTGGATCCGATCTAATGGAGGATTCCTGGGCTGCTGGATCCGATCTAATGGAGGATTCCTGGGCTGCTGGATCCGATCTAATGGAGGATTCCTGGGCTGCTGGATCCGATCTAATGGAGGATTCCTGGGCTGCTGGATCCGATCTAATGGAGGATTCCTGGGCTGCTGGATCCGATCTAATGGAGGATTCCTGGGCTGCTGGATCCGATCTAATGGAGGATTCCTGGGCTGCTGGATCCGATCTAATGGAGGATTCCTGGGCTGCTGGATCCGATCCAATGGATCATTCCTGGGCTGCTGGATCCGATCTAATGGATCATTCCTGGGCTGCTGGATCTGATCTAATGGATCATTCCTGGGCTGCTGGATCCGATCTAATGGATCATTCCTGGGCTGCTGGATCCGATCTAATGGATCATTCCTGGGCTGCTGGATCCGATCTAATGGATCATTCCTGGGCTGCTGGATCCGATCTAATGGATCATTCCTGGGCTGCTGGATCCGATCTAATGGATCATTCCTGGGCTGCTGGATCTGATCTAATGGATCATTCCTGGACTGCTGGATCCGATCTAATGGACGGTTCCTGGGCTGCTGGATCCGATCTAATGGACGATTCCTGGGCTGCTGGATCCGATCTAATGGACGATTCCTGGGCTGCTGGATCCGATGTAATGGAGGATTCCTGGGCTGCTGGATCCGATGTAATGGAGGATTCCTGGGCTGCTGGATCCGATGTAATGGAGGATTCCTGGGCTGCTGGATCCGATGTAATGGAGGATTCCTGGGCTGCTGGATCCGATGTAATGGAGGATTCCTGGGCTGCTGGATCCGATGTAATGGACCATTCCTGGGCTGCTGGATCCGATGTAATGGATCATTCCTGGGCTGCTGGATCCGATCTAATGGATCATTCCTGGGCTGCTGGATCCGATCTAATGGATCATTCCTGGGCTGCTGGATCCGATCTAATGGATCATTCCTGGGCTGCTGGATCCGATCTAATGGAGGATTCCTGGACATGTGAACTCGGTCTAAAGTCTCTTACGGCTCAGGTTATAGATATAATGAAGACATTCTCCCCCTGTCTGCATACATACACGACCTGTATATCCCCCCCTCCCGTGCAGTGGTGACCAATAATCCCCCCCCCCCCCTCCACCCTGCAGAGGTAACCTGCTCACAGCATGGTAAGATTTACTGCACCTGCCTGCCAGGATAACCTTTGGCCCCCGGACTTCCCTCTGGTCCATGTTCCCCCTGCAAAAGAAAAGGAGCGGCTCATGAATACTCATTGATGATTAACATTAACCTTTTGCAAACCAAAATAAAAACACACCCGACCCCCCCCCCACCCCCCCCAGATGGGTTCCTTTAAGGTGTCAGGGAATCCTTTATCTGGAACACATGGAACGGTTTCGCTCGGTGCCAAGATGCTTTAAAGAGTCGATGGTCTCTCCTGAAAACAA
This sequence comes from Allobates femoralis, assembly GCA_033576535.1. Classification (NCBI taxonomy): domain Eukaryota; kingdom Metazoa; phylum Chordata; class Amphibia; order Anura; family Aromobatidae; genus Allobates; species Allobates femoralis. The sequence goes on from JARQOC010000008.1 coordinate 6,700,138, forward strand.
CCCGACCATTCATTTCCATCTTATCCAAACACGAAGGAGGGAGCGCGGGGAACAAGGGGGTTACAGTGTGCGCGGTGCGGGGCGGAAGTGGAAGAGTTAATCAATGGATTAGGCCTAACCCCCCCGAGCGCTGGCGATTCACAGCAGGGAAAACACACATTTATCCTGTAGGATCCTGGCCGTCATAGTCAGGGTCCTCCAGAGACGGGATATAGCGGCCCTAATGCTGCAGACACTCAAGTAGTAAAGACCCTCCCGAGACGGCGACATAGGGGCCGTACAGCAAGTGTTTATATGGGCGCTAGAAATGCCGGATGATCCCGCATCACCTGGAATTAGAGGACAGATACATGCACATTGTGGCCGTCATTCACACGGGCGTCTTACCGGATCACCAGGATGACCTTGAGGTCCGGGATACCCCTTCTGTCCCTAAAAAGAAGCAAAAGGACACATAAGTCATCAGTAAGCAATCACTAATAGACCAGGTCATAGAGAGATTGCAGCAATTTCATTCCCCAGACTGCGGATATTGGGTGTTGTAGTCATCACAGTCCCACATGTACAGTATATACAAGGATCAGGTCAACCATTACACACATGACCGTATACAGCTCCATCCTAATGAATTAGAACATCATCAATAACTTACTTTATTTCAGTAATTCTGTGCAATGCTAAGGAAATCCTGAAATCATGGCCCTTGAGGCCTTACGTTCCCCACCCCAGAATTAGTTATTTGTTGCTCTGTATAGGGTTGGGCTACTCCAGTCCTCAAGGGCTGCAAACAGTGCATGTTTTCAGGATTTCCTTAGCATTGCACAGGTGATAATTGAATCACCTGCAGTGGTGATGATTGTAACACCTTGTGCAATGCTAAGGAAGTTCTGAAAACATTACCTGTTTGCGGCCCTTGAACATTGGAGTTCTTCACCCCTGCAAGGACCGCCAACAGGTTGTTTTCAGGATTTTCTTAGCATTGCACAGGTGATAATATAATTACCTGCACTGGTGAGGATTCCAAACCCTTGTGCAATGCTAAGGAAATCCTGAAAACAATGCAGTGTTTGCAGCCCTTGAGGACTGGAGTTGCTCAGACCTGGCGTACACTATGCAGAGCAACAAATAACTACTGACACCTGGAGCTCCCCACTCCTGCATTAGTTATTTGTTGCTCTGCATAGTTTACACCAGGGGTGGGCAACTCCAGTCCTCAAGGGCCGCAAACAGGGCATGTTTTCAGAATCTCTTTAGTATTGCATAGGTGGTAATTTAATCACCTGCACATGTGATGATTTCAACACCTTGTGCAATGCTAAGGAAATCCTGAAAACATGACCCGTTGGCGGCCCTTGAAAACTGGAGCTCCCCACCCCTGCAAGGGCCGCCAACGGGTCATGTTTTCAGGATTTCCTTAGTAAAGCAATGCTGAGGAAATCCTGAAATTAAGACCTGTTGGTGGCTCTTGAGGCCTTGAGTTCCCCACCCCTGAATTAGTTATTTGTCTGCATAGTGTACGCCAGGGCTGGGCAACTCCAATCCTCAAGGGCCGCCAACAGATCAGGTTTTCAGGATTCCCCTAGTATAGCACAGGTGATAATATAATCACCAGCACTGGTGATGATTCCAACCCCTTGTGCAATGCTAAGGAAATCCTGAACACATGCCATGTTTGTGGCCCTTCAGGACTAATCCTGAAAACATGGACTGTTTGCGGCCCTAAGGACTAGTCCTACATACATGCACTGTTGGCGGCCCTTGAAGACTAGTCCTGAACACATGCCGTTTGTGGCCCTTGAGGACTGGAGTTCCCCACCCCTGTAATCCAGCATGGCCGCCTTCTCCCGTCACCAGGTATTCCATCACCTTCATGATAAGGAAATCATCTCGTTCCCTAACAATCTCCTCGGCTTTGGGGTTGCTCTTCGGCAGGCGGCCAGGGCTTCTGATGCCAGGATCGGACTGATGTTAATCAATGTCTGGATCAGATGATCACCGGGGTTCGGTCACTGTTTGCCGTCAGTGATTTAAATAATTGAAATTCTTCTCAAACTGATGTTTCTTGTATTGTCAAATGGGACCATTACATTACATAGATGCCAACATTACTGAAGACATTTCAAGGGAATCTGTCACCAGGGTTTTGCTCCCCCATCTGAGAGCAGCATAGTGTAGAGACAGAGCCCCTGACTCCAGCGATGTGTCACTTACTGAGCTGCTCGCTGTCATATTGATACAATCACTAATCTCTCTGCTGCAGATTTAGCAGTTGAATGTGGATCTCAATAACCCCGCCCACTTACTGATGGGCTTCTTTAATAACCCGCCCACATACTGATTACAGCTTCTCTGTATACCGCCACATACTAATTGCATTCTCTTATACCGCCACATCACGATTGCAGCTTTCTTATATACCGCACTCTACGATTAGACTTTTCTTATAACCTCCACACATGATTGCACTTTCTCTGAAATCCACACAAAACAGATTACAGTATCCAAAAAGCCATCAGTGGTGGGGGTGGGGCTGGACTACCTGGCAGCAGCCAAGTGCTCCTGCTCCTGTGTTGATAATCTCCAGTTGATTAAACAATAATTCTATCAAAACTACACTGAGTAGCCCATCGCTGGAATCAGGATCTCCATCTCTACATTATGCTACTCTGAGATTAGGTGGCAAAGCCTGGTGCCAGACTCCCTTTAAGCCCGGCTACCCATTACAAGCCCGGCGTACCCATTACAAGCCCGGCGTACCCATTACAAGCCCGGCGTACCCATTACAAGCCCGGCGTACCCATTACAAGCCCGGCGTACCCATTACAAGCCCGGCGTACCCATTACAAGCCCGGCGTACCCATTACAAGCCCGGCGTACCCATTATAATCTATGTGACCGTTCACATGTGTGTGTTTTTTTTGCAGTCCACATGAAAGCCTAGGCATGTCCGCATGTCCTCTCTATCCGCGCCATGGATCCCCCTTCGTGCTGTCTGGCCTCAGTTTCAGCAAGGTCCATCTTTTTTAGGTGGGCAGACCGCATTCTTGTGCCCTCTTTAGGGAGTCCAGACGGTGCAAAGTGGCTTCGTCTGCCCCATTAGAGGCAACGGGTCCCTTAGGGGGGTTCCGCCTGAACCCCATGTTTCATGGCTTCAGTGGAGCCACCGACGTGTTGCCAAAACACAATATGAACCTGCCATTACACATTACTATACTAAGTCATAGCAGAGCTGAGATCAATAACTGCAGCTTAGGGGAATTGTCTACCGTGTTTCCCAGACCCCAGTCCTACAGAAATCCTGAAAACATGATCTGTTGGGGGGCTGCGAGGCCTGGAGGTAGGGACACTGTCACGCTGCGGACTTGGGGGAGTGTCCGGATATGGTGCGCGGACCAACAATGTCCGGCGCACTACACAAAGCAACAGACAGGCGAAACACTTTGGTGGCAAATACAGTGAAGTTGCCCTGATCATAGGGAAAAGACAGATGAGGCCTCCTGCACTCACCTGCTGCTGTACCCCGATCTCCCTACCGTCCCTATACGGGTTCTTTCACCCCATCGCCGAGCAGGATACCTGGTCCCTCACTGACCCTGTTAACCCTCAATAGGGAGATGGCCGGCTGGAGCACTAGTCCCAACCACTGCAATAACATCAACAAGAGGGAGGGGGATACCGACAGGGAACAACAAAGCAACTTCACACCTGCTGCCACTCTCGTAGGCAGCAGTCAGACAGCACTCCAGCATACCGTCTTCACCTCAGGTAGCTAGGCCAGGAATGGAGTTCAATCACCAGCAAGGAATGTTGAATCATGTGACCAGTTAAAGGGGATGGGAGTGATCACAAAGTAGCTACACCTGGGAAAAGAACTTGTTGCAGCAACAGAAACTGACATTAACGCCTACACTACCAAACGAAAGAAACATGTTTATAATGAAGTCTCAATACAGGAATGAGGCAGAAGTCCCAAACCGGTCACAAGTCTCCAAAGTAAGAGAGATCATCATGACAAAAACATTGATCTTAAGGCCCCATTACACCTAACGATGTCCCAGCGATCCGACCAACGATGTGGATAGCTGGGACATAGTTATCTGATCGCTGGTGAGCTGTCACACAGGCAGACTCACCAGCGATCAGCTCCAGCGAAAATGCTGGTAACCAAGGCACACATCGGGTAATTAAGCAGAGCGCGGCGCTTAGTTACCCACTGTTTACCCTGGTTACCAGCTCCCAGCATGTGCTGTGCGGCGCTGGGAGGTCGTCCATCGTTGGTCTCCCGCTGTCACACGCGCTGATGCTGGCCGCCCAGCGAGAGACCAACGATGGTAAATGACCTGGACCATAAATCTAACGACCAACAAACTTATCAATGGTAAATGTCACACACAACGATGTCGTTACGACGTTGCTGCAACGTCACCAAAGCGGTGACGTTGCAACGATATCGTTCACGATATCATACTGTGTGACGGGGCCTTAAGCAGAAGGGAATCCAATTTGTGCAGTTTGGGAAGTTTACCCCATACTTTACACTGCAGTTCAGCCAGAATAAGCACAAGCTCCTGCCCTGAGGAGCCAAGCATGGATGGGAATGGTCAGTGAGAAACAGATTACCATGTAACCACCAAGATAGCGAGGCCATAATGCTGGGTACAAAAATACCAAAAAAGCACCTTCATCCACCCCCCTTTATCCAACCCCCTGCACCCAACCTCCCCTGCACCCAACCTCCCCTGCACCCAACCTCCCCTGCACCCAACCTCCCCTGCACCCAACCTCCCCTGCACCCAACCTCCCCTGCACCCAACCTCCCCTGCACCCAACCTCCCCTGCACCCAACCCCCTCTGCACCCAACCCCCTCTGCACCCAACCCCCTCTGCACCCAACCCCCTCTGCACCCAACCCCCTCTGCACCCAACCCCCTCTGCATCCAACCCCCTCTGCATCCAACCCCCTCTGCATCCAACCCCCTCTGCATCCAACCCCCTCTGCATCCAACCCCCTCTGCATCCAACCCCCTCTGCATCCAACCCCCTCTGCATCCAAGCTCCTGCAAAGGAGGAAAACTCACCTTTCGACCCAGGGGCCCAGGAACACCCGTCAGACCGGCCAATCCAGGGTCTCCCTAGAGAAGGAAAACAATAAGTACATTACTTACAGGAGATTATCAATGGCCAAACAGAGCAATCAAAGACTCGTCGGCCTTCAGGTGTGACATTATGTTACTTTGTCTCATACACAGATTAATGTGTCGGTGGCAGAACAGGGTGATGGTTAGAGGCACAAAAAGGAATTCATCAAATGAAATAAATGAACCATAAGAAAAAGTAAAACAGAACAATAAGTGACTTCATCATTGAGGAGGAAGCGTCTCCTTTATGCACAATCATTCCAGAGCAAATGTAAGGTCATTAAAGGGTTATTCCCAAGATCACAATCCATCGCCTATGCATTAGATCCCCGGCAATCAGCAAAGTCTGTCCTGACTGCTGGAAGCCCGAGCGATTCTGAGATCAGAGCTCTCCAAAACCTTACACTGGTTCTGGAATAAAGCGGAGATGCATATATATGCTAAACCTCAAAAATATTTATTGTCTATGAGACTATAATACTTCTATCAGTCCCATAGACAGTGAATGGGACAGAGGTTAAGCATGTGCTCCTCTGCTTCTGGAGCATGCTCACCTCTGCTTCATTCAATGTCTATGGGACTGTACTATTTCCATCAGTCCCATAGACAGTGAATGGGGCAGAGGTCGGGTATGTGCTCCTCTGTTTCTGGAGCATGCTCACCTCTGCTTCATTCACCGACTATGGGACTGTACTATTCCCATCAGTCCCATAGACAGTGAATGGGGCAGAGGTCGGGTATGTGCTCCTCTGTTTCTGGAGCATGCTCACCTCTGCTTCATTCACCGACTATGGGACTGTACTATTCCCATCAGTCCCATAGACAGTGAATGGAGCAGAGGTCGAGTATGTGCTCCTCTGCTTCTGGAGCATGCTCACCTCTGCTTCATTCAATGCCTATTGAATTGTACTATTTCCACCAGTCCCATAGACAGTGAATGGGGCAGAGGTCGGGTATGTGCTCCTCTGTTTCTGGAGCATGCTCACCTCTGCTTCATTCACCGACTATGGGACTGTATTATTTCCATCAGTCCCATAGACAGTGAATGGAGCAGAGGTAGAGTATGCGCTCCTCCGCTTCTGGAGCATGCTCACCTTTTATTCATTCACTGTCTATGGGACTGTACTATTTCCATCAGTCCCATAGACAGTGAATGGAGCAGAGGTCAAGCATGCGCTCCTCTGCTTCTGGAGCATGCTCACCTTTTCTTCATTCACTATCTATGCTATGGGACTGTACTATTTCCACCAGTCCCATAGACAGTGAATGGAGCAGAGGTCCGGTATGTGCTCCTCTGCTTCTGGAGCATGCTCACCTTTTCTTCATTCACTGTCTATGGACTGTACTATTTCCATCAGTCCCATAGACAGTGAATGGAGCAGAGGTCGAGCATGCTCACCTCTGCTTCTGGAGCATGCTCACCTCCGCTTCATTCAAGGCAGGACTCTGCAGTATCCAGTTCTTGTGGTTCCGGAGCCCCATTGATCGGACCCACAGTGTAGCTTTCCCATGCATTGGAGATAACTTGTGAGTTTGGGAGTAGCCCTATTTTTCTAATGCTGCCGGATGGCTCGCTGGATCATCATTGGAGCAGTAGAGAGTCTCCGGCTGGTCACCGCAGGCAGCCGCAGTGGATCAGCCTCTATAGGCCGTTTGATGTAAATGTATAGGGCGCTTCAACATTTGCAATCAATAGGATAAATAGGACTTTCAGGCTAATTTTCTGTAATGAGCGATAACGTAGAATATACAGCAAGGAGCAGATTTCTATAAATCCCATCCACTTTGCTGGACCTGTAAGACCCTGATCAGTACAATAGTGGAAGTTCCTACATCCGGAGCCGCCCTGCGCTGTCCAATCACAGCAAAGCATTTCAGTATGGGTCACGAATGGGACCAAATGTGGACATTTCTCAATCCGACCATCAGCCCACATGTGAACAGCCGCTGTACATTAGAATGGTCTATGTGCTGTTCATATAACAAAAACACGTGTGAATCCAGCCTCAGATAACGAACCTCATAATAAAGCTATAGAATTAATCATCATTCCCTTTATTCCACAGAATACACAACGTAATAGTAATTTAGTATTGCCGTGATCTTATTCTAATGGCCTTCAGCCCATCTGGAGCCATGGAAACTTGATGGATGAACGCTCTAAGAAAATTCATCTTGTGCAGCCTCAATAGGTCCATCAGGGTCTTCTCTAAGCCTAAATAGGTCCACCAGGGTCTTCTCTAATCCTAGATAGAGAAGACCCTGGTGGGCCTAAGCCTAGATAGGACCATCAGAGATTTCTTCAAGCATAGATCATTCCAACAAGGTCTTCTCCAAACCTAGATAGGCCATCAGGTCTTCTCCAAGCCTATATAGGTCCACCAGGTTCTTCTACTAGCCTACATAGGTCCATCAAGGTCTTCTCCAAGCCTAGATAGGTCCACCAGGGTCTTTTCTAAGCCTACATAGGTCCACCAGGGTCCACCTATCTAGGCATGGAGAAGACCCTGGTGGAGCCATGTAGGCTTGGAGAAGACCATGGTAGACCTATCTAGGCTTGGAGAAGACCCTGGTGGACCTATCTAGACTTAGATAGGGGAGTTAGTGCTGCCGCCACGCTGCCCGCTTCACGATTCCCGCTGTCATTGCGGCAGCAGCGTCCGCAAAGCACCGCCGTGCGGCCCATATCATTGCAGAGGGCGGCCCTAAACTAGGGCAATACCACCGGCCAGGGGGGGCAAATCCAGTCCGCCCCTGCATAGGTCCACTAGGGTCTTCTCCAAGCCTACATAGGTCCACCAGGGTCTTCTCCTAGCCTATCTAGACTTAGAGAAGACCAGTGGACCTAAGTCTAGATAGGTGCACTAGGGTCTTCTCCAAGTCTAGATAGATCTACTAGGGTTTTATCCAAGCCTAGATAAGTCCACTATGGTCTTGTCGAAGCCTAGATAGGACCGTCCTGGTCTTTCCAAGCCTAGATAGCTCCACAATGTCTTCTATAAGCCTATATAGATCCACCAGGGTCTGCTCCAAGCCTAGATAGATCCACCACTGTCTTGACTTGGCCACAGACAGCACTAAATATGTGACAGCGGAAGCCAGGAGTGGAGACCTGGCACCACCCCGACAGCTGAAGATACTAATATACTTGTATATAATATAATATAATTGTATCGGTGTAAACATAATTACTTTGAAGCAGACAAGCCCTTTTAATATTACATTGCGACTAAGGCATCACACACTAGTGCTAGGTAACCGCTATGCTCCATTACCAATACACAACAATATGCTGTAATATATAGGAGGGGAATGGTTCTTGGCATGGGCAGGACGCGGCATCACATCCTGGAAGCGTCTGCCAAGGTTCTGACTACACACACACAAGAGATAACTCCATGAGAATACCTTTAATCCATTCATGGCTTTTCCTGGAGAGATGCCAGGATCCCCTTTTTGGCCCTGGAAAATAGAGAATAAATAGAGCGTTCAATATAAATAGAAAGCAGAGGAGATCCCCGCGTTATAGTGACATCACGTCATGCACTCCCAGCTGATATAGACTAGGGTCCTGTTCACACTGGAAGGTGCGGGGGCGCAAATACAGCAGAGGGTCCCCTGCACTCACCTGCGGCTGTGCTCTGATCTCCCTACTATCCCTATACAGGTTCTTTCAACCCGTTGCCGAGCAGGATACCTAGGCCCTCGCTGGCCCTGATGTTAGCCCTCAATAGGGAGATGGCCGGCGAGAGCACTAGTCCCAACCACTGCGATAACAACATTAAAAGGGAAGGGAGGCAGACAGGGAAACAACGCAGGCAGCTTCACACACGTGACACGTACTTTCTTTTTTACCCACCAGATGTTCTTCAAAACTGAAGATAAAAACAGCTCAGAGCACTGAACATATGAAGAGCACAAAGATTTTTAGGGATTGTTAGGAGCAGGTCTGTTCTAAAAACTCTTCATACAAATCTGTACAAAACCTTAAAGGGGAATTCTCGCGAAATGAAAACTTTTTAGTACAGTCTCTGCCTTCCTACATGATGAAGCACAGCTGTATACTGCAGTTCTAGGATCTATAGATCACTTATAAATCAATAAAATCATATCTGCTCCTCAGCCCTCACCCCTCCCTCAGGGGACAGAGACAGTCAGTCATCCATAGTGCTAAAGTTTCAGGGGACAGGAATCTACCAAGGTGATATGAGGGAGGGAGACCATGGCAGTGCTGATCAATGCAGAGCTCTGCCTCCGCTCCTAGCCTGATACATGGCAGCACACATTAGGGGTAAAACCCGAGCTTAAGGCTCCCTGTTCATACAGAAGTATAAGGGGGCAGGGATGTAAGACTATCCTGGAGCCCCCCAACACCTCCTGTCACTGCTGCAGTATGAGGCTGAATTTCTCTGTCCCCCTAAGGGAGGGGTGAGGGCTGAGGAGCAGATATGATTTTATTGATTTATAAGTGATCTATAGATCCTAGTACTGCAGTGTACGGCTCTGCTTCATCATGTAGGAGGGAAGGGACTGTGCAGAAACTGTATCTCCCCGGATTTCCTTTTTAAAGGGATTTCGTGCACCTGGTACTCAGGCATTTGGAGATGAGAAACTGATCAGGCACCTGGCAGGACGAGTCCTACATAGGCAGGTATTGTCCATGAGTCTGATCCTAGTGAATGTGGCAGGTGGACAAGACCGTCCTCCTCTGTACAAGGCCTCACCGGCCTCTGCTGACAAGACCGTCCTCCTGTGTACAAGGCCTCACCGGCCTCTGCTGACAAGACCGTCCTCCTGTGTACAAGGCCTCACCGGCCTCTGCTGACAAGACCGTCCTCCTGTGTACAAGGCCTCACCGGCCTCTGCTGACAAGACCGTCCTCCTGTGTACAAGGCCTCACCGGCCTCTGCTGACAAGACCGTCCTCCTGTGTACAAGGCCTCACCGGCCTCTGCTGACAAGACCGTCCTCCTGTGTACAAGGCCTCACCGGCCTCTGCTGACAAGACCGTCCTCCTCTGTACAAGGCCTCACCGGCCTCTACTGACAAGACCGTCCTCCTGTGTACAAGGCCTCACCGGCCTCTGCTAACAAGACCGTCCTCCTCTGTACAAGGCCTCACCGGCCTCTACTGACAAGACCGTCCTCCTCTGTACAAGGCCTCACCGGCCTCTGCTGACAAGACCGTCCTCCTGTGTACAAGGCCTCACCGGCCTCTGCTGACAAGACCGTCCTCCTGTGTACAAGGCCTCACCGGCCTCTGCTGACAAGACCGTCCTCCTGTGTACAAGGCCTCACCGGCCTCTACTGACAAGACCGTCCTCCTCTGTACAAGGCCTCACCGGCCTCTGCTGACAAGACCGTCCTCCTGTGTACAAGGCCTCACCGGCCTCTGCTGACAAGACCGTCCTCCTGTGTACAAGGCCTCACCGGCCTCTACTGACAAGACCGTCCTCCTGTGTACAAGGCCTCACCGGCCTCTGCTGACAAGACCGTCCTCCTGTGTACAAGGCCTCACCGGCCTCTGCTGACAAGACCGTCCTCCTCTGTACAAGGCCTCACCGGCCTCTACTGACAAGACCGTCCTCCTCTGTACAAGGCCTCACCGGCCTCTGCTGACAAGACCGTCCTCCTCTGTACAAGGCCTCACCGGCCTCTGCTGACAAGACCGTCCTCCTCTGTACAAGGCCTCACAGGCCTCTGCTGACAAGACCGTCCTCCTCTGTACAAGGCCTCACAGGCCTCTGCTGACAAGACCGTCCTCCTCTGTACAAGGCCTCACCGGCCTCTGCTGACAAGACCGTCCTCCTCTGTACAAGGCGTCACCGGCCTCTGCTGACAAGACCGTCCTCCTGTGTACAAGGCCTCACCGGCCTCTACTGACAAGACCGTCCTCCTGTGTACAAGGCCTCACCGGCCTCTGCTGACAAGACCGTCCTCCTCTGTACAAGGCGTCACCGGCCTCTGCTGACAAGACCGTCCTCCTCTGTACAAGGCGTCACCGGCCTCTGCTGACAAGACCGTCCTCCTCTGTACAAGGCGTCACCGGCCTCTGCTGACAAGACCGTCCTCCTCTGTACAAGGCCGTCACCGGCCTCTGCTGACAAGACCGTCCTCCTGTGTACAAGGCCTCACCGGCCTCTGCTGACAAGACCGTCCTCCTCTGTACAAGGCCTCACAGGCCTCTGCTGACAAGACCGTCCTCCTCTGTACAAGGCCTCACCGGCCTCTACTGACAAGACCGTCCTCCTCTGTACAAGGCCTCACCGCCCTCTGCTGACAAGACCGTCCTCCTCTGTACAAGGCCTCACCGGCCTCTACTGACAAGACCGTCCTCCTGTGTACAAGGCCTCACCGGCCTTACTGACAAGACCGTCCTCCTGTGTACAAGGCCTCACCGGCCTCTACTGACAAGACCGTCCTCCTCTGTACAAGGCCTCACCGGCCTCTGCTGACAAGACCGTCCTCCTCTGTACAAGGCCTCACCGGCCTCTGCTGACAAGACCGTCCTCCTCTGTACAAGGCCTCACCGGCCTCTGCTGACAAGACCGTCCTCCTCTGTACAAGGCCTCACCGGCCTCTGCTGACAAGACCGTCCTCCTCTGTACAAGGCCTCACTGGCCTCTACTGACAAGACCGTCCTCCTCTGTACAAGGCCTCACCGGCCTCTGCTGACAAGACCGTCCTCCTGTGTACAAGGCCTCACAGGCCTCTACTGACAAGACCGTCCTCCTCTGTACAAGGCCTCACCGGCCTCTGCTGACAAGACCGTCCTCCTCTGTACAAGGCCTCACCGGCCTCTGCTGACAAGACCGTCCTCCTCTGTACAAGGCCTCACAGGCCTCTACTGACAAGACCGTCCTCCTCTGTACAAGGCCTCACCGGCCTCTGCTGACAAGACCGTCCTCCTGTGTACAAGGCCTCACCGGCCTCTGCTGACAAGACCGTCCTCCTGTGTACAAGGCCTCACCGGTCTCTGCTGACAAGACCGTCCTCCTCTGTACAAGGCCTCACCGGCCTCTGCTGACAAGACCGTCCTCCTCTGTACAAGGCCTCACCGGCCTCTGCTGACAAGACCGTCCTCCTGTGTACAAGGCCTCACCGGCCTCTGTTGACAAGACCGTCCTCCTCTGTATAAGGCCTCACCGGCCTCTGTTGACAAGACCGTCCTCCTCTGTACAAGTCCTCACAGGCCTCTACTGACAAGACCGTTCTCCTCTGTACAAGTCCTCACCGGCCTATGCTGACAAGACCGTCCTCCTCTGTACAAGGCCTCACCGGCCTCTGCTGACAAGACCGTCCTCCTCTGTACAAGGCCTCACCGGCCTCTACTGACAAGACCGTCCTCCTGTGTACAAGGCCTCACCGGCCTCTGCTGACAAGACCGTCCTCCTGTGTACAAGGCCTCACCGGCCTCTGCTGACAAGACCGTCCTCCTCTGTACAAGGCCTCACCGGCCTCTGCTGACAAGACCGTCCTCCTCTGTACAAGGCCTCACCGGCCTCTACTGACAAGACCGTCCTCCTCTGTACAAGGCCTCACCGGCCTCTGCTGACAAGACCGTCCTCCTGTGTACAAGGCCTCACCGGCCTCTGCTGACAAGACCGTCCTCCTCTGTACAAGGCCTCACCGGCCTCTGCTGACAAGACGTCACTCCCGAATCCACAGGTAACAGGCGATGGAGAAGCCTTTTAAGCTTATTTGATCTGTCCCCATATCATGTGCTCGGTTTATAGCCCAAACTGAGAAAAAATAAGTAATCAAAGAACACACCGGACTCATGGTGACTACACTGCCGTCATAAGGTGAACACAGTCTCCTGCCCCCTAACCAGTGATGAGGAATGCCATCCATATACATGTATACATCAATCCATGGTAAAGGGGGCAGATCGGTCGCCATATCGCCATCCTTTAAACATGGCAGCACAGTGGAGTGGAAGATTTGCTCTAGATTGAAAAAAGAAAAAAAAAAAAAAAACTTGAAAATATTTCCCGAATCCGCACATTCCTTAACCAAGAATCTGTAAAAACACTTGTGCATGCCCTCATCATCTCCCGCCTGGACTACTGCAACCTCCTACTCTCCGGCCTCCCCTCTGCCGCTCTCGCACCCCTACAATCTATCCTAAACTCTGCCGCCCGACTAATCCACCTGTCTCCCGCTATTCCCCAATCTCTCCTCTGCCAATCCCTTCACTGGCTTCCTAATGCCCAGAGACTCCAGTTCAAAACCCCTAACCATGACATACAAAGCCATCCACAACCTGCGCCAAGGTCTCCTGGTACTTACCTACACGTAACCTGCGATCCTCACAAGATGTCCTTCTCTACTTCCCTCTTATCCCAATATCGCATACAAGATTTCTCCTGTGCTTCCCCCGTACTCTGGAACTCTCTACCCAACACATCAGATTCTCACCTACCAGGAAACCTTCAAAAGGAAACTGAAGACTCTGCAGGCTACAACCTGCAGTGATCCTCAGTCCACTAAACCGCCGCACAACCAACACTGCCCTCCCCGCTGGACCCTCACCCATCCCTTGTAAACTGTGATTCCTCGTGGGCAGGGTCCACTCTCCTCACCTACTGTATCCTCACCCATCCCTTGTAGACTGTAAGCCCTTGTGGGCAGGATCCTCTCTTCTCACTTACTGTATCCTCACCCATCCCTTGTAGACTGTGAGCCCTCGTGGGCAGGGTCCTCTCTTCTCACCTACTGTATCCTCACCCATCCCTTGTAGACTATGACCCCTCGTGGCCAGGGTCCTCTCTCCTCACCTACTGTATCCTCACCCATCCCTTGTAGACTGTGAACCCTCATGGGCAGGGTCCTCTCCCCTCACCTACTATCCTCACCCATCCATTGTAGACTGTGAGCCCTCGTGGGCAGGGTCCTCTCTCCTCACCTACTGTATCCTCACCCATCCCTTGTAGACTGAGACCTCGTGGGCAGGGTCCTCTCTCCTAATCCTACTGTACCCTCACCCATCCCTTGTAGACTGTGAGCCCTCGTGGGCAGGGTCCTCTCCCCTCCCCTACTGTGTCCTCACCCATCCCTTGTAGACTGTGAACCCTCATGGGCAGGGTCCTCTCCCCTCACCTACTGTATCCTCACCCATCCATTGTAGACTGTGAGCCCTCGTGGGCAGGGTCCTCTCTCCTCACCTACTGTATCCTCACCCATCCCTTGTCGACTGTGAGCCCTCGTGGGCAGGGTCCTCTCTCCTCATCTACTGTATCCTCACCCATCCCTTGTCGACTGTGAGCCCTCGTGGGCAGGGTCCTCTCTCCTCACCTACTGTATTCTCACCCATCCCTTGTAGACTGTGAGCCCTCGTGGGCAGGGTCCTCTCTCCTCATCTACTGTATCCTCACCCATCCCTTGTCGACTGTGAGCCCTCGTGGGCAGGGTCCTCTCTCCTCACCTACTGTATTCTCACCCATCCCTTGTAGACTGTGAGCCCTCGTGGGCAGGGTCCTCTCTCCTCATCTACTGTATCCTCACCCATCCCTTGTCGACTGTGAGCCCTCGTGGGCAGGGTCCTCTCTCCTCACCTACTGTATCCTCACCCATCCATTGTAGACTGTGAGCCCTCATGGGCAGGGTCCTCTCTCCTCACTCATCCCTTGTAGACTGTGAGCCCTCATGGGCAGGATCCTCTCTCCTCACCTACTGTATTCTCACCCATCCCTTGTAGACTGTGAGCCCTCGTGGGCAGGGTCCTCTCTCCTCACCTACTGTATCCTCACCCATCCATTGTAGACTGTGAGCCCTCATGGGCAGGGTCCTCTCTCCTCACTCATCCCTTGTAGACTGTGAGCCCTCGTGGGCAGGGTCCTCTCTCCTCCTGTACCGGTCTGTGCCTTGTATTGCTCATGATTATTGTATGCCCCTTTTCACATGTAAAGCGCCATGGAATAAATGGCGCCATAATAGTAATAATAAATAATATTACACAAAATGAGACGACAGTAACTCCCTGCGGTCGATGTCACGGCTTCCTAAAATAGTTTCTTTTTTTGGGTTTTCTTCCCACCCTGGAGCTGATGAATAAGACATGGAGTGACTATAGACAGGGACGCCCTCCGTCACATCTGCTCTATTAATCCATGAGTAAGTGAAGGCCACAGGAGATGTGTGGGAATCTGCCAGCGTTGCAAATCGTTGTATTTCTCTTCTGATATTAGCAGTTAATGGTGCGCCCATGGTGCATTCACGGTTACGGTGACTCGGCGGTGGGTCTGTAACACATCCGAATG
Source organism: Allobates femoralis (assembly GCA_033576535.1). Taxonomy (NCBI): domain Eukaryota; kingdom Metazoa; phylum Chordata; class Amphibia; order Anura; family Aromobatidae; genus Allobates; species Allobates femoralis. The sequence goes on from JARQOC010000008.1 coordinate 6,715,536, forward strand.
ATAACCCAAGCTGTTGTCGGCTTTGAGGGCTCCATTCTCAGCAGGTACGCGGCTCATAATCTTTCCAGCTTCCTATAAACGCTCCCGGAGCTTGTTAATTAGCTTTTCTTGGATGTGTGCACGCGGCAGGAGGCCGAGGGATGATTTGACACAGATGCGCGGTATCTGTGAATGAATGTCAGTTGGCGCTGCCAAGCTCGGATGGGTAATCTCTTCGTATCGTAGCACCGCTGGCTGGCACCTTCCCAACATCTTCCCTCCTGCTAACTTCTCAATGTGCTCTTCTTAGTTTAGAAGCAATTTCCCAAATATCCCACTACGTAGCGGCTGCGCGAGCGAGGTGTAAAGACAGGACCGGTCTACGGTCCACAGTGGGGGCTTTCATTTAAAGGGACAATAATCCCGGAAATTAATGTTTTTAGAATTACCTTATTAGTTTATCAAAAGTCTAGCACCATGTCCTCCTGCTTCCCCTTCTACAAGACACGCCAGACTAAGGGGGAGTCTACCGTGCGTCACAGCGGCGCTTGGACCAACGATGTCTGGCGCACTACACAAAACAACAGATGGGGAGACACCGGAGGGGACAAATACAGCGGAGGTAGGCTGCGGCTGTGTCCTGATCGCCATACCGTCCCTATATGGGTTCTTTCAACCCGTCGCCGAACAGAATACCTAGTCCCTTGCTGGGCCTAATGTTAGCTCTCAATAGGGAATAACCGGTGGGAGCACTAGTCACAACCACTGCAAAGAGGGAAGGGGAACAACAAAGCAATTACGCTCCTAGACAGCAGATGGCTTAGCAGTAGTCAGCTCTCCAGAGAACCTCCTTCACCTCAGGAAGCTTGGCCCGGATGCTGGAACCATGTGACTATATAAAGGGGATGGGAGTGATCACAGAGTAGCCACACTAGATAAGGAAACTAAGGAGTCAGCTAGCAACAGAATCTGACATTAACTCCTGAACTGCCTAAGGAAAGAAACACGTTTAAAATGAAATATCAAAGGAGGAATGAGACAGAGGACCCCAAACCGTCACAAGTTTCCAAAGTAAGAGAGACCATTGGGACAATACATATCTGGAGATAGCTGAGGGCTGAGGACGCCCATACGCCTTCCCCATAGGCATGCTCGGATGAGGAGGAACAGTCTGCAGTTCTCGATCAAACAAAACTCAAATGGATCCAACTTGAAGAAAGTCCAATCGGTAAGAAGAGACGACGTCCAAATCTCAGGTGAAAAATCGTCCAAAAGTTTGTATAAAAGAAGTTTCGCCCCATCATTGATAGATCGAAAAGTTGTTACCTTGATCGATAGAAAATTAAAGAAATCAGTATCGGGGCGCCAGGACAAGATGCCAATGGACAAGGATTAATAGGGCACGGGTCTTGTTTTAATTACGCGTTTCGGTGACCACCTGACGAAGGTAGACTTTACTGGCGAAACACATTGTGATTAAAACAAGACCCGTGCTTTAATAATCCTAGTCCCTTGTGATCTTATCCTGGCGCATGGATACACTGGTTTCTTCTAATTTCCTCAGTTGTCCCTCTATGAGGGTAAAGTGTATAGAGCTGCGGGGGTGAAGATTGACGGGGTTAATACATTCCAGGACCTGCACCTGAAGGACCTGCTGTGAGTCACCTGACTCACCCCGAACCTGGAAGCGCTGCCCCCGCCTGGTGCACACAAGACCCGCACGCTGTTACTCCTTGGTTATACGGGCGATACAACAAAGTCAGGCTAGTGAACCCGAGATCAACAATCCCCCAACTAAATCAGCGGCTATTACCCTAGGAGCGCCACTCCTGTCTCGGTTTCTCTCTTACCTTTTTTGATACATTGGCGCAACTTAGAGCTCATCCCTGGACCCGATGTCAAAGCTCCAACAGGGGCCCCCTAATAACTGTAACTCTTTAATAACAGTCTTTTCCTATAGGCCAAAGGAACCTTTTGGGCCCCCCCAGACTCTAGGGTCCGGATACAATAGCAGCCCCTGCACCTGCTGTGGTTTCGCCCCTGATTGAAACGTTGTTACCTTTTTATGGTAAGAAATGGTGGTCATAAATGGCTGCACATCCAGATAATGTCTCCAGCGGGGCCACAGGGCTCTGTCCGGGGCCCAGTGCTGTACAACATCTTTATCAATGATTTAGATGAAGAAATTAAGGGTAAACTGATTACATTTGCTAATGACACAAAGCTCGGAGGGATAATAGCTGATACTAGAGAAGAGAGAGAGGATTCAACTAGATCAAAACAACCCGGAACAGTGGAAGCAACTAACAGAATGGTTCATAACAGGGAGAAATGCAAAGTCCTACGCCTGCAAAGTCCAACGCCTGCAAAGTCCTACGCCTGCAAGTCCTACGCCTGCAAAGTCCTACGCCTGCAAAGTCCTACGCCTGCAAAGTCCTACGCCTGCAAAGTCCTACGCTGCAAAGTCCTACGCCTGCAAAGTCCTACGCCTGCAAAGTCCTACGCCTGCAAAGTCCTACGCCTGCAAAGTCCTACGCCTGCAAAGTCCTACGCCTGCAAAGTCCTACGCCTGCAAAGTCCTACGCCTGCAAAGTCCAACGCCTGCAAAGTCCAACGTCTGTGCAAGAACGATGAAAAGAGCATCTACAGAATGGGAGGTATAGGACAAAGCCACAGCACGAGTGATAAGAATTGTGTAACTAATAGGACACAGACTGCACAGGAGTCACCAGTGTGATGCAGCGGGAAGAACAATACTGGGATGTAATAACAGAAGCCACAGCCTAGATCACATGATGTCATTATCACCCTCTACTCCTCTGTGGTCAGACCTCATCTGGATACTGTGTCCAGTTCTGGGCACCACAAACTGGAGCAAGTTCAGAGAAGAGCGACTAGAATGGTGACCGGTCTGCAGACCATGTGCTATGAGGAAGAGTTACAGGATCTGAGAATGTTTAGTTTCCAAAAAAAGAGGACTGAGAGGGGACTTAAGAGCCGACTACAAATATCTCAAGGGCTGTCACACTGTAGAGGGATCAGCTTTCTTCTAGGGCTGTCACACTGTAGAGGGATCCACTTTACTCTAGGGCTGTCACAATGTAGCATTATTCTAGGGCTGTCACAGTGTAGAGGGATCAGCATTATTCTAGGGCTGTCACACTGTAGAGGGATCAGCATTATTCTAGGGATGTCACACTGTAGAGGGATCAGCTTTACTCTAGGGCTGTCATTCTGTAGAGGGATCAGCTTTATTCTAGGGCTGTCCCACTGTAGAGGGATCAGCATTATTCTAGGGCTGTCACACTGTAGAGGGATCAGCATTATTCTAGGGATGTCACACTGTAGAGGGATCAGCATTATTCTAGGGCTGTCACAATGTAGAGGGATCAGCTTTATTCTAGGGCTGTCCCACTGTAGAGGGATCAGCTTTATTCTAGGGCTGTCCCACTGTAGAGGGATCAGCTTTATAGCTACAAATTGACCATGTTGTTCAGCCTATGAGTCCTCTTATGATCAGCTGCAATATATGAAGGGCTGTCAAACCCCTTTGTAGATGCCTTTACCATACAGATGCATTTTATTCTTCGGACCGGTCTACAGCAGTTTGTCTGTATCATCTGACAATATAAAGCCTCTGTTCCACCATCTCTGGCCTGAATTCAATCACTCGATTGATCAAGAATGTGTCTGTCAATGTGATGATGGTGAGCGAGTGCCAGATCTGGGGCTCCGGCTGGAACATTTTGCCTTTCGCAGTGTCTGTATAGTATTCCCAGTCATCCCCACTCTTCATAATGTACTTTTCCTTCAGCCAAATTGAGGCTATAAATCAGCGGTGCAGACATAACTAGTCTATATCAGGACGGGGTGATCAGGCCACATCTCACTGTATCCACCAGATATAGTATATACTCAGTGTCACAGCAGGGTCACCAATGTCACAAGTGCCAGATGCCGTAAAGAGGCTGATGAGGGGGTATCCAATATTTTTGCAAGTTAGGAATTTTTCTTATTAATGGGGTTATCCAGATGTATCCACACCTATGTAAGCCACCCAACCTGCTCATTTCAGCAAGACCCTCCTAACTCTCTCCTACAGCCGATATTGAGGGGAAAGACTCAGACTGGTGGAGTTAGAAGGGGCCTCCCGGGCCATCGCGTGAAGGGGGCTCCCGGGTCATCCTGCCTGTTCCACTCGTTGATCACCCTCACTGTCAACAAGTTTTTTCCAATATCTAATCTGTGTCTCCTCCCATTTAGTTTCATCCCGTTACTTCTACCCTTTCCTTGTGGTAATGAGAATAAAGCTGATCCCTCTACAGTGTGACAGCCCTAGAATAAAGCTGATCCCTCTACAGTGTGACAGCCCTAGAATACAGCTGATCCCTCTACAGTGTGACAGCCCTAGAATAAAGCTGACCCCCTCTACAGTGTGACAGCCCTAGAATAAAGCTGATCCCTCTACAGTGTGACAGCCCTAGAATACAGCTGATCCCTCTACAGTGTGACAGCCCTAGAATACAGCTGATACCTCTACAGTGTGACAGCCCTAGAATACAGCTGATCCCTCTATAGTGTGACATCCCTAGAATACAGCTGATCCCTCTACAGTGTGACAGCCCTAGAATACAGCTGACTCCTCTACAGTGTGACAGCCCTAGAATACAGCTGAATCCTCTACTTTGTGACAGCCCTAGAATACAGCTGAATCTCTACCTTGTGACAGCCCTAGAATACAGCTGATCCTCTACCTTGTGACAGCCCTAGAATACAGCTGAATCCTCTACCTTGTGACAGCCCTAGAATACAGCTGAATCCTCTACCTTGTGACAGCCCTAGAATACAGCTGAATCCTCTACTTGTGACAGCCCTAGAATAAAGCTGATCCCTCTACAGTGTGACAGCCCTGGAGACATTTGGAAACAGCCATTAAGTCTTTTTTTACTGGCTAAACATTCACAATTTCTAGACAAAATAGAGTCCAGTCGTGCAGAAGATCTCGGCTCCCTTTATGTATATGGAGCTCCTGTCTTTTTTCGTAGAAAGTTGGTGACCGGATCATTCATTTGACTAACGTCCATCTAATCTGGGGTCACGAGTTTGATTCCAGCCCTGACGCCACGTGACCGAATGTAACGTAACGAATGTGGTTATGCCGCAACGCGTGTAAAGTACGTTCCATGAATACTGACCTTCGCGCCCGTGTTTCCGGGTGGTCCAGGATTTCCATGAGGGCCGGGGGGACCCTGAAACAGAAAAATAATAAATCGGTTATTGGTAATATCTTCACATTTTTAGGAATATAAGAATTATGAAGTTTTTAAAAGAATAAAATGCCAAAAAATTAAACTGAAAAACTTCAAAATATCCCCCAATATAAAGGCATCATCGTGTCACAGATCTGCCTGTAAGAAATCAGGTGTGAGCCTCAGGTCCGCTGATTACCATTACAGGACTACTTGGTCACGTGCAAGGCAGTCCCACACACCCACTGCTGAGACAGGACAATAAAACTATCCTAAGTCATTTTTAGGATTATTTATCTTACTACTTTGAGTTACTTTTGCAGAGGACGGCAGGGGGGGCCGCTGCTCTTATGGACGGCAGGGGGCCGCTGCTCTTATGGACGGCAGGGGGCCGCTGCTCTTATGGACGGCACGGGGGCCGCTGCTCTTATGGACGGCAGGGGGCCGCTGCTCTTATGGACGGCAGGAGGTGGCCGCTCTTATGGACGGCAGGAGGGTGGCCGCTCTTATGGACGCTCATCACGTTTATTCTCTCTCATAGAGCATTCCCCCCAAAATGTAAGAAATATGACTTTCTTCCTTTTGGACATCTGCATGTACTACATCATCTTTACAATACAAAGTACATGCAAGGTTTACATCCCCGGAGACTTTCCTCATCCCTTCCTTTATGTAATATGTCTGCAGAACTGTCCAAACCCCAGAGCCATCGCTTTCTGAACCAACTACAATAGGCCGGGTTACCAGGGCTGTGGAGTTGGAGTTGGTAGCAATTTTGGGCAGAGTTGGAGTCGTGGAGTCGGTGCCTATTTTGGGTGAAGTTGGAGTTGGTGTCCCTATAGGTGGAATTGGAGTCGGAGTTATGGAGTTGGTGCCTATTCTGGGTGGAGTCGGAGTCATGCAGTTGGAGTCAATGCACATTTTGGGTGAAGTCAGAGGCCTTTTTGGTGGAGTTGGAGTCATGGTGTGCCAATTTTAAGTGGAGTTGGAGTCTTGGAGTTGATGTCCCTTTTGGTAGAGTTGGAGTTTGGTATGTGGCTTAATGACTTCACAGCCATGGTTAGGAAGTCAGAGTTGTGGAGTCCGAGTCGGAGTCCCTTTTGGTGGAGTTTAAGTCGGAGTCTTGGCGTCCGTGTCCATTTTGGGTGGAGTCGGAGTCGTGGAGCATGACTCCCTTTTGGTGAAGCTGCAGCCAGGAGTCGTGGAGTCTGTGCCAATTTTGGGTGGAGTCGAAGTCATGGAGTCAGACTCGGATTCTTTTTTGGTGGAGTCGGATGTTTGGCTTACTGACTTCACAGCCCTGGTCATGGAGTCGGTGCCCATTTTGGGTGGAGTCAGAGTCTTTTTTGGTGGAGTTTGAATCGGGAGTCAGAGTCGGAGTCCATTTTGGTGGAGTCGGATTGATGGAAATTGAAGAGTCAGAGTCGGAGGTTTGGCTTACCGCCCCCCCAGCCCTGCGGGTTACCATGGACGTATTACACAGCTACACTCCGCAGGAATCCTACACAGATGTGTGAAATATTTCTCCCCGGCCTCGTAGTATTTCCATTTACTGTATGGCAGAGGAGTTTAGTCTATGACCCGGTACAAGACACAATGGAGGACATTTATAAAGACTAGCGCCAAGAAGAAAACAGCGGTGTTACCAATAACGACCGGTCGGGGGGTTGATTTATTATCCAGCCCGCCCTATAAATACGGTAATATGATGAGTAGAATGTACTGGTGACGCCCATGTGTTGACCATCAATGCCGCTCGTTGTGTGAAGCCGGGAGATACGACATGAACGTTCCACCACCAAACAAATACGCGCTAAAGGATCGGCTTAGAGGTTTCTCCAGACTTTGCCAAATTAAATAAGACGTCTTCAATAATTTACTCCTATGTTAATGTGTGTAAATGATTTGTGTAGAAGTCATAGAGGATTCACACATGTGATGAGGCCAGACCTGGATCTGGAGGAGACCGACCAAGTCTATGCCTTTTACAATAAATGATCGTGAGAAGCTGAAACGTCTGGGAATTAGAAATCTGATTTTTGATGATTTCATTAAATGGGAATTTGTTGGCGCGCACGAGGAGAGGGCACCGCGTCGACGCGCACGAGGAGAGGGCACCGCGTCGACGCGCACGAAGAGAGGGCACCGCGTCGACGCGCACGAAGAGAGGGCACCGCGTCGACGCGCACGAGGAGAGGGCACCGCGTCGACGCGCACGAAGAGAGGGCACCGCGTCGACGCGCACGAAGAGAGGGCACCGCGTCGACGCGCACGAAGAGAGGGCACCGCGTCGACGCGCACGAAGAGAGGGCACCGCGTCGACGCGCACGAAGAGAGGGCACCGCGTCGACGCGCACGAAGAGAGGGCACCGCGTCGACGCGCACGAAGAGAGGGCACCGCGTCGACGCGCACGAAGAGAGGGCACCGCGTCGACGCGCACGAAGAGAGGGCACAGTGTCGACGCGCACGAAGAGAGGGCACAGTGTCGACACGCCAGGAGAGGGCACAGTGTCGACACGCCAGGAGAGGGCACAGTGTCGACACGCCAGGAGAGGGCACAGTGTCGACACGCCAGGAGAGGGCACAGTGTCGACACGCCAGGAGAGGGCACAGTGTCGACACGCCAGGAGAGGGCACAGTGTCGACACGCCAGGAGAGGGCACAGTGTCGACACGCCAGGAGAGGGCACAGTGTCGACACGCCAGGAGAGGGCACAGTGTCGACACGCCAGGAGAGGGCACAGTGTCGACACGCCAGGAGAGGGCACAGTGTCGACACGCCAGGAGAGGGCACAGTGTCGACACGCCAGGAGAGGGCACAGTGTCGACACGCCAGGAGAGGGCACAGTGTCGACACGCCAGGAGAGGGCACAGTGTCGACACGCCAGGAGAGGGCACAGTGTCGACACGCCAGGAGAGGGCACAGTGTCGACACGCCAGGAGAGGGCACAGTGTCGACACGCCAGGAGAGGGCACAGTGTCGACACGCCAGGAGAGGGCACAGTGTCGACACGCCAGGAGAGGGCACAGTGTCGACACGCCAGGAGAGGGCACAGTGTCGACACGCCAGGAGAGGGCACAGTGTCGACACGCCAGGAGAGGGCACAGTGTCGACACGCCAGGAGAGGGCACAGTGTCGACACGCCAGGAGAGGGCACAGTGTCGACACGCCAGGAGAGGGCACAGTGTCGACACGCCAGGAGAGGGCACAGTGTCGACGCGCACGAGGAGAGGGCACAGTGTTTACACGTGAGGATGGCGCACAGTGTAGCATGTGATGGTATCAGGAGGAGCCTGTTGTAGGACTCGCTAATGCCTACTGCAAGAGGGGGGCTATGAAGCTATGATTAGTGTCACTTACTCTTGGGCCTCTTTTCCCAGGTGGTCCAGGAAGTCCCGATGGACCAGGTGGTCCCTAAAAGAAAAAAGAAAAATGGTTAATGGACATAAAAATAAATCTAATTTGCAGGCACTTAACATGCACAGCCATAATAATCTAGTGAGACAAGTATCAGTGATATACTGTGTCTTACGTCTGGTTCACATTACACCTCGGTTTACACCGGCTCTGGCAGGAGGCTCAGACATATCTCACTGCAGAAGTATATGTCACCCAGGGATTTATTGCAAAGTAGTATACATAGTCTTTCTGTATACCTTTCCAAGGAATTGCATAGTCTACCGTAGTCAAAAAGCTGAGTATTAAAGAGAAATGCAGCCATTAAATAGGACCTGTCACTCACCATCAATGTGACTTATTATCTAATGTAAATGCCGCTGATCTCCTGCTGAATATGGTGGGTTATTTTATATGTTCCTGAGATATGGCTTCCTCTTCCCTGTATAGAAGTATAAGCTTCTTAGCCAACTGGGTGGGACCTCAATAAGACGAGCATGGAAAAGAGTTACCAAGGAAATAAAAGGTTTTTGTACTGTCCCTTTCCTCCTACATGATGAAGCAGAGCCAGGCACTGCAGTTCTAGGATCTATAGATCACTTATAAAATCAATAAAATCATATCTGCTCCTCAGCCCTCACCACTCCCTCAGGGGACAGAGAAATTGCTGCAGAAGGGAAAGGAAGAGTGTCGGGACCCTATGTGCTCAAGGATGACCTTACATCCCTGCCCCCTCATACTCCTGTATGAACAGGGGACATAGACCCTGAGGACTCTAGGATCATCTTACATTCCTGACCCCTCATACTTCTGTATGAACAGGGGGCGTGGACCCTGGGGGCTCTAGGATCAGCTTACATTCCAGCCGCACCCTCATACTGCTGTATGAACAGGGGGCATGGACCCTCAGGACTCCATGATCATCTTACATTCCTGCCCCTCATACTTCTGTATAAACAAGGGGTGTGGCCGCCGGACCCATGGTCACACTACAATCCTGCCCCTGATATACCATCCTATATAATGTATAAACTCCCTTCAAATAGCAATCATGTCACCAAGCAGATATAAATACACACTGTAAACCTTTGCTGTACAAAGATATGATGGTGCATAATGTGTGCTGCCATGTATCAGGCTGGGAGCAGAGGCAGAGCACTGCATTGATGGTCTCCCCTCCACCATGTCAACTTGGTACTTTCCTGTCCCCTGAAATATTAGCACTATGGATAACTGAATGTCTCTGTCCCCTGAGGGAGGGGTGAGGGCTGAGGAGCAGATATGATTTTTATTGATTTATAAGTGATCTATAGATCCTACAACTGTAGTACCCGGCTCTGCTTCATCATGTAGGAAGGCAGGGACTGTACTAAACATTTTTATCTCTCTATATACCTCCCCTCTCAGCCGGACTGTGACATTGCTCCTCTCCTTATTCATTAGTACCTGACACTGCCGCTCTCTTTCTTTTCGGCATTCAGTTGCTTCTCGCTCCGCTCATATACTTTCCTCCATTCCTAGGAGTTTCACTCATTTTATCTGTAATCGTATGACTCTTCTAGAGATTCCGCCCCGGTCTGTTTTCAATCAGTTCCTATATCCTTGCACCTCTGTCAAGTCTTCAGTGCGGACCCCCATCTCTGGGAATCCTCCTCGCACCTTGCAGAATACTCACTATTCCTGACCCGTGACCTTTCCACAAAAAGGGGAATTCCTTCTTCTAAATACTAGTACATTGGTGCTAGTAATTGAAGAGTTAAACTATGAAATACATTGTTACATATAACTAAGTATAGGCCAGGGCTACATCGTGGCTACTCTGCACTAGGGAATCCTAGATGCAGCAGGTAACGCTATCCACTATCCATATGATGGGGGAAATCCTACTGATCACTGGGGTCTGACCACTAATACCACAGAAATCATGATGTTACCCCCTATTCTATGGATAGAGGATAGCTTTCAGTTGTGGGAACACCGTCATGATGGTCTCTCTTACTTTGGAGACTTGTGACTGGTTTCGGACCTGTATCTCATCTCTGTATTGAGACTTCATATTAAACATATTTCTTTCCTTTGCCAGCTTAGGAGTCAATGTCAGTTTCTGTTGCTAGCAAGCTAGCTAGTTCTTTGTCCAGGTATGGCTATTCTGTGATCACTCCCATCCCCTTTATATGGTTACATGGTTAACTGGGAGCGTCCAGAAACCGTGCTTCACATAGACCAACGGAGTCCAGCACACTACACCAAACAGCAGACTGGAGAGACACCGGGGGAAAGAAACATATCGGTGGGCCCTGCTCATAGGGAATGGGGGAAAGGTGACCTCCTCCACTCACCTGCGGCTGTGCCCTGATCTCCCTACCATCCCTATACAGGTTCTTTCACCCCGTCGCCGAGCAAGATACTTAGTCCCTCGCTGGCCCTGATGTTAGCCCTTCAATAGGAAGATTGCCGGCGTGAGCACTAGTCCCGACCACTGCAATACACAAGATGAGGTGAAGGGGAAGACAGACAGGGAAACAACAAACAACTTCACGCCTGCTGCCACACTCCTTACCAGCAGACGGCTTGGCAGTAGTCAGCTCTCCAGAGACCTACCTACTTATCAGCTAGCCAGGCCAGGAATGAAGTTCAATCCTCAGCAAGGCATGCTGAATCATGTGACTCTATAAAAGGAGTGATCACAAAGTAGCCACACCTGGAAAAGATCTAGGGAGTTTACTAGCAACAGAAACGGACATTGATTCTAACACTTTCAAATACAAAAAAAAGAGATAGTTCCCAATCCTGTCACGTGACACAATCGTTGCGGCATAAAAACATTCAGCCACCAAATTTCTTTACGGGTCACGGAGAAACGATGGCCAACATGGCTATTCTACTCGCCATCTTGCAGCCCATGAGCCGCACTGTGTTTGTTTCGTCTCCTCGCCATGCTTGGGGAGCACAACCAGCTCACGTATTTTTCCTCAGAGTGTGAAAAGCCAAAAAGAAGCGGAAAAGAGAAGCCGGCCTGGCGACACTGTGCGGATATTCTACAAAATGGGAATATTTTATGTGACATATGGACTTAATACGCAACATCTGCGACAGGGAGGGAGCGACACTCTCCCAGAGAAGCTGCGTTCAGCGGCTCGCCTCATCTGCAGGACGCTTATATGGCTTTAATAAAGGCGCACATGGGTATTTATAACGTAAAAATGTAAACACGGCTTCCACTTTTATTTCTTGCACTTCTGACGTGGAGCATTTGGAGAGGATGTCAGGCCGCTTGGCTGATGAACTGTAAAAGACTCTTTTGTGGTGGAGTCTTCTACTGAATGGGCCGGTCCTAATAAAGGGACAACACGTCCAAACCTCAAAATCCCAACAGATATATATATGTGTGTATTAATGAACTATCTGCTACCACCTTCTTGCAAAATTTCTATTCTGGACTCTGGTAACTTATCTTTCCGTCAAGTCGAGTGGAAAAGTACTCGGCCGCACTCAAATGCAGGCTTCATGTTCGCCTTGTGATAGTAGGCCTCATATCGTCATGACGACACGTGAAACTAGTCATGGTGTCATGGAGCCTAGAGATTCCACTCAAATGCAGGCTTCATGTTCGCCTTGTGATTGCTAGCCTCATATCGTCATGACGACACGTGAACCTAGTCATGGTCATGGAGCCTAGAGATTCCACTCAAATGCAGGCTTCATGTTCGCCTCGTGATTGCTAGGCCTCATCGTCATGACGACACGTGAGGCCTAGTTATGGTGTAATTGTGGCCTAGAGATTCCACTCAAATGCAGGCTTCATGTTCGCCTTGTGATTAGTAGGCCTCATATCGTCATGACGACACGTGAGGCTAGTTATGGTGTAATTGTGGCCTAGAGATTCACTCAAATGCAGGCTTCATGTCCGCCTTGTGATTGCTAGGCCTCATATCGCCATGACGACACGTGAGACAGTCATGGAGACCTAGAGATGCACTTAAATGAAGGTCATGGGCGCCTCATGATTTCTAGGCCTCAATCATTATGACGACACGTGAGACCTAGTCATGGTGTCATGGGGCCCAGAGATTCCACTCAAATGCAGGCTTCATGTTCACCTTGTGATTTCTAGGCCTCAAATCGTCATGACAACACGTGAGCCTAGTCATGGTGTCGTGGAGACCTAGAGATGTCACTTAAATGAAGGCTTCATGTGCGCCTCCTAGTTACTAGGCCTCATATCGTCATGACGACACGCGAGTCCTAGTCATGGTGTCATGGAGGCCTAGAGATTGCCAGGATGCCCACAGTAGAGTCATTTTGCTCTACTCTAATCCCAACCTTCTTTTTACTGATAATTTTAATTATTTTTAGTGAAAATACTCATATTAACCCATTATACTCTTCTATGAAGCAGATTTCTACCAGGTTTGTCAGAAGTTATAAAAGCTTTTATATACTCGTCTGTGTTATGGAAGGAACTGAACAATTCAATCCTAAACACAAAGTCTGATAACTGAACAAGTGACGTCACTGAGAGGGCAGCCATTTTACCACTGAGCATCCAATCAGATCTCTTCTTTCATTTTGTAACCTGCCTTGGAAATATGAAAGCCGAAATCTGATTGGTTGACATGGGAAACACCTCATAAATTTGTAATCCATTAAGTCTATTGCGCTTTATACATCTAAATAATTAGTCGCAGAAACGACAGCCATTTTACTTAGTGTGGTCACTAAATGACCTAAGAGACCTCAAACAATGAGAGGAGCAGCTACACATAGCAGCCAATCAGATCTCTGCTTTCATTTTGTAAAGTGCCTTGGAAATATGAAAGCTGAAATCTGATTGGTTGCCATGGGAAACACCTCAGCTCCTTGACCACCATTTTGTCCATAAAGCCCAAAAGGCCGTCTTCAGAAAACATATACTCTCAAAAATGGTGCACAACACAGCACCTGTTGACTCTGTCTGCACCACTAGGTCTTATTGAGACAGAGCGTTTGTGCTCCATATTTTATTGATCCGTTTTTGGTGCAATTTCTGCACCAAAGACGGATCCTCTTTTTGCAACAAAGCATCACATCATCTGCTTGCGCTGCTTTTTAGTTCCTTTTTTGGGGGACACAGACAGACACACACACTTTCTTGCTGTCCCTGGTGATCCCATGGAGAGCTTCAGTGATTTTTTTCCTCCGGGCACTGGCAGGACCTGTGAGTAGTACGGTATTTACAGGACCTGGCCCATGTGACTCTCGGGCTGAGTCACATGGGGGCAGGTGCCGTCAGTACCGTACCCGACTACCCACAGGTCCCGTCAGTACCGTACCCGACTACCACAGGTCCCGTCAGTACGTACCCACTACCCACAGGTCCCGTCAGTACAGTACACGACTACCCACAGGTCCCGTCAGTACAGTACACGACTACCCCCACAGGTCCCGTCAGTACAGTACACGACTACCCCCACAGGTCCCGTCAGTACAGTACACGACTACCCCCACAGGTCCCGTCAGTACAGTACACGACTACCCCCACAGTCCCGTCAGTACAGTACACGACTACCCCCACAGGTCCCGTCAGTACCGTACAAGACTACCCACAGGTCCCGTCAGTACCGTACAAGACTACCCACAGGTCCCGTCAGTACCGTACAAGACTACCCACAGGTCCCGTCAGTACCGTACAAGACTACCCACAGGTCCGTCAGTACCGTACAAGACTACCCACAGGTCCCGTCAGTACCGTACAAGACTACCCACAGGTCCAGTCAGTACCGTACAAGACTACCCACAGGTCCCGTCAGTACCGTACAAGACTACCCACAGGTCCCGTCAGTACCGTACAAGACTACCCACAGGTCCCGTCAGTACCGTGCAAGACCACCCACAGGTCCCGTCCAGTACCGTGCAAGACCACCCACAGGTCCCGTCAGTACCGCGCACGACCACCCACAGGTCCCGTCAGTAACCGCGCCGACCATCCACAGGTCCCGTCAGTACCGCACCCGACCACCCACAGTCCCGTCAGTACGCACCCGACCACCCACAGGTCCAGCCACTACCGTACACGACCACCCACAGGTCCCGTCGGTACCGTACAACGACTACCCACAGGTCCCGTCGGTACCGTACACGACTACCCACAGGTCCCGTCGGTACCGTACACGACTACCCACAGGTCCCGTCGGTACCGTACACGACTACCCACAGGTCCCGTCGGTACCGTACACGACTACCCACAGGTCCCGTCGGTACCGTACACGACTACCCACAGGTCCCGTCGGTACCGTACACGACTACCCACAGGTCCCGTCGGTACCGTACACGACTACCCACAGGTCCCGTCGGTACCGTACACGACTACCCACAGGTCCCGTCGGTACCGTACACGACTACCCACAGGTCCCGTCGGTACCGTACACGACTACCCACAGGTCCCGTCGGTACCGTACACGACTACCCACAGGTCCCGTCAGTACAGTACACGACTACCCACAGGTCCCGTCTGTACTGTACACGACTACCCACAGGTCCCGTCTGTACTGTACACGACTACCCACAGGTCCCCGTCTGTACTGTACACGACTACCCACAGGTCCCGTCTGTACTGTACACGACTACCCACAGGTCCCGTCTGTACTGTACACGACTACCCACAGGTCCCGTCAGTACTGTACACGACTACCCACAGGTCCCGTCAGTACTGTACACGACTACCCACAGGTCCCGTCTGTACTGTACACGACTACCCACAGGTCCCGTCAGTACTGTACACGACTACCCACAGGTCCCGTCTGTACTGTACACGACTACTCACAGGTCCCGTCTGTACTGTACACGACTACTCACAGGTGCAATGAAGACAAGTACCGTATGTAAAGGTAAATCAACAAAATCTGAAAATAAAATCTACTCAGAAAATATGAAGTTATATACAGTACTCAACTAAAGAACATGACTTTATAAGGGTTTAAATAAAAGATCAAATGATAAAAGATATAACTGCAAAAATATGAGACGCGCATCGGGGTGGAGGGAACAGGGCACCTACGTGATATATATTCAACATAGCAAAGGTAATGAATTGACTTATTTATACATGACCTGTTCAACACACAAACTGTGACTACGTACTATTGTACCTTATACCAGGGATATCAAACTCCAGACCTAGAGGGCCACAAACAGTGCAGGTTTTCAGGATTTCCTTAGTATTGTACAGGTGATAATTTCACCCCAAAGACATACTGATAGGATGTTTAGATTAGGAGCCCTAATGGGGACAGTGTTGCAAATGAAAGTAAAGTGCTATGGAATTAATAGTGACATATAAATGAATAAATATATATATTATTATAAAATAGAGTACTGTATACTTCATTGAGTAGATACTATTCTCAAATTTTGCTGATTTAGCTATCCTCGGACCTTAGTGCGGGGCAGGGGGGGGGGTGCATTTTCCCCTCTTAAACAAACTGTATGGGTCTCCTTTTTGTATCTAAAGCATGTAAAGCTGCCTGAAATGGTCATCCTCAAATGTGGGGCTATATGGGTCATTTATAAGGTTTGGGTCAGGATTTCACTTGCAGGAGTGATGCGACAGACTTTCTTGTATCTGCATCGCATCCCCCGGCACGGCTGATAGCTCTCCAGACCGAAGCATGGAGATGCATAGAGACACATGCAGCTCCATGCTCCTGTCGGGAGAGCTGTCGACCGTGCCGGGTGGATGCGATGCAGGATACAAGAAAGTCTGTCGCATCACTCCTGCAAGTGAAATCTCGGCCTAGCTCTCATTATCTTCTGCAGGAGGACGTTGTTTCTGTGCCAAGCTTGAAGGAAGCTGGTTGCTTCTGCTAGAATGACAGCTAGACCCTGCAGCACTGTCACGCCTGCGTGTTCTCCAATATTGCAAATTTGGGGAAGCTCTACCTTTGCAGAATTGGGAAAAAGCAGTTGCATTGAATCAGGAGTTATCACTGAAGTAAGGTCAGCCTCAGAGCAGTGCTTACAAGTTCTATTGGAAAGTGCTTGTAAGCGCTGCACCTGATTGCAGAGGCAACTAACAGTGGACATTTAAAATCTATCCGCTCTTGGGAACAAAGAGAATCTATAATCACAAGTAAATTGAGGAACAGGAGAGTGACCCTTTAAGTTTTATCTGACGCATGGTAATAATTACCCGATAAAACTGCAAAAGAAATTCCATATTGTTCAAATTACCTGCAATTGGTTAAGTCAACAATGAGCATGTTTTCTGCCGGTAGCCATACGCCAAAGATCCACACGGACGCTATCAATTTTAATTCTTAACAGCTCGGCATTATGCGTTATGAAATATCTGGAGACCACCCTGAACAAAAGCCACGATGGGGCGGGACGGGGGGTGACTGTCAACTTTCCAGTCTTACAATAACTTTATTTCTCCATATCAGGCATCTGGAGAACATCATATAAGAGTCTGCAGCGATAGCCGAGGAGGATCCTGAACTGGAGCCCGGTGCGCACTCCTGCAGAGCGTTCATTAACTGCTAATAAGAGCGCGGGTGTTTTATTCTGGGCCTGAGCGAGGGACTTCCCTGGAATTAATGTTCACGTTGAACAATTGACAAAAAAAAAGTGATTCCTCGGTCGAGAACAGGAGGAAATGAGCGGTGATCTCACCCATACAGCCTGCCAGTAATGTGTGTGACTCACTCATCAGTCCAGTGCGTTGCGATCTGTGCGCTGGGAGGACGCTGCTGCTGCTGCACCTGGGCTCGCGGAACTGTCATGGAGTTACTTTCCTAGCGCTCAGGAACTATAAATTCATACATGTGCATGTCCCCTATAGACACAATGTGTCCAACGAAACCACTTTCATGTATGTTGGTAGAGATCCAGGCTGCCCGATCAATAGCGGTGGCCATTTTTGGATGCTCAAATTTTTAATCCTCGATTGATAAGGGGGTTAAATCTCCGGACTGACCACTAATGAACATAAGTCTCTTATCGATCATTACTGATGGCCAAAAAGATTTGCAGGACCTCTGCAGACCTGGTCCGGTGCAACGCCATCATTGTTGGGTAATGAATGGATTGATGACTTTGCACTGACAAATCACTTGGTCCCTCGAAGACTCATTGAAGCAGGCACTCGTGTCTCGCTTTCTCTCAGCAATCTGTACTGATGAAGGTCCGCGGTGGACCCAAACGTCTTATTTTTTGGATTGCAAGCACTTTATCAAAGGATGTACGTGCTTCACTGAGACTTTGTGTGCACCTTCTGATTTAATTGACTATGGGGTAGGAGCCGACTTGAGCACCACCACAGAAGTGCCACGTCCAGTGTTACATCTACATCTAGAAGAGGCACCAGGGATGGTGGAAGATAGGAGGGTCGAAGGGTTTTTGTCTGATGGCCGCAGACTAATGATGCGGCACCTTGACCAGGGTTTTGTGTATCTTTTTGATCATCTCTCTCATGTATTATCTCTTTGACAGTTTATAGGGTTATGGCTTCTTTCATGCCCCCTTACCAATTAAAAGAAATTTGGCAGAACCAAACTATTCGAAAGGACCAGACGACCATCTTTCACAAAAGAGAATACGCGGCATTCACCCGAATTGCCTATAACGAGTCCTTTATTGGGAATTTAGAGGAACGCTACAGTAACAGCTCTGGAGGATGACAGCTGTTTCGTGCTTGTCCAGCACTTCAACAGGTCCTATAGAATCTGTTGAAGTGCTAGACAAGCACGAAACAGCTGTCATCCTCCAGAGCCGTTACTGTAGTGTTCCTCTAAATTCCCAATAAAGGACTCATTATAGGCAATTCGGGTGAATGCCGCGTATCCTCTTTTGTGAAAGTACTACATGTTTTTGCTTAGCCAGCACCATCTTTTGCCATTATCACTCGCAACGCTGCAAACAACCATTGCCGTATACGAGTAAACTAAAGAACACACAGCGTGGTGCAGATTTTCTCCTTTTTACTATGTCCCAGACTTGGGGGAAGGAGACGGATCAGGCATTTAGAATTTCAATAGTCAACCCTTTGGTTCCCATGGGAGGTGAGCATCTTCCAGCAATATCTGGCAGCAGCTTTCTCCTCTTTCCCCATTGCAAACACATGAATGCTCGGGTCATAGGTTGTCGGTGTGATCCAACGCCAATACTAGACACTATACATGAGTTTCCACCTCACCCCACAAAGCTGGATATATAAAAAAACAAATCTATAACGCAATAATCAATAACTTTTCTTCCACATCAGATGGTAAACTAAGCTGTGGATACAATTACATCTAGTACTATTCGGGATTCTACAAAACATCATTATTTCATATCACTCAGCTAATGATATCGTCCCTGACTGCTGCTGGAGGTGCGTTTTGCAGTAATAATCTCCTGTTCTGTCTTTTGGTCAATTACGAAGTTCCTTTGCAGACTGCAAACGTAACATCTGCTGGTTTTAGGAAGCATCCATCAAAGTAAGTGCTTTACGATTTATCTGAACATCTCTATCAGGAAACCATCAGCAGCTTCCACGGCAGCGGAAGCCCACAACCTGCAGATGGCTATGTCCTCCGACATATGATTCTAAGTCCATCGCTTTGGCCGCGGCTGCTCCAACGCTTGTTTCAAATCTTTGGCCGCGGCTGCTCCAACGCTTCGCCCGCGGCTGCTCCAACGCTTCGCCCGCGGCTGCTCCAACGCTTCGCCCGCGGCTGCTCCAACGCTTCGCCCGCGGCTGCTCCAACGCTTCGCCCGCGGCTGCTCCAACGCTTCGCCCGCGGCTGCTCCAACGCTTCGCTTGCGGCTGCTCCAACGCTTCGCCCGCGACTGCTCCAACGATCTGGCTGCAGCTGCTCCAACGCTCTGGCCGCGGCTGCTCCAACGCTCTGGCCGCGGCTGCTCCAAAGCGTCAGACGTTTCAAAATTGTTCTGCACAAAACTATTAGAGAATTCTCAACTTGAGGCTGTACTGTATCTACATGTGTTTTGGATTTTCTTTGCGGAATCTAAACTTTCAATGTCTGATCCAATTTCTATCTACCAGATTTGATACAGATTGCTTTCACTGAATCTGACAAAATTAGCAGCGAAATAAAAGTAAGAAAAGGGTTCACAGCAAGGAACACAAAAAGGGCAATCAGTCCCATAACAGGCGCAGGTTAAAAACCAAGAGGTCACGCCACGGGCTAAGGTGCGTCCGGATACAGTGCGTGACAGTGGTGAACAGACCAACGGTGTCTGGCACACTACACACAGCAGAGTGGGGAAACACCAGGGGGACAAATACAAGGGGGAGCCCTGCTCATAGGGAACAGGGGAAAGGAGACTTCCTGCGCTCACCAGCGGCTGTGCCCTGATCGCCCTACTGTCCCTATACGGGTTCTTTCACTCCATCACTGAGCAGGATACCTAGTCCCTCACTGGCCTGGATATAAGTCCTCCATAGGGTGAAGGCCTGTGGGAACACTAGTCCCAACCACTGCAATAAAATCAACCAGAGGGAAAGGAAAGACAGAAATGGAAATGACAAAGTGCCTTTACACCTACTGCCACACTCCTGGACAGCAGATGGCTTGATAATGGTCATCTTTTCCACAGTAGCTCCTTTTCCTAAGGTAGCATGGCCAGGAATGGAGTTCAATAACCAGCAAGGAATGCTTAATCATGGAACCATATAAAAGGAGATGGGAGTGATCACAAAGTAGCCACACCTTGGACGAGAACTAAGGAGCATTGACATTAACTTCTACACTGCCAAAGGAAAGAAACACATTTAATATGAAGTTTCAACACAAGAATGAAACACAAGTCTCCAAAGTAAGAGAGGTCATCGTGACACCAGGGAGTCCACCTGAAGATAATAACCTACATAAAAAAAAGAAGGTGTCCAATCGAAGGTGAAAGATTCTGCAGTGATCCATTTATTCTGCCATCACTGCAATGCAGCGTTTCGACCAGCCATCATGTTTCAAAAAGACCGACGACTGGTCAAAACGCTGCAATGTACTTATGAAAGAATAAATGGATCAAAATTAGCAGCGAAGTCGCTGGCAAAACAAGCAGAGAGTTTAAACCAGATTATCCTCTACCTGTGGTTTAAGGCTGCGTTCACACTGCAGATTAGCGGTTCCGTTGTGGCTCATGTCTAAAGCCCTTCAAAAGTGCTGTGCACGGACAGGGCCATTGACTTTAATGATAGACTGAGTCACATGGTGCCCTCGGACATCATACTCTGCCCTGTGATATCAGCACCGAGGCTTCTTGATGCCCACTCATAACAGGCAGATGGTGCCAAAAATGAGTCCGATAGAGCACAATGTGGGGACGTTTACTTGTCTCATGATGATGATCGAGGACTACCATGCTGGGGTGCTCAGCCCTCGAAATGAGCAGGTCGGAGGCTTAGATAGCTCGACTCCAGTGCCGAGGAAAATGGAAGTCAATGGAGAACTCGAGCAGAAGACCCTTCCAGAGACATGCTCGAGACCCCCAGGACACTGGGTACATGAGCTGTGCTGCCAAGCGTCCAACCTGCTCGTATCAGTCACCTGAGTCTGCCCCATCGTCATCTGCTTCTGTGACCAGGCACGTATCTGCTGGAGACAGAGCAGTCAGAACAAGAATCTCTGGAGAGCGCAGGCTCCGTCCATCCACTAAGGTTAGAGTGGCTGGGGTCTGTAGTACTTCACAGTCTGACAGAGTGGAGGTGCGTCCTGTCCAGCTGAAGTCATTAACTCCTAAGCTTCAGCCTATTGGAAAGCACCATGCCCTACTATTACCTTCATCCTATTGGAAAGCACCACACCCTACTAATACCTTCAGCCTATAGGAAAGTACCACACCCTACTAATACCTTCAGCCTATTGGAAAGCACCACACCCTACTAATACCTTCAGAATATTGGAAAGCACCGCACCCTACTAATACCTTCATCCTATTGGAAAGCACCACACCCTACTAATACCTTCAGCCTATTGGAAAGCACCACACCCTACTAATACCTTCAGCCTATTGGAAAGCACCACACCCTACTAATACCTTCAGCCTATTGGAAAGCACCGCACCCTACTAATACCTTCAGCCTATTGGAAAGCACCACACCCTACTAATACCTTCAGTCTATTGGAAAGCACCGCACCCTACTAATACCTTCAGCCTATTGGAAAGCACCATACCCTACTAATACCTTCAGTCTATTGGAAAGCACCACACCCTACTAATACCTTCAGCCTATTGGAAAGCACCACACCCTACTAATACCTTCAGCCTATTGGAAAGCACCGCACCCTACTAATACCTTCAGCCTATTGGAAAGCACCACACCCTACTAATACCTTCAGCCTATTGGAAAGCACCGCACCCTACTAATACCTTCAGCCTATTGGAAAGCACCATACCCTACTAATACCTTCATCCTATTGGAAAGCACCACACCCTACTAATACCTTCATCCTATTGGAAAGCACCACACCCTACTAATACCTTCATCCTATTGGAAAGCACCACACCCTACTAATACCTTCATCCTATTGGAAAGCACCACACCCTACTAATACCTTCATCCTATTGGAAAGCACCACACCCTACTAATACCTTCAGCCTAT
The DNA here is from genome assembly GCA_033576535.1 of Allobates femoralis. NCBI lineage: Eukaryota > Metazoa > Chordata > Amphibia > Anura > Aromobatidae > Allobates > Allobates femoralis. The sequence continues at coordinate 6,737,747 of JARQOC010000008.1, forward strand.
TGGAAAGCACCACACCCTACTAATACCTTCAGCCTATTGGAAAGCACCACACCCTACTAATACCTTCAGCCTATTGGAAAGCACCACACCCTACTAATACCTTCAGCCTATTGGAGAGCACCACACCCTACTAATACCTTCAACCTATTGGAAAGCACCACACCCTACTAATACCTTCAGCCTATTGGAAAGCACCACACCCTACTAATACCTTCAGCCTATTGGAAAGCACCACACCCTACTAATACCTTCAGCCTATTGGAAAGCACCACACCCTACTAATACCTTCAACCTATTGGAAAGCACCACACCCTACTAATACCTTCAGCCTATTGGAAAGCACCACACCCTACTAATACCTTCAGCCTATTGGAGAGCACCACACCCTACTAATACCTTCAACCTATTGGAAAGCACAGCACCCTACTAATACCTTCATCCTATTGGAAAGCACCACACCCTACTAATACCTTCAGCCTAGTGGAAAGCACCACACCCTACTAATACCTTCAGCCTATTGGAAAGCACCACACCCTACTAATACCTTCAGCCTATTGGAAAGCACCACACCCTACTAATACCTTCAACCTATTGGAAAGCACCACACCCTACTAATACCTTCAACCTATTGGAAAGCACCACACCCTACTAATACCTTCAGCCTATTGGAAAGCACCACACCCTACTAATACCTTCAGCTTTCTGCTGGAAGCTGCCAGATATAGCTTTTGGTTCCCCTGAGTAGTCTCCTGTCTTGTATAGTGTTTTCCTGTTTTTTGGACTCCTCTTCTGCCTCATGATTTTGTACCTTGCTACCATCTTGGTTCTGACCCGACTCCCTGACTCCTCTATCAGATCCTGATTTTGACCTTTTCCTGACCTCTCGGCTTTGGTGACTTTCCTATCTCGGAACGTCTATCTTTCCATAGGCAGCAATCTCCTGGGCCCTGTTGTAAATCCAGATCCCTGTATAGGGGGTAAAGGGTGCCAGGGTTACTCGGGGTTCTGCCTAACGGAGCGGCTTGCTCCTAGTCTTAGATAACCTTCTCGTGCTGGTATTCTCAGACGGACGTCGCAGTTTTGGGTTCTGAGCACTCAGGCTCATCAATAGCTTTTCCCCATACAGAAGCACATGCACGCTTGGTCAAGCTAAGCATGTGTGAATATGGATGAAATGTGCGCAGTAGCTGTTGGCCAAAAGAGCATTTTGCGTTTATGGGCACTTTTTACGTTTCTCCCACTAGAGACTGCAAAATAGACCCGGGGCTCCACCACCACCGGACCCGGTGCTCCACCACCACCGGACCCGGCGCTCCACCACCACCGGACCCGGCGCTCCACCACCACCGGACCCGGCGCTCCACCACCACCGGACCCGGCGCTCCACCACCACCGGACACGGAGCTCCACCACCACCGGACACGGCGCTCCACCACCACCGGACACGGCGCTCCACCACCACCGGACACGGCGCTCCACCACCACCAGCAGAGCAGACCCAACCTACTGTTTCCCTCCCCATTAGCCTGTAGAATGTAAGCCCGCAACTGCAGGGTCCTCTCTCCCCTCTGTACCAGTCTGTCACTGTTAGTTTATTCATTGTATTTATAACTTGTTTGTATGTAACCCCTTCTCATGTACAGACCATGGAATCAATGGTGCTCTATAAATAATAATATATTTTTTGTTAATTGCATAGATCTTGTACATTCTTACCGTTTACATGTAACACTTGAACTAAGGGGGATGTCCAGCAGCAGTGTCCGGCACACAGCACAAAACAACGGATGGGGAGACCCTGGGGGGCGGGTGAGGGGACAAACACAGCAGAGGGCCCAGCTCATAGGGAACAGGTGAGAGGTGACCTCCTGCACTCACCTATGGCTGTGCCCTAATTCCCTACCGTCCCTATACGATTTCTTTCAACTCATCACCGAGCAGGATACCTAGTCCCTCGCTGGCCCTGATGTTAACCCTCATTAAAGAATGGCCAGTGGAGCACTAGTCCCAACCACTGCAATAAAGACAAGACAGGTAGCTAGGCCAGGAATGTTCAATCACCAGCAAAGGATGCTGGAACCATGTGACCATATAAAAGGGGATGGGAGTGATCAAAAAGTATCCACAGCTGGTAAGGAAAGTAAGGAGTCAGCTAGCAGCAGTAAACTGACATTAACTCCTGAACCGCCAAGGGAAAGAAACAAGTCTCAATACAGGAATGAGACAGAAGTCCTAAATCAGTCCCAGGTAAGAGAGACCATCGTGACATCATCATGCAATTCATTTCTGAAGATGGGGTGGGATCAGAAGTTCTGCCTAATAGCGTAGTCCGTGCCCCACATTCGCACGTGCATAAGAAGCCCCTCTTGGGTCAGTGACATTACATTATTGACATGCACTATAGATAAAAAATAACATTGCTTCCACTTACTGGGTCACCCTGATCCCCTTTGGACCCAGGAGGTCCCATCAAGTAAGAGAATGCAGTTGGGTCGAGCCACAGGTAATCGTGAGTGACCGGTAAGCTGGTGAACGTCGATGGGGTGGTGTGATGAAACCCAGATCCCGGTTTGGTGACGGGTACTGAAGCGGCGGTTGAGTAGACCTTGGCGGTGACGGTACGAAGCCTCGGAGGAGTCGGAGCGCTCGTTCGCTTCTCCAGTGCCGGTTTGGGGACGGTGGCGTTTGTACTCCTGGGATTCCCGATGCTTTTCTTAACCTGCTTGGACGAGGCAGTTGTTGGGAGAGGCCTGGCGGTTGTTTTTTGGTAGGCGGTCTGCTTGGTTGTCTTTTCTGTCAGCAGCTGCTGCCTCTTGATCTTAGCAGTAGTGGCGGCGTTCAGGCCGAATTTGGTTACGGAGAGCGGAGGCTTTTCCGGCGGAGCCGTTACAGTGGCGGATATCCTGAGGGCCACGGTAGCCGTCTTGGTTAAGACGCTCGGTGAGAGTTGAGTGTCGGCTTTGCGAAGGGTTGGAGATGGAGATGGTGAGGATTGTACGGTTGGAAGTTTCGTGGAAGGGATCTTAACTTTGCCGCTGGTCGTCAAGTTGGTCTTATTGGGCGCGAGGGCGGGAGATCTCAATAGCTCTTGGATCGGAGGCAAGAGGACTTCTTGGGGTAAGAGTGGAATCAGAGGCGGCAGGTTCGGCCGGTAGGTATCGGCTTGCCTGCACTGCTTCTTCAGGTATTTACAGTAATTATGAGCTGCCTTGGCGGAAGGATAAATATCAAACTGGCATACGGCGCCCTCGAATTGTATGGTCTGCTGGTTCAGCTTCCCCAGCGTGAACACCCCGTCCGAATCCAACGCCTCATCTTTCTTTATGTGCAGATTGGCGTCAACTCTTTGCTTCCCACAAGAAGTATATAGAGTCACCTTCTGGCCTTGAATATCAACGGCCATATTGTGCCACTGGCCATCGTGGACGTTGTAATCAAAATACACAGACTGCTTGTGGCCCACGTACACTAGGATTTTCCCCGGGATGAACTGCAACCCGAGCTCAAGTTTCTTCTTTTTGCTCCGGACAGCGAATAAGAAGGCATTGTTAATGCGATGGGAGCAGAGGCTCAGCACCAGGGTGAGGTTGGTTCCCAAACTGGGGGGTATGACGGCGAATATCGGGGCTTCGACACGCGCCCGCTGCGTCAAAATAATACCCGATTTGAACGGTATGACCCCTTCGGGAATCGGGCGGCTGGATGGCTTGCTTCCCATGAGGCCCAACTTCTGAAGAACGTCCACATCTGGAAAGCAAAAAGAGAAATAGGTTACGATCATCCAGAGAGAGATGAAGAGAGCGATCGCGTGACGACATCGAGAGCAAGGGCGAGACAGAGCGATCACGATGAAATCGAGAGCAAGGGCGAGACAGAGCGATCATGTGACGACATCGAGAGCGAGGGCGAGACAGAGAGTGATTACATGACGAAATCGAGAGCAAGGGCGAGACAGAGAGCGATCACGTGACGACATCGAGAGCAAGGGTGAGACAGAGAGCGATCACATGATGACATCGAGAGCAAGGGCGAGACAGAGAGCGATCATGTGACGACATCGAGAGCGAGACAGAGAGTGATCACATGACGAAATCGAGAGCAAGGGTGAGACAGAGAGCAATCACATGACGACATCGAGAGCAAGAGCGAGACGTAGAGAGCGATGACGTGACGACATCGAGAGCAAGGGCGAGACAGAGCGATCACGTGACGACATCGAGAGCAAGGGCGAGACAGAGAGCGATCACGTGACGACATCGAGAGCAAGAGCGAGACGTAGAGAGCGATGACGTGACGACATCGAGAGCAAGGGCGAGACAGAGCGATCATGTGACGACATCGAGAGCAAGGGCGAGACAGAGCGATCACGTGACGACATCGAGAGCAAGGGCGAGACAGAGAGCGATCACGTGAGGACATCGAGAGCAAGGGCAAGACAGAGCGATCACGTGACGACATCGAGAGCAAGGGCGAGACAGAGAGCGATCACGTGACGACATCGAGAGCAAGGGCGAGACGTGGAGAGCGATCACGTGACGACATCGAGAGCGAGGGCGAGACGTGGAGAGCGATCACGTGACGACATCGAGAGCGAGGGCGAGACAGAGCGATGACGTGACGACATCGAGAGCAAGGGCGAGACAGAGCGATCACGTGACGACATCGAGAGCAAGGACGAGACTGAGCGATCACGTGACGACACCGAGCGCAAGGGCGAGACGTAGAGAGCGATCACGTGACGACATCGAGAGCAAGGGTGAGACAGAGAGCGATCACATGACGACATCGAGAGCAAGGGCGAGACAGAGAGCGATCACGTGACGACATCGAGAGCAAGGGCGAGACAGAGAGCGATCGCATGACGACATCGAGAGCAAGGGCGAGACAGAGAGCGATCACGTGATGACATCGAGAGCAAGGGCGAGACAGAGAGCGATCACGTGATGACATCGAGGGCGAGACGTGGAGAGCGATCATGTGACGACATCGAGAGCAAGGGCGAGACAGAGAGCGATCATGTGACGACATCGAGAGCAAGGGCGAGACAGAGAGCGATCACGTGACGACATCGAGAGCAAGGGCGAGACAGAGAGCGATCACGTGATGACATCGAGGGCGAGACATGGAGAGCGATCATGTGACGACATCGAGAGCGAGGACGAGACAGAGAGTGATCACGTGACGACACCAAGAGCAAGGACGAGACTGAGTGATCACGTGACGACACCGAGCGCAAGGGCGAGACAGAGAGCGATCACATGACGACATCGAGAGCAAGGGCGAGACGTAGAGAGCGATCACGTGACGACATCGAGAGCGAGGGCGAGACGTGGAGAGCGATCACGTGACGACATCGAGAGCAAGGGCGAGACAGAGAGCGATCACGTGACGACATCGAGAGCAAGGGTGAGACAGAGAGCGATCACATGACGACATCGAGAGCAAGGGCGAGACGTAGAGAGCGATCACGTGACGACATCGAGAGCGAGGGCGAGACGTGGAGAGCGATCATGTGACGACATCGAGAGCAAGGGCGAGACGTGGAGAGCGATCATGTGACGACATCGAGAGCAAGGGCGAGACAGAGAGCGATCATGTGACGACATCGAGAGCAAGGGCGAGACAGAGCGATCACGTGACGACATCGAGAGCAAGGGCAAGACAGAGAGTGATTACATGACGACATCGAGAGCAAGGGCGAGACAGAGCGATCATGTGATGACATCGAGAGCAAGGGCGAGACAGAGCGATCACGTGACGACAGAGAGCAAGGGCGAGAGAGCGATCACGTGACGACATCGAGAGCAAGGGCGAGAGAGAGAGCGATCACGTGACGACATCGAGAGCAAGGGCGAGACAGAGAGCGATCATGTGACGACATCGAGAGCAAGGGCGAGACAGAGAGCGATCATGTGACGACATAGAGAGCAAGGGCGAGACAGAGAGCGATCATGTGACGACATAGAGAGCAAGGGCGAGACAGAGCGATCATGTGACGACATCGAGAGCAAGGGCGAGACAGAGCGATCACGTGACGACATCGAGAGCAAGGGCGAGACAGAGCGATCACGTGACGACATCGAGAGCAAGGGCGAGACAGAGAGCGATCACATGACGACATCGAGAGCAAGGGCGAGACAGAGCGATCACGTGACGACATCGAGAGCAAGGGCGAGACAGAGTGATCACATGACGACATCGAGAGCAAGGGCGAGACAGAGAGCGATCATGTGACGACATCGAGAGCAAGAGCGAGACGTAGAGAGCGATGACGTGACGACATCGAGAGCAAGGGCGAGACAGAGCGATCATGTGACATCGAGAGCAAGGGTGAGACAGAGCGATCATGTGACAACAGAGAGCAAGGGCGAGAGAGCGATCACGTGACGACATCGAGAGCAAGGGCGAGACAGAGAGCGATCATGTGACGACATCGAGAGCAAGGGCGAGACAGAGCGATCATGTGACATCGAGAGCAAGGGTGAGACAGAGCGATCATGTGACAACAGAGAGCAAGGGCGAGAGAGCGATCACGTGACGACATCGAGAGCAAGGGCGAGACAGAGAGCGATCATGTGACGACATCGAGAGCAAGGGCGAGACAGAGCGATCATGTGACGACATCGAGAGCAAGGGCAAGACAGAGCGATCACGTGACGACATCGAGAGCAAGGGCGAGACAGAGCGATCACGTGACGACATCGAGAGCAAGGGCGAGACAGAGAGCGATCACGTGACAACATCGAGAGCAAGGGCGAGACAGAGCGATCACATGACAACATCGAGAGCAAGAGCGAGACAGAGAGCGATCACGTGACGACATCGAGAGCAAGGGCGAGACAGAGAGCGATCACATGACGACATCGAGAGCAAGGGCGAGACAGAGAGCGATCATGTGACGACATCGAGAGCAAGGGCGAGACAGAGAGCGATCATGTGACGACATCGAGAGCAAGGGCGAGACAGAGAGCGATCACGTGACGACATCGAGAGCAAGGGCGAGACAGAGAGCGATCACGTGACGACATCGAGAGCAAGGGCGAGACAGAGAGCGATCACATGACGACATCGAGAGCAAGGGCGAGACAGAGCGATCACGTGACGACATCGAGAGCAAGGGCGAGACAGAGTGATCATGTGACGACATCGAGAGCAAGGGCGAGACAGAGAGCGATCATGTGACGACATCGAGAGCAAGGGCGAGACAGAGAGCGATCACGTGACGACATCGAGAGCAAGGGTGAGACAGAGCGATCATGTGACGACATCGAGAGCAAGGGCGAGACAGAGAGCGATCATGTGACGACATCGAGAGCAAGAGCGAGACAGAGAGCGATCATGTAACGACATCGAGAGCAAGGGCGAGACAGAGAGCGATCACATGACGACATCGAGAGCAAGAGCGAGACAGAGAGCGATCACGTGACGACATCGAGAGCAAGAGCGAGACAGAGAGCGATCACATGACGACATCGAGAGCAAGGGCGAGACAGAGAGCGATCACATGACGACATCGAGAGCAAGAGCGAGACAGAGAGCGATCACATGACGACATTGAGAGCAAGGGCGAGACAGAGCGATCACGTGACGACATCGAGAGCAAGGGCGAGACAGAGCGATCACGTGATGACATCAAGAGCAAGGGCGAGACAGAGCGATCATGTGATGACATCGAGAGCAAGGGCGAGACAGAGCGATCACGTGACGACATCGAGAGCAAGGGCGAGACAGAGAGCGATCACGAGACGACATCGAGAGCAAGGGCGAGACAGAGAGCGATCACATGACGACATCGAGAGCAAGGGCGAGACAGAGAGCGATCACATGACGACATCGAGAGCAAGGGCGAGACAGAGAGCGATCACGAGACGACATCGAGAGCAAGGGCGAGACAGAGAGCGATCACATGACGACATCGAGAGCAAGAGCGAGACAGAGAGCGAGTCGACAGCTGACGAGCAGACGGGAAGGAATGGTGGACAAGTGGCAGCCGCCGCCTCCTAACAAGAAGCAGTTGGATGGTGAGGAGCGCCCCGGGCACAACAAGACTTCCCGTCTCCCTCTATATTGTGGTGAATCGAATGTCAGGATGTAAGAGATAAAGGACATGAAAGATTTATTATAAGCAGATCCTGCGATCCACGTCCCCCTATACCATAGTGAGGGCCTGCGTCTGCTCATTCTCAGACTGGTCTATATATGTCCTGTGCAAAAATGGCTCAAGATATTAAACAGTCAATGAAATGTTTTCCATCACAGAAAGAAAAAGCTGTAATCCCTGGCTGTAATGTCTGTATACTCTTATATTCTGTGATCCCTGGCTGTAATGTCTGTATACTGTTATATTCTGTGATCACCGGCTGTAATGTCTGTATACTCTTATATCCTGTGATCCCCGGCTGTAATGTCTGTATACTCTTATATTCTGTGATCCCCGGCTGTAATGTCTGTATACTCTTATATTCTGTGATCCCCGGCTGTAATGTCTGTATGCTCTTATATTCTGTGATCCCCAGCTGTAATGTCTGTATACTCTTATATTCTGTGATCCCCAGCTGTAATGTCTGTATACTCTTATATTCTGTGATCCCCAGCTGTAATGTCTGTATACTCTTATATTCTGTGATCTCTGGCTGTAGTGTCTGTATACTCTTATCTCCCCAGAGTTCCCCTTTAAATACAGTATTCAACATCGTGGGAATTATTACACTGCAGCCGGGGCAAGAAGGAGAGTCCTGTGGACAGTAGTGGATGGTGAGCGGAGGAGAGCGGGCTTCTCACATACGTCTGTACAATGTGGAGCATGAAATCCAGAATGATTTACCTTCAGCTGCTCCCCGAGAAATATCCAGGCAACAGGAAACATAGAAAAGAATCCAAAGAAAGAGCGATCTCCTGAAAGAGAAGAAAACGGGATTAAATCGGATGAAAAAGGCAAAAACAAGGTGTAATAAATGTGCCTGTGCTTTCTATAGCAACTGCTGCAGACAATCACTGGGAGCAGCGGTCACGTCTCTCTACTTCCTGCTCCATCTGGACGGTCACGTGACCGCAGCAGCCAATTAGAGACAACATGATGGTTAGGGATTGGCTGCTGTGGTCACGTGACCGTCCAGATGGAGCAGGAAGTAGAGAGACACCGGCGGGAAACTAAGAAGTAGAGCAGAGGGGGAATATCTAAATAGATTAATACACACATACATACAAATATTCATATATTGTGTTTGCTCAGCAGATGCACACATTACATGTATGTAGGAAAACCAAGGTTCATATAAACACATAGAAATCTCTTACAGACAGCACACACATTGCCATCTCTCCCTCCCCCTCAGTAGGAGCCTGCAGAAGCCTGAGATTTTCAGTGTAACTTCAGCAGAGGAGAGGGACAGAATACCAGCTTGGATAGGCATGAATATTTAAATAACATTTACATACCCGGACAAGTCCGGTCAATTACTTTTACTGCTGAAGCTAGGAGCTGCCTGCTGGATGTGAAGATTCTTATAGCAAGAGAACTACAAAGGGTACAGTAATCATTTTGACATTCTGTAAGGGCTGCCCGAGCACTATGCAAGGGTACTATTTGTATCATACCGAAAAATGACCTGACGAGTCCCTTTAAGTGAGATAAGCAGGCACCACTGGCTTACATCAATAGTCAATGCAGCTGCATAGTCCACGCAAGTGTTGGCCGAGTGTGGGGGTCTGTCATAGGGTGGTATAGTGGATAGGGAATCAGAAGGCAAGATTGTAATATGGGCAACAGTAAACTGGGGAACTATTATGACCCTTAGTCTGGGGGTCCCTGGCTCACCCTATTCCGGAATTACCTCTGATGGCGAGGACGTCCGGGCCACCCACCTCGCCCTTTGCTCCTGATTAACCCTAGATTAAGAGCCCCTACGTCCACCCATGGATCAGGGAAAGGACAAGCACTCCAATAGAAGGAAGCAGCACCACGTCTGCACAGCACGTGGTCCAAGTATAAAAGAAAACCTGTCTGCGACACCTCGAGGAAGGAAGTGGGACTATTTCAAGGCTGGGGGAGTGGAGATCTGAATACTAAAGACTGTACACAGCAGACTAAAGGTAAAAACACCGACAGCCGAGCCTTCACAACAACTTCTTATAACAATTTCTGCCGAAAACAATCTGCATCCATGTCATTGACCCATTTGATCGGTAATGTCAATCGCATTGGAAATATCTGTGGCACCGCCCGGTTATTCCACCACCCGTCGCCCGGCGCTGGTGAAGGTCACGATCAAGCGGTGACACTGAGTCACTGTCACCATCCAGAAAGGTCAGGGACACTGAGATCTCCATTCTGCCAACATAGCGGCTTACACTACATCATCAGGAGCACAAAGGGCACCCTGGAAAATAATGACAACATACACCCACCCCGACCCCATCTGCAAAATAACAAGCCATTGTTAGGCCGGCACCGCGGGAGGCTGATATTTAAACCGTGCAGTTCAGATGGAGGTTATAGATATTGGACTGTGGCCATGGATGTAGCACCCAGCACTCGGTGTATGCCACCAGCTGGTGCACAATGAAATGCAGGCGCTACACCTTGGAAAGCAATGTATCGTGCACTATGGACCCACCTACAATGGCGGGATCATAGACAAAACCATTTTAAAAATCTATCTGCAGGTTTTTGCTATGTAATCTGAAAGCAGCCTGAAGTAGGGCCTGAGACTCTAATTCCAGCGATGTGTCACCTACTGGGATGTGCTTCGCTGTTTCAATAAAATTGGTGTTTTATCAGCAAGAGATTATCACTATAGGACCAGGAATCTTGTGCCTCCTAGTCCAACAACACCCTCATCACTGATTGTAGACTGCGTATAGTGACAGACAGCAGCCAGAGAGAACTGCCAATCATTGGTGTGGAGGGGGCTGGCTCTGCCGCAGTGGTGCGGGCGGGGCGATGCACGCTGTGGTTGCGGGCGGGGCGGATGCACGCAGTGGTGCGGGCGGGGCGGCGATGCACGCCGTGGTGCGGGCGGGCGATGCACGCAGTGGTGGCGGCGGCGATGCACGCAGTGGTGCGGCGGGGCGATGCACGCAGTGGTGCGGGCGGGGATATACACACATCACTGGTGCAACACAAAGGGTACAACGGGATAGTATTGGGAAAGGAATAGCCCTAACAGAAGAGAGTGGCAGAACAGAACACCTCATGACACTAACCTGTGCCTGTCCCTGAGCTGCCCTACTGTCCTATGTGGGTCCTTCCCACCGCTGTCATGTTCCTAGTCCCTGGCTGTCACCTCCGCTTACTCTGGCCAGTGTGAAGGCTGGAGATTGCAGTACATCTCACCTCTAGCGTAATAAAACACAGGGACAGGCGCCAGGACAATAAGGATACCGCAACTTGGCATCTGCAGCCTAACTCCATCGGCAGCAGATAGTATGGCACCAGGGCAGCACCAGATACACCGGAACCACAGGAGACCTCCACACACCACAATGGTCAGCAAAGAAAGGATCTACTACCGGCAATAGTGTTGGTATATGTGACTAATTAAATGGAGGGGAGTGGTCACAAACAGCTACAAGCAGAAATGAAACTGGCCAAGAGCTACCAGAAGGGAAAACTGACATTAACCATTACTGGTCCAAAATAAATTAATCACGTTTAAGATCAACATATCCAAGAGCTGTTGACAAGTCTCAGTGCAGCGATTATAATGAGGGCAATATGGGCTACTGCCCGGGGCACCCAGACCCTTGGCCCTCTGTCACAATACAGTAACACATGGTACCAAACCTACACAACTCTACCGTCGTACCATTATCGGGGATCACCATCCGACTCGTCGTATAGATCTATCAGGAGCAAAAGTGATGTTTTCCCCAGAAGTGAGGACAGCAGACTGGAGCATGGAGCCGGCGCTCCGCACGTTCCTGGAGAAGCTCCAAGTGCCAAAACATTGAAACACACACACTCTGGCAGGGAATAACAAGAGAGTGGAAAAACTTAATCCAGCTCGGAGATGCCCGGTCAGTGACTAATGAAGGGTATTAATTGTCTGATGCTAATGGATGGCCTTTTTCCTAATGTCTGAGAATATGCGGAGAATTCTGGCCTCATAATCTACGCTGTGCCGGACATCGTACAACTTTACACTGTCGTTAAGGTAAATATTATATATTACACATCGTATCATGAATTTTCTGTATTTTCTATGTATTAAGCATGATTACTAAACTCATATCTTTCCTCCATCTCACGTATCTTCCCTACATCACGCTTTCGCCTGTACTGGAAGTCCACTGTACCGGAAGTGTCGCCTGTACCGGAAGTCCTCAGAGTAACTCTTGACCCTGCACATCCAAACTCTCGCCACCTCCAACTCACAAATATTTCCAATATCCAAACTTTCCTCAACGCCTCAATGTACTAAAATGCTTGTACATGCCCTCATCATCACCCGCCTTGACTACTGCAACCTCCTCCTCTTGGCCCACCAGGTAACACTCTTGCACCTCTCCAATCTGTCCTCAACTCTGCTGCTCGACTAATCCACCTCTCTGCTTGCTACCCCCCTCCACAAATCCCTCAACCGGATGACGGTCACACAAATGGGATGGAAGTTAGGATGAGATCCTAACACGACGAGCGGGAAGCCTCTGAATCCCTTCCCAGTGTGCCATCATTCACTTTTCCAGTCCTTGCAACAGCATTGTGTCATCATTATAAACAGCCAAAAGGCTTCCTGAGCCCGGGCCTCAATTTGTTAATTCCCTCCAAGTGCCGGCTGCCAAGAAACCCTGCAAAGTGCTCTGTGATTTACATTTTCTCCGAGCGTTGCGATCACATTAAGGTAAAACATAAACAGTTCCTTATTAGTCCTTTCCATCTGGGGACTCTTCCATGTGGAGACCCGAGTTCAGAGGACGGGGACAGCCTCGGGGCTCCAACTTCAGAGCTAAAAATCCCGGGCCTCAGACACTAGGGGCCATGTGCAAATGAGGCCAACACTCCAGAGGAGCCTAAAGACGACTCCATCAGTCACCACGAATCCACAAGGTCAATCAGCGGAAACCGAACAGGACACCGGCTGGCATCCCAACAGTATTGCTTCCATATTGCAGATGGAAACATCAGGTGATGTCATGGTCACGTTGGGAATAAAGGCTCGTTCCCCTTCGTCTTCATTTACCCCCAGGAACATTACAGGTACCAGAACCTGACGACAGGAGGCTAACAAAGGCCAGATTTCTCCTGAATGCAAGAACCTAAAAAATGCTGAATTTTAGAAACGGAAACCCACCTTCCCCCATATATTAGCCCTTGTTGTCCTGAAGAGGTTAAACAAGACAGATATGGAGGCCACAATGGCTCGAAAGGTCTGTGGTCACATCAGAGCAAAACTCAATCTAAGAGTTAGTCATGCGCGGACACAACCATGCGCGGGACCCAACCATGCGCGGGACCAACCATGCGCGGGACCCAACCATGCGCGGGACCCAACCATGCGCGGGACCCAACCATGCGCGGGACCCAACCATGAGCCGGACCACCAGCCGGGACCAACCATGAGCGCGGGACCCAACCATGCGCGGACCAACCATGCGCGGACCCAACATGCGCGGGGCCACCATGCGCGGACAACCGATGCGTGGACAACCATGCGCGGGACAACCTGTCGTGACAACCATGATGCGGGAACCAACCAGCGGGACCAACCATGCTCGGGACACCATGCGCGGCGCTCAGGTACATCGTAACGAGCAGTAGGACACTTGGACGGGCACATCTTGACTATGATGGAAGTCAACGGGGAACTCAAGCATCTTTCCCGCAGATGCAAGTTGCTCGCTACTCGTACGAGCAGTAGGACACTTGATGGGCACGTCTTGATACCGAGTATAATGAAGTCAATTGGGAACTCAGCATTTTTCCAGAAGATGCTCAAGTGCTCAGTACTCCTGATCTACCCTACTTGATACCGGACACCAAGGAGTTGACATCTCCTTCTTGATGCCTAGCTCAAAATAGGCAGATGGTGCCAAAAATGAGGCCGATAGACAAGTAAATGGTCCCCACATTGTGCTCCAGCCTCGTAATGAGCGAGCCCTACCATGCTTGGTGCTCAGTCCGAAATGAGCAGTAGGGCACTCGAATGGGCTCGACTCAATTACAGAGTATAATGGAAGTCAATGGAGAACTCGAGCATTGTTCCCGCAGATGCTCAAGTGCTCAATACTCAAGATGAGCAGTTGGACGCCCGGGTGGGCTCATCTCCACTGCCGAGTATAATAGAAGTCAATGGGGAACTCAAGCATTTTCCAGAAGATCTTCCGGATAAATGCTCAAGTTCCCCATTGACTTCCAAGAACCTGTATGTCCGTGTATGTGATCTGGGAGGGGCTGATCTTACTGACAGATTCCCTTTAAGAAAGTGAAAGAGTGAATAAGTAAAATGTTAGATCTGAAGGTGAAGAGAATGAAACGCTGCAAATAAACGTCAACTGTGGCTTCAAGGAACATTAAAGAAGGAATAAAACACTTTTATGAGCTTTTATACAGATAATCACCACCGAAGACAGAATTAGACCTAAGATTCCTGCCAAGAAGGAAATCCAACAAGGTAGAAATACACGAGAAGCCGAAATTACAAGGAGCGTCCAGACCGGGACCCCTCGCCCAGACCGGGACCCCTCGTCCAGACCGGGACCCCACGTCCAGAGCGGGGACCCCACGTCCAGAGCGGGGACCCCACGTCCAGAGCGGGGACCCCACGTCCAGACCGGGATCCTTCTATGGGCTCAAAGGCAAAGATGGACATGAAGGACAAAGGCCGAAACATACGGCAGGTTATTATCACAGGACAAGACATCGGGAAACCACGGCATATTCCTAAATCCCATAGTCCCATATAATAGTCCTCGAACCACAGTCCTTACAAAACAGACCATGCCGCAAAACAGTCCCCACGCCACGGGCCCGGTCCAACAGTCCCCACGCCACGGGCCCGGTCCAACAGTCCCCACGCCACGGGCCCGGTCCAACAGTCCCCACGCCACGGGCCCGGTCCAACAGTCCCCACGCCACGGGCCCGGTCCAACAGTCCCCACGCCACGGGCCCGGTCCAACAGTCCCCACGCCACGGGCCCGGTCCAACAGTCCCCACCGCCACGGGCCCGGTCCAACAGTCCCCACGCCACGGGCCCGGTCCAACAGTCCCCACGCCACAGGCCCGGTCCAACAGTCCCCACGCCACGGGCCCGGTCCAACAGTCCCCACGCCACGGGCCCGGTCTAACAGTCCTTATACAACTGTCCCAGTATAACAGTCCCCACCATACAAGTCCCATAAACAGTCCCTCTTATAACAGTCTCTGTATTACAGCCCACACCCTACAGTCCACACACACAACACACACACACACACACACACACAAGCCAACAGAAGCTCTTTACAGTGGGGGGCGCGGGTGATGGCAGCTGTATCCAAAACCAGAATTAACCTCTAAAATCCTGCAGCCGCCATCATAGAGACTAATACAGCAATGAACCGTCCCAAGGCTACAACCACAGGGAGAAAGGGGAGACCTGGAGTTCAAAGACTTTCTAAGAAACCAAAATAGCTAAAAAATGTCTCCTCTCCCTCCGGCTGCAGCAATGAAGTTGTCAATGGCAGATAATTAGGAGACGTCCGCACCAGACGGGAACAGAGAACATTCAGCTGTAACTACTTGTATCCCCTGAAATTACAATCCTGCTAAATCTTATTGCAGAATTCTGGATTTTCCTCTATTGATCCTCCTGGAAATGTTTGAAAGTCCGACCGCTCTAACTGGTGGCAGGGCGCTCCACAGTGTGACCGCTCTAACTGGTGGTAGGGCACTCCACAGTGTGACTGCTCTAACTGGCGGTAGGGCACTCCACAGTGTGACCGCTCTAACTGGCGGCAGGGCACTCCACAGTGTGACCGCTCTAACTGGCGGCAGGGCACTCCACAGTGTGACCGCTCTAACTGGCGGTAGGGCACTCCACAGTGTGACCGCTATAACTGGCGGTAGGGCACTCCACAGTGTGACCGCTATAACTGGCGGCAGGGCACTCCACAGTGTGACCGCTCTAACTGGCGGCAGGGCACTCCACAGTGTGACCGCTCTAACTGGCGGCAGGGCACTCCACAGTGTGACCGCTCTAACTGGCGGTAGGGCACTCCACAGTGTGACCGCTATAACAGGCGGTAGGGCATTCCACAGTGTGATCGCTCTAACTGGCGGTAGGGCACTCCACAGTGTGACCGCTCTAACTGGCGGCAGGGCACTCCACAGTGTGACCGCTCTAACTGGCGGCAGGGCACTCCACAGTGTGACCGCTCTAACTGGCGGCAGGGCACTCCACAGTGTGACCGCTCTAACTGGCGGCAGGGCACTCCACAGTGTGACCGCTCTAACTGGCGGCAGGGCACTCCACAGTGTGACCGCTCTAACTGGCGGCAGGGCACTCCACAGTGTGACCGCTCTAACTGGCGGCAGAGCACTCCACAGTGTGACTGCTCTAACTGGCGGTAGGGCACTCCACAGTCTAACTGCTCTATGGGCATAAGATGAAGGGGGCCATATCTCAGGAGCTGAGAGGAGCAGGAACAAAAGGAAAACCTTGTTGGATTCAGGAGCTCAGCACACAGCAGGTAACACTAGTTACTTTATGGCAAGTGAGCGGTCCCCTTTAAGTGTGGCAGAACCATATATTTGCCAGTTTTGGAGTCCAGTTGTAAGAGATGATCAATAAAAGGAAATGATACTAAAACAGCAACAAAAAGTGTCCAGAAAAATGGCAAATCCAATGTGTCATTAGAGGGTGTCAGCTCTGGAGTCACAGGCTACACACTCATTCATGAAGAGGAGGCATCTGGGGAATGGTGTCACATTTTACACAGTGATGGTGGAAGGGAGGAGAGGACGAGGGCAAACACCGCGCTCTTTGAACCCCGGTGTCATGTCGGTGTGACTCCAGCCCCTTGTGTAGCTCCGGCTACCAAACATTAGGTAGTAAGCGGAGATTTGTGGCGTCTGTCAATCCCAGCATTTATAGCACACGGCCATGACCAGAAGTGTGTGAGGACACGGCTGGACGGGGTGAAAGGTAAATACCCCGCGCCGGGCACACAAAGCTCCACACATTCCAGTGCAAACATACAATCACAAGAGCGCGCCATTGATTTCCAATGCCATCACTGCAATAATTAAGTGATAAACCTTTTATTGATCTGCAAACATTAGTTTTGATTTATAGCGAGCGTCCGGACACCTTGCGTGACAGGGACGCTGTCCAACGCACTACACCAAACAGATGGGGAGACACCGGGGAAGAGGTGACCTCCTGCACTCACGTGCGGCTGTGCCCTGATCTCCCTACCGTCCCTATAAGGGTTCTTTCACCCCATCGGCGAGCAGGATACCTAGTCCCTCGCTGGCCCTGATGTTAGCTCTCAATAAGGACTGGCCAGCAGGAGCACTAGTACCAACTACTGCCATAATAACAACAAGAGAAAAGGGAAGACAGACTTGGGAACAACAAGGCAACTTCACAGCCTGCTGCCACGCTCCTTGGTAGCAGACGGCTTGGCAGTAGTCAGCTCTCCAGAGTAGCACCCTCACCACAGGTAGCCAGGCTAGGAATGAAGTTCAATCACCAGCAAAGGATGCTGGAACCATGTGACCGAATAAAGGGGATGGGAGTGATCACGAAGTAGCCACACCTGGACAAAGAGCTAGCTGGCTTGCTAGCAACAGAAACTGACATTAACTCCTACACTGCCTAAGGAAACACGAAGTCTCAATTCAGGAATGAGACACAGGTCCTAAACCAGTCACAAGTCTCCAAAGTAAGAGAGACCAGGGGCGTAACTACAATAGGTGCAGGGGTTGCGATCGCACCCGGGCCCCAAAAGTCCCTTTGGCCTATAGAAAAAGACTAATACTATTAAAGATTTGCAATAATTGGGGGCCCCGTTGGAGCTTTCGCATCAAGGCCCCTGGGCCTGAAGTTACGCCACTGAGAGAGACCATCTATTGGCCAACACATCTTACTTTAAAACACTACAGCTAAACTTCTTGGACACTTTTAAAGACATTACATCCCTTACAATTAATATATAATTTTTTTAACTTAGTGTAAATTGCCCTGTTCTCCTGAATCCAGTCTTAAAGGGGATCTGTCACTTGACTTAAACATTTAATTATTTTACCCTATGTTAATCCCGCTGTTCTCCTGAATCCAGCAATGTTTCCCTTTTGTTCCTGCGCCTCTCCGTTCCTGAGATATCACTCCTTCTTCCCTGCATGTAAATCTAGTCTTAAGTGAAGGGGGTGTGGCCTCAAGAACACACACACCGAGCAGTGATGGCCACACCCACTTGATAACAAGAGGAGATTTACATACAAGAAAGAAGAGGCCGTATCTCAGGAACGGAGAGGCGCAGGAACAAAAGAAAGACATCGCCGGATTCAGGAGAACAGCGGGATTAACACAGGGTAAAATGATTAAATGTTCAAGTCAAGTGACAGATCCCCTTTAAGACATGGAAACTAATGGAAACACTCACCCATGAGCATGGAGCGTCAGATGTCGATACAGCAGCTGTATATACAGTATATAGCACTGTATTTGCCTTTTTATACACTAAAAAAAAAAGCACTATATTTCATACTACAAACCTTTAATTGTGCTACAGAAGTTGTTCTGCAGGGTCAAAGCCTTGGACACCAAGATACGGTATGGAGTGGCTCTAGATGGGGACACCTACAGAGGCGACGTCAGAAGGGTCCCAGGCCTGAGGTCTACCAATTTCGGTCACTATCATCTCCCTGCCGCCATTACACGGGGGTATTAAAGGGGTCACCAACTCCAAAAGTGTTCTTTACAAATAGAAATATACATAGGAACGATGATTACTATGTTAGAGAGTAGCCAGGGCTGTGTCTGTGTCTGAAGGCAACTTCCCCCTCTTAAAAATTTGAATTTGGGATTTGTTACAATTACGGTATGTTCTGCCCTTCTGGGGATCCGGTTATGTATCAGCCATGAAATGAGCAGTCAGCCAGCCCCCACCACTGTCATGGCTGATACATAACCGGAGCCCCAGAAGGGAGGAACATACCGTAATGGTAACAAATCCTAAATTGTCACAATTTTTAGACAAGGAAGCCCCTCAAAAAGTGCGGACAAACCCAACATGCCTAATGCACGTCTCTAACAGGTGATAAGAGCAGCTTATTCCCAGGGCTGTGGAGTCAGAGTCGGTGCCCATTTTGGGTGGAGTCGTGGAGTTGTGCCCATTTTGGGTAAAGTCAGTGCCCATTTTGGGTGATGGTGCCCATTTTGGATGGAGTTGTGGAGCCGGTACCCATTTTTGGGTGGAATCGTGGAGTTGGTGCCCATTTTGGATGAAGTTGGTGCCCATTTTGGATGAAGTTTGTGCCCATTTTGGTCGAGTTTGAGTCAGTGCCAATTTTGGGTTGAGTCATGGAGTTGGTGCCCATTTTGGGTGGAGTCGGAGTTGTAGAGTCAGAGTCGATGCCCATTTTGGGTGGAGTTGGAGTCAGTGCCCATTTTGGGTGAAGTCGGTGCCCATTTTGGGTGAAGTCGGTGCCCATTTTGGGTGTAGTCATGTAGCTGGTGCCCATTTTGGTGGTGTTTGAGTCAGTGGCAATTTTGGGTTGAGTCGTGGAGTTGGTGCCCATTTTGGGTGGAGTCGGAGTTGTAGAGTCAGAGTCGATGCCCATTTTGGGTGGAGTTGGAGTCAGTGCCCATTTTGGATGAAGTTGGTGCCCATTTTGGATGAAGTTTGTGCCCATTTTGGTCGAGTTTGAGTCAGTGCCAATTTTGGGTTGAGTCATGGAGTTGGTGCCCATTTTGGGTGGAGTCGGAGTTGTAGAGTCAGAGTCGATGCCCATTTTGGGTGGAGTTGGAGTCAGTGCCCATTTTGGGTGAAGTCGGTGCCCATTTTGGGTGAAGTCGGTGCCCATTTTGGGTGTAGTCATGTAGCTGGTGCCCATTTTGGTGGTGTTTGAGTCAGTGGCAATTTTGGGTTGAGTCGTGGAGTTGGTGCCCATTTTGGGTGAAGTCGGTGTCGTGGAGTTGAAGTCACTGCCAATTTTGGGTGAAGTCGGTGTCATGGAGTTGGTGCCCATTTTGGGTGGAGTTGTGGAGTCGGTGCCCATTTTGGGTGGAGTTGTGGAGTCGGTGCCCATTTTGGGTGGAGGTGGAGTCGGTGCCCATTTTGGGTGGAGGTGGAGTCGGTGCCCATTTTGGGTGGAGGTGGAGTCGGTGCCCATTTTGGGTGGAGGTGGAGTCGGTGCCCATTTTGGGTGGAGGTGGAGTCGGTGCCCATTTTGGGTGGAGGTGGAGTCGGTGCCCATTTTGGGTGGAGTGGAGTTGGTGCCCATTTTGGGTGGAGGTGGAGTCGGTGCCCATTTTGGGTGGAGTTGTGGAGTCAGTGCCCATGTTGGGTGGAGGTGGAGTCGGTGCCCATTTTGGGTGGAGGTGTGGAGTCAGTGCCCATGTTGGGTGGAGGTGGAGTCAGTGCCCATGTTGGGTGGAGGTGGAGTCGGTGCCCATTTTGGGTGGAGGTGGAGTCGGTGCCCATTTTGGGTGGAGGTGGAGTCGGTGCCCATGTTGGGTGGAGGTGGAGTCGGTGCCCATTTTGGGTGGAGGTGGAGTCGGTGCCCATTTTGGGTGGAGGTGGAGTCGGTGCCCATTTTGGGTGGAGTTGGTGCCCATTTTGGGTGAAGTCGGTGTTGTGGAGTTGAAGTCACTGCCAATTTTGGGTGAAGTCGGTGTCATGGAGTCGGTGCCCATTTTGGGTGGAGGTCGTGGAGTTGGTGCCCATTTTGGGTGGAGTTGTGGAGTCAGTGCCCATGTTGGGTGGAGGTGGAGTCGGTGCCCATTTTGGGTGGAGGTGTGGAGTCAGTGCCCATGTTGGGTGGAGGTGGAGTCGGTGCCCATTTTGGGTGGAGGTGTGGAGTCAGTGCCCATGTTGGGTGGAGGTGGAGTTGGTGCCCATTTTGGGTGGAGGTGTGGAGTCAGTGCCCATGTTGGGTGGAGGTGGAGTCGGTGCCCATTTTGGGTGGAGGTGGAGTCGGTGCCCATTTTGGGTGGAGGTGGAGTCGGTGCCCATTTTGGGTGGAGGTGGAGTCGGTGCCCATTTTGGGTGGAGGTGGAGTCGGTGTCCATTTTGGGTGGAGATTGTGGAGTCAGTGCCCATGTTGGGTGGAGGTGGAGTCGGTGCCCATTTTGGGTGGAGGTGTGGAGTCAGTGCCCATGTTGGGTGGAGGTGGAGTCAGTGCCCATGTTGGGTGGAGGTGGAGTCGGTGCCCATTTTGGGTGGAGTTGTGGAGTCGGTGCCCATTTTGGGTGGAGGTGGAGTCGGTGCCCATGTTGGGTGGAGGTGGAGTCGGTGCCCATTTTGGGTGGAGGTGGAGTCGGTGCCCATTTTGGGTGGAGGTGGAGTCAGTGCCCATTTTGGGTGGAGGTGTGGAGTCAGTGCCCATGTTGGGTGGAGGTGGAGTCGGTGCCCATTTTGGGTGGAGGTGGAGTCGGTGCCCATTTTGGGTGGAGTCGGTGCCCATTTTGGGTGGAGTTGGGTGCCCATTTTGGGTGAAGTCGGTGTTGTGGGATTGAAGTCACTGCCAATTTTGGGTGAAGTCGGTGTCATGGAGTCGGTGCCCATTTTGGGTGGAGTCGTGGAGTTGGTGCCCCATTTTGGGTGGAGGTGGAGTCGGTGCCCATTTTGGGTGGAGGTGGAGTCAGTGCCCATTTTGGGTGGAGGTGTGGAGTCAGTGCCCATGTTGGGTGGAGGTGGAGTCGGTGCCCATTTTGGGTGGAGGTGGAGTCGGTGCCCATTTTGGGTGGAGTCGGTGCCCATTTTGGGTGGATGGTGGTGCCCATTTTGGGTGAAGTCGTGTTTGTGTGGAGTTGAAGTCACTGCCAATTTTGGGTGAAGTCGGTGTCATGGAGTCGGTGCCCATTTTGGGTGGAGTCGTGAGTTGGTGCCCATTTTGGGTGGAGTTGTGGAGTCAGTGCCCATGTTGGGTGGAGGTGGAGTCGGTGCCCATTTTGGGTGGAGGTGTGGAGTCAGTGCCCATGTTGGGTGGAGGTGGAGTCGGTGCCCATTTTGGGTGGAGGTGTGGAGTCAGTGCCCATGTTGGGTGGAGTCTGCCCATTTGGATGTATGGTGCCCATTTTGGGTGGAGTTGTGGAGTCAGTGCCCATTTTGGGTGGAGTGTGGAGTCGGTGCCCATTTGGTGGGGTGGAGTCGTGCCATTTGGGGAGTCAGTGCCCATGTTGGGTGGAGGTGGAGTCGGTGCCCATTTTGGGTGGAGGTGTGGAGTCAGTGCCCATGTTGGGTGGAGGTGGAGTCTGTGCCCATTTTGGGTGGAGGTGGAGTCGGTGCCCATGTTGGGTGGAGGTGGAGTCGGTGCCCATTTTGGGTGGAGGTGTGGAGTCAGTGCCCATGTTGGGTGGAGGTGGAGTCTGTGCCCATTTTGGGTGGAGGTGTGGAGTCAGTGCCCATGTTGGGTGGAGGTGGAGTCTGTGCCCATTTTGGGTGGAGGTGGAGTCGGTGCCCATTTTTGGGAAGTCGCCTTCAGGGACACTGAGGAGTTGGAGTGGGATGTTTGGCTTCCCGGCTCCACCACCAGTTTATTCCACGTGCCATCCATCACTCGGGTGCAGATTCCCTGTGATTAATGTTGGGGATGGTTTTTCAATGCCGACCTGTAATGTGCCTTCTTCAATCATACGGGCGCAGAACGAGGGGTAACCACGGTGAATGTCCATGACCAGGCGACATACAGATTGGCATCACGCCTGGCCGTCATAATGCCCCCCATTGTGCCCATTCAGTACGGCTGGTAAGATAACGTGGGAAGGCAGATGGCTGTGAGCGCCCGGACTATCTATAGGTGACCGGTCTATAGGACCCCGGGGATGTTCTACATGTCACAGCGTGAGACAGAGACATTCCAGGGGTCCTCGGGGGTCGGAAAATGACAAAATAAAGTAGAATTAGATCCTCGTCAAAACACCGGGGTGACGTACAGTAAACATGGCTCCAGGAGCGAGATCCATATCATCAGAGGAATCCATGCTGGTGATGGGGGTGAGCTATGTCCCCGCGAGGATTCCCCCTTGTTATTGGGCTCCATAATATTGATCATCAGATCTTACCGGTTGAGGAAGAGAACCACATCCCCCTATTGTTATCAGGGACAGCGCCAAACAATTAATAGTGGCTGCTCCTGGTACTACAGCTAGACTGCAATACCAGGCACAGCCACTGCAATAGGTGTGGCGCTGTGATAGGTAAACAGTGACGGGAATGTCGGCCTCATTGGAATTTGGACATCCTTCTAATTGGATACTAATGGCCAACCCAAGCTGTCAGCCGGAGAGTGAGACGCTCCAAACACATTGCGGCCCTATAATCATAAGCAGGGTCATCTCATGTATCTCAGCAGCTCTGAGGATTTAGGTTTGGCTTACTGTCAAGGGGGAGTCCCGGCTACCGTGCGTGACAGTGGACACACAGACCAACGGGGTCCGGCGCACTACACTAAAGACAGAGAAACACCGGGGTGTTGGTCTCTGCTCATAGGGAATGGGGAAGGGTAGACCTCCTGCACTCAACTGCAGCTGTGCCCTGATCTCCCTACCGTCCCTATACGGGTTCTTTCACCCTGTCGCCGAGCAGGATTCCTAGTCCCTCTTTGACCCTGATGTTAACCCTCAATAGGGAGATGACCAGCGGGAGCACTAGTCCCAACCACTGCAATAATAACAACAAGAGGGGGAAGGAAAGACAGAGGGAAACCACAAACAGCTTCACACCTGCTGCCACACTCCTAGACAGCAGACGGCTTAGCAGTAGTCAGCTCTCCAGAGAACTTCCTTCTCCTCAGGTAGCCAGGCATAGGATTCAGGAAGCATGTGATTATATAAAGGGGATGGGAGTGATCACAGAGTAGCCACACCTGGAAAAAGAACTAAAGGGTCAGCTAGCAACAGAAACTGACATTAACTCCTGAACTGCCAAAGACGTTTAATATGAAGTCTCAATACAAGAGTGAGACACAGGTCCCAAACCAGTCACAAGTCTCCAAAGTCAGAGCGACCCTGGTGACACTTACTAACTGCAGGATTGTGGAGTCGGAGTCGTGGAGTCATTGTCCATTTTGGTGGAGGTTCGGCTTACTGACTCCGCAGCTCCGAAATGGGAACAGAACTAAAGGCCTCATCCTCACTCACTGCACTGGAGATTATAGCGAACTACAGATCCCAGCAGGGACATGGTCAAAGGAGATAAAGGAAACTCTGGTAAGATCCATAGGTCGCACTGCCCATCCCCAGACATGAATGACTGACAGGCGGGAATCCCTCAGCTGTGCTGGCGTCATCCAAGAATGAAGGGTTAATCCTCGCCCTGTGGGGCAGGCGGGGGCACGGCTGTGTCTGGCACACTTCACAGGGTGGGATGCCCTCCGGTCTAGGTGTGCGATCTACGGCTGCTGGATCACCTGGGGGGCGTCTAATGGCCCAGCGCGTGTCACCCACTGCCTACCGGAGGCATCTCAGAGGATCACCATCTAGATGTAGCAGAGCTGAGATTGTCATCTGTGATATCTGAATGTGGGAACTGCCGTCCACCCCTCTGTGAGCACTATAGTGCAGACATTACAGCCAGGGATCACAGGATATAAGAGTATACAGACATTACAGCCGGGGATCACAGGATATAAGAGTATACAGACATTACAGCCGGGATCACAGGATATAAGAGTATACAGACATTACAGCCGGGGATCACAGAATATAAGAGTATACAGACATTACAGCCGGGGATCACAGAATATAAGAGTATACAGGCATTACAGCCGGGGATCACAGAATATAAGCGTATACAGACATTACAGCCGGGGATCACAGAATATAAGAGCATTCAGACATTACAGCCGGAGATCACAGAATATAAGAGTATACAGACATTACAGCCAGGGATCACAGAATATAAGAGTATACAGACATTACAGCCGGGGATCACAGAATATAAAAGAGTATACAGGCATATTCTGTGATCCCCAGGTATAATGACTGTATACTCTTATATTCTGTGATCCCCGGCTGTAATGTCTGTATACTCTTAGATCCTGTGATCCTGGCTGTAATGTCTGTATACGCTTACATTCTGTGATCCCCGGCTGTAATGTCTGTATACTCTTATATTCTGTGATCCCCGGCTGTAATGTCTGTATACTCTTATATTCTGTGATCTCCAGCTGTAATGTCTGTATACTCTTATATTCTGTGATCTCCGGCTGTAATGTCTGTATACTCTTATATTCTGTGATCCCCGGCTGTAATGTCTGTATAATCTTATATTCTGTGATCCTCGGCTGTAATGTCTGTATACTCTTATATTCTGTGATCCCCGGCTGTAATGTCTGTATACTCTTATATTCTGTGATCCCCGGCTGTAATGTCTGTATACTCTTATATTCTGTGATCCCCGGCTGTAATGTCTGTATACTCTTATATTCTGTGATCCCAAGCTGTAATGTCTGTATACTCCTATATTCTGTGATCCCAAGCTGTAATGTCTGTATACTCTTATATTCTGTGATCCCCGGCTGTAATGTCTGTATACTCTTATATTGTGTGATCCCCGGCTGTAATGTCTGTATACTCTTATATTCTGTGATCCCCGGCTGTAATGTCTGTATAATCTTATATTCTGTGATCCTCGGCTGTAATGTCTGTATACTCTTATATTCTGTGATCCCCGGCTGTAATGTCTGTATACTCTTATACTCTGTGATCCCCGGCTGTAATGTCTGTATACTCTTATATTCTGTGATCCCCGGCTGTAATGTCTGTATACTCTTATATTCTGTGATCCCAAGCTGTAATGTCTGTATACTCCTATATTCTGTGATCCCAGGCTGTAATGTCTGTATACTCTTACCCAGGAGCTGTGGTATATCCCACCTGTTCCTCCATGGTCAGACACATCCATTACACAGTACGTAGCAGGGGCACATTTATAAGAATATCTCAGGACAGGAACATTATTGTTTAACATCCAATTGTGGAACTTATTATCATTCTAAGATCTGGTCATTACAATGTACACCTGTTGGTGGCACAATGCCTTTAAGGGCTCGTTCGGACCACATGTGACATACAGCAGATGGACTGATGTCGGGGTTACACTAGTGCACATGGATCAATGACCCGGGATATCGGGCCACACTTCTCAGGTGTGACTACGGTTTTTTTTAACAGATATCTCAACCTGATTTGTGTCAGCTCAGCGGTTCTGTAGGGGGATGGGGCTGATTCCGTGCCTCGTCTGGGTCACTGCGGACCCCATAACTGAACCTACCATAGACAACGTCATCGTCGTCACCTGACTATGTTACATATTGAGCTCTGCTACATCTATATCCACACACAGATATCTATATAGCAGAGATGTGTGTGTATTTTACACTTAGCCGCCCCGGTCCCTGCATTGGCGGATGATCTGCCTCCCCAGGCGCCGCTCATCCCAGACCTCTCACCCCTCGTCACTTTCGGATCTGACATGTAGGGATTAAGGTGTCATCCGGGGGAAGTGTTGAGTGACTGATCCTTACTTGCTGTGTCTGTGGGGCCGAGCCGGGGCCCCCTGGAGCACCGCCTGCGGAGGAGCACCGCCTGCGGAGGAGCACTTTAAGGTTTAAGTGTTCCTCCTTGTCAGTGAAGCACATGTCATCTATTGTGGCTTGGATTTATGGGCGAGTTCATGCTTCTTTATTTCATCTCTCTTACTTTGGAGACTTGCGACAGGTTTGGCTCCTCTGTCTCATTCCTGTATTGAGACTTCATATTAAATGTTTCTTTCCTTTGGCAGTGTATTAGTTAATGTCAGTTTCTGTTGCTGCAATGCTCCCTAGTTCTCTCTCCAGGTGTGGCTACTTTGTGATCACTCCCATCTCCTTTATATGGTCACATGATCCAGTATACAATGCTGGTGACTGAACTTCATTCCTGGCCTGGCCACCTGAGGTGTAGGTAGTACTCTGGAGAGCTGATCATTGCTAGTCTGTCTGCTGCCTTGTCTTGTGACAACAGGCGTGAAGTTGTTTCACTGTCTCCACTTCCCGTTGGGACTAGTGCTCCCACCGTCCATTTCCTATTGAGGGTTTACATCAGGGCCAACGAGGAACTAGGTATTCCTGCTCGGCGATTGGCTGAAAGAACCCGTATAGGGATAGTAGGGAGATCAGGGCACAGTTGTAGGTGAGCACAGGAGGTGTACTTTCTATTTCCTATTGAGGGCTAACATCAGGGCCAGCAATGGACTAGGTATCCTTCTCGGCGACAGGGTGAAAGAACCCGTATAGGTAGGGAAGGGAAATCAGGGCACTGTAGCAGGTGAGTGCAGGGGTGTCCTATCCCCCTTTCCCTATTGAGGGTTAACATCAGGGCCAGCGAGGGACTAGGTATCCTGCTTGGCGATTGGGTTAAACAACCCATATAGGGACAGTAGGAGATCAGAGCACGGTTGCAGGTGAGTGCAGGAGTTGTCCTTTCTCCCCTTTATATATTGAAGGCTAACCTCAGAGCCAGCGAGGGACTAGGTATTCTGCTCAGCGACAGGTGAAAGAACCCGTATAGGGACAGTAGGGAGATCAGGGCACAGTTGTAGGTGAGCGCAGGAGGTGTACTTTCTATTTCCTATTGAGGGCTAACATCAGGGCCAGCAATGGACTAGCTATCCTTCTCGGCGACAGGGTGAAAGAACCCGTATAGGTAGGGAAGGGAAATCAGGGCACTGTAGCAGGTGAGTGCAGGAGGTGTCCTTTCTCCCCTTTATATATTGAAGGTTAACATCAGAGCCAGCGAGGGACTAGGTATCCTGCTCTGCGACAGGGTGAAAGACCTGTATAGGGATGATAGGGAGATCAGGGCACAGTTGCAAGTGAGTGCAGGAAGTCTCCTTTCCCCCCTTTCCGTATTTAAAGCCAACATCAGGGCCAGCAAGGGACTAGGTATCCTGCTCCGCGACAGGGTGAAAGAATCCATATAGGGATGGTAGGGAGCTCAGGGCACAGCCACAGGTGAGTGCAAGAGGTCAGTCAGATCTACACAATGCACCTCTATGAGGGGCAGGAAACCGCTACGTGGGGTGCGAGAGCGTTCATCCCCCGTCCCCTTAATGAACCGTAATAAGGATGAGGAGTGTTTCACACGGAGTAATATCCATGGGATTAGAGGATAAGAGGATCTGGGCCCGGAGTCTGGGACGCCGCGACGTTCACACAGGCTCCGTCCGCAGCGTTAATCTCATCCACAGGGAACTAATTGTTGGGTAATTATAAGACCCCGAAGGTAAATGACTGAACCGCGCGGTGTCCATGATATCCCTGGGAAAGACGCCGGGGGGGGACGGGGGGGTACGGTAACTTGTGCTCGGCCGGGTATAGAGTTAATCCCTCGCCCCACAGAAGCGATTACACTTCAAAGCTCATCAAGGTTCACCCTGGGAACGACCATGGCCGAGCTCCGGGGTCACCCGGCACGTAGGCAGTGCCCCCCTATATGTGACCCGGGGTCCGCACTATATATCACCTACAGATCGGTCCTGCAGGCTGATACATAGTAGGAGCTGCTACCCATACGCCATACGTACAAGGGGCAATCAGTATAGATCCTATACGTGACGTCCCTATACAAGGGGCAATCAGTATAGATCCTATACATGACATCCCTATACAAGGGGCAATCAGTATAGATCCTATACATGACATCCCTATACAAGGGGCAATCAGTATAGCTCCTATACATGACATCCCTATACAAGGGGCAATCAGTATAGATCCTATACATGACATCCCTATACAAGGGGCAATCAGTATAGATCCTATACATGACATCCCTATACAAGGGGCAATCAGTATAGATCCTATACATGACATCCCTATACAAGGGGCAATCAGTATAGATCCTATACATGACATCCCTATACAAGGGGCAATCAGTATAGATCCTATACATGACATCCCTATACAAGGGGCAATCTGTATAGATCATATACATGACATCCCTATACAAGGGGCAATCTGTATAGATCCTATACATGACATCCCTATACAAGGGGCAATCAGTATAGATCCTGTACATGACATCCCTATACAAGGGGCAATCAGTATAGATCCTATACATGACATCCCTATACAAGGGGCAATCAGTATAGCTCCTATACATGACATCCCTATACAAGGGGCAATCTGTATAGATCCTATACATGACATCCCTATACAAGGGGCAATCAGTATAGATCCTATACATGACATCCCTATACAAGGGGCAATCAGATAGATCATATACATGACATCCCTATACAAGTAATATTAGTAGGGATCTTATGCACCCCCTATATAGCACCATATCATCCCCCTGTACAGCAACATATCCCCCTTCACAGCAACATATAACTCCCCCATACAACACCACTTCATCCCCATGTACAGCACCATATCACCACCCTGCATAGCACCATATCACCCCCCCTGTAGAGCACCTTATCACCCCAGTATAACAGCATATCCCCCCTTGTACAGCACCATATCACCCCCCCTGCACAGCACCATATCACCCCCCTGCACAGCACCATATCACCCCCTGCACAGCACCATATCCCCCCTTGTACAGCACCATATCACCCCCTTGTACAGCAACGTATCATCCCCCCATACACCATATCACCCCCATGTACCATGTACAGCACCATATCACCCCTTGTACGGCAACATATCACCCCCCCCTGTACAGCAACATATCACCCCCTTGTACAGCACCATATCACCCCCCTGCACAGCAACATATCACCCCCCTGCACAGCAACATATCACCCCCCCTGCACAGCAACATATCACCCCCCTGCACAGCAACATATCACCCCCCTGCACAGCAACATATCACCCCCTGCACAGCACCATATCACCCCCTGCACAGCACCATATCACCCCCCTGCACAGCACCATATCACCCCCATGTACCATGTACAGCACCATATCATCCCCCTGTACAGCACCATATCCCCCCCTGCACAGCACCATATCACCCCCCTGCACAGCACCATATCACCCCCTGCACAGCACCATATCACCCCCCTGCACAGCACCATATCACCCCCCTGCACAGCACCATATCACCCCCATGTACCATGTACAGCACCATATCATCCCCTGTACAGCACCATATCACCCCCTGCTCACAGCACCATATCACCCCCCTGCACAGCACCATATCACCCCCATGTACCATGTACAGCACCATATCATCCCCCTGTACAGCACCATATCCCCCCCCTGCACAGCACCATATCACCCCCTGCACAGCACCATATCACCCCCCTGCACAGCACCATATCACCCCCCTGCACAGCACCATATCACCCCCCTGCACAGCACCATATCACCCCCCTTGTACAGCACCATATCACCCCCCTTGTACAGCAACGTATCATCCCCCCATACACCATATCACCCCCATGTACCATGTACAGCACCATATCACCCCTTGTACGGCAACATATCACCCCCCCCTGTACAGCAACATATCACCCCCTTGTACAGCACCATATCACCCCCCTGCACAGCAACATATCACCCCCCCTGCACAGCAACATATCACCCCCCCTGCACAGCAACATATCACCCCCCTGCACAGCAACATATCACCCCCTGCACAGCACCATATCACCCCCTGCACAGCACCATAACATTCACCCCCTGCACAGCACCATATCACCCCCATGTACCATGACAGCACCATATCCCCCCTGTACAGCACATATCCCCCCCTGCACAGCACCATATCACCCCCCTGACAGCACCATATCACCCCCTGCACAGCACCATATCACCCCCCTGCACAGCACCATATCACCCCCTGTACAGCACCATATCACCCCCTGACCATTCAGCAGCACATATCATCCCCCTGACAGCACCATATCACCCCCTGCACAGCACCAATATCACCCCCCTGCACAGCACCATATCACCCCCCTGCACAGCACCATATCAACCAGTACTTACAGCAATATCATCCCCCTACCACCATATCACCACCGCACACCATATCCCCCCCTATACAGCACCATATCCACCTGTATAACACATATCACCCCCTGCACAGCACCATATCACCCCTGCACAGCACCGTATCACACCCCCTGTACAGCAACGTATCACCCCCCCCCATACAACACCATATCACCCCCATGTACAGCAACATATCACTGCCCTGCACAGCAACATATCACCCCCATGTACAGCAACATATCCCCCCCTGTACAGCACCATATCCCCCCCTGTACAGCACCATATCCCCCTGTACAACACCATATCCCCCCTGTACAGCACTCTGCTGCCCTCCTGTCCCCTCTTGCCCCTCTGCCCCGCACTCACCCCCTGGTCGCGGCTGCTCGGATTCTGGAGCCCGGGGCAGGTTCCGGCTCCATCACGGTTACTTCATTCTTTCGGTCGGGGTCTGTAGGTCCATCTGAGGATCAGGCGGGCACCGTGCTCACCCCCCGGGGACTGTGCCCTGTGCGGGGGGCAGTGGTGAGCAGGGACCCATGGCAGGTGACCCCCGGCAGAGCTGTGACTGGAGGGGGGGTCCCTGCAGCTGCAACCGGACAAGCCTCCCTGCTGGAGCCGAGAGCCAGGGAAAGGAAGGAGCCGAGCCGGCCCCGGGATATACCACACCGGACAGCCACACTGCCGCCCTCCGGCGGACACACACCGGTACTGCAGGGGAACGCAACTCCCACAGGTCTGATCCCAGATCCCTGCTGTGCCCGGATCACAACTCCGCGATCAACTGACCGAGAAAAACAAGTATAAATCCTTATATACAAGATCCCAGGCTCCAGAGAGAGGCAGAAAGACTGCTAGTGACCCCGAGCCAGAAACACATGCTGAGCCCCCCCTCACCCCCAGATCTACATACAGCCCCCCTCACCCCAGATCTACATACAGCGCCCCCCTCACCCCCAGATCTACATACAGCGCCCCCCTCACCCCAGATCTACATACAGCGCCCCCCTCACCCCAGATCTACATACAGCGCCCCCTCACCCCCAGATCTACATACAGCGCCCCCCTCACCCCAGATCTACATACAGCGCCCCCTCACCACAGATCTACATACAGCGCCCCCCTCACCCCCAGATCTACATACAGCGCCCCCCTCACCACCAGATCTACATACAGCGCCCCCCTCACCACCAGATCTACATACAGCGCCCCCTCACCCCCAGATCTACATACAGCGCCCCCTCACCCCCAGATCTACATACACAGCCCCTCCTCGCCACCAGATCTATATACAGCGCCCCCCTCACCCCCAGATCTACATACAGCGCCTCCCTCACCCCAGATCTACATACAGCGCCCTCCTCGCCCCAGATCTACATACAGCGCCCCCCTCACCCCAGATCTACATACAGCGCCCCCCTCACCCCAGATCTACATACAGCGCCCCCCTCACCCCCAGATCTACATACAGCGCCACCCCTCACCCACCAGATCTACATACAGCCCCTCCTCACCCCCAGATCTACATACAGCGCCCCCCTCACCCCCAGATCTACATACAGCGCCCCCCTCACCCCCAGATCTACATACAGCGCCCCCCTCACCACCCAGATCTACATACAGCGCCCCCTCACCCCCAGATCTACATACAGCGCCCCCTCACCACCAGATCTACATACAGCGCCCCCCTCACCCCCAGATCTACATACAGCACCCCCCCCCCCAGATCTACATACAGCCCTCCTCAACCCCCAGATCTACATACAGCGCCCCCTCACCCCAGATCTACATACAGCGCCCCCCTCACCCCAGATCTACATACAGCGCCCCCCTCACCCCAGATCTACATACAGCGCCCCCCTCTCACCCCCAGATCTACATACAGCGCCCCCCTCACCCCAGATCTACATACAGCGCCCCCCTCACCACCAGATCTACATACAGCGCCCCCCTCACCCCAGATCTACATACAGCGCCCCCTCACCCCAGATCTACATACAGCGCCCCCCTCACCCCAGATCTACATACAGCCCCCCTCACCCCATGATTACATACAGCGCCCCCCTCACCCCAGATCTACATACAGCGCCCCCCTCACCCCCAGATCTACATACAGCGCCCCCCTCACCCCAGATCTACATACAGCGCCCCCCTCACCCCCAGATCTACATACAGCGCCCCCCTCACCCCAGATCTACATACAGCGCCCCCCTCACCCCAGATCTACATACAGCACCCCCCTCACCCCCAGATCTACATACAGCCCCCCTCACCCCCAGATCTACATACAGCGCCCCCTCCCACCCAGATCTACATACAGCCCCCCCTCACCCCCAGATCTACATACAGCGTCCCCCTCACCCCCAGATCTACATACAGCGCCCCCCTCACCCCCAGATCTACATACAGCGCCCCCCTCACCACCTGAGTCTACATACAGCGCCCCCCTCACCCCCAGATCTACATACAGCGCCCCCCTCTACCCCAGATCTACATACACGCCCCCCTCACCCCGATCTACATACAGCGCCCCCTCACCCCAGATCTACATACAGCGCCCCCTCACCACCAGATCTACATACAGCGCCCCCCTCACCACCAGATCTACATACAGCGCCCCCCTCACCCCCAGATCTACATACAGCCCCCCTCACCACCAGATCTACATACAGCGCCCCCCTCACCACCAGATCTACATACAGCGCCCCCTCACCCCAGATCTACATACAGCGCCCCCACTCACCACCAGATCTACATACAGCGCCCCCTCACCCCCAGATCTACATACAGCGCCCCCCTCACCCCCAGATCTACATACAGCGCCCCCCTCACCCCAGATCTACATACAGCGCCCCCTCACCACCAGATCTACATACAGCGCCCCCTCACCCCCAGATCTACATACAGCGCCCCCCTCACCCACCAGATCTACATACAGCGCCCCCTCACCACCAGATCTACATACAGCGCCCCCCTCACCCCAGATTACATACAGCGCCCCCCTCACACCAGATCTACATACAGCGCCCCTCACCCCAGATCTACATACAGCGCCCCCCTCACCCCAGATCTACATACAGCGCCCCCTCCCACCAGTCTACTACAGCCCCCTCACCCCAATCTACATACAGCGCCCCCCTCACCCCCAGATATCTACTACAG
The DNA here is from genome assembly GCA_033576535.1 of Allobates femoralis. Lineage (NCBI taxonomy): Eukaryota > Metazoa > Chordata > Amphibia > Anura > Aromobatidae > Allobates > Allobates femoralis. The sequence continues at coordinate 6,772,039 of JARQOC010000008.1, forward strand.
CGCCCCCTCACCCCCAGATCTACATACAGCGCCCCCCTCACCCAGATCTACATACAGCGCCCCCCCCCCCAGATCTACATACAGCCCCCCTCACCCAGATCTACATACAGCGCCCCCCCTCACCCCAGATCTACATACAGCCCCCCCCATCACCCCAGATCTACATACAGCGCCCCCCCATCACCACCAGATCTACATACAGCGCCCCCTCACCCCCAGATCTACATACAGCCCCCCTCTCACCCCAGATCTACATACAGCGCCCCCCTCACCCCCAGATCTACATACAGCGCCCCCCTCACCCCCAGATCTACATACAGCGCCCCCTCACCCCAGATCTACATACAGCGCCCTCCTCACCACCAGATCTACATACAGTCCCCCCTCACCCCCAGATCTACATACAGCGCCCCCCTCACCACCAGATCTACATACAGCGCCCCCCTCACCCCCAGATCTACATACAGGCCCCCCTCACCACCAGATCTACATACAGCGCCCCCCTCACCCCAGATCTACATACAGCGCCCCCCTCACCCCAGATCTACATACAGCGCCCCCCTCACCCCCAGATCTACATACAGCGCCCCCCTCACCCCAGATCTACATACAGCGCCCCCCTCACCCCCAGATCTACATACAGCGCCCCCCTCACCCCCAGATCTACATACAGCGCCCCCCTCACCCCCAGATCTACATACAGCGCCCCCCCATCACCCCAGATCTACATACAGCGCCCCCTCACCCCAGATCTACATACAGCCCCCCCTCACCCCAGATCTACATACAGCGCCCCCCTCACCCCCAGATCTACATACAGCGCCCCCCTCACCCCCAGATCTACATACAGCGCCCCCCCTCACCCCCAGATCTACATACAGCGCCCCCCTCACCCCCAGATCTACATACAGCGCCCCCCTCACCACCAGATCTACATACAGCGCCCCCTCACCCCCAGATCTACATACAGCGCCCCCCTCACCCCCAGATCTACATACAGCGCCCCCCTCACCCCCACCCCAGATCTACATACAGCCCCCCTCACCCCCAGATCTACATACAGCGCCCCCCTCACCACCAGATCTACATACAGCGCCCCCCTCACCCCAGATCTACATACAGCGCCCACCCCTACACCTCACACCAGATCTACATACAGCGCCCCCTCACACCAGATCTACATACAGCGCCCCCCTCACCACCAGATCTACATACAGCGCCCCCTCATCACCAGATCTACATACAGCGCCCCCTCACCCCCAGATCTACATACAGCGCCCCCCTCACCCCAGATCTACATACAGCGCCCCCTCACCCCCAGATCTACATACAGCGCCCCCTCACCCCCAGATCTACATACAGCGCCCTCCTCACCCCAGATCTACATACAGCGCCCCCCTCACCCCCAGATCTACATACAGCCCCTCCTCACCCCAGATCTACATACAGCGCCCCCCTCACCCCAGATCTACATACAGCCCCCCTCACCCCCAGATCTACATACAGCGCCCCCTCACCCCCAGATCTACATACAGCGCCCCCCTCACCCCAGATCTACATACAGGCCCCCCTCACCCCAGATCTACATACAGCGCCCCCCTCACCCCAGATCTACATACAGCGCCCCCTCACCCCAGATCTACATACAGCGCCCCCCTCACCCCAGATCTACATACAGCGCCCCCCTCACCCCCAGATCTACATACAGCGCCCCCCTCACCCCCAGATCTACATACAGCGCCCCCACCTCACCCCCAAGATCTACATACAGCGCCCCCTCACCCCCAGATCTACATATGTGGCGCCCCTCTGGTCAGTGTGCCACAGTAGCGGTACTGCACCCATAACTGAGCGTGTGGTATCTCAGTCATTGGAGGGGATATGATGAACTGAGGGTCTCTTCCGAACATCCCTACACCTAGACTAGGGGACCAATCAGCTAACCCGTCTGTAGGGTAACCGATCCCGGTGGGAGGAGCGTTAAGGTACCGTCACACGCGGCAATATTGTTGCAATGTCACTGGCAATTTGCTGGTTGCAGTGAAATCATGGACACATTGTTACATTTGTACACAGCAACAAGATAGAACAATGTGTCCATGATTTCACTGCAACCAGCAAATTGCCAGTGACATTGCCCTCAATATTGCCGCATGTGACAGGTGCCTTAGGGTAGACGGAGCGGGAAACTCACAGACGTTCTAGTCCTAGAGGGAACCACAGGGAGGGGAGACCCAGTGCCAGACTGTCCAGGGGGTATCCTGGTCCACAACGGGGGTACCGGCTCCGAGTCCAACCTTGAGCCGCCAATACCGGTGGGTCCCAGGTCTACCAAGCAGCTCCCGACCTCGTCCACAACGAACAGATCCACCAAGGTACCCTCAAACCGGGTTGAGCCCCTTAGAGAAGAAGGGGTCACCTCATCACACCCGACGGGCCTGGTAGGAAGTGCGTCTGTACAGGGCAGTGAACGGATAGAGAGGAGGAAGACACAGAGGACAGTGAACGGAGCAGATGTACCCTCGGTGACTACCCGGCCAGCTACCCGCAAACACTGTGTGACTGTGAACCTGGAACTGCTGAGAACCAGTAAAGTGCCCGTATAGAGTCAGCGCACCTCCGGTGTCCAGTACGTCACACACCGCCATATCGCCGGCGAGATCGGTGGCGGATCCCGAATTGGGAGATGTGGAAACCACATGACATGAGCGTAGTGGCGTGTGACTGGGCGATACTATGGCAAGAAATCTCTGGTGGTGCGTACCTGATCGCCCGGCTCTGCAGAGAATCAGGCAATCCATCAGGCGATATCACAGCGATACCATCAGGCAATATCCACCAGGCGATATCCACCAGGCGATATCCACCAGGCGATATCCATCAAGCGATATCCACCAGGCGATATCATCCGATATCCACAGGCGATATCCACCAGGCGATATCCACAGGCGATATCCACCAGGCGATATCACCAGGCGATATCTACAGGCGATATCTACCAGGCGATATCCACCAGGCGATATCCACCAGGCGATATCCACCAGGCGATATCCACCAGGCGATATCACCAGGCGATATCCATCAGGCGATATCCACCAGGCGATACCCACCAGGCGATATCCACCAGGCGATATCCACAGGCGATATCCATCAGGCGATATCTACCAGGCGATATCCACCAGGCGATATCCATCAGGCGATATCCATCAGGTGATATCCACCAGGCGATATCACCAGCGATATCTTCCAGGTGATCTCAGCGCTTCATGGTATGTGACAGCGGCGCTAATGAGATCACCAGAAACTGCCGGTGGCGTCACCAGACTTCTTTATTTTCCCCTATTTACCCAGTGACCCCCAGGGTTATGGGCCCAGGCTCCAGGGCATCACCCCCAGCACTCACGCCCTGGTACTGAGTCCCAGAGACCCCTGGGTGGGTCACATACAGCGCCCCCTCCAGTACGGCTGGCAGTGGGAAGGATCTGCTTACAGATTATTGCTGCTAAGGCGACGTTCACACACGCTATGTTGTCGCGTATTTGGCAGTGGCACTTATTTCCGGCGCACTTTTCCCCAGGCCGTTTTTTTAACATGTAGAATATGGGAAAAGTGCAAAGAATTGCCATGTGAACAGTACGCGGCGTCTGCTGCGCGCCTTCCTGCACAGCCATCGCTGTTCTTTTGCACTGCTCTTACTCGAGAGCTCAAAAGCGCCACATAAAAGCAGGAATACGCGGCACTTACACCGCGTGTGAACGCAGCCTTAGAAATGTGGTAAAGAGGGTGAGGGGTGCGAGCTCCCATCATGTGCACTACAACTCCCAGCATTGGGGATTCATGAAGATCTGATGAAGACATTACACAGTCACTCCAGATCACTCCTACTGCAGCCCAGTACTGATCCCTACTGCAGCCCGTACTGATCCCTACTGCAGCCCAACACTGATCCCTACTGCAGCCCGGTACTGATCCCTACTGCAGCCCAACACTGATCCCTACTGCAGCCCAGTACTGATCCCTACTGCAGCCCGGTACTGATCCCTACTGCAGCCCAACACTGATCCCTACTGCAGCCCGGTACTGATCCCTACTGCAGCCCAACACTGATCCCTACTGCAGCCCGACACTGATCCCTACTGCAGCCCGACACTGATCTCTACTGCAGCCCGGTACTGATCCCTACTGCAGCCCAGTACTGATCCCTACTGCAGCCCGGTACTGATCCCTACTGCAGCCCGGTACTGATCCCTACTGCAGCCCGACACTGATCCCTACTGCAGCCCGGTACTGATCCCTACTGCAGCCCGGTACTGATCTCTACTGCAGCCCGACACTGATCTCTACTGCAGCCCGGTACTGATCCCTACTGCAGCCCGGTACTGATCCCTACTGCAGCCCGGTACTGATCCCTACTGCAGCCCGACACCGATCCGCACTGCAGCCCGGTACTGATCCCTACTGCAGCCCGGTACTGATCCCTACTGTAGGAGGGCTGGGACAGGACAAAAAAGTTTCCTCTCACTGGAGTTCCCCTTTAACAAGTCTTTCCATATGACTTAGGATTTGTGCCAGATCGAAGCCCCAGTCTGCAGGCATTGCACTTTGGGGTGATTGCCCCATCATCAGTGCAGTGTGTGGGATCTGATCTGGCTGTATGAGAGTTGTAGGATTGCTACTTACAATAGGTGGCGCTAGAATTCGTCTACTTCCTCCCTGAAGTGAGAGTTTGCAGATTTCCCAGAGGCTCTGGTGTGAGGCGTCCACAGCAGGACCTGAATCAGCTGAGTGCTGCAACCGATCAGCTGACGTGTCACCTGACAGCAGTTTAAACCACCCGCCAACACCGATCATGTGACACATCAGCTGATTGCTACCGGCCAATCAGATGATGGATTCGGATGTCTTCCCCTCGGGTCCTGCGGCAGCCGGCGGAGAGGTATTTTATTTTTTGTTCACTTTTATTTCACTTTCGCAGTGTATGTAGATAGAGTATGTAGATACACTGCAAAAGCAAAACTACAGCCCCGACACGTCACACCGGGGAGGAACACGGGATTCTTCTCCCCCTCCCATGTGACATCACTTCCTGCTATTTCCCGCCACCCAGGACGGAAGTAGATGAACTCTAGCGCCACCTATTGGAAGTAGCAATTCTACAAGTCGTAACTGACTCTTTAACGAGCCTTTTAATTTGATTTAGGATTTACCAGATCAGAGAAGTCATATTGAAAACCTTGTTAGAGTGAATTATGACTTTTAGGATTGCTACTCCCAATAGGTGGCGCTAGAGCTTGTCTACCTCCTTCCTGAATTATTGGGCTGAACAGAGGATACAAACTCATATTCACCTTCTTCCACTAGAGGGCGACATGTTTCCCTGTTGTTTCTTACCTGCACCATTAAGATAGCTCTGTGTCTCTACTGTGCATAGGCAGAAACAGAGAACTGCCAATCAATGGTGAAGCAGAGTTCTAAGGAGCTCAGGAATAAGGACTATATATCTGGGAGCAGGTTTATATGTCTTCTAGTGATAAGATCTTGCTGATGAACATTGGCTTTAACAAAACTACAACAGTCAGCGCAATACGAGACACATCGCTAGAATCAGGGTCTCTGTCTCTACACTGCACTATTCACACATGGGGGAGCAAAAACCTGGGGGCAAATTTCTTCCCCCTACTGTATACAGCCAGACACTGCCCCCTGCTGTATACATGCCAGACAACCGCCCCATGCTGTATACAGCCAGACACTGCCCCCTGCTGTATACAGCCAGACACTGCCCCCTGCTGTATACAGCCAGACACTGCCCCCTGCTGCATACAACCAGACACTGCCCCCTGCTGTATACAGCCAGACACTGCCCCCTGCTGTATACAGCCAGACACTGCCCCCTGCTGTATACAGCCAGACACTGCCCCCTGCTGTATACAGCCAGACACTGCCCCCTACTGTATACAGCCAGACACGCCCCCTGCTGTATACAGCCAGACACCTGCCCCCTACTGTATACAGCCATACACTGCCCCCTGCTGTATACAGCCAGACTCTGCCCCCTGCTGTATACAGCCAGACACTGCCCCCTACTGTATACAGCCAGACACTGCCCCCATACTGTATACAGTCAGACTCTGCCCCATACTGTATACTCGACACTGCCCCCTACTGTATCAGCCAGACACTGCCCCCTACTGTATTACAGCAGACACTGCCCCCTACTGTATACAGCCAGACACTGCCCCCTGCTGTATACAGCCAGACACTGCCCCTGCTGTATACAGCCAGACACTGCCCCTGCTGTATACAGCCAGACCTGCCCCCTGCTGTATACAGCCAGACCTGCCCCCTGCTGTATACAGCCAGACACTGCCCCCTGCTGTATACAGCCAGACACCGCCCCCTGCTGTATACAGCCAGACACCGCCCCCTGCTGTATTACAGCCGACACCCCCCCTACTGTATACAGCCAGACACGCCCCCTACTGTATACAGCCAGACACGCCCCCTACTGTATACAGCCAGACACGCCCCTACTGTATACAGCCATACACGCCCCCTGCTGTATACAGCCAACCGCTCCTACTGTATACAGCCAGACACCGCCCCCTGCTGTATACAGCCAGACACCGCCCCCTGCTGTATACACCAGACACTGCCCCCTCTGTTACAGCCAGACTCTGCCCCCTCTGTATACAGCCAGACACTGCCCCTGCTGTATACAGCCAGACCTGCCCCCTGCTGTATACAGCCAGACACTGCCCCTGCTGTATACAGCCAGACACTGCCCCCTACTGTATACAGCCAGACACTGCCCCCTACTGTATACAGCCAGACTCTGCCCCCTGCTGTATACAGCCAGACACTGCCCCCTGCTGTATACAGCCAGACACTGCCCCCTACTGTATACAGCCAGACACGCCCCCTGCTGTATACAGCCAGACACACCGCCCCCTGCTGTATACAGCCAGACACTGCCCCTGCTGTATACAGCCAGACACTGCCCCTGCTGTATACAGCCAGACACTGCCCCTGCTGTATACAGCCAGACACGCCCCCTGCTGTATACAGCCAGACACGCCCCCTACTGTATACAGCCAGACACGCCCCCTACTGTATACAGCCAGACACTGCCCCCTGCTGTATACAGCCAGACACTGCCCCCTGCTGTATACAGCCAGACTACTGCCCCCTGCTGTATACAGCCAGACTCTGCCCCCTGCTGTATACAGCCAGACTCTGCCCCCTACTGTATACAGCCAGACACTGCCCCTACTGTATACAGCCAACACTGCCCCCTGCTGTATACAGCCAGACACTGCCCCCTGCTGTATACAGCCAGACACTGCCCCTACTGTATACAGCCAACACTGCCCCCTGCTGTATACAGCCAGACACTGCCCCTACTGTATACAGCCAGACACTGCCCCCTGCTGTATACAGCCAGACACGCCCCTGCTGTATACAGCCAGACCTGCCCCCTGCTGTATACAGCCAGACACTGCCCCCTGCTGTATACAGCCAGACACTGCCCCCTGCTGTATACAGCCAGACACTGCCCCCTGCTGTATAAGCCAGACACTGCCCCTATGTATACAGCCAGACACTGCCCCGCTGTTATACAGCCAGACACTGCCCCCTCTGTATACAGCCAGACACTGCCCCTGCTGTATACAGCCAGACACTGCCCCTACTGTATACAGCCAGACACTGCCCCCTGCTGTATACAGCCAGACACTGCCCCTGCTGTATACAGCCAGACACTGCCCCTGCTGTATACAGCCAGACACGCCCCCTGCTGTATACAGCCAGACACGCCCCCTACTGTATACAGCCAGACACTGCCCCCTACTGTATACAGCCAGACACGCCCCTACTGTATACAGCCAGACACCGCCCCCTACTGTATACAGCCAGACACTGCCCCCTGCTGTATACAGCCAGACACTGCCCCCTGCTGTATACAGCCAGACTACTGCCCCCTGCTGTATACAGCCAGACACTGCCCCCTACTGTATACAGCCATACACTGCCCCCTGCTGTATACAGCCAGACACGCCCCCTGCTGTATACAGCCAGACTCTGCCCCCTGCTGTATACAGCCAGACACTGCCCCTGCTGTATACGCCGACTCTGCCCCTGTGTATACAGCCAGACTCTGCCCCCTCTGTATACAGCCAGACACTGCCCCCTGCTGTATACAGCCAGACACTGCCCCCTGCTGTATACAGCCAGACCTGCGCCCTGCTGTATACAGCCAGACACTGCGCCCTGCTGTATACAGCCAGACACTGCCCCCTACTGTATACAGCCAGACACTGCCCCCTGCTGTATACAGCCAGACACTGCCCCCTGCTGTATACAGCCAGACACTGCCCCCTGCTGTATACAGCCAGACTCTGCCCCCTGCTGTATACAGCCAGACCTGCCCCCTGCTGTATATATCCAGTGGTTGGACATGACAGGTGTATTTTCCTCACGTGGGTTTGATGTATTTTGTATTTTGGAGGATGGCGGCACCTGAGGTTTTACATTGCAGTGCACACGATGCCCTGCACAGTCTAGAGCAGAACATCTGCAGCGTAAACACCCGATCATCCAACCTATAGTGCACATACAGTCTATACACTGTAAATACACAGATGATCACCTGACCACCAGGGCAGCACTGCAAAGAAGGCTGGACACAGGTCACTCCCTGCTGCATAGTACTCTGTGCTGCACATACCGTACAGCACTGCACATACCGTACAGCACATACCATAGACCACAGCACATACGTACAGCACTGCACATAGCAAGATACCATAGCACTGATACCGTACAGCACTGCACATACCGTACAGCACATACCATAGACCACAGCACATACCGTACAGCACTGCACATACCGTACAGCACTGCACATACCGTACAGCACTACATAGAGCACTGCACATACCGTACAGCACTGCACATACCGTACATGCACATGCAGCATACCATAGACCACAGCACATACGTACAGCATGACATACGTACAGCACATACCATAGACACGCACATACTGTACAGCACTGCACATACCGTACAGCAGATACCATAGAGCACTGCACATACCGTACAGCACTGCACATACCGTACAGCACATACCATAGACCACAGCACATACATCAGCACTGCACATACCGTACAGCAGATACCATAGAGCACTGCACATACCGTACAGCACTGCACATACCTAGAGCACTACACATACGTACGCACTGCACATACCATACAGCACTGCACATACCGTACAGCACATACATAACCATCAGCACATACCATACAGCACTGCACATACCGTACAGCACATACCATAGACCACAGCACATACCGTACAGCACTGCACATACCGTACAGCAGATACCATAGAGCACTGCACATACCGTACAGCACTGCACATACCGTACAGCAGATACCTAAGCACTGACATACCGTACAGCACTCACATACCGCTATACCATACATGCACTGCACATACCGTAAGCAGCACATACCTATAGCACATAGCATAGACACGCAATCCCATACAGACTGCACATACCATAGAGCACTGCACATACCATACGCAAACATACCTATATACACAGCACATACCGATATCAGCACTGCACATACCTGCAATACCATATACGCACATACTAAGCATGACATCCGTACAGCACATACATAGACCACGCACATACGTACAGCACTGCACATACCGTACAGCACTGCACATCACATACATCCGTACAGCACTGCACATACCGTACTACAAATACCATGGAGCACTGCACATACCGTACAGCACTGCACATACCGTACTACAAATACCATGGAGCACTGCACATACCGTACAGCAGATACCATAGACCTCAGCACATACCATAGAGCACTGCACATACCATGGAGCATTGCAGAACACTGCACTACACATATAAAGGGACATACCTCCATCCTGCACCAGAAAGATTGGAGATTCTTCCTCTCTGTGTCACGGGTGTATCAGGAGCCAGGGACGAGGCTGTTGGGGCCACTCGCAAGTTGCAGCGTTTGGCTAAACAGCCAAAATACTGAATTGTGGTTCTGTCCCTTTAAGAGGCATATTCTGCTTGGTGATAGCTGGAGGTCACTAGGCCCCAGCTGGTCTCCTACCTGCCTACCTTCAGCTGTCTCTATTTATACCCCTTGGCTCCCATGATGCATTGCTGGTGATAGCGTGTTTGGAGTTGGTGTTGCTTCCTGGCTTTGCAGTGCATTGTGGATTTCCGGTGTAGTTTGCTGTCTTTCTCTTCATCTAAGTGTTTCTCCCTCTCCCCCTCGTTTGTTTCCCTGGTGTTTGCCTTTAGCTGTTAGCTGGGTTGCCAGTGTTCTCCCTGTCTGATCCCTAAGTAGTCTTAATTAAGGGACAGACAGGGACGAAGTATCCTGCTCGGCGACAGTTGCAGAGACTGTATAGGGTTGTTAGGGGAGCCAGGTGTCAGCGCTAGTGTTTCTAGGGGTCACCATCTCCCCTTTGCCCTTAGTGTCAGGGACTCCTTTTCCCCCTTCGTCGTCCTGTGCTGGGTTCTCCCTACGCCCAGCGTTACATTATCAATAGAGAGAAAGACAGCAAACTACACCGGAAGTCGCCGATACACTGCAGAGCCAGGAAGCAAAACCCTTCCAAACACGCTATCACCAGCAATGCATCATGGGAGTCAAAGGGTATAAATAGAGACAGCTGAAAGGTCGGCAGATAGGAGACCAGCTGGGGCCTAGTGACCTCCAGCTATCACAAGCAGAGATAATACCTCTTAAAGGGACAGAACCACAATTCAGGATTTTGGCTGTTTGGGTAGACGCTGCAACCTTTTGCAAGTGGCCCTAACAGCCTGTCTGTGGCTCCTGATACACTCGGCACCTGCCGACCTTTCAGCTGTGTTCATTTATACTCTTTGGCTCTCATCATGTTGCATTGCTGGTGATAGCATGTTTGGAGGGGTGTTGCTTCTTCGCTTTGCAATGCATTGTGGACTTCCGGTGTGTTTGCTGGCTTTCTCTTGATTTGATATTGTCACGCTGAAAGCGACCAAGGGGGAAAAAGGAGTCCTAATGCTAGGGGCATAGGGGATATGGTGACCCCTAGAATCACTAGTGCTAACACCTTACTCCCCTAACAACCCTGTACAGTCTCCGCAACTTTCGCCGAGCAGGATACTTGTCCCTTCTACTAAGCCTACATAGAGATCAGACAGGGTGAACACTGGTCAACCCAGCTAACAACTAAAGGAAACACCAAGGAGCCAAACAAGGGAGAGAGGTAGGCACACTTAGCTGAACAAAGAGAAAGACAACAAGCTACACAGGAAATCCAGGAAGCAACACCACCTCCAAACACACTATCACCAGCAATGCATCATAGGAGCCAAAGGGTATAAATAGAGACAGCTGAAGGTAGGCAGGTAAGAGACCAGCTAGGGCCTAGTGACCTCCAGCTATCACCAAGCAGAAAAATACCTCTTAAAGGGACAGAACCATAAGTCAGGATTTTGGCTGTTTGGCCAGACGCTGCCAGTGGCCTCAATAGACTCATTCGTGTCTCCTGATACACCTGTGACATTCAGTCACAATATGTTGCTCATTGATCACGGGGGTCTTTCCACAGGTGACCCCTCCGTACACACTGATACGTATTGTTGTGCAGGACGCACAGCGTTGTACACTGTTCTGCAGGACTCCGGCTCCGTCCATGCACTCACAGGGTTTAATCATGACCTTTCCTGCAATATCGGCTCCGTCATTGGTCAGGTGGATCACCGGTTTCCCTGTCCGACCCATTAGGACGATGTTATGAAATATTGAAATTCCGTTAATTGTCACGTTCTCAGGTGTCCACATTGGGGTAATGAGCAGCTGGAGTCCGTCTTTAGTGAGGTCATCACCTCTTGTGTCATCTGGAGAAAACAGTTATGAAATGTAAGGATCCGATGCGTGGCCCGTACGTGGGGAGGGATCACAGGCTTAGATCGAGAGGCTTGTAAAGACATAGAAAATCCTGCAAGATGGACGTCACGTGCGAAGGTCCCAGCAATGAGATATAGAAAGGTCTTGACTGGTGGATCCATCTAGGCTTGGAGAAGACCCTGGTAGACCTATCTAGGCTTGGAGAAGACCCTGGCGGATCTATCTAGGCTTGGAGAAGACCCTGGTGGACCTATCAATGTTTGGAGAAGACCCTGGTGGACCTATCTAGGCTTGGAGAAGACCCTGGTAGACCTATCTAGGCTTGGAGAAGACCCTGGTAGACCTATCTAGGCTTGGAGAAGACCCTGGTAGACCTATCTAGGCTTGGAGAAGACCCTGGCGGATCTATCTAGGCTTGAAGACGACCCTGGTGGATCCATCTAGGCTTGGAGAAGACCCTGATGTACCTATCAATGCTTGGAGAAGACCCTGGTGGACCTATCTAGGCTTGAAAAAGACCCTGTTGGATCTATCCAGGCTTGGAAAAGATCCTGGTGGACCTATCAATGCTTGGAGAAGACCCTCATGGACCTAGCTAGGTTTGCAGATAACTATGGTAGACCTTTATAGGCTTGTAGTAGAACCTAGGGGACCTATCTACGCTTGGAGAAAACCCTGGTGGACCTATCTAGGCTTGGAGAAGACCCTGGTGGACCAATCTAGGCTTGGAGAAGACCCTGGTGGACCTAGCAATGCTTGGAGAAGACCCTGGTAGACCTATCTAGGCTTGGAGAAGACCCTGGTGGACCTATCTAGGCTTGGAGAAGACCCTGGTGGATACATCTAGACTTGGAGAAAACCCTGATGTACCTATCAATGCTTGGAGAAGACCCTGGTGTACCTATCTAGGCTTGAAAAAGACCCTGTTGGATCTATCCAGGTTTGGAAAAGATCCTGGTGGACCTATCTAGATTCGGAGAAGACATTGGCGGATCTATCTAGGCTTGGAGAAGACCTTGATGTACCTATCAATGCTTGGAGAAGACCCTGGTGGACCTATCTAGGCTTGAAAAAGACCCTGTTGGATCTATCCAGGCTTGGAAAAGATCCTGGTGGACCTATCTAGATTCGGAGAAGACCCTGGTGGACCTACCTAGGCTTGGACATAACCCTGGTGGACCGATATAGGCTTGGAGAAGAACCTAGGGGACCTATCTAGATTCAGAGAAAACCATGGTGGACCTATATAGACTGGGAGAAGACCCTGGAGGACCTATCTAGATTTGGAGAAGACCCTGATGGACCTAGCTAGGTTTGGAGATAACTATGGTAGACCTTTATAGGCTTGGAGAAGAACCTAGGGGACCTATCTACGCTTGGAGAAGACGCTGGTAGAGCTATATAGGCTTGGAGAAGACCCTGGTAGACCTATCTAGGCTTGGAGAAGACACTGGTAGACCTATCTAGGCTCTGAAAAGACCTAATGGACCTATCAAGGCTTGGAGAAGACCCTGGTGGACCTATCTATGCCACACAAGATTAATCGTTTATCCACCAAATTGCCATGGTAAATAATAAAAACATACATTGGTATGACGTCACATGGTAGTAGATTGTCACTTACCGGTACTTGGTGGCTTGGTGAGAAGTACAGTCTCTCCTTCCAGCCCCTAAATTCATTTGTATTCATTTGTCCCAGCTGCTAAAATCTTGCTTCTTTTCCTTGTATTCCTTGTTTATTTCCTTTTTTTTTGTGTTTTGCTTATTGTTTTTAGGCTTTAAATTGCCTCCTGGTCAGAGAGTGGGAATGGCCCGTGGGTCTCCTGGGTCATCTGGGTCATTGGAGAGGCAGGTTGAACCCGATACTGGAAAGGGATGGAGGTGAAATAGGCAGTCACACGCCTGCAGTGGTCTTAAGCCGGTGTCCCATACCTAAGTGGATGCTCATTTGACACAGCGAGGAACGAGGGGGGGGGGGGGGAATGTTAAAAAAAAAGTAAAAAAATTAAAAAAAACACCCCCTTTGAAGAGTGTCACAGGGCGCAGGGAGACGCGGGGTCTTATAGACCTCGCCTTGTCCTGTTAAATAGATGCAGTCAGTATAAGAGGGGCCTTTTTTTGCAGGTATCTGGTTTCAGTGCAAACATTTAACTAATAAGCAAAAATCCTGCCTCCGAAAAAGGAGGGCGAACGTGGAATACAAGGAGGACCAGTGTGTGTGGACCGAGGCTGCAAACATCAAGGCGGAGGGGATCTACAAAGACGACACCAAAAAGGATCCCAACAACAGGATAGAGAGCAAACAGGTTCCTCTGGGGGCCAGAGGGGCCCCGGCTAAATCCAGGGGTACAAACGAGACATTCACAGCGCAACGTGGAACTGAGCGGAGCCACATACTCCCAAGATGATGAGAGTCGTAGTCAGGGGGCCCCGATGTGACAGCTCCAACGGGGCCACCAATTATTGCAAATCTTTAATAGCATAAGCCAAAAGGGATTTCTGGGGCCCCCCTAGGCTCCAGGGCCCGGGCGCTATCCCAAAGGGATTTCTGGGGCCCCCCTAGGCTCCAGGGCCCGGGCGCTATCCCAAAGGGATTTCTGGGGCCCCCCTAGGCTCCAGGGCCCGGGCGCTATCCCAAAGGGCCCTCCTAGGCTCCAGGGCCCGGGCGCTATCCCAAAAGGATTTCTGGGGCCCCCCTAGGCTCCAGGGCCCAGGTGCTATCCCAAAGGGATTTCTGGGGCCCCCCTAGGCTCCAGGGCCCGGGCGCTATCCCAAAGGGATTTCTGGGGCCCCCTAGGCTCCAGGGCCGGTGCGCTATCCCAAAGGATTCTGGGGCCCCCTAGGCTCCAGGGCCCGGGCGCTATCCCACAAGGGATTTCTGGGGCTCTCCTAGGTTCAAGGGCCCGGGCGCTATCCCAAAGGGATTCTGGGCCCCCTAGGCTCCAGGGCCCGGGCGCTATCCCAACCCCTGCAACCTGTTATAGTTACGCTCCTGGTCGTAGTTCTCGATTCTTTATTAGTCAATGTGTTTCAGGGCTCCCTGGCCTCTTCCTCAGGACAAATCAATATCATATCGCCATGTTTCAGGGACTAATAAATCAATATTATATTCTCCCTTGATGTCTGGTGGAATATGGCAGCGTGGTGTTTAACCCTTCATCCTCCCTCCTCTATATGCTCACGCTGGGGACGGCAGGAGCTGTGATCTGCTTTTATAGTGGTTGTGCCTCTCACAACCACACAAGGTGAAGCCTCTGATATCTATTTAGGTCATATTTTATCTCTCAGACCCTTCATCTTCCCTACTTTAATTGTCTGAGACAATGACATTTGGGTTTGCATTAATCATCAACATTAACAGAAATAACCACATGACATAGATCCCTCTGTGTGTAATGACTCTATATAATAGATGTGGTCACTTTATGTATTGAATTACTGATATAAAGTCACTTTATGATGATCTAATTCATTGTGACGCTCCTGTGTATATATATAGAAGGTTGAGTTTATAGACTGGAAGCCTCTCATCAGTGTATTACATATTGTGGAATGAAAAATATTGGAATCTGAGCTCTCTGAGCTGGAATGTGGCTCACGACCCTCTCTCAGAGCTGGATGTGGCTCACGACCCTCTCTCAGAGCTGGATGTGGCTCACGACCCTCTCTCAGAGCTGGATGTGGCTTGTGACCCTCTCTCAGAGCTGGATGTGGCTCGTGACCCTCTCTCAGAGCTGGATGTGGCTCACGACCCTCTCTCAGAGCTGGATGTGGCTCACGACCCTCTCTCAAAGCTGGATGTGGCTGCTGACCCTTTTTCAGAGCTGGATGTGGCTCACGACCCTCTCTCAGAGCTGGATGTGGCTCACGACCCTCTCTCAGAGCTGGATGTGGCTCACGACCCTCTCTCAGAGCTGGATGTGGCTCACGACCCTCTCTCAGAGCTGGATGTGGCTCACGACCCTCTCTCAGAGCTGAATGTGGCTCACGACCCTCTCTCAGAGCTGAATGTGGCTCACGACCCTCTCTCAAAGCTGGATGTGGCTGCTGACCCTTTCTCAGAGCTGGATGTGGCTCACGACCCTCTCTCAGAGCTGGATGTGGCTCACGACCCTCTCTCAGAGCTGGATGTGGCTCACGACCCTCTCTCAGAGCTGGATGTGGCTCACGACCCTCTCTCAGAGCTGGATGTGGCTCACGACCCTCTCTCAGAGCTGGATGTGGCTCATGACCCTCTCTCAGAGCTGGATGTGGCTCACGACCCTCTCTCAGAGCTGGATGTGGCTCACGACCCTCTCTCAGAGCTGGATGTGGCTCACGACCCTCTCTCAGAGCTGCATGTGGCTCACGACCCTCTCTCAGAGCTGGATGTGGCTCACGACCCTCTCTCAGAGCTGAATGTGGCTCACGACCCTCTTTCAGAGCTGGATGTGGCTGATGACCCTCTCTCAGAGCTGGATGTGGCTCACGACCCTCTCTCAGAGCTGGATGTGGCTCACGACCCTCTCTCAGAGCTGGATGTGGCTCGTGACCCTCTCTCAGAGCTGGATGTGGCTCACGACCCTCTCTCAGAGCTGGATGTGGCTCACGACCCTCTCTCAGAGCTGGATGTGGCTCACGACCCTCTCTCAGAGCTGGATGTGGCTCACGACCCTCTCTCAGAGCTGGATGTGGCTCACGACCCTCTCTCAGAGCTGGATGTGGCTCACGACCCTCTCTCAGAGCTGATGTGGCTCACGACCCTCTCTCAGAGCTGGATGTGGCTCACGACCCCTCTTCTCAGAGCTGGATGTGGCTCACGACCCTCTTCAGAGCTGGATGTGGCTACGACCCTCTCTCAGAGCTGGATGTGGCTCACGACCCTCTCTCAGAGCTGGATGTGGCTCACGACCCTCTCTCAGAGCTGGATGTGGCTCACGACCCTCTCTCAGAGCTGGATGTGGCTCACGACCCTCTCTCAAAGCTGGATGTGGCTGACGACCCTTTCTCAGAGCTGGATGTGGCTCACGACTCCTCTCTCAGAGCTGATGTGGCTCACGACCCTCTCTCAGAGCTGGATGTGGCTCACGACCCTCTCTCAGAGCTGGATGTGGCTCACGACCCTCTCTCAGAGCTGGATGTGGCTCACGACCCTCTCTCAGAGCTGGATGTGGCTCACGACCCTCTCTCAGAGCTGGATGTGGCTCACGACCCTCTCTCAGAGCTGATGTGGCTCACGACCCTCTCTCAAGCTGGATGTGGCTCACGACCCTCTCTCAGAGCTGGATGTGGCTCACGACCCTCTCTCAGAGCTGGATGTGGCTCACGACCCTCTCTCAGAGCTGGATGTGGCTCACGACCCTCTTCTCAGAGCTGGATGTGGCTCACGACCCTCTCTCAGAGCTGGATGTGGCTCACGACCCTCTCTCAGAGCTGGATGTGGCTCACGACCCTCTCTCAGAGCTGGATGTGGCTCACGACCCTCTCTCAGAGCTGGATGTGGCTCACGACCCTCTCTCAGAGCTGGATGTGGCTGTGACCCTCTCTCAGAGCTGGATGTGGCTACTGACCCTCTCTCAGAGCTGGATGTGGCTCACGACCCTCTCTCAGAGCTGGATGTGGCTCACGACCCTCTCTCAAGAGCTGGATGTGGCTCAGACCCTTCTCAGAGCTGGATGTGGCTCACGACCCTCTCTCAGAGCTGGATGTGGCTCACGACCCTCTCTCAGAGCTGGATGTGGCTCACGACCCTCTCTCAGAGCTGGATGTGGCTCACGACCCTCTCTCAGAGCTGGATGTGGCTCACGACCCTCTCTCAGAGCTGGAATGTGGCTCACGACCCTCTCTCAGAGCTGAATGTGGCTCACGACCCTCTCTCAAGCTGATGTGGCTCACGACCCTCTCTCAGAGCTGGATGTGGCTCACGACCCTCTCTCAGAGCTGGATGTGGCTCACGACCCTCTCTCAGAGCTGGATGTGGCTCACGACCCTCTCTCAGAGCTGGATGTGGCTCACGACCCTCTCTCAGAGCTGGATGTGGCTCACGACCCTCTCTCAGAGCTGGATGTGGCTCACGACCCTCTCTCAGAGCTGGATGTGGCTCACGACCCTCTCTCAGAGCTGAATGTGGCTCACGACCCTCTTCAGAGCTGGATGTGGCTCACGACCCTCTCTCAGAGCTGGATGTGGCTCACGACCCTCTCTCAGAGCTGGATGTGGCTCACGACCCTCTCTCAGAGCTGGATGTGCTCGTGACCCTCTCTCAGAGCTGGATGTGGCTCACGACCCTCTCTCAAGCTGGATGTGGCTCACGACCCTCTCTCAGAGCTGGATGTGGCTCACGACCCTCTCTCAGAGCTGATGTGGCTCACGACCCTCTCTCAGAGCTGGATGTGGCTCACGACCCTCTCTCAGAGCTGAATGTGGCTCACGACCCTCTCTCAGAGCTGGATGTGGCTCACGACCCTCTCTCAGAGCTGGATGTGGCTCGACCCTCTTCTCAGAGCTGGATGTGGCTCACGACCCTCTCTCAGAGCTGGATGTGGCTCACGACCCTCTCTCAGAGCTGGATGTGGCTCACGACCCTCTCTCAGAGCTGTTGTGGCTCACGACCCTCTCTCAGAGCTGGATGTGGCTCACGACCCTCTCTCAGAGCTGGATGTGGCTCACGACCCTCTCTCAGAGCTGGATGTGGCTCACGACCCTCTCTCAGAGCTGGATGTGGCTCACGACCCTCTCTCAGAGCTGGATGTGGCTCACGACCCTCTCTCAGAGCTGAATGTGGCTCACGACCCTCTCTCAGAGCTGAATGTGGCTCACGACCCTCTCTCAAAGCTGGATGTGGCTGCTGACCCTTTCTCAGAGCTGGATGTG
Source organism: Allobates femoralis (assembly GCA_033576535.1). Taxonomy (NCBI): domain Eukaryota; kingdom Metazoa; phylum Chordata; class Amphibia; order Anura; family Aromobatidae; genus Allobates; species Allobates femoralis. The sequence continues at coordinate 6,790,840 of JARQOC010000008.1, forward strand.
GCTCACGACCCTCTCTCAGAGCTGGATGTGGCTCACGACCCTCTCTCAGAGCTGGATGTGGCTCACGACCCTCTCTCAGAGCTGGTTGTGGCTCACGACCCTCTCTCAGAGCTGGATGTGGCTCACGACCCTCTCTCAGAGCTGAATGTGGCTCACGACCCTCTTTCAGAGCTGGATGTGGCTGATGACCCTCTCTCAGAGCTGGATGTGGCTCACGACCCTCTCTCAGAGCTGGATGTGGCTCACGACCCTCTCTCAGAGCTGGATGTGGCTCACGACCCTCTCTCAGAGCTGAATGTGGCTCACGACCCTCTTTCAGAGCTGGATGTGGCTGATGACCCTCTCTCAGAGCTGGATGTGGCTCACGACCCTCTCTCAGAGCTGGATGTGGCTCACGACCCTCTCTCAGAGCTGGATGTGGCTCACGACCCTCTCTCAGAGCTGGATGTGGCTCACGACCCTCTCTCAGAGCTGGATGTGGCTCACGACCCTCTCTCAGAGCTGGATGTGGCTCACGACCCTCTCTCAGAGCTGGATGTGGCTCACGACCCTCTCTCAGAGCTGGATGTGGCTCACAACCCTCTCTCAGAGCTGAATGTGGCTTGCAAGATCAGAAACGTTGGGGACCACTGATCTAGAGGTTACAGTCACTACTCAGGTGGCATCAGTTGCTTTTGCCATGATGCTTCGTGTACCTGTCCTTGTAAATAAAATAAGGTGCCAACATGATACCTGCTCGATGCTGACCGACTCCTGGCATCACTCAGCGCCTCTCCTGCCCATGTAGAAGTGAGGCGCGCCGGATGATCCCTTTAAGCAATTCAGTAACAGTGGATCATGTTTTATCGGCTCCCCTATCAGCCTATGACCTGCAGACACAAATGGCGCACCGTCAAGGAAGCGTCTCGGCATCTACCCGGCACAACATATCATCATGGGACTTTAGTAATTGTTGACTGTTCGGCAACAAAGACTCATCAATGGCGTTGACCAGCGCAGACAGACATGTCCACGGGCAAACACATCTTCCACCGCATTCTTGGACTTCAAAGTCCAGGGTGATTAGCTGTAGGGTGCTCCTCTTCATAGTGGTCTTTAGTGTGGGGAGCCCTGTCATTAGCCGGACTTGTTGAAGCACAGTCAGGATATCCTCCAGACGGCGGTGCCCACCTCTTCCCAGTTGTGTCTCACCTTCTTGTGAATTCCCATCACACATAGTCGGGGACTGGATCCCGCACAGTAATGCCACTGTTTCCACGTATAGGAGTATTATATGTAGCAATTTGGACAATGGGGGGGGGGGGCATAAACACGCTCTGAATTTTAGGACTATGCAAACTTCATCAGTCTGGATCAATTAATGTGGCGCAAAGATCCGGGAACCTTCCACAGATGCTCAGACTGAGATCTATCAACCCTCGAAGGCTCCCTTGTAGGGAGACACCCAGTGTAGGATGACTAGGGAAAAGGGGGGGGGGGGTGGAATCCCTGGCGCTAAGGACAGAAGGTGGAATGGTGACCCCCTAGAAACACTAGCACTGATACCTGGCTCCCCTAAGAACCCTATACAGTCTCCACAACTGTCGTTGAGCAGGATACCTCGTCCCTGTTTGTCCAACAACTAAAACTACTTAGGGATCAGACAGGGTGAACACTGGTCAACCCAGTTTACAACTGAAAGGAAACACCAAGGAGACAAACAAAGGGGAGAGGGAGAAACACTTAGGTGAAAGTAGAGCGGAAGTCCACTATGCACTGCAGAGCCAGGAAGCTACACCAACTCCAAACATGCTATCACCAGCAATGCATCATGGGAGCCAAAGGGCATAAATAGAGACAGCTGAAAGGTCGGCCTACAGCTATCACCAAGCAGAGAAATACCTCTTAAATGGACAGAACCACAATTCAGGATTTTGGTTGTTTGGCCAGACGCTGCAACCTTCTGCGAGTGGCACCAGCACCCTCGTCCGTGTCTGCTGATACACCCGTGACACCTGGATATAACACCACTTCTTTCCATAGTCATCAAGGGGCCACCGCTCAGCTGCACCTATACAGCCCTATATACAGCATGCTCTTTTTCAGCTTTTCTGTGGGATCTCAGGGGACAGGTTACCCTTGACTTGCCACGTGCCCTGTCACCGGTTCTTCATCCTGACCACTACGTACCCACTTATCTAGATGACTTGTCAGAGTCGCTCACATCTTCACTCTTGCCAATTTCTCCTTCCTCCAAGTCATCAACTTCAAGAACTGAATGGTCACCAGCGCCCCGACCTCTCCGATAGGCGCCATTGTGCCATCTTTGTTCTTTTATCTTTCTACAGCAGCACAGATTTATTCCACAGCTTCATCCAGAGGTAGACGGGCTGTTGCGTTCCTCCCCGAATACACCGACTGCATTGTTGTTAATTAGTGTAATGTGAATTGTGTCTTGTGTCATTATGAAGTGTTGTACCCTGTAGATTGTGATGTAATTTACAGTAATGTTGTGTGTAACTGCCAGACTGTAAGGCACATGGGACTAGTCCACAATGGGAGGGGTTAGCATCTAGGGAAAGTGACTGTTTCCTGCAAAACTTCGGATAGGGCCCTCCTTGTGACTAGCGCAGACCTATGGTCTGGAAGGTTGTCTACCATGCATGTAGTGGGTGACCTGTACCAACAGGATAAAGGAGACTGGAGTTGAGATGCGACTTGGAGAAGTAAACGACACAGAGTGAGTGACTGTGACAGATCCAGGGACCATGCTCCAGGAACAGGAATGACTGAATTACAGGGTCCAGGAAGACGGACAGCTGGTAATATGGCCCCAACAAGCTTATATTTCCTTCGGTTAGTAGGCCGAGAGGACCAGTGTGTGAACCAAGTGAGTTTCCCTGCTGTGTGGCCTGCATTCCCAAGTCTGTCCTGATCTCTGTTATCTGACCCCAGACTGTTGCTTGATTTCAGTTTTGTCTGCTCTCTCTACTTGTTGTGATCGCTTAGTATTTTACCCCCTGGACCAGGAGCTGAATACGCCGCAGTTGACTCCCTGAATACTACGAGCTCTTCTGGAAATTCTGATCCATGGGACTCGCAGCATGGACTATTATCTATGGTCTACATCCTGAATACTACAAGTCTTTTCCTTGAAACACCTGACCCTGGACCATTGCATGACTATGTCTCTGTCTACTCCCTGAATACTATGAGCTCTCCTGGAAATCTGACCATGGACCGTTGCATGACTATGTCTCTGTCTACTCCCTGAATACTACGAGCTCTCCTGGATACCTGACCCTGGACCTTGCATGACTATGGTCTCTGTCTACCTCCTGAATACTACCAAGCTCTCCTGGAAAACCTGACCCTGGACCATTGCATGACTATGTCTCTGTCTACTCCATGAGTACTACAAGCTTTACTGGAAACCTGACCCTGGACGCTTGATGACTATGTCTCTGTCTACTCCCTGAATACTACAATCTTTCCTGAAACCTGACCTTGGATTACTAGATTTCCCTGCAGTCTACCTGTAAGTAGTGACTGTGTCACAGCTTAGCTATACATCACAATCTAAATGATCTCCATGCATCAGTAAAGTATAGACACGTCGAATATTCTTGAATCTCTAATAACTCGTACTAGTAGATGAAGCAGAAATGCGCCAGATGAATTATGGCTTTGTATCCTGAAAGAAGCAAACAAACCCTGTCACCACGTACGGGAATATAGCGGTCCAGGAAATGTAGACACGTCGGAATCAATCTTATTTAATATCTCCTAAATAAACTCGGTTTAACTAGTAAAGATGGGAACCCCGCAGCAATGACGCACAGATGAATTATAGGCTTTGTATCCCCTGAGACCAGAGAAGGCAAAACCAACCTCGTGTCCGCCACGGAATGTCACGGGCAATGTATAGCGGTCCAGGTAGAAGTTAGGACACGTCGGAATCAATCTTATTTAATATCTTCCTAAATAAACTCGGTTTACTAGTAAAGATGGGAACCCCGCAGCAATGACGCACAGATAATTATAGGCTTTGTATCCCCTGAGACCAGAGAAGGCAAAACCAACCTCATGTCCGCCACGAATGTCACGGCAATGTAAGCGGTCAGGGTTGAAAGTCTGTACAGTCCTGACGAATTAATCGTATTTATATGTCTTTAATAAGCTCGCCTTTATCTAGGTAAAGATGGGAAACGCTCAGAAGACTTTGCAACATTTAATATAGTCTTTGTATCTTAACCCCTGGAATCTGGCAACCTCATTTCCGCCTCCCAGGATTTCTCTCGGGGCACAACTGTTCCGTCTGTGCCGTCCCAACAGGTTTCCTTTTGATGGCTCTATTTCTGCAACCTGATGATTAGTTTCCTGCGGGTGTCACTCCTAATATCTGTAATTTTGTGGCTCCTTGGCTTTTTTTCCTATATATATTTTTTTTTCTCTAATTAACTCTATAACGTTCAAAGACAGTCCTGCCTTGATGTTCCGGGGACGTAGAGGGTGGTCTTCTCCCTCAGAGGAGAGTAGACGTACGCACCGGCCTTGGTCGGACTAGTGGGAACGGCAGCTGGCCGAAGTCTTCAGGTGCCTGAGGTTTTGGAGAGACGTTTGACCTGGTTACCGGTGGTCATAACCGAGCCAAGACAAGCAACTCATGAATGGCTGTGATAGAATCGTCAACCAGAGCGGCCGAGCGTCGCCTTTGGTCTTGGGTTGGGCTAAACGTCTTGAATGTTACGTAAATGTACATAAATACATCGACATATGCCACTATCGGGGCAATGGTAACTATGTCACGGGAAATCAGGGCTGTGGAGTCGGTAAGTCAAACCTCTGACTGTGACTCCTCAATTTCCCTTAATCTGCCTCCAACTCTGACTGCACCATAATGGACAGCAACTCTGACTCCGCAACATTGACTCCACAGTCCTGGTGTGCAGTTGGTAAGCCAAACCTCCGACTCCTCAATTTCCCTGAATCCAAAATGGACACTGACTCCGACTCCACGACTCCGACTCTGCACCTAGTGTGCAGTCAGTAAGCCAAACCTCTGACTCCAGCTCTGACTCCACGACTCTGACTCTGCAGCTTAGTGTGCAGTCAGTAAGCCAAACTTCTGACTCCTCAATTTCCCTGAATTCCAAAATGTCACACTGACTCCGACTCCACGACTCCGACTCTGCAGCCCTAGTGTCAGTCAGTAAGCCAAACCACCTACTCCAGCTCTAACTCCACGACTCCGACTCTGCAGCCCTAGTGTGCAGTCAGTAAGCCAAACCTCTGACTCCAGCTCTGACTCCACGACTCTGACTCTGCTAGCTCTAGTGTGCAGTCAGTAAGCCAAACCTCTGACTCCAGCTCCGACTCCTCAGTTTCCCTGAATCCGACTCCACCAGAATGGGCACAATCTCCGACTCCACAGATCTGGTGTGCAGTCAGTAAACCAAACCACCAACTCCAGCTCTGACTCCACAACTCTAACCTGCAGCCCTAGTGTGCAGTCAGTAAGCCAAACCTCTGACTCCAGCTCTGACTCCACGACTCCGACTCTGCAGCCCTAGTGTGCAGTCAGTAAGCCAAACACCAACTCCAGCTCTGACTCCACAACTCTGCAGCCCTAGTGTGCAGTCAGTAAGCCAAACCTCTGACTCCAGCTCTGACTCCACGACTACTCGCAGCCCTAGTGTGCAGTCAGTAAGCCAAACCACCAACTCCAGCTCTGACTCCACAACTCTGCAGCCCTCCACGACTCCTACTCTGTAGCCCTAGTGTGCAGTCAGTAAGCCAAACCACCACTCCAGCTCTGGCTCCACGACTCCGACTCTGCAGCCCTAGTGTGCAGTCAGTAAGCCAAACCCCAACTCCAGCTCTGACTCCACAACTCTGACTCTGCAGCCCTAGTGTGCAGTCAGTAAGCCAAACCTCTGACTCCAGCTCTGACTCCACGACTCCGACTCTGCAGCCCTAGTGTGCTGTCAGTAAGCCAAACCACCAACTCCAGCTCTGACTCCACGACTCCGACTCTGCAGCCCTAGTGTGCAGTCAGTAAGCCAAACCACCAACTCCAGCTCTGACTCTGCAGCCCTAGTGTGCACTCAGTAAGCCAAACCACCAACTCCAGCTCTGACTTCACAACTCTGACCTCTGCAGCCCTAGTGTGCAGTCAGTAAGCCAAACCTTTGACTCCAGCTCTGACTCCACGACTCCGACTCTGCAGCCCTAGTGTGCTGTCAGTAAGCCAAACCTCTGACTCCAGCTTTGACTCCTCAGTTTTCCTGAATCCAACTGTGACTCAACTAAAATGGAGATGGACTTCGACTTCACAGACCAGATATGCTGTCGGTAAAGACAAACCTCCGACTCCACAATTTCCCTGAATCCAAAATAATCACTGAATCTGACTCCACGACTCCGATTCTACAGCCCTAGTGTGCAGTCAGTAAGCCAAACCACCAATACCAGCTCCAACTCCTCAATTTCCCTGAATCTGACTCCACCAAAATGGATACGAACTCTGACTCCACAGATCTGTGTGCAGTCAGTAACCAAACCTCTGACTCTTTAATCTCCCTTAATCTGCCTCCAACTCTGACTACACCAAAATGGACACCAACTCTGACTCCACGACTCCAATTCTACAGTTCTGGTGTGCAGTCAGTAAGCCAAACCTCCGACTCCAGCTCCGACTCCTCAATTTTCCTGAATCCAACTCCGACTCAACCAAAATGGAGACGGACTCCGACTTCACAGCCCAGGTATGCTGTCGGTAAGCCAGACCTCCGACTCCTCAATTTCCCTGAATCCGACTTCACCAAAATGGAAACCAACTCCAACTCTGACTCCACAACTTCAACTTCACAGCCTTAGTGTGCATTCAGTAAGTCAAACCTCCGACTCCTCAATTTCTCTCAGTCCGACTCTGACTCCACCAAAATGGACACTGACTTCGACTCACAAACCCCGGTGTGCAATCTGGTAAGCCAAACCTTTGACTCCTCAATTTCCTTGAATCCGACTCTGACTTCACCAAAATGGACATCGACTCCACAAACCCTGGTGTGCAGCCGATAAGCCAAACCTCTGACTCCTCAAGTTCCCTGAATCCAACTCCGACTCCACCAAAATGGACACCAGCTACAACTCTACTCCATGACTCCGACTCCACAGCCCTGGTCTGCAGTCGGTAAGCCAAACCTCCAACTCCTCAATTTCCATGAATCCAACTCCACTAACATGGACAACGATTCTGACTCCAACTCCACAGCCCAGGTGTGCAGTCAGTAATCCAAACCTCCAACTCTGACTCCTCAGTTTCCCTTAATCCAACTTCGACTCCAACAACATAGACACCGACTCCACGATTCCAATTCCACCGCTATGTGGGAAATATGACTTATCGGACCCCGCAAAATTGCTGACAGAGCTATAAACTTGCCATGGAAAGCAGTTGAGTCAGACCTTTGTGCATGGTATCTTCCACCCCATCGCCGAGCAGGATACCTGTTCCCTGGCTGTCCCTGATCTTAACTCCCAATAGAGAGATGGCCGGCGGGAGCACTACTCCCAATGACTGCGCTAAAATCAACAAGAGGGGAAGGAAACACAGACAGGGGAACTACAGACATCTTCACGCCTGCTGCCAAACTCCTTGGCAGTAGTCAGCTCTCCAGAATAGCAACTTCACCTCAGGTAGCCAGGCTAGGAATTAAGTTCAATCACCAGCAAGGTATGCTGGATCATGTGACCATATAAAGGAGATAGGAGTGATCACAAAGTAGCCACAACTGGAGAGAGAATTAGGGAGCACTGCAGCAACAGAAACTGACATTAACTCCAACTCTGCCAAAGGAAAGAAACAAGTCTCGAAACAGGAGTGAGAACGAGGTCCCAAACCTGTCATAAGTCTCCAAAGTATCGTGACATAATGTTATGTATAGTTGCCAGACTTTAGGGCAAGGAACAGTTTAGTATTGGGACTGGAGGGGTTAGTCTCTAGGGCAAGTGACGGTTTTCTGTAACATTGGGATAGGGCCTGGCTTGTCACTAGAGCAGACCTATGGTCTGGGAGGTCATCAAGGCCGCATGCACAAGTCTCTAAAGTATCGTGACATAATGTTATGTATAGTTGCCAGACTTTAGGGCAAGTAACAGTTTAGCATTGGGACTGGAGGGGTTAGTCTCTAGGGCAAGTGACGGTTTTCTGTAACATTGGGATAGGGCCTGGCTTGTCACTAGAGCAGACCTATGGTCTGGGAGGTCGTCAAGGCTGCATGCACAAGTCTCTAAAGTATCGTGACATAATGTTATGTATAGTTGCCAGACTTTAGGCAAGTAACAGTTTAGTATTGGGACTGAAGGGGTTAGTCTCTAGGGCAAGTGACGGTTTTCTGTAACATTGGGATAGGGCCTGGCTTGTCATTAGAGCAGACCTATGGTCTGGGAGGTCGTCAAGGCCGCATGTACAAGTCTGCAAAGTATCGTGACATAATGTTATGTATAGTTACCAGACTTTAGGGCAAGGAACAGTTTAGTATTGGGACTGGAGGGGTTAGTCTCTAGGGCAAGTGACAGTTTTCGGTAACATTGGGATAGGGCCTGGCTTGTCACTAGAGCAGACCTATGGTCTGGGAGGTCGTCAAGGCTGCATGCACAAGTCTCTAAAGTATCGTGACATAATGTTATGTATAGTTGCCAGACTTTAGGGCAAGTAACAGTTTAGTATTGGGACTGAAGGGGTTAGTCTCTAGGGCAAGTGACGGTTTTCTGTAACATTGGGATAGGGCCTGGCTTGTCACTAGAGCAGACCTATGGTCTGGGAGGTCATCAAGGCCGCATGTACAAGTCTGCAAAGTATCGTGACATAATGTTATGTATAGTTGCCAGACTTTAGGGCAAGTAACAGTTTAGTATTTGGACTGGAGGGGTTAGTCTCTAGGGCAAGTGACGGTTTTCTGTAACATTGGGATAGGGCCTGGCTTGTCACTAGAGCAGACCTATGGTCTGGGAGGTCGTCAAGGCCGCATGCAGTGGGTGACTGATCCTTTTCTCCCCCGGAAAAGTCTTAACACCCCAGTGCACATCAGAAATCAGTGATCTTGGATGACTTCTAACTAATGTGTCTGGAGCCCGCCTTTACTCTCCAGCAAGGTTGCAAGAAATACTGACCCCTGGGAATGAAGAGGGTTACATGTTCCCTCTAATAGAACACCGTACTCCAAGACTGACGGCCGCAGAGAGTTACATAATGCCTGCGAGCCCCGGATTACCGGCTCACTTGAGTCATAGCGCTCCGCTACAAGGAAAGGCGCCATGAGGGTCTGGAACGCTTTCCTTGTTCTACAACGTTTCTGGGCTCTCATGTATCTCATTTATAAGGCGGCGCTGGATGTAGGAAACATGTGCAGTTCATTTACAGTAACGAGCGCCGGGGAAGCGGCAGAGGTGCCAGAATCGCAGCAGAATTTCCACGGATACTTTGCACACAGTAATGTCACACATGGCAGTGAAGTGACTAAAGAGGGCGCCGAGGGGCGGCTCACACTAAAGAATGTCACCCGGAACGTATGAGAGCGAGGATCCACTCGGTAAACACAAAGTAACCAAGGGCGGCTTTCAGATCACCATATTGGTTCATCCGTGGCTGTCCGAGAGCCACGGATCCGATTTGGCCTCCATGTATCCCTATAGGCACAGATGGGCACGGATCGGTCCTTATTGGCATCCGATTGTGTCACATATTTTCCCGTCCCCAAAATCGGAGCCTTGAAAACAATCGGATCCGTTGCCGTCCGTTTCAAATAACATGGAGCGCCACGGTGATGGATCAAGAAGGATCCATCAAAAAATCGGATCCGTTTTGCTGTACTGCGCATGCTCAGAAGTAAGGTACAGCCCTATCTCCGTGGGTATCAGTGGCATCTGTTGGCACAGACCCGTGCCCGTCCGTGTGATCCTTCAAATTCAAGGATCGCCACGGATGTGCAAAAATCGTGATGTGAAGGCAGCCTAACAGAGAATCCCTCCGGACAGTGCTGGGCAGGGTTACATTGTGGCAAAAATGCCCCCTCATAGTACCAGAGGAGCACCTATATTGTGAGAATGTAAAATATGACCCCAAATAATGCCAGAGAGACCCCCGGGCAGCGATAGAGCCAGAGAGACCCCCGGGCAGCGATAGAACCAGGGGACCTTCAGACAGCGATAGTGCCAGAAAGACCCCCGGACAGCGATAGAGACAGAAAAACCCCGGGCAGCAATAGAGCCAAAAAGACCCCCGGGTAGTGATAGAGCCAGAAAGACCCCGGGCAGAGATAGTGCCAGAAAGACCCCCGGGCAGCGATAGAGACAGAAAGACCCCCGGGCAGCGATAGAACCAGTGGGACCCTCAGACAGCGATAGTGCCAGAAAGACCCCTGGGTAGTGATAGAGCCAGAAAGACCCCCAGGCAGCAATAGAGACAGAAAGACCCCCGGGCAGCAATAGAGCCAGAAAGACCCCCGGGCAGCAATAGTGCCACAGGGACCCCCGGGCAGCGATAGAGCCAGAAAGACCCCGAGCAGTGACAGTGCCAGAGAGACCCCCAGGCAGCGATAGTGCCAGAAAGACCCCCGGGCAGCGATAGAGCCAGAAAGACCCCCGGGCAGCAATAGTGCCACAGGGACCCCCGGGCAGCGATAGAGCCAGAAATACCCCCAGGCAACAATAATGCCACAGGGACCCCCGGGCAGCGACAGTGCCAGAAAAACCCACGGGCAGCAATAGAGCCAAAAAGACCCCGAGCAGTGATAGTGCCAGAAAGACCCCCGGGCAGCGATAGAGCCAGAAAGACCCCCCGGGCAGCGATAGAGCCAGAAAGACTCCCGGGCAGCGATAGAGCCAGAAAGAACCCCGGGCAGCGATAGAGCCAGAAAGAACCCCGGGCAGCGATAGAGCCAGAAAGACCCCCGGGCAGCAATAAAGCCAGAAAGACCCCCGGGCAGCAATAAAGCCAGAAAGACCCCTGGGCAGCGATAGAGCCAGAAAGACCCCGGGCAGCGATAGTGCCACAGGGACCCCGGGCCAGCGATAGAGCCAGAAAGACCCCGGGCAGCCGATAGTGCCACAGGGACCCCGGGCAGCGATAGAGCCAGAAAGACCCCCGGGCAGCGATAGAGCCAGAAAGACCCCCGGGCAGTGATAGAGACAGAAAGACCCCCGGGCAGCAATAGAGCCACAGGGACCCCCGGGCAGCGATAGAGCCAGAAAGACCCCCAGGCAACAATAGTGCCACAGGGACCCCCGGGCAGCGATAGTGCCAGAAAGACCCACGGTCAGCAATAGAGCCAGAAAGAACCCCGGGCAGCGACAGTGCCAGAAAGACCCCCGGGCAGCGATAGAGCCAGAAAGACCCCCGGGCAGCGATAGAGCCAGAAAGACCTTCGCCAGACATCGCAGACATCATGAAGATTTTGGAGGCCCCACATATATCAGATTATTAAACAATTCTGCAGGTTTGGCTGTGATCTACTTGGCCTTTACCTACAATCAGGCTCATCTGAACCTGGTCCTGATGTCTCCTTGCTACATTTGATTGACACTAAAACAAATTCCTCCCAGACTGTTAATAACCCATCCCATGTAGAGGGAATCAGCCCTCTGCCCCCCTAATACTCTTCCGTCCTCTTCTCTTGGCCTCACATAACTCTTGCTGACACCTGATATTTGCTGACATTTCCAGAAGTTATTTATTCTTGAGGAGCTGGAGCCATCTATCGGCCCCCTGGTATAATGCATGGACAGTATTGGGGATGGGGCATATCCTCTGGGGCTTCTTCACAAATGCACATTTCAGCCCATGAAACCGGACAATTTAAGCCGTGAACGTTCTCTATTCTAGATATAATCTGTGACGCCTCCGCCCCCGCGGGACCTTACGTGGCTGCGATGGGAATAGCTCTGTCCAGGTGAAGACGGACGGATGATTTGGCTACAGAAAGGCCTAGAGTTAGCTACACTGCTCCTGTTAGCCCATTCGATTCCAAGTGTATAGACAGCAAGTATATAGATTCCAAGTGTATAGACAGCAAGTATATAGATTCCAAGTGTATAGACAGCAAGTATATAGATTCCAAGTGTATAGACAGCAAGTATATAGATTCCAAGTGTATAGACAGCAAGTATATAGATTCCAAGTGTATAGACAGCAAGTATAAAGATTCCAAGTGTATAGACAGCAAGTATATAGATTCCAAGTGTATAGACAGCAAGTATATAGATTCCAAGTGTATAGACAGCAAGTATATAGATTCCAAGTGTATAGACAGCAAGTATAAAGATTCCAAGTATATAAACAGCAAGTATATAGATTCCAAGTGTATAGACAGCAAGTATATAGATTCCAAGTGTATAGACAGCAAGTATATAGATTCCAAGTGTATAGACATCAAGTATAAAGATTCCAAGTGTATAGACGGCAAGTATAAAGATTCCAAGTGTATAGACCGCAAGTATAAAGATTCCAAGTGTATAGACCGCAAGTATAAAGATTCCAAGTGTATAGACAGCAAGTATAAAGATTCCAAGTATATAGACCGCAAGTATATAGATTCCAAGTGTATAGACATCAAGTATAAAGATTCCAAGTGTATAGACAGCAAGTATAAAGATTCCAAGTGTATAGACAGCAAGTATATAGATTCCAAGTATATAAACAGCAAGTATAAAGATTCCAAGTGTATAGACCGCAAGTATATAGATTCCAAGTGTATAGACCGCAAGTATATAGATTCCAAGTGTATAGACAGCAAGTATATAGATTCCAAGTGTATAGACAGCAAGTATATAGATTCCAAGTGTATAGACAGCAAGTATATAGATTCCAAGTGTATAGACAGCAAGTATAAAGATTCCAAGTATATAAACAGCAAGTATAAAGATTCCAAGTGTATAGACCGCAAGTATATAGATTCCAAGTGTATAGACCGCAAGTATATAGATTCCAAGTGTATAGACAGCAAGTATATAGATTCCAAGTGTATAGACCGCAATGCCCGGACTGATCGCCAGTCTCCCAAACCCAAACGTCAGCCTCATGGACACATACGTTACTCAAAGTACAGATTGGGAGACCCGCGGTCAATCTTGGCATTGCAGTACGTATATGTACCATGAAACACCGAAGTATATCAATGCAGGTTCTTCTAATATGGGATCTGCACCTGTCACGCATGAATTGGGGGGTGTCGGACGCACCGCGCAACATAGGTCACCACGGAATAGAAAGAGAGAAGAAACCCTAACAATAGGGAGCAGGGAGTGGGACACCTCCTGACACTAACCTGTGACTGGCCCATGAGCTCCCCTATCATGCCTTAGTAGGTCCTTCCCTCCACTGCCATCACATGCCTAGTCCCTAACTGTCCCTCTACTCAGCCTTTCTAGTGCCAAGACCGGTGAGTACAATAGACGTCACCACTACTGTAATAAGACGGGAAGGAGCGGTGGCGCAACTAGAGTCTCATGGGCCCTGTCGTGAAATTTGGACCTGGCCACCCCCCGCCCACACGTTGGTCAGATGTATAGTCTCTTGTAGCTTTCCTGGTATATATGATCCCCTTCCTGGTATATATGGTCCTACAGATATGATCCTCCCCCTGGTATAGATCTCTCTTTCCTGGTATAAATGTCCCCTTCGTGGTATATATTGTCCTCCTTGTGTATATGTCTCCTTCCTGATATATACGGTCCCCCTTGTGTATGTCTCCTTCCTGGTATATATGGTTCCCCTTGTGTATATGTCTTCGTCCTGGTATATATGGTCCTCCTTGTGTATATGTCTTCGTCCTGGTATATATGGTCCTCCTTGTGTATATGTCTCCTTCCTGGTATATATGGTCCTCCTTGTGTATATTTGTCCCCTCCCTGGTATATATGGTCCTCCTTGAGTATATGTCTTCTTCGTGGTATATATGGTCCTCTCTGTGTATAATTGCCCCCTTCCTGGTATATATGGTCCTCCTTGTGTATATGTCTTCTTCCTAGTATATATGGTCCTCCTTGTGTATATGTCTTCGTCCTGGTATATATGGTCCTCCTTGTGTATATGTCTTCTTCCTGGTATATATGGTCCTCCTTGTGTATATGTCTCCTCCCTGGTATATATGGTCCTCCTTGTGTATATGTCTTCGTCCTGGTATATATGGTCCTCCCTGTGTATAATTGCCCCCTTCCTGGTATATATGGTCCTCCTTGTGTATATGTCTCCTTCCTGATATATATGGTCCTCCTTGTGTATATGTCTTCTTCCTGGTATATATGGTCCTCCTTGTGTATATTTGTCCCCTCCCTGGTATATATGGTCCTCCTTGTGTATATGTCTTCTTCCTGGTATATATGGTCCTCCTTGTGTATATTTGTCCCCTTCCTGGTATATATGGTCCTCCTTGTGTATATGTCTTCTTCCTGGTATATATGGTCCTCCTTGTGTATATTTGTCCCCTCCCTGGTATATATGGTCCTCCTTGTGTATATGTCTTCGTCACCTCCCTGGTATATATGGTCCTCCTTGTGTATATGTCTTCGTCACCTCCCTGGTATATATGGTCCTCCTTGTGTATATGTCTTCTTCCTGGTATATATGGTCCTCCTTGTGTATGTCTTCTTCCTGGTATATATGGTCCTCCTTGTGCATATGTCTTCTTCCTGGTATATATGGTCCTCCTTGTGTATATGTCTTCTTCCTGGTATATATGGTCCTCCTTGTGTATATGTCTTCTTCCTGGTATATATGGTCCTCCTTGTGTATATGTCCCCTTCCTGGTATATATGGTCCTCCTTGTGTATATGTCTTCTTTCTGGTATATATGGTCCTCCTTGTGTATATGTCTTCTTCCTGGTATAAATGTCCCCTCCCTGGTATATATGGTCCTCCTTGTGTATATGTCTCCTTCCTGGTATATATGGTCCTCCTTGTGTGTATGTCTTCTTCCTGTTATATATGGTCCTCCTTGTGTGTATGTCTCCTTCCTGGTATATATGGTCCTCCTTGTGTGTATGTCTCCTTCCTGGTATATATGGTCCTCCTTGTGTGTATGTCTTCTTCCTGTTATATATGGTCCTCCTTGTGTATGTCTCCTTCCTGGTATATATGGTCCTCCTTGTGTATGTCTCCTTCCTGGTATATATGGTCCTCCCTGTGTATAATTGCCCCCTTCCTGGTATATATGGTCCTCCTTGTGTGTATGTCTCCTTCCTGGTATATATGGTCCTCTTTGTGTATATGTCTCCTTCCTGGTATATATGGTCCTCCTTGTGTGTATGTCTCCTTCCTGGTATATATGGTCCTCCTTGTGTATATGTCTCCTTCCTGGTATATATGGTCCTCCTTGTGTATATGTCTTCTTCCTGGTATATATGGTCCTCCTTGTGTATGTCTCCTTCCTGGTATATATGGTCGTTCTTGTGCCCCCTTCCTGGTATATATGGTCCTCCTTGTGTATGTCTCCTTCCTGGTATATATGGTCCTCCTTGTGTGTATGTCTCCTTCCTGGCATATATGGTCCTCCTTGTGTATGTCTCCTTCCTGGTATATATGGTCCTCCTTGTGTATATGTCTCCTTCCTGGTATATATGGTCCTCCTTGGATATATATGCCCCATTCCTGGTATACATGGTCCTCCTGGTGTATATATGCCCCATTCCTGGTATATATGGTCCTCCTGGTGTATATATGCCCCATTCCTGGTATATATGGTCCTCCTGGTGTATATATGCCCCATTCCTGGTATATATGGTCCTCCTGGTGTATATATGCCCCATTCCTGGTATATATGGTCCTCCTGGTGTATATATGCCCCATTCCTGGTATATATGGACCTGACGGGTCTCTGCACCACGATGCATTTCAGCTAGATCTCAGATCCAGCTGAAGCAGTGAGCCCATCTAACTCTGGTCACAGCTGTGACCCCTGAGACGTCGGTCGTTACACCCCTGGGAAGAAGGACAGACCGGGGAACATAAAGGATATAAAACAAACTTGAATGCAGCAGCCAAACCCCAGGTCTGCAGATGACACCGCTCTTATAACAGCAGCAGCCACAAGAGACTTCGTTCCTCCAAGAAGGTCAGAATAGAATGAATCTACTACTGGCATCAGATGATGGATCATGTGACTATTTGTAGGGAAGGGGAGTGGTCACAAACCAACTACAGCTGTGAAGAACTAAACTGGAGCTACCAGCAAGGAACATTTTTATTAACCCTTGCTGGTCCAAAAGAAAGTAATCACATTTAAAAACCAGAAACTCACAACCTCATGTGAAGCTTAAATCTCAGAGTTGTCACAAGTTTTCTAATGGCGGGAGGGGAGAGCAGGACATAATGTAACTGAAGAGGGTAATGACTAGGCGGTCTGGCTGGCACTCTTTCTTGTAGAGGATCCAGCTTCAGATGGGCGGTCTGACTTGCACCATGTCGTGTGGAGGATCCAGCTTCAGATGGTTGGTGTGGCTGGCACCATGTCGGGTGGAGGATCTAGCTTTGGATGGTTGGTCGGATGGCAACCCTTTCCTATGGAGGATCCAGCTTCAGATGGGCGGTCTGGCTGGCACCCTTTCCTGTGTTTGATCCAGCTTCGGACAGGCGGTCTGGCTGGCACCCTTTTCTGTGGAGGATCCAGGTTCGGATGGGCATTGCGGCTGGCACCCATTCCTGCTCTGGCGAAGGATCCAGCTTCGGATGGGCGATCTTGCTGGCACCCTATCTGGTTGGGGATCCAGGTTTGGATGGGTGGTCTGGCTGGCACCCTATCTGGAGGAGGATCCAAGTTTGGATGGGCGGTCTGGCTGGCACTCTATCTGGTGGAGGATTCAGGTTCGGACAGGCGGTCTGGTTGGCACCCTATCTGGTGGAGGATCCAGTTTCGGATGGGCGATCTGGCTGGCACCCTATCTGGTGGGGGATTCAGGTTCGGATGGGCAGTCTGGCTGGCACCCTATCTGCTGGAGGATCCAGGTGCGGACAGGCGGTCTGGCTGGCACCCTATCTGGTGGAGGATCCAGGTGCGGACAGGCGGTCTGGCTGGCACTCTATATGGCGGAGGATCCAGGTTCGGATGGGCGGTCTGGCTGGCACTCTATCTGGCGGAGGAACCAGGTTCGGATGGGTGGTCTGGCTGGCACTCTATCTGGTGGGGGATCCAGGTTCGGATGGGCGGTCTGGCTGGCACTCTATCTGGTGGAGGATCCAGGTTCGGATGGGTGGTCTGGCTGGCACTCTATCTGGTGGGGGATCCAGGTTCGGATAGGCGGTCTGGCTGGCACCCTATCTGGTAGGGGATCCAGGTTCGGATGGGCGGTCTGGCTGGCACCCTATCTGGCGGAGGAACCAGGTTCGGATGGGTGGTCTGGCTGGCACTCTATCTGGTGGGGGATCCAGGTTCGGACAGGCGGTCTGGCTGGCACCCTATCTGGTGGAGGATCCAGGTGCGAACAGGCGGTCTGGCTGGCACCCTATCTGGTGGAAGATCCTGGTTCGGATGGGCGATCTGGCTGGCACCCTATCTGGTGGAGGATCCAGGTTCGGATGGGCGGTCTGGCTGGCACCCTATCTGGTGGAGGATCCAGGTTCGGATGGGCGGTCTGGCTGGCACCCTATCTGGTGGGGGATCCAGGTGCGGACAGGCGGTCTGGCTGGCACCCTATCTGGTGGAGGATTCAGGTTCGGACAGGCGGTCTGGCTGGCACCCTATCTGGTGGAGGATCCAGGTTCAGGCAGGCGGTCTGGCTGGCACCCTATCTGGTGGGGGATCCAGGTTCGGACAGGCGGTCTGGCTGGCACCCTATCTGGTGGAGGATACAGGTTCGGACAGGCGGTCTGGCTGGCACCCTATCTGGTGGAGGATCCAGGTTCAGATGGCGGTCTGGCTGGCACCCTATCTGGTGGAGGATCCAGGTTCAGATGGGCGGTCTGGCTGGCACTCTATCTGGTGGAGTATCCAAGTTCGGACAGGCGGTCTGGCTGGCACGCTACCTGGTGGATGATTCAGGTTCGGATGAGTGGTATGGCGGGCACCCTGTCTGGTGGAGGATCCAAGTTCAGACAGGTGGTCTGGCTGGCACCCTATCTGGTGGAGGATACAGGTTCGGACAGGCGGTCTGGCAGGCACCCTATCTGGTGGAGGATCCAGGTTCGGATGGGCGATCTGGTTGGCACCCTATCTGGTGGAGGATCCAGTTTCGGATGGGCGATCTGGCTGACACCCTATCTGGTGGGGAATTCAGGTTCGGATGGGCGTCTGGCTGGCACCCTATCTGGTGGAGGATCCAGGTGCGGAAAGGCGGTCTGGCTGGCAGCCTATCTGGTGGAGGATCCAGGTGCGGACAGGCGGTCTGGCTGGCACCCTATCTGGTGGAGGATCCAGGTGCGGACAGGCGGTCTGGCTGGCACCCTATCTGGTGGAGGATCCAGGTGCGGACAGGCGGTCTGGCTGGCACTCTATCTGGCGGAGGATCCAGGTTCGGATGGGCGGTCTGGCTGGCACTCTATCTGGCGAAGGATCCAGCTTCGGATGGGCGATCTTGCTGGCACCCTATCTGGTTGGGGATCCAGGTTTGGATGGGTGGTCTGGCTGGCACCCTATCTGGAGGAGGATCCAAGTTCGGATGGGCGGTCTGGCTGGCACTCTATCTGGTGGAGGATTCAGGTTCGGACAGGCGGTCTGGTTGGCACCCTATCTGGTGGAGGATCCAGTTTCGGATGGGCGATCTGGCTGGCACCCTATCTGGTGGGGGATTCAGGTTCGGATGGGCAGTCTGGCTGGCACCCTATCTGGTGGGGATTCAGGTTCGGATGGGCGGTCTGGCTGGCACTCTATCTGGTGGGGGATTCAGGTTCGGATGGGCGGTCTGGCTGGCACCCTATCTGGTGGAGAATCCAGGTTCGGATGGGCGGTCTGGCTGGCACCCTATCTGGTGGGGGATCCAGGTGTCGGACAGGTGGTCTGGCTGGCACCCTATCTGGTGGGGATCAGGTTCGGACAGGCGGTCTGGCTGGCACCCTATCTGGTGGAGGATCCAGGTTCGGATGGGCGGATCTGGCTGGCACCCTATCTGGTGGAGGATCCAGGTTCGGATGGCGGTCTGGCTGGCACCCTATCTGGTGGAGGATTCAGGTTCGGATGGGCGGTCTGGCTGGCACTCCTATCTGGTGGAGGATCCAGGTTTGGATGGGCGGTCTGGCTGGCACCCTATCTGGTGGGGGATTCAGGTTCGGACAGGCGGTCTGGCTGGCACCCTATCTGGTGGAGGATCCAGGTTCGGATTGGCGGTCTGGCTGGCACCCTATCTGGTGGAGGATTCAGGTTCGGATGGCGGGGTCTGGCTGGCACCCTATCTGGTGGAGGATCCAGGTTCGGATGGGCGGTCTGGCTGGCACCCTATCTGGTGGAGGATCCAGGTTCGGATGGGCGGTCTGGCTGGCACCCTATCTGGTGGAGGATCCAGGTTCGGATGGGCGGTCTGGCTGGCACCCTATCTGGTGGGGATCCAGGTTCGGACAGGCGGTCTGGCTGGCACCCTATCTGGTGGAGGATCCAGGTTCGGATGGGCGGTCTGGCTGGCACCCTATCTGGTGGAGGATCCAGGTTCGGATGGGCGGTCTGGCTGGCACCCTATCTGGTGGAGGATCCAGGTTCGGATGGGCGTTCTGGCTGGCACCCTATCTGGTGGGGGATCAGGTTCGGATGGGCGGTCTGGCTGGCACCCTATCTGGTGGAGGAATCCAGGTTCGGATGGGCGGTCTGGCTGGCACCCTATCTGGTGGGGATCCAGGTTCGGACAGGCGGTCTGGCTGGCACCCTATCTGTGGGGGATTCAGGTTCGGAGCAGGCGTCTGGCTGGCACCTTATCTGGTGGGGATCCAGGTTCGGATGGGCGGTCTGGCTGGCACCCTATCTGGTGGGGATCCAGGTTGGATGGGCGGTCTGGCTGGCACCCTATCTGGTGGAGGATCCAGGTTCGGATGGCGGTCTGGCTGGCACCCTATCTGGTGGAGGATCCAGGTTTGGATGGGCGGTCTGGCTGGCACCCTATCTGGTGGAGGATCCAGGTTCGGATGGGCGGTCTGGCTGGCACCCTATCTGGTGGAGGATCCAGGTTTGGATGGGCGGTCTGGCTGGCACCCTATCTGGTGGAGGATTCAGGTTCGGACAGGCGGTCTGGCTGGCACCCTATCTGGTGGAGGATCCAGGTTCGGATGGGCGGTCTGGCTGGCACCCTAACTGGTGGAGGATCCAGGTTCGGATGGGCGGTCTGGCTGGCACCCTATCTGGTGGAGGATCCAGGTTCGGATGGGCGGTCTGGCTGGCACCCTATCTGGTGGAGGATCCAGGTTTGGATGGGCGGTCTGGCTGGCACCCTATCTGGTGGAGGATCCAGGTCGGACAGGTGGTCCTGGCTGGCACCCTATCTGGTGGAGGATCCAGGTTCGGATAGGGCAGTCTGGCTGGCACCCTATCTGGTGGAGGATCCAGGTTCGGACAGGTGGTCCGGCTGGCACCCTATCTGGTGGAGGATCCAGGTTCGGATGGGCGGTCTGGCTGGCACCCTATCTGGTGGAGGATCCAGGTCGGACAGGCGGTCTGGCTGGCACCCTATCTGGTGGAGGATCAGGTTCGGATGGGCGGTCTGGCTGGCACCCTATCTGGTGGAGGATCCAGGTTCGGATGGGCGGTCTGGCTGGCACCCTATCTGGTGGGAGGATTCAGGTTCGGACATGGCGTCTGGCTGGCACCCTATCTGGTGGAGGATACAGGTTCGGATGGGCGGTCTGGCTGGCACCCTATCTGGTGGAGGATTCAGGTTCGGACAGGCGGTCTGGCTGGCACCCTATCTGGTGGAGGATACAGGTTCGGATGGGCGGTCTGGCTGGCACCCTATCTGGTGGAGGATCCAGGTTCGGACAGGCGGTCTGGCTGGCACCCTATCTGGTGGAGGATACAGGTTCGGATGGGCGGTCTGGCTGGCACCCTATCTGGTGGAGGATCAGGTTCGGACAGGCGGTCTGGCTGGCACCCTATCTGGTGGGAGGATTCAGGTTCGGACAGGCGTCTGGCTGGCACTCTATCTGGTGGGGATTCAGGTTCGGACAGGCGGTCTGGCTGGCACCCTATCTGGTGGGGGATCCAGGTTCGGATGGGCGGTCTGGCTGGCACCCTATCTGGTGGGGATCCAGGTTCGGACAGGCGGTCTGGCTGGCACTCCTATCTGGTGGAGGATCGTCGAGGGTTGCTGGCACACTGGGATCAGGTTCGGATGCGTCTGGCTGGCACCCTATCTGGTGGAGGATACAGGTTCGGATGGGCGGTCTGGCTGGCACCCTATCTGGTGGAGAAACTGTCCTACAATGTCATAATGGGTCCGGCTGCCCTAAGTTATGGGTCACAACCTTTCCTCAGGGTATGTGTGATCTTGTGGTCACCGGTTTTGGGGCTTGTGCCCTCCGTATACCAGCAATGCCCCTGCAGTGTCCAGCATTGCCCACATTCACATGAACCTTCCTGCTCTACAATAGGGCATCCATCGTCCTGCATGTGTCTCTGTGATGATGAAGCCCATAATGTGCCCCCCTCCCCGGTGCCAGCACACACGTGGGCACAGGAGGGGCAGGAGCCGGCTCTGGTCACGTCGCCCCCCGCAGGGTGTACGGGGCGGGACTGAGGCTTCCTGATCCGGGGCGAGGAGGCCTCAGCTTCAGGCCTCGGACTGTATTGTGTGCTTATCCCATGCCAGGCGCACCCAGGCCGGGGTGACCCATGCAGCGGGCACCGGGGAGGTGAGTGCCCGCACACAGAGCCAGACTCCCCGCAGCCAGCGCATCCTTTACTATGGGGCTCTGTGAGATGCCAGGGGGTGATGAGGGCAGCGCTGGGCACAATCAGCACATGGAGCCTCTATGGCAGTGACACCCCGAGGTTATGGCAGAGCTTGGAGACATTTCTGCCCCCTCCGCACAGGGTTACACCTTCTGGACCTTTCCCCCCCCGTGTGCTCTCCTCCCTGTCTGCTCTCTCTGCCCCCCCCCCCCCCCATGTGCTCTCCTCCCTGTCTGCTCTCTCTCCCCCCCCTATGTGCTCTCCTCCCTGTCTGCTCTTCCCCCCCCCCCCCCATGTGCTCTCCTCCCAGTGTGCTCTCTTCCTCCCCCCCCATGTACTCTCCTCCCTGTCTGCTCTCTCCCCCCCCCCCATGTGCTCTCCTCCCTGTGTGTTCTCTTCCTCCCCCCCCCATGTACTCTCCTCCCTGTCTGCTCCTCCCCCCATGTGCTCTCCTCCCTGTCTGCCTCTCTCTCCCTCCCCCCTTGTGATCTCCCTGTCTGCTCCCTCCCCCCCCCCTATGTGCACTCCTCCCTGTCTGCTCTCTCTCCCCGCCATGTGCTCTCCTCTCTGTCTGCTCTCTCCCCCCTATGTGCTCTCCTCCCTGTCTGCTCTCCCCTCCATGTGCTCTCTTCCCTGTCTGCTCCTCTCCTGTCTGCTCCCCCCCCCATGTGCTCTCCTCCCTGTGTGTTCTCTTCCTCCCCCTCATGTGCTCTCCTCCCTGTCTGCTCTCTCCCCCCCTTGTGATCTCCCTGTCTGCTCTCTCCCCCACTATGTGCACTCCTCCCTGTCTGCTCTCTCTCCCCGCCATGTGCTCTCCTCTCTGTCTGCTCTCTCCCCCCTATGTGCTCTCCTCCCTGTCTGCTCTCCCCTCCATGTGCTCTCTTCCCTGTCTGCTCCTCCCCCCATGTGCTCTCCTCCCTGTGTGTTCTCTTCTTCCCCCTCATGTGCTCTCCTCCGTCTGCTCTCTCCCCACCCTTGTGATCTCCCTGTCTGCTCTCTCCCCCCCTATGTGCACTCCTCCCTGTCTGCTCTCTCTCCCCGCCATGTGCTCTCCTCCCTGTCTGCTCTCCCCTCCATGTGCTCTCCTCCCTGTCTTCTCTCTCTGCCCCCCATGTGCTCTCCTCTCTGTCTGCTCTCTCCCCCCTATGTGCTCTCCTCCCTGTCTGCTCTCTCTCCCCGCCATGTGCTCTCCTCTCTGTCTGCTCTCTCCCCCCTATGTGCTCTCCTCCCTGTCTGCTCTCCCCTCCATGTGCTCTCTTCCCTGTCTGCTCCTCCCCCCATGTGCTCTCCTCCCTGTGTGTTCTCTTCTTCCCCCTCATGTGCTCTCCTCCGTCTGCTCTCTCCCCACCCTTGTGATCTCCCTGTCTGCTCTCTCCCCCCCTATGTGCACTCCTCCCTGTCTGCTCTCTCTCCCCGCCATGTGCTCTCCTCCCTGTCTGCTCTCCCCTCCATGTGCTCTCCTCCCTGTCTTCTCTCTCTGCCCCCCATGTGCTCTCCTCTCTGTCTGCTCTCTCCCCCCTATGTGCTCTCCTCCCTGTCTGCTCTCCCCTCCATGTGCTCTCTTCCCTGTCTGCTCTCTCTGCCCCCCATGTCCTCTCCTCTCTGTCTGCTCTCTCCCCCCATGTGGTCTCCTCCCTGTCTGCTCTCTCCCCCTATGTGCTCTCCTCCCTGTCTGCTCCCCCCCCCATGTGCTCTCCTCCCTGTCTGCTCTCTCTCTCCCCCCCCCCCCGTGTGCTCTCCTCCCTGTCTACTCTCTCTCCCCATGTGCTCTCCTCCCTGTCTGCTCTCTCCCCCCCATGTGCTCTCCTCCCTGTCTGCTCTCTCCCCCCCATGTGCTCTCCTCCCTGTCTGCTCTCTCCCCCATGTGCTGTCTTCTTCCCTCGTGCTCTCTCCTTTGAGCTGTCTTCCCCGTGTGTGGTCTGTCGCCTGATGTGCACTCTCTCTTCTCCCTGTGCGCTGTCTCTGCCCCCTTTGCTTTCTCTCTGTCCCCCTGTGAGCTTTCTTTTCCCTGTGTGCGCTCTCCCCTCTGTTCTTTGTCTTTTGCCCTATGCTGTCTTCACCCAGTGTGCTCTCCCCCTGCATTTTCTCTCTCCCCCCGATGCTGTTTTCCCCCTTGTGCACTCTCTTCCCCCTGTATGATGTCTCTGCCACCCTGTGGGCTGTCTCTGCTCCCCTGTGCGTTCTCTCTGCCCCCTTTGCGCTGTCTCTGTCTCCCTGTGCGCTGTCTCTGCCCGCTGTTTGCTGTCTGCCCCCCTGGTGTGCTGTCTCTGCCCCCTGTGCATTCTCTCTACCCCCTGTGCACTGTCTCTGCCCCCTGTACACTCTCTCCCAGTGTGCTCTCTTCCCATTGTGTTTTCTCTCTGCCTCCTGTGTGCTCTATACTCCCGTGCACTCTCTTCCCCCTGTGTGCTCTCTCTTCCCCTGTGCGCTGTATCTCTCTCACACCTCTGCGCTCCCCCCCCCTGTGCTTTGTCTTTTGCCCTATACTGTATTCACCCAGTGTGCTCTCCCCCTCCATATTCTCTCTCCCCCCCATGCTGTTTTCCCCCTTGTGAGCTCTCTTTCCCCTGTATGATGTCTCTGCCACCCTGTGGGCTGTCTCTGCTCCCCTGTGCGTTCTCTCTGCCCCCTATGCGCTGTCTCTACCCCTCTGTGTGCTGTCTCCCTGTGCGCTGTCTCTGCCCGTGTTTGCTGTCTGCCCCCCTGGTGCTCTGTCTCTGCCCCCTGTGTATTCTCTATACCCCCTGTGCACTGTCTCTGCCCCCCTGTACACACTCTCCCAGTGTGCTCTCTTCCCAATATGATTTCTCTCTGTCTTGTGTGTGCTTTCTAACCCCGTGCACTCTCTTCCCCCTGTGTGCTCTCTCTTCCCCTGTGCGCTGTATCTCTCTCACACCTCTGCGCTCCCCCCCCTTGTGATTTGTCTCTCCCCTGTGCTAACTCCCCCCTCCTCGTGCACTGTTTCCCCCCTGTGCTGTCTCCTCCCCTGTGCTTCGTCTCTTCCCTATACACCCCCCCATAAATAATATATAAATAATGATACATATATAAAATAATACTATATCTAATATATAAAGCTGAATGTGTGTATTTACGGGATTGGCATCTACACCATCACAACTACAGCCACAGGCTATGTTGTGAGGCGAAATTTTAACCCCGCGCGTTCCAATTCACCAAACAATTTTGCCCCTATCTACATAATGGAGAGAAAGTGAAAGGGAAAGTGTTGGAGGGAAATCGACAGCTGCCAGCTCAATTTTATTATATGTATCAATAATATTATTATTAGTCATTTATTGAACAATTTATTTTGACATTTTTATTAGATCTTGGAGCTGCTATTCCTTGTACAATGCACTGAATACTGTAGAATTATAAAGGTGAAAATGACCAATCTGTGATGCCGCAAACTTCATCTCTGTACACAGATGACGCGGGGTCATGACTGTCACCAGCACCAGTAGAGTTACTTCAAGCTCATGGGCCCTAATGCAAAAGCTCCAAAGGGGCCCCTCATTATTGCAAGTCTTTATTAGTACTGGTTATTTTATATAGGCCAGAGAGACTTTTGGGGCCCCCCTAGGCTGCAGGGCCCGGGTGCGATCGCAACCCCTGCACCTGTTGTAGTTACGCCCCTGTGTGGATTTATAAACTAGAAAATCCCTATATAAAAAGAAGCCGTCACAGTGACCCTGAGGCCTCCCTACATGCATGTAATACACAGACACGTCTGGTCTGCTAATACAGAGTCGTCCATAATATGCCATAACAGTGCACAGGGACCTGTGAACATTGTCTACAACATCCATGTTTTTTATGATTTATCTGTCTCTGCCCCCTGTGTGCGCTCTCTTTACCCTGTGTGCTCTCTCTTCCCCCTGTGTACTCTCTCTTACCTGTGCGCTGTCTTCCATCGTGCTCTCTCTTCCCCCTCCACCCTGTCTCTTCCCCCTGTGTGTTATTTTCCCGTGCGCTCTCTTCCCCCTGTCCGCTCTCTTCCCCTGTCCGCTCTCTTCTTGCTGTGTGTTCTCTTCCCCCTGTGCCTCTCTCTTCCATCTGTGCGCTACCTTTTAACTGTGTGCTCTCTCTTCCCCCTGTGTGTTCTCTTACTCTTGTGCACACTCTCTCTTCCCCGTCTGCATTCTCTCTTCCCGCTGTGTGCTTTCTCTCCCCCCTGTGCACTCTCTCTTCCCCCAGTTAGTTCTCTCCCCCTATGTGCTCTTTCTTCCCCCAGGTAATTATCTCCCCCTATGTGCTCTCTCTTCCCCACCCTGTGTACTCTCTTCCCCTTTACGCTCTCTCGTCCCCCTGTGTGTTCTCTTCCACCGTGCGCTCTCTCTTCCCCCTGTCCACTCCCTTCCACTGTGTGTTCTCTTCCCCCTGTGTGTTCTCGTCCCACATTGCGCTCTCTCTTCCTCCTGTCCGCTCTCTTCTTGCTGTGTGTTCTCTTCCCCCTGTGCACTCTCTCTTCCCTCTGTGCGCTCTCTCCCCTTGTGATCTCTTTTCCCTTTGTGTGCTCTCTCTTCCCCCTGTGTATTCTCTTCTCCCTGTGTGTTCTCTTCCTCCTGTGTGTTCTCTTCCCCCCTGTGCACTCTCTCTTCCCCCAGTTAGTTCTCTCCCCCTATGTGCTCTCTCTTCCCCCAGTTAATTCTCTCCCCCTATGTGCTCTCTCTTCCCACCCTGTGTACTCTCTTCCCCTTTACGCTCTCTCTTCCCCCTGTGTGTTCTCTTCCACCGTGCGCTCTCTCTTCCCCCTGTCCACTCTCTTCCCGCTGTGTGTTCTCTTCCCCCTGTGTGTTTTCGTCCCACATTGCGCTCTCTCTTCCTGTCCGCTCTCTTCTTGCTGTGCACTCTCTCTTCCTCTGTGCACTCTCTCCCTTGTGATCTCTTTTCCTCTGTGTGCTCTCTCTTCCCCCTGTGTATTCTCTTCTCTCTGTGTGTTCTCTTCCCCCTATGTGTTCTCTTCCCCCTGTGCACTCTCTCTTCCCACTGTATGCTTTCTCTCCCCCTTTGCACTCTCTCTTCCCCCTTTGCGCTCTCTCTTCCCCTTTGTGTTCTCTTCCCCCCTTGTGCTCTCTCTTTCCCCCTTGTGCTTTTGTTTGTTCCCCCTGCCCCATAATTATTAAATCATAATATTATTTACTTTATCTACATAAATACTGATACATATAAAATTAATAAATTATGGTTTATTATGGTCATTTTTAGGATGACTATGTCCCTTTTGTCATTGGATAATATATATTTTGTACATATACTGAATACCTTTATTGTTGGTTTATTCCGCCATTTTTCTCCTTTGTTTCAGGCCCTTGGAGTCTCCTTATGAAACATGAAGATCTTAGTAAGTGATTTGCAGACGTTTGTGATAAAAACTGGATAGTTGCACAATATTCCATGACACACACGGATGTTCGGCATATGGCACAACACAGGAGCTACAACAGAACGGAAAGAGAGAGGACCCGATGATAGAGAGCGTGGGATGGGACACCTGACAACCCTGTGTCTGCACCCTGCGCTCCTTACGTCCCTAAGCGGGTTCCCCCCCCCCCCCCCCTACCGTTACGTGCCTAGTTTTTGAGCCACTCCCCTCGTCCTGTCTAGTGCATAGGCCGGTGAGTGCACTAGACGTTACCACTACTACAGCCCGACACAGGGGAAGGTAGACAGACAGCGAAACATAGGCAAAAGGATGACAGCTGCAGCCAAATACCAACAACATCAGATCTTCAGCAGCTTCACCTCCTCCAAAGTGGTCAGAATAGATCGTCTATTACCTGCTTAGGTAATATCAAGTGATCATTTAAAGGGTGAGTGGAGAGACAGCTTGGGGACTAGGCACATGATGGTGTAGGGGGGTAAGACCCACTTAGGGTTGTTAGGGGAGCTCAGGGCCAGACTCATGTTAGTATCAGGTGGTGTCCCATCCTCGCTGAATATCATCAGGTCTTCTCTCCCTTTCCATCCGCCATGCACCGGACATTCCGTGTCTGGCGTGACATTAGTTCTCGCCTCAGAAAATGGATCATGTGACCAATTAGAGGGTGAGTGGAGGGACAGCTTGGGACTAGGCACGTGATGGTCGGAGGGGGAAAGACCCTTAGGGTAGTTAGGGGAGCTCAGGGGCCAGGACACATGTTAGTATCAGGGGTGAGTATCGCCCAGGTCCTTCCGCTGATTCATCATCAGGGAATCTCTTCTCTTTTCTATTGTCCATTCAAATGGAAAAAGTTCCCTTATGTTCATTCGTACATTAGTATTGCCTTCTAATAATGGATATCCCGTGGCCAATTAAGGGTTGGTCTCTTGAGGGACCGCTTACAGACTAGGCCGTGACGGGGAGGGTGGCAAAAAGACCCTAGGGACGTTGGGAGTTAGAGAGTGCCGGACACAGGTTAGTATCAGGCGGTGAGCCTATCGTCAGGGTCTTCCTCTCCATTTCCATCCCGCCATGCACCGGAGAATCTGCTGTCTTCTTTTTTTTTGTTTTGTTTTTTAATTTCCCTATTTCTAAATAGGAAGAAGGGGAGGATTCAAACTTTCTTTATTTTGTTCAATATTTCTACATTGTATTGCTTTTTCTTTATGTTTTATTCCCCTTCGGGCAGTTACTGCCATCGTTTGGTCTCTTGTATGACCTGCAATACATAACACTCAGGTGGCTTCGCGGGAAAGCAATCTCCTGGCTGCCTGGCACATGATAACCCAGGGGGTGGGCAAGTTAGACTGAGACTGCACCATTTACCATATCTTTCACACTATAATAACCTTGTTTTCCCCAAAAAAATGGTGGTGCTTCTTATAGTCCAGATGTATGGTACCTGGCTGTGATTGTGGGGGCTGGTGGTGGACAGGTCATCGGAGGCAAAAGCCGGTCACATGAGGCAGGAGCGGGTTACTGGAGACAGGAGCGGGTCACTGGAGATAGGAACGGGTCACTGGAGACAGGAGTGGGTCACGGGAGGCAGGAGCGGCTCACTGGAGACAGGAGTGGGTCACGAGAGGCAGGAGCGGGTCACTGGAGGCAGGAGTGAGTCTCCGGAGACAGGAGCGGGTCACTGGAGACAGGAACGGGTCACTGGAGACAGGAGTGGGTCACGGGAGGCAGGAGCGGGTCACGGGAGGCAGGAGTGGGTCACGGGAGGCAGGAGTGGGTCCCCAGAGACAGGAGCGGGTCTCCGGAGACAGGAGCGGGTCACTGGAGATAGGAACGGGTCACTGGAGACAGGAACGGGTATGAGCATGGTAGGACAGGAGTGGGTCACGGGAGGCAGGAGGCGGGTCACGGGAGGCAGGAGCGGGTCACGGAGCAGGAGTGGGTCACGGGAGGCAGGAGTGGGTCCCAGAGACAGGAGCGGGTCATCCGGAGACAGGAACGGGTCACTGGGGATAGACAGGACGGGTCACTGGAGACAGGACGGGTCACTGGAGACAGGAGTGGGTCACTGGAGACAGGAGTGGGTCACGGGAGGCAGGAGTGGGTCACGGGAGGCAGAGTGGTCACGGGAGGCAGGAGTGGGTCCCAGAGACAGGAGCGGGTCTCCGGAGACAGGAGCGTGTCACTGGAGATAGGAACGGGTCACTGGAGACAGGAACGGGTCACTGGAGACAGGAGTGGGTCACGGGAGGCAGGAGCGGGTCACGGAGGCAGGAGTGGGTCACTGGAGACAGGATGGGTCACGGGAGGCAGGAGCGGGTCCCCAGAGACAGGAGCGGGTCTCCTGAGACAGGAGCGGGTCACTGGAGATAGGAACGGGTCACTGGAGACAGGAGCGGGTCACTGGAGATAGGAAAGGTGACTGGAGACAGGAGCGGGTCACGGGAGGCAGGAGTGGGTCCCCAGAGACAGGAGCGGGTCTCCGGAGACAGGAGCGGGTCACGGAGAAGGAACGGGTCACTGGAGACAGGAACGGGTCACTGGAGACAGGAGTGGGTCACTGGAGACAGGAGGGGTCACGGAGAGCAGGAGCGGGTCACTGGGAGCAGGAGGGGTCACTGGAGACAGGAGTGGGTCACGGGAGGCAGGAGCGGGTCCCCAGAGACAGGAGCGGGTCTCCTGAGACAGGAGCGGGTCACTGGAGATAGGAACGGGTCACTGGAGACAGGAGCGGGTCACTGGAGATAGGAACGGGTCACGGAGACAGGAGCGGGTCACGGGAGGGCAGGAGTGGGTCCCCAGAGACAGGAGCGGGTCTCCGGAGACAGGAGCGGGTCACAGGAGATAGGAACGGGTCACTGGAGACAGGAACGGGTCACTGGAGACAGGAGTGGGTCACGGGAGGCAGGAGCGGGTCACGGAGGCAGGAGTGGGTCACTGGAGACAGGAGTGGGTCACGGGAGGCAGGAGCGGGTCCCAGAGGCAGGAGCGGGTCTCCGGAGACAGGAGCGGGTCACTGGAGATAGGAACGGGTCACTGGAGGCAGAAGGGGTCACTGGAGGCAGGAGCGCGGTCACTGGAGGCAGGAGCGGGTCACTGGCAGGAGCGGGTCACTGGAGGCAGGAGTGAGTCACGGGAGGCAGGAGCGGGACACTGGAGGCAGGAGCGGGTCACTGGAGGCAGGAGCCGGTCACTGGAGACAGGTGCGGGTCACTGGAGGCAGGAGCGGGTCACTGGAAACAGGAGCGGGTCACTGGAGACAGGAGCGGGTCACTGGAGGCAGGAGCGGGTCACTGGAGGCAGGAGCGGGTCATTGGAGGCAGGAGCGGGTCACTGGAGGCAGGAGCGGGTCACGGGAGACAGGAGCGGGTCACGGGAGACAGGAGTGGGTCACGGGAGGCAGGAGCGGGACACTGGAGACAGGAGCGGGTCACTGGAGGCAGGAGTGGGTCACGGGAGGCAGGAGCGGGACACTGGAGACAGGAGCGGGTCACTGGAGGCAGGAGCGGGTCACTGGAGACAGGAGTGGGTCACGGGAGGCAGGAGCGGGTCACGGGAGACAGGAGTGGGTCACGGGAGGCAGGAGCCGGACACTGGAGACAGGAGCGGGTCACTGGAGGCAGGAGTGGGTCACGGGAGGCAGGAGCGGGACACTGGAGACAGGAGCGGGTCACTGGAGGCAGGAGCGGGTCACTGGAGACAGGAGCGGGTCACTGGAGACAGGAGCGGGTCACTGGAGGCAGGAGCGGGTCACTGGAGGCAGGAGCGGGTCACCGGAGGCAGGAGCGGGTCACCGGAGACAGGAGCGGGTCACTGGAGACAGGAGCGGGTCACTGGAGGCAGGAGTGGGTCACTGGAGGCAGGAGCGGGTCACTGGAGGCAGGAGCGGGTCACCGGAGACAGGAGCGGGTCTCCGGAGACAGGAGCGGGTCACGGGAGGCAGGAGCGGGACACTGGAGACAGGAGCGGGTCACTGGAGGCAGGAGCGGGTCACTGGAGACAGGAGCGGGTCACTGGAGACAGGAGCGGGTCACTGGAGACAGGAGCGGGTCACTGGAGGCAGGAGCGGGTCACTGGAGACAGGAGCGGGTCACTGGAGACAGGAGCGG
Source organism: Allobates femoralis (assembly GCA_033576535.1). Lineage (NCBI taxonomy): Eukaryota > Metazoa > Chordata > Amphibia > Anura > Aromobatidae > Allobates > Allobates femoralis. Next base: position 6,822,171 of record JARQOC010000008.1, read on the forward strand.
GTCACTGGAGACAGGAGCGGGTCACTGGAGACAGGAGCGGGTCACTGGAGACAGGAGCGGATCACTGGAGGCAGGAGCGGGTCACGGGAGGCAGAAGCGGGTCACTGGAGACAGGAGTGGGTCACAGGAGGGAACAGCAGGTCACAGGAGGCAGAAGCGGGTCACCGGAGACAGGAGCGGGTCTCCGGAGACAGGAGCGGGTCACTGGAGGGAACAGCAGGTCACAGGAGGCAGGACAGGTTGCAGCAGTGGCGATCACATGTGCCTGTTTAAGCAAAGGAAAAGTTAACATTCACTGCTCCCCCCGCCCATCATTACTCATGGCTGAAACATTGTTTGCTTCATTTTTACTCTTATTTTCTGATATAAAGCCTGGGTGTGTCTTATGGTTCAGTAAATATTACTCAGAGATTGACATTGGCTTTAAGGGCACCGTTACACGTCGCAATATTGCATGCAATGTCACTGGCAATTTGCTGGTTGCAGTGAAATCATGGACACATTGTTCTATTTTGTTGCCGTGTACAAATGTAACAATGTGTCCATGATTTCACTGCAACCAGTGAGTTGCCTGTGACATTGCATGCAATGTTGCGACGTGTAATGGTACCCTAAATCGTTCAACCAAAGCAATCAGTGTTCACTGCTGTTAGGGGCCGGCTACGTGACACAGCTGGCACTTGCCCTGTATTGAGCGGTTACAGCTCCTGAGCCCGATACATACTCTGATAGAGGACGTCCTCTTACATCCGGGAAGTTGGGGTGTTAATGCTTTTAATTGTCTTCTTGCTTATTTCTATATTACTCTGATAATTGTGGGGGTCATTTTCCATTTTCTCCATTTATATTCCATCTCTCCTGTTTGCAGGCCCGGGTGTGTGTGGCCAGTCTGCTCCTCTGTGTCATCCTCTGGTTGTGCTGGATTAAAGCAAACATCAAGGATCCAGCCGAGCAGTCGCCGTCCTTTCTACCTCACGAGCTTCGCCTCGGGGGATACAGCCGACTTCCAGATGGCGAGGTGAGGAAGGTGCAATTTACAAGTCATTTACAGTAATGTCATGCATTTATAAAGTGGCTTGACTGCTGAAGTGTATCAAAAAGGAAAAGATACTTTAAACGAAGGACACGTATTATTTTTCTTCTTCACTTTGGATTAAAATCGTCCTCTTCACAAACGGCACCTGCCTTTGACAGCAGCAACCAGTGCCTGCTCCTATCGCTGCTGTTAACCCATTAAATGTTGCTGTCAGTCACTCGCAGCAGCAATGAAGACGCATCATCTCCCCCATGAACACAGTATTGGGCCCCCCATATCGCTGACATGTTGGTACTTCCATTGTAATAATTATAATGGATAACTCAGGAGTCTTTTTGCGTGAAGCAAAGACACAACAAAACACAATTGATAGGTGAAAAAGTCTATATTATAACACACGGTGATTCAACAAAGTGCAGAGGGAAACTCAAAGTCCATAAACACACAGTGTAGATACTGAATGAAGACGAAAAGTCTGTTGAAAACCTCCCTGGTAAATGCAATCAGTCTATAAAGCGCAGTTTGCACTTGGAGATGCTGTAAAAGGAAAGTCTATGGCAAGTCCAAACAAGGAGTTGTTTTAAACAAGTCTATATAACACATTAAATCATCCAGGGAGACCTGGGAAGGAGGTCCAGAATCAGATGCAGAGCACATTACAAATCAGAGCCAGACTCAGAGCAATTAGAAAGTCCAGAAAAGTCTCATGCTCTACATCGATCTGAATATAGGAAGCAACAGAGCACTTAATAAAGCAACCAGCTTATGTGTCAGCAAAGGCAGGTGAAGCAAGAGGAGCAGCCAGAGCAGAAGGAGCACTGGTAACAGGTGTAGGGAGGCAGAACCTCTGATGAGCAGCAGCAAGAGATTCACACAAGTTTGCAGGTATAGGCAGAGAACCAGAGAAGCCACAAGGAGCAGGAAACCAGACAGAATACTCTAGAAATGACTAGAGGCTGGGGTGGGGTTTATAAAGGCAGGAAGACAATAGGCACGTGAAACAAAGGACGACATCTTGGAAGAGGGCAAGAATGCCCAAAAGCTAATCAAAATATTCAGAGTCCTGACATTCATGAAGCCCAGCCACAGGCTTGTGAATTTCACTATATATAAGTGTGTGAGACTCTAAACAAAGCTTTCTTACCTCGTTCTGAGTCTCATAGATTTGCATTGAGATCATTTCAAAAAGTGACCTCCACTCCCATTGTGCAGCCGCTGTGTGATCCGGCAGGTCACAGTGACAGCCGAGCTCCGCTAGAAGCGGTAGAAGACGGCAAAAGTTCTATCTCTTTGACAAAGGGTAGGAAGAAATGACTAAGCAAAATTGGAAATTGTCTGCGTTCTTAAGAGGTTGAGAACTTTGATGCATAATAGAAAAAGCCGTTCTGATAACATTTCCTGAACCCGAATATCTTACTATTCACCCATCCTTAGTAATAACGTAATCATTGGTTGCCGTCCTCTCCCGTTTACAGCGGGATTACAGTGCTCTTCACCAGTGTAACCATTTACTCTCCCATTGTAAGTCTGCGAGACTCTGAACAAAGCTTTCTTATCTTGTTCTAAGTCTCATAGATTTGCATTGAGAACATTTTAAAAAGTGACTTCTGTTCCATGCTGCAACTGCGGTGTGATCCGGCAGGTTACAGTGACAGCCGAGCTCCGCTAGAAACGGTAGAAGACGGCAAAAGTTATAACTCTTTGACAAAGGGTAGGAAGAAATGAAAAAGCAAAAATGGGGTTGAGAACTTTTCCATTCTGATAGCGTTTAATCAATATTTCCTCTGTTCTTTCCTGCAGCCTCTGGTCAGGAATCCCTGTAATACGTGCGCCGTGGTGTCCAGCTCTGGACAGATGCTCGGATCTGGTCTGGGGCCTCAGATTGACCAGGCTGAGTGCGTCCTGCGCATGAACACCGCTCCGAGCGTCGGCTACGAGTCAGATGTGGGCAGCCGCAGCACCCTGAGGGTTGTGTCTCATACCAGCGTTCCTCTACTGCTCCGCAACCAGACCTACTTCTTCCAGCACTCCCAGGACACTGTGTATGTGATATGGGGACCCCCCAGACAGATGGACATGAAACAGGGGCTCACGTATCGCGCCCTCGTTCAAGTTAAAGGCAAATTTTCTGGAGTTAACATTTACACGCTTACACAGAGTATGATGGCGCACTGCGACCAGGTCTTCCAGAACGAGACCGGCAAGAACAGGTATGTGATCTCCGACCTGGACGCATGTCTGATCTGTCTATTCATAGCATAAATCAATGTTCCTGGCACCTAGAAAACCCCAATGGCTCATTTATAGGGGTTATCCGGCGCCTCTCACTTCCATATTGAGAGCTGAGAGTCACTTCTGACCATGATGTTCACTTGTTTAGTGCACGGCCATCGGGTATCGTGTACGTATCCACAACGGGGTGTCCAGCGTACAGCGGAACAGAAAGGATAACAGGGATGTAAAAGAGAGGAATGCCCTAACGGTATGGAGAGACGAGACATGTCACCTCCTGACACTCACCTGTCACTGAACCCTAAGCTCCCCTAACCTCCCTATGCGGGTCCTTCCCCCTAACCTCCCTATGCGGGTCCTTCCCCCTAACCTCCCTATGCGGGTCCTTCCCCTAACCTCCCTATGCGGGTCCTTCCCCCTGTCGCTCTCACATGCCTATTCCCTGGCTATCCCTCCACTCACCCCAGATAGTCCAAAGGCCGGTGAGTGCACTATACTGCACCACTATGGTAATACAACACAGGGAACGGAGGAACAGACAAAGGATATAACTCCAACACCACGATTGTAGCAAAATTCCAGACCTGCAAACTACACTGTACAAGATTCTTCCAGAGACTTGCCTACTCCATAATGATCCGCATAGAAATGATTCACTGTGATGGAACATGTGACTATTTAAGGTGGAGGGGAGTGGTCACAAACTGGCAGCACCTGAGATTGGAGTAACAAGGAGCAACCAAAAAGAAAAAGAGTCCTTAACCCTTGCTGCACCAAATGAAAGCAATTTCACAAGACAATGTGAAACTCAGATCCCAGAGCTGTCATAGGTGTCCCAAGGAGGGGAGACATTTGTGACAATTAGAATAGGACGCAGGCATGATGTCTGCACACTTCACCGGGGGCAGGTTATGGGAGGTAAGAAGAGACAGTGTCCATATCCTGGGTGAAAGAATAGTAGAAACGTTTATTCTACCATATAAAATGGTAACAACGTTTCGACCCATCAAAAGGGTCTTGATCAAGTACTTGAAACATTGTTACCTTTTTATGCGGCAGAACCCCCTTATCTGACATTACAGGCCTAATGGAGGCTTCCTGAAGGTGTAGGAATTGGAAAAAAAGGGCTTATAAAGCAAATTTAAGGCAAAACTATATCTGTTTTCTCTTATTTCTCTTTCCTAAAAGCATATTTTGTTATATCTTCCATTATTTTGTGTCCCCTCCTCTCCCCCAGGGCCATGTCTGGCACGTTTCTCAGCACCGGCTGGTTCACTATGATTCTGGCCATGCAGCTGTGTGAGGAGGTGTCAGTGTACGGGATGGTCAGCGAGAACTACTGCAGGTGAGGAGAAGATATGCTGCCATACAGTCACTTGTGATCAATATCCCTGTCCCATCCTGGTATATATGTCCCCCATCCTGGTATATATGTCCCCCATCCTGGTATATCCTGGTATATATGTCCCCCATCCTGGTATATCCTGGTATATATGTCCCCCATCCTAGTATATATGTCCTCATCATGGAATATATATCCCCTGTCCTGGTATATGAGTCCTTCATCCTGATATACATGTCCCCATCCTTGTATATATCTCCCCCATCCTGGTATACATGTCCCCATCCTGGTATATATAGGTCCCCCATCCTGGTATATACATCCCCCATCCTGGTATATATGTTCTGATCCTGGTATATATGTTCCCATCCTGGTATATATGTCCCCATCCTGGTATATATGGTCCCCCATCCTGATATATATGTCCCCATCCTGGTATATATGTTCTCATCCTGGCATATATGTCCCCATTCAGGTATATATGGTCCCATCCTGGTATATATGTCCCCATCCTGGTATATATGTCCCCATCCTGGTATATATGATTGCCCATCCTGGCATATATAGTCCTCCTAGTCCTCCTCCTGGTATATATGTCCCCATCCTGGTATATATGATCCCCCATCCTGGTATATATGTCCCCCATCCTGGTATATATGTCCCCCATCCTGGTATATATGATCCCCCATCCTGGTATATATGTCTCCATCCTGGTATGTATGTCCCCATACTGGTATATATGATCCCCCATTTTGGTATATATAGTCGTCCTAGTCCTCCTCCTGGTATATATGTCCCCATCCTGGTATATATGTCCCCATACTGGTATATATGATCCCCCATTTTGGTATATATAGTCGTCCTAGTCCTCCTCCTGGTATATATGTCCCCATCCTGGTATATATGATCCCCCATCCTGGTATATATGTCCCCATCCTGGTATATATGTCCCCATCCTGGTATATATGATCCCCCATCCTGGTATATATGTCTCCATCCTGGTATGTATGTCCCCATACTGGTATATATGATCCCCCATTTTGGTATATATAGTCGTCCTAGTCCTCCTCCTGGTATATATGTCCCCATCCTGGTATATATGTCCCCATACTGGTATATATGATCCCCCATTTTGGTATATATAGTCGTCCTAGTCCTCCTCCTGGTATATATGTCCCCATCCTGGTATATATGATCCCCCATCCTGGTATATATGTCCCCATCCTGGTATATATGTCCCCATACTGGTATATATGATCCCCCATTTTGGTATATATAGTCCTCCTAGTCCTCCTCCTGGTATATATGTCCCCATCCTGGTATATATGATCCCCCATCCTGGTATATATGTCCCCATCCTGGTATATATGTCCCCATCCTGGTATATATGATCCCCCATCCTGGTATATATGTCTCCATCCTGGTATGTATGTCCCCATACTGGTATATATGATCCCCCATTTTGGTATATATAGTCGTCCTAGTCCTCCTCCTGGTATATATGTCCCCATCCTGGTATATATGTCCCCATACTGGTATATATGATCCCCCATTTTGGTATATATAGTCGTCCTAGTCCTCCTCCTGGTATATATGTCCCCATCCTGGTATATATGATCCCCCATCCTGGTATATATGTCCCCATCCTGGTATATATGTCCCCATACTGGTATATATGATCCCCCATTTTGGTATATATAGTCCTCCTAGTCCTCCTCCTGGTATATATGTCCCCATCCTGGTATATAGGCTCATAATCATGAATTTAGTGTTTAGGGATGCGTAAGAGTGAGGATCCTTGACGTGGATTACGGGTTTACGTGTTTTGGTTCAAAGTTCCAACCAATATCTCACATTTCATGTTTTGTATTGAGTTTATTATGCATTTTTTTCTATACTGCAGGGTGCAGCCGGGCCAGGGTGTCTATTCTGGTCGGGGTGCATTGATATAGCGTCCAACAGCCCCCCTAAAGCTAAGGGCGTAAGTAATAGGCTGCGCACACAGTGCATGACACGAGTGTGAATGGCGTCCTATGAGAACCCAATTCTGTGTGCAAAAGAACCAGTTATCGCCCCCCCCCCCTGCAAGACAAGGAGGCTGAGAGTGATTGAACATGTCTATACCTTTCCTATATAACTGAGGCCTACTGCATCCTGCTGAAGAGCCATGTAATTGATGAATTAAAGAGGAAGCCAGTGGTGAACAGTAGCCGTCTCCCTTTTGTCCTACATTACTATAATAATCCCAAAGTGGTCAGGTCATAGAATAACTAGATATAGTAAGATCGATGCACACTAAGTCCAAGAATAAAAAAATTCACCATTAATATCTTCTCCCACCGCTGGAGTGGAGCAAGGCCCCCGACGCGCGTTTCGGCACAGATATCTTCGTCGGGGGCATATAATTTATACGCAGAACAAAAAGCATCAAGTAATTAGTGTATTAAATTAAGCTTAAAGGGACTCGTGTCAGGTCATTTTTCAGTATGATACTAATAGTACCCTTGAAAACATCTAAAAATCATTTCTGTACCCTTTGTAGTTTTCTTGCTATAAGCATTTTCACACCCAGCAGGCAGCTATCTTCAGAAGTAAAAGTAATTGAATGGACTAGTGAATAGTCCAGGTGTGTAATTATTATTTAAATATCCACGCCTATCCAAGCTGGTATTCTGTCCCTCCCCTCTGTGCTGAAGTTACACTGAAAATCTCAGGCTTCTGCAGGTTCCTTCGAAAAGGGGAGAGAGAGATCATTGTTACATCCCCTAGGCAGCTGTATTCAGCAGTAAAAGTAATTGACCCGACTAGTGAATAGTCCGGGTATGTAAATATTATTTAAATATGCACCCCTATCCAAGCTGGTATTCTGTCCCTCCCCCCTGTGCTGAAGTCAGTTACTGAAACTCTCAGGCTTCTGCAGCCTCCTACTCAGGGTAGGGGGAGAGATAGGAATGTGTGTGCTGTCTGTAAGAGATTTCTATGTGTTTATATGAACTTTGGTTTTCCTGCTGAGCGCCGATGAGGGGCAGTCACCCCAAAACACAGCGTCTGCAGATTGAGGCTCTGATCCGGCATAAATCCTAAGGCTTGTTAAAGAGTCAATGATGACTTTTTAGGATTGCTACCTTAAATAGATGCCACTAGAGTTCGTCTACTTCCTCCCTGAGCAAATGATCAAATGTTCTTATAAACACAAAGAAACATCTCAGACTGCACACACTACACACAATGAAGATGTCAGAGGTGCAGCTGCAAAGAGCACACACCTCTTCCCCCCTCCTTTCTCCTCTGCTCTGCATGGAGAGCCGCACACACAGGATACAGACCCAGAGGAGGGCAGTGCAGTGATGTCGCTACATGAATATTCATCCAATGGGGATGGGCCTTCAGAGAATTAAGTGATCACTCACTGTGATGGAGTGATGGTTAGAATGGAGCCATCACATGAGTAACGTTATCCTGTCTTTCCCGCAGGGATCACCCGCACTCTCCGGTGCCTTATCACTACTACGAGAAGGGCCGTCTGGATGAATGCACCACTTACATAATGCACGAGCGGGCGTCGCGGGGGGCCCACCGCTTCATCACAGAGAAAGCCGTCTTCTCCCGCTGGGCAAGAAGAAGAAGGATCTACTTTAAGCACCCGTCCTGGGAGGCCTGAGGGTGGAGGCCACTCCGCATCTTTCCTCCTGCATTTTTTAATTTTTTTTTAATAACAAAACTAGGTAAAGTCAAACTTCGCCGCTCAGGACTGAAGCGTCTGATCCTTACCATGTATTTTTTTATGACGTTTTGCTGCTTTCTGGCATTTGGAGGAGGCACAGGGTAAAGGAAGCGGGTGCACGCACATTAAGTAGCCTTTGGACGGCCGAGGCCGCTTACGGATGCTGCTGTGCTGCTGCACGTGCACCCGGCAGCACTGTACAGTATTCTCTATGAGACTATGGAGCAGTATTATTTATTTTGTGTTAATCGTGCAATTCCTCACAATGCCACCAGGTGGAGACAGCACCTCAGTATTAATACCGTAAAGAGCAGATATACTGCCATATACATACATCACAGTATTCACCGCAGCTAAAGGGCTCCTTCACTTTGAAGATTTCTCATTTATTTTCTGATTATTCTTAATTTGAGTCAGGGAAAAAGATAAGGCACAAGGCTCATATATGTCTAATAAATATTAATATTAGATTATTATTATCCCGGACGCTCATATGGGGAGATTGGAGTCGGTCCGAATCAATTTGTAGGACAGTAATCTGTGGCCCTATGAACTGCCTCCAACCTCCTGGATCCCTGGCTCCTTTGTGGTTTCTGGATAGGAGCTGTCACGAGGGTCTCTCTTACTTTGGACAGGTTTGGGACCTGTGTCTCATTCCTGTATTGAGACTTCATATTAAATGTGTTTCTTTCTTTTGGCAGTGCAGGAGTCAATGTCAGTTTCTGTTGCTAGAAAAGCTCCTTGGTTCTCTTTCCAGGTGTGGCTACTTTGTGATCACTCCCATCCCCTTTATATGGTCACATGGTCCATCATTCCTTACTGGTGATTGAACTTATTCCTGGCCTGTCTACCTGAGTTCAAGGAGCTACTTTGGAGAAGCTGACCGCTGTCAAACCGTTTGCTGCCTAGGAGAGTGGCAGTAGGCGTGAAGTTGTTTTGTTGTTTCCCTCTCTGTCTCCCCCTCCCTCTTGTTGATGTTAGTGCAGTGGTTGGGACTAGTGCTCCCTCTGACCATCTCCCTATTGAGGGCTAATATCAGGGACAGGGAGGGACTAGGTATCCTGCTCGGCGACGGGGTGAAAGAACCCATATAGGGATGGTAGGGAGATGAAGGCCGCAGGTGAGTGCAGGAGGTCTCCTTTCCCCGTTTCCCTACAAGCAGTGCCCCCCGTTGTAATTGTCCCCCTCGGTTTTGTGTGTAGTGCGCCGAACACTGTTGGTCTGTGCGCCACTGTCATGCACGGTATCCTGACGCACCCCAGTCCATGGCATGACAGGAGCCCTCTAAACTGTCTCCTGGATCCCTGGCTCCTATGTGGCAGCTGGACAGGAGCCCTGAAAAATGAGTGCTACCTCCGGGTTACTCTGGATCTTCTGTTAATTAATTCGTTGACTTGGTGCATTACTGAGTTACACCAGGCTGGCTGATTAAAAGGAAAGCCACAAATGACGGGAAGTTGAAGGCGGTTCTCAGGGCTGCTGTCCAGCTGCCATTAAATATCGGGGAACCCAGGAGGTAGGGGGCAGTCTGTAGGGCTCCTGTCTATCGACCACAAAGGACCTGGGGAACCCAGGAGGTAGACAGGAGCTCTACAGACTGCCCCCTATCGACCACAAAGGGCCCGGGGAGCCTAGGAGGTAGAAGGCCATTCATAGGGCTCTTGTCCAACGGCCACAAAGGAGCCAGGACCCAGGAGGTCGGAAACAGTTTATAGGACTCCTGTCCAGCAATCACAAAGGACTCGGGAAGTCCAAGAGGTGAGAGGCAGTTCATAGGGCTCCTGTCAAGTGTCCACAAAGAGCCAGGGATCCAGGAGGTAGGAGACAGTTCATTGGGCTCCTGTCAAGTGTCCACAAAGGAGCCAGGGATCCAGGAGGTAGGAGACAGTTCATAGGGCTCCTATCAAGTGTCCACAAAGGAGCCAGGGATCCAGGAGGTAGGAGACAGTTCATAGGGTCCTGTCAAGTGTCCACAAAGGAGCCAGGGATCCAGGAGGTAGGAGACAGTTCATAGGGCTCCTGTCAAGTGTCCACAAAGGAGCCAGGGATCCAGGAGGTAGGAGACAGTTCATAGGGCTCCTGTCAAGTGTCCACAAAGGAGCCAGGGATCCAGGAGGTAGGAGACAGTTCATAGAGCTCCTGTCAAGTGTCCACAAAGGAGCCAGGGATCCAGGAGGTAGGAGACAGTTCATAGAGCTCCTGTCAAGTGTCCACAAAGGAGCCAAGGATCCAGGAGGTAGGAGACAGTTCATAGAGCTCCTGTCAAGTGTCCACAAAGGAGCCAAGGATCCAGGAGGTAGGAGACAGTTCATAGAGCTCCTGTCAAGTGTCCACAAAGGAGCCAGGGATCCAGGAGGTAGGAGACAGTTCATAGGGCTCCTGTCCAGCTGCCACAGATTACTGACGCCTCCTGCAAATCAATTCACACCAAGAGACGCCACTTTAACCTGACAAGGTTACAGATGTCAAATTGGGCAAACCTGGTATTTCATATAATCAATGCCCATATTTCATCCACCTTTTAGCAGAAAAATAGAGCTTTTATGGGGATGAGCAGAACTAGGTTCTCCGGATTTAATCAAATGTGATATATAATGGGGAAAAAAAAAATCACTTTTTATAGCCCCCTCCTTCGTTATCAGCAGTCTGGTGTACTATGCCGGTCTTTGCTGATTTATGTACAGCCATGTGACCGCTGCAGCCAATCATTGGTCTTATTCTGGACATGCAGGCATCCCCTGCTGAGGCCAGTGATCGGCTGCAGCGGTCACATGGATATACACCTTGCATGCTGAAATCTCCGGCGACCATCTAGTCAGTGTTCATTATTGGTAATCCTGGTGCCATTAGTTACTGTAAGTTTACATATAAATGTATACATACTGCTGAATTATTACCGCCACAGTGTTTTAGAAGCTGGTGACTAATACGACATATGAAAATGGTTAAATTGAGTTTAAAGACCGACGTACTTTCATGTAATAAGAGTCCTTGTGCACATGATGAATAAGACTATTTCTGGCCATTAGATGGCTTGTATTCTGCATTTCACTATGTAGACTATTCATTTCAATTGATTCTGAGCTGCTGTAATCTTTACATATCAGAGAGGGAGTCCTGCTCTTTACTCCTGACTTACAGACAGAAAGCTGAGGAAATTATACCGTACTCAGTACTCAGCAGCGTAGCTGTGACTCCAGCGTTAGGGTTAAGTAAAAGACTTGTCAGAAATCTCAGCACAATCTTCCTGTGTCTTCCTCTGCTTGTTTTCTCACTCTGCTCCTCTCCAAAGAGAATAAGAAAAGCTGTTTCTAATTGAGCTGGGGTTTTTCTGTTAAGTGAATAATGAGCTTAGGAGGTGAAAAAAGGAGTGGCTCAATCTTTCTTTGTCTTCCTCTGCCTCTTTCCTCTTTCTGATCCTCTTCCCCTCTCCATAGATAATATGAAAATTATACAGCAGTACTGAGCAGATTAGATGTGAATCCAGCTAAAGGGTGAGGTGAAAGACTTGTTAGAAACCCCAGCACAATACTCCTGTGTCTCCCACTGCTTGTTTCCTCACTCTGCTCCTCTCTAAAGAGAATAAGAAAAGCTGTAGCCTGACACCTTCACTGGTTAAGGAAAACTAAAAAAGACAAATGGCGCAGATAGGGTTTCTCTGTGACAGGTTTCAATAAGAAATGAGTGTAGGGTTCTCACCTTTAAAGGGTTGTGTTGCGCCAGAACCATACAAAACCTTTGTAATACTTCATCTTCTGAAGCCTCGTTTTATCCCGGCAGCACAGCGTTGTTGTGTCGCCATCCTGCATGACTTTCACTATGTTAGCAATCTGCATTTCTAATTGAGCTAGGTTTTTTTAAGTGAATGAGTTTAGGAGGCAAGAAAGAAGTGGCTCAATCTTTTGTGCATTCCTCTGCTTGTTTCCTTCTCTCTGCTCCTCTTCCCCTCTCCATAGTGAATAAGAAAATTATACAACAGTATTGAGCAGTGCAGATGTGAATCCAGCTATGGTGAGGTATAAGACTTGTTAGAAATCTCAGCACAATCCTTCTGTGTCTACCACTGCTTATTTCCTCAGTCTGCTCCTTTTCTGCTTTCCAGAGAAGATAGAAAAGATTTAACTAGCAACCTTACTGCGCTTTCTAATTGAGCTAGGGTTTTCTTTGTAAAGTGATTGATGAGTTTAGGAGGAAAAGAGGACTGGCTCAATCTTTATATCTCTTCCTCTGTCTGTTTCCTCTCTCTGCTCCTCTTCCCCTGTCTATATACAATAAGAAAAGCTTTAGTTAGAAATATCATTATGCTGGCAGTCTGTATTTCTAATTGAGCTGGGTTTTTCTATTAAGTGAATAATGAGCTTAGGAGGTGAGAAAGAAGTGGCTCAATCTTTCTTTGTCTTCCTCTGCCTGTTTCCTCTCTCTGATCCTCTTCCTCTTTCCATAAATAATATGAAAATTATACAGCAGTACTGAGCAGATTAGATGTGAATCCAGCTATATACGGTGAGGTGAAAGACTTGTTAGAAACCCCAGCAAATACTTCTGTGTCTCCCACTTCTTGTTTCTTCATTCGTCTCCTCTTCCCTTGTCAATGGAGATTAAGAAAGGCTTTATCTTGAAACCTCACTATGCTGGCAGTCTGTATTTCTAACTGAGCTGTTTTTTAAGTGAATAATGAGTTTAGAAGATGATAAAGTATTGGCTCAAACTGTCTGTGTCTTCCTCTGCCTGTTTCCTCTCTCTGATCCTCTTTCCCATTCCATATAGAATAAAAAAAGTATACATCTGTACTGAGCAGATTAGATGTGAATGCAGCTATAGGGTGAGGTGAAAGACTTGTTAGAAACGCCTGCACAATATTCTGTGTCTCCACTGCTTGTTTCTTCACTCTTCTCCTTTTCCCTTGTCAATAGAGATTAAGAAACACTTTATCTTGAAACTTCACTATGCTGGCAGTCTGTATTTCTAACTGAGCTGTTTTTTAAGTGAATAATGAGTTTAGGAGAGGATAAAGGAGTGGCTCAATCTGTCTGTGTCCTCCTCTGCCTGTTTCCTCTCTTTGCTCCTCTTCCCCTCTCCATAGAGAATATGAAAATTATACAGCAGTATTGAGCAGATTAGATGTGAATCCAGCTATGGTGTACATAAGGAAATGCATATGAGAGGCTGAAACGCAGTGTGCATGGAGCCCTGAAGAACTAAAAGTCCCAGCATTTCAGTTCTTTTTTTCTTTTAGGGCTTTAAACGCTTCCCTATAAAAAAAAAAAATCTATTGCACAAGATCACAAACACATTACATGTAATGAGCTCAAGTCAGCAGGTTTTCTGTTTCTCGTCTGTGCCGTTCCAGACCATTAAAGCGGCAGTTTCTATGGATACACGGCCTTTCTTAAAGCTTCTCCATGCGCTGATTTTATGAAAATCATTTTGGAGAAGATGACAGTAACACGATGACACGACCTAACGTTAGACAGATCGCTCTGGAGAGCGTTAAGTTCGTTCTGTTAGATGACAGCCACCTCGGCGTGCGCTTAAAGTGAACTCACCCCCAATTTAACAACAGTTTGAAATTTGTAAATACAAATATTTAGAATGCGTTCATAACAGACACTTAACTGCCAGCCGCATCACCATGACGACCGTACAATAACAGTTTGAAATTTGAAAATACAAATATTTAGAATGCGTTCATAACAGTCACTAACTGCCAGCTGCATCACCATGACGACCGTACAATACCAGTTTGAAATTTGAAAATACAAATATTTAGAATGCGTTCATAACAGTCACTTAACTGCCAGCTGCATCACCATGACGACCGTACAATACCAGTTTGAAATTTGAAAATACAAATATTTAGAATGCGTTCATAACAGCCACTTAACTGCCAGCCGCATCGCCATGACGACCGTACAATACCCAAGCTCTGTCCTCAGGTGTTGTACAGTTGCTTTGGCAACCAGACTGCACTGTCTGACACTGCATACTCCACTCCCAGTTGCAGATTTCATCCCAGGAATTAAAGGTTGCATCCATTTAAAGGGATCCTGTCAAATGGCTGCAGTGTTGCAGCCATGTATGTTTTACTCTGATACTAAGCCACCTTTCAGACAAAACATACTTGAAGCAGCAGTTCGGGTACAATACTTCTTGGATAACTCTGAGACTGAACCCCGACAGCTTCTCCCTGCCCCGCTATCCCAGACTTATAGGTCTCTCCCTATACACACACATAGGGGGATACCTGTCCATTATGGGGAGGTCGGTCAATGGGAATTGGCTCTGAAATTCAAAGTTTACTTACTTTACTCACTTATATATAAAGTTGCTATCTGGAAATTATCACCAGCTAATTTGTTCTTAGGTACATGCACTGAGTAATTTGATTGCACTAGGATGTAATGATCTGTATTGAGTTGATACCCGAGAATCTATTCCTAGTTATCTCTACTAAGTACTTTAATTGCACAAGGGTGTAATGAACTGTAGTGAGTTGATTCCTGAGAATCTACTCTTGGGTAATCTTACCAAGCACTTTGAATGCACAAGGGTGTAATGATCTGTAGTGAGTTGATAGCTGAGAGTCTGTTCTTAGGTATGTCTTCTAAGTACTTTGAATGCACAAGGGTGTAGTGATCTGTAATGAGTTGATACCTGAGAAACTATTCCTAGGTATTTATGCCAAGTACTTTGAATGCAAAAGGGTGTAATAATCTGTAATGAGTTGATACCTTAGAATCTATTCTTAGCTATCTCTACGAAGTACTTTGAATGCACAAGGGTGTAATGATCTGTAGTGAGTTGATACCTGAGAATCTAGTCTCTACCAAGTACTTTGAATGCACAAGGGTGTAATGGTCTGTAGTGAGTTGATACCTGAGAATCCATTCTTAGGTATCTTTACCAAGTACTTTGAATGCACAAGGGTGTAAAGATATGAAGTGAGTTTATAACGGAGAATCCATTCTTAGGTATTTCTGCCAAGAACCTTGAATGCACAAGGGTGTAATGATCTGTAGTGAGCGGATACCTGAGAAACTATTCTTGGGTATTTCTGCCAAGAACTTTGAATGCACAAGGGTGTAATGATCTGTAGTGAGTTGATACTGCGAATCCATTCTTATGTATCTTTACCAAGTACTTTGAATGCACAAGGGTGTAATGATCTCTAGTGAGTTGATACCTGAAAATCCATTCTTAGGTATCTTTACCAAGTACTTTGAATGCACAAGGGTGTAATGATATGAAGTGGGTTTATAACTGAGAATCCATTCTTAGGTATCTCTACCAAGTACTTTGAATACACAAGGGTGTAATGATCTGTTGTGAGCGGATACCTGAGAATATTCTTGGGTATTCCTGCCAAGAACTTTGAATGCACAAGGTGTAGTGATCTGTAGTGAGTTGATACCCGAGAATCTATTCTTAGGTATCTCTACCAAGTACTTTAAATGCACACGGGTGTAATGAGTTGATCAGACCCAACCTTCACCAGTACACCTCTGAATACTCAAAGTACTTGGCATACAAAGATACCTCCTTTAGTGTTAGTGGATCATCTTATAGATTAGTTTCCAGCTGTACAAATTATTAAAAAACCTTTTGATGCCTTTTCTGAAACAAGCAGCCACCATGCTTGAGCTTGTAAGCTGGCTGCCATTTAAACAATTGCATTACCCTAGACTGCAATCTGTCTAAAGCATCCTTGGCATGATCCCCTGTCCCACCCCATGGCAGCAGAGCCGGCAGAACGCTGCTGGTATTACGGACAGCCATGAGCTGCACGGTGCCTTAAAACTATCGCATATTCCATCCATTTTTTTGTCACTATACTTAGAAAGAGTGCCAACTTCAAAATGGTGCCAACCAGTTCAAAGGTTGGCACTGTCCCTCCTGTAGAAAGTAATGGTGATCTCTACCATTCATCAGTACTTACCAGTCACTGATGAGTGGTCTGTAGCGGGCACATGTCTCCTATAGATATCGGCTATGCATAATATTATTATTTATTGGCCTTCAGCTCGATCTCGAGCCATGGAAACTTGATAGATGAACGCTCTGTAGGAAGATTGATCTTGGGCAAGCCTAGTTAGCTCCACCAGGGTCTTCTCCAAGCCTAGATAGGTCCACTAAAGACTTCTTCAAGCCTAGATAGGTCCAACTGGGTCTTTCCAAACTTAGATAGCACCACCAGGGTCTTCTCCAAGCCTAAATAGACACATCAGGGTCTTCTCCGAGCCTAGATAGGTCCACCAGGGTCTTCTCCAAGCCTAGATAGGTTCACCAGGGTCTTCTCCAAGCCTAGATAGGTCCACCAGGGTCTTCTCCAAGCTTAGGTAAGTCCACTAGGGTCTTCTCCAAGCCTAGATAGGCCCACCAGGGTCTTCTCCAAGCATAGATAGGTTCACAAGGGACTTCTCCAGGCCTAGATAGATCCACCAGGGACTTCTCCAAGCCTAGAGAGGTCCACAAGGGACTTCTCCAGGCCTAGGTAGGTCCGCCAGCATCTTCTCCAAGCCTAGACAGGTCCACCAAGGTCTTCTCCAAGCCTAGATAGGTCTACCATAATCTTCACGAAGCCTAGATAGGTACACAAGGGTCTTCTCCAAGCCTAGATAGGTCCACCAGGGTCTTCTCCAAGCCTAGACAGGTCCACCAAGGTCTTCTCCAAGCCTAGATAGGTCTACCATAATCTTCACGAAGCCTAGATAGGTACACAAGGGTCTTCTCCAAGCCTAGATAGCTCCACTAGGGTCTTCTCCAAGCGTAGATAGGTCCACCAGAGTCTTCTCCAAGCCTAGATAAGTCCACCAGAGTCTTCTCCAAGCCTAGATAGGTCCACCAGAGTCTTCTCCAAGCCTAGATAAGTCCACCAGAGTCTTCTCCAAGCCTAGGAAGGTCTCCTGGAGGTAGACCATGCTTTTATGCTAAATGTATTAATTTGTTCTTTGGTTCATTTCTTTATTATATATTCTTTATTTCTATGTTCTGTACAGTTCTTCAGTATTTAGCCATGTTGACATTTTTTTGTACCTTTCACCTGTGGATGTTGCTAAAATGATTTTTGTGTCATATCTGTTATTTTGTAGTAAAATGTGGAATGTTTTATTATTACGGAGTGAAGGTGTTTTATACTTGTGTTGTTTGTTGCTCCCTGATAAGTACTAGGTCTGAATGGATGAAGGCGTTTGACCTTCCTTCATTTCGAGCTATGGTCTGAATACATTAAGGGCTCTGGTTTTTCCATTAATTAATGAATGTAGATCCGGATCTAAATATTGAACACCCCAATGACAATCTCACCTCATTAAAAGGCATAGAACACATAACAAAGCACAACACACAATGTAACAGGCAACAGAGTCTCCCCCTTCCGCTGGCTCACCAGGGATTAGATTCTTAGTGCCTTCATCGCTTCCAGGGCTATTTACTCCAATCCCAGCAGCACCCTGACTTTGGTGGGCACCCACTGAGAAAGGAATAGCAGCAAGCTTAGGAAGCTGACCCGAGTAAAGCAACGTCTGTAGCCAGGTAACCGAATTGTTCCAACCTGGGTTCCTTAGGCTGTGTTCACACTGGGCGTTTTTGGGCTGTTTTTGCTCAACAGTTTTTGTAGCCAAAACCAGCAGTGGGTGATTAAATCCAGAAGTGGTGACGTGTTTCTATTAGACTTTTCCTCTGATTGCTCTACTCCTGGTTTTGGCTACAAAAACTGCTGAGCAAAAACAGCCAAAAACGCCCAGTGTGAACACAGCCTTAAGTAGTCTCTGATCTTCCATCCGAATTCTAGAATCCTAGGCTGAACTCCTGCAGAATATCATCCAGTTTTAGTGCTCCTCCAGTGGGAACCGAAGTTCCTAGACTGTGACCACATAGCGTATATCAAAGTGATGACTGAAGCAGACCTTTTTATACCACGAACCCTCGTGTTCTTCCAGGATTGGTGGAATAAGGCTGTTCTCTTATTAGTTGGCATTTCAATCTGCTTAATTCTCCTCTGAGTGATGTGGACAGAGGAGGTAAGGTCATTTACATTCAATTAGGAATCCACAACCTGAGACAATGCAGGCTCCAAGCAGTCTGATAAGAAATACTGACCCGTTTCTCATGAGTCAACAAACAAATTAATAATATGGCTGGCCAAATTAAGAACATTAACCCATGACACTCATTGAAAAAGGCTGTGTTGTTATAGCATCACTGCTGGATTTTTCTCTGCGCTACTGGATCCCTATCTATTCAGGATCTTCCACGCACCATAGTGGACCCCGAAAACAACATTCAAATAGGTTGAATAACCCTTAAACAAACAACCACCTAATGTTCTTTCATCTATGCCCCGACCCATCACCTGATTGTGTATTACACTACCTTCATCTTTATACCCAGATTTTACCATAGAGTGTATTCTAAATTGTTAAGTATTTCTACTATCTTCCACTAGGTGTCGCTGATAGAGTTCCACTTTGCATTGATCGTGTGAGCTGTTTAGACGTCTGAATTTCTTGCTGAAGCCCGCCAACAGTGTCTGCACCTAAGATAGCCATTTCTGGGGGAACTTGCTGCTGTCCTATCGTGGGTAGGTGAGGGGAAGTTAGCACAGGGCTGGTTGAGGAGTAGAGGGCGTGGGTGGTGGCCCAGACCTCCCCACCAGCCGAGGTACCTCTGGATACAGGGTTAGACTAGGGACCACAGTCTATAGGGTCAGACTAGCTACACAGTTTACCTTACCCAATACTCCCATCCTGCTTCCATTTCACTATACCATGACAATTTAATGATCTTCAGTGCTATTTCATCATACAGGCAGTTCTAGTAACTGAATTAGTTAGAAGATGTGGTGCATAAAAGTGAGCACAAGGCTGAGGTGCTCCAGAAAATAAACCTTTTTGGACTCACTAATAACCCAAATCAGCACAATATGATTACTTGTAACGCTGGGTGTTGGGATTTGGCCAGCAATCACAGCATGTCGGTCACACACCATCGCTCTGCCACAAACCCTTGAGGGCTGGGGATACTTTTCACTTGCCTGCCAGTCCTGGTGCGGGGGAACCATGGCAGTGCCCTTCCCTGGTTGTAAACAGCGCGATGGCTGGTGACTGGGACACACAGCAACAGGTAGGTCAAACACTCCAAAGTACAACATTATGCAAAAACCAAACAAGAGAGCTCACAGGTGAAGAGACAGCACAAGGGGAGAGAGAGTGCAAGGAGAGAGCTCACGGGGAGATACAGCACAAGGGGAGACTGCACACGGGGGGGAGAGAGTGCAAGGAGACAAAGCACAAGTGGAGAGAGTGCACAGGGAGGGGGACAGCACAAGGGGAGAGAAAGCACAGGGGAGAGAGTGCAAGGAGAGAGACAGCACAAGGGGAGAAAGTGCAAGGAGAGAGACAGTACAAGTGGAGAGAGGTGCACATGGAGTGAGACAGCCAAGGTGAGAGAGTGTACAGGGGGAGATAGCACAAGAAAAGAGAGTGCATGGGGAGAGACAGTACAAGGAGAGGAAGAGAGTGCATGGGGAAGAGCACATGGGGAAAAGCGCACAGGGAGAGAAAGCACAAGAAGAATGAGAGAGCTTACACGAGAAGAGAGCGCGCACATGGGGAAGAGAGCGTGCACAGGGGGAAGAGAGCACAAGAGGAGAGAGTGCACAGGGAGGGGGACAGCACAAGGGGAGAGAAAGCACAAGGGAGAGAGTGCAAGGAGAGAGAGACAGCACAAGGGGCGAAAGTGCAAGGAGAGAGACAGTACAAGGGGCGAAAGTGCAAGGAGAGAGACCTCAGGGGGAGAGAGGTGCACATGGAGTGAGACAGCCAAGGTGAGAGAGTGTACAGGGGGAGATAGCACAGGAGAAGAGAGTGCATGGGGAGAGACAGCACAAGGAGAGGAGAGGCAGGGTAAGAGAGTAAGGAGTGCACATGGGGAAAAGCGCACAGGGAGAGAAAGCACATGAAAGGAAAGAGAGAAAGCTACAAGAAGAAAGAGAGCTAAATGGGAGAGAGAGGCACATGGGAAGAGGAGCACAAGAGGAGTGAGTGCGGCAGGGGAAAAGCGCACAGGGGCGGTAAGCAGCAGCGTCTGCCAAGCCACGACCCCCCATACAGCAGCGGCTCCCCCCACTCCTCGGTGGCTGTGATTAGTAACAGGAGGAGTTGGACTAATATATAATCGCACGTTCTAGAATCACCTGATGCCGTAGAATCGGCCCCGTCTGGTGTAACATCGCCGGCATTTATCATGTGGTGAAAGCTCAAATCTTTCGATCCCCCCAGGCTTATATTAATGACCTGAGAACAATCATCGATAGAGAAATAGTGGACAATCCCTTCAAGATTTAATATCCTTTAATAAAAATGGAAGTAGTAAATTTGTATGAAACGCCGGATGTCCAGACGCTCCATCCACAGAGGGACAATTTTCATAACATCCCTCAGGATTAAGAGATTAATATTCCCGAAATAGAGTTCATGTCAGTATTGTGACTCCGGTGCATCACTGCTTTATTCTGTCATTCAGGATTCTGCAGAGGAATATTGGAGCAGGACTCCCCTATATAATCCTATTTTATCATGTCTGTCCACATTTAAAGGAAATCTCTTTGGTAGATCTTTGAAATGTAAATCCATCGACACTTTCATATCTTCTATCTGTTGCTGCATTTGTGACGCCCCTCTGGATCCAGTCGCCACAGAGGTACTGCATCCCTGTCGGTGTAGTATCCCGCTCACTGGTAAGGGGAGTACAGACCGGGGCAGGGACACCCAGATCACACTAGGAACCATTGTAGTGGGGTTGGGTGGTGAAGGGAGTTAGTTAGAGGGAGCACTTGGGGAGGAGTGAGGTCAGGAAGAACACATGTAGATGATGTGGGACACGTGACAAAGGGCATAAAAAGAGCAAGAAACATCTAGAATGCAGGAGAAGAGACAGTTGAACAGAAGAAGATAGTGACCAGATGAGGAGAGGCCATTGAACACCAAGGTGGAGTTGGAGGGCAGCTAGAGAATATACGCCTGAGAAGTGTCCAGAGGACTGGAGCAAGTGGGAGCTCGTCCTAAGGCCGAAATCTAGAGCAAAACATCACCCAAGTGACTCCGGGAGGAAGAGGGGGTCCCAGAGGCACGGGAAGAGAGCAATCACCCCGTGGGGCTTGTATCTATTGTCAAGCGCAGGCAAGACCAGGCCGCAAGGGGCATCGGGAACCCAAAAGACTAGTGGAGAAGACCACAAACCCAGTGCTCAGCGGCTGCTGCACAAAGACTGTGAGTAAAGAACTAAAGACTGCAGCCCGGGGTGTCTGTGAACTTTCTTACGGCATCAAGAGCACCAGATACACAACTACCAACTCACTCAGGTACCTTCAGCTACCCTGGGGGTCAGCCCTACCTGTTGAGAGCTTAAGAACATTTCTGCCTCCCAACCATCCACCCCTAGGAAGACTGTCGAGCAGCGGTGGCCATCTATAGCCGCAACCTGCGGGTGGCGTCACGTAAAATTAACAATTATCCCCAGGTCCAGTCATCCCTGTCCAGTATGAACCCTCCACACCAGATCCCTACCCCTAAGAGAGAGAGCCACCCACACCGAACGTTTAATGACACCGCCAGAGTCACAGAGTCGGGTCTCGGTCCCTGTGATCCCCGTGATGGAGCCTCAAGAAAGCCCGGTTCCGAGTATCCTAAGGCCCTGGAGGGACGTGTCACATTCTCAGGTCAGTAGCATTTTAATTCATGTGCAAGTGAGATAACAAGTGCTCTGGGTGTGAGAAAATACTTAACAGCCTCCCAAAGTTGTTCTCCACCCTGCCCCTGTCTCTTTATCTTGATTGATGGCTCACTGCTGGATTTCCTTGCCTGACACCTAATGTCACAGGCAGTGAGCTAACAATCAAGAGAAAGAGGATGGTGGTGGGCAAAGAAGCAAGCTCTGGAGGCAGTGGCTTGTTAAGAGCTCAGCCTCAAGTGGAGCACTTAATGCCTCATTTCATATGAATTAAAATGCCATGTGATGCTAATCACTACAAATCGGGATTGAGACACAATGTGAAGCTTGTCACTACAAAAAGGCTAAGATGTGGCTGTGAAGGCAGAGTGGACAGTCAATCCAGGGTCAGTTGCAGGAGAGGTCACAATGCACCAGGAGAAGACAGAGATGTGGTCAAATAGAGGTCCAAGGTCAGGTATTACAGGAGAGCAACAGGGATGAAACAGGATTAAACAGGATACGGTCCAGGGGTCAAATCTAAGGGAAAGATAACAGATACAGGGAAAAGCCAAAGAGTATACAAAGGTCAGTCCGGGTCAGTAACAGAGATCAGGATAAGAACTTTAGGCAAAGAGTACGACTGGCATCAAACTGGGGAAAGCTGCTCAGTTAAGAAGAAGAGTAATCGCTGGAAGTAGAAACACCTGAGTGATCCAACCTTTCCAGAACCAGCATGAAGAATAAACCAGACTGTGACAACTCAGCCTCCCCCAGATACCAGACACAGCAGTATACAAAAAGTATCAAGACATGCAGTAACCGAAGATATGAAAGTGTAGATGGGTTTACATTTTAAAGATCTACATGTAGTCTGGGGGAGGATTTAAACTTACTGACAGGTAAGGGAAAAAAGCCAATCAATTTATCAGTCCTATGGGTACGTTTACACGTCGCAACATTGCATGCAATTTCACTTGCAACTTACTGGTTGCAGTGAAATCATGGACACATTGTTACATTTTTACTCGGCCACAAAATAGAACAATGTGTCCATGATTTCACTGCATCCAGTAAGTTGCAAGTGAAATTTCATGCAATGTTGCGACGTGTAAAGGTACCCTAAGAAAAAAAACTTTAAATCTTTATGAAAATTAGGTTGCAAGTGCTCTGAGGGCGGTCCAGACCCTGGCGAGTGCTGAGGTTTACATCAATACACACTCCGTAACGCTGGCCCTCTTGTGTTGATTGACAGGGACATCGTCCTCAGCTTTCCTTCACTATTCCTACCCCTCTGGGAGCTGTGGTTACTTCTGGCCCCCTCAAGAGTCGAAGAGTTCTGGAACTAGATCTCCTGGTATTCCACTGGTGCCACATTGCACTGGTCATTGGTATCATCCCCAACCAAGGCACAGATGACCGTCCCTATGGACCCCGCTCTTCACACATACGGTCCATGGCTTTCTCAGGCTTCTTACCCTATAAGCAGATTCCATTTTGGGCTGATTTCATACTCCTGGTTTTTGTAATCCGGGTGAACCAGCTGAAATTGGATGCACCCGTATCTGATTTCTCTCATTGACATTCAATGGGGGACGCAGGAACTTGGAATCTGGTTGTCTACATTTCCAGCCAGATCCGGGTGTCACCAGTTTTTGGTCGATACCAAAAATGCAAAATGTTGCAAATTCGGTGCTCGGTTACAACCCAGAAGCCCTCGGATCTGTCGCTATCCGGTTGGCATTAAAATGGACAACTATGGAACCTGGATCTGAGCATGCCCAGAAGCCAGCTTCATATGGCACGTCATTTTTTACCGGATCTGTCAACAAAACATTCACAACCTGATGCAACTCTTGCACCAGTGTTACGCCGGATCCATCAGCCGGATTAGTAATAATTCTGGTGCAGAACCATCCAGTTGCATGGAAGGAGGGGGGGAGCGGTTTGCTCGATACCCCGCCGGATCCAAAAACCGGTAGTGTAAAACCAGCGTTAGCAGTCACCTGCCAATATAAAGATGGAGAGGAAAAACCAGAGAAGGGAAGGGGTGCAACTGCTGCACGTACAGTAACGTCCCAGGTTTTAATAGACTGAGTTTGATCCTCAACTACTCTGCATGGAATCCTCACAGGGACCGTACAAGATTTTAGTGACGCGAATGATTGCTCAAACCAGATCACTAAATGAGGATAAGCACAAAGAGTACGACAGGCATCAAACTGGGGAAAGCTGTTCAGCTCTGCTCCCGAAGGTACTTCTGATGGTGAGGAGGTTCAGGCCACCACCCTTTCCCTCGTCTCCTCAACAAGCCCTATGCTATTTCCTCTCACCTCCCACCAAGGTCCCGGTTCAGAACTGACAGTAACTGATGCAGTTCCAGAAGAAATTCACACATTTAATCACAGAAGCATCCAATACAGACTGTTGATAGTCAGTGCAGGACACCTCCAATTCCAGCTCATGGATTATATACAAATACACCGGTTTGGTCACTGCCAACCTATAATCACAAAAGGATCTACAAGCTGAAACAACATATGGTATATACAGGTAGATCGGACACTCGTTACAGATAGCGTACGGCTTCGGGGTTGCAGTTTATAGAGCAAGAGGAACAACTTTATTACATTTTCTATATTTATTCTGAAAAGTAGGCAGTGTTTGTAAAAATGTACAAAAGATGTCGCAAAGGAGACAACACAATACAATATACACAATTACATGAAATAAAAGGGATGACACAACAAAAGTACTAAACTTGTGTCAGAGGAATGGCTCAGAGCTAAGGAGAGGGAAGAATCCTATTAGAAGACATGGAACGAGCCAACATAGAACCGCTGAACATGGCGTCTACTCAAACCTCTGTATTATTAAAGAACAGTCACTTCCACATAATTCCCCATGGTGACCTCAGATGGGGCTGGCCATGGAATGGGGCTGGTCATAAGATGAGGCTGGTCATAGGATGGGGCTGGTCATAAGATGAGGCTGGTCATAGGATGGGGCTGGTCATAAGATGAGGCTGGTCATAGGATGGGGCTGGTCATAAGATGGAGCTGGTCATGGGAAGGGGCTGGTCGTAAGATGGGGCTGGTCATGGGTTGGGGCTGGCCATAAGCTAGGGCTGGTCATGGCATGGGGCTGGTCATAAGATGGGGCTGGTCATGAGATGGGGCTGGTCATGGGATGGGGCCAGTCATGGAATGGGACTGGTCATGGGATGGGGCCGGTCATGGGATGGGCTGGTCATAAGATGGGGCTGGTCATAAGATGGGGCTGGTCATGGAATGGGGCTGGTCATAAGATGAGGCTGGTCATAGGATGGGGCTGGTCATAAGATGAGGCTGGTCATAGGATGGGGCTGGTCATAAGATGGAGCTGGTCATGGGAAGGGGCTGGTCGTAAGATGGGGCTGGTCATGGGTTGGGGCTGGCCATAAGCTAGGGCTGGTCATGGCATGGGGCTGGTCATAAGATGGGGCTGGTCATGAGATGGGGCTGGTCATGGGATGGGGCCAGTCATGGAATGGGACTGGTCATGGGATGGGGCCGGTCATGGGATGGGCTGGTCATAAGATGGGGCTGGTCATGGGATGGGGCTGGTCATAAGATGGGGCTGGTCATGGGATGGGGCTGGTCATAAGATGGAGCTGGTCATGGGAAGGGGCTGGTTGTAAGATGGGGCTGGTCATGGGTTGGGGCTGGCCATAAGCTAGGGCTGGTCATGGCATGGGGCTGGTCATAAGATGGGGCTGGTCATAGGATGGGGCTGGTCATAAGATGGGGCTGGTCATGGGATGGGGACGGTCATGGGATGTGGCTGGTCATAATATGGGGCTGGTCATAAGAGGAGACTGGCCATGTTATGGGGCTCGTTATAAGATGAGGCTGGTCATGGGAAGGGGCTGGTCATGGGATGGGGCCAGTCATGGAATGGGACTGGTCATGGGATGGGGCCGGTCATGGGATGGGCTGGTCATAAGATGGGTCTGGTCATGGGATGGGGCTGGTCATAAGATGGAGCTGGTCATGGGAAGGGGCTGGTCGTAAGATGGGGCTGGTCATGGGTTGGGGCTGGCCATAAGCTAGGGCTGGTCATGGCATGGGGCTGGTCATAAGATGGGGCTGGTCATGAGATGGGGCTGGTCATGAGATGGGGCTGGTCATAGGATGGGGCTGGTCATGAGATGGGGCTGGTCATAAGATGGGGCTGGTCATGGGATGGGGCTGGTCATAAGATGGAGCTGGTCATGGGAAGGGGCTGGTCGTAAGATGGGGCTGGTCATGGGTTGGGGCTGGCCATAAGCTAGGGCTGGTCATGGCATGGGGCTGGTCATAAGATGGGGCTGGTCATAGGAT
Source organism: Allobates femoralis (assembly GCA_033576535.1). Classification (NCBI taxonomy): domain Eukaryota; kingdom Metazoa; phylum Chordata; class Amphibia; order Anura; family Aromobatidae; genus Allobates; species Allobates femoralis. The sequence continues at coordinate 6,848,573 of JARQOC010000008.1, forward strand.
GGGGCTGGTCATAAGATGGGGCTGGTCATGGGATGGGGACGGTCATGGGATGTGGCTGGTCATAATATGGGGCTGGTCATAAGAGGAGACTGGCCATGTTATGGGGCTCGTTATAAGATGAGGCTGGTCATGGGAAGGGGCTGGTCATGGGATGGGGCCAGTCATGGAATGGGACTGGTCATGGGATGGGGCCGGTCATGGGATGGGCTGGTCATAAGATGGGTCTGGTCATGGGATGGGGCTGGTCATAAGATGGAGCTGGTCATGGGAAGGGGCTGGTCGTAAGATGGGGCTGGTCATGGGTTGGGGCTGGCCATAAGCTAGGGCTGGTCATGGCATGGGGCTGGTCATAAGATGGGGCTGGTCATGAGATGGGGCTGGTCATGAGATGGGGCTGGTCATAGGATGGGGCTGGTCATGAGATGGGGCTGGTCATGAGATGGGGCTGGTCATAGGATGGGGCTGGTCATAAGATGGGGCTGGTCATGGGATGGGGACGGTCATGGGATGTGGCTGGTCATAATATGGGGCTGGTCATAAGAGGAGACTGGCCATGTTATGGGGCTCGTTATAAGATGAGGCTGGCCATGGGTTGGGGCTAGTCATAAGATGGGGCTGGTCATGGGATGGGGACGGTCATGGGATGTGGCTGGTCATAATATGGGGCTGGTCATAAGAGGAGACTGGCCATGTTATGGGGCTCGTTATAAGATGAGGCTGGCCATGGGTTGGGGCTAGTCATGGGATGGGGCTGGTCATGGGATGGGGCTGGTCATGGGAAGGGGCTGGTCGTAAGATGGGGCTGGTCATGGGAAGGGGCTGGTCATAAGATGGAGCTGGTCATGGGATGGGGACAGTCATGGGATGTGGCTGGTCATAATATGGGGCTGGTCATAAGAGGAGACTGGCCATGTTATGGGGCTCGTTATAAGATGAGGCTGGTCATGGGTTGGGGCTAGTCATGGGATGGGGCTGGTCATGGGATGGGGCTGGTCATGGGAAGGGGCTGGTCGTAAGATGGGGCTGGTCATGGGAAGGGGCTGGTCATAAGATGGAGCTGGTCATGGGATGGGGACAGTCATGGGATGGGGCTGGTCATGGGAAGGGGCTGGTCATAAGATGGGGCTGGTCATGGGAAGGGGCTGGTCATAAGATAGGGCTAGTCATAAGATGGGGCTGGTCATAAGATGGGGCTGGTCATGGGAAGGGGCTGGTCATAAGATGGGGCTGGTCATAAGATGGGGCTGGTCGTGGGAAGGGGCTGGTCATAAGATGGGGCTGGTCATAAGATGGGGCTGGTCATAAGATGGGGCTGGTCATAAGATGGGGCTGGTCGTAAGATGGAGCTGGTCATAAGATGGGGCTGGTCGTGGGAAGGGGCTGGTCATAAGATGGGGCTGGTCATAAGATGGGGCTGGTCATAAGATGGGGCTGGTCATAAGATGGGGCTGGTCATGGGATGGGGCTGGTCATGGGATGGGGTTCAGTTCTTTGAAAATTTTATGAGATTCCAAACTTTCAAGATACCGGAGCTCCCAGACTGAAGACTTTGTGGTCATGTTTCGTACCCCGATTTCCCCTGTTGTGAGGTAGCGCTCACTTACTGTGTTGGGGGACACTCACTTACTGCACAATTCAAGCACCCATCAACAGTTTGTATAATAGACAGGCCGTCTGGTTTATTATCACACTTAAACCACCTATCAGCATATAGTAAGCACAGTACGTCAGTGTTTACAGAGAACAACAACTCACTTCCGTCTGCATAGTCCCCAGACACCTCGTCACCCGCTGGTTGGTTTCAATCGTGGATATGTTGTCACTGACCACCATCGGTATACAAAGTCCCACTCTGGGTTTACCAGCTCTGTAGTTGTAGCAGGGTTCGGACTGGCTCTAACCAGTCTTACCGTCCAGGAAGCCACTCACTGGGATCACCCACCAGATCCTTGGACTCGCTTCGTATCGGCGCCTGTCGTGTTGTTTTCAGCTCTAGCCAGATCCACTCTCAGATAATGTCTTTCATGTGGTCCAAAAAGGAAGTTGCAGGACCCTCCTTACATCACCATCATGTGATACAACAGTCTCACTATATCCATGAGACACACCTATGGGAGGCATGTGGATGTTCAGTCCCGCCCATTACTTCCTGAGCATCCTGACCGATTTTAATTTTGGGCTGATGCACCAATCGCACAGTTATGTAATAACATGCATGTTATTTCCTTGGAGTCATGATGCTGAAAATGTATCTACCATAACTATACCTCAAGGCATAACTCATAACTATGTCAGCCGCAAGAGCCCAAATTACTTATAGCTGTATGTCGGCTCCAGAGAGGTTGCGGTCCTGTGAAATGTAGCAGAGCTGACCCCAGAGATGATACAATTGACACTTCCACTCTCCAGTTCATTTACCTGTCCACATCAGGGGGTCCTTACTTCAATGAAGGCTGATTTGCCAGCTAGCGCTCTCTTTAGTTATAATTAGTTTCTCACTTCCACAGTGTAAATTAATCCCATATGTTCAATGTAGGACTGATACAGGAGCATCACAATGAATTATAGATCATCAAAAAGATCATTCATTTCAGTAATTCAATACATAAAGTGACCACATCTATTATATAGAGTCATTACACACAGAGGGATCTATGTCATGTGTTTATTTATGTTAATGTTGATGATTAATAATCATTATCTCAGAAAATTAAAGTAGGGAGGATGAAGGTTCTGATAGATAAAATATGACCTAAATAGGTATCAGAGGCTTCACCTTGTGTGGTTGTGAGAGGCACAACCACTATAAAAGCAGATCACGGCTGCTGCAGCCCCCAGCGTGGGGCATATAGAGGAGGGAGGGTGAAGGGTTAAACACCGCACTGCCGTATTCCACCAGACATCAAAGCGAGAATATAATATTGATTTATATTAGTCAGTGCTGTGGGGTACCCGGTTCCGGGCATTGATTTACTGGGGAATGTCACGGGGCCTGTTGCCCAGTTCCGTGGCCCTGGTGGTCGCTGAAAAGGGGGAATAGTCAATCAAAATGAGGGAAATAGTGACTCGTGACGCCACCTACGGTTCTGGTAATGTTACCGGTGCTGCTGGACAGACCTCCGGGGTGATGGTGGAGCAACAAGTTGGTTACGCTCCCCGTAGGCAGAGCGGTATCTCCGGGGCAGTAATGGATGATGGGAGTTGTGGATGAGTCTATGGAGGGAGTAGGATCAGGGGCCACAATAAGTCACACACAGGGTTGTCAGCTTTACTGATGTTGATGTTCCAGGTGAAGTCCTGGGTTCAGTCCGGGGGGTCTGGAGGCAGTTTGGGATCTCCACATCTGATGAGTTATGAGGCCTCCCTGCTGCACTGAGCGCTCTAGTCCTGGACTGTCTGAAGCTAGGCCCTGACCCTCTCCTGTGTCCTCACTTGTATGGCAGGCTGTGATAGCTCTGCTGCAGGCTCCGCTAGATCCGCTGCGGCCCCGGGCTCTGCTAAGTACTTGTGCTCCAAGACTTGAAGCCTCCTTGGTCTCCGGTCTTCACTGCTGGGCTGACTGGACCCATTCAGTCTCTGACTCCGGTGTCTGGCTGTCGACGTAGTTCTTCTGGGGTGAACCGGCACGTCTCCGCTCCCCCTTGCTAACTCGCCTCGCCTCCGACCCTCACTCTTGGGTCCCTCACGCTGGCTAGGCTTCCTCTGGCACGGTGTCTTCCTCAGTACTGCTCCGTACTTAACTGCCTAACTCCGCCCCCGGCCTGAATTTATAGGGGACCTTGCCTTTTAGTCGGCAAGTAGAGCTCCCCCTTCAGGCCTGGGGTGGAAGGTGTTGTGTGTTTACCTGATGTGGAAATCCCTCCCTGCACCAGGAGTTCCCGTGGGGTGGGGTGCCACATCTATGTCACCACCGGGCTGCTTAGATATACACATCATAGAGTCCATGGATTAACCCTTTCAGTCCATGCTCAACTACATGAACAGTCCATTAGCATCCTAAAGCAGCATACTAATATAACTATATACAACAGGCTATGAATACCCTGGTCCACACATTTATAGACTCGCAATGCGTACCACAGTACCTGATTACTGCTCTTCTGGGGACACTTTCGCGGGAACTTCCCCGGCTCTCACTTTAGCCATGAGTTTCTCCTGCTCAAGTGCATCAAGTGCAATGACTGGCACAGAGCCGATCCTATAATGTATTTAATGTATAGGCGGCACAGAGCAGATTTTATAATGTATGGGCAGCCAGTGCAATGACTGGCACATAGCGGATCCTATAATGTATGGGCAGCCAGTGCAATGACTGGCACACAGTGGATCCTATAATGTATGGGCAGCCAGTGCAATGACTGGCACAGAGCGGATCCTATAATGTATGGGCAGCCAGTGTAATGACTGGCACAGAGCGGATCCTATAGTGTATGGGCAGCCAGTGCAATGACTGGCACAGAGCAGATCTTATAATGTATGGGCAGCCAGTGCAATGACTGGCACAGAGCGGATCCTATAGTGTACGGGTAGCCAGTGTAATGACTGGCACAGAGCGGATCCTATAGTGTATGGGCAGCCAGTGCAATGACTGGCACAGAGCGGATCCTATAGTGTATGGGCAGCCAGTGCAATGACTGGCACAGAGCAGATCTTATAATGTATGGGCAGCCAGTGCAATGACTGGCACAGAGCGGATCCTATAGTGTACGGGTAGCCAGTGTAATGACTGGCACAGAGCGGATCCTATAGTGTACGGGTAGCCAGTGTAATGACTGGCACAGAGCGGATCCTATAATGTATAGGCAGCCAGTGCAATGACTGGCACACAGTGGATCCTATAATGTATGGGCAGCCAGTGCAATGACTGGCACAGAGCAGATCTTATAATGTATGGGCAGCCAGTGCAATGACTGGCACAGAGCGGATCCTATAATGTATGGGCAGCCAGTGCAATGACTGGCACAGAGCAGATCCTATAATGTATAGGCAGCCAGTGCAATGACTGGCACAGAGCGGATCCTATAGTGTACGGGTAGCCAGTGTAATGACTGGCACAGAGCGGATCCTATAATGTATGGGCAGCCAGTGCAATGACTGGCACAGAGCAGATCTTATAATGTATGGGCAGCCACTGCAATGACTGGCACAGAGCAGATCCTATAATGTATGGGCAGCCAGTGCAATGACTGGCACAGAGCAGATCCTATAGTGTACGGGTAGCCAGTGTAATGACTGGCACAGAGCGGATCCTATAGTGTACGGGTAGCCAGTGTAATGACTGGCACAGGGCAGATCCTATAATGTATGGGCAGCCAGTGCAATGACTGGCACAGAGCGGATCCTATAATGTATGGGCAGCCAGTGCAATGACTGGCACAGAGCGGATCCTATAATGTATGGGCAGCCAGTGCAATGACTGGCATAGAGCGGATCCTATAATGTATGGGCAGCCAGTGCAATGACTGGCACAGAGCAGATCCTATAATGTATGGGCAGCCAGTGCAATGACTGGCACAGAGCGGATCTTATAATGTATGGGCAGCCAGTGCAATGACTGGCACAGAGCAGATCCTATAATGTATGGGCAGCCAGTGCAATGACTGGCACAGAGCGATTCCTATAATGTATAAGTGGGCATCAAGTGCAATGAGTGGCACAGAGCAGATCCTATAATGTATGGGCAGCCAGTGCAATGACTGGCACAGAGCAAATCTTATAATGTATGGGCAGCCAGTGCAATGACTGGCACAGAGCAGATCTTATAATGTATGGGTAGCCAGTGCAATGACTGGCACAGAGCGGATCCTATAATGTATGGGCAGCCAGTGCAATGACTGGCACAGAGCAGATCTTATAATGTATGGGCAGCCAGTGCAATGACTGGCACAGAGCAGATCTTATAATGTATGGGCAGCCAGTGCAATGACTGGCACAGAGCCGATCCTATAATGTATGGGCAGCCAGTGCAATGACTGGCACAGAGCAGATCCTATAATGTATGGGCAGCCAGTGCAGTGACTGGTATAGAGCGGATCCTATAATGTATGGGCAGCCAGTGCAATGACTGGCACAGAGCGGATCCTATAATGTATGGGCAGCCAGTGCAATGAGTGGCACAGAGCGGATCCTATAATGTATGGGCAGCCAGTGCAATGACTGGCACAGAGCGGATCCTATAATGTATGGGCAGCCAGTGCAATGACTGGCACAGAGCGGATCCTATAATGTATGGGCAGCCAGTGCAATGACTGGCACAGAGCGGATCCTATAATGTATGGGCAGCCAGTGCAATGACTGGCACAGAGTGGATCCTATAATGTATGGGCAGCCAGTGCAATGATTGGCACAGAACAGATCCTATAATGTATGGGCAGCCAGTGTAATGACTGGCACAGAGCGGATCCTATAATGTATGGACAGCCAGTGCAATGTCTGGCACAGAGCGGATCCTATAATGTATGGGCAGCCAGTGCAATGACTGGCACAGAGTGGATCCTATAATGTATGGGCAGCCAGTGCAATGATTGGCACAGAACAGATCCTATAATGTATGGGCAGCCAGTGTAATGACTGGCACAGAGCGGATCCTATAATGTATGGGCAGCCAGTGCAATGACTGGCACAGAGCGGATCCTATAATGTATGGGCAGCCAGTGCAATGACTGGCACAGAGCATATCCTATAATGTATAGGCAGCCAGTGCAATGACTGGCACAGAGCGGAGAGGTCTGAGTAACGGTTAGCTAGATAGGTGATCCTGGCTGCTGGATTAAGGATGGACTGGAGAGGGGAGAGTCTAGTGCGGGGGAGGCCAATTAAAAGAGAATTACAATAATTAAGGCGGGAGAGGATCAGGGCCACGATGAGGGTTTTAGTTGTTCACCTGTTGAGAAAGGGGCAGATTCTAGAAATGATCTTCAGGTGCAAGTGGCAAGAGGGGGCGAGGGGCGTCCCAGGGGTCACACTGTCACCGATCGCACAGTGATTGCATATCCTGGGGACAGGACATCAGTTTTCTATGTGGAAATACGTCTTTAAGGCCTCAGCTGATCTCTCGCTTGTGACGCTGCAGCAGATACAATATTGAGGGGGCTGAGGGGAAATTCTGGGAATTGTTTCGAGCTGTTACAGAACATCACTGAGGCCGGGGATCGTATTCACCGTTATCTGCAAATAAAGAGATTTATGATACGAAGAAGCGAATGAATGAAATGTAATGTGGAGTGTGATGAGTGATCTGTGAGATTACAGCAGATCTGGGGGAGACGAAATCTGCAGATCTGTGACATAATGAAGTTATAGACGGGATTTACATAAGTGATTCATGAATACCTGATATTCCTTCTGTATGGCTCATCGTTACAATATAGCATCATTTAGAGGGGTTAGCAAACCCTTTTCTCTACAAAGGTCCCCGATCACGTGATGATCATGTAATGATCCCGTCAATCTCGTCATGATCATGTTATGATCTCGTCCTGATGATGTCATGATCTTGTCATGATCTCGTCATGATCTCGTCATGATCACATCATGATGATGTAATGATCACGTCATGATCACGTTATGATCTCGTCATGATCACGTCATGATCTCGTCATGATCTTGTCATGATCAGTTCATGATCATGTTATGATCTCGTCATGATGACGTAATGATCACATCATGACCACATAATGATCACGTCATGATCACGTTATGATCTCGTCATGATCACGTTATGATCTCGTCATGATCACGTTATGATCTCGTCATGATCACGTCATGATCTCGTCATGATCACGTCATGATCTTGTCATGATCAGTTCATGATCATGTTATGATCTCGTCATGATCACGTTATGATCTCGTCATGATCACGTTATGATCTCGTCATGATCACGTCATGATCTCGTCATGATCACGTCATGATCTTGTCATGATCAGTTCATGATCATGTTATGATCTCGTCATGATGACGTAATGATCACATCATGACCACATAATGATCACGTCATGATCACGTTATGATCTCGTCATGATCACGTTATGATCTCGTCATGATCACGTTATGATCTCGTCATGATCACGTCATGATCTCGTCATGATCACGTCATGATCTTGTCATGATCAGTTCATGATCATGTTATGATCTCGTCATGATCACGTTATGATCTCGTCATGATCACGTTATGATCTCGTCATGATCACGTTATGATCTCGTCATGATCACGTCATGATCTCGTCATGATCACGTCATGATCTTGTCATGATCAGTTCATGATCATGTTATGATCTCGTCATGATGACGTAATGATCACATCATGACCACATAATGATCACGTCATGATCACGTTATGATCTCGTCATGATCACGTTATGATCTCGTCATGATCTCGTCATGATCACATCATGATCACATCATGATGATGTAATGATCACGTCATGATCACGTTATGATTTCGTCATGATCACGTCATGATCTCGTCATGATCTCGTCATGATCTCGTCATGATCACGTTATGATCTCGTCATGATCACGTCATGATCTTGTCATGATCTCGTCATGATGACGTAATGATCATGTTATGATCTCGTCATGATGACGTAATGATCACATCATGACCACATAATGATCTCGTCATATCTCGTCATGCTTCGCAAACCATTCTGGGGCAATTTTTGCAGTGTAACAGAAGACTTATCCTGCAGACAGAGGAGACATTAGAGAATATCGCTGCCCTGAAGGGAGTAATGGACCCGGCAGCAACTAATGCAGATACTCAGCCTTGTTTATTAGATTTTATATCTAGGAGTCCAGTGGGCGGTCCTACTAGGTGGTGATCGTAAGCTATCTCTCCTTGACTGTCAATCACTGGATAAGACCGCCCACTGGACTCCTACAGCTACATCTCAATGAATTATAGATCATCACAAAGTGACTTTATATCAGTAATTCAATCCATAGAGTGACCACATCTATTATATAGAGTCATTACACACAGAGGGATTACAATCAGGCTTTTTCTTAACAATGCTTTCAAGGCTGCATTTATCCCGGTTGCGTGCGCACCTTTTTCTACCACTTTTCCCTTCCTTAGATACAGCACTCTGAACAGCCAGCTTCTTTAGCAATGACCGTTTGTGGCTTACCCTCCTTGTGCCTTCTGGACATCAGTCAAGTCAGCAGTCTTCCCCATGATTGTGTAGCCTACAGAACCAGACTAGGGGACCATCTTAAACACGTAGTAAGCCCTATAACATCCTTTGTGTAAATTATTAGAATTTTCTGACTTTTGGGTTTTAATTAATCATCAACATTAACAGAAATAAACACATGACATAGATCCCTCTGTGTGTAATGACTCTACAATATATGCATATATATGTTTCACTTTATGTATTGAATTACTTCTCCCTGAGATTCATGGGATTCATAAGTGACAAACCTATCATTGGAGAATATCACTTACTGCAGTCTGTAGAGGATGTATAGTGATAAAATGGCTAAATACAATTGACCTACAAAGAAAACAGATAAAAATAGTGTGACGCTAGTCACTACAAAGGCTAGGTTGCAACAGAATGTTCCTGAAAATTATGACGAGGATTCAGGGATGAAACAGAGGCTTAAACAGATCATGGTATAAAAACTAGGTTGTGATACAGTCACTACTTACAGGACTAAAGACAACAGGGTGGTCAGGTAATCCAGGGTCAGTTCCAGGAGAAATCGCAGTATTCAGGGAGTAGATAGAGAAGTAGTCATGCAACAGTCCAGGGTCAGGTTTTCTAGGAAATCATGGAGAGGATTCAGGGATTAAACAGAGGCTTAAACAGGTCACATATCAGGAGTTAAAAGACCAGGAGAAATAAGCACAGTGACTCAGTGGTTATCACTGTATAAAGTGGCTCAGTGGTTATCACTGCAGTCTTGCAGCGTTGGGGTCCTAGATTCAAATCCCACCAAAAACAACATCTGTAAGGAATTTGTATATTCTCCCTGTGATTGTGAGCCCCAAATGGGGACAGTATTGCTGATGTATGTAAAGCGATGTGGAATTAATAGCACTTTATAAGTGAATAAATATTATATATATGTATAAATATTAAATAATAAGTACAGGCCACAGGCAAAAGAATAATCAAACAACAGACTGGGACCGATAACATAGATCAGAATAGATCCAGGAATGTAGAGCACACTGCACTTCAGACAGGATGTACAGCTGGCATCATTCAGGGGAAAGCTGCTCAGTTAAGTAACAGAGCAATCACTGGAAAGTTGGAACACCTGAGCAACCCAACCTTTCCCATAACCAGAATGGAAGACTACTCTGAAGATCAGCACACTGACAGCTTAGCACACCCAGGTACTTGTCCCAGACATGCTGAAAAGAGGAATCGTGACAGGTAGGTCCACAACATAGGTATATTGGCTACACCAAAGAAATTAAGTTCTTGATGAACCACGTATCCAAGTAAGCCTCCCATCCCCAATATTAATGGCACCACTCAGGAGACCTTCATAGGTCCCTTATATTCTGGGTATTCATGGCTGTGATGGTTATATCAACATTCCTTACCTGACTCTGGAAACAATGTATCTCAGACGTTCTTGGTTGCTTTTGGGTTCCCAGCGATTCTGGGTAATGTGTAGATACCAATGTTCCCGACTCACGTTTTAGACCAATACATCATGGCCTCGTTCATATTCCACCTCCAGCTCTTATACAGAATGTAGACGCTATCATTTGACAATCTTTTGAATTTTAATAAGAAAGTCTGGGTGACTGTGACATATCGAGACGTCCCAGCCACAAGCCGACGTGATACGATGCTTTGTGAATGCCAGATTGATGCCACAATTACCGTATTATGCTCCTATTATATTCTCCAGATCCATCTCCTATGTAGAGTGACAGATCGGAGGCAGATGGCGGCCACTAACATAATATACAGCATATTTCCTCCTTAAACTATAAAGTTACAAGAAAATATAAAACTCTGAGTTTTCATCTTTTGAACAATTGTTAAAAGTTTGATTCAGCCACTTCTTACCAGGGTCAGACTGGCCCACCGGGACACCGGGAAATGCTCTGGTGGGCCCCAGGTCCCCATAGATATAACAGCTAATAGGTATTTTCATATAGCTGAAGGGTGGGCCCCCAGAGTCAATTTCCCTGGTGGGTCCCAGACACCCCAGACTCCTGAAAGGAAGATCTGCTTAGCCCTGCACCAGTTCATGCCAGAAGGATGTATCACATAACTAAAGTCCCACAGGCTCCAGTGCAAAATTTGGACCTGGGTCACCCCCCCATCCCACCCGGAAAATGTTACCCTGCCTTACCCCACATGTTGGTCAGATGTATGGAGTCTTGTAATGTTCTAAATTCTATAAAGACATAAGGGTGCTCCCCCTCCATTATGTAGTAATGTTCCCAATCCTGTACTCATGTCCCCCATCCTGGGTCCCTTCCTGGTATATATGTATCCATCTTGGTTATTATCCTGGTATATATGCCTATAATCCTTGTATATGTTCTCCTTCTGGGCCCTATCCTGGTATATATGTCTGCCATCCTGGTATAGTTGTCCCCATCCTGATATATATGCCCCCATCCTTGTATATGTCCTCATTCTGGGCCCAATCCTAGTATATATGTCATCCATCCTTGTAAATGTCCTCATCCAGGACCCCATCTTGCTATATGTCCTCTATCCTGTATATGTCCCCATTCTACATATATATGTTCCACATCCTAGTATATATACACCTCATCATGTATATTTGTCCTCATACTGGGCTCCATCCTGATATATATGTCCCCATCCTTGTATATATGTCCCTATCCTAGTATATATGTCCTTATCCTGGACCCCATTGTGGTATATATGTACTCCATCCTGGTATATGTCCCCCATTCTGGTATATATGGCCTTATCCTGAACCACATTGAGGTATATATGTCCTCTCTCCTGCTATACATGTCCCCATCCTAGTATATATGTCCTTATCCTAAATCCCATTGTGGTATGTATATCCTCCATCCAAGTATATATGCCCATCCTTGTATATATGTCCTCCATCCTGGTATATATGTCCCCCCTCTTGGTATATATCCCCATCCTTGTATACATGTCCTCATCCTGAGCCCATCCTGGTATATATGTCCCCATCCTGGTATATATGTCCTTCCTCCATCCTGGTATATATGTCCCCCCTCCTGGTATATATGTCCCCATCCTAGTATAGGTCCACCATCCTGGTATATATGTCCCCATCCTAATATATATGTTCTTATCTTGAATCCCATTGGGGTATATATGTTTCCCATCCAGGTATATGTCCTCATCCTGAGCCCCATCCTGGTATATATGTCCCCCCATCCTGGTATTGTATTTATTTGCCCGACTGTTTTCTTTAATATTTTGTATAAAACAAAGCACCAAGGCAAGAGGCTGTCGGGTCCGGAGACGCACGGACAGTCCGGGTATCATAATGACACACAGATGTATGAATCTGGCACAAAGGAATATTTCATTAAAAAATATGCCATCAATTTTTGATAATCCTAATGGGAAAATGGTGTTCCTGGAAAATCCTTTAAGAGTAAGAGCTCACAATGCTTTTTCCAAGTGGCAAACCAGCCGAGCTCTTCTAGAGGAAAGAAAATGCTCTTTTCTTTGGCATTTTGTCATATTGAAGTTTTTAAAGCAGTTTGATACTAATATTACCCTTAAATAGTGCCTGGGTAGACCTTTAAGAATATATACAAATTATTAATGTACCACTTATAGTTTCCTTGCTATCAGCATTTTCACACCCTGCAGGCAGCTGGTGCATTAGTCCTCTCCATTACTTTCACAGAGGATTAGTCCGGCTGCTGTATAAGTGTTATTTGAATATCCACACCCACCCAAGCTGGTGTTCTGTCCCTCCCCTCTGTGCTGGGAGGGAAGAGGTGTTTTGTGTTGCAGCTTGTGCAGTCTGTAAGATTTCTATGTGTTTATATAACTTTGGTTTTCCTGCAGACATGTAATGTGTGAATTTGCTGAGCAAATGATCAAATGTTCTTATAATCACATAGAAATATCTCAGACTAAACACACCGCACACATGTATGCTGCAGCTAAGAGCACACACCTCCTCCCCCCACCTTTCTCCTCTGCAGTGAATGAGTCACACAACATAAGAGATCAGAGAGGAGGGCAGGGCAGTGCAGTGATGCATGAATATTCATTCCGCAGGGAGTGGATAGCAGAGAACTAAGTGATCACTCACTGTGATTGACAGATGGAATTAATCTTTTATTTTGAAGTTTACACAGGATAGGAGGGAAGTATAAATAATAGAAATACATAAATAGAGAGAGCTTAGAGAAAGGAATTAGAAAATGACATCAGTTACATATGGATTTTTGGCCTGACAGATTCCCTTTAAACCCCTTCACAACTAAGGATGTATAGGTATGTCCTTGGTTGTGTTCCTCCCTTTGATGCATCATTCCTTGCACATGTCAGCTGATCTGATCATCCGACATGTGCAGCTACAAGGTGTAAGTGGATCAGAGATCAGAGATCGGAGATCCACCCACATCTTGAGGCCTGGAGTTCCTCACCCCTGCTCTACACCTGCAGCTTTTTACTAGCCTTCCTTCATTTTATTCTTACTTCCATTTTTCATGTGGGAGTACGGTATATTATCCTTTTATGTTCAATAATATTCATTTAGCTATTGGTATACACTGGACACTTTAGTATATATACACCATGTTCCAAATTATTATACAAATGTTCTTTTTCTCTGATTTTCCTATATGGTCGGTGCCTCACAGTCAGTGTAATAAGTCATCACCCGTTAGAGGATACATCAAATTTTATTGAAGAAATCTCCCAATGATAACAGTATAATCTTCAAAATTAAACAAACTCTAAATGCCCTGTTCCACATTATTAGGCACAGGAGAGTGTGTAAACATTTAATATGTTTGAAAGAACTGAAAATGCTACACATTCACTGAAATAAAAAGCTATTTAACTCCAAAACATCCTAACAGGCCAAGTTACCTGGTAACACAGGAACCCTTCTTGATGTCACCTTCACAATTCTTGCATCCATTGATCTTGTGAGTTTCTGGAGAGTTTCTGCTTGTATTTCTTTGCGTGATGTCAGAGTCGCCTCCCAGAGCTGCTGTTGTGATGTGAACTGCCTCCACCCTCATAGATCTTTTGCTTAATTATACTCTTAAGGTTTTCTATAGGGTTGAGGTCAGGGGAAGATGGTAATGAAATATTATTATTATATTATTATATTATTAATATATTATTATTATTATATATCCCTTCTAAAGCACTATTAAATATATAAGTAATTAAATATTATTATTATTATTATTATTAATCCCTTCTAAAGCACTATGGAATTAAATGTGCTATACAATCATTAAATGTATTATTATATTATTATTATTATTATTATTATTATTATATCTTTTAAAGCACTATGGAATTAAATATGCTATATAATTGATTAAATATTGTTATTATTATTATTATTATATAACCCTTCTAAAGCACTATGGAATTAAATGTGCTATACAAATATTAATTGTATTATTATTATTATTATTATTAATAATATTATTATTTATTATATATCCTTTTAAAGCACTATGGAATTAAATGCTATATAATTGATTAAATATTTTATTATTATTATTATTTTTATATTAATTATTTATAATATTATTGTATTATTATTATTATTATTATTATATAACCCTTCTAAAGCACTATGGAATTAAATATGCTATATAAGTAATTTAAATATTATTATTATTATTATTATTATTATTATTATTATTATATATCCTTCTAAAACACATGGAATTAAATGTGCTATATAAGTGATTAAATAGTATTATTATTATTATATATCCCTTCTGAAGCAATATGGAATTAAATGTGCTATACAAATCATTACATATTATTATTATTATTATTTTATCCCAACGAAAGCACTATGGAATTAAATGTGCTATATAAGTCATTCAATATTATTATATTATATTATTATTATTATTATATTATTATTATTATTATCCCTTCTAAAGCACTATGGAATTAAATGTGCTATATAAGTGATTCAATATTATTATTATTATTATTATTATTATTATATATCCCTTCTAAAGCACTATGGAATTAAATGTGCTATATAAGTGATTCAATTATTATTATATTATTATTATTATTATTATTTATCCCTTCTAAAGCACTATGAATTAAATGTGCTATATAAGTGATTAAATATTATTATTTTTATAATTATATATCACCTCTAAAATGCTATGGAATTACGTAAATGTGTTATATAAGTGATGACATATTTTCATTATAATTATTATTAATGTATCCCTTGTAAAGCTTTATGTTATTAATAGGTTATATAAATGAATAAATATTAAATTATATTTGAATGATAAAGTTCCCCAGGAAAAAACAATAATAATAAAAAACAACAACATATCAATGTTGTTTGTTGTTGACAAAAAGAAGCCTAGATGCTTATGGCAAACGACAGTCCTGTGTAAGTGATGTTATATAATATATTTTTCTGGCTTTTTCTCCCAGATTTCGGCCGGGATGACGATCTCTGTGGACTTTCAGTGAGAGTCCAGACGTGATTAGTAGCTTGGGATAATACTCGGCGTCCAAACTCCTTAATAATGTACAAATATGGAAAGTGGATTTAGCTGGTTAATCCGGCCGCTATCACTCAGATACCGAACATTCCAAGTTTAAAGGGCAACTCGGAGGTGAGGAGGGAAAGGCAAGAGGTCAATGTATTGTGGATAGAAGACGAACTCTCCGGGACGTCAATGTATTGTTGATAGCAGACTGATGTCTACATATGTATCCAATCTATAGATACATTGTATCAGCACCAGCGCAGACGTGCGGACTCTAGGACCCTGCTCCTCTATCCGGATGCTTCATTCTAGCAGCTGCAGACTTTAGCAATCTGCAGAAAGGGGAGAGACCCTCACACAGAGCGAGACCCTCACACACAAAAGGCAATGAGATCACAGACTAATTGGGGGAAAAAAAGACAAAATTGCACAATGACGAACCATCGACATGGGTGGATGTAAGTGACGGACCCTCACGTAGACAGAGACCCTTCATTTTTCCCGGATTGACAGGCCCCGGATATTGATAGAGACCCTCCAGCTGGAAGAAAGACCCTGATAAAAGGAAGGACGCAATGTGATCCGAAGAGAGGATACCCCCAAATGTTGTAGGATTGGCCCCAATGTTGCGTAGAGGAGGAACCCCCCTCGGATACTCAGAGACAGTCTCTTCTAGGCTGCTCATAGGTAGATGCATAGGGATGTGCTGTGTATTGGGTGCGAAGGATTGATCCAAAGAGGAATATCGTGGCTACCGGCGACTATCCGGACGTCCAAGACCAGGCCTGGTGACCAGAGGGGACATCTGAGTGCTCCTATGGCCCCGGTGAGTGCAGGGAGGGGGGGCGGCGGGAGCAGCAGTGACAGCTGTTCTTATATAAGGAGTCCATATCATTGCCCCATGCCCTATATTGTCAGTGGGTGCTGCAATGCCAGCTGGTCACCGCTGCCCTCGTAAAGCTGTTGCAGTGTTGCCTGGATGGTGACCGAAATATGGCTCCACTACGGGGTGAAACAGGTGTTGTTTTGGTGGCCTAGTACCATGGGATTGACTCAGAGTATGGAAATGTGCCAGAGATGCATTGGATATCATTGGATATCAAAAAAAAGTTCATTTAGAATTAGAAAAAACATGGCTGCTTTGCTTCAGAAAGAGCGCCACCGGTGACCACAGGCAGAAGGGGGCCCCTGAGCAAGAACACTATAAGGGCCCTTTACACCCAAAGAGATCATCAAAACGCACAATTCCACCTGCTTTGGAGGTAGACTTGGGCCCCCTAACCTCTTGGTGTGTACACCCCTGCCCGTCACCATGGATTGTGCCTGGTATTGTAACCCTGTCTCATTGGAGTTTATGGAGCTGAGCTGCAATACCAGACACATCCTTGGGTGGCGCTGTTTCTAAAAGAAAGCAGCCTACTTTTATTCAATGTTAGACAACCCCTTTAAAGCACTTTTTTTGTTTCGCCACTTTAAATGTAAGCCCCCTTTCTTATACTCACCTTCCGGCAGCTTCACCATTTCCTGATACCGCGTAGTTCCCATAATGCCACCTTGTGACTGTAACTTCTGATTGTCTGGAAGTCAGAAGTTATGTTATATGAACTCAATGCTTCTCTATGAGAGTCAAGACGAGACCAGAATGAGGCCAGAATGAAACCAGAACAAGGTCAGAATGAGGTCAGAAAAAGACCAAAACAAGATGAGAACAAGGCATGTAGGAGAGCGGAATGAAGCCAGAATAAGACCAGAATAAATCCAGAATAAGACTAGAATGAGGCCAGAATGAGACAAGGATCAGGTCAGAATCAGACCAAAACAAGACCTGAACAAGGCATGTAGGAGAGCGGAATGAAGCCAGAATAAGACCAGAATAAATCCAGAATAAGACTAGAATGAGGCCAGAATGAGACAAGGATCAGGTCAGAATCAGACCAAAACAAGACCTGAACAAGGCATGTAGGAGAGCGGAATGAAGCCAGAATAAGACCAGAATGAGGCAAGAATCAGGTCAGAATCAGGTCAGAATCAGACCAAAACAAGACCTGAACAAGGCAAGAAGGGGACTGGAATGAGACCAGAACAAGGTCAGGACGAAGTCAAAATGAGAAAAGAACGAGGCTAGAACATGGTCAGAAAGAGGCCAGAATGAGACCAGAAAGAGGTTAGAATGAGACCAGGACAAGGTCAGAACAAGGCCAGAATTAGGTAAGAATGAGGCCAGATCGAGGTCAGAACAAAACCAAAACAAAACCAGAATGAGGCCAGAACAAGGTATGAACGAGGCCAGAATGAGACCAGAACGAGGCCAGAATGAGACCAGGACAAGGTCAGAACAAGCTCAGTACAAGGTCAGAATGAGGTCAGAACAAGGCCAGAAAGAGGTCAGGACGAAGTCAAAATGAGAAAAGAACGAGGCCAGAATGAGACCAGAAAGAGGCCAGAATGAAACCAGAACAAGGTCAGAATGAGGTCAGAAAAAGACCAAAACAAGATGAGAACAAGGCATGTAGGAGAGCGGAATGAAGCCAGAATAAGACCAGAATAAATCCAGAATAAGACTAGAATGAGGCCAGAATGAGACAAGGATCAGGTCAGAATCAGACCAAAACAAGACCTGAACAAGGCATGTAGGAGAGCGGAATGAAGCCAGAATAAGACCAGAATGAGGCCAGAATGAGACAAGGATCAGGTCAGAATCAGACCAAAACAAGATGAGAACAAGGCATGTAGGAGAGCGGAATGAAGCCAGAATAAGACCAGAATGAGGCAAGAATCAGGTCAGAATCAGGTCAGAATCAGACCAAAACAAGACCTGAACAAGGCAAGAAGGGGACTGGAATGAGACCAGAACAAGGTCAGGACGAAGTCAAAATGAGAAAAGAACGAGGCTAGAACATGGTCAGAAAGAGGCCAGAATGAGACCAGAAAGAGGCCAGAACAAGGTCAGAACGAGGCCAGAATGAGACCAGAAAGAGGTTAGAATGAGACCAGGACAAGGTCAGAACAAGGCCAGAATTAGGTAAGAATGAGGCCAGATCGAGGTCAGAACAAAACCAAAACAAAACCAGAATGAGGCCAGAACAAGGTATGAACGAGGCCAGAATGAGACCAGGACAAGGTCAGAACAAGCTCAGTACAAGGTCAGAATGAGGTCAGAACAAGGCCAGAAAGAGGTCAGGACGAAGTCAAAATGAGAAAAGAACGAGGCCAGAATGAGACCAGAAAGAGGCCAGAACAAGGTCAGAACAAGGTAAGAATGAGGCCAGATTGATGTCAGAACGAAACCAAAACAAGACCAGAATGAGGCCAGAACAAGGTATGAACAAGACCAGAACAAGGCCAGAATGAGGCCAGAACAAGGTCAGAACAAGCTCAGTACAAGGTCAGAACAAGCTCAGTACAAGGTCAGAATGAGGTCAGGACAAAGTCAAAATGAGAAACGAACAAGGCCAGGATGAGACTAGAATGAGGTCACTAGAACCTAGAAGTGGCTAGTCTAGAATGAGGTCAGAACAAAATCAGAACGAGACAAGAAGGAGGTAAGAACGAGGTCAGAACAAAGCAAGGGACCAGAACGAGGTCAGAATGAGGCCAGGACGAGACTAGAATGAGACCAGAACAAGGTCAGAACGAGACAAGAAGGAGGTAAGAACGAGGTCAGAACAAGGCAAGGGACCAGAACGAGGTCAGAACGAGGTTAGAAAAAGCCAGAAAGAGATCAGAAGGAGGTAAGAACAAAATCAGAATGAGACCAGAACAAGACCAGAAGTAGGTAAGAACGAGGTTAGAATGAAGTTAGAACGAGACCAGGATGAGACTAGAACGAAGCTAGAACAAGGAAAGCATGACCAAAACAAGGTCAGAACAAGGCCAGGATGAGACTAGAATAAGACCAGAACGAGGCCAGAACGAGATCAGGATGAGACTAGAATGAGACTAGAACGAGGTCAGAACGAGGTCAGGATGTGACTAGAATGAGACTAGAACAAGGCCAGAACGAGGTCAGGATGAGACTAGAATGAGACTAGAATGAGGCCAGAACGAGGTCAGGATGTGACTAGAATGAGACTAGAACAAGGCCAGAACGAGGTCAGGATGAGACTAGAATGAGACTAGAATGAGGCCAGAACGAGGTCAGGATGTGACTAGAATGAGACTAGAACAAGGCCAGAACGAGGTCAGGATGTGACTAGAATGAGACTAGAATGAGGCCAGAACGAAGTCAGGATGAGACTAGAATGAGACTAGAACAAGGCCAGAACGAAGTCAGGATGAGACTAGAATGAGACTAGAATGAGGCCAGAACGAGGTCAGGATGTGACTAGAATGAGACTAGAACAAGGCCAGAACGATGTCAGGATGAGACTAGAATGAGACTAGAACGAGGCCAGAACAAGGCCAGAACGAGGTCAGTACAAGGCCAGGATGAGGCTAGAGTAAGACCAGAACGAGGCCAGAACGAGATCAGGATGAGACTAGAATGAGTCCAGAACGAGGCCAGAACAAGATTAGAATGAGACTAGAATGAGACTAGAACGAGGCCAGAACAAGGCCAGAACAAGGCCAGAACGAGGTCAGTACAAGGTTAAAAAAAGTCAGAACGAGACCAGAAAGACGTAAAAACGAGGTCAGCACAAGGTCAGAACAAGACGAGAATGAGAGCGGAACATAGAACGAGGCCAGAATGTGACCAGAACCACACCAAAACATTTTTATTATTAAACAAGACCAGAATGAGGCAAGAAGGAGATCAGAACAAGGTGTGAACGAAGTCAGAACGAGAGCAGAATAAGGTTAAAAAAAGAGTTCAGAATGAGGCTCTCATAGACTTGTGTTGAGTTGTGACTTCCGGCGCCTCCATGAACCTCTGGAGCTTCCGACAGGTAACAAATCTCTGGAGATCGACCGATAGAGGATGAAGCCTCCAGAAGCTGATTATAATACAGGGGGCTTTGATTTCACCATTGTGCCATCAAAAAGGCTGGAGGGTGCTATAATTATTGGGGGCATTGACAATACATTTGATTCCGGCATTAATACAATTCGATGGAATTAACGATTAACGAGGTTCATAGCGTATAAAAGAGGTTTTCTTATAAAGCGAAGCTGCGGGAAACGAGTGATCGGGGCTGTGATATTAATATCTCAATCATATAATGTGTCCTGTGAATTATTGTACTGTGGTGATAAAATAATTATTGTTTAAAGGGTTTACCTGATAACAGAGAGCAATAGGGGATTTGAATGGAAGCAAAATCACAGAGGAACAAGACCCCCTTCATTATTTGGTGGACGAATTCCAGACATTCTGACTTGAGCACATCATTTCTCATATGTCTATGAGACCGGTCAGTTTGGATCAGGACGCCAGCGGGGATCCGGTCATCACAGTCCTCAGTTACAGGCATAGTGCCACAAACAGAATATAAGAGTATACAGACATTACAGCCGGGGATCACAGAATATAAGAGTATACAGACATTACAGCCGGGGATCACAGAATATAAGAGTATACAGACATTACAGCCAGGGATCACAGAATATAAGAGTATACAGACATTACAGCCGGGATCACAGAATATAAGAGTATACAGACATTACAGCCGGGGATCACAGAATATAAGAGTATACAGACATTACAGCCGGAGATCACAGAATATAAGAGTATACAGACATTACAGCCGGGGATCACAGAATATAAGAGATACAGACATTACAGCCGGGATCACAAGATATAAGATATATAGACATTACAGCCGGGGATCACAGAATATAAGAGTATACAGACATTATAGCCGGGGATCACAAGATATAAGAATATATAGACATTACAGCCGGGGATCACAGAATATAAGAGTATACAGACATTACAGCCGGGGATCACAGAATATAAGAGTATACAGACATTACAGCCGGGGATCACAGAATATAAGAGTATACAGACATTACAGCCGGGGATCACAGAATATAAGAGTATACAGACATTACAGCCGGGGATCACAGAATATAAGAGTATACAGACATTACAGCCGGGGATCACAGAATATAAGAGTATACAGACATTACAGCCGGGGATCACAGAATATAAGAGTATACAGACATTACAGCCGGGGATCACAGACTATAAGAGTATACAGACATTACAGCTGGGGATCACAGGAAATAAGAGTATACAGACATTACAGCCGGGGATCACAGAATATAAGAGTATACAGACATTACAGCCGGAGATCACAGAATATAAGAGTATACAGACATTACAGCCAGGGATCACAGAATATAAGAGTATACAGACATTACAGCTGGGATCACAGAATATAAGAGAATACAGACATTACAGCCGGGGATCACAGAATATAAGAGTATACAGACATTACAGCCGGGGATCACAGAATATAAGAGTATACAGACATTACAGCCGGGGATCACAGACTATAAGAGTATACAGACATTACAGCTGGGGATCACAGGATATAAGAGTATACAGACATTACAGCCAGGGATCACAGAATATAAGAGTATACAGACATTACAGCCGGGGATCACAGAATATTAGAGTATACAGACATTACAGCCGGAGATCACAGAATATAAGAGTATACAGACATTACAGCCGGGGATCACAGAATATAAGAGTATACAGACATTACAGCTGGGGATCACAGAATATAAGAGTATACAGACATTACAGCCAGGATCACAGAATATAAGAGTATACAGACATTACAGCCGGAGATCACAGAATATAAGAGTATACAGACATTACAACCGGGGATCACAGAGTATAAGAGTATACAGACATTACAGCCGGGGATCACAGAGTATAAGAGTATACAGACATTACAGCCAGGGATCACAGAATATAAGAGTATACAGACATTACAGCCGGGGATCACAGAATATAAGAGTATACAGACATTACAGCCGGGGATCACAGAATATAAGAGTATACAGACATTACAGCCGGGGATCACAGAATATAAGACTATACAGCCATTACAGCCAAGGATCACAGAAAATAAGAGTATACAGACATTACAGCCAGGGATCACAGAATATAAGAGTATACAGACATTACAGCCGGGGATCACAGAATATAAGAGTATACAGACATTACAGCCGGGGATCACAGAATATAAGAGTATACAGACATTACAGCTGGGGATCACAGAATATAAGAGTATACTGACATTACAGCCGGGGATCACAGAATATAAGAGTATACAGACATTACAGCCGGGGATCACAGAATATAAGAGTATACAGACCTTACAGCTGGGGATCACAGAATATAAGAGTATACAGACATTACAGCCAGGGATCACAGAATATAAGAGTATACAGACATTACAGCCGGGGATCACAGAATATAAGAGTATACTGACATTACAGCCGGGGATCACAGAATATAAGAGTATACAGACATTACAGCCGGGGATCACAGAATATAAGAGTATACAGACATTACAGCCAGGGATCACAGAATATAAGAGTATACAGACACTACAGCTGGGGATCACAGAATATAAGAGAATACAGACATTACAGCCGGGGATCACAGAATATAAGAGTATACAGACATTACAGCCGGGGATCACAGAATATAAGAGTATACAGACATTACAGCCGGGGATCACAGAATATAAGAGTATACAGACATTACAGCCAGGGATCACAGAATATAAGAGTGTACAGACATTACATCCGGGGATCACAGAATATAAGAGTGTACAGACATTACGGCCGGGGATCACAGAATATAAGACTATACAGACATTACAGCCGGGGATCACAGAATATAAGAGTATACAGACATTACAGCCGGGGATCACAGGATATAAGAGCATACAGACATTACAGCTAGGATCACAGAATATAAGAGTATCCAATTGTGGAACTTATTATTATTATAAGATCTATTAATTAAAATGTACAATTGTTCGTGGCACAACCCCTTTAAGACCAACTAAACATATACACCATGTTCTAAATTATTATGCAAATGTTCTTTTTCTCTGATATTCATAAATGGTCGATGCAAATGACAGTTGTGGCGCCCCCGCGACCAGGGCGGCCACAGGGTGAACTGCAGCCAGACGAGGTAAAACGGTCGACTCAAAAACACCCCCCCCCACACACCGACACACTCTGACCCTGAGCCAATCACTCTATGCAGGGCACGGGGTGGCGGGAGTTTACAGCAGTGTGGGTGGAGCATAGAAAACACAACACAGACAAGTTAGTAGTTAGTCAGGAGAGTTGGTGGAGAACGGTTGGTAGAGACTGAGACACCTGGAGGATGGTTGTGATTCCCGGAGGAGAGGTTCCCTGGAGGACGCAGAACCTTGGAGGCAGAATTCCCAAGGGAGAAAGCTCACTCTAGAGACGGAGGCGAGGGGAAAGCACCACAGTAGCAAGAAACTGAAGGAGCCTGGTGAGCCCACATTATACCTGGGTCAGTGGAGGGCTAGGCCAAGACAGCCAGAGAGCCGGCTCTGTAGAGCTGACCGGGGAGACTTTAAGACCCCAATCATGAGACATCCCGGCGTGGTACGGGGACTCTAAAGACCACAATCACGAGACACACCGGCGTGGTACAGGAACTCTAAGACCCCAATCACGAGACACACCGGCATGGTACGGGGACTCTAACCCCAATCACGAGACATCCCGGCATGGTACTGTGACTCTAAAACCCCAATCACGAGACACACCGGCGTGGTACGGGGACTCTAAGACCCCAATCACGACACACACCGGCGTGGTACGGGGACTCTAAGACCCCAATCACGACACACACCGGCGTGGTACGGGGACTCTAAGACCCCAATCACGAGACACACCGGCGTGGTATGGGGACTCTAAGACCCCAATCACGAGACACACCGTCGTGGTACGGGGACTCTAAGACCCCAATCATGAGACACACCAGCGTGGTACGGGGACTCTAAGACCCCAATCATGAGACACACCAGCGTGGTACGGGGACTCTAAGACCCCAATCATGAGACACACCAGCGTGGTACGGGGACTCTAAGACCCCAATCACGAGACACACCGTGCTGCAGTTAAACCCGGGTCCCGGAAGGGTGTAAGAACTAAGACCGAGATCTGTGTTGTAAACTGTTTGCTAACACCTTGAACAGTAAAGTACCCGGTGAGCTCAGAAGTGCCTGAGACAGTTCCTTTCCCGCGCCGCAGCAGTGTCCCCCGCCTTCGGAGCCACCTCCTGGCTATCCCCTGCTTGCTGGCTGGAGAGGCTGCAGATAAGGAACCGGAGCAGCATCCAGAGTACGCAATCCCCACACCACACCTGCCCTGATGACATCCAGCCGTACCCGTGAAGGGCTCTCCATCTCAGCTGCGCCTCACCATCGTCCCCAGTAGGAGTACGGCAGCGGTGGTCCCCATTGACCACACACCACGGGTGGCGTCACGACAAGTGCCTGTACATATTCCCTTCTTTTTGGACTGAGCCCAGGCCACAGGACTGGGTCACGACCCCCGTGACTCCCCAGTGAAAGAGGCAGCGATCCGGTGCCTGAGTACCCCACGGCCTCACAGTCAGTGTATTAGGTCATCACCCGTTAGAGTATACATCGAGTTTTATTGAATAAACCTTCCAATGATAACAATATAATCGTCAAAATCAAACAAACTGTAAATGCCCTGTTCCACATTATTAGGCACAGGAGAGTTTGTAAACATTTCATATGTTTGAAAGAACTGAAAATGCTGATTTGTTGAATTTGCAGCATTAGGAGGTCACATTCACTGAGATAAAAAGCTATTTACCTCCAAACCCTCCTAACAGGCCAAGTTACATGGTAACACAGGAACCCTTCTTTGATGTCACCTTCACAATTCTTGCATCCTTTGATATTGTGAGTTTCTGGAGAGTTTCTGCTTGTATTTCTTTGCATGATGTCAGAGTCGCCTCCCAGAGCTGCTGTTTTGATGTGAGCTGCCTCCCACCCTCATAGATCTTTTGCTTGATTATACTCCTAAGGTTCTCTATAGGGTTGAGGTCAGGGGAAGATGGTGGCCACACCATGAGTTTATCTCCTTTTATGCCCATAGAAGCCAATGGCACAGAGGTATTCTTTGCAGCATGAGATGGGGCATTGTCCTGCATGAAGATGATTTTGCTCCTGTTTCTGCTTTTTGTACCATGGAAGAAAGTTCTCAGTCAGAAACTCTATATACTTTGCAGAGGTCATTTTCACACTTTCAGGAACCTTAAAGGGGCCTACCAGCTGTTTCCCCATGATTCTGGCCCAAAACATCATTTTTTATAGAACCTCATCAGGGTCCGTATACCTTATGGCGAGGGGTATAATGAGCGGGGTCACAGGGGTCGCGGCTGCGAGCGGGCCCGGGGCTAGAGGGGCCCGCTGTTTCAGCCAGATCTGTGACCTCGCAGATTCAGGCCCCTGTACGGTGATATAGGCTGCTGTCACACGCCCAGTAGCTGTGACCAGTCTGCGGAAGAGCGAGAAGGGCCCGTGCATGAGAGTGATGTCACTGTTATACAGGGGTCTCCAGTCCCTGCACCACAATGTCGGCTGGACAAGGAGAAGGGCTATATATACTAGGAAGGGGACACAAGGAGGACCATATATACCAGGAAGGGGACACAAGGAGGACCATATATACCAGGAAGGGGACACAAGGAGGACCATATATACCAGGAAGGGGACACAGAGAGGACCATATATATTAGGAAGGGGACACAAGGAGGACCATATATACCAGGAAGGGGACACAAGGAAGACCATATATACCAGGAAGGGGACACAAGGAGGACCGTATATACCAGGAAGGAGACACAAGGAGGACCATATATACCAGGAAGGGGACACAAGGAAGACCATATATACCAGGAAGGGGACACAAGGAGGACCATATATACCAGGAAGGGGACACAAGGAGGACCGTATATACCAGGAAGGGGACACAAGGAAGACCATATATACCAGGAAGGGGACACAAGGAGGACCATATATACCAGGAAGGGCACACAAGGAGGACCATATATACCAGCAAGGGGACACAAGGAGGACCATATATACCAGGAAGGGGACACAAGGAGGACCATATATACCAGGAAGGGGACACAAGGAGGACCATATATACCAGGAAGGGGACACAAGGAAGACCATATATATCAGGAAGGGGACACAAGGAGGACCATATATACCAGGAAGGGGCACAATGAGGACCATATATACCAGGAAGGGACACAAGGAGGACCATATATACCAGCAAGGGGACACAAGGAGGACCATATATATCAGGAAGGGGACACAAGGAGGACCATATATACCAGGAAGGGGCACAATGAGGACCATATATACCAGGAAGGGGACACAAGGAGGACCATATATACCAGCAAGGGGACACAAGGAGAACCCATATATACCAGGAAGGGGACACAAGGAGGACCATATATACCAGGAAGGAGACCCAAGGAGACCATATATACCAGGAGGGAGACACAAGGAGGACCATATATACCAGGAAGGGGACACAAGGAGGACCATATATACCAGGAAGGGGACACAAGGAGGACCATATATACCAGGAAGGAGACACAAGGAGGACCATATATACCAGCAAGGGGACACAGAGAGGACCATATATACCAGGAAGTAGACACAAGGAGGACCATATATACCAGGAAGGGGACACAAGGAGGACCATATATACCAGGAAGGAGACACAAGGAGGACCATATATACCAGGAAGGGGACACAAGGAGGACCATATATACCAGGAAGGGGACACAAGGAGGACCATATATACCAGCAAGGGGACACAGAGAGGACCATATATACCAGGAAGGAGACACAAGGAGAACCATATATACCAGGAAGGGGACACAAGGAGGACCATATATACCAGGAAGGAGACATAAGGAGGACCATATATACCAGGAAGGAGACACAAGGAGGACCATATATACCAGGAAGGGGACACAAGGAGGACCATATATACCAGGAAGGGGACACAAGGAGGACCATATATACCAGGAAGGGGACACAAGGAGGACCATATATACCAGGAAGGGGACACAAGGAGGACCATATATACCAGGAAGGGGACACAAGAAGGACCATATATACCAGGAAGGGGAACATATATACCAGGAAATATACAAGGACCCATACATCTGAAGAACATTGTGTGTGTGTGTGGGGGGTTACATTTCACACCGGGGCCCATCAGACTTTAGTTATGTCACTGGTTATGGGCGACATTAATGATCTTTTCTCACTGGTGACTTTGATACTTTGTAGTTATTCCACTGTTGTGAGTGAGAGCGGCTGCAGTGTAAATCAAGGGGAGAATAGGAACATTTTTAAGACTTAAACATAAAGAAAAAAACAGTGATTATCTATTACCTAGAGATAGTGACCAATACCTATAGGTTTTATATATGGTATTCTGTGCAAGTGAGACAGGAATACTATAGTCCGTATGACTCAGGGAGTCCCCCGAGAGGGGAGACTGCGGAGAAAGTTACTGATGATGAACAATACAGCAGCCAATGAGAATAGCTCTGATATTGGAGGAATGGGGGGGGAAACGCAATATAATGATTAATTATAATTGGACTTTTGGGTGTTAATGAGACTCCTGCAGATACCGCAGATCCGAGCCATAACAGGTAACGCCAACCTGAACACCTCGGCGAGCAGATGGGGATATATAACCCGAGGAGACGTGATTTATGTGGTTATTGCAGGACACTTCCCTCCTCCATCGATTGTCCTGATTTGTCCTGCAGTATTGGTCAATACAAGCAATACTGCACTGTCTGTTAATGATGGGTCACATAGCAACTAAGATGATGCTTTTTTTGTGCCAGATGACTTATTTTCTAACATTTTTCTGTGCTCTTATAAAATCTGCATTTTAGGGCTGTGTAGGTGTGGATAGGGAGCAGGGCAATGTGACAGCAGAGAAGGGTTTAACAGAGACATAACTGAGCTGTGTGGAGCCAGATGACAGATCAGAAGCTTGTGCCAAGAAAAGAGGAGTTTGCACTGTCCTGACATTCTAACATTGCTCAGCAACTGTGCTGTAATCTGAGCTAATCTGATACATTGTTTCCTTATCAGATGCAGTCAGCAGTGTGGCCACGCCCCCTTTCCCTTATATGGTTACATGCCTTGTATTTAGTGTGAAGACGGATCTGAGTGAGAATGAACATATGTCAGCTTCACACACAGTCTAGTGGGGACACCTTGTGGAAGGTTTATGAATAGTTGTCAACCAGAATTTTCTAATGAAGTATATTAGAGAGTTAATTAAAATCACTTGCTCTACATTATTATAAATAAAAATTTAAATGGCGATTACACTTTAAGTCAAGCGAGTAGAAGAAACTTTGTAATATAGCTTAACAGAGAAATATGCTTCTTTTTCCACTTATGAGCCACCTTTTATCTGACTCTTAAACTCCTTATTCACTATAAAAAAATAAATACAAGCTAAAATCCATCTTGGTGAAAACGACTTGTAGAGAGATCATATTATAGCTGCCTATGGAAGTCTATGGAGAAGGGAAGGAGGGAGGGAGATATAGAGCTGATTCCTGTGCTTCCTGCAGCTCAATTGTCAGCTTTGCTGTGGTGATTGGGACAGAGTCAGCAGAGGGTCATAGATTTAGAGTCCCTGTGTCACAAGTGTGTCATGGCTTGATGTGATCTCGGGGGGGATCTGGGATCAGAAGGTGACAACGCTTAGTTGATCCCAGATCCTCTTTAGAGCTCACTCATCGTTCATCGTGAGTAAAAGTTTATTTAATGTCATCCAGTGCTAAAGGGGTTAATGTCCCTTTTCTATCCTGCTGTGATTAAACAGGTAGTTGTAATCTCCAGCTGCAGCCACTCCCTTCTGCTATATAAACCCACTCCTTGCTTTCTCCTATGCTGGCTATAGGTTAATCTATACTGACCTGTGAAAGAGCTGCCTTTGGAGAAAGCAGTGGGGATCTTTCAAGCTGATGGAAGTGGAGTGGAACTGGAGTCTATGTTGAATCTGTTTCCTTGTCTGTCCACCTTCCTCTATGTTGTCTTTATTTTAGTAATCAGTGTCTTGCTGGCCTGCGCACTAGTCAAGACTAGTCCAGGGTCAACAGGGCCTAGGCACGTGATTGCGCACAGGGGGAAGGACCCATCTAGGGATGTTAGGGAGCTCAGGAATCGTTCATAGGTGAGCTCAGGAGGTGAACCCTCTACTCTCCCCCTATCATCAGGGCCTTCCTTTGCATCTTCCCGGTTTACCCCTTTTGTCTCGCTATAGCTTCCTCATATATTAAAGATGCAGTAGCAGGTAACAGGACTGTTTAGTGTATGGGACTTTTTAGTAAAACTGCACTGCATCTTGTTCAGGACTTGTTTTTTCAGAGACTACCATTCCCAGGCCTCCTGGGTGGGACTGAGTTATTGTCTTTGCTACAACAGCTGAGTGAACTTTGCCATTGACTTTCCTTTTACAGCATCTCCCAGTGGTACAGAGCATAAAGACTGCCCTGCTATTTGTTTAATCCTGTGTGGATTTTCCTAAAAGGCTTCATTTAATATTTTCACTGTGTGTTTATGGACTTTGATTTGCCACTGAACCTCGTTTAATCACCGTGTGTTACAATACAGTCCTTTTTCACTGATAAACTTTGTTTCAGTTGTGTCTTGTCTTACGCAAAAAGATTCCTGAGCTATCCATTCTACTTATTGCACCTTTTTTACTGCTGCACACTGAGCGGCCCTTCACTCCGGTGTGACATCCTGCTGGAGAGTAAAGGCGCATTTACGCTATGCTTAGTTCACTCGAAGTCTAAACACGCTGTCGAACACCCAATGAATGAGCAAAACACTTGTTTATTTTTTGGTTTGCACGAATAGTGCCACGATGGTATCTCTTAGGTTTGGAGACTTATGACTTGTTTGTGACCTGTGTCTCATTCCTGTATTGAGACTTTATATTAACGTGTTTCTTTCCTTTGGCAGTGTAGGAGTTAATGTCAAATTCTGTTGCTGCAATGCTCCTTAGTTCTCTTCCCAGGTGTGGCTACTTTGTGATCACTCCCATTTCCTTTATATGGTCACATGATCCAGCATTCCTTGCTGGTGATTGAACTCATTCCTGGCCTGTCTGACTGAGGTGAAAGAGCTATTATGGAGAAGCTGACCGTTGCTCTTACTTTGGAGACTTATGACTGGTTGTGACCTGTGTCTCATTCCTGTATTGAGACTTTATATTAACGTGTTTCTTTCCTTTGGCAGTGCAGGAGTTCATGTCAGTTTCTGTTGCTGCAATGCTCCTGAGTTCTCTTTCCAGGTGTGGCTACTTTGTGATCACTCCCATCTCCTTTATATAGTCACATGGTCCAGCATCCCTTGCTGGTGATTGAAGTCATTACTGGCCTGTCTACCTGAGGTGAAGGAACTATTCTGGAGAAGCTGACCGTTGCTAAGCTATCTGCTGCCTAGGAGAGCGGCAGCAGGTGTGAAGTTGTTTGTTGTTCCCCTGCCTGTCTTTCCTTCCCCTCTTGTTACAACTAAAGGAAAGAAAAGCACAGAATAGGGTGTTATCTGTGTTGCAGTTTGTGTGAGAAGTGGATAGTATCACACTCACCTTGTTTGGTTGTGTGTGGCACAACCACTATCGAGCCTGCAGCAATCAGCCAAGTGTTCATACGAAGCAAGCGAAGTGAAGGATCCGATTTGTCCTTGGTTGCACACGAAACGCGTCGAGATTCTATACCAATAAAGGTTCCTGGATGACCAGCAACTCCGTTGGTTTTTCTTCCCTCGAAACGGTATCGACAGCGTGATCACAGGGCTGGATCCTTCACTTCGCTTGCTTCCCTCTTGTTGATTTTAGTGTAGTAGTTGGGACTAGTGCTTTAGGGTTAACATCAGGGCCAACGAGGGACTAGGTATCCTGCTCGGCGACGGGGGTGAAAGAACCCATATAGGGATAGTAGGGAGATCAGGGGACAGCCACAGGTGAGTGCAGGAGGTCTCCTCTATGAGAAGGGTCCTCCATTGTATTTGTGCCCCGTCTGTTGCTTTATGTAGTGCGCCGGACACCATTGCTCTGTGACCACCACTGTGCCGCACTTTAACCGGACGCTCCCTGACAAATAATTACCGTTCTCGGCAGCACATCGAGCTTTCGAGAACGAGGCTTTTTTTTTACAACTCTTCCATGTATTTCAGAATCCATGAAGCTGATACTTTCCACTGTACTAGATCTACACTGACAATGCAGGAAGGAAGAGTCTCCAGATCGTCCGCGACCCTGCAACCTTCCCATAAAGACAGTCTCAGTGTGAAGGTCACGTAGAGACATCCCAGAGTATTTTTATACTTCCCATTACCCTTTCAGTGTCCGATCGTCATGTGACATCTTCCATTGTCACTTTTGCATTTTTCACACTTTGTTATTTTTTTTTCAATTAGTCGTAAAAGAACACAACAATCCGATATCACCGAGTCCCAAAAAGTTAAGAAAAACTTTTGTTTGATTTTGTGTCAAAAAAAGTTAATGTAACTCTTCAATTCTTTCTATTATGGACACAAGACGTCTTTCTTTATCAGACGGGTCCGCCCCGGAACCACTAACAATGGTAGAAAGTACTGCAATTCCAAACCGACTTGCTGTGCACATGTTTCGCCTTTTTGAGCTATTTCAGGCTTCGAAAGCCATAAGGGGGATACAAGAAGTGTCCCGACCATTGTTCTGGCGGCTGCTCCTCGCTGCTCTTAAATATAGAGTTAGGAAAGAAAGTTCATGTGGCTAGAAAACGTCCAGAGAGACCCCAAAAAGGACAAACACCACCAGCGTTTTCCAGAAGTATCTTTGTCAGGGGGTATGCCGATGTCTTAAAGTGTGTACATACTCTATGGAAGAAGGCGACTGGCTACATTGTGAATGGCCGGTATGTATCACAGACGTGGTCATCCTCTGCGAGGTTAGGTATAGAGTGTTTAATCTGGGACCATGAGTTTTGTTAAAGCATTCAGGGCCAGGTTTACAGATAACTGGAGAGACGGGTGGGTCTGGCTATCCACATACCTACTGTCAGTTCTATTGGTCCTATACCACACTTCTGAAGGCACTCTGGCTCTCCATCAGGTCACTAGCTACTCCTCCTCCTCTGGGCTGAGGTGGTGAGCAGGCATAGAGTCAGCGATGTCATGGGATCACTGAGAGGCAGATTTAAACCGGCTAGATCCTGCGTGCTGCGCGGATTATTCTCAGTTGGGTTGGGGTGATAGGTGTGTAGTGCTTTGAGCTCTTTGGTTTAAGCTTGTCCCTTCCTTTTCCTGCCTAGTTTCTGCATTGCTTATTTTGTTATTGGTGTGTCTGATCCGACTTTGGCTTGTTTGTCCAGTCACCAGCGGCCGCGGGGTTTGCCACCTGGAAAGGCCTCTGCTAAAGTGTCCCCCTTACCAGGACTGGGAGGTGGGTGAAGAATACCCCGGCCCTTAGGGGTGCGCAGTAGCGGGATGGCAAACGCCAACTGTGAACGGCATCCTGTTGTGTTGCAGTTTGGTAAGTCCACTGTGTATGGGGGCTTTCCTATTTCACCGACAGATGGTGGTGAAGGTTTGGACATACTGAATTTCACCATCCTAGGGGACAGAAGCTACCACCAGTGGTTGAACAGAAGATGTCTGTGAGAGTAGCGTGGTCCCGAGGAATAGATGTCGGAAAAATGAGTGCTCTACTGCCCACTATTAAAGCTGTATGGTGACCTTAAAATGTCCTTCACATGGTCCCGCTGAAATGGCTAATGAGAACATTGCTCATGAATGGGTAGTGAAATTGTGAAGACACTGCTTTTCTCAGTACATGCTGGGGGTTAATGTTCTTAATTTAGCCAGACGTATTGACCTTTTGTTTGTTATCTCATGTTTGCAAAGTCATTGTTTATTGCCAGACTATGCAGAGTTTCCCATTGTCCAAGTTTGTGTATTGCTAATTTAATGTAAATTACCTGACCCCCTCTGTTGGAGACTCAGTCATGACTCAGGCTCAGGATATATAAAAAGGGATTTATTCAGTCACCAGAGAGAGATGGTGCAAGACCTAGCCTAGGCACTTTGGTGCTGGCTAGGGGATCAGAACCTGGATTAAATGATACATGACCCAGCCTAGGCACTTCGGCAGCAGCTAGGGGATCAGAACCTGGATTATGGTTGGGGGGGAAGGATCGGACATATTGAATTTCACCATGATAGGGGACTTAACCTGCCGCCAGGAGTTGAACAGAGCATGTCTGTGAGAGTAGCATGTTGGAAGAATGAGCGTTCTACTGCCCACTATTAAAGTTGTATGGTCACCTTAAAATGTCTCCGGCCCTCTCTTGGTCCCCCTGGAATGGCTAACGAGAATGTCTCTCATGAATGGGTAGAGAAAATTGTGAAGACACAGCTTTCCTCAGTGCATGGCGGGGATTAATGTTCTTAATTTGGCCAGATGTATTGACCTGTTGCTTGTTATCTCATGTTTGCTATTCATTGTTTATTGGCAGACTATTCGGAGTCTCCCATTGTCCAAGTTTGTGTATTGCTAATTTAATGTATATTACAAGACCCTCTCACCCCCTCTGTCAAGAGACTCGGTCATGGCTCAAAAGGAAATTATGTATGCATCTTGAAATCTAACCAATATGAGCCCAGCCTTATTCCACCAATCCTGTAACAACACATTGTATCCTGAGGTGTAGGCTCAGGATATATAAAAAGGGATTTAATCTAGTCAAAAGAGAGGGATGATGCATGACCCAGCCTAGGCTCTCCGGTGCCAGCTATGGGATCAGAACCTGAATTAAATGATGCATGACCCAGCCTAGGCTCTCCGGTGCTGGCTATGGGATCAGAACCTGAATGAAATGATGCATGACCCAGCCTAGGCTCTCCGGTGCCGGCTATGGGATCAGAACCTGAATTAAATGATGCATGACCCAGCCTAGGCTCTTCAGTGCCAGCTATGGGATCAGAACCTGAATTAAATGATGCATGACCCAGCCTAGGCTCTCCGGTGCCAGCTATGGGATCAGAACCTGAATTAAATGATGCATGACCCAGACTAGGCTCTTCGGTGCTGGCTATCGGATCAGAACCTGAATGAAATGATGCATGACCCAGCCTGGGCTCTTCGGTGCCAGCTATGGGATCAGAACCTGAATGAAATGATTAATGACCCAGCCTAGGCTCTTCGGTGCCAGCTATGGGATCAGAACCTGAATTAAATGATGCATGACCCAGCCTAGGCTCTCCGGTGCCAGCTATGGGATCAGAACCTGAACTAAATGATGCATGACCCAGCCTAGGCTCTCCGGTGCTGGCTATGGGATCAGAACCTGAATGAAATGATGCATGACCCAGCCTAGGCTCTCCGGTGCCAGCTATGGGATCAGAACCTGAATTAAATGATATATGACCCAGCCTAGGCTCTCCGGTGCCAGCTATGGGATCAGAACCTGAATTAAATGATACATGACCCAGCCTAGGCTCTTCGGTGCCAGCTACGGGATCAGAACCTGAATGAAATGATGCATGACCCAGCCTAGGCTCTTCAGTGCCAGCTATGGGATCAGAACCTGAATGAAATGATGCATGACCCAGCCTAGGCTCTCCGGTGCTGGCTATGGGATCAGAACCTGAATGAAATGATGCATGACCCAGCCTAGGCTCTCCGGTGCCAGCTATGGGATTAGAACCTGAATGAAATGATGCATGACCCAGCCTAGGCTCTCCGGTGCTGGCTATGGGATCAGAACCTGAATTAAATGTTGCATGACCCAGCCTAGGCTCTCCGGTGCCAGCTATGGGATCAGAACCTGAATTAAATGATGCATGACCCAGCCTAGGCTCTTCAGTGCCAGCTATGGGATCAGAACCTGAATTAAATGATGCATGACCCAGCCTAGGCTCTTCGGTGCCAGCTATGGGATCAGAACCTGAATGAAATGATGCATGACCCAGCCTAGGCTCTCCGGTGCCAGCTATGGGATCAGAACCTGAATTAAATGATACATGACCCAGCCTAGGCTCTCCGGTGCTGGCTATGGGATCAGAACCTGAATCACGGTAAATGATGCATGACCCAGCCTAGGCTCTCCGGTGCCAGCTATGGGATCAGAACCTGAATTAAATGATGCATGACCCAGCCTAGGCTCTCCGGTGCCAGCTATGGGATCAGAACCTGAATGAAATGATACATGACCCAGCCTAGGCTCTTCGGTGCCAGCTATGGGATCAGAACCTGAATGAAATGATGCATGACCCAGCCTAGGCTCTTCAGTGCCAGCTATGGGATCAGAACCTGAATGAAATGATGCATGACCCAGCCTAGGCTCTCCGGTGCTGGCTATGGGATCAGAACCTGAATGAAATGATGCATGACCCAGACTAGGCTCTCCGGTGCCAGCTATGGGATCAGAACCTGAATGAAATGATGCATGACCCAGCCTAGGCTCTCCGGTGCCAGCTATGGGATCAGAACCTGAATTAAATGATGCATGACCCAGCCTAGGCTCTTCGGTGCCAGCTATGGGATCAGAACCTGAATTAAATGATGCATGACCCAGCCTAGGCTCTCCGGTGCTGGCTATGGGATCAGAACCTGAATTAAATGATGCATGACCCAGCCTAGGCTCTCCGGTGCCAGCTATGGGATCAGAACCTGAATTAAATGATGCATGACCCAGCCTAGGCTCTCCGGCGCCGGCTATGGGATCAGAACCTGAATTAAATGATACATGACCCAGCCTAGGCTCTTCGGTGCCAGCTATGGGATCAGAACCTGAATTAAGTGATGCATGACCCAGCCTAGGCTCTCCGGTGCCAGCTATGGGATCAGAACCTGAATGAAATGATGCATGACCCAGCCTAGGCTCTCCGTGTGCTGGCTATGGGATCAGAACCTGAATTAAATGATGCATGACCCAGCCTAGGCTCTCCGGTGCTGGCTATGGGATCAGAACCTGAATTAAATGATGCATGACCCAGACTAGGCTCTCCGGTGCCAGCTATGGGATCAGAACCTGAATGAAATGATGCATGACCCAGCCTAGGCTCTCCGGTGCCAGCTATGGGATCAGAACCTGAATGAAATGATGAATGACCCAGCCTAGGCTCTTCGGTGCCAGCTATGGGATCAGAACCTGAATTAAATGATGCATGACCCAGCCTAGGCTCTCCGGTGCTGGCTATGGGATCAGAACCTGAATTAAATGATGCATGACCCAGCCTAGGCTCTTCAGTGCCAGCTATGGGATCAGAACCTGAATTAAATGATGCATGACCCAGCCTAGGCTCTTCAGTGCCAGCTATGGGATCAGAACCTGAATGAAATGATGCATGACCCAGCCTAGGCTCTCCGGTGCCAGCTATGGGATCAGAACCTGAATTAAATGATACATGACCCAGCCTAGGCTCTCCGGTGCTGGCTATGGGATCAGAACCTGAATGAAATGATGCATGACCCAACCTAGGCTCTCCGGTGCCAGCTATGGGATCAGAACCTGAATGAAATGATGCATGACCCAGCCTAGGCTCTCCGGTGCCAGCTATGGGATCAGAACCTGAATTAAATGATGCATGACCCAGCCTAGGCTCTTCGGTGCCAGCTATGGGATCAGAACCTGAATGAAATGATGCATGACCCAGCCTAGGCTCTCCGGTGCTGGCTATGGGATCAGAACCTGAATTAAATGATGCATGACCCAGCCTAGGCTCTTCGGTGCCAGCTATGGGATCAGAACCTGAATTAAATGATGCATGACCCAGTCTAGGCTCTCCGGTGCCAGCTATGGGATCAGAACCTGAATGAAATGATGAATGACCCAGCCTAGGCTCTCCGGTGCTGGCTATGGGATCAGAACCTGAATTAAATGATGCATGACCCAGTCTAGGCTCTCCGGTGCCAGCTATGGGATCAGAACCTGAATTAAATGATGCATGACCCAGCCTATGCTCTTCAGTGCCAGCTATGGGATCAGAACCTGAATTAAATGATGCATGACCCAGTCTAGGCTCTCCGGTGCCAGCTATGGGATCAGAACCTGAATTAAATGATGCATGACCCAGCCTAGGCTCTCCGGTGCCAGCTATGGGATCAGAACCTGAATGAAATGATGAATGACCCAGCCTAGGCTCTCCGGTGCTGGCTATGGGATCAGAACCTGAATTAAATGATGCATGACCCAGCCTAGGCTCTCCGGTGCTGGCTATGGGATCAGAACCTGAATTAAATGATGCATGACCCAGCCTAGGCTCTCCGGTGCCAGCTATGGGATCAGAACCTGAATTAAATGATGCATGACCCAGCCTAGGCTCTCCGGTGCTGGCTATGGGATCAGAACCTGAATTAAATGATGCATGACCCAGCCTATGCTCTTCAGTGCCAGCTATGGGATCAGAACCTGAATTAAATGATGCATGACCCAGTCTAGGCTCTCCGGTGCCAGCTATGGGATCAGAACCTGAATTAAATGATGCATGACCCAGCCTAGGCTCTCCGGTGCTGGCTATGGGATCAGAACCTGAATTAAATGATGCATGACCCAGCCTAGGCTCTCCGGTGCCAGCTATGGGATCAGAACCTGAATTAAATGATGAATGACCCAGCCTAGGCTCTTCGGTGCCAGCTATGGGATCAGAACCTGAATTAAATGATGCATGACCCAGCCTAGGCTCTCCGGTGCTGGCTATGGGATCAGAACCTGAATTAAATGATGCATGACCCAGCCTAGGCTCTCCGGTGCTGGCTATGGGATCAGAACCTGGATTAAATGATGCATGACCCAGCCTAGGCTCTTCAGTGCCAGCTATGGGATCAGAACCTGAATTAAATGATGCATGACCCAGCCTAGGCTCTCCGGTGCCAGCTATGGGATCAGTACCTGAATGAAATGATGCATGACCCAGCCTAGGCTCTCCGGTGCCAGCTATGGGATCAGAACCTGAATTAAATGATACATGACCCAGCCTAGGCTCTCCGGTGCTGGCTAGGGGGATCAGAGCCTGGGTTAGGGTTGGGAGGATTGGACATATTGCATTTCACCATCCTAGGAGTTGAACAGAGCATGTCTGTGAGAGTAGCGTGGTCTGGAGGAATAGTTGTCGGAAAAAATAGCGTTCTGCGCCTACTATTAAAGTTGAATGGTCACCTTAAAATGCCTCCGACCCTCTCTTGATCCCCCTGGAATGGCTCTGTCATGAATGGGTAGTGAAGATTGTGAAGACACAGCTTTTCTCAGTGCATGCCGGGGGTTAATGTTCTTAATTTGGCCAGACGTGTTGACCTCATGAATGGGTAGTGAAGATATTATTAGTCAGCTCTACTCTATACATGCGGGATAAATGCTGTAGAGTTGCAGTCACAGTGTGGAGCCTGTTTGTTCCAGACAGATTGA
The DNA here is from genome assembly GCA_033576535.1 of Allobates femoralis. NCBI lineage: Eukaryota > Metazoa > Chordata > Amphibia > Anura > Aromobatidae > Allobates > Allobates femoralis. The sequence continues at coordinate 6,887,690 of JARQOC010000008.1, forward strand.
GTCTCTCAGAACAGCGTGAGAACCTGAAGGCAGAGATCTGTGGAGGAGGGTCGCCGACGGGCCACATCCAGCAACGTCCGCTCATTTTACACACAATTCAGCGGTTTGTGTCATTTTTCTTTTTCTTTTTTTTATCTATAAAAATAATCAAACGTTGAATTAAAGAAGAAAATAACACCAAGGAAAACCTTGGAGAATGGCTCATAGAATCCCATGTGAAGCCCCTATAGAAACCTTGGAGAATGACGGCCATAGTGGCTCATAGAATCCCATGTGAAGCCCCTATAGAAACCTTGGAGAATGACGGCCATAGTGGCTCATAGAATCCCATGTGAAGCCCCTATAGAAACCTTGGAGAATGACGGCCATAGTGGCTCATAGAATCCCATGTGAAGCCCCTATAGAGACCTTGAAGAATGACGGCCATAGTGGCTCATAGAATCCCATGTGAAGCCCCTATAGAGACCTTGAAGAATGACGGCCATAGTGGCTCATAGAATCCCATGTGAAGCCCCTATAGAGACCTTGGAGAATGACGGCCATAGTGGCTCATAGAATCCCATGTGAAGCCCCTATAGAGACCTTGGAGAATGACGGCCATAGTGGCTCATAGAATCCCATGTGAAGCCCCTATAGAGACCTTGGAGAATGACGGCCATAGTGGCTCATAGAATCCCATGTGAAGCCCCTATAGAGACCTTGGAGAATGACGGCCATAGTGGCTCATAGAATCCCATGTGAAGCCCCTATAGAACCTTGGAGAATGACGGCCATAGTGGCTCATAGAATCCCATGTGAAGCCCCTATAGAACCTTGGAGAATGACGGCCATAGTGGCTCATAGAATCCCATGTGAAGCCCCTATAGAAACCTTGGAGAATGACGGCCATAGTGGCTCATAGAATCCCATGTGAAGCCCCTATAGAAACCTTGGAGAATGACGGCCATAGTGGCTCATAGAATCCCATGTGAAGCCCCTATAGAGACCTTGGAGAATGACGGCCATAGTGGCTCATAGAATCCCATGTGAAGCCCTATAGAACCTTGGAGAATGACGGCCATAGTGGCTCATAGAATCCCATGTGAAGCCCCTATAGAAACCTTGGAGAATGACGGCCATAGTGGCTCATAGAATCCCATGTGAAGCCCTATAGAACCTTGGAGAATGACGGCCATAGTGGCTCATAGAATCCCATGTGAAGCCCCTATAGAAACCTTGGAGAATGACGGCCATAGTGGCTCATAGAATCCCATGTGAAGCCCCTATAGAGACCTTGGAGAATGACGGCCATAGTGGCTCATAGAATCCCATGTGAAGCCCCTATAGAGACCTTGGAGAATGACGGCCATAGTGGCTCATAGAATCCCATGTGAAGCCCCTATAGAACCTTGGAGAATGACGGCCATAGTGGCTCATAGAATCCCATGTGAAGCCCCTATAGAAACCTTGGAGAATGACGGCCATAGTGGCTCATAGAATCCCATGTGAAGCCCCTATAGAAACCTTGGAGAATGACGGCCATAGTGGCTCATAGAATCCCATGTGAAGCCCCTATAGAACCTTGGAGAATGACGGCCATAGTGGCTCATAGAATCCCATGTGAAGCCCCTATAGAGACCTTGGAGAATGACGGCCATAGTGGCTCATAGAATCCCATGTGAAGCCCCTATAGAACCTTGGAGAATGACGGCCATAGTGGCTCATAGAATCCCATGTGAAGCCCTATAGAACCTTGGAGAATGACGGCATAGTGGCTCATAGAATCCCATGTGAAGCCCTATAGAGACCTTGGAGAATGACGGCCATAGTGGCTCATAGAATCCCATGTGAAGCCCTATAGAACCTTGGAGAATGACGGCCATAGTGGCTCATAGAATCCCATGTGAAGCCCTATAGAAACCTTGGAGAATGACGGCCATAGTGGCTCATAGAATCCCATGTGAAGCCCCTATAGAGACCTTGGAGAATGACGGCCATAGTGGCTCATAGAATCCCATGTGAAGCCCCTATAGAACCTTGGAGAATGACGGCCATAGTGGCTCATAGAATCCCATGTGAAGCCCCTATAGAAACCTTGGAGAATGACGGCCATAGTGGCTCATAGAATCCCATGTGAAGCCCCTATAGAACCTTGGAGAATGACGGCCATAGTGGCTCATAGAATCCCATGTGAAGCCCCTATAGAAACCTTGGAGAATGACGGCCATAGTGCTCATAGAATCCCATGTGAAGCCCTATAGAGACCTTGGAGAATGACGCCATAGTGGCTCATAGAATCCCATGTGAAGCCCCTATAAACCTTGAGTCTCCCCCTGCAACTAAGGGAAACAGAACCTGAATTTAAAAGATCATGAAACCCCGCCTAGCTCTTCGGTTTTTGCCTAGGGATCAGAACCTGAATTTAAAAGATGCAAAGACCCAGCCCAGGCCCCTCCGGGGCTGGCTATGGGATCCCGAACCGGTTAAAAGATCCCTGACCCCGCCTAGGCTCTCCGGGGCCAGCTATTTGGGTCAAAAACCTGAATTAAAAGATGCATACCCACCCAGGGTCTCCGGCGCCGGCTATGGGACCCAAAATTTAATTAAAAAGATACATGACCCCCGCCTAGGCTCTTTTGGTCCACTATGGGATCAGAACCTAAAATTTAAATGATGCAAGCCCCGCCTAGGCTCTCCTTTCCAGCTATGGGGTCAGAACCTGAATGAAAAGATGCTTTTACCCACCTAGGGTCTCCCGTGCGGGTAGGGATCAGAACCTGAATTAAATGACATGACCCAGCCTGGGTCCCGGGGCTGGCTATGGGGTCAGAACCCTGAATTAAAAGATGGGATGACCCAGACAAGGGTCTCCGGGGGCCACTTGGGATCAGAACCTGAATGAAATGATGCATGACCCAGCCTAGGCTCCCGGGGCCAGCTAAAGGAAACAGAAAAACCCGAAAGAAAAGATGAATGACCCCCGCCTAGGCCTTCGGGGCCAGCAAAGGGATCAGAAAACCCGAATTAAAAAGATGCTTTAAACCCCGCCCAGGCCTTTTCCCCCGGGCCCGGCTTAAAGGGATCAGAACCTGAATTAAAAAGATGCAAGGGCCCAGCCTTTGGCTCTTTAGTGCCAGCTTTTGGGATCAGAACCTGAATTAAAGATGCATGACCCAACCTAGGGTCTTCAGTGCCAGGGTAGGGGTCAAAACCCGAAAAGAAATGAAGCATGACCCACCCCCGGCCCTCCCGGTGCCAGCTATGGGATCAGAAAACCGAATTAAATGATACATGACCCGCCTAGGCTCTCCGGTGCTTTCTAATGGGTCGAACCTGAATGAAAAGATGGGGTGACCCAACCTAGGCTCCCCCGGTGGGCCGCAAAGGGAAACAGAACCCGAATGAAATGAAATTTTCATGAAACCCCCCTAGGGTCTCCGGTGCCACTAATGGATCGAACCCGAATTAAAAGATGCATGACCCAGCCTAGCTCTCCGGTGCCTGCTATGGGATCAAACCTGAATTAAATGATGCATGACCCAGCCTGGGCTCTCCGGTCCCTGGCTATGGGATCAGAACCTGATAAATGATGCATGACCCAGCCTAGCTCTTCAGTGCCAGCTATGGGATCAGAACCTAAATTTGAAATGATGCATGACCCAGCCTAGGCTCTTGGGTGCTGCTATGGGATCAGTACCTGAATTAAATGATGCATGATCCACCTAGGCTCTCCGGTGCCAGCTATGGGATCAGAACCTGAATTTAAAATGATCATGACCCAGCTAGGCTCTCCGGTGCTGCTAGGGATCAGAGCCTGGATTAGGTTGGAGGAATTGGACATATTGAATTTCACCATCCTAGGAGTTGAACAAGCATGTCTGTGAGAGTAGCGTGTCTGGAGAATAGTTGTCGGAAAAAAATAGCGTTCTGCGCCTACTATTAAAGTTGAATGGTCACCTTAAAATGCTCCGACCCTCTCTTGATCCCCCTGAATGGCTCTGTCATGAATGGGTAGTGAAGATGTGAAGACACAGCTTTCTCATGCATGCCGGGGTTAATGTTCTATAATTTGGCCAGACGTTTGACCTCATGAATGGTAGTGAAGATATTATAGTCAGCTCTACTCTATACATGCGGGTAAAATGCTGTAGAGTTGCAGTCACAGTGTGGAGCCTGTTTGTTCCAGACAGATTGAGTCTCTCAGAACAGCGTGAGAACCTGAAGGCAAAGATCGTGTGAGGAGGGTCGCCGACGGCCACATCCAGCAACGCCCCTCATTTTACACACAATTCAGCGTTTGTGTCATTTTTCTTTTCTTTTTTTTATCTATACAAAATAATCAAACGTGAATTAAAGAAGAAAATAACACCAAGGAAAACCTGGAGAATGGCTCATAGAATCCCATGTGAAGCCCCTATAGAAACCTTGAGAATGACGGCCATAGTGCTCATAGAATCCCTTGAAGCCCCTATAGAAACCTTGGGGAAACGCCCCTAGTGCTCATAGAATCCATGTGAAGCCCCTATAGAAACCTTGGAGAATGACGGCCATAGTGGCTCAAAAGAATCCCATGTGAAGCCCCTATAGAGACCTTGAGAATGACGGCCATAGTGGCTCATAGAATCCCATGTGAAGCCCCTATAGAACCTTGAAGAATGACGGCCAAGTGGCTCATGAAATCCCATGTGGGAAACCCCTATAGAAACCTTGGAGAATGACGGCCATAGTGGCTCATAGAATCCCATGTGAAGCCCCATAAGAACCTTGGAGAATGTACGGCCAAGTGGCTTCATAGAATCCCATGTGAAGCCCCTATAGAAACCTTGAGAATGACGGCCATAGTGGCTCATAGAATCCATGTGACCCCTATAGAGACCTTGGAGAATGACGGCCATAGTGGCTCATAGAATCCCATGTGAAGCCCCTATAGAATCTTGGAGAATGACGGCCATAGTGGCTCATAGAATCCCCATGTGAAGCCCCATAGAAACCTTGGAGAATGACGGCCATAGTGGCTCATAGAACCCATGTGAAGCCCCTATAGAAAACCCTTTGGGGAATGACGGCCATAGTGGCTCATAGAATCCATGTGAACCCCTATAGAAACCTTGGAGAATGACGGCCAAGTGGCTCATAGAATCCCATGTGAAGCCCCTATAGAGACCTTGGAGAATGACGGCCATAGTGGCTCATAGAATCCCCATGTGAAGCCCCTATAGAAACCTTGGAGAATGACGGCCATAGTGGCTCATAAATCCCATGTGAAGCCCCTATAGAGACCTTGGAGAATGACGCCATAGTGGCTCATAGAATCCATGTGAAGCCCCTATAGAAACCTTGGAGAATGACGGCCATAGTGGCCATAGAATCCCATGTGAAGCCCCTATAGAACCTTGGAGAATGACGTGCCATAGTGGCTCATAGAATCCATGTGAAGCCCCTATAGAAACCTTGGAGAATGACGCCATAGTGGCCATAGAATCCCATGTTGAAGCCCCTATAGAAACCTTGGAGATGACGGCCATAGTGGCCATAGAATCCCATTAAGCCCCTATAGAGACCTTGAGAATGACGGCCATAGTGCGCATAGAATCCATGTGAAGCCCCTATAGAGACCTTGAGAATGACGGCCATAGTGGCTCATAGAACCCATGTGAACCCCTATAGAACCTTGGAGAATGACGGCCATAGTGGCTCATAGAATCCCTGTGAACCCCTATAAGACCTGGAGAATGACGGCCATAGTGGCTCATAGAATCCCATGTGAAGCCCCTATAGAGACCTTGAGAATGACGGCCATAGTGGCTCATAGAATCCCATGTGAGCCCCTATAGAACCTTGGAGAATGACGGCATAGTGGCTCATAGAATCCATGTGAAGCCCCTATAGAGACCTTGGAGAATGACGGCCATAGTGGCTCATAGAATCCCATGTGAAGCCCCTATAGAAAACCTTGAGAATGACGCCATAGTGGCTCATAGAACCCATGTGAAGCCCCTATAGAACCTTGGAGAATGACGGGCCATAGTGGCTCATAGAATCCCATGTGAAGCCCCTATAGAGACCTGAGAATGACGGCCATAGTGCCATAGAATCCCATGTGAAGCCCCTAAGAACTGGAGAATGACGGCCATAGTGGCTCATAAATCCCATGTGAAGCCCCTATAGAAACCTTGGAGAATGACGGCCATAGTGGCTCATAGAATCCCATGTGAAGCCCCTATGAAACCTTGGAGAATGACGGCCATAGTGGCTCATAGAATCCCATGTGAAGCCCCTATAGAACCTTGGAGAATGACGGCCATAGTGCTCTAGAATCCCATGTAAGCCCCTATAGAACCTTGGAGAATGACGGCCAGAGTGGTCAAGAATCCCATGTGAAGCCCCTATAGAAACCTTGGAGAATGACGGCCATAGTGGCTCTAGAATCCCATTGAAGCCCCTATAGAGACCTTGGGGAATGACGGCCATAGTGGCGCATAGAATCCCATGTGAAGCCCTATAGAGACCTTGGAGAATGACGGCCATAGTGGCTCATAGAATCCCATGTGAAGCCCCTATAGAGACCTTGGGGAATGAGGCCATAGTGGCTCATAGAATCCCATGTGAAGCCCCTATAGAGACCTTGGAGAATGACGCCATAGTGGCTCATAGAATCCCATGTGAAGCCCCTATGAAACCTTGGAGAATGACGGCCATAGTGGCTCATAGAATCCCATGTGAAGCCCTATAGAGACCTTGGAGAATGACGGCCATAGTGGCTCATAGAATCCCATGTGAAGCCCCTATAGAACCTTGGAGAATGACGGCCATAGTGGCTCATAGAATCCCATGTGAAGCCCCTATAGAAACCTTGGAGAATGACGGCCATAGTGGCCATAGAATCCCATGTGAAGCCCCTATAGAGACCTTGGAGAATGACGGCCATAGTGGCTCATAGAATCCCATGTGAAGCCCTATAGAGACCTTGGGGAATGACGGCCATAGTGGCTCATAGAATCCCATGTGAAGCCCCTATAGAGACCTTGGAGAATGACGGCCATAGTGGGTCATAGAATCCCATGTGAAGCCCCTATAGAGACCTTGGAGAATGACGGCCATAGTGGCTCATAGAATCCCATGTGAAGCCCTATAGAAACCTTGGAGAATGACGGCCATAGTGGCTCATAGAATCCATGTAAGCCCCTATAGAGACCTTGGAGAATGACGGCCATAGTGGCTCATAGAATCCCATGTGAAGCCCCTATAGAACCTTGGAGAATGACGGCCATAGTGGCGCATAAAAATCCCATGTGAAGCCCTATAGAACCTTGGAGAATGACGGCCATAGTGGCCATAGAATCCATGTGAAGCCCCTATATGAGACCTTGGAGAATGACGGCCATAGTGGCCATAGAATCCCATGTGAAGCCCCTATAGAAACCTTAAACCTTGGGAATGCGGCCATATGGTCATAGAACCCATGTGAAGCCCTATAGAACCTTGGAAGGCCATAGAGCCATAGATCCCATTAAGCCCATAAAATGGAAAGACGCCATAGTGGCTCATAGAACCCATGTGAAGCCCCTATAAACCTTGGAGAAGACGGCCAGTGGATAGAATCCATGTGAAGCCCTTAGACTTGAATGAGGCCTAGTCCATAGAATCCCTGAACCCCTAAAACCTGGAGAATGACGCCATAGGGCTATGAATCCCATGTGAAGCCCTATGGAAATCCGGATAGGCTCAAAATCCAGTGAACGCCTTTCAAATCCTTGGAGAAGAACCTAAGTGGCCATAGTCCATGTGAAGCCCTATAAACTTGGAGAATGACGCCATGTGGCTATAGAATCCCATGTGAAGCCCATAAGACCTTGGGATTGCGCATAGTGCCATAATCCTCTCATGAACCTAGATACCTTGGAATGAGGCCATGGAACCCATGAACTGAGACTGCCTAGTGCATAATCCCATGTGAAGCCCTATGACCTGAGATGAGGCCTATGCTCTAGATCCCATGTGACCCTATAGAACCTTGGAGAGCCATAGTGGCCATAGAATCCCTGTGAACCCTATAGAGACCTTGGAATGACCCATAGTGGCTATAGAATCCTGTGAAGCCCTATAGAAACTTGGGAATAGGCCATAGTGGCTCATAGAACCATTGAAGCCCTTAGGACCTTGGAGAATGAGGCCATAGTGGCATAGAATCCCATGTGAGCCCCTATAGAGACCTTGGGAAGGCCAATGGCTTAGAATCCCTGGAAGCCTAAAGCCTTGAGAATGAGGCCATAGTGGCTATAGAATCCCATGGAAGCCCTTAGAAACCTAGATGACGGCCAAGCCTGAGAATCCCATGGAAGCCCCATAGAACCTTGGAGAATGACGCCATAGTGGCTCATAGAATCCCTGTGAAGCCCTATAGAGACCTTGGAGAATGACGGCCATAGTGGCTCATAGAATCCATGTGAAGCCTATAGAACCTTGGAGAATGACGGCATAGTGGCTCATAGAATCCATGTGAAGCCCCTATAGGACCTGGAAAGAGGCCATAGTGGCCATAGAACCATTGAAGCCCTAGACCTTGGAATGACCCATTGTGGCTCTAGAACCTTGGAAGCCCCTATAAGCTTGAGAATGACGCCATGTGGCTCATAGAACCTTGAAGCCAAGCTTAATCCATGTGGCCTAAACCTGTGAGCCCTATGCCTTGGAAATGACGCCATAGTGGCGAATCCAGAGCCCTGAGACCTGAGATGAGGCAGTGGTCATGAATCCTGTGAACCAAACCTAATCCATAGTCTCTAGACCATGACCCAAAACTGAAGACGCCATAGTGGCTCATAGACCATAAGCCCTATCCTTGGAGAAACGCCATCTAAACCAGAGCCCAAGCTTGGAATGGCCAAGTATAGAATCCATGAACCCATAAAATGACGGCTAGTGCTCATAAATCCATGAAGCCCTAACTTGAATGACGGCATATGCATAGACATGAACCTTAAACTTGGAGAATCCCATGTGGCATAGAACTGGAAGCCATAGCTAATCCATTGGCTAGAACTTGAGATGCCTTGGAGAACCATGTGCCATAGAACCATGAGCCTAGATTTGAGCCTGGCAAGACCATAGCCTATAGAACCTGGAAGCCCTAGGGCTAGAACATTGGCCTAGACTGGAACCTATGCTGAATCCATGTGGCTAAACTGGAGATAGCCATAGTGGCTCATGAATCCATTGAAGCCTATAAACCTTGGAGAAGCGCCAAGTGCTATAGAATCCATTGAAGCCCTAAAACTTGGAGTACGCCATAGTGGCCATAGAATCCCATGTAACCCCAGAATGGATGAGCAAGGGTATAACCTAAGCCCTAGTAGACCTGTGTCATAGAACCTGGAAGCCATAGCTTGAAATGAGGCAAGCCAGAATCCCATGTGCCATAGACCTGGAATACGCATTGGAAATCCCTGTGCTTAAATCCATAGCCATAAGAACTTGGAGAAGAGGCCATAGTGCTCATAGAATCCCTGTGAGCCCTATAACTGGAGAAGAGGCTGGCTCATGACCCTAAGCTATAAACTTGGAGAATACGCTATGGTATATCATGGAACTGACCTGAATAGGCAATGCTAAAACATGGAGCCTATGATTGGGATGCGCCTGTGGCTCATGATCCCTGTGACCCCTTGACCTTGGAGAATCGCCTGTGCTTAGATCCCTGGAAGCCAGACCTGGAAAGGTGGTAGAGACTTGGAGATGACGCATAGGTCATAGATCATGTAAGCCTAAGAACTGGAGAATGACGGCTAGTGCCTAGTCTGTGACCATAGACCTTGAGAATGACGGCCTAGTGCTCTGATCCCATGTGACCTATAGAACTTGAGAATGACGGCAGTGCTAGATCATGTGAAGCCTATGAACCTTGAGAATGAGGCCATAGTGGTCTGAATCCAGTGAGCCCCTATAGAACTGGATGACGCATAGTGGCTCTAATCATGACCTTGACGGAATGACGCCATGGGTGATCCCAGTGAAGCCTAAGAACTTGAGAAGACGCATAGTGGTCAAGAATCTGTGAGCCTATAGAACCTTGGAGAATGAGGCCATAGTGGTATGAATCCATGTGAAGCCTAGAACCTGGAGATGACGGCATAGTGGCTCATAGAATCCTTGAAGCCTATAGACTTGGAAGACGGCCATAGGCATAGAATCATGTGAACCATAGAAACTTGGAGATGGGCCATAGTGGTATAGAATCCATGTGAAGCCTATAGACTTGGAGATGACGGCTAGTGGTATAGAATCCATGTGAGCCTATAGAACCTTGGGAATGAGGCTATGTAGAACCTGGAAGCCATAGACCTGGAGAATGACGCTGGTCTAGAATCCATTGAAGCCTATAAACCTTGAGATGAGGCCATAGTGCTCATAGAATCATTACCCTATAGAACTTGAGAAGACGCCTAGTGCTCATGATCCATGGAACCTATAGAACCTTGGAGACGGCATATGGCTCATAGAATCCCATGTGAGCCCCTATGAACTTGAGATACGGCCTGTGCTCATAAATCCAGTGAAGCCATAGACTGGAGAATGCGCCATGTGCTCATAATATGGACCTATAGAACTTAATGACGGCTGAATCCAGGAAGCCTTAGATTGAGAACGCTGTGTCTAGATCCATGTGCCTTAGCCTTGGAAATGCCCTGTGGTTGACCATTGAGCCTATAGAACCTTGGAGAGGCTGGGCTCATATCCATGTGACCCTATAAACCTTGGCGGCTAGTCTCATGAATCCTGTGAAGCCCTATAGACTTGGAGAAGCGGCCAAGTGCTATAGATCCCATGGAAGCCTATAGAACTTGGAGAATGACGGCCATAGTGCTAGAATCCCATGTGAAGCAAACTTGAGAATGGGCCTAGTGGCTATAGACAGTGAAGCCTAAGAACTTGGAGAATGACGGCCATAGGGCATGATCAGTGAAGCCTTAGACTGGAGAATGGCATAGGGTCAGAATCATGGAACCTATAGCCTTGGAGAATGAGGCCATAGTGCTATAGATCATGTGAGCCTATAGACCTTGGAGATGACGCATATGTATAGATCATGTGAAGCCTTAGAACTGAGAAGACGCCAAGGGCTCTATCCATGTGAAGCCCTATAGCTTGAATGACGGCATAGGTATAGATCCATGTGAAGCCTATAGAACCTGAGAATGACGCATAGTGGTCATAGATCAGTGAAGCCTTAACTGGAATCGCATAGGCTCTAGATCCATGTGAAGCCTATAGACTTGAGAATGACGGCAAGTGGCTCTAAACTGTGAGCCTATAGACTGGAATGACGGCCTAGTGGCTATGAACATGTGAAGCCCTATAGACTGGAAGACGGCATGGTCATAGAATCCATGTGAAGCCTATAGACCTGGAGATGACGCCTAGTGTCATAGATCTGTGAAGCCTTAGAACCTGGAGAATGACGCCATAGTGGCTAGACCATTGAAGCCTATAACCTGGAGAATGGCCATGTGTCTAATCCCATGTGAACCTTAGACCTTGGAATGACGGCATAGTGGTCTAAATCCTGTGAGCCTATAACTTGGAAATGACGGCAAGTGCTATGATCCCATGTGAGCCCCTATAACCTGAATGACGGCATGGCATAGAATCATGTGAAGCCTATAGACCTTGGAGAATGACGCCTAGGGTATAGAATCATGTGAGCCTATGACCTTGAGAATGACGCATAGCCATATCTGACCTTAGACCTTGGAAATGCCAATGCTATAGAATCCCATTGAGCCCTATAGACTTGGAGATCGCCAAGGGCTTTCCATGGCCTTAGAACTTGGAATGCGGCCGGGTCTAATCAGGAACCTATAGAACTTGGAAGGGCCTGTGCTCTATCATGTGAGCCTTACTTGTGCGGCCTAGTGCTCTATCCTGTAGCCTTGAACTGGAATGCTGTGCTCTTCCTGTGAACCTTGACTTGGATGATAGAAACCTTGGAGAATGACGGCCATAGTGGCTCATAGAATCCCATGTGAAGCCCCTATAGAAGACCTTGGAGAATGACGGCCATAGTGGCTCATAGAATCCCATGTGAAGCCCTATAGAGACCTTGGAGAATGACGGCCATAGTGGCTCATAGAATCCCATGTGAAGCCCCTATAGAAACCTTGGAGAATGACGGCCATAGTGGCTCATAGAATCCCATGTGAAGCCCCTATAGAAACCTTGGAGAATGACGGCCATAGTGGCTCATAGAATCCCATGTGAAGCCCCTATAGAAACCTTGGAGAATGACGGCCATAGTGGCTCATAGAATCCTCATGTGAAGCCCCTATAGAGACCTTGGAGAATGACGGCCATAGTGGCTCATAGAATCCCATGTGAAGCCCCTATAGAAACCTTGGAGAATGACGGCCATAGTGGCTCATAGAATCCCATGTGAAGCCCCTATAGAAACCTTGGAGAATGACGGCCAAGTGGCTCATAGAATCCCATGTGAAGGCCCTATAGAAACCTTGGAGAATGACGGCCATAGTGGCTCATAGAATCCCATGTGAAGCCCCTATAGAAACCTTGGAGAATGACGGCCATAGTGGCCATAGAATCCCATGTGAAGCCCCTATAGAGACCTTGGAGAATGACGGCCATAGTGGCTCATAGAATCTCATGTGAAGCCCCTATAGAGACCTTGGAGAATGACGGCCATAGTGGCTCATAGAATCCCATGTGAAGCCCCTATAGAAACCTTGGAGAATGACGGCCATAGTGGCTCATAGAATCCCATGTGAAGCCCCTATAGAAACCTTGGAAGGGTTAGAATATTCATTATTTGTTATCAACTAAAGGGGACTGGATTCTATCACATCGGGGGATTCTAGAACGTGGGATTATATATTAGTCCAACCCTCCTGCTACTAATCACAGAGGAGGGGGGGAGCCGCTGCTATACGGGGGGATGGGGCATGGAAGGCGCTGCTGCTCACTATCTCTCTCTCCTCTTGTGCTCTCTCTATCTCCTTGTGCTGTCTCTTACCCCTGTGCACTCTCTTTCCCTTTTTTCTGTCTCTCCCTCTGTGTGATCTCTCTCCCCTTTTGCTGTCGCTCCCCCGTGTGCTCTCTCTCCCTTTGTACGGTCTCTCTCCCCCTGTGTTCATTCTACCCTTTTGCTGTTTCTCGTGCTTGTGCGCTCTCTTCCCCATGTGATGTCTCTCCGCTGTACACTCTCTCTCCCCTTGTGCGCTCTCTCTTTCCTTGTACTGTCTCTCCCCCTGTGTGCACTCTCCATTTCTGCTGTCTTTCACACCTGTATGCTCCCTCTCCCCATGTGATTTCTCCCCGCCTTTGCACTCTCTCTTCCCTTGTTCTGTCTCTCCCCCTGTGTGCTCTCTTTCCTTGAGCTCTCTCTTCCTCCTGTGCACTCTCTTTTCTCTGTGCTGTCTCTCCTCCCTGTGCTCTCTCTCTCTCCCCTTGTGCTGTCTCTTCCCACTGTGTGCTCATCTCTCCCCCTCATTTGTGCTCTCTCCCCTTGTGCTATCTCTACCCCTGTGCACTCTCTTCCCTTGTGCTGACTCTTTCCCCTGTGTGCTCTTTGTACACTTGTCTGTCTCTCCTCCTTGTGCGTGCTCTCTCCCATGTGATGTCTCTTCCCCTGTGCACTCTCTCTCCCTTTGTGCTGTCTCTCTTTCCTGTGCACTCTCTGCCACCTTGTGTTGTCTCTCCCCCTGTGCTCTCTTTCCCTATGTGCTCTCTCCCCTTGCACACTCTTTGTCCCCCCATTGTACGCTGCCTCTCACTCACCCTTGTACACTGTCTCTTTCCTCCTATACACTGAGGAGCCTCGGCACCGCCTGTGTTCCAGAGTGGAACATAAATGTGATGAAGTGCAGCAGCAGCTGGATGTGTGACCCCAGGTGGTATAATGGAGCGGACCCAGGTGATAATGAAGCCTGTGCTGCGGCCAGTGTGTAGCCCCCATCACAGATGTCCTATAGGTGGCGCTGTTTCTTTTATTGATCAACCAAACTTATGGGCTTCCTCTATAGGTGGCGCTGTTACAAACTTACAGACTGGATAGGGCTCTTTATATCGTAGACTAGATGGTGGAAGGTAAGTGTAGAGAGTGTAAGGCCACCATATACATTGGATAAAAGTTTGTTTGATGGAATTTCCTTCTTAAAGAGGACCTGTCACCCCCCTGCTGCATGGCAATCCAAATGCAGCACTGAATGCAGCATATCTGCTGCAATCAGGGAAGGGGTCCCCCATGTGTCTGTGTGCTGTGTACCCCGAGATATAAGCTTTGTAAAACTTACAGTTAGAAGCCATGGAAAGGCATTCCCTGTGGCAGGAGTGAGCTCGATTGACTGGACCACTCCTCTCCCCTCTGCCTCTCTGTGCCGCCTCCTGCTGTGCTGTTTATGCTTTGTTCAGACTCCAGGGCAGGAATCTGGAGCTGACTTCAGAACAATTGGTTTGCACCCGCTCTGAGTGACAGAGAGGAGGAGGGGCAGAACCAGCACAGCAGGAGGCGGCACAGAGAGGCAGAGGGGAGGGAATGGCCCCCCAGTCAATCGAGCTCACTCCAGCCACAGTGACTGCTTCCATGGCTTCTAACTGTACGTTTTCCTAAGCCTATATCTCAGGGTACACAGCAGACAGACATATGGGGGACCCCTTTCCTGAATGCAGCAGACATGCTGCATTCAGTGCTGCACTTAGATTGCCATGCAGCAGGGGGGGGTGACAGGTCCTCTTTAATTGGTTAAAGAGTTCTTCCACCCAGGGGTTAATTAGTGCTTTATACTCAGGAATGGATACTTTTATTTTTATGTATCACTTTTCTATTCATTCTCTATTGTAGAATTGTCACTTTCTTATTATATTATACATTGTTAGATTAACCTATGTATTTCTATTGTTTAAACCTTTTTTTTTAATCCAATTAAATTCTGAAAGATTAAAGATTCTGAATATTTCTGGGAGCGCCAGGACAACAAACCGGAATTTCTCATACGAGACTGATTACTATGGACGGACCCACCCCGCATGGTGTCCGATACTCCGGAGCCGAGCTGAAGCTCTCACTACCTGATGTGTAGGGGATGGTGATGGAGGGATGAGGATCAGGCTATTGGGAGGGCTATGCTTGATGCCTTTGTTTTCAGTGAAGATCAGTTGCCTCCAGCTGCTTCCTCCCTCTACAACTGAAAAGACATGAACATTTGACTTGCCTGAACGCTTTCATATGACAGAGATTGGCTGTTTGACAAGTACACAGGGTATACAACTGCTCACAAAATTCCTATGGGTTCTTATTATGGACCTATAGGTACCTATGGGTTTCCATGGCTAAGCGACTAAATACAAGCTACATCACCAAGCACAATGCCGAGCGTCAGATGGAGTGGTGTAAAGTCACCAGCACTGGACTCTGGAGGAGACATGTTCTGTGCAGCCATACATCACCAAGCACAATGCTGAGCATCGGATGGAGCGGTGTAAAGTCACCAGCACTGGCTCCGGAGGAGACATGTTCTGTGCAGCCATACATTACCAAGCACAATGCTGAGAGTTGAATGGAGCGGTGTAAAGCCACCAGCACTGGACTCTGGAGGAGATGTGTTCTGTGCAGTCGTACATTACCAAGCACAATGCTGAGAGTTGAATGGAGCGGTGTAAAGCCACCAGCACTGGACTCTGGAGGAGACGTGTTCTGTGCAGTCATACATTACCAAGCACAATGCATGCGTGTTAGATGGAGCAGTGTAAAGCCGCCATCACTGGACTCTGGAGGAGACGTGTTCTGTGCAGCCGTACATCACCAAGCCCAATGCATGAGAGTCGGATGGAGCACCGTAAAGCCGCCATCACTGGACTCTGGAGGAGACGTGTTCTGTGCAGCCGTACATCACCAAGCCCAATGCAGAGAGTCGGATGGAGCGGTATAAAGCCACCAGCACTGGACTCTGGAAGAGGCGTATTCTGTGCAGCTGTACATCACCAAGCAAAATGTAGAGCGTCGGATGGAACGGTGTAAAGCCGCCATCACTGGACTTTGGAGGAGATGTGTTCTGTGCAGCCGTACATCATCAAGCACAATGTGGAGCGTCGGATGAGCAGTGTAAAGCCGCATCACAGACTCTTTAGAAGACATATTCTGTGCAGCTGTACATCACCAGAACAATGCTGAGTGTCGGATGGAGCGGTGGAAAGCCACCAGCACTGGACTCTTGGAGGAGACGTATTCTGGCAACCATACATCACCAAGCACAATGCTGAGCATTGGATGGAGCACCGTAAAGCCAACAGCACTGGGCTCTGGAGGAGACATGTTCAGTGTGCAGTGACGGATCACACTGCTTTATTGCATCTGATGGTAGTTCTGGTACTGTATTCTTGTACTGATGGTGGCTTTGGTACTGTATTCCTGTACTGATGGTGGTTCTGGTGCTGTATTCTTGTACTGATGGTGATTGTGGTACTGTATTCTTGTACTGATGATGTTTTTTAATGTATTCCTAGACTCTGGAAGAGACATATTCTGTGCAGTGATGGATCACACTTCTCTATCTGTGTCTGATGGTAGTTTGGTGCTGTATTCCTGTACTGATGGTGGTTTGTGGTGCTGTATTCTTGTACTGATGGTGGTTTTGGTACTGTATTCCTGTACTGATGGTGCTTGTGGTGCTGTATCTTGTAGTGATGGTGGTTTTGGTCTGTATCTTGTACTGATAGTGGTTCTGGTACTTTATTTCTGTACTGATGTTGTTCTGGTGCTGTATTCTTGTACTGATGGTGGTTTGGTGCTGAATCTTGTACTGATGGTGGTTGTGGTGCTGAAATCTTGTACTGATGGTGGTTCTGGTGCTGTATTACTTACTCATGGTGATTCTGGTGCTGTATTCCTGTACTGATGGTGGTTCTGCTGCTGTATTCCTATACTGATGGTGGTTCTGGCACCGTATTCTTGTACTGATGGTGGTTCTGGTGCTGTACTTCCTGTGCTAATGGTGATTCTGGTGCGTATTCCTGTACTGATGGTGATTCTGGTGCTATATTCCTGTACTGATGGTGATTCTGGTGCTGTATTCCTGACTGATGGTGATTCTGGTGCTGTATTACTGTACTGATCATGGTGATTCTGGTGCTGTATTACTGTACTGATGGTATTCTGGTGCTGTATTTCTCACTGATGGCGATTTTGGTGCTGTATTCTGTACTGATGGTGGTTTTGGTGCTGTATTACTGTACTGATGATGATTCTGGTGCTGTATTTCTGTACTGATGGTGATTCTGGTTCTGTATTCCTGTACTGATGGTGATTCTGGTGCTGTATTCCTGCACTGATGGTGATTCTGGTGCTGTATTCCTGCACTGATGGTGATTCTGGTGCTGTATTACTGTACTGATGGTGATTCTGGTGCTGTATTCCTGTACTGATGATAGTTCTGGTGCTATATTCTGTACTGATGATGATTCTGGTGCTGTATTCCTGTACTGAAGGTGATTCTGGTGCTGTATTTCTGTACTGATGGCGATTCTGGTGCTGTATTCCTGTACTGAAGGTGATTCTGGTGCTGTATTTCTGTACTGATGGCGATTCTGGTGCTGTATTCCTGTACTGAAGGTGATTCTGGTGCTGTATTTCTGTACTGATGGCGATTCTGTGCGTATCCTGTACTGATGTATTCTGTTCTGTATTCCTGGACTCTGGAGAGACGTGTTCTGTGCAGTGACGAATCACACAGCTCTATCTGCATCTGATGGAGAAGTTCCAGGAGAACTTCCCCCCAATTACATTGAGTTTGGTGAAAGAGACCTGAGGAGTCTCTAAAGCTGCTATTTGTTACCATCTTCTTCAGTTCGCCATTAAAAGGTATCAACCACTGAGGACTCTCTCAGATTTCTAGTGGTGAACACGGTACAAACATATGTTCTTATATAGATTCTTAGTAAAGTTGATTTTACCCTTGGATTGGATGAGTCGGGTTCCTTCTTCACTATCTGTAATATGAAGTCATTTAAATCCTAAACTCTGCGGCTCTGCATTACCCCCCACTGATGAGGACGGCAGAGAATGATACTTTATTTCCCATCACCTATGGAGGATGATATTTATTTTATCTCCACTTCTCTCGCCATTAATGCTGATTTGCATACTGATTAAAGGAAATAAAATCCCCCTCCCCCACACGTCTCATCTTTGTATTACATAATCTGGATCCTCAGCGTCTCATTCCCGCTCTCTCTTGCTTCATCCCTATTGCCCCCCCCCCTTCCTCGTCTTCTTCGGGAAGGGGGCGAGGATGGAGGGGGGGGGGGATGCGGACTTCAAACCTTCCGATTTAGTTGCCATAGTAACACATTCAGCTTCTGTGAACACAGTATGGAGCTCCGGCGATACAATGTGTTATAACGAGAGGTGGGAAGGGATCACTGCATTGCAGAATCGGGGCAGGAAAGGGTGCGGAGGAGTTACACAACCTGCGGGTGTATGGGGTAAATAACCGTCACTGCACGTTTTATTAGGCCATGCACTCGGCGCGTGATTAATATTAACCAATAATAAATATATTATTAGGTTTATTTATTTTTGCATTGGTGTAAATGTTTAAAAGTGCATCGGAAGACGATCAAAAGTAACAAAGTTTGCAAAGTTGAACCAAAGGTGAATATCAAACAACAGGGCTGGGGAGGGGACGGGGGAATCGTAGAAGAATGGAAGATCCCCCCCCCGCCCCCCCCGTGCCCTACGACTGTGTAGTGGTCTCTACAGTTCTATTTTGTAGGAGAGGCTTCAAAGTAAATTTGCTCTTCAATAAATCCCCCTAGGTGCCATGCTGCACCCCCTAGGTATGATGCCGCACCCCTAGGTATGATGCCGCACCCCCTAGGTATGATGTCGCACCCCCTAGGTATGATGCTGCACCCCCTAGGTATGATGCCGCACCCCCTAGGTATGATGCCGCACCCCCTAGGTATGATGCCGCACCCCCTAGGTATGATGCTGCACCCCTAGGTATGATGCTGCACCCCCTAGGTATGATGCTGCACCCCCTAGGTATGATGCCGCACCCCCTAGGTATGATGCTGCACTCCCTAGGTATGATGCTGCACCCCTAGGTATGATGCCGCACCCCCTAGGTATGATGCCGCACCCCTAGGTATGATGCTGCACCCCCTAGGTATGATGCCGCACCCCCTAGGTATGATGCCGCACCCCCTAGGTATGATGCTGCACCCCCTAGGTATGATGCTGCACCCCCTAGGTATGGTGCCGCACCCCCTAGGTATGATGCTGCACTCCCTAGGTATGATGCTGCACCCCTAGGTATGATGCTGCACCCCCAGGTATGATGCCGCACCCCCTAGGTATGATGCTGCATCCCCCAGGTATGATGCCGCACCCCCTAGGTATGATGCTGCACCCCCTAGGTATGATGCTGCACCCCCTAGGTATGATGCTGCACCCCCTAGGTATGATGCCGCACCCCCTAGGTATGATGCCGCACCCCCTAGGTATGATGCCGCACCCCCTAGGTATGATGCCGCACCCCCTAGGTATGATGCCGCACCCCCAGGTAGGATGCTGTCGCGCCCCGGGTCAGGGGTACTCAGAGCAGGACCCTGTTGTCTTCTAGGGCTGCGGGGTGGTCCCGGCTCCGTGGCCCCAGGCGCGGCAATAAAAGGGGAAAAGAAAAGGGGAATAAAGTTTTTGAAGAAAGTTTGTGACGCCAGTACGTTCACCCGCTGCCAGCAGAGCTCAATGTCACTTGCTGTCAGGCTCCGTCCGCCCGATGCAGCGATTCAGTCGGCGGCTCCGCAGGTGACCTCCTGCTGCAGACGTGCAAATAAGTCTCACACAAAGGTCCGAGTTTGGCCGGGTTCTGTACTCCACAGTTCAGTCTGTTACACCAAGTTCACTCGCGGCTCCGGTCACCGGTTTAGCAGCTGGGACAGTTCACTAGGGGCACCCCCCCTTTTTAAGTCCCTTCGGACATCTCAGCTCAATCCCGCACACATACTCCGGGCCACTGGTCGCGGGCTCCTCTTGGGGCTCCCCCTTCCGGGACTCCTAGCCCTAATGTGACTGCCTTTCTATCGTTGTGACGGGGGTTGGGTCCGGGACATAAAGACCCCATACTCCGCTGGGATTCGTGGTTGGGGACCTGCAGCTTCCCCTGCCACATCAACAGGAGCGGCTCACTGGTGTTGGCCCGGTGCCCCGGTGTCCCTGGTGGTTCGGGCATACCGTGGACCCTTTCTGCTCTCCATCGGTACGTAGCCTGGGACCTGGAAATGTCAAAATGTCACGGGGTGGTATAGGCAAACTGGGGAGCTAGTGTGACCCTTAGATGGGGGTCCCTGGCTCACCATGATCCTGGAGTTACCTCTGAAGGTGAGGATGTCCAGGCCACCACCCTTGCCCTTTGCTCCTGATCAGCCCTAGGTTAATAGCCTCTACCTCCAATCACGGAATAGGAAACCCAGCAACTCCTATAGAAGGGAACAGGATCAGCAGCACAGCACGTCCTGACTGCATGAGGTCCGAGTAGAGACCCTCTCTGATTAAACTACAGCAGCATTACATGTGGGCTGCAGAGCAGTCAACAGATGACACATAAGCTCTTGTACAATGGATCCATCCTCTGGTTCTGTTGTGGAGAGATTAGACCCCCCCTCCCTAGTTTAGGTTTGCCCCCCTATGGGCATCATGACGCTACGTTCTCCCCCGATGGGCATATCAGACTTTTCATCCAACGCTCCAGTCGAATCGTCTTTTTGTGTGCTTTTGTCACACTTGGGCAAGGGAACGCTCGGGGTACGGGCAACATAGAGGTTACAGCGGGGGGTGGAAATGGTAAGATGACCTTAACGGTAGGGAGAGGGGAAAGGAGTCACCCCCTGACACTTTGTGTCTGTACCCTGGGCTCCCTAATGTCCCTATACAGGTCCTTCCCCCCATCGCCATCACGTGCCTAATCCCTCACTATCCCCCCACTCACCCTGGATAATGCAAAGGCCGGTGAGTTCACTACTGCAATTATAAGACACGGGGGAAGGAGGACAGACTGGGGGAACATAGACAAAGAAGGATATACTCCAATTCCAATAATGCAGCCAAACACAAGGGCTGCCAACAACAGGACTACTGTCACGTCTGGACTGATTTGTAGTCCATGTGTGTTGCTGCTGTGATTTAAATCAGAATTAATTTCCTTTGGCACATTCAGTGTTAATGTGCAGATGCTGCTGTATTGCCGTTGTGCGGCTCTGGTGACTATGCCCCTGGCCATTAAATAGTCTACTCTTCCTCCAGCTGATGTCGCTCATAGAGTTTAGTCTCTACTTGGACCCTGTGCAGTGAAGACGTATGTGCTGTGCTGCTGTCGTTCCTTTTCCTGTAGGAGTTGCTGTGATTTCCTGGTCCATGGGTAGAGGATCTTAGCCTAAGGCTTATGAGGAGTTTAAGGCTAGGGTGGTGACCCAGACCTCCTCACCTTCAGAGGTACCTTTGGGGGCAGGGTGAGCCAGGGACCCCCAGTCTCAGGGTCAGACTGGCTCTCCTGAACGCCTTTAGCTCATCTGATTATCCTGCTACCTGATTCCTTTACAGCTATACCACCCCATGACAACTCCATTGCAACACTGAAAAGAACTTCTATGTTCTTGTATCTTGATTTTAACAACAGGACTCCAGCACCTTCCAGAGACGTCCTCACGCTACAGTAGTCAATTCAGAAATGTTCTATAACTGCATCATGTGATGGAACATGTGACTATATAAAGTGGAGAGGAGTGGTAACAAACCGCTACACCTGAGATTGGAATAACAAGGAATAACCAGCAAAAAATAATCCTTAACCCTTGCTGAACTAAAAAAAGCAATATTCATTGAAAACCCAGAGTTTCACAAGAAAAAGTAAACCTCGGATCTCAAGTTTTTTGCTACCTACGCACCAGATATCTTACAGTTTAGAGCCCCGGCTTCCTGCTGCACTGACCCCACTGACATTGGCAATCATTACATAGTTTAATTCAATTACCTTATGTTTATACCATATATTTCCTTCCCAGTAAGTGAAGACACAAGCACAGAGCCTGGAGAGAAGACCCCTTGCAGGGTGGATGATTTATTCTGGTGTAATAATCTTATTGATCTCATTACTCCTTCAATAAAACATGCAAATTACTACCGCAGTCTGCAACCAGCATTATTATCATAGATGATTACAGCAGAGCTATAGTCATTATGTCCCCTGCATTGGCCTCCATATAATACTGTATGCCCCTGCATTGGCCTCCATATAAAACTATATGCCCCCTGCATTGGCCTCCATATAATACTAGTATGCCCCTGCATTGGCCTCCATATAACACTGTATGCCCCTACATTGGCCTCCATATAATACTATATGCCCCTGCATTGGCCTCCATATAACACTGTATGCCCCTGCATTGGCCTCCATATAATACTGTATGTCCCTGCATTGGCCTCCATATAATACTATTCCCTGCATTGGCCTCCATATAACACTGTATGTCCCCTACATTGGCCTCCATATAATACTATATGCCCCTGCATTGGCCTCCATATAACACTGTATGTCCCCTACATTGGCCTCCATATAATACTATATGCCCCTGCATTGGCCTCTATATAATACTGTATGTCCCTGCATTGGCCTCCATATAATACTATATGCCCCTGCATTGGCCTCCATATAATACTGTATGCCCCTGCATTGGCCTCCATATAATACTGTATGTCCCTGCATTGGCCTCCATATAATACTGTATGCCCTGCATTGGCCTCCATATAATACTGTATGCCCCTGCATTGGCCTCCATATAATACTGTATGCCCCTGCATTGGCCTCCATATAATACTGTATGTTTCCTGCATTGGCCTCCATATAATACTGTATGTTTCCTGCATTGGCCTCCATATAATACTGTATGTCCCCTGCATTGGCCTCCATATAATACTGTATGCCCCTGCATTGGCCTCCATATAATACTGTATGCCCCTGCATTGGCCTCCATATAATACTGTATGTTTCCTGCATTGGCCTCCATATAATACTGTATGTTTCCTGCATTGGCCTCCATATAATACTGTATGCCCTGCATTGGCCTCCATATAATACTGTATGCCCCTGCATTGGCCTCCATATAATACTGTATGTTTCCTGCATTGGCCTCCATATAATACTGTATGTTTCCTGCATTGGCCTCCATATAATACTGTATGTCCCTGCATTGGCCTCCATATAATACTGTATGCCTGCATTGGCCTCATATAATATGTATGTCCCTGCATTGGCCTCCATATAATACTGTATGTCCTGCATTGGCCTCCATATAATACTATATGCCCCTGCATTGGCCTCCATATAATACTATATGCCCCTGCATTGGCCACCATATAATACTTATGCCCCTGCATTGGCCTCCATATAATACTGTATGTCCCCTGCATTGGCCTCCATATAATACTGTATGTCCCCTACATTGGCCTCCATATAATACTGTATGTCCCCTGCATTGGCCTCCATATAATACTGTATGCCCCTGCATTGGCCTCCATATAATACTGTATGCCCCTGCATTGGCCTCCATATAATACTGTATGTCCCCTCATTGGCCTCCATATAATACTGTATGTCCCCTACATTGGCCTCCATATAATACTGTATGTCCCCTGCATTGGCCTCCATATAATACTGTATGCCCCTGCATTGGCCCCATATAATACTGTATGCCCCTGCATTGGCCTCCATATAATACTGTATGTCCCCTGCATTGGCCTCCATATAATACTGTATGTCCCCTGCATTGGCCTCCATATAATACTGTATGTCCCTGCATTGGCCTCCATATAATACTGTATGCCCTGCTTGGCCTCATTAATACTATATGCCCTGCATTGCCCCATATAATACTATATGCCCCTGCATTGGCCACCATATAATACTGTATGTCCCCTGCATTGGCCCCATATAATACTGTATGCCCCTGCATTGGCCTCCATATAATACTGTATGCCCCTGCATTGGCCTCCATATAATACTATATGCCCCTGCATTGGCCTCCATATAATACTATATGTCCCCTGCATTGGCCCCATATAATACTGTATGCCCTGCATTGGCCACATATAATACTGTATGCCCCTGCATTGGTCTCCATATAATACTGTATGCCCCTGCATTGGTCTCCATATAATACTGTATGCCCCTGCATTGGCCTCCATATAATACTGTATGTCCCCTGCATTGGCCTCCATATAATACTGTATGTCCCCTGCATTGGCCTCCATATAATACTGTATGCCCCTGCATTGGCCACCATATAATACTATATGCCCCTGCATTGGCCTCCATATAATACTGTATGTCCCCTACATTGGCCTCCATATAATACTGTATGTCCCCTACATTGGCCTCCATATAATACTGTATGTCCCCTGCATTGGCCTCCATATAATACTGTATGCCCCTGCATTGGCCACCATATAATACTATATGCCCCTGCATTGGCCTCCATATAATACTGTATGTCCCCTGCATTGGCCTCCATATAATACTGTATGTCCCCTGCATTGGCCTCCATATAATACTGTATGTCCCTGCATTGGCCTCCATATATAACTGTATGCCCCTGCATTGGCCTCCATATAATACTATATGCCCCTGCATTGGCCTCCATATAATACTATATGCCCCTGCATTGGCCACCATATAATACTGTATGTCCCTGCATTGGCCACCATATAATACTGTATGCCCCTGCATTGGCCTCCATATAATACTGTATGCCCCTGCATTGGCCTCCATATAATACTATATGCCCCTGCATTGGCCTCCATATAATACTATATGCCCCTGCATTGGCCACCATATAATACTGTATGTCCCCTGCATTGGCCACCATATAATACTGTATGCCCCTGCATTGGCCTCCATATAATACTATATGCCCCTGCATTGGCCTCCATATAATACTGTATGTTTCCTGCATTGGCCTCCATATAATACTATATGCCCCTGCATTGGCCTCCATATAATACTGTATGTCCCCTGCATTGGCCTCCATATAATACTAAACAGACACTAATGAGCCATGCACACAGTGAACAGATCTGTAGGACACTGTTCACACCACCAAAAGACTGAATCACAAAAAACAATCAGAAAAACGTGCAAAAATACTCTGTTATGAAAAATAGTAAAAGCAAGTGCTGCATAAAAAAGTGATAAAAAACAGGGTATTTAGTTGATACGTTTTTTGCAAAAAATGTATACGAAGCCGCTCTACCAAACGTCAAGGTAACCCGTATCAGAGCAGTCCCTATCTGTGTGTTCAAAAACCTGACCATGTGAATATGTACCTACATGAGCCGGGTCCAGACAGGTCCAGTGTCTGACACGGACTGACTGCAGAAGACGGCTTTCATGTGCAGGGCCCAAAGGGAGTGGTGGGCGGCTCCCTTATCTTGCAGAAACAAGAAACAAACTAAACAGACATATTTATTTTGCAAAAAACGTATCAACTAAATACCCTGTTTTTTATCACTTTTTTATGCAGCACTTGCTTTTACTATTTTTCATAACAGAGTATTTTTGCACGTTTTTCTGATTGTTTTTTGTGATTCACTCCATATAATACTGTATGCCCCTGCATTGGCCTCCATATAATACTGTATGCCCCTACATTGGCCTCCATATAATACTGTATGCCCCTACATTGGCCTCCATATAATACTGTATGTCCCCTGCATTGGCCTCCATATAATACTGTATGCCCCCACATTGGCCTCCATATAATACTGTATGTCCCCTACATTGGCCTCCATATAATACTGTAATGTCTCCTGCATTGGCCTCCATATAATACTGTATGTCCCCTGCATTGGCCTCCATATAATACTGTATGCCCCTGCATTGGCCTCCATATAATACTGTATGTCCCCTGCATTGGCCTCCATATAATACTGTATGCCCCTGCATTGGCCTCCATATAATACTGTATGTCCCCTGCATTGGCCTCCATATAATACTGTATGCCCCTGCATTGGCCTCCATATAATACTGTATGCCCCTGCATTGGCCTCCATATAATACTGTATGCCCCTGCATTGGCCTCCATATAATACTGTATGCCCCTGCATTGGCCTCCATATAATACTGTATGCCCCTGCATTGGCCTCCATATAATACTGTATGCCCCTGCATTGGCCTCCATATAATACTGTATGTCCCCTGCATTGGCCTCCATATAATACTGTATGCCCCTGCATTGGCCTCCATATAATACTGTATGGCCCCTCATTATGTGCCCTCCATATAATACTGTATGCCCCTGCATTGGCCTCCATATAATACTGTATGTCCCCTGCATTGGCCTCCATATAATACTGTATGCCCCTGCATTGGCCTCCATATAATACTGTATGCCCCTGCATTGGCCTCCATATAATACTGTATGTCCCCTGCATTGGCCTCCATATAATACTGTATGCCCCTGCATTGGCCTCCATATAATACTGTATGCCCCTGCATTGGCCTCCATATAATACTGTATGTCCCCTGCATTGGCCTCCATATAATACTGTATGCCCCCTACATTGGCCTCCATATAATACTGTATGCCCCTGCATTGGCCTCCATATAATACTGTATGTCCCCTGCATTGGCCTCCATATAATACTGTATGCCCCTGCATTGGCCTCCATATAATACTGTATGTCCCCTACATTGGCCTCCATATAATACTGTATGTCCCCTGCATTGGCCTCCATATAATACTGTATGCCCCTGCATTGGCCTCCATATAATACTGTATGCCCCTGCATTGGCCTCCATATAATACTGTATGCCCCTGCATTGGCCTCCATATAATACTGTATGTCCCCTGCATTGGCCTCCATATAATACTGTATGCCCCTGCATTGGCCTCCATATAATACTGTATGTCCCCTACATTGGCCTCCATATAATACTGTATGTCCCCTGCATTGGCCTCCATATAATACTGTATGCCCCTGCATTGGCCTCCATATAATACTGTATGCCCCTGCATTGGCCTCCATATAATACTGTATGTCCCCTGCATTGGCCTCCATATAATACTGTATGTCCCTGCATTGGACTCCATATAATAATGTATGCCCTGCATTGGCCTCCATATAATACTATATGCCCCTGCATTGGCCTCCATATAATACTGTATGTCCCCTGCATTGGCCTCCATATAATACTGTATGTCCCCTGCATTGGCCTCCATATAATACTGTATGCCCCTGCATTGGCCTCCATATAATACTGTATGTCCCCTGCATTGGCCTCCATATAATACTGTATGCCCCTGCATTGGCCTCCATATAATACTGTATGTCCCCTGCATTGGCCTCCATATAATACTGTATGCCCCTGCATTGGCCTCCATATAATACTGTATGTCCCCTGCATTGGCCTCCATATAATACTGTATGCCCCCTGCATTGGCCTCCATATAATACTGTATGCCCCTGCATTGGCCTCCATATAATACTGTATGCCCCTGCATTGGCCTCCATATAATACTGTATGTCCCCTGCATTGGCCTCCATATAATACTGTATATCCCCTACATTGGCCTCCATATTAATACTAATTATGCCCCTGCATTGGCCTCCATATAATACTGTATGCCCCTGCATTGGCCTCCATATAATACTGTATGCCCCTGCATTGGCCTCCATATAATACTGTATGCCCCTGCATTGGCCTCCATATAATACTGTATGCCCCTGCATTGGCCTCCATATAATACTGTATGTCCCCTGCATTGGCCTCCATATAATACTATAGCCTCTGCCTCCTAATCGTATGCCGCATTGGCCTCCATATAATACTGTATGCCCCTGCATTGGCCTCCATATAATACTGTATGTCCCTGCATTGGCCTCCATATAATACTGTATGCCCCTGCATTGGCCTCCATATAAATACTGTATGTCCCCTGCATTGGCCTCCATATAATACTGTATGCCCCTGTCATTGGCCTCCATATAATACTGTATGCCCTGCATTGGCCTCCATATAATACTGTATGCCCCTGCATTGGCCTCCATATAATACTGTATGTCCCCTGCATTGGCCTCCATATAATACTGTATGCCCCTGCATTGGCCTCCATATAATACTGTATGTCCCCTACATTGGCCTCCATATAATACTGTATGTCCCCTGCATTGGCCTCCATATAATACTGTATGCCCCTGCATTGGCCTCCATATAATACTGTATGTCCCCTGCATTGGCCTCCATATAATACTGTATGTCCCCTGCATTGGCCTCCATATAATACTGTATGCCCCCTACATTGGCCTCCATATAATACTGTATGCCCCTGCATTGGCCTCCATATAATACTGTATGCCCCTGCATTGGCCTCCATATAATACTGTATGTCCCCTGCATTGGCCTCCATATAATACTGTATGCCCCTGCATTGGCCTCCATATAATACTGTATGTCCCCTACATTGGCCTCCATATAATACTGTATGTCCCCTGCATTGGCCTCCATATAATACTGTATGTCTCCTGCATTGGCCTCCATATAATACTGTATGTCCCCTGCATTGGCCTCCATATAATACTGTATGCCCCTGCATTGGCCTCCATATAATACTGTATGTCCCCTACATTGGCCTCCATATAATACTGTATGTCCCCTGCATTGGCCTCCATATAATACTGTATGCCCCTGCATTGGCCTCCATATAATACTGTATGCCCCTGCATTGGCCTCCATATAATACTGTATGTTTCCTGCATTGGCCTCCATATAATACTGTATGCCCCTGCATTGGCCTCCATATAATACTATATGCCCCTGCATTGGACTCCATATAATACTATATGCCCCTACATTGGCCTCCATATAATACTGTATGTCCCCTGCATTGGCCTCCATATAATACTGTATGCCCCTGCATTGGCCTCCATATAATACTGTATGTCCCCTGCATTGGCCTCCATATAATACTGTATGCCCCTGCATTGGCCTCCATATAATACTGTATGTCCCCTGCATTGGCCTCCATATAATACTATATGCCCCTGCATTGGCCTCCATATAATACTATATGCCCCTGCATTGGCCACCATATAATACTATATGCCCCTGCATTGGCCTCCATATAATACTGTATGTCCCCTGCATTGGCCTCCATATAATACTATATGCCCCTGCATTGGCCTCCATATAATACTATATGCCCCTGCATTGGCCTCCATATAATACTATATGCCCCTGCATTGGCCTCCATATAATACTGTATGTTTCCTGCATTGGCCTCCATATAATACTGTATGTCCCCTGCATTGGCCTCCATATAATACTATATGCCCCTGCATTGGCCTCCATATAATACTATATGCCCCTGCATTGGCCACCATATAATACTGTATGTTTCCTGCATTGGCCTCCATATAATACTGTATGTCCCCTGCATTGGCCTCCATATAATACTAAACAGACACTAATGAGCCATGCACACAGTGAACAGATCTGTAGGACACTGTTCACACCACCAAAAGACTGAATCACAAAAAACAATCAGAAAAACGTGCAAAAATACTCTGTTATGAAAAATAGTAAAAGCAAGTGCTGCATAAAAAAGTGATAAAAAACAGGGTATTTAGTTGATACGTTTTTTGCAAAAAATGTATACGAAGCCGCTCTACCAAACGTCAAGGTAACCCGTATCAGAGCAGTCCCTATCTGTGTGTTCAAAAACCTGACCATGTGAATATGTACCTACATGAGCCGGGTCCAGACAGGTCCAGTGTCTGACATGGACTGACTGCAGAAGACGGCTTTCATGTGCAGGGCCCAAAGGGAGTGGTGGGCGGCTCCCTTATCTTGCAGAAACAAGAAACAAACTAAACAGACATATTTTTTTTGCAAAAAACGTATCAACTAAATACCCTGTTTTTTATTACTTTTTTATGCAGCACTTGCTTTTACTATTTTTCATAACAGAGTATTTTTGCACGTTTTTCTGATTGTTTTTTGTGATTCACTCCATATAATACTGTATGTCCCCTGCATTGGCCTCCATATAATACTGTATGCCCCTGCATTGGCCTCCATATAATACTGTATGCCCCTGCATTGGCCTCCATATAATACTGTATGTCCCTGCATTGGCCTCCATATAATACTGTATGTATCCTGCATTGGCCTCCATATAATACTGTATGTCCCCTACATTGGCCTCCATATAATGCTGTATGCCCCTGCATTGGCCTCCATATAATACTGTATGTCTCCTGCATTGGCCTCCATATAATACTGTATGTCCCCTGCATTGGCCTCCATATAATACTGTATGTCTCCTGCATTGGCCTCCATATAATACTGTATGCCCCCTGCATTGGCCTCCATATAATACTGTATGTATCCTGCATTGACCTCCATATAATACTGTATGTCCCCTGCATTGGCCTCCATATAATACTGTATGCCCCTGCATTGGCCTCCATATGATACTGTATGCCCCTGCATTGGCCTCCATATAATACTGTATGTCCCCTGCATTGGCCTCCATATAATACTGTATGCCCCTGCATTGGCCTCCATATAATACTGTATGTCCCCTGCATTGGCCTCCATATAATACTGTATGTCCCCTGCATTGGCCTCCATATAATACTGTATGCCCCCTGCATTGGCCTCCATATAATACTGTATGCCCCCTGCATTGGCCTCCATATTATACTATATGCTTCCTGCATTGGCCTCCATATAATACTGTATGCCCCTGCATTGGCCTCCATATAATACTGTATATCCCCTGCTTTGGTACGATGCTCAATAGGATTTACGTCAGGGCTATTAGAAGCCACTTCAGAATAGTCCAATGTTTCCTCTTAGCCATTCTTGGGTGTTTTTAGCTGTGTGTTTTGGGTCATTATCCTGTTGTAAGACCCATGACCTGTGACTGAGACCAAGCTTTCTGACACCGGGCAGCTCATGTCTTTCTAGAATCCCTTGATAGTATTCAGATTTCATTGTACCCTGCACAGATTCAAGGCACCCTGTGCCAGATGCAGCACAGTAGCCCCAGAACATAACAGAGCCTCCTCCATGTTTCACAGTAGGGACAGTGTTCTTTTCTTGATAGAGCTGATGTGCCTTGTCTCATCTGTCCATAGGACATTCTCCCAGAAGCTTTGTGGCTTGTCATCATGTAGTTTGGAAAACTCCAGTCTGGCTTTTATATGATTCTTTTTCAACAATGGTGCCCTCCCTGGTCGTCTCCACTTTGGCTCAAACAAACGACAAATTGTGCGATCTGACACTGATGTTCCTTGAGCTTGAAGTTCCCTTTATTCTCTTTAGAAGTTTTTCTGGGCTCTTTTGCTACCATCTGTATTATCCGTCTCTTTGATTTGTTATCAATTTTCCTCCTGCGGCCACGTCCAGGGAGGTTGGCTACAGTCCCATGGATGTTACATTTCTGAATAACATGTGCAACTGTAGTCACAGGAACATTAATCTGCTTGGAGATGGTTTTGTAACCTTTACCTTTAAATGCTTGGTTATCATTTTCTTTCTAATCTCCTGAAACAACTCTTTCCTTCACGTCCTCTGGTCCATACTGGTCCAAACAGCACGGTGAGTATCTGTAGCCCTATATACAGCACAGTGAGTATCTGTAGCCTTTACAGCACAGTGAGTGTCTTAGCCTATAAAGTCTACTGACAGATTGCAAGATTGTACACACTCTGATGCTGTGATGGTGGATATGGTGGGTTATATTTTACTGGATTTTACAAGTGTTGTTCCTTTACTGTGTATGCTCCCCTTCCCCACTTCCTGTGTACTCATTACACTCCAGGGTCTGATAATTGAATACTGTGGAATCCCTTACTTGGTCATTCTAGTCTTGCCTGCAGACGTTTGTATTCACCCTTGATGAGTGTGTCATAGACCTGTTTGGACATGGGAGGTGTTGGGGGAAGAGAGGCAGTGCGATTTCAGTCTGTGTGTGGGACACTGAGTGAGAACAGCTCCACAAAGGGATTTAGAGAACCTAATTTACTGGATACGTATATGCTGGATTGTTTTATGGATTTTTCTGATGGATTATTTATGGAGTTTCTGCTGGATTGTTTTATGGATTTTTATGTTTTTTCAAGTAATAAAGGTTCTTGGACTGTTTCACGTGACACCCCACTCCAGGGCCAGGGAAGACTCGTACCGGCAGTTACTAGTGTTCTCACGTCTTCACTTATCAGTTCTTTTCACTGGGGACAGACGGGTCCGAGACCCGGTCCCATGACCCTGGCGGTCATTTTAATAGAGGGGTGATGTTAGGGAAAGTCTGGGGAGATAAAGGGGTATTCGTGACGCCACCTGCGGTATGCGGCCAGGGCGGCCACCGCTGTTTCAGAACCTCTGGGCATGATGGCTGGCAGCTTGGATGGCGTCACTCTCTGCAGGTGGAGCGTAGTCCCCAGGGCAGTGGAGTGCTTCCCCGGCTTGTACCTTGGCAGATGTTCACTCTGTCAATAGTACCCTCGGTGTTCTGAGCGGCCTCTGTGTACGGTCGATGGACACGCGAATAAGTCTCACACACCACAGCTGCAGTTCTGTTGCTTTTACTCAGGTGGCAAAACATTGCCACCGGGTACGTTCCTTGCCACTCTCCGGTACAGCTCTTTCTCCAGAGCGGGTTAGTGCAGTCAAGCCACGGTTGGTGCCTTTTCCTTCTTTTCTAGGTGTCTCAGTCTCTGGTGGTTCTCGTCTCTCGGCGTTATAAGGGGTAACTTTCATCTGAGGTGAGCGGGTCATCTCTCTGCCCCCAGGCTCTCAACGCCCTCCAATTAGTGGACACATTATTTTCAGGGGTACCATCATTTCAGGACTGTGGACGCAGGGTTGGAAAGCCACGTCTGACCACGTGTGTGTCCCATTCCTGCAAGGATGAGCGTTAGGTACGAGTCGTCATGTGATGATCGCTGCCACTATCTGTGTCCTCTTCTCTAGCAGTGTAGCACCCGCTCTTAACCCCTGCAGGGACTTTATTTGATGATATCAGCATATACTGTATATCTTGTGTGACAATGGCTCAGTTCCCTGACGATACTCCCTCTACTGATAATTATGGGGTTTCTTTCGGACACGCCCTTTGTCTGACTCACCCTGTTTTACTGTCAGCATTTTGGAGCTTGTCTCTTGGTGGCCGGTCTGCCTCGCTATTAGCTTTCCATGGTGCGATGTTTGTCATTATTCTATTCATTCCAGCGAACAGATCAGGTATGGGCATTTATTGTTTGATTATCCTGTATTTATAGGTCATAGACTTCTATGGGCAGTAACAGCTCTGGCCCCTGTCAGTGCGGCTGCTTTATTGTATTGCTATCAGGGCTGTTTCTGCAGTTGGGGCTATACGGAGCGTCATCATATTATGCTTCTATATGTCCCTTTGGTATATAATACTCTTATGTGACTATAGGGGTATGTGCAGCAATCCATGGTGTTCCCTGGACACATTGTCTCCTCTCCGCTCTGTGCCCACCATCTGCATTTGGTACAGGGCGGTTTTTCCCTGCATTCACTCGGCGAGATCGTCTCCAACTCCGTAGCAATAAGCTGACACGCTGCGTCCATAATGCTACAAACCCTGATCGTGTTCATGCAGCCAAGCAGTGCGCCCTCTTATATATATTCATACACACACAGCCAGTCACACACGCACACACACAGCCAGCCATGACACACACACATAGCCATGCACATGCACAGTCAGCCATGCACAAACAGTCATGCATGCACACACAGCTAGCCATACATCCACACACACACATAGTCATGCATGTACACACACACATAGTCATGCATGTACACACACACAGCCAGCCAGCCATGCAAACACAGACAGCCATGCATGAACACACCCACACACACACAAATGCACACACAACCAGCCATGCACATACAGCAGCATGCACGCACACACAGCTAGCCATGCACACACACACACATAGCCATGCACATACACACAGCCAGCCATGCATGCATACACACAGCCAGCATGCATGCATACACCCAGCAGCATGCACGCACAACCGTTAGCCATGCACACACACAGCCAGCCATGCATGCATACTGCCAGCCATGCATGCATACACACAGCCAGCCATGCACGCACAGAACCAGCCATGCATACACAGCAGTCATGCACACACATAGCCAGCCATGCATGCATACTGCCAGCCATGCATCAACACACAGCCAGCGATGCACGCACACAACCAGCCATGCATGCATACACACAGCCAGCCATGCATACACACAGCGAGCATGCACACACACAGCCAGCCATTGCACACACACAGCCAGCATGCACACACACAGCACCCAGCATTCATGCACAACACACACAGCAACATGTATGCACACACATAAACTCCCACACAGACCCTACAAGCACCCCCCCGCACAGCAATGCATGAACACAGCCATGCATGCACATGCCACAGCCAGCCATGCATATACACATCCATCCATGCATGCACACACACACAGCCAGCCATACATGCATGCACACACACACACACAGCCATGCAGACAAATTAGGGTGTTTTTCTATAGAGGAGTAGCACACATCATTCACTTCCCCTGGGCTTGAATTACAATTTTGTTAATAACGCACCCAGCAGACGGCGGCCCTGAACTGTCGCCAAGTGACAGGCCCGGGGGCGAATGCATCTCTGACCCACCGGCCCAGCCCGCTCCAGACTACCGAGTATCCTAACATTTGAACCTTTTTTCTCTTATCTCTTCCATTCTCCAGGCTCGCACTGCTGTCATCATTCTGATCTTCGTACTTGTAACCTTCCTCATCATTCTGAGTTCGAACAACTATGAGGAACCATTCAACTATAAGGATCTGAAAATCAAACATCACAACCCACCCAATATTAGAAAATGGGGTCTGCAAGATGGTTACGTACCTGTGTCTGGAAACAAGGTAAGACAGATGATATGTCTGTCCCTCCCTTTCTTTCACCTTGTTAAGATGATGGAGCTATAGCAGATATTTTGACGTGATGGATAAGAAAATAGTTGGTCATGTGGCACCCCTGCTTTTTGGCTGCCACAAATGGTATTTCTTTAACATCCATTGCAATGCCATGTCTGAGGGAATTGGAGCTCCCTCTACTGGAAGTCTGAAGCATTCACACACTGCCTGATCTCTAACCAGGAGGTTGAGCACTAGGACCTGCTTTCTGGCTGTAACTCAGTCTCTGGTTGGGGGGAAGGTTTAGTTTGAGTTCAGTGCCTAGTAAGACAAAGGAGCTGCTCACCCAGCAGAGCGGACTACAGTTCTTATCAGACTGGCCAGACCACATGCCTGGTGGTGGTTGTATCATTCTGGACACTGTGCAAGGGCTTCAGTAAAAGGTAAAGAAAGACTGCTTCCCTGCTTCTCATCATCACTACTACCATCCTCATCATCACCATCCCCTCAGAGCCAGCCCTAGTTGGGAAGGGTTTAACCTCCTCATTGCCACTCCACTGCCTTGATCGTTCACCAGCTGGTTCTCAGTAGTACCAAGAGTTAATCTCTTTAGGCTCCTGGTTACCGCTTAGATCACATGTTCTGGGAGACCAATCGCAGTTGCTCCCTGCCTATTTAAGATGGTGGGATCTGGTCTCTCATGCCGATTATAGCTTCTGCTTTGCTCCAGCATTACCGGTCCTATTTTGGTGTTCCAGTAATCTGGTATCAGTAACTTCTTGTTAGGGGTTTGGTGAATACTTTCTTGTTGTATTATTTACTCTTGCCTGTTCTTGTTTCCTTCTTTATTATTGTTTACTCCCTGTGTGAGAGTGCTGTAAGCTTGTGTTTTGGTTCTTCCCTGTCTCTTTTTGTCAGTGGGTTCCTTTACTTCCCAGCTCCGGGAGGGAGGGGGAGTGTGAATCAGCTCATTGCTGATCAGGAGCAGGGATAGGGTAGAAATGCAGGCCTCTCCAACATATAGTTCAGAGATGTACAGGAGCAAGGTCAGGGTGGAGACTCAGGCCTCTCCACCATAAGAAGTACCCCTGAGTTAGGGATAGTTCAGAGCTCTACAGGAGCAAGGTCAGGGTGGAGACTCAGGCTTCTCCACCATCAGGAGTACCCCTGAGTTAGGGATAGTTCAAGGCTGGACAAGAGCAGGGCCAAGGTGCAGACTCAGGCCTCGCCTTCATCAGGAGTACCTCTGAGTTAGGGATACTTCAGTGCTGGACTGGAGCAGGGTCACAGTAGAGACTCAGGCCTCTCCACCATCAGAAGTACCCCAGAGTTAGGGATAGTTCAGAGCTGTACAGGAGCAAGGTCAGGGTGGAGACTCAGGCTCTCCACCATCAATAGTACCCTTGAGTTAGGGATAGTTCAAGGCTGATAGGAGCAGGGCCAGGGTGGAGACTCAGGCCTCGCCTTTATCAGGAGTACCCCTGAGTTAGGGATACTTCAGTGCTGGACTGGAGCAGGGTCACAGTAGAGACTCAGGCTCTCCACCATCAGGAGTACCCCTGAGATAGGGATAGTTCAGGCTGTACAGGAGCAAGGTCAGGGTGGAGCCTCAGGCCTCTCCACGATCAGGAGTACCCCTGAGATAGGAATAGTTCAGGGCTGTTCAGGAGCAGGGTCAAGGTGGAGACTCAGGCCTCTCCACCATCAGGAGTACCCCTGAGTTAGGGATAGTTCATGGCTCTTTAGTTTGAGGGACAGATCAGATGCCCCTGATCCCATTTTCCCACAGTTCCCATGACAGCATTCAGCTTCAGTGCGTGCATCCAACAACATAGTGTTTTTGCTAAAATATCCTGAATCCACTCCAGAGATCTATTATTTCACACTGACCTCTGATCTCTTTGTAGACTATTCACGCCAAGTGCAACAGTTGTGTCCTGGTCACCAGCTCCAGTCACCTGCTTAATACCGGCCTAGGCCCTACAATTGACCAGTCCGAATGTATCATCCGCATGAATGATGCCCCCACCACAGGCTACGAGAAGGATGTGGGCAATAAGACTACGTTCAGAGTGGTGGCGCACTCCAGCGTCTACCGCGTACTACGGCGGCCTCAAGAATTCTTAAGCCGAGCTCCAGGACAGACTCTTCTCTTCTGGGGGCCCCCGATCAAGATGCAGCAGAACAGCAAATCCAATCTGTATCACATCATCCAGCGAGCCAGCTCCGCTTTTCCCAATGTCTCCACTTTTGTTTTGTCTCCTCGGAACATGGCGCGATTCGATGACCTGTTTCGGGCAGAAACGGGAAGAGACAGGTAAACAATACACCAATTTTGCTGTTATTAGGACCTTAAAAATGTAATAAAGTTTTGTTCTTTGTCATAGGCATCCAGTGCCTCAAGTGTTACTGAGGTGGGTAGTGTAATAAGTATAATGGATAACTCAGGAGTCTTTTCGCGTGGAGCAATGATACAACAAAACACAGTTTATAGGTGAAAACTTCAATGCTATAACACACGGTGATTCACAATAAATTGCAGAGGAAAACTCAAAACCAAAAACAGAGCAGATATTGAATGAAGTCTTAACGAAAAGTCTGTTGAAAACCTCCCTGGTAAATGCAATCAGCAGAGCAGTCAATAAATCACAGTTTACACTTGGAGATGCTGTAAAAGGAAAGTCTATGGCAAGTCCAAACAAGGAGATGATTTAAGTAAGTCTATATAACACATTAAATCATCCAGGGAGGCCTGGGAAGGAAGTCTTAGAAATTCCAGAACCAGATACAGAGCAATTACAAGTCCAGAACCAGATGCAGAGCAATTACAAGTCCAGAACCAGATGCAGAGCAATTACAAGTCCAGAACCAGATACAGAGCAATTACAAGTCCAGAACCAGATGCAGAGCTAATTACTAAGTCTAGAACCGTCTTATGCTCTACATCTATTTGAGTGCAGAAAGCGATGGAACACTTAATAAAGCAACCAGCTTACATGTCAGCAAAAGTATGAGAGGCAAGAGTCGCAGCAGAGAGAGTAGCACAAGCAGCGAGAGCAGAAGGAACGCTGGTAACAGATGTAGGGAACAGAACCTCTGATGAGCAGCAGCAGGATTTTCAGGAGTAGGCAGTGAAAGCCACTAGCAGCAGGAAATAAGGCAAAATACTCTAGAAATGTCTAGCTGGGGTGGGGTTTATAAAGGCAGGAAGACAAAAGGCACATAAAAAATAAACGACCCCATCTTGGAAGAGGGGCAGAATGCCCAAAAGGTAATTAAAACACTCGAAATTCTGAAAGGTAGTTAGATTGGTTGGGCATTTCCAGTGAGGACTCAGTATAAGGAAGACTCAACAAGGTGTAGAGGAGACGTTCTGGAGATTGACTTCATATGTGCCTCTTTTTGTTTGCAGGCTGCCGTTGATTAAGGATGGGGACTCATGGTGTCGTCGGTCTTGATACGACCACTTTTACTGTCAGTATGATGTGATGTAATATCGCTCTAGTGTGATCTTGGACCACACAATGTATGGAGCAACCAAAGATCCCATGTAGTTAGTCTTATGGGCACTTATGTTTGGAGCCCTTTGTGTCCACCATGTAACAGTTAGTCCCCCAATGATTGATGTCTGGGGCAGGAGGATTGGGCTGATACATTTCAACAAGAATTCTTATATTTTCAGATTAGATGTGAGGAATCTGGCAGTGGTTTATTTTTTTTCTACATGCTGTCACAGGCGTGTCACGTTCTGATCTGACCTCTAGCGGATCTGATACCAGAAGGTCACAATGCATAATTGATGGCAGATGCTTGTTGCTGCCTGCTTGACTATTATCACATATTGGCATGGATTTACTTTCTTTTAGCACTGAAAGGGTAAAGGACTCTTTCCCATCTGGCTGAGAACTTGTAGTCTTTACTTCAGCTGTAGCCCCTTATGACCACACCCTTCCGCTATATATACATTCACATATATATACTGTACATATTCATATATTCTTGGCTTCTATCCAGTATCTGTTGTATTCTATACACTGACAACTTTAAAGAGCTTCGTCTCTAGAGACATTGAGGAGCTCATTTCTGTTGAAGCAGTTAAAGAGTGTCGTTTGTTGTCTTACCTCATGTTGATTTACAGTAGCAGTGAGAGTAGGGTTTCACCAGCCAGCACACTAGCCAGGATGGGCTCAAAGTCAGCGAGGGCACAGACTTGTGATGCCAATGGGGAGGGGAAGGACCTGTATAGGGATGTTAGGGAATGCAGGGATCAGCCTCAGGTTAATGTTAGGAGGTGACTCCTCTCCCACTCTTCCTAACGCTAGGACCTTCCGTTTACATCTTCCCTTGTGTAGAGGTTCACGCGTCTTCTCGCCCCCCCCAACGTGTCATATGCTCAATGGAGCCAAACATGCATGTGTATGAGAGGTGGAAGGAACTGCTGTAGGTAAAAAAGGGCCTTAACCTAAATATAAGAAGTATATGGTCATCTGAACAATTCTAAAATCAGGTTCTTATTTCAGTAATGAATATATTGAAGTCTTGCTTAAAGGTGATTTCCATTTTCTGAAAAACAAACCTGATCTGCTCACCCTTTCTAGGTCCAGGTCTGAGTATCTGAGCAGAGCAACTGGGGGCACCAACAAATGAGACAGGATCAACCCAGCAAGTACTTAGAAAGTTATTATTAATGGCCTTCAACTAGCCATGGTGACTTGATGGGTGAATCCTCTGTAGGAAGATCGATCTTGTGCAGCCTAGATAGGTCCACCAGGGTCTCTTCAAAGCCTAGATAGGTCACCCAAGGTTTTGAAGCCTAGATCCACCAGGGTCTTCTCCAAGCCTAGATAGGTCCACAAGTGTCTTTTTGAAGTCTAGATAGGTCCACCAGGGTCTTCTCCAAGCCTAGATAGGTCCACCAGGGTCTTCTCCAATCCCACAGAGAACCACCAGGGTCTTCTTCAAGCATAGACAGATCCACAGGGTCTTCTCCAAGCCTAGATAGGTCCATCAGGATCTTTCCAAGCCTAGATAGGTCCACCAGGGTCCATTTCCAAACTTGGATAGGACCACCAGGGTCTTCTCTAAGCCTAGATAGGTCCAACAGGGTTTTGTCCAAGCCTAGATAGGTCCACCAGGGTCTTCTCCAAGCATGGTTAGGTCCAGCAGGGTCTTCTACAAGCCTAGATAGGTCCACCAGAGTCTTCTCCACTGTTGTCTTGATTGTATCAAGCCATCAGGTTGCTGATGAATGCAAAAGAAAAAATACAAAGCATGCATGCTTCCATAATGACATGTAGCTCCTAATTTATTTCTAAAGTGGTACATGAAGTCTTGCCTGGTAGCGTGGATCTGCAGGACTCTGTGTGCCTTCTTATGGCCTGATATCTACATACAGCAGATCTGCAGGGACTCTGTGTGCCTTCTTATGACCTGATATCTACATACAGCAGATCTGCAGGGACTCTGTGTGCCTTCTTATGACCTGATATCTACATACAGCGGATCTGCAGGGACTCTGTGTG
Source organism: Allobates femoralis (assembly GCA_033576535.1). NCBI lineage: Eukaryota > Metazoa > Chordata > Amphibia > Anura > Aromobatidae > Allobates > Allobates femoralis. Next base: position 6,928,207 of record JARQOC010000008.1, read on the forward strand.
CCTTCTTATGACCTGATATCTACATACAGCGGATCTGCAGGGACTCTGTGTGCCTTCTTATGACCTGTATCTACATACAGCAGATCTGCAGGGACTCTGTGTGCCTTCTTATGACCTGGTATCTACATACAGCGGATCTGCAGGGACTCTGTGTGCCTTCTTATGACCTGGTATCTACATACAGGGATCTGCAGGGACTCTGTGTGCCTTCTTATGACCTGGTATCTACATACAGCAGATCTGCAGGGACTCTGTGTGCCTTCTTATGACCTGGTATCTACATACAGCGGATCTGCAGGGACTCTGTGTGCCTTCTTATGACCTGGTATCTACATACAGCGGATCTGCAGGGACTCTGTGTGCCTCTTATGACCTGGTATCTACATACAGCAGATCTGCAGGGACTTGTGTGTCTCTTATGACCTGATATCTACATACAGCAGATCTGCAGGGACTCTGTGTGCCTTCTTATGACCTGGTATCTACATACAGAGGATCTGCAGGGACTCTGTGTGCCTTCTTATGACCTGGTATCTACATACAGCGGATCTGCAGGGACTCTGTGTGCCTTCTTATGACCTGGTATCTACATACAGCAGATCTGCAGGGACTCTGTGTGCCTTCTTATGACCTGGTATCTACATACAGAGGATCTGCAGGGACTCTGTGTGCCTTCTTATGACCTGGTATCTACATACAGCAGATCTGCAGGGACTCTGTGTGCCTTCTTATGACCTGGTATCTACATACAGAGGATCTGCAGGGACTCTGTGTGCCTTCTTATGACCTTATATCTACATACAGCAGATCTGCAGGGACTCTGTGTGCCTTCTTATGATCTGATATCTACATACAGCGGATCTGCAGGGACTCTGTGTGCCTTCTTATGACCTGGTATCTACATACAGCAGATCTGCAGGGACTCTGTGTGCCTTCTTATGACCTGGTATCTACATACAGCGGATCTGCAGGGACTCTGTGTGCCTTCTTATGACCTTATATCTACATACAGCAGATCTGCAGGGACTCTGTGTGCCTTCTTATGATCTGATATCTACATACAGCCTATAGAGAACGTTGTGTGTCAAATGACCAAAATGGTGTATTTCACCCATTGCTTCTTAGTGACATTGAACACATTGTTTCTTCCAGGGAGAAGTCCCATTCCTGGCTGAGCACCGGTTGGTTCACCATGGTTATTGCAGTGGAGCTGTGTAACAAGGTCCATGTGTACGGAATGGTGCCCCCCGACTACTGCAGGTAACAAAGCTCTTAGAATGTCAAATTAACCCTTTATTGATGTTTAATTTTGTTCAGTGACCTGGAAGTCTGCACAGGGTGATCGACTTGTTAGAGCAGAAAAGCCCCCGTTACACGCTTCAATGTCCGAAAGATCTCACCAACGATCCGACTTGACCTAGATCGCTTGTACGTCGTTCATTGATCGCTAGTGAGTGAGGTGCCACACGTACAGGTATCTTGAATGAGGCAGCAATGATTCCTCGGCCAGTGGACGATCTTTGCGGTCGTTTGGATGTCTATGTCCCACAGTTCTGAATAGGCGAAGTCATTAACGACATCGTCATGAAGGTGTCACACACCGATGCTGCAGGTTGGACGGACGACAGATTTTGAACATGTTCATAAACCTGCGATCAGCGATCAGCCGACTTATCGTCGGTCGTATCTAGGTGTCACACGCAAAAACGTCGTAACGACGTCGTTGCACCACCCCAAAAGCCATGACGTGTTACTGATATCGTAGCGTGTAACGGGCCCTTAAGTTGTGTAATTATGGACTGATCTGCAAATAGTGCAAAAATGGAAACAACGTTTTAAAAACAAACATGCCACTATGTCTCCTGTGACTGCAGTGTCTCCAGACTTGTCTCCTATTGCGCAATGTCTCTAGACTTGTCTCCCTGGCTGCAGGCTCTCCAGACTTGTCTCCCTGACTCAGCATCACCAGATTGTCTCCTACTGCTGCAATGTCTCTAGACTTGTCTCCCATGACACGCTGCATCTCCAGATTTGTCTCCCCTGCTGCAGCATCTCCAGACTTGTCTCCCATGGCTGCAGCATCTCTGGCCTTGTCTCCCATGGCTGCAGCATCTCCAGACTTGTCTCTCATGGCTGCAGCATCTCCAGACTTGTCTCCCATGGCTGCAGCATCTTCAGACTTGTCTTTCATGACCTTCAGTATCTCCAGAATTTTCTCCTATTGCTGCAATATCTCTGGACTTCTCTCCCCTGGCTTCAGCATCTCCAGACTTGTCTCCCCTGTCCGCAGCATCTCCAGACTTGTCTCCCCTGCCTGCAGCATCTTCAGACTTGTCTTCCATGGCTGCAGCATCTCAAGACTTGTCTCCCATGGCTGCAGCATCTTCAGACTTGTCTCCCCTGGCTGCAGCATCTTCAGACTTGCCTCCCCTGGCTGCAGCATCTTCAGACTTGTCTCCCATGGCTGCAGAATCTCCTGACTTGTCTCCCTTGGCTGCAGCGTCTCCAGACTTGTCTCCCCTGGCTGCAGCATCTCCAGACTTGTCTCCCATGGCTGCAGCATCTACAGACTTGTCCCCCATGGCTGCAGCATCTCCAGACTTGTCTCCCCTTGCTGCAGTGTCTCCAGACTTGTCTCCCCTGACAGCAGCATCTCCAGACTTGTCTCCTATCGCTGCAGCATCTCCAGACTTATCTCCCCTGGCTGCAGCATCTCAAGACTTGTCTCCCCTGGCTGCAGCATCTCCAGACTTGTCTCCCCTGGCTGCAGCATCTACAGATTTGTCTCCCATGGCTGCAGCATCTACAGACTTGTCTCCCATGGCTGCAGCATCTACAGACTTGTCTCCCATGGCTGCAGAATCTCCAGACTTGTCTCCCCTGGCTGCAGCATCTCAAGACTTGTCTCCCCTGGCTGAACATCTCCAGACTTGTCTCCCCTGGCTGCAGCATCTACAGATTTGTTTCCCATGGCTGCAGCATCTCCAGACTTGTCTCCCCTGTCTGCAGCATCTCCAGACTTGTCTCCCATGGCTGCAGCATCTCCAGACTTGTCTCCCCTGGCTGCAGCATCTCCAGACTTGTCTCCCCTGACTGCAGGATCATCAGACTTGTCTCCCCTGGCTGCAGCATCTCCAGACTTGTCTCCCCTGACTGCAGGATCATCAGACTTGTCTCCCCTGGCTGCAACATCTCCAGACTTGTCTCCCGTGCCTGCAGCATCTCCAGACTTGTCTCCCATGGCTGCAGCATCTCCAGACTTGTCTCCCCTGGCTGCAGCATCTCCAGACTTGTCTCCCCTGACTGCAGGATCATCAGACTTGTCTCCCCTGGCTGCAGCATCTCCAGACTTGTCTCCCCTGACTGCAGGATCATCAGACTTGTCTCCCCTGGCTGCAGCATCTCCAGACTTGTCTCCCGTGCCTGCAGCATCTCCAGACTTGTGTCCCTTGGCTGCAGCATCTCCAGACTTTTCTCCCGTGCCTGCAGCATCTCCAGACTTGTCTCCCTTGGCTGCAGCATCTCCAGACTTGTCTCCCATGACTGCAGCATCCCCAGACTTGTCTCCAATGGTTGCAGCATCTACAGACTTGTTTCCAATGGTTGCAGCATGCCCAAACTTGTCTCCCATTGCTCACATATGTGGCAATTTCCCAGGAAGCTGCCAGCAGCAGATCTTGATGATTTCTGTGCCCAAATACATTGAGCTTAGTAGAATCTTCCTCAGATTACCATTAATAACCTCACAGATAAAGCAGATAAGGCTGCAAGTGTCGGGATTTCTGTACGTGGTCCTCATACTTGACGCTGAATAAATCGTGATGTTTTGAAAACGTTCCCATTTTTCCATAATTTTCATATCATTAATATGTCTAATCATGCTGTGATTCCTTCTTGGTGTTGAAATATTAATGTAAAGCCTTGTACACACTAGCACACGCATACCTCTCTGAGCTAAGGAGGTGGCTGTGGTTAGCAGATTCACACCCTCTATGTAGATTCCTTCAATCTCCGTCCTGACAGGAGCTGCTGTCTGGTTTAAGTTACAACAGCCAACAACAAGCTGTTATAACACGAGATGGTGAGAACTCCACCTTCATCCCGCGCCTCCTCAAAATCCATATCCAACTGCACACGGGGCACCTACAACCAAGCTATATTTTATAATGAAGTTTTGTATAGCGTAACGGGAATCTGTCAGCAGCTTTTTGATCTGAGAGGTGCAGGATGTAGGGGTAGAAACCCTGACTCCAGGGATGTGTCACTTACTCAGTAGCTTGCTGCACCTTTAGACATTCAGTGTTTTATTACCGGGAAATTATCACTGCAAGACTGGATGCTGCGTGCAAGGCAGTCATGCTAAACCGTGTAATTCCACCCTCATTGCTGATTGGTTGCTTGCTGACAATATACAGTGTACACTGGAAGATGCCTATGAGGGTTGTGGTCCACATGGTCCCCATCCTGGTATATTGGTGCCCATCTTGATAAATATATCCCCAATCCTGGTCTGAATCTTGGTATATATGGTCCTCCTTCCAGTATACATGGTCCCTGTCTGGTATATATGATCCATCCTGGTATATATGATCCCCATCCTGTATATAGTTCCCATCCTGGTATATATGTCTCCATCCTGGTATATATGTCCCATCCTGGTATTATATTTATCTCCATCCTGGTATATATTCCCATCCTGGTATATGTCCCATCCTGGTATATATGTCCCCCATCCTGGTATATATGTTCCCATCCTGGTATATATCCATCTGTTAATGTCCCTCTTCCTGGTATATATGTCCCTCATCCTGGTATATATGTCCCCATCTGGTATAATGTCTCCCATCCTGGTATATATGTCCCTCATCCTGGTATATATGTCCCCATCCTGGTATATATATCCCCATCCTGGTATATATGTCCTCCATCCTGGTATATATGTCCCCATCCTGGTATATATGTCCCCCATCCTGGTATATATATGTCCCCATCCTGGTATATATGTCCCCATCCTGGTATATTTCCATCTGTATACATCCCATCCTGGTATATATGTCCCCCATCCTGGTATATATGTCCCTCATCCTGGTATATATTCCCATCCTGGTATATATGTCCCACCTGTATATTTTACTGGTATATAGTCCCCCATCCTGGTATATATTTCACTTATCCTGGTATATAGTCCCCCATCCTGGTATATATGTCCCTTTTTCCTGGTATATATACCCATCCTGGTATATGTCACTCATCCTGGTATATATGTCACTCATCCTGGTATATATGTCCCCCATCCTGGTATATATGTCCCCATCCTGGTATATATTTTTCCATCCTGTTATATATATCCCAATCCTGTATATATGTCCCCATCCTGGTATATATGTCACTCATCCTGGTATATATGTCCCCCATCCTGGTATATATGTCCCCATCCTGGTATATATGTCCCTCATCCTGTTATATACATCCCCATCCTGGTATATATGTGCCCCATCCTGGTATATATGTCCCTCATCCTGGTATATATATCCCCATCCTGGTATACATGTCCCCATCCTGGTAATATATGTTCCCATCCTGGTATATATTTTCCATCCTGGTATATATATCCCACCATCCTGTTATATATGTCCCCCATCCTGGTATATATGTCCCCCATCCTGGTATATATGTCCCCCATCCAGGTACTTTTTACTCACCTTCCCTCCGCTCTGTCACCTGATGTCCTCTGTAGCCAGCCCATTGGAGTGCGCATCATGGCGGATGATGACACTGTCATGTGCCGCCCCATGGTTGTAATGTCGACGTCAGCTGCCAGCCTCTGTTGGTCGGCAGCGGGAATCAATGATGGGTCTCTGTGCTGAGATGCTTTTCAGCTGGATGTGTGTCCTCGGACACTGGGTTTGGCGGACCCTTGTATCCTCGCGACCCCTGCGACTGTGATTGTACCCCCTGCAAGCACCTAGTAAGTGTTACATTGCTGAAAATCAGGGTCTTAGTCCCCACATCCTGCTAATCACAGATTAAATACCAAAATTCTGCTGACTGATTCCCTTCAATCATTACATCACTGAGATGAGGAGGGTCCAGGTATTACTTTTGCACTTAAAGTGTAACCGCGTTTACATTTTATTTAATAATAATATAGAGCAAGTGATTATAATAAACTTTCAATTATATTTCATAATAGAATACTGGTTGAAAATCATTCATAACCTTCCACAAGGTGTCCTCACTAGACTGTGTGTGAAGCAGACATATGTTCATGTCAGTCAGATCCGTCTTCACACTGAATACGGGCATGTAATCATATAAGGGAAAGGAGGTGTGGCCTACATAGCTGATGAGGAAACAATGTATCAGATTAGCTCTGATTACAGCACAGTTGCTAAGCAACGTCAGAATGTCAGGATCACTACAAACTCCTCTTTCCTTGGCACAAGTTTCTGATCTGTCATCCGGTTCCACACAGCTCAATCACGATCTCTGTTAACCCCTTCTTTATTGTTTTTTTTTTTTTAATGAAATGACATTTACACTTTAAGCTTAGATAATAATATGACTGATTTCTCTATTTCCAGTAAACGTCAGCACAAGATGGCCTATCACTACTATGAGCCCAGGGGTTCAGATGAGTGCACCACCTACATTCAGAATGAACGCGGGCGAAGAGGCAACCACCACCGCTTCATCACCGAGAAACTGGTGTTTGCCCGCTGGGCGTCTGTATATAACATCTCCTTCTCGCACCCCGAGTGGTTCAATGATCCAGACAACTAGATAGCGGTGTCCATGTCTTGTCTGTCCCTCTTCACTGGTCTCCTGGTGTGGAATCAAGTCTTCTTCAGCTTTAGACAAAACTGGGTCTAGGAATTACGTAAAAGAACGTCGCGTGTCACCAAGGGCGATGTCCAAGCACCGGAACCGGTGATTTCTGTAGGCTGGATGCACAGACATGTGTGAGCACAGGGCTATAGAAAATTGCGTATCTGACCTTATTGTGCCAACTCCAACTCTCCGATGGGTTGGAGAATAGTCGTAGATCCAGGGTGGAGTGCTGGAAATCCTTAAAAGCAAATTATTAGTCTTTGGTGCCCCTTTTTGTCTATGTGACCCCCTACTTTGCCTATGATTGGAGCCGATGTGGGTTTTATAGATGTGGACGATACATCAATCATTTAGGATTCAAAGAAGGCAATAGATGACCACGTGGGACGGGAGCCCAAGATAGAGAAGATAAATGTCAAATTAAGAGAACCAGGCCTAAAATTAGGTCAGGTCCTTGATAAAATGCTAAATGTTCATGTAGAGGGCGACGTAGACCTTGGAAGACCCATGATGGGTGACCTAGATAGAGGTGTTCTCACATTTCTGTACAGTGACTGGGCCGGGGGGCAGAGATGCATTTGCCACCCGGCCGGTGAATTAGTAACAGTTCAAGGGCCGCCATCTGCTGGGTGCATTATTAACAGGATTTTCCTGCACTGCTAATGTTGCACTTGAACGCCCAGTTCAGACTCATTTTGGGGGGATTGGTAGCACGAACCTGTGAAGAGGCCTGAGGGTGAAGGTCTTGAGTAGACACAGATAGAAAAGGGCCCCCGTGCAAGAATAGTTTACTGGGCCCCTTTGCAGTCCTATAGCTCATCATAATACACAATTACACCTGCTTTGGATGTACAATGGGCCCCCCCCTGACCTCTTGGGCCCCTGGGCAACTGCACCCATGACTCACCGTCATGATACTTTTATTTTCTGCATAGGTTTAAGCACAATTTTTTCCTCCGCTCCACCTTTTTCTGTAGCTCAGGTGTCCGACACATCGTCTACGCAACGTCCATCGCTGAGTTCATGCTCACAGATATGTATTAGGTATATTTTTCTCTGCACATAAATATGCTGTAATATTTTATATTAAATGGTCGAGACAGGGAAACGGTCGCAGGCAGCAATTACAGGTCGGGAATGCTACATACCAAAGTGGGGGGGCTAGTATGGCTGAACGTGGAGATACGCGGTCACTATGGGGCGGTGGGCCCCGGTGACGATGGTAAACGGCTTTGTGATGTATGGATGTGTCGTGCTGTGTGTTATATACATGATCAAGGGTTGTTGGTTGTGTTTTTTTTGGGGGGCGCGACTGTCAGGGCATTGGGGGTTAGTACCTAGATAGCAAATGTTTGCACACGCTTGGCGAGGTCATCAGAACTTTATATACCCCAAGTAATAGTCATTTACAGGAATAGTTCTACATTAAGGCACCACATGTTGGCGCAAAGCATAGAGTCAATGCCGCATTACGTGGGTAGAGGTACTACGCCACGGGATGAGCGCTTAGATTTTCTTACGTTGCCCATAACAGACAATTAAATGATATCTAGACGTGCCTATGAGGTTCCCAAGGGAGCCACTGGGCGAATACTGTATGTATCATAGTATTGTCCTTGTCCCTGAAATTAAAGGGGTTCTCTGCTCATATAATACTGGCTTTTAAAGGTTGTCCGGTGTAAGAAGCACAGGCTGCAGTGCCTCTATATGGATTCACAGCCACACTGCTCATGAATGATTTGTATTATCTCAGAGCTGGATGCACAGCCACACAGCTCATGAATGATTTGTATTATCCCCGAGCTGGATTCACAGCCACACTGCTCATGAGTGATTTGTATCCGAGATGGATTCACAGTCCACTCTCATGAATGATTTGTATTATCCAGAGATGGATTCACAGCCACACTGCTCATGAATGATTTGTATTATCCCGAGCTGGATTCACAGCCACACTGCTCATGAGTGATTTAGGTTATCCCTGAGTGTTTCACAGCCACACTGTCATGATGATTTATTATCCCGAGATGTATTCACAGTCACACTTCTCATGAATGATTTGTATTATCCCCGAGATGGATTCACAGCACACACTCATGAATGATTTGTATTATCCCAGAGATGGATTCACAGCCACACTGCTCATGAGTGATTTAGGTTATCCCAAGAGGATTCCAGCCACACTGCTCATGAGTGAGTTAGGTTATCCGAGTGATTCACACACCTTCTCATGAGTGATTTGTATTATCCCCGAGCTGGATTCACAGCCACACAGCTCATGAATGATTTGTATTATCCCGAGCTGGATTCACAGCCACACTGCTCATGAGTGATTTAGGTTATCCCAGAGATGGATTCCCAGCCACACTGCTCATGAGTGAGTTAGGTTATCCCAGAGCTAGATTCACACCCACGCTGCTCATGAGTGATTTATGTTATCCCAGAGATGGATTCCCAGCCACACTGCTCATGAGTGATTTATGTTATCCCAGAGATGGATTCCCAGCCACACTGCTCATGAGTTAGGTTATCCCAGAGCTGGATTCACAGCCACACTGCTCATGAGTGAGTTAGGTTATCCCAGAGCTAGATTCACAGTCACACTGCTCATGAGTAATTTAGTTTATCGCAGACCTGAATTCAAAGACATGCTGCTCAGTACTGCAGTATAATATCCTTCATGTTGTGACAGTAATGTTCGTTATTCATGTCTTCGATTTGCATACTTGCAGTCACATGCTGACTATGCCCCTCTGGTTCTTTCATTTCTCTTCTATTCACAGAACCTGGATGAGGCAAGTTAGCATGCGACAGCAAGTGTGCAAATCATCACTCACCTGCATGGGGCACACAGGGAAATCATGAGAGTGTGCACACTGCACGCTGTCACAATTCGGTAGCATTCCGTCACATAGAGTCACTGCAGACTTTGATTCTAAGACCACATAAACCCTTTAAGATAGAAAATCAGATCGATGGGGATCGACGCTCGGCACCCGGCCCCCCACGATCAGCCGGTATGAGGAGTGGTGGCGTCTAGTTAGGTGCAGTAGTCGCCAGCATCTCCTGCACATTGCGTGGAGCAGCGCTGATGATCGCCGGTGGTGACCTGGGCAGAATATATTGCAAAATTGCACCCGTCCAGGATCCCTACAGGGGCGAGTGTGTACAGGTTCTCTTAGGGAGACTCATAGGTTAGGCAATGCTCCCTGGCTCTCAAAAAGGATATCCAAGAGAAAGAAAACTGGATATTGCTACCTCCATCAGGTGGCAGTAGAGAGCCCCATTTCTCCTACCATTGTCCCATGCTGCATTATTCCAGATTTCATCTACACCCCCCCAATAAATTGAATAAATTGTATAATTATATGTTGTGACTCTTTAAGATAGATATTTATTTTCCTGTGTATGGATTAGTCTATATGAGTTGTCCGCCCTGTGCTAAATAAACATCAGCTTTGAGGCTCTACGGCTGCAGATTGCTCAGAAGTAAAGCATGAGACTATTACAGCCCCTTATTCTTTGTAATAGCCAATCAGAGCACGTTGGAAGATAAAAGCTGGTTTCTGATTGGTTGTTTTGTAGTGGAATTGTGTTCTGTTTCCCTACAGCGCCACCACAGGAGACATGAGGCATTGCACAGTTCTCAATGGAATCAATGAGGTTTCCTTGTAATGTCTGGAGGCACCAGGTCCCCTAGAGAGAATTGCAGCTTATTCTTTTTTTGCAGGGTCCTGAATGGAGGACACCATCTAAGAACTAAATGGAAATGGAAATATCTTCTAAAAATGTTTCCATGTACAACGTGAGACAATCAGGGTCCTTCTAAACCAATCATAGATCATTCCCGGGCTCGTGTATACAGTATTCTACCTTACAAGAACTGAACTTTTTAAGTCCATTGGGACAAATGCGCTTCCCTACCAATGGGATACAGTTCACTTCGGCCACACCTGACACATGTTTATGTTCAGAGTTATTCTCCATGCTGGTTCTGGGAAGGGTTAGGTTACTCAGGTGTTTCTACTTCCCAGTGATTGCTCTGTTACTTAACTGAGCAGCTTTCCCCAGACTGCTGCCAGCCATACATTTTTTATTACAAATATCTCCATATACCCTCAGGGACACCCACCACTCTCATAAGAGAGGGAACCCTGGAAGCAACTCGGGATAAATTGATTACCAAGAAACAGGGAGTATACGCTGAATAAGTTGTTTTTAAAGTGACATTTTTATTAACTTGAATTGGAAGCTCTGGTGAGGGAGGTGGCGCAGGTGAAGGAACTTATGCGCAGGACATTCGGGCAAGCAACACAGTGACGTGCCCCGGGAGCCCTGGAGATGCAGTGATGACTGCTGTCAGCTGGGCAAGATTGGCTGTGGGTCTCTGGGGTAACGTGATGTCGCAGGTCGCGTGATCGGAGATGAGCGCGCTGAGTCCGCCCTGTGTGACACGGGACGGAGCTCAGGCGGCACTGTCCGGAACATCACTTCCAGTCATTTGCAGCGTCATATAACAGTGGGGTGCAGGCAGCACCTAATTATCCCCCTGATGAAGTGGCTGCCTAGCCCCGAAACGGCGTCGGGGTGTACTCCCCTAGGTTCCCTTGCACCAGGGTGCCTTAACCCCATGTCTACCGGTAATGGTACAGCACTGTGAATTGACAAGGTCTTTTCTTTGTAACTATGTACAATGGTTTATGATGTTTTGAGGGAGACTTGAATATTAATGTTTGCTTACAACTGTAATAGAGAACGCCTGGAATACATGTAACCTGTATATAATGATTGTAAGACTGGTTTGCCTAGATATGATGGTGGATATGCCAGGAATATTAATTGTTCTGTACTTTATAGTATTGTGGTGTTACCTTTGGTCTGGTTCTCCCTCTTTTGACTTACTTATTGTTACATATGAATATGTTGTGAGTAAGAGTTTGCTGGTTAGACGTGTGGTGACAGGTACCTGCACCCGCCCTCACCAGAGCTTCCAATTCAAGTTAATACAAATTTCACCTTAAGGACACTATTGCTGTTACTTGTACCTAGGTGGGCTGAGTTGTTAGTATGTCTATGTTCAGAGCCATTCTCCATGCTGGTTCTGCTAAGGGTTGGGTTACTCAGGTGTTTCTACTTCCCAGTGATTGCTCTGTTACTTAACTGAGCACACTTCCGCTGAATTCTACCAATTAAGTAACAGAGAAATCTTTGAAAAGCAGAAACTCCTGAGTAACCCAATCCTTCCCAGAACATAGAGGAGAATAGCTCATAAACATAGATCATAGGAGAATAGCTCATAAACATACTGACAACTCAACCCACACAGGTACCAGTAACAGCAATAGCATCCAAGATGTCAGGCCGCACAGTACTTCATGCAAAATGTATGATCGGCAGCATTCTAGGGAAAGCTGCTCAGTTAAGTAACAAAGTAATCACTAGGAAGTAGAAACACCCGAGTAACCCAACCATTCCCAGAACCAGCATGGAGAACAACTCTGAACATAATTATATTGACAACTCAGTACACCCAGATGCCAGTAACAGCAATAGCTTCCTAGATGTCAGGCCACACAGTACTTCAGGCAAAATGTATGATCGGCAGCATTCTAGGGAAAGCTGCTCAGTTAAGTAACAAAGTAATCACTAGGAAGTAGAAACGCCCGAGTAACCGAACCATTCCCAGAACCAGCATGGAGAATAACTCTGAAGTCAGTACACCAAGATGCCAGTAACAGCAATAGCTTCCTAGATGTCAGGCCACATAGCACTTCAGGCAAAATGTACGACTGGCAGCATTCTGGGGAAATCTGTTCAGTTAAGTATCAGAGCAATCACTGGGAAGTAGAAACACTTGAGTAATCCGAAACTTCCCAGAACCAGAATGGAGAATAGGTCTGAACATTATTATTCTGACAAATAGGCACACCCAGGTGCCAGTAACAGCAATGGCGTCTTAGATGTCAGGCCACACAGTACTTCATGCAAAATGTATGACTGCATCTTGCTCGGTGTCTGGACCTCCAAGGCTCACAGTTCCATCTCTGGTCTCCTCCTTGTAATAAAGGCTGGATTGAAGGCCACAAAATGTATGACTGGCAGCATTCTAGGGAAAGCTGCTCAGTTAAGTAACAGCAATCACTGGGAAGTAAAAACACTTGAGTAATACAACCCTTCCCAGAACCAGCATAGAGAATAGGTCTGAACATAAACATATTAACAACTCAGCATACCAAGGTACCAGTAACAGCAACATACGATAGCGTCCTGAACGTACTGCATGGGGGAATCCCGACAGTTCCTTAGTGTCAGGCAGAGATGTCTGGCGGTCTAGCACTCACTTTTATTTACTTCATCAGGAGTTTGTGGTACTGCAAGCAGAGCTCTGGAGGCAAACGCGCCAATATAGTCAGAAGAGGAGTGCTACCCTACCAGACCGGATGTCCCAATTTTGGTGGCTGATAGTTATCTGTGCACTGTTGGAGAAGTCTCATGCGTATCTGCACACATGAGACTTAGTTTAAAGAATAAAATGGCCCGAACAGTCATCAATGACACTTGTACAAACATCAGTGTGTCTTCTGTAAGGAATGCAAATATAGTGCTACCAGCGTTGCCCGGGCATAATGCCCATATATGGTCGTAATGCTTTACCGGCAATATCGCCCATATATGGTAATGACTGTGTGTATATCATAGCCCCGCCACATTCTAGTAGCCCCGCCCCTTCATAGAACCGCCCCTACACAGGCCACTTATCTTAGTATCCCCACCCCTTTCATAGCCCCACCCCTCTACATAGTCCCAGGGTGGGGCTATGTGGAGGAGGGAATATGTGGAGTGGGTGGGGCTACACAGGGTGGGCGGAGCTATGACACTTACATACACTCAGCTTAATATATTAGATGTAACCTTATAAGCCGCCACAAGGGGCATCAGAGAGTCCAATAGTTTATTTTACTACCGTATTTTTGGAACCCCGGTACAATGGAGAAATAATGAGATACTTTTGTAAAATGTCCATATGTGTGAGATACAGTAGTTTCATGAGCTTTTATAAAACCATGGAGATGATATTATCCAGAGCCGCTATAGTCATACCAATAGGACGAGCGGGGTCCTGCCCAAAATCCCATCCATATATCTTGTCCCAAATGTCCTTTTGATTGTCTTGGAGGATGTGTGGCATGTCAAAGAGTAAATTGCTAAGATACTTGTCAAATAAAGGCTAAAAAACTGTGACAATAAAAACAAAAAGTATTCTTGAAACATAAATTAAGTGTTGGATTTCACAGAAAAGATAATAAATCTAATTTTAATAATCTTGTGTGTTGTATTACATATTTTTGCACTATGGGGGCACATGCATCCACAATCAGACAGGCTAAACCAGAGGATTTTGTATGGGTTCAAGGTTGTGACTTAATGATGGGCTTCCATAGCATCAACCAGTAATAATGCTTCTCCCTATTGTCATGAATGGGATAGAGGATGAGGGAATAGTGAACAAGATGGTATTGCGGGCAAGGCAACTGAGTATGTGGTCTGACCATGAAGACTGGAAACCCTGGTCTGATCCTGTACTCAAAGGTAACTCTGATGGTGAGGAGGTCCGAGTCGCCACCCTTGCCCTCAACTCCTAAACCCGCTCTATGCTTGAACCCTCACCTCCACCCATCCACCTGCCACTCCAGCAAAAGGAAAACTTCCAGAGACTACAGCCCAAGCACCGATGTCTGCACAGAAGCTCGGTCAAAGACAGAGTGAAGACTCTAAAAGCGACGCCACCTGGTGGAGAGAGAAGCTATTTAAAGGCCAGGGTCAGAGACTCCAGATGAGTCACACTCAAGCTTCACTTCATCCAGGACCTGGACACCTAGCACAGCACCCAGCAGAACTGACATTAAACCATGCAGTTCCAGAGAAAATTCATACACATTTAATCACAGCAGCATCCAACATAGACCGCAGATAGTCAGCACAGATCAGCGTGTTGATATTAGTTGCCTTTCACGCAACACAAAGGTCACAACGGGATAGAATTAGGGAAGAAAGGTCCTAACATGTCCCCTGACACTAGCCTCTTTCTGTCCCTGAACTGCCCTACCGACCTATGCGGGTCCTTCCTCCCACCACTATCATGTGTCTAGTCCCTATCTGTCACCTCTACTCACCCTGGCTAGGGTGTAGGCTGGTGAGTGCACTAGATATCACCTCCAGCGTAATACAACATGGGGACAGGTAAACAGAAAGGGGACCATGACAATTAGGATACAACAAACTTGGCATCTGTAGCCAAACTTTATAGGCTACAGATAGATTGTGAGCCCCAATGGAGACAGTGTTACAAATGTATGTAAAGGTCTATGGAATTAATAGCGCTATATAAATGAAGATATATATATATATATATATATAACGGGTCTGGCACGTGTTGCTGCGTTGGTTCACATCAGAGTTAATCTTCTTTAGCACATTGGGTGTTCTGCATATGCTGCTGTATTGCTGTGCGGCTCTGCAGGTGGAGGTGGAGGGGTGTCTCCGCATTCTGTTCTCCTCTCCCTCGGCCTTTAAGTAGTTCCACTTTCTTCCACTAGGTGTCGTAGATAGAGTTCACTCTGCCTTGACTTTATGTGCTGTTAGGACATAGTGCAGTGTGTGCTGATGCCTTCCTGCTGAGTTTACCTTCCTTGGGAAAGTTGCAGTTTTGCTGTCCATGGGTAAAAGTAGGGCTTATCAGGAGCAAGGCAAGGGTGACAACTCAGACCTCCTCACCTTCAGAGATACCTCTGGAAGCAGGGTGAGCCAAGGACCCCCAGTCTAAGGGTCAGACTAGCCTCACTCAACACACTTTCCCCATCTTACCATTCTGCTACCTGATTCCCTTACCACTGTGCCACCCCTTCACAGACTCCAGGACAACACACACCAGCAGCAGATACACCGGAGCCACAGAAGACCTTCACATACCACAAATGGGCAGCATAGAATGAGATCTTCTATAACCGGCATCATGTGACTATTTAAAGGTAAGGGTGAGTGGTCACTAACCAGCATCACCTGACCCAGCACTAAGCAGATGATACCAGCAGAAAAGACTGACATTAATTATCACTGGTGAACACATTTAAAATACACAACCAAGTGCAAATCTCCAAGACTGGAAACTCGTGACATTAACAGACCATTTGTGGGTTGTGTGCCATCTTGATCATTACTTCTTCCCTCTGATATTATCAAATCAATGTAGACTATATTTTCCATAAAGCATTATGCTTTGCAGAGTGGGTCTCAGTGTATCCTATGTATTGGAGCCTGTCTGCCCTGCCTCCTGCTGGTGATTGTTTCTCCCTGTCAGCTGTTACAAGCAGGAGTCAAGGAGAAAAAAGTAAAAATGCATCTTGTGGGATATCCTGGAGATTCTTCACTCAGAATTCATAGACAATACAGATTTTGTATAACTCTACATTGAGAGCATGCACTCACCTATTTTATCAATGCTATCTTTATGTAAAGCAGACATAATGTTTAGCTGTATGTGGACATAGAGATGGGCTGATCATATATTGCATTATATAAATTGCCTGACTGGCATGTAATATTACATTTATTATTAACACTACAACCTTTGCATCAATCATAGGCGATTGCTGGGATATTCAGAAGACGGACCATTGCGATCACATAATATTTATCAAGCAAATCGCTAATGATACTCATGAGACTTCATTACTCTCCAGGAAAAGGAGCATCGCAGATGTTCAGCACAAGAACAACAGCTGGTGCAATGATGTAATGAATGTGCGGTGACAGACTGTGCCCGCATAGAACCACAAGTACAATATAGTCCCGTAACAGGCTGAGAGTAATACACACTTACACAGACGTGCGGCTGCTTCATACACTGCACCTCCCACAGTGTGACTGCTCTCATACACTGCATCTCCCACAGTGTGACTGCTCTCATACACTGCACTCCCACAGTGTGACTGCTCTCATACACTGCACCTCCCACAGTGTGACTGCTCTCATACACTAACTCCACAGTGTGACTGCTCTCATACACTGCACCTCCCACAGTGTGACTGCCCATACACTACTCCCACAGTGTGACTGCTCTCATACACTCACCTCCCACAGTGTGACTGTCTCATACACTCACCTCCCACAGTGTGACTGCTCTCATACACTCACCTCCACAGTGTGACTGCTCTCATACACTGCACCTCCCAAGTGTGACTGCTCTCATACACTGCATCTCCCCTGTGACTGCCTCATACACTCACCTCCCACAGTGTGACTGCTCATACACTGCCTCCCAGTGTGATGCTCTCATACACTCACCTCCACGTGGACTGCTCCATACACTCACCTCCCGTGGATGTCATACCTCACCTCCACAGTGTGACTGCTCTCATACACTACCCCCCAGTGTGACTGCTCTCATAATCACTCCCACGTGTGATGCCTATCACTCACTCCGTGGCTGCTCAACACTACTCCAGTGGACGTTCTACTCACTCCCATGGTCTTCATACACTGCACTCCCAGTGACTGTCTCATACACTGCACTCACAGTGTGATGTCCATCACTGACCTCCAGTGTGACGCTCTACCTGCACTCCCAGTCTGCTCTATACATACCTCCAGTTGACTGCCTCATACACTGCACCTCCACAGTGGATGCCTCATACACTGCACCTCCAGTGTGACTGCTCTCATACCTCACCTCCCCGTGTGTGTCTCAACATGCACCCCACAGGGATGTCTCATACTCACTCCCACATGTGATGCTCCATACCTGCACTCCACAGTGGATGTCTCATACATACCTCCACATGTGACTGCTCTCATACATCACCCCCACAGTGTGATGTCTCTACACTCACTCCCACAGTGTGATGCTCTCATACATTACTCCCACGTGTGATGCTCATACATACCTCCCACAGTGTCTGTCATACACTGCACTCACAGTGTGACTGTCTCAACATGCACCTCCCACAGTGTGATGCTCTCATACACTGCACCTCCCACAGTGTGACTGCTCTCATACACTGCACTCCCACATGTGACTGCCTCTACAACTCCAACTCCCCAGTGTGACTGCTCCATCACTGCACCTCCCACAGTGTGACTGTCTCATACACTGACCTCCACAGTGTGACTGCTCTCATACACTCACCTCCACAGTGTGACTGCTCTCATACATCACTCCCACAGTGTGACTGCTCTCATCATACACTCCACTTATCTTACATCACTCCCACGTGTGACTGTCTATACACTGCACCTCCCAGTGTGCTGCTCTCATACACTCACCTCCCAGTTGACTGTCTCATACACTGCACCTCCCAGTGTGCTGCTCCATACACTGCACCTCCCAGTTATGTCTCATACACTGCACCTCCCACAGTGTGACTGTCTCATACACTCACTCCATGTGATGCTCATACACTGCACCTCCCAGTGTGCTGCTCTCATACACTCACCTCCCAGTGTGACTGATCCATACACTGCACCTCCCAGTGTGACTGCTCTCATACACTGCACCCCATGTGACTGTCTCATACACTGCACCTCCACAGTGTGACTGCTCTCATACACTACACTCCCACAGTGTGATGCCTCATACACTACACCTCCCACAGTGTGATGCTCTCATACACTCACCTCCACGTGGACTGTCCTATACACTCACCTCCCAGTGTGCTCCTCATACACTGCACCCCCAGTGTGCTGCTCTCATACACTGCACCTCCCACATGTGACTGTCTCATACACTGCACCTCCACAGTGTGCTGCTCTCATACACTGCACCTCCACAGTGTGACTGATCTCATCACACTGCACCTCCCACAGTGTGACTCTCTATCTCATACACTGCACCTCCCACAGTGTGACTGTCTCATACACTGCACCTCCCAGTGTGGATGCTCTCATACACTGACCTCCCAGTGTGACTGTCTCATACACTGCACCTCCCACAGTGTGACTGCTCTCATACACTGCACCTCCCACAGTGTGACTGCTCTCATACACACACCTCCCACAGTGTGACTGTCTCATACACTGCACCTCCCACAGTGTGACTGCCTCATAACACTAACCTCCCACAGTGTGACTGCTCTCATACACTACACTCCACAGTGTGACTGTCCTCATACACTGCACCTCCCACAGGTGACTGCCTCATACACTGCACCTCCCACAGTGTGACTGTCTCATACACTGCACCTCCCACAGTGTGACTGCTCTCATACACTGCACCTCCCACAGTGTGACTGTCTCATACACTGCACCTCCCACAGTGTGACTGCTCTCATACACTGCACCTCCCACAGTGTGACTGCCTCATACACTGCACCTCCCACAGTGTGACTGTCTCATACACTCACCTCCCACAGTGTGACTGTCTCCATACACTGCACCTCCCACAGTGTGACTGCTCTCATACACTACACCTCCACAGTGTGACTGCTCTCATACACTGCACCTCCCACAGGTGACGCCTCATACACTGCACCTCCCACGTGTGACTGCTCTCATACACTGCACCTCCCCAGTGTGACTGTCTCATACACTCACCTCCCACAGTGTGACTGCTCTCATACACTAACTCCACACAGTGGATGCTCTCATACATGCACCTCCCAGTGTGGTGCTCTCATACACTACCTCCCACAGTGTGACTGCTCTCATACACTCACCTACACGGGAAGCCCATACACTGCACTCCCACGTGTGATGCTCTCATACACTACACCTCCCACAGTTGACTGCTCTCATACACTGCATCTCACAATGTGACTGCTCTCATACACTCACCTCCACAGTGTGACTGCTCTCATACACTGCACCTCCCAGTGTGACTGATCTCATACACCGCTGAGGTACATCTGTGATTTGTCCTGAGAAGGACCTTGTGCCCTGAAACGCATAGTAACACAAATCACAAGAATGGACAGTTATATATCATCTTTTATCCGGACGGGAGCGGGTCCAAGCCCCATTTTTATTTCTTGAAATCTCCTATGGATCCACCTGGTGGAGGCTGCTGCAGACCGTTACCGCCAGGAATCACATAGATATCACGAGTGTTTAAAGTGGTTGTGACGCTCACAACCACATAAGGTGAGCTATAGAATCCCACAAATTAATTATTGTTTGTAACAGGTAAACCCTTTGTGCGCCATTCTCTTTTCCAGTTGCTTTAAGCATACTGGAGTCCGAACACTCATAACCAACACAATATATTCATAGACAAGTGCAATCAGGTGTGACCAGGTGGAAGAGCGTACAGGACCAGGTGCAGAAACATATAGAATTAAACAGGTCATAAAGGAGGAGGGTTGGAGTGACCATTACAGATATACCACAATGAACTAAGAATGAAGAATTGGTCACATTATGAAATGGTTGGGTAGGAAATCAGTCATACCAGGTTCAAGTAATATCAACTTCACATACAGGGGTCCAGAGGCATAAGAAAGCTGTGTGCAGTGAGTCAATGAAGTCAACCTGTGGGAAGAGGATAATCACGGTTAGATGATGCAGATGATACAGGTGATGGATGGCCAAAAGCATCACATCAATTCTGATCTAATTCATTATATTACATTTAGAATGTGGCAAGGATTAGACTAAAGTCAGAGCAGACTTACCCAACACTATATAGTCATAAACCAATGCAAGGTTAGATGATACAGATGATACAGCTCTGAATGATGACCAAAGGCATCATATAAATTCTGGTCTAATTCACTATAGTACACTTAGGATGGTGCACTGATCAGACAGGAAGATCATGTTTATACAAGATCAGATACATAGGACAGGATAGATAGAGAGATATAGATAGATAGATAGATAGATAGATAGATAGATAGATAGATATCAGATAATAGATAGATAGATAGATAGATATACTGATAGATAGATAGATAGATAGATAGATATACGTAGATAGATGATATGAGATAGATAGATAGATAGATGATACTGTAGATAGATAGATGATACTGTAGATAGATAGATAGATATAGATAGATAGATAGATAGATAATACTGTAGATAGATGGATAGATAGATAGATAGATAGATAGATGATACTATAGATAGATAGATGATACTGTAGATAGATAGATAGATAGATAGATAGATGATACTGTAAAGATAGATATAGATGATAGATAGATAGATAGATAGATAGATAGATAGATAGATAGATAGATAGATACTGTAGATAGATAGATAGGGTAGATAGATAGATAGATGATACTGATAATGATAGATGAGATGATAGATAGATAGATAGATATATGTAGATAGAATAATAGATAGATAATACTGTAGATAGATGATAGATAGATAGATGATCTGTAGATAGATAGATGGATAGATAGATAGATAGATACTGTAGATAGATAGATAGATAGATAGATAGATAGATAGATAGATAGACAGTTTCTTGTCCATGTGGCTGGTATGAATCTAGTGCTGCACAGTGTGTAGTGGATGTAGGTGTCCCCTCTGCAGTGAGGGGTCAGTGGGTTTAGGATGCCCCTCAGTCCCCGGGTGGGTGTTTGCAGTTTGGCACTTACAGGCAGTGCAGGAGGAGGCGCAGCGAACCGAGACCGAGCCCCGAGAGAGAAGAGGCATGGAGGGGAGCACACTGCCGGCATAGAGGAGAGGAGGCTCTGAGGGGAGCACACCGCCGGCAAGAGGAGAGGAGGCTGCAGAGGGGAGCACACTGCCGGCACAGAGGAGAGGAGGCTGCAGAGGGGAGCACACTGCCGGCACAGAGGAGAGGAGGCTGCAGAGGGGAGCACACTGCCGGCACAGAGGAGAGGAGGCTCTGGAGGGGAGCACACCGCCGGCATAGAGGAGAGGAGGCTGCAGAGGGGAGCACACTGCCGGCACAGAGGAGAGGAGGCTCTGGAGGGGAGCACACCGCCGGCATAGAGGAGAGGAGGCTGCAGAGGGGAGCACACTGCCGGCATAGAGGAGAGGAGGCTGCAGAGGGGAGAGCACACTGCCGACACAGAGGAGAGGAGTGCAGGGTGCGAAGGAGAGAGGCGAGGAGCACACTGCCGGCACAGAGGAGAGGAGGCTGCAGAGGGGAGCACACTGCCGGCACAGAGGAGAGGAGGCTGCAGAGGGGAGCACACTGCCGGCACAGAGGAGAGGAGGCTCTGGGGGAGCACACCGCCGGCATAGAGGAGAGGAGGCTGCAGAGGGGAGCACACTGCCGGCATAGAGGAGAGGAGGCTGCAGAGGGGAGCACACTGCCGGCACAGAGGAGAGGAGGCTGCAGAGGGGAGCACACTGCCGGCACAGAGGAGAGGAGGCTGCAGAGGGGAGCACACTGCCGGCAGAGGAGAGGAGGCTGCAGAGGGGAGCACACTGCCGGCATAGAGGAGAGGAGGCTGCAGAGGGGAGCACACTGCCGGCACAGAGGAGAGAGCTGAGAGGGAGCACATGCGCACAGAGGAGAGAGCTGAGAGGGAGCACACTGCCGGCACAGAGGAGAGGAGGCTCTGGAGGGGAGCACACTGCCGCACAGAGAGAGGAGGCTGTGGAGGGGAGCACACTGCTGGAGAGAGGTTCTGGAGGGAGCACACTGCCGGCACAGAGGAGGAGCTGTGAGGGGAGCACACTGCTGGAGAGGAGGTTCTGGAGGGGACACACTGCCGCACAGAGAGAGGGTTGGAGGGGAGCACACTGCCGGCACAGAGGAGAGGAGGCTGTGGAGAGGAGCACACTGCTGGAGAGGAGGCTGCAGGCTGGGACCGAGGGAGAGGAGGTAACTGCAGCACCATGAGCACATCAGAAGCCAAGGACTATCTGCAAGACAGACACATCCCCCGGCTGTTCGAGGTATCTGCCGCACACTGCTGACAGCTCAGAATGTTACATTGTATCCACTGACTGTACATTGTTTACATAACATCTGACATGACTTTATGCTGAATATTCCATATCACATGTGCTGCTGCACTATACACACACTGTATATAATGCACACACACTGTATATAATGTACACACATGCACACACTGTATATAATGTACACACACTGTATATAATGTACACACACTGTATATAATGTACACACACTGTATATAATGCACACACACTGTATATAATGCACACACACACTGTATATAATGTACACACACTGTATATAATGTACACACACTGTATATAATGTACACACAGGCACACTCTGTATATAATGTACACACACTGTATATAATGTACACACACTGTATATAATGTACACACAGGCACACTCTGTATATAATGTACACACACTGTATATAATGTACACACAGGCACAATCTGTATATAATGTACACACACTGTATATAATGTACACACACTGTATATAATGTACACACACTGTATATAATGTACACACACTGTATATAATGCACACACGGGCACACACTGTATATAATGTACACACAGGCACACTCTGTATATAATGTACACACAGGCACACACTGTATATAATGCACACACGGGCACACACTGTATATAATGTACACACACTGTATATAATGTACACACACTGTATACAGGCACACTCTGTATATAATGTACACACACTGTATATAATGTACACACACTGTATATAATGCACACACGGGCACACACTGTATATAATGTACACACACTGTATATAATGTACACACACTGTATATAATGCACACACGGGCACACACTGTATATAATGTACACACACTGCATATAACGCACACTCTGTATATAATGTACACACACTGTATATAATGTACACACACTGTATATAATGCACACACTCTGTATATAATGTACACACACTATATAATGCACACACTCTGTATATAATGTACACACACTGTATATAATGTACACACTGTATATAATGTATCACACTGTATATAATGTACACACAGGCACACTGTATATAATGTACACACAGGCACACTGTATATAATGTACACACAGGCACACTCTGTATATAATGTACACACACTGTATATAATGTACACACACTGTATATAATGCACACTCTGTATATAATTTACACACAGGCACACACTGTATATAATGTACACACACTGTATATAATGTACACACAGGCACACTCTGTATATAATTTACACACAGGCACACACTGTATATAATGCACACACACTGTATATAATGTACACACACTGTATATAATGTACACACAGGCACACTGTATATAATGTACACACACTGTATATAATGTACACACAGGCACACTGTATATAATGTACACACGGGCACACTCTGTATATAATGCACACTCTGTATATAATGTACACACAGGCACACGCTGTATATAATGTACACACAGCACACTCTGTATATAATGCACACTCTGTATATAATGTACACACAGGCACACACTGTATATAATTTACACACGGGCACACACTGTATATAATGTACACACAGGCACACTCTGTATATAATTTACACACAGGCACACACTGTATATAATGCACACACACTGTATATAATGTACACACACTGTATATAATGTACACACAGGCACACTGTATATAATGTACACACACTGTATATAATGTACACACAGGCACACTGTATATAATGTACACACGGGCACACTCTGTATATAATGCACACTCTGTATATAATGTACACACAGGCACACGCTGTATATAATGTACACACAGGCACACACTGTATATAATGCACACTCTGTATATAATGTACACACAGGCACACACTGTATATAATGCACACACAGGCACACACTGTATATAATGCACACACGGGCACTCTGTATATAATGTACACACAGGCACACACTGTATATAATGCACACTCTGTATATAATGTACACACAGGCACACAATGTATATAATGTACACACAGGCACACTCTGTATATAATGCACACACGGGCACTGTGTATATAATGCACACACGGGCTCACTCTGTATATAATTCACACACGGGCACAGTCTGTATATAATGCACACACGGGCACACACTGTATATAATGCACACACGGGCACACTCTGTATATAATGCACACACTCTGTATATAATGCACACACGGGCACACTCTGTATATAATGTACACACAGGCACACTCTGTATATAATGCACACACTCTGTATATAATGTACACACAGGCACATACACACACTGTATATAATGAACACACAGGCACACTCTGTATATAATGCACACACGGGCACACACTGTATATAATGCACACTCTGTATATAATGTACACTCTGTATATAATGTACACACACTGTATATAACGTACACACACTGTATATAATGTACACACAGGCACACTGTATATAATGCACACACGGGCACACTCTGTATATAATGTACACACACTGTATATAATGTACACACAGGCACACTGTATATAATGTACACACAGGCACACTCTGTATATAATGTACACACACTGTATATAATGTACACACTGTATATAATGCACACACAGGCACACACTGTATATAAGGCACACTCTGTATATAATTTACACACAGGCACACACTGTATATAATGTACACACAGGCACACTCTGTATATAATTTACACACAGGCACACTATGTATATAATTTACACACAGGCACACACTGTATATAATGCACACACACACTGTATATAATGTACACACACTGTATATAATGCACACACACTGTATATAATGTAACACACTGTATATAATGTACACACACTGTATATAATGTACACACAGGCACACACTGTATATAATGTACACACAGGCACACACTGTATATAATGCACACACACTGTATATAATGTACACACACTGTATATAATGTACACACACTGTATATAATGTACACACAGGCACACTGTATATAATGTACACACACTGTATATATAATGTACACACAGGCACACTGTATATAATGTACACACGGGCACACTGTATATAATGCACACTCTGTATATAATGTACACACAGGCACACGCTGTATATAATGTACACACAGGCACACACTGTATATAATGCACACTCTGTATATAATGTACACACAGGCACACACTGTATATAATGTACACACAGGCACACACTGTATATAATGCACACACGGGCACTCTGTATATAATGTACACACAGGCACACCTGTATATAATGCACACAGGGCTCACTTGTATATAATTCACACACGGGACAGTCTGTGTATAATTGCACACACGGGCACACTCTGTATATAATGCACACACCTGTATATAATGCACACACGGACACACTTGTATATAATGTACACACAGGCAACTTGTTATATTGGCACACATATGTATATATATGTACACAGGCACATGTATATTAATGCAACTCTGATATAAGTGGGAGTTGTGTGTGTGTGTGGCAAAGTGGGGATGAGTGTGACAGAATGGCGCATGGGTGTGGCAGAGTGGGAGTGTGTGTGTGTGTGCAGAGTGGGTGAGTGGGTGTGTGTGTGGCAGAGTGGGAGTGTGTATGTGTGGCAGAGTGGGAGTGTGTATGTGGCAGAGTGGGAGTGTGTGTGTGGCAGAGTGGGAGTGTGTGTGTGTGGCAGAGTGGGAGAGTGTTGTGTGGCAGAGTGGGAGTGTGTGTGTGGCAGAGTGGGAGGTGTGTGTGTGGTGTGTGGCAGAGTGGGAGTTGTGTGTGTGGCAGAGTGGGAGTTGTGTGTGGCAGAGTGGGAGGTATGTGTGTGTGGCAGAGTGGAGATGAGTGTGTGTGTGTGGCAGAGTGGGAGTGTGTGTGTGGCAGAGTGGGAGTTGTGTGTGGCAGAGTGGGAGTTGTGTGTGGCAGAGTGGGAGTATGTGTGTGTGGCAGAGTGGAGATGAGTGTGTCAGAATGTGGGATGAGTGTGCAGAGTGGGAGTGTGTGTGTGTGGCAGAGTGGGAGTGTTGTGTGCAGAGTGGGAGTGTGTGTGTGTGTGTGCAGAGTGGGAGTGTGTGTGTGGCAGAGTGGGAGTTGTGTGTGTGGCAGAGTGGGAGTTGTGTGTGGCAGAGTGGGAGTATGTGTGTGTGGTGAGATGGAGATGATGTGTCAGAATGGGGATGGTGTGGCAGAGTGGAGTGTGTGTGTGTGGCAGAGTGGGAGTGTATGTGGCAGAGTGGGAGTGTGTGTGTGTGTGCAGAGTGGGTAGTGTGTGTGTGTGGCAGTAGTGGGAGCTGTGTTGTGTGGCAGAGTGGGATGTTGTGTGGAGTGGATGGTGTGGAATAGTTGTGTGTGTGGAGAGTGGGGATGAGTGTGTAGTGTGGGATGAGTGTGGAGAGTGGGAGTGTGTGTGTGTGGCAGGTGGGAGGTGTGTGTGGCAGAGTGGGAGTGTGTGTGTGTGTGGAGAGTGGGAGTGTGTGTTGGTGAGTGTGAGTTGTGTGTGGCAGAGTGGGAGTGTGTGTGTGTGTGCAGAGTGGGAGTGTGTGTGCACAGTGGGAGTTGTGTGTGCAGAGTGGGAGTGTGTGTGTGTGGCAGAGTGGAGTGTGTGTGTGTGGCAGAGTGGGAGTTTTTGTGTTGTGTGTGTGGCAAAGTGGAGTTGTGTGTGCGTGGAGAGTGGGAGTTGTTGTGTGTGGAGTGGGAGTGTGTTGTGTGTGGTGTGTGGTGAGTGTGGGAGTGTTTGTGGTAGTGTGTGTGTGGGAGTGTATGTGGTAGTGTGTGTGGTGTGGGAGTGTGTGTGTGGTAATGTGTGTGTGTGGGAGTGTATGTGGTAGTGTGTGTGTGTGGTAATGTGTGTGTGTGGGAGTGTATGTGTGTGTGTGTGTGTGGGAGTGTATGTAGTAGTGTGTGTGGGGAGTGTATGTGGTAGTGTGTGTGTGTGTGGGAGTGTATGTGGTAGTGTGTGTGGTGTGGGAGTGTGTGTGGTAATGTGTGTGTGTGTGGGAGTGTATGTGGTAGTGTGTGTGTGTGGGAGTGTATGTGGTAATGTGTGTGGTGGGAGTGTAGTGTGGTATGTGTGGTGTGGGTGGAGTGTATGTGGTAGTGTGTGTGTGTGGAGTGTATGTGGTGTGTGTGTGGTGTGTGTTGTGGTGTGTATGTGTATGTGTGTGTGTGGGGTAGTGTATGTGGTAGTGTGTGTGTGTGTGTGTGTGTGTGGAGTGTGTGTGGATGGGTGGTGTATGTGTTAGTGTGTGTGTGTGGGTGGAGTGTATGTGGTAGGTGTTGTGGTGTGTGTGGAGTGTTGGTGTGTGATGTGTGTGTGTGTGGGAGTGTATGTGGTAGTGTGGTGTGTGTGTATGTGGGAGTGTGTGTGTGTGGAGTGTATTGGTGGTTGGTGTGTGTTGTGTGGGTGTTGATGATGTGGTAGTGTGTGTGTTGGAGTGTATGTGGTAGTGTGTGTGTTGTGTGTAGGTGTGTGTGTGGGAGTGTATGTGTAGTGTGTGTGTGTGTGTGTGTGAGTGTATGTGGAGTGTGTGTGTGGAGTGTATGTGGTGATGTGTGTGTGTGGTGAGTTGTGGTAGTGTATGTGTGTATGGGGTGTAGTGTGTGGTGTGTGTGTATTGGGATGTAGTGTGAGTGTTGTGTGTGGAGTGTATGTGGTAGTGTGTGTGTGTGTGGGGTATGTGGTAGTGTGGTGTGGAGTGTATGTGGTAGTGTGTGTGTTATGGAGTGTATGTGGTAGTGTGTGTGTGTGGGAGTGTAGTGGTGATGTGGTGTGTGTGGGAGGTATGTGGTAGTGTGTGTGGAGTGTTGTGGTTGTGTGGTGTGTGTGTGGAGTGTATGTGGTAGTGTGTGTGTTATGGGAGTGTATGTGGTGTGTGGTGTGTGTGTGTGTGTGTGTGGGTGTATGTGGTGTGTGTGTGTGCATATGGAGTGTATGTGGTAGTGTGTGTGTGTGTTGGGAGTGTATGTGGTAGTGTGTGTGTGTGTGATGTGTGTGTGTGTGTGTTGAGTGTATGTGTGTTGGTGTGTTGGGAGTGTTTGTGGTTGGGTGTGTGTGTGGTGGGTGTTGGTGTGTTGGTGGTAGTTTGTGGTGTGGTGGGTGTGGTGTGTGGTGTTGTGTGTGTGTTGTGTATGGGTGTGTGGTTGTTGTGTGGGGTGTATGTGGTGTGGTGTGTGTGTGGGTGTTGTGGTGTGTGTGGTGTGGAGTGGTGGTAGTGTTGTTGTTGGTTGTGGTGTTTGTGGTATGTGGTGTTGGTGGTGTATTGTGGTGTGTGGTTGTGTTGTGTGTGGGTGGGGTGTGTGATGTGGTTGTGTGTTTGTGGGGTGTTGGTGGTGGTTGGTGTATGTGTTGTGGTGGTTGTAGTGTGTGTTGTGAGGTTGTGATGGTGTGTGGTGTGTGGAGTGTGTTGTTTTGTGGAGTGTTGGGTGTGTTAGTGTTATGTGTTGGGTGGGATGGGTGTATGTGTGGTGTATGGGAGTGTGTATGGTGTGTGGGAGATGAGTTATGTAGTTGTGTAGTGGTGTGATGGTGTGGATGTGTGTGGAGGTTTAATTGGAGTAATTGTGTTGGTTTGTTGTGGTTATTGTGGTTGATGTATAGGGATTGTTGTATTAGAGTTGCTGATGATTGTGGAGTTGTTGTGTGTAGTTAGGTGTAGTTTGTGTTGTAGTATGTGTGGAGTGTTATGTAGATGTATGTTGTGATGTATGATAGTTTGTGTGTATATGGGAGTGTGTGTGTGTATATGTGGTAGAGTGTGTATGTGTGGGGGGGGAGGATGGGCTGCAGTACCTTGTTGCTGTAGGTCTGTAGACAGGGCCTGTGATGATGTCACAGTCATGTGACCTGGCCCGCCCATAACACTGACGTCACCACTGGTCTCGGGATAGTGGAGGATTGCGGGGGTGATCAGGTGACAGCTGTGACTGGGGGTGAGAGAGTGCAGCGCTATGGCGCCCGGAAGTGACATAACATCCAGACGGAAGTGGAGGAGACACTGAGCAATTATATATAGAGATAGATTGTTAGTGTGTACAGTCATACAACCCTATGGAAGAGTCCGTGCATGGAAATAAACGCATCCTCACCACTATAGACATTAATCTCATGTCATTGTGCTTCTGCTCTGTGCCAGTCATTGCACTGGCTGCCCATACATTATAGGATCCGCTCTGTGCCAGTCATTACACTGCCTGCCCATACATTATAGGATCCGCTCTGTGCCAGTCATTACACTGCCTGCCCATACATTATAGGATCCGCTCTGTGCCAGTCATTGCACTGGCTGCCTATACATTATAGGATCCGCTCTGTGCCAGTCATTGCACTGGTTGCCCATACATTATAAGATCCGCTCTGTGCCAGTCATTGCACTGGCTGCCCATACATTATAGGATCCGCTCTGTGCCAGTCATTACACTGCCTGCCCATACATTATAGGATCCGCTCTGTGCCAGTCATTACACTGCCTGCCCATACATTATAGGATCCGCTCTGTGCCAGTCATTACACTGCCTGCCCATACATTATAGGATCCGCTCTGTGCCAGTCATTGCACTGGCTGCCCATACATTATAGGATCCGCTCTGTGCCAGTCATTGCACTGGCTGCCCATACATTATAGGATTCGCTCTGTGCCAGTCATTGCACTGGCTGCCCATACATTATAGGATCCGCTCTGTGCCAGTCATTGCACTGGCTGCCCATACATTATAGGATCCGCTCTGTGCCAGTCATTGCACTGGTTGCCCATACATTATAGGATCCGCTCTGTGCCAGTCATTGCACTGGCTGCCCATACATTATAGGATCCATTCTGTGCCAGTCATTGCACTGGCTGCCCATACATTATAGGATCCGCTCTGTGCCAGTCATTGCACTGGCTGCCCATACATTATAGGATCCATTCTGTGCCAGTCATTGCACTGGCTGCCCATACATTATAGGATCCATTCTGTGCCAGTCATTGCACTGGCTGCCCATACATTATAGGATCCGCTCTGTGCCAGTCATTGCACTGGCTGCCCATACATTATAGGATCCGCTCTGTGCCAGTCATTGCACTGGCTGCCCATACATTATAGGATCCGCTCTGTGCCAGTCATTGCACTGGTTGCCCATACTTTATAGGATCCGCTTTGTGCCAGTCATTGCACTGGCTGTCTATACATTATAGGATCCATTCTGTGCCAGTCATTGCACTGGCTGCTCATACATTATAGGATCCATTCTGTGCCAGTCATTGCACTGGCTGCCCATACATTATAGGATCCGCTCTGTGCCAGTCATTGCACTGGTTGCCCATACATTATAGGATCCATTCTGTGCCAGTCATTGCACTGGCTGCCCATACATTATAGGATCCATTCTGTGCCAGTCATTGCACTGGCTGCCCATACATTATAGGATCCGCTCTGTGCCAGTCATTGCACTGGCTGCCCATACATTATAGGATCCGCTCTGTGCCAGTCATTGCACTGGCTGCCCATACATTATAGGATCCGCTCTGTGCCAGTCATTGCACTGGTTGCCCATACTTTATAGGATCCGCTCTGTGCCAGTCATTGCACTGGCTGTCTATACATTATAGGATCCGCTCTGTGCCAGTCATTGCACTGGCTGTCTATACATTATAGGATCCGCTCTGTGCCAGTCATTGCACTGGTTGCCCATACATTATAGGATCCGCTCTGTGCCAATCATTGCACTGGCTGCACATACATTATAGGATCCGCTCTGTGCCAGTCATTGCACTGGTTGCCCATACATTATAGGATCCGCTCTGTGCCAGTCATTGCACTGGCTGCCCATACATTATAGGATCCGCTCTGTGCCAGTCATTGCACTGGCTGCCCATACATTATAGGATCCGCTCTGTGCCAGTCATTGCAGTGACTGCCCATACATTATAGGATCCGCTCTGTGCCAGTCATTGCACTGGCTGCCCATACATTATAGGATTCGCTCTGTGCCAGTCATTGCACTGGCTGCCCATACATTATAGGATCCATTCTGTGCCAGTCATTGCACTGGCTGCCCATACATTATAGGATCCGCTCTGTGCCAGTCATTGCAGTGACTGCCCATACATTATAGGATCCGCTCTGTGCCAGTCATTGCACTGGCTGCCCATACATTATAGGATTCGCTCTGTGCCAGTCATTGCACTGGCTGCCCATACATTATAGGATCCGCTCTGTGCCAGTCATTGCACTGGCTGCCCATACATTATAGGATCCGCTCTGTGCCAGTCATTGCAGTGACTGCCCATACATTATAGGATTCGCTCTGTGCCAGTCATTGCACTGGCTGCCCATACACTATAGGATCCGCTCTGTGCCAGTCATTGCACTGGCTGCCCATACACTATAGGATCCGCTCTGTGCCAGTCATTGCAATGGCTGCCCATACACTATAGGATCCGCTCTGTGCCAGTCATTGCACTGGCTGCCCATACATTATAGGATCCGCTCTGTGCCAGTCATTGCACTGGTTGCCCATACTTTATAGGATCCGCTCTGTGCCAGTCATTGCACTGGCTGTCTATACATTATAGGATCCATTCTGTGCCATCATTGCACTGGCTGCCATACATTATAGGATCCGCTCTGCCAGTCATTACACTGGCTGCCCATACATTATAGGATCCATCTGTGCCAGTCATTGCACTGGCTGCCCATACATTATAGGATTCGCTCTGTGCCAGTCATTGCACTGGCTGTCCATACATTATAGGATCGCTCTGTGCCAGTCATTGCACTGGCTGCCCATACATATAGGATCCATCTCTGTGCCAGTCATTGCACTGGCTGCCCATACATTATAGGATCCGCTCTGTGCCAGTCATTGCACTGGCTGCCCATACACTATAGGATCCGCTCTGCCAGTCATTGCCTGGCTGCCCATACATTTATAGGATCTGCTCTGGCCAGTCATACACTGGCTGCCCATACATTATAGGATCCTCTGTGCCAGTCATTGCACTGGCTGCCCATACATTATAGGATCCTCTGTGCCAGTCATTGCACTGGCTGCCCATACATTATAGGATTCGCTCTGTGCCAGTCATTGCACTGGCTGCCCATACATTATAGGATCCGCTCTGTGCCAGTCATTGCACTGGCTGCCCATACACTATAGGATCCGCTCTGTGCCAGTCATTGTACTGGCTGCCCATACATTATAGGATCCGCTCTGTGCCAGTCATTGCACTGGCTGCCCATACATTATAGGATCTGCTCTGTGCCAGTCATTGCACTGGCTGCCCATACACTACAGGATCCACTCTGTGCCAGTCATTGCACTGGCTGCCCATACATTATAGGATCATCTCTGTGCCAGTCATCGCACTGGCTGCCTATACACTATAGGATCCGCTCTGTGCCTGTCATGCACTGGCTGCCCATACATTATAGGATCCGCTCTGTGCCAGTCATTGCACTGGCTGCCTATACACTATAGGATCCGCTCTGTGCCTGTCACTGCACTGGCTGCCCATACATTATAGTATCTGCTCTGTGCCAGTCATTGCACTGGCTGCCCATACATTATAGGATCCGCTCTGTGCCAATCATTGCACTGGCTGCCCATACATTATAGGATCCGCTCTGTGCCAATCATTGCACTGGCTGCCCATACATTATAGGATCCACTCTGTGCCAGTCATTGCACTGGCTGCCCATACACTATAGGATCCGCTCTGTGCCAGTCATTGCACTGGCTGCCCATAATTATAGGATCCGCTCTGTGCCAGTCATTGCACTGGTGCCCATACACTATAGGATCCGCTCTGTGCCAGTCACTGCACTGGCTGCCCATACATTATAGGATCCGCTCTGTGCCTGTCACTTGCACTGGCTGCCCATACATTATGAGATCTGCTCTGTGCCAGTCATTGCACTGGCTGCCCATACATTATAGGATCCGCTCTGTGCCAGTCATTGCACTGGCTGCCCATACATTATAGGATCCGCTCTATGCCAGTCATTGCACTGGCTGCCCATACATTATATGATCTGCTCTGTGCCAGTCATTGCACTGGCTGCCCATACATTATAGGATCCGCTCTGTGCCAATCATTGCACTGGCTGCCCATACATTATAGGATCCGCTCTGTGCCAGTCATTGCACTGGCTGCCCATACATTATAGGATCGCTCTGTGCCAGTCATTGCACTGGCTGCCCATACATTATAGGATCCGCTCTGTGCCAGTCATTGCACTGGCTGCCCATACATTATAGGATCCGCTCTTGCCAGTCATTGCACTGGCTGCCCATACATTATAGGATTCAATTTAAATTACTTGTTCTCACCCACAAAGCTCCTCACAGTACAGCACCTTCCTACATCTCCTCCCTCATCTATATAACTCCACTCATTCTCTTTGCTCTGGAGGTGACGTTAGAGTAACATCCACACTAATCCGAACCTCTCACTCCCGGCTCGAAGACGTCTCCCGAGCTGCACCAATTCCCTGGAATCCTCTACCCCAAGAAATTAGGACTAATCAAAACTTACACAGCTTCAGGCGATCCCTAAAAACACATGTCTATAAGGCGGCCTATCACGTTCCATTATCAAAGTCCCTTATATGAGGTCCATTCACTATTTCTCTAAAGATATTTCTCCATCAGTCTCCGCCAGACTCAAAAGCATCACACAGATTGTCTGGTGATGACTCACGCAGCTGTTATCTTTCCCCCATTTTCTCAAGTTGACTATACCATCATTGTAAATAAGTCCCTGTACTCTGTGTCACCCCCACCTCATTGTAGATAATTATTATTATTATTTATAGAGCATCATTGATTCCATGGTCTGTACATGAGAAGGGATACATACAAACAAGTTATAAATGGTGGTGGAGCATCAGGTGCAGTGGTGGTGGAGCGCCAGGTCCAGTGGTGGTGGAGCACCGGGTCCAGTGGTGGTGGAGCATCGGGTCCAGTGGTGGTAGAGTGCCGGGTCCAGTGGTGGTGGAGCGCCGGGTACGATGGTGGTGGAGTGCCGGGTCCAGTGGTGGTGGGGCGCCAGGTCCAGTGGTGGTGGAGCGTCGGGTCCAGTGGTGGTGGAGCATCAGGTCCAGTGGTGGTGGAGTTCCGGGTCCAGTGGTGGTGGAGCGCCGGGTCCGATGGTGGTGGAGTGCGGGTCCAGTGTGGTGGAGCACGGTCAGATGGTGGTTGAGTGCCGATTCCAATGGTGGTGGAGCATCGGGTCCATGGTGGTCGAGCACCGGTCCAGTGGTGTGTAGCGTCAGTCCAGTGTTGGTGGACGTCGGTCCAGTGTGTGGTGAGTGCCGGTCGTTTGGGGGTGGAGCACCGGGTCTGATGGTGGAGTTCTGGATCCGATGGTGGTTGGAGCACCGGTCCAGTGGTGGTGGAGGTCGGTCCAGTGATGGTGGAGCGTCGGTCCAGTGGTGGTGGAGCACCGGGTCCTGATGGTGGTGGAGCATCGGGTTCAGTGGTGGTGGAGCGCCGGATTCAGTGGTGGTGGAGCACCGGTCTGATGGTGGTTGAGTGCCGGATCCAATGGTGGTGGAGCATCGGGTCCAGTGGTGTTGGAGTCCGGGTCCAGTGGTGGTGGAGCGTCAGGTCCGTGGTGGTGGAGCGTCGGGTCCAGTGGTGGATGGAGCGCCGGGTCCAGTGGTGGTGGAGTGCGGGTCCAGTGGTGGTGGAGCACCGGGTCCGATGGTGGTGGAGTTCTGGTCCGATGGTGGTGGAGGGACGGGTCCAGTGGTGGTGGAGGGTCGGGTCCATGGTGGTGGAGCGTCGGTCCAGTGGTGGTGGGAACCGGGTCCGATGGTGGTGGAGCATCGGGTTCAGTGGTGGTGGAGCCGGGTCCGATGGTGGTGGAGTTCTGGATCCGATGGTGGTGGAGCACCGGGTCCAGTGGTGATGGAGCGCCGGGTCCAGTGGTGTTGGAGTGCCGGTCCAGTGGTGGTGGAGCACCGGGTCCGATGGTGGTGGAGTTCCGGATCCGACGGTGGTGGAGCACCAGGTCCAGTGGTGGTGGAGGGTCGGGTCCAGTGGTGGTGGAGCGTCCGAGTCCAGTGGTGGTGGAGCACCGGTCCAGTGGTGGTGGAGCATCGGGTTCAGTGGTGGTGGAGCTCGGGTTCATGGTGGTGGAGCGCCGGGTCCAGTGGTGGTGGAGGGTCGGGTCCAGTGGTGGTGGAGCGTCGAGTCCAGTGGTGGTGGAGCACCGGGTCCAGTGGTGGTGGAGCATCGTGTTCAGTGGTGGTGGAGCATCGGGTTCAGTGGTGGTGGAGTGTCGGGTCCAGTGGTGGTGGAGCGCCGGATTCAGTGGTGGTGGAGGGAGTTGAATGTGTTGAATAACTGCCTGGGGTTGTGGTATAAAGAGGATATGCGGTTAATGAGGTAATTCTGTTTAGTGGTGGTGAGTGCTGACTCGAATTTGAGAAGTGCTTGTGTGAATGCTGTGTTGTCTTCATGAGAGTTGGGGGACATGGGGGGCAGATGAGGAGGACGAGGATGAGATGGTAAGTAGATGGTGGTCAGATAGGAGGAGAGGGGAGATTGTAGGGTTAGTTAGGGGACAGAGGCGGCTGAAGATGAGGTCTAATGTGTGTCCGTCTGTGTGGGAGGCTGTGGAGGACCACTGAGAGAGGCCAAAGGATGAGGCCAGTGACAGGAGTGTGGAGGCCGGTGACCGGTCGGTGTCAATGGGGATGTTGAAGTCTCCTATTATGATGGTGGGAATGTCAGTATAGGAGCCAGATGGAGAATTGGTCTATGAAGGCCGTGGTCGGCCCGGGGGTCGGTAAGTGACGGCCACTTGGAGGTTGGATGGCATTTTGTAAGCTCTTATGCTCGGGGCCGTCATTAATGATTGTATTTTTTATAATTGTTACTTCAAGAGTGTATTCCGGCTTGTCTTGTAGAGTCTGCTGACCGGCCTCATGTATTACCGTCCAGAGGACCCCGTTAATTACTTAGAGCTGTGTCTACAGAGGGTCCGGGATTTAGGGGGCCCTGAGAAGGTGCAGTGGGACACGTTCCTGGGTCGAAATTTGCCTCCTATTAATGGAAATCAAGGAAAGAAAAGCTCTCAG
This sequence comes from Allobates femoralis, assembly GCA_033576535.1. Taxonomy (NCBI): domain Eukaryota; kingdom Metazoa; phylum Chordata; class Amphibia; order Anura; family Aromobatidae; genus Allobates; species Allobates femoralis. The sequence continues at coordinate 6,965,015 of JARQOC010000008.1, forward strand.
AAGTCCGGTGAGTGCAAAACCACCTTCACATGTTGTATTTGTTCCATTTTAGGGCTGTAGCCAGCCAGCTTCCAGGGCCACTTACTCCATCCAGCAGCACCCCCGCTTTTGGGGGAGACCCACCGAGAAAGGAAATGCGGCAAGCTTAGAAAACTGACTCAGCACAGCAAGTCTGTAGCCGGGTGACCAAAATGTCCAAACCTGTTTATCTTCCAGCCGAATCCTAGACTCCTAGGCTGAAGTCCTGCACAATATCATCCAGTTCTGGAGGTCCTCTTAGACTGGGGCTACAACGCTTATGACTCCAGATGAATCAAGCAGTCCCCCCTTACATATCCTACACACTCATCTCAGGGCATTGTGGTCTTCCATGATTGGTGGAATAAGGCTGTTCTCTGATTGGTTGTCATTTCATTGTGATATGATGACTGAGTTCCGGGACAGAGGAGTGAGAGGATGAAGTAACTTACATTAAATTACCAATACACAAACTTGGACAAAGGAAGACTCTAAATAGTCTGGCATGAAACAATGTCTTACCAAAGACCAATAGTCTGGCCAAATTAAGAATTACTGCCTAGTAACAGAGAGATGCCATACAGCTTGTAGAATTGATGTATTGCTCTATTTTCTTCCTGACTTTTCTTTTCCTCCGTCCAGAGGGGCCACATATGCGACGCTACGAGCGGCTGCCCCGATCCAGTCCCAGTTCTCGATTGACAGTGACAGCGATATGACCGAATCTTCAGGGCTCATTCAAGAATACGACGTCTTTGACCCCAACAGACCTCGACCTAAAATCATTTTTGTCATTGGTAAGTACTGGCGCTAATTCACAAGGATTTCACGCCTCTGTGGTCCAGAACTGCTCAGATCTCCATTAATGGATCCCAAGACGCTATGAAAGGGAATAAGAATTACAGAAAGGACTGGAACGTTACGAGTGACTGAAGTCTCCAAGGATCAGTAAAAGGGTCGTGAATCTTTAACACCTCCCTTGTGACGGAGACGTGACTCCAATCAATGGAGCTCTTCTCGGGTCCGGTATCACTATCTTCAGAGTTATTGGGAAATGCTCTTTGATGGATGTTGGTAATGATTCTGACCCAGTTGTCTCACTTCTCATGTTCTAGGTGGTCCAGGCAGTGGGAAGGGGACCCAGAGCATGAAGATGGCCTCCCATTTTGGGTTTAACTGTATTTCTGTTGGAGAGATCTTACGTAACCAGCTGATCCATCACGCCAGCAGTGACCGCAAATGGGAACTCATTGCCCAGATTATCTCTAAAGGGGAGCTGGCACCACCGGTACGTCACATTTGACTTTTTTTTTGGATACACAAAAGGACAAAAATATGCTCTATGCTCCATTACATAAGCCCACTGACCTCATCATGGTTGTCCACACATAAGCCAAGCCAGGTCATGATGCTCCATACACAAGCCCATAATGCTCCATACACAAGCCCATAATGCTCCATACACAAGCCTATAATGCTTCATACACAAGCCCATAATTCTCCATACACAAGCCCATAATGCTTCATACACAAGCCCATAATGCTCCATACACAAGCCCATAATGCTCCATACACAAGCCCATAATGCTTCATACACAAGCCACTAGTCAAGTCATGATGCTCCATACACAAGCCCATAATGCTTCATACACAAGCCCATAATGCTTCATACACAAGCCCATAAGCTTCATACACAAGCCCATAATGCTTCATACACAAGCCCATAATGCTTCTATACACAAGCCCATAATGCTTCATACACAAGCCCATAATGCTCCATACACAAGCCTATAATGCTCATACACAAGCCATAATGCTCCATACACAAGCCCATAATGCTTCATACACAAGCCCATAGTAAAGTCATGATGCTCATACACAAGCCCATAATGCTCATACACAAGCCCATAATGCTTCATACACAAGCCCATAATGCTCCATACACAAGCCATAATGGTTCATACACAAGCCCATTAATGCTCCATACACAAGCCCATAATGCTTCATACACAAGCCCATAATGCCCATACACAAGCCCATAATGCTTCATACACAACCCATAATGCTTCATACACAAGCCCATTAGCCAGTAAAGATGCTCCATATATAAGCCAAGTCAAGTCATGATGCTCCATACACAAGCCCACTAGCAAGCTCATGATTATCCATACATAAGACCCACTATACAGGTCATGATGTTCAATAGATAAGCCCAGTAGCCAGGTCATGATCTCCATGCATCAACCCACTAGGCCAGTCATGATGTTTCATACATAAGCCCCTAGCCAGTCATGAGGTCCATATCTAAGCCCACTAGCCATGTCATGATGCACATACATAGGCCCCTAGCCAGGTCATGATACTCCATACATAAGCTTACAAGCAAGTCATGATGGTCCATATCTAAGCCCACTAACAAGTCATGATGCACAATACATAAGCCCGCTAGCCAGTCACGATTATCCATACATAAGCCTACTAGTCAAGTCATGATACACCATACATAAGCACCCTAACCAAGTCATGATACTCCATACATAAGCCCACTAACCAAGTCATGATGCTCCATATATAAGCCCACTAGCCAGATCATAATGCTCCATACAGAAGCCAACTAGTCAAATCACGATGCTCAATAGATAAAAGCACTAGCCAGGTCATAATGCTGCATATATAAGCCCACTAGCCAGGTCATGATTGTCCATACATAAGACCACTATCCAGGTCATGATGCTCAATAGATAAGCCCAGTAGCCAGGTCATGATTATCCATGCATCAACCCACTGGCCAGGTCATGATGGTCCATATCTAAGCCCACTAGCCATGTCATGATGGTCCATATCTAAGCCCACTAGCCATGTCATGATGCACAATACATAGGCCCGCTAGCCAGGTCATGATTATCCATACATAAGCCCGCTAGTCAAGTCATGATACTCCATACATAAGCCCACTAACCAAGTCATGATGCTCCATATATAAGCCCACTAGTCAGGTCATGATGGTCCATATCTAAGCTGAATAGCCCGGTCATGGACTAAGAGGGACTGCGTAATGATCCATGGCCCATCTGGGCTCTTTGTGAAGTTGGGTCAGCAGGGCAATGTGTCCTCGCAATTAGAGAACATGTGGGCTCTATGGCTTTCCTTGTGATCCAGTGATCGGTTTCTCCTGAGTTCCTAAATTGATAAAATGAAGATAACATTATCACACATATCAGGTAAAGGTGTTGTCTAGAGGAGACATCTCCTTTAAAGTGGAACTGTCTGTCTGTAGGTTAGTGGCCGGCATGTTGCCGTACTACTAAGGTATTATCAGAATTGAAAGTAATCTCCTATCCACAGGATTCCCAATGAGCCTAAAAACCTTCACAGACCCATAAATGTGTGACCTTTGCTCCATTCATTAAAAAAGGACTCCAGAAATAGCAAAACCTGTAATCAGCTTTCTCTGTCAGTCCGAAAATAGGATTGCTGGGTGTCTCATGAGTCAGTCTGTTAAGTCACGAGCCACATCCATCTCTGAGAGAGGGTCATGAGCCACATTCAGCTCTGAGAGAGGGTCGTGAGCCACATCCAGCTCTGAGAGAGGGTAGTGAGCCACCTCCAGCTCTGAGAGAGGGGTCGTGAGCCACCTCCAGCTCTGAGAGAGGGTCGTGAGCCACATCCAGCTCTGAGAGAGGGTCGTGAGCACAATCCAGCTCTGAGAGAGGGTCGTGAGCCACATTCAGCTCTGAGAGAGGGTCATGAGCCACATTCAGCTCTGAGAGAGGGTCGTGAGCCACATTCAGCTCTGAGAGAGGGTCGTGAGCCACCTCAGCTCTGAGAGAGGGTCGTGAGCCACATCCAGCTCTGAGAGAGGGTCGTGAGCCACATCCAGCTCTGAGAGAGGGTCGTGAGCCACATTCAGCTCTGAGAGAGGGTCATGAGCCACATTCAGCTCTGAGAGAGGGTCGTGAGCCACATTCAGCTCTGAGAGAGGGTCGTGAGCCACATCCAGCTCTGAGAGAGGGTCGTGAGCCACCTCCAGCTCTGAGAGAGGGTCGTGAGCCACATCCAGCTCTGAGAGAGGGTCGTGAGCCACATCCAGCTCTGAGAGAGGGTCGTGAGCCACATCCAGCTCTGAGAGAGGGTCGTGAGCCACATCCAGCTCTGAGAGAGGGTCAGGAGCCACATCCAGCTCTGAGAGAGGGTCAAGAGCCACATCCAGCTCTGAGAGAGGGTCAGGAGCCACATCCAGCTCTAAGAGAGGGTCGTGAGCCACATCCAGCTCTGAGAGAGGGTCGTGAGCCACATCCAGCTCTGAGAGAGGGCCGTGATCCACATCCAGTTCTAAAAGAGAGGGTCGTGAGCCACATCCAGCTCTGAGAGAGGGTCATGAGCCACATCCAGCTCTGAGAGAGGGTCGTGAGCCACATCCAGCTCTGAGAGAGGGTCGTGAGCCACATCCAGCTCTGAGAGAGGGTCGTGAGCCACATCCAGCTCTGAGAGAGGGCCGTGATCCACATCCAATTCTAAAAGAGGGGTCGTGAGCCACATCCAGCTCTGAGAGAGGGTCATGAGCCACATCCAGCTCTGAGAGAGGGTCAGGAGCCACATCCAGCTCTGAGAGAGAGGGAAGTGAGCCACATCCAGCTCTGAGAGAGGGTCGTGAGCCACATCCAGCTCTGAGAGAGGGTCGTGAGCCACATCCAGCTCTGAGAGAGGGTCGTGAGCCACATTCAGCTCTGAGAGACGGTCGTGAGCCACATCCAGCTCTGAGAGAGGGTCGTGAGCCACATTCAGCTCTGAGAGAGGGTCGTGAGCCACATCCAGCTCTGAGAGAGGCTCGGGAGCCACATCCAGCTCTGAGAGAGGGTCGTGAGCCACATCCAGCTCTGAGAGAGGGTCGTGAGCCACATCCAGCTCTGAGAGAGGGTCGTGAGCCACATCCAGCTCTGAGAGGGTCGTGAGCCACATTCAGCTCTGAGAGAGGGTCGTGAGCCACATCTTACACTATTGGTCGCCAAAATTAGTGGCTTTAAGTAAGTTTGGACCCAGACTACCTGATAGCATCATGTTAGCCCCAAACCTAATGATATGTTACCTTTAAGTGAGACATATTCTGTACCAGTCCTATACTTTCCTATTGAATTAATGAAAGATTGACGCAATTGTGTTGCAACGATTCACAATGTGACAGAAGCGACTGAGCGGCTTTTACGCCTTCTTACTTTATTGTCATGGAAATGATCGGTTGATTTTCTATCACAAAAGACAGCAACTATACAAGAAAGGTAACAATGTGACATGACTTATAGACCGGTAATGGGGTCTCGGCACCTCGGGGGAGGAGCCCCAAATACGCCACCTTCCGGCCCTGCATCGCCAGCTCTCCTTATCATTAAAGACCCTCGGTGAAATCCCATATAAAGGTTATTGGATTAGATTTGGGTGAAAACTGAAAATGAGTGGATCCCTCTGTGTGTGATCACTGGGAACCGAACCGGCTCAGTCCCAATAGATATGATCCCATTTCACCCGACTGCTGCAAAATCCGGCCGTCACCGGCATTCATTTATGATAAAGCTGGTGGACATTTATGGGTTATACACTTATTAACCAGGCTGCAAATTGGTTATTATGATAAATTCGGGCATTTTTTTGTAGATTTTATATCATTTACCCCTTCAAAAATGATCCTTCTAGTAATGGTACATTCCTCCTTGTAAATGCACTTTGCTCGGCGTCTAAAAGCCACTCTAGGGGCGCTCTGCCCTCCGTAATGTAACAGCTGAGCATTAATAAATGCTTAATGCTGGGCTTCTTGATAGCGCTGCAGAAAAAGCGCAAAAAGGTGCAATACTCCCCCTGGTGGTAGGTAGGCATCATTGCAGCTAAGTGCTGAAGGCACTGCAAGTGATAAAAAAAAGATTGTGCTGCAGATATAAAGATTGAATGCAGAATATCTAGCACGATCCTGGCCCTCCACATCCATTCCCCCCCCCCAAAAAAAGAGGAGTCAGGTGAGTGTTGTGCATGCATTCTCCAAAGGACCTCTTAATAGAGATTCATCAGTAACATGTCACGGGGTGGTATAGCGGATAGTGAATCACATGGTAAAATGGGCAAAGGCGAACTGGAGAACTAGTTTGACCTTTAGACTGGGGCTCCCTGGCTCACCCTGTACCTGGAATTACCTCTAAAGGTGAGGATGTCCAGGCCGCCACCCTTGCCCGTTTGCTCCTGACTGGCCCTACCTCCACCCAAGGACTGGGAAAACCCAGCAACTCCAAAGAAAGAAAAAATAGCAGCACAGCATAGCACGTCCTCACTGCATGGGGTCCAAGTAGAGACTGAACTCTATCTGAGATAAACGGTGGAGGGAAGTGGAACTACTTAAAGGCTGAGGGAATAGAGATCTGAATGCAAAACACACCCCTCCACCTTAATGCTATGACACACTCCTCCACCTGCAGAGTTGCACACAGCATAGACTAAAGGAAAAACAACCTCAGATTTAATTCACAGCAGCAGGACTCATGGACTGCAAAGTAGTCAACACGTGACATAACGAATGGAAAATAACGAAACTTAAAATGTGATATATATCGTCAAATTAATGGGGCTGTCGACCTTTAGGGGTGTTTCTCTATAACGTTTTGCACTGTTTGCCTCTGTTTTTCCACTGTCTATTGTTGGCGGCAGAATGAGTTAACTGAGAATCCATCAGTGAGCTCATTCCTTTGGGAGAGTTGGTAACTTTTTACGTCACCTGATCACAGGGCACCAGTGTGTTGCTATTGACAGCAAGGGGTCAGATGATGACTCATGTCACTGTGATGACTTACATCCTGTGAACAATGAGCGTCGGCAATCACAGGAGATGATCATTTCTGCAGTAAAAATGGTGCAAAACCTTTAAAGAACCCCAATTACAAAAATAATTTTTCCCCCCAAATGCATGCATTTAAAGTGTAACCGCAGTTTAAATTTTTATTTAATAATAATGTAGAGCAAGTGATTATAATAAACTTTCAAATATACTTCTTTAATGATATCTGGAAGAAAACCTTTCAAAAACCTTCCAGAAGGTGTCCCCACTAGACTGTGTCTGCAGCTCATTCTCAGTGAGATCCATCTTCAGCGTCTCACATGGACTGAATATGGCCATTGACCATATAAGGGAGTGGGCGTGGCCTACACAGTGTCCCTGTGTAACGTGGCTACAGCTGATCTGTATTGACTGTTTACCCCATGCAGGAACAGTGTCAGCACACAGCTCCTGTGATATTACCTGACTCCTCTCCATTCACATCGCTCTGCTCGGCGCAATCAGCTGATAACATGGAGCAGTGTGATGTGAATGGAGAGGAGTCAGGTAAGATCTCACACAAGAGCTCTGTGCTGACAGCCCGGGATTAGCACTGTCCCTGCCTGCGGTAACCTGATACACTGATAAACTGTGAACGCTGTGTAGGCCCTGCCCTCACACCCATATAAGGCCGTATTCAGTGTGTGGAGCTGAAGACAGATTTCCCTGACAACGAGCATATGTCAGGTTCATTAACAGCCTAGTGGGGACATCTTCTGGAAGAATTTTGAAAGGTTTTCTTCCAGATTTCACTTATGAAGTATATTTAAATTTTATTATAATCACTTGCTCTATGCTATTATTAAATAAAAATGTAAAAGGTGGTTACACTTTAAGTAAAAAAAAAAGTCCCCAAAGATGGACAACACCTGAGATTCCTAAAATGCATGGCAGCAGCCTCACTTGGCAAGTAGAAAAGGAGATAGGATCACCTAGGAGAGTGGAAAGTTGAGAAAGAATAGAACTATAGGTGTCACGCTCGGCGTATGGAGCGTAGGACGACGAAGGTGGGGGGAAGGAGTCCCTGACACTAAGGGCAAAGGGGAGATGGTGACCCCCTAGAAACACTAGCACTGACAGCTGGCTCCCCTAACAACCCTATACAGTCTCTGCAATTGTCGCCGATCAGGACACCTCGTCCCTGTCTGTCCCTCTGCTAAAACTACTTAGGGATCAGACAGGGAGAACACTGGTCAACCCAGCTAACTAAAGGAAAACACCAAGGAGACAAACAAAGGCGAGAGGGAGAAACACTTAGTTGAAAGGAGAGAACAGACAGCAAACTACACCGTAAGTCCTCGATGCACTGCTGAGCCAGGAAGCAACACCAACTCCAAACACGCTATCACCATCATGGGAGCAAGGGGTATAAATAGAGACAGCTGAAGGTAGGCAGGTAGGAGACCAGCTGGGCCTAGTGACCTCCAACTATCACCAAGCAGAGAAATACCTTTAAAGGGACAGAACCACAATTGGGATTTAGGCTGTTTGGCTAGACGCTGCAACCACTTGCGAGTGGCTCCAACAGCCTCGTCTGTGTCTCCTGATACACCCGTGACAATAGGTCCCACCAAATTTGGAGATATTTTGCCTTTTTGTTATTCAGGAAACCACAATTGAGGAGCTGAAACAGCAATTCATCAACCATCAGGACTCCACCGGCTTTGTAGTTGACGGCTTTCCACGGGACATTGGCCAGGCGTTCACCTTCGAGGAGCAGGTGCGGATGTAATAAATACAGAACGTCATGTGACATTGGCACAGAACTTGCTAATTAGTCTGTGTTGCCCGCAGATTGGCACCCCGGACCTGGTGATCTTCTTGGCGTGTTCAAGTCAACGTCTACGGCAGCGGTTGGAAAGACGTCGGCTCAACAAGGACGGCCGGATGATAACGCACACGCCATCGACCGGAGACTGGAGAACTTTAAACAGAACCTTCCCCTGATTGTGAAATATTACCAAGACAAAGGGCTGATAGCCAGAGTGAGTGTCCACCCTGATCCGACGAGTCCGGGGATAGTCCCACCTTCTGAAGTGGTGCCATATCACAATATGTCGTCACCGGTGGGGACCTCCATTGATCCTGAGAAGGAGGGGCTTCAACACTTATTGGTGCAGGGAACTACCGTAATAGTCACTTACACTTTCCCTGCTCACGCCGGCTGACTCTCTGGAAAATAGTAATAAAGTATCCGGGCCCTTCATTCTAGGGTCAGTCGAGGTCTCAGAGGTTGTGTCCTTTCCTAATCTCAAAAGATTACAACAGCGATTGAGCCAAAGTCTCCCCCTACTGTCCATGATTGTCAATATCACTAGGAATAAGGTCCAGGTGTAGTAGGCCAAATTAACCCCTGCTCAGATTAAGCCTAGGTATAGTTTGTCCTAGGCCAAATTATGATCCGGGGTGTAAAATAGTCTAGAACAAACTATACCGGGGTGTAAAGTAGCCTAGGCCAAACTATACGGGGGGTATAAAGTAGTCTAAACCAAACTATACGGGGGTGTAAAGTAGTCTAGGCCAAACTATACTGGGGGTGTAAAATAGCCTAGGCCAGACTATACCGGGGGTGTAAAATAGCCTAGGCCAAGACTATACCGGGGGTGTAAAGTAGTCTAGGCCAAACTATACTGGGGTGTAAAATAGCCTAGGCCAGACTATACCGGGGTGTAAAATACCTAGCAATATACCAGGTGTAAAATAGCTAGGCCAAACTATACCAGGGTGTAAATAGTCTAGGCCAAACTATACCGGGTGGTGCTTAGCCAATTACGGGTGTAAATAGCCTAGGCCAAACTATACCTGGGTGTAAAATAGCCTAGGCCAAACTATACCCTGGGTGTAAAATACCTAGACCAAACTATACCCGGGGTGTAAAATAGCCTAGACCAAACTATACCCGGGGTGTAAAATAGCCTAGCCAAACTATACCAGGGTGTAAAATACCAGGCCAAAGCTATACCGAGGGTGTAAAATAACCTAGGCCAAACTTACGCGGGTGTAAAATAGCCTAGGCCAAACTATATCAGGATGTAAAAAGTTAGGCCAAACTATATCGGGTGTAAAATAGCCTAGGCCAAGCTATACCCCATGGCTTGTATGGTGGATATTGATGTGACGCAGATGATCTTTTTTTCGTTCACACAATCTGTAAAGAAAAACCCGAGGTGTAACTGTCCGGACTGACGAGGCTCCTGTCATTGCTTCCTACAGTTTGATGCCGACAGAGAGGAGGATTGCATATTTGAGGACATCTGCTGCGCGGTGCAGGGTCTGCTCTTCCCTGATGGATTGGGTGTACAAGGTGCGCACGATGCAGACGTCTTATGTGACATCACTACCCTTTTTTTCCTATTTCATGTTTATTCATTATTTTCCTTCTCTCCTCCTTGTTCTGTAGAGTTTGCCCGCAGAAGCTCCGCGCCTCCAATCCTGAAGAGTCTGTGCAACCCAAAGACGTGGAATGTAAAGAACAGGTAACAGTAGCAGATAATACTGTATATTACTGAGTAGTATCATTTAAAGGGACTCTGTCAGGTCATTTTTCAGTGTGATATACTAGTAGTGCTCGGGCAGCCCTTACAGAATATGTAAAAATCATTACTGTACCCTTTCTAGTTCTCTTGTAGTTCTGTACCCTTTGTAGTTCTCTTGTAGTTCTGTACCCTTTGTAGTTCTCTTGTAGTTCTGTACCCTTTGTAGTTCTCTTGTAGTTCTGTACCCTTTGTAGTTCTCGTGTAGTTCTGTACCCTTTGTAGTTCTCTTGTAGTTCTGTACCCTTTGTAGTTCTCTTGTAGTTCTGTACCCTTTGAAGTTCTCTTGTAGTTCTGTACCCTTTGTAGTTGTCTTGTAGTTCTGTACCCTTTGTAGTTCTCTTGTAGTTCTGTACCCTTTGTAGTTCTCTTGTAGTTCTGTACCCTTTGTAGTTCTCTTGTAGTTCTGTACCCTTTGTAGTTCTCGTGTAGTTCTGTACCCTTTGTAGTTCTCTTGTAGTTCTGTACCCTTTGTAGTTCTCTTGTAGTTCTGTACCCTTTGAAGTTCTCTTGTAGTTCTGTACCCTTTGTAGTTGTCTTGTAGTTCTGTACCCTTTGTAGTTCTCTTGTAGTTCTGTACCCTTTGTAGTTCTCTTGTAGTTCTGTACCCTTTGTAGTTCTCTTGTAGTTCTGTACCCTTTGTAGTTCTCTTGTAGTTCTGTACCCTTTGTAGTTCTCTTGTAGTTCAGACCCTTTGCAGTTCTCTTGTAGTTCTGTACCCTTTGAAGTTCTCTTGTAGTTCTGTACCCTTTGTAGTTCTTGTGTAGTCCTGTACCCTTTGTAGTTCTCTTGTAGTTCTGTACCCTTTGTAGTTCTCTTGTAGTTCTGTACCCTTTGTAGTTCTTGTGTAGTTCTGTACCCTTTGTAATCCTCTTGTAGTTCTGTACCCTTTGCAGTTTTCTTGTAGTTCTGTATCCTTTGAAGTTCTCTTGTAGTTCTGTACCCTTTGTAGTTCTCTTGTAGTTCTGTACCTTTTGTAGTTCTCTTGTAGTTCGGTACCCTTTGTAGTTCTCTTGTAGTTCTGTACCCTTTGTAGTTCTCTTGTAGTTCTGTCCCCTTTGTAGTTCTCTTGTAGTTCTGTACCTTTTGTAATTCTCTTGTAGTTCTGTACCTTTTGTAGTTCTCTTGTAGTTCTGTACCCCTTGTAGTTCTCTTGTAGTTGTGTACCCTTTGTAGTTCGGTGCGGTGCTTTCCAATAGGGTGAAAGTATTAGTAGGGTGTGGTGCTTTCCAATAGGCTGAAGGTATTAGTAGAGTGTGGTGCTTTCCAATAGGCTGAAGGTATTAGTAGGGTGTGGTGCTTTCCAATAGGTTGAAGGTATTAGTAGGGTGTGGTGCTTTCCAATAGACTGAAGGTATTAGTAGAGTGTGGTGCTTTCCAATAGACTGAAGGTATTAGTAGGGTGTGGTGCTTTCCAATAGGCTGAAGGTATTAGTAGAGTGTGGTGCTTTCCAATAGACTGAAGGTATTAGTAGGGTGTGGGGCTTTCCAATAGGCTGAAGGTATTAGTAGGGTGTGGTGCTTTCCAATAGGCTGAAGGTATTAGTAGGGTGTGGTGCTTTCCAATAGGATGAAGGTATTGGGGTGTGGTGCTTTCCAATAGGCTGAAGGTATTAGTAGGGTGTGGTGCTTTCCAATAGGCTGAAGGTATTAGTAGAGTGTGGTGCTTTCCAATAGGCTGAAGGTATTAGTAGGGTGTGGTGCTTTCCAATAGGCTGAAGGTATTAGTAGGGTGTGGTGCTTTCCAATAGGTTGAAGGTATTAGTAGGGTGTGGTGCTTTCCAATAGACTGAAGGTATTAGTAGAGTGTGGTGCTTTCCAATAGACTGAAGGTATTAGTAGGGTGTGGTGCTTTCCAATAGGCTGAAGGTATTAGTAGGGTGTGGTGCTTTCCAATAGGTTGAAGGTATTAGTAGGGTGTGGTGCTTTCCAATAGACTGAGGGTATTAGTAGAGTGTGGGGCTTTCCAATAGGCTGAAGGTATTAGTAGGGTGTGGTGCTTTCCAATAGACTGAAGGTATTAGTAGAGTGTGGTGCTTTCCAATAGACTGAAGGTATTAGTAGAGTGTGGGGCTTTCCAATAGGCTGAAGGTATTAGTAGGGTTCGGTGCTTTCCAATAGGCTGAAGGTATTAGTAGGGTGTGGTGCTTTCCAATAGGTTGAAGGTATTAGTAGGGTGTGGTGCTTTCCAATAGACTGAAGGTATTAGTAGGGTGTGGGGCTTTCCAATAGGCTGAAGGTATTAGTAGGGTGTGGTGCTTTCCAATAGGTTGAAGGTATTAGTAGGGTTCGGTGCTTTCCAATAGACTGAAGGTATTAGTAGGGTGTGGTGCTTTCCAATAGGCTGAAGGTATTAGTAGGGTGTGGTGCTTTCCAATAGGCTGAAGGTATTAGTAGGGTGTGGTGCTTTCCAATAGGCTGAAGTTATTAGCAGGGTGTGGTGATTTCCAATAGGCTGAAGGTATTAGTAGGGTGTGGTGCTTTGCAATAGGCTGAAGCTTAGGAGTTAATGACTTCAGCTGGACAGGACACACACCTCTACTCTGTCAGACTGTGAAGTACTACAGATCCCAGCCACTCTAACCTTAGTGGATGAGCGGAGCCTGCACTCTCCAGAGATTCTGCCTCTGATTTCTCTATCACCAGCGCCACCTACAGGGGGAATACAGCAGAGCCTGGTGACAGAAGCAGATGTCGATGGGGCAGACTGGTGGGGATGTGACATTTATATTCTCCCTTCACTGCATTCCTTGCTGGCTATATTTCTATGTGGACCAGATCCTGAGATCTCCAGTTCTTTACATATGGGATTTACCTTGGGAGAACACATCATTGTTGTCTGTATGTTTTTCTTCTCAGCTTCTTTATTTTTTCACCTAATTTGTACCTGTTTCCATTTAGCTCACATGCCTTTCTGTTTGTTCCTGACCTCTTTCATCACCCCTTGTAGGCAGTGTTTTGCAGCCTCCCCTCTAGTGCCTTAGGAGGCACAAGAAACCCTTCGTTGCCTATTTAGGGAGACTGGTTTGAGGCAGTGCTGTTATTTTTGCCGCTAAGGTCTACAGTCTGTACAGGGGCCAGAAATGAAAACCAGTCTGTACAGGGACAGAAAAGAAACATTGACAGGACAAGAAAAGTGTCGGACAAAAGAAACCTGTCTGTACAGGAACCAGAAAAGAAAATCACCTGTACAGGGACCAGAAAATAAAACCAGTCTGTACAGGGACCAGTAAAGAAAAAGAGTCTGTACAGGGACTAGTAAAGAAAACCAGTCTGTACAGGGACCAGAAAAGAAAGCCTGTCTGTACAGGGGCCAGTAAAGAAAACCAGTCTGTATAGGGACCAGTAAAGAAAATCAGTCTGTACAGGGACCAGAAAAGAAAACCAGTCTGTACAGGGACCAGTAAAGAAAACCAGTCTGTACAGGGACTAGTAAAGAAAACCAGTCTGTACAGGGGCCAGTAAAGAAAACCAGTCTGTACAGGGACCAGTAAAGAAAATCAGTCTGTACAGGAACCAGAAAAGAAAACCAGTCTGTACAGGGACCAGAAAATAAAACTAGTCTGTACAGGGACCAGAAAATAAAACCAGTCTGTACAGGGACCAGTAAAGAAAAAGAGTCTGTACAGGGACTAGTAAAGAAAACCAGTCTGTACAGGGACCAGTTAAGAAAACCAGTCTGTTCAGGGACAAGTAAATAAAACCAGTCTGTACAGGAACCAGTAAAGAAAACCAGTCTGTCCAGGGACCAGAAAATAAAACCAGTCTGTACAAGGACTAGTAAAGAAAATCAGTCTGTACAGGGGCAAGAAATTAAAACCAGTCTGTACAGGGACCAGTAAAGAAAACCAGTCTGTACCAGGACAAGAAAAGAAAACCAGTCTGTGCAGGGACCAGAAAATAAAAGCAGTCTGTACAGGGACCAGAAAATAAAACCAGTCTGTTCAGGGACCCCACATTTTTAGATTACCATTTGCATAAGTTTTATATGTTCATAACAGAACTTATGGGTTATATGTTTTCCCGACAATAAATTGGAAAGTCCTATTGAAATGAGGAGAGGGGACACAGTTATCAATGTACTGAAACATTCCCAGGAGGAATAACAGAGGAACCTCACTTTCCATAGATCCAAAAAACTGTCTTTTACTAAAAAATGTCCATTTAAAGGGACAGATTGGGGCTTTAATGATCATTAAAGCCTGGAAGGATCCAGTATGATCCTGTCTATTGAATAGCGATGTATGTGTTGTGAGTAAATATTCCTTTACAATGATTTTCTGGAGTCGATTTGATCAATTGATCGACGTCACATGACCCCGGTGATGACCTCGTCCTTGAGCGCTGACGTGTGAAGAACGTGAAGAGCCGGCGCACCTCCATCACTCCGGGGGAATGAATCACCGCCATCTCTACACTTTGCTAAATCATTTTTTTATTGGCATTGAATAACTGTGAACATCCGGGAGCGATGAATCACTTGTACGGGTCACGCTTCAATATTGGATGTGTATGTGAATGAGTGGAGGCCGGGGCTGATTAGCTGCCGGAGATACTAATTAGCTCCCTGATAATAAAGAAGGCAGAGGCGGCTCTAGGAGATCAGTACAAGAGGGCAAAACATGCCTGAGCGGACCCTCAACCCATGGACGGGCGTCCTAATAACAGTGGGAACCTTACAGATGACAGAGCCCTGTACAATGACCAAGACCGGTATTACCGCCATACAGGGACCATATAGAGGTAGATAGCAGCTTTCCACACTGTATAAGGCAGATCACAGATGTCGTTCCCTGTATATATATATATAATCCCTGTAAATATGATCCCCCCTCTGCTCTGTCTCTCTCCCCATTGTGTGCTCTTGTGCTCTGACCCCTCATGTGCTGTCTCTCCCCTGTACACTCTCCTCTCCCCTTGTGTGCCCTCTCTCCCCCTGTTCGCTGTCTCTCCCCCTATGTGCTGTTTCTCTTCCCTGTGCACTCCCCCTCCCCTGTGCACTGTTTCTATCCCCCTGTGCTGTCTCTCCTCCTGTGCGCTCTTCTCCCCTTGTGCTCTCCCCTTGTTCTCTCCCATGTGCTGTCTTCAACTTTCATGTGCTCTCTCCTTTGAGCTGTCTCCCCGTGTCCTCTTCTCTCCCTACGTGCTCTCCCCCCATGTGCTCTCCAGTGAGCTGTCTTCTCCCCTCTTTGCTCTCCTCTTTGAGCTGTCTACCTCCTGTGTGCTCTTCCCTCCCAATATGCTCTCCCCCTGTGTGCTGTTCTGTTCCTACATGCTCTCTCCCCCCCCCCCCGTGCTTTCTTCTTTGAGCTCTCACCCCCGTGTGCCCCTCTCTCCCTACGTGCTCTCCCCCATGTGCTCTTCTCTCCCTATGTGCTCTATCCCCTATGTGCTGTGTTCTCCCCCTCCCCGTACGCTCTCCTTTGAGCTGTCTCCTCCTGTGCACTTCCCTCCCCCCCCCCGTGCTGTCTCCCCCCTGAGCACTGTGCAATGCACGTATGGAAGCCATGCATATGCGGCGGAGCAGCAGCACCAACCTGCGTTCTGTGATGGAATGCAAATGGGAGGACGTAACGTCACGGGCAGTAGCAGCAGAATGGGTCCGCCCTAAGGGTAAGATGGAGCAGACCCAGGTGTAGGTGATAATGAATGCAGGCCCTGCTGCGCTCTGCACCGCACAGCCAGTGTTTTGGTTGGTGTGTGGGCGCACCCGTCATCCCAGGTCCAGGTGCTGACCCAGCCCTGCACCCCACCTTCATGTTGTCATTCCTGTGTGTATTGGAATATAATGTTTTCCTATGTGGAGACCCCCAGCTGGTGTACAGACACTTATAGTACAGGCAATACAGCCTGGGATAAGCAGGGGTGTAACTACATTAGGTGCAGGAATTGCAATCACACCCGGGCCCTGGAGCCTACGGGCCCCACGAGTCCTTTGGCATATAGAAAAAGACTAATGCTATTATAGATTTGTAAGAAAAGTGGGGTCCTGTTGGAGCTTTCACATCGGGGCCCATGAGCTTCAAGTTACGCCATTGGGATAAGGGTATGCAAACAAGCTCTTCTCAGGAAGGAGAAAGTTGGCTCTGATGTGCCATCTAGTGGAGGCAGCGCATACTGCAAAATCAACTTCTGTGCTCTTTGTAATGAGCCCCAGGGCTGAGGGGCACTCAGAACCAGGCTTTAATGCTTCTTCTGGGGAGTCACAGGGGTCGAGACCCGGCTCCGTGACCCTGGGTTTAGTATTAAAGCGTTCTTAGGGAGAGTATATAGGGATAGGGTGGTTTAAGGGATAAAGTGTTCGTGACGCCACCTGTGGTTTGCGGCTATGAGTGGTCGCTGCTGCTGCAGAACCTCTGGGGACGATGCACGGGCAGCTGGATGGAGTGGCTCCCCACGGGCAGAGCAGGTTCCCAGCGCAGCGGATGAGGGAAATGGTAGTCTCTGGCATGCAGGGATTAACTGAGGCCTCGCTACCTTGTTCAGTGGCCTTCACAGGCTGTCACCGCAGGAATAACAGTCACACAGTTCTGCAACTCTGTACCCGGGTTTACTCACAGCAAGCCTCACGTTTCAGCAGGTCATAGATGTTACAGTCTCTGATAAGCTCCAGCCTGTGTAGTCTTTAGGAGATCGGGGTAGCAGGTCCTCGAGGGCTCCTATAAAGCTCGTGGCCTCCAGTTCAATGGTTCAGGCATAGATCCCCGTGCCGTGTTCAGGTCCGGTCCCTGTTTCTCGACCACAACCCTTCCATCTGGTATCGCCAGTTCCGTATTCGGTTGCATGGGCCACTTCAGTTCCACCGATGCCCCTAGGGTTCCTTCCTCTTGGTATCCTAGGGCAAGCGCAGCACAGCTCCAGTCCCCTTCTCTGCAGTTAGCTGTCCTCTCCTCCTCACTCCACTTGGCTTCTCTAGCTCAGCTCTACATTCTAGCTGTTCACGGTTCTGCTCCCAACTCCAACTCAACTGTTCTCTCTTCTCAACTGTCCTCCTTCTCCCCACCCACACTTCTCTAACCCTGTTGTCCCACTGGGGCCTCCCTTGCCCCCAGCCATCCATCCAGTTCACCCATGGTCTCTTGGGTCCTAGGTGTGTGTGTTGAGGATCTTTACACCCACCATTCCCTATCTCCTGACTACTGGAGAACCACACCTTGGCTTGGGTGCAGTACCCCTCGTGGCGTCCTGGCCGGTGGGGCGCCACATTTGTACCTAAAACTACTAAAAAGATGAAAAATTTATCATGCGCAAAATTCATGAACCCACCTGCAGATTTTTTTGTAAGAAGAATTTGAATTTCAACAAAAACCTAAAGAAAAATGATTAAAAAAAAAACTTAAAAATACTGAAGGGGGGTCTGAGGTTTTCAACTTTTACGTGCTGCCACCCTGAGACCAGGATCTGCCGGAGGGTGAGGCTGATTATTTATAATAAAGGACTATATTCTGGAGAATTCCTTTAAGGAGACGGTTTGTTGTCACCTGCAGCCGTATATTACTGATGTGTGAATGAGGCCTAAGAGCAGCAGAGTATTTCTGTCCTTGACGGTATTGATCCGCCGTCCCGCCGGGGATCTTTATTTAGACTCGGGGGGTTACAGGTTCCAGAAGGAATACCGGCTCCTACTTTAGCTTTATTACAGTAAAAGATTCGGTTCTGCATAAAAAGCAGAGGAGAGTCGGTTCTGTCCGCGAAATATGAGGGTAATAATATGGGAAAATCTGCAAAGCAAATGGGGTCTCCCATCCAGGAGAGTGGATCACTGGGGGACCACACCTGGGGGATCAAGGATCTGCTTGGGCCACATGTGAACTCTCAAACTGGATGTGGATGTGCCCACGTGACACGGGTGTCATGGCGGCGTTGGGCTCTGTTCAGATTGCAGATTCTGCCTGATGGTTCCTCTGGTGTCTGGAATCAACACAGTCGTGCATTGACCTTCCATGTGCTGATTCATTGGCAGGCTAGCAAGGGTTAATCTCTGCTGTCTGCTTGCTCCTCTTATCACATGATGTGGGGCGGCCTATCACAGCAGCTCCCCACCTATTTATGCTGGTGAAATCCTTCTACCCATACCAGCTATAGTTTATCCTATGTTGGTCTGTGAGGTGCGGTGTCCCAGACTCTTTTGAAGCTTACTCCTCTTATCACATGATGTGTAGAGGCCTATCACAGCAGCTCCCCTTCTATTTATGCTGGAGGAATCCATCTATCTACGCAAGCTATAGTTTATCCTATGTTGGTCTGTGAGGTGTGGTGTCCCAGACTCTGGTGAAGCTTGCTCCTCTTATCACATGATGTGGGAGGCCTATCACCGCTGCTCCCCACCTATTTATGCTGGAGGAATCCATCTATCTATGCCAGCTATAGTTTATCCTATGTTGGTCTGTGAGGTGCGGTGTCCCAGACTCTGGTGAAGCTTACTCCTCTTATCACATGATGTGGGGCGGCCTATCACCGCTGCTCCCCACCTATTTATGCTGGAGGAATCCATCTATCTATGCCAGCTATAGTTTATCCTATGTTGGTCTGTGAGGTGCGGTGTCCCAGACTCTGGTGAAGGTCACTCCTCTTATCACATGATGTGGGGAGGCCTATCACAGCAGCTCCCCACCTATTTATGCTGTAGGAATCCATCTATCTATGCCAGCTATAGTTTATCCTATGTTGGTCTGTAAGGTGCGGTGTCCAAGACTCTGGTGAAACTTACTCCTCTTATCACATGGTGTGGGGCGGCCTATCACCGCTGCTCCCCACCTATTTATGCTGGTGAAATCCTTCTACCTATGCCAGCTATAGTTTATCATATGTTGGTCTGTGAGGTGTGGTGTCCCAGACTCTGGTGAAGCTTGCTTCTCTTATCACATGATGTGGGGCGGCCTATCACAGCTGCTCCCCTCCTATTTATGCTGGAGGAATCCATCTATCTATGCCAGCTATAGTTTATCCTATGTTGGTCTGTAAGGTGCGGTGTCCAATAAAATAATATATTGATATATAATATATTAATATAATGGTTGATGCTTAATAATAATAATAATAATAATAATAATAATAACTCTAAAATAATAATACATACAGTAAATATAATACTAATAATAATATATAATGTAATAATGTATATAATATAATACAATATATTGATATATAATATATTAATATAATGGTTAATGCTAAATAATAATAAAGATTAATAATATTGAATAATAATAAATTAAATCTAAAATAATAATGAATAAATATTATAATATATAATGTAATAATGTATATAACGATATAATATAATATATTGGTATATATTATATTAATATAATGGTTAATGCTAAATAATGATAAAGATTAATAATAAAAATAAATCATAATAATAAATGAACTGTAAAATAATAATATATAAAGTAAATATAATAATACAAATAATATAACAATGTATATAATATAATATAATACAATATATTGATATATAATATATTAATACAATGGTTAATCCTAAGTACCGTAATAATAAAGATTAATCATAATAAATAATACAAAATTAACTCTAAAATAATAGTAATAATAATAATAATAATATATAATGTAATAATGTATATAATATAATATATTAATATATAATAGATTAATATACTGGTTAATGCTAAATAATAATAAATATTAATAATAAATTAACTCTAAAATAATACATACAGTAAATATAATAATAATACTAATAATATATATAATGTAATAATGTATATTAATATAATAATATAATATATTGATATATAATATATTAATATAATGGTTAATGCTAAATTATAATAAAGATGAATAATTATAAATATTAATAAATTAACTCTAAAATAATAATAAATAAATAAAATAATAGTATATAATGTAATAATGTATATAATATAATATATTGATATCTAATATATAAAGCTGAATGTGTGTATGTCCGGGATTGGCATCTACACCGTCGCAACTACAGCCACAAAACTTTGCACAGTCACAGATCTGGATCCCAGGAGCGTCATAGGCTATGTTGTTGTGAGGTGAAATTTTAACCCTGCGCGTTCCAGTTCACCAAACAATTTTGCCCTTATCTACATAATGGAGAGAAAGTGACAGTTACCAGTTGACAGTTGTGAATGAGAGGAGCTGAATGATAGCGCCAAAGACTAACAGCATATACCAGCATATAGTCACTAAGGTGGGGCCCCGACATGAGATATTCACCACACACAGGGACATGTATACACACCACACGCACACAAAAAGTAACAGCTAAGGTGCAGCCCCAACATTGGATACTCACCACACACCCGAACACACATACACCACACAGAGACACACACACACACACCCTATAGCGACACATGCACTCACCCCACAGGGACACACACACACGCCACAAAGAGACACACACAACACAGAGACACCCCCCCACAGGAACACACACATACACACCCTATAGGGACATATGCACTCACCCCACAGGGACACACACACACCATGAAGAGACACACACACATACACACCCTATAGGGACACATGCACTCACCCCACAGGGACACACACACACCCTATAGTGACACATGCACTCACCCCACAGGGACACACACACATACACACTCTATAGGGACATATGCACTCACCCCACAGGGGCACACACACACCATGAAGAGACACACACACACACACACCCTATAGTGACACATGCACTCACCCCACAGGGACACACACATACACACTCTATAGGGACACATGCACTCACCCCACAGGGGCACACACACACCACACAGACAGACACAGATGTGCACAAATCACCTCACACACCTCGCCTCATACGTGCGCTATCTTTAATTTCCAAACATAAACATCTGATTAAGGCAGATGTCAGTCACATGAGCTGTCTATTATGTGTATGTGTGAGGTAACATATACTGCCCGGCCAGGGGGAGGGATTACTGTTGGCTGGAGATTTATTAGGCTGCCTATAGCAACCAATCACAGCTCAGCTTCTATTTTCCTGCAGGTCATTAATATGACATATTCACATTCTATTTTGTTATAGCTAACAGCAGTTATTTATTAACCCGGGCGTAGCCGGGCACTACAGCTAGTATATATATATAATGGTTAATACTAAATTATAATAAAGATAAATAATAATAAATTAATATAATAATAGTATATAATGTAATAATGTACAGTATATAATATAATATATTAATATAAGGGTTAACCCTAAATAATAATAAAGATTAATAATAATATAATAATAATTATAATAATAAATGTACTCTAAAATAATAATAAATAAATATATTAATAATGTATAGTATAATAACATATTATATATCATATATTAATATATAATATTACAATATAATCTGGTACATAATATAATATAATAACAATAATCTATATGATATTTTTATTGTTGTATATTTTCCTTCCACTGTGACCCCCCCCCAGACCGGTCCTATCCTCTCCTATGGAGCTTGCAGTCGTCCTCCCTCCTCCTCCTCACATTATCATGCAGGTCACATCTTTAGCGCCTGCTGTCCTTTATAGGCCGTGATATGGTAAGAAGTCCCAATCCCGGCATGCACCGCCGCACTCCGCTATATATAGTGGTATAAATAGCCGGGCAGCTGCTTGAAGACAGGAGCGGCTCCTTGTTGGCCCCCGGGTTCCCCTTCCTCAGCACGGACAGGTCAGTAATGATGGAGCTCGGATACAGATGACATTCTCAGAACTTTATGATTGATGCCCTTTAATAACGGCTTTGTGTTGCATGAAATGGGGATTATTGTGTGTCAGCGTCAGTGGCGTTAATGCTGGTGGTCAGGATGGCGAGCTCCGGTGTAGCGAGCCTCTGATCTGGAGCCGCCACCTGTTACTCTGAAGACTCCAGGATTTCATTCCCTTAATGACCCTATACTGTCATATATGACCCCAGACCTGATCTATAATGTGGCCCCTGAATTCTATAATACATTATAATTACACATTTTTTTGCTTTTTGTTTATCTGTATATAATAATAATAATAAGACGTTGTTCTATAGAGCTAACATATTCCGCAGCGCTTTACAAGTGAATTACATGATGGAACTTCTCACAGAACGTTCTTCCATCAAGTCCCCGAGATTGAGCTGAACGGCAGTGACATAAATGAAATAACAAATATTATAATATTTATTATTATATATAGCGCAATTCATTCCATAGAACTTTATATTCATGTGCATCCCTGTCCCCATCGGGGCTCACAATCTACAAGTCATTGTAATGTGGGAGGAAACACAGGGAGAACATAGAACTCCTGCAGATGGGTGGGATTAGAGACCAGGAACTCACACTGCTAACCACTGAGCCACCGTATACAGTGCTAACCACTGAGCCACCATATACAGTGCTAACCACTGAGCCACCATATACAGTGCTAACCACTGAGCCACCATATACAGTGCTAACCACTGAGTCACCATATACAGTGCTAACCACTGAGCCACCATATACAGTGCTAAACCCAATACATGCACCAGCCATATACAGTGCTAACCACTGAGCCACCTATACAGTGCTAACCACTGAGCCACCGTATACAGTGCTAACCACTGAGCCACCATATACAGTACTAACCACTGAGCCACCGTATACAGTGCTAACCACTGAGCCACCATATACAGTGCTAACCACTGAGCCACCGTATACAGTGCTAACCACTGAGCCACCGTATACAGTGCTAACCACTGAGCCACCATATACAGTGCTAACACTGAACCATACAGGCTAACCACTGAGCACCTATACAGTGCTAACCACTGAGCCACCGTATACAGTGCTAACCACTGAGCCACCGTATACAGTGCTAACCACTGAGCCACCATATACAGTGCTAACCACTGAGCCACACGTATACAGTGCTAACCACTGAGCCATCATATACAGTGCTAACCACTGAGCCACCATATACAGTGCTAACCACTGAGCCACCGTATACAGTGCTAACCACTGAGCCACCATATACAGTGCTAACATGAGCCACCGTATACAGCGCTAACCACTGAGCCACCATATACAGTGCTAACCACTGAGCCACCGTATACAGTGCTAACCACTGAGCCACCATATACAGTGCTAACCACTGAGCCACCGTATACAGCGCTAACCACTGAGCCACCATATACAGTGCTAACCACTGAGCCACTATACATGTAACCACTGAGCACGTATAAGCGCTAACCACTGAGCCACCATATACAGTGCTAACCACTGAGCCACCGTATACAGTGCTAACCACTGAGCCACCGTATACAGTGCTAACCACTGAGCCACCGTATACAGTGCTAACCACTGAGCCACCGTATACAGTGCTAACCACTGAGCCACCGTATACAGTGCTAACCACTGAGCCACCATATACAGTGCTAACCACTGAGCCACCATATACAGTGCTAACCACTGAGCCACCATATACAGTGCTAACCACTGAGCCACCATATACAGTGCTAACCACTGAGCCACCGTATACAGTGCTAACCACTGAGCCACCGTATACAGTGCTAACCACTGAGCCACCGTATACAGTGCTAACCACTGAGCCACCATATACAGTGCTAACCACTGAGCCACCATATACAGTGCTAACCACTGAGCCACCGTATACAGTGCTAACCACTGAGCCACCGTATACAGTGCTAACCACTGAGCCACCATATACAGTGCTAACCACTGAGCCACCATATACAGTGCTAACCACTGAGCCACCAGTATACAGTGCTAACCACTGAGCCACCGTATACAGTGCTAACCACTGAGCCACCATATACAGTGCTAACCACTGAGCCACCGTATACAGTGCTAACCACTGAGCCACCATATACAGTGCTAACCACTGAGCCACCATATACAGTGCTAACCACTGAGCCACCATATACAGTGCTAACCACTGAGCCACCGTATACAGTGCTAACCACTGAGCCACCATATACAGTGCTAACCACTGAGCCACCGTATACAGTGCTAACCACTGAGCCACCATATACAGTGCTAACCACTGAGCCACCTATACAGTGCTAACCACTGAGCCACCATATACAGTGCTAACCACTGAGCCACCATATACAGTGCTAACCACTGAGCCACCATATACAGTGCTAACCACTGAGCACCGTATACAGTGCTAACCACTGAGCCACCGTATACAGTGCTAACCACTGAGCCACCATATACAGTGCTAACCACTGAGCCACCGATATACAGTGCTAACCACTGAGCCACCGTATACAGTGCTAACCACTGAGCCACCATATACAGTGCTAACCACTGAGCCACCATATACAGTGCTAACCACTGAGCCACCGTATACAGTGCTAACCACTGAGCCACCTACAGTGTAACTGAGCCATAGTGCTAAACCACTGAGCCACCATATACAGTGCTAACCACTGAGCCACCGTATACAGTGCTAACCACTGAGCCACCTATACAGTGCTAACCACTGAGCCACCATATACAGTGCTAACCACTGAGCCACCATATACAGTGCTAACCACTGAGCCACCGTATACAGTGCTAACCACTGAGCCACCATATACAGTGCTAACCACTGAGCCACCATATACAGTGCTAACCACTGAGCCACCGTATACAGCGCTAACCACTGAGCCACCATATACAGTGCTAACCACTGAGCCACCGTATACAGTGCTAACCACTGAGCCACCGTATACAGTGCTAACCACTGAGCCACCATATACAGTGCTAACCACTGAGCCACCATACACAGCGCTAACCACTGAGCCACCATATACAGTGCTAACCACTGAGCCACCATATACAGTGCTAACCACTGAGCCACCATATACAGTGCTAACCACTGAGCCACCATACGTTACCACCTCATACAGTGCTAACCACTGAGCCACCGTATACAGCGCTAACCACTGAGCCACCATATACAGTGCTAACCACTGAGCCACCGTATACAGTGCTAACCACTGAGCCACATATACAGTGCTAACCACTGAGCCACCGTATACAGTGCTAACCACTGAGCCACCGTATACAGTGCTAACCACTGAGCCACCATATACAGTGCTAACCACTGAGCCACCGTATACAGTGCTAACCACTGAGCCACCATATACAGTGCTAACCACTGAACCACCATATACAGTGCTAACCACTGAGCCACCATACAGTGCTAACCACTGAGCCACCATATACAGTGCTAACCACTGAGCCACCATATACAGTGCTAACCACTGAGCCACCGTATACAGTGCTAACCACTGAGCCACCATATACAGTGCTAACCACTGAGCCCCGTATACAGTGCTAACCACTGAGCCACCGTATACAGTGCTAACCACTGAGCCACCATACAGTGCTAACCACTGAGCCACCATATACAGTGCTAACCACTGAGCCACCGTATACAGTGCTAACCACTGAGCCACCTATACAGTGCTAACCACTGAGCCACCATATACAGCGCTAACCACTGAGCCACCATATACAGTGCTAACCACTGAGCCACCGTATACAGTGCTAACTCCACCTTGGCTCCACCGTAATACAATGCTAACCATTGAGCCACCATATACAGTGCTAAC
Source organism: Allobates femoralis (assembly GCA_033576535.1). Lineage (NCBI taxonomy): Eukaryota > Metazoa > Chordata > Amphibia > Anura > Aromobatidae > Allobates > Allobates femoralis. The sequence continues at coordinate 6,991,026 of JARQOC010000008.1, forward strand.
CACTGAGCCACCGTATACAGGCTAACCACTGAGCCACCTATACAGTGCTAACCACTGAGCCACCATAACAGTGCTAACCACTGAGCCACAACGCACATATACAGTGCTAACCACTGAGCCACCGTACACAGCGCTAACCACTGAGCCACCATATACAGTGCTAACCACTGAGCCACCATATACAGTGCTAACCACTGAGCCACCATATACAGCGCTAACCACTGAGCCACCATATACAGTGCTAACCACTGAGCCACCATATACAGTGCTAACCACTGAGCCACCATACAGCTAACCACTGACCCTATACAGTCTACACTGAGCCACCTATACAGTGCTAACCACTGAGCCACCTATACAGTGCTAACCACTGAGCCACCATATACAGTGCTAACCACTGAGCCACCAAAACAGTGCTAACCACTGAGCCACCGTATACAGTGCTAACCACTGAGCCACCATATACAGTGCTAACCACTGAGCCACCGTATACAGTGCTAACCCCCTAAGCCAAACCGAGGTAGAATGACCCTTCCCACGAGGGTATCACAGTGCAACCATAGGCATTACAGTGCTAACCACTGAGCCACCATAACAGTAGCTACCGTATACAGTGCTAACCCTGAGCCACATATAAGTGCTAACCACTGAGCCACCATATACAGTGCTAACCACTGAGCACATATACAGTGCTAACCACTGAGCCACCTATACAGTGCTAACCACTGAGCCCCGTATACAGTGCTAACCACTGAGCCACCATATACAGTGCTAACCACTGAGCCCCGTATACAGTGCTAACCACTGAGCCACCATATACAGTGCTAACCACTGAGCCACCATATACAGTGCTAACCACTGAGCCACCTATACAGTGCTAACCACTGAGCCACCATATACATGCTAACCACTGAGCCACATATACAGTGCTAACCACTGAGCCACCTATACAGTGCTAACCACTGAGCCACCATATACAGTGCTAACCACTGAGCCACCTATACAGTGCTAACCCTGAGCCCCATTACAGTGCTAACCACTGAGCCACCTATACAGGCTAACCACTGAGCCCCATATACAGTGCTAACCATGAGCCACCTATACATGCTAACCACTGAGCCACCGTATACAGTGCTAACCACTGAGCCACCATATACAGTGCTAACACTGAGCACCATATACAGTGCTAACCACTGAGCCACCGTATACTAGTGCTAACCACTGAGCCACCTATACAGTGCTAACCACTGAGCCACCTATACATGCTAACCACTGAGCCACCGTATACAGGCTAACCACTGAGCCACCGTATACAGTGCTAACACTGAGCCACCGTATACAGTGCTAACCACTGAGCCCATATACAGTGCTAACCACTGAGCCACTATACAGTGCTAACCACTGAGCCACCGTATACAGTGCTAACACTGAGCCACCAGTATACAGTGCTAACCACTGAGCCACCTATACAGGCTAACACTGACCACCATATACAGTGCTAACCCTGAGCCACCGTATACAGTGCTAACCGACTGAGCACCAGTATACAGTGCTAACCACTGAGCTACCAGAATACAGTGCTAACACTGAGCACATATACAGTGCTAACCACTGAGCCACCTTTACAGTGCTAACCACTGAGCCACCATATACAGTGCTAACCACGAGCACAAACATAAGTTTCTAACACCTGAGCCACTATACAGTGCTAACCACTGAGCCACCGATACAGTGCTAACCACTGAGCCTAGTATACATGTGCTAACCACTGAGCTCACATATTTCAGTGCTAACCACTGGACGCATATATCAGTGCTAACCACTGAGCCACCATATTACAGTGCTACCACTGAGCCACCCGATATACAGTGGCTAACCACTGAGCACCATATACAGTGCTAACCACTGAGCCACCAATACAGTGCTAACCACTGAGCCACCTATACAGTGCTACCACTGAGCCCCATATACAGTGCTAACCACTGAGCCACCGTATACAGGCTAACCCTGAGCCACTTTTAGAGTGCTAACCACTGAGCCACCATATACAGTGCTAACCACTGAGCCACCATATACAGTGCTAACCACTGAGCCACCATATACAGTGCTAACCACTGAGCCACCTATACAGTGCTAACCACTGAGCCACCATACAGTGCTAACCACTGAGCCACCATATACAGTGCTAACCACTGAGCCACCATATACAGTGCTAACCACTGAGCCACCGTATACAGTGCTAACCACTGAGCCACCATATACAGTGCTAACCACTGAGCCACCTATACAGTGCTAACCACTGAGCCACCATATACAGTGCTAACCACTGAGCCACCATATCAGTGCTAACCACTGAGCCACCATATACAGTGCTAACCACTGAGCCACCGTATACAGTGCTAACCACTGAGCCACCTATACAGTGCTAACCACTGAGCCACCATATACAGTGCTAACCACTGAGCCACCATATACAGTGCTAACCACTGAGCCACCGTATACAGTGCTAACCACTGAGCCACCGTATACAGTGCTAACCACTGAGCCACCATATACAGTGCTAACCACTGAGCCACCGTATACAGCTGCTAACCACTGAGCCACCGTATACAGTGCTAACCACTGAGCCACCGTATACAGTGCTAACCACTGAGCCACCTATACAGTGCTAACCACTGAGCCACCGTATACAGCGCTAACCACTGAGCCACCTATACAGTGCTAACCACTGAGCCACCTATACAGTGCTAACCACTGAGCCACCATATACAGTGCTAACCACTGAGCCACCATATACAGTGCTAACCACTGAGCCACCTATACAGTGCTAACCACTGAGCCACCGTATACAGTGCTAACCACTGAGCCACCATATACAGTGCTAACCACTGAGCCACCATATACAGTGCTAACCACTGAGCCACCATATACAGTGCTAACCACTGAGCCACCGATATACAGTGCTAACCACTGAGCCACCAGTATACAGTGCTAACCACTGAGCCACCATATACAGTGCTAACCACTGAGCCACCGTATACAGTGCTAACCACTGAGCCACCAGTATAAGTGCTAACCACGAGCCACTTACAGATGTAAACGCATGAGGTCCACCGTATTATATCTAAACTTAGAGAGCATATTACAAGTGCAACTTCTTTGAGGGCCACACGTGTACAGTGTCTTACCCACTGAGCACCTATTCTAGTCCATACCCGTGGGGGAGCAACCGATTAACATGCTGATTGACACGTGAGCCACCGTATTGACATTGGTCCCTCTAAACCACTTTATGCCCTTCATTATCGTGCTAACCCATCTGGGATGGTCCACACGGTTACAGTGAGTAACTCTGTAGGCCAAAGAATTTTATCAGGTGCATAACCCACTTGAGCACATTATTAGCTAGTGCTAACCACTGTGCCACCGTATCACGTTAGATGCAACATGAGACACACCGTATTTATACAGTGTCTGCAAGCACTGAGCCACCATTACTGAGCGCTAACATTGGCGCTTCCCTTGATATCATGTATGTACATGATGCCACGTATCACAGTGATTAAACCATGAGCAACCAATACAGTGTAACCCGTGAGAGACAAAATCCATTGTTACTCAGTGCTTAACCACTGAGCCATTACTTATACAGTGCTAACCACTGACACCCATCGGTGCAAACACTGATGGCCCATACAGGCAACACTGAGCGATCAGTATACTAGATGCTAATATTCCTTAGCGCACGAATATAACTCTGCTAACCACTGGCTCTACAATGACAAGTGCTATATCCACTGTTCCACCTATACAGTGCTACCCTTGAGCCACTTTATGTAGTGCTGTACCCTGCCCCTGATATCTGTGGCTGACCACTGAGCCAAGTTAGGTACGTAGCTAACCAATGACCACCAATACAGTGCAACCACTGAGCCACCCGTCATATTACAGCTGCAACCATGAGCCCCCCTATAACAGGTACTTAACCATTCTGTGACATGATGCAAAAGCGCCAAATGGGTCCCCAATTATTCCAAATCTTTAATAGCATTAGTCTTTTTCTATAGGCCAAAGGGACTTTTTGGGGCCCGGGTGCGGTTTTAACCCCCTGCACTTATTGTAGTTACACCCCGTGCCACCGATCAACTGATTGAAGATGCAGTGACATGTTGGCACAGCACCGTGCATTGTGTAGTGGTCATGAGTGGTACTGCAAGCTCTCCACCATGCTCTTGTATGGCGCTTCTATTATGGCGCTTCCCCATGTATCTGCTGATTGGTCGGTATGATGGGAGTTGCAACAGTGATTTGAGTAAAGTTGGGTTAGGGGCAAAAATGAGTGATATAAAAATCCAGAAAGAGAGAAATAAGAATTCTCTGGGTATCTTTGTTCGTTTGCTAGTAGCTGTAAATTACTGGTTTAGTCATGTATTAGTCATTAATAAAGAAAAAAAAAGCGCTAATGTTTTTAACATTTCCTCTGGGATGAAAACACATGCAAATGAGGCCGAGTTTCCGGAGCGCACACTTGGGGGCTTGTTGAGTATTCCATGTTATGGTAATGATATTCCCTGTAGTCGTCATAGGAATTATTAGACTCTCATACTCATCTTCTCTGGTGAGAATGGACAATATAATATCCTGAAATTGTTTCCTCATTTTACCATTTTGGGCCATTACTTTTTATGTACGAGTTGTCACCTGCCTTTCCTGGACTCCTGAATGGCTGACAGGGCAATTAGAGGTTAGGAGCTAGGATCATTAAAAAAAATAAGTTTCATTTCCCCAAAAACAGCGCCACTGTTGTCCACAGCCTGTGTGCAGTATTCCAGCTCCAATAGGCTCCCCCTTGAGCCAGGTTTTGTTGTCTGATAAGCTCCATTGAGGTAGGTCTTGGTGTCTGATGGGCTCCCCCTTGAGCCAGTTCTTGGTGTCCGATAGACTCCTGCTTGAGCCAGGCGTTGGTGTCCGGTAGGCTCCCCTTGAGCTAGATCTAGTGTTTGATGGCTTCCCCTTGAGCCAGGACTTGGTGTTTGATTGAATCCCCTTGAGCCAGATCTTGATGTCCGATAGACTCCCCCTTGAGTAGGTCTTGGTGTCTGATGGCTCCCCTTGAGCCAGGTCATTGGTTTCTGATAGATCCCCCTTGAGCCAGGTCTTGGTGTCCATAGACTCCCCCTTGAGCCAGCTCTGGTGTCCGGTAGGCTCTCCCTTGAGCTAGGTCTTGGTGTCCAGTAGGCTCCCCCTTGAGCCAGGTGTTGGTGTCCGATAAGCTCCCCTTTGAGCCAGGTCTTTGTGCCGGTAGGCTCCTGCTTGAGCCAGGTTTTAGTGTCCGATAGACTCCCCCTTGAGCCAGGTCTTGGTGTCCAATAGACTCCCCCTTGAGGCCGGCCTCTTGGTGTTGTCCTAGACTCCCCCTTGAGCCAGGTGTTGGTGTCCGATAAGCTCCCCTTTGAGCCAGTTCTTGGTGTCCGACAGGCCCCCCTTGAGCCAGGTATTGGTGTCGACATGGCCCCCTTGAGCAGGTCTTGGTGTCCGAAGGCCCCCTGTGAGCCAGGTCTTGGTGTCCGACAGGCCCCCTTGAGCCAGGTCTTGGTGTCCTGTAGGCTTCCCTTGAGCCAGGTTCTTGGTGTCCGATTGGATCCCCCTTGAGCCAGGTCTTGGTGTCCGATAGACTCCCCCTTGAGCCAGCTCTTGGTGTCCGGTAGGCTCTCCTTGAGCTAGGTCTTGGTGTCCAGTAGGCTCCCCCTTGAGCCAGGTGTTGGTGTCCGATAAGCTCCCCTTTGAGCCAGGTCTTGCGTGCCCGGTAGGCTCCTGCTTGAGCAGGTTTTAGTGTCCGATAGACTCCCCCTTGAGCCAGGTTTGGTGTCCAATAGACTCCCCTTGAGCCGGCTCTTGGTGCCCCATAGACTCCCCCTTGAGCCAGGTGTTGGTGTCCGATAAGCTCCCCTTTGAGCCAGTTCTTGGTGTCCGACAGGCCCCCCTTGAGCCAGGTATTGGTGTCGACAGGCCCCCTTGAGCAGGTCTTGGTGTCCGACAGGCCCCCTGTGAGCCAGGTTTGGTGTCCGTAAGGCCCCCCTTGAGCCAGGTCTTGGTGTCCTGTAGGCTTCCCCTTGAGCCAGGTCTTGGTGTCCGATTGTCTCCCCTTGAGCCAGGTCTTGGTGTCCGGTAGGCTCCCCCTTGAGCCAGGTCTTGGTGTCGGTAGACTCCCCTTTGAGCCAGGTCTCTGTGCTCTTTATTTATTCAGTGACATGACGCTTGGTATATTTTATATCTTGTAATTATTTTTCTCCGCGTGATTAAATAAATATTCAACCAGTCGCTGGAGCTTGAAGCAAAGTCAAATCAAAGGACAGAGAGGGATAAGTTGGGTAGGGCATGGGACGCTCTATGATATTACACTATGGCTTTATGTGATTTGTGTTCTATATTATTGTTATATTTGGAACAATTAATTCCAGCAGTTTATATTCAATCCGTTCACTGGAGAGAACCAGTTTCCATAATCTTCTGGTCTATGTGGTGTCCAGTAAAATCTAGAATATATGGTAATGTTTGGGATTTCTGTTTGTTTTACTGTCACTTATATCCTTTCTGCTTACTTTTGTATGTTAATGTTATATTTTGTTTTTTTTACATAGTATATCTTATTAATTCTATCTGTTCTGGCTATAGGTGATGTAGTGCTCAGGCTCCTCTTCCGGCTATTTGCTCTGTCACTCGCTATACATCATGCCAGCCTCTCCCCCGGTGCACATAATGCAACATAATGAACAAAGGCTCAGTTGCTTTTGCGCATGCGCAGCTTAATCAGTGCACATGCGCCAGAAAAAATAGTACTTACCATATTTTTCACTTTATAAGACGCATCAGATTATAAGACGCACCCCAAATTTGTTGAAGGAAAAGAGAAAAAACATAATTTTCAATGTCTAATGGAGTCTGTCTTATAATGCCAGTGACCGTCTTACAATCAGTATATATTTCCCTCATCCTGGGACATGACCCCCCCATCCTGGTATATATGTACCCCCATGCTGGATATAGCCCCCATGTACATAACCCTCATGATGGTACATAGCCCCCATAATGGTACATAGCCTCCATGATGGATATAGCCCCCATGATGGATATAGCCCCCATGATGAATATGGCCTCCCATGCTGGATATAGCCCCCATGATGGATATAGCCCCCATGTGAATATGGCCTCCCTTGCTGGCATGCCCCATGATGGATATAGCCCCCATGATGATATAGCCTCCCTTGCTGGATATGGCCCCCATGATGGTACATAGCCCCATGATGGCTATAGCCCCATAATAGTACATAGCCTCCATGATGGATATAGCCCCATAAATGGTACATAGCCTCCATGATGGATATAGCCCCCATGATGAATAGGCCTCCAATGCTGGATATGGCCCTCATGATGGATATAGCCCCATGATGGTTCATAGCCTCCATGATGTTAAATAGTCCCTATGCTAGATATAGCCCCATCCTGTTTATGGCCCCCCATCCTGGTTATGGCCCCCTATTCTGGTTATGGCCCCCATCGTGGATATGGCTCCCATGCTGGCGCACAGTTAATAAATAATAAACAATCATTCTCACCTCTCTCCATTGCTCCCTGCAGCCCACGCCGTCCATCCGTCCGTCTGCTTGTGCCGGCATCCAGTCATGTAAGTAACACGCGTGGTGATGATGTCACTGTTGTGCTGCTCACATGATCAGATTCCATCACAGACAGCAAGGATGGCGCAGGCTGCAGGGAGCGATGGAGAGAGGTGAGCATGATCGTCCGTCCCCGGGATAGTCACTGCTTTCCACTGAATGAAACAAGGGATCAGATGAGGCTCAGTGGCAGCCGCTGATTAGGCTCATATATGCTGCACTCCCCCGCCCACCTCTCAGTGCTGAGAGGTGATGGACAGGATGATGCAGTGAATATTACATGAGCCTAATGAGTTGCCTCCACCAGCCCGCAGACACTGCTCCTGAGCCGCACCCCCTCACCCACAGGCACACAAATGTAACTTTAACATTATACTTAGTTTAAAGTTTCCATTCTCCACTTCCTCAACAAGTCGTCTACGTATCTCCCATAGTACGGTACTTTTTAGAAAAAAAAAAAGCCATCAAAATCGACCAGGTTGTAGAAGTAGATAAAAAAGGGTAAAGGATAAATGTTAGAAGCTTATCTATGTCCTAAGGATAAAACCTCAGAAATAAGATACTGCTGTGTCCAAATTTTCTGCACTTTTCACCCCAAAATACCCACGGTCAACCACATCCTACACTGATACACAGTGGACTTCTGAGACTCAGGTCACATTCCGCATTGAATTATTTCTGCATCGAGGTAATGAGATTCCGTTAAATCCCATTCACATAGCTGGGGCTTTAATTGTTTTCTATAACAACCATCTGAGCTCAGACGTTCAGTGTAACAATCTGCAGATGATGTGGAACTTGCATGTAAGAATGTAAAGACGTCTATCAGACTTCGTGAACCCGGAGAGTCACTGAACATCATGGTAAGGTGACACCGTATCTGGAGCAGAGAACCGATCGGTTCACTTCCCGTGTGACATTTCACTCCCTCTTAAAGGGCACAGACGTGCAGTTTAAAGATAGCCCGAGTGCACGCTACTCAACCCATCATCCTATGGTGACCCTTTAAGGAGGCCTATCACTTGCCATAAATACCTGTAATATTGTAATATACCTGTAATATTGATTTGGAAAGCAGACGGTTAAGGAGAGGCATATGGTTTTGATGGGATCTATTAGCAGATGGGAGCACAGACTACGCACAGAAACCACGCGTTTTAAGATGAACAAGTCTATATATTACACGTGGCAGATCTAATGTGATGTGCAGCAAATGAGAAAGTTCATCGAACACGTAACACTGAAAGTCTCTGGAAATAGTTCTAGCAAGATAACATAACACTTAAGTCTCTGAAGATAACTCTCACTGGGAGAAACCGATGGAGAAATGCACCAGAGTCCTGGAAAGGGAATCCCCGGAAAAACAAGTCTAATACTTATTAGTGCAGTGCAACTTTTAAAGAGTCCTGAATGTCCAGAGAGCTGCATCTGCACAACTCAACAATAGTGTATTTAGTGCTAGCAGGGCACACAAGGCTTATGTGACACAGGGCTTGTGAAGCTGGAGCAAAGTCAGGAGACTAAACACAGACAGCAGAAATCAGGAGAGAAGCTGAGGCTGGTGAGATTAGTGGAGACCAAGGCAGTAGCTGGAAAAGCTGGAGGTGGAAAGTACAGAAAGCCTGGAATTTTAACTGAATACTCGAGCGCAGGTGGACGGTAGGTAGAGGTTTTTAACGGCAGAGGGGAGGATTACGTGATCAGGAGTGAAGCAGCAGACACCATCTTGAAAAGGGGCAAAACGTACAGATTGTCAACAGAACGTCCAAAGTCCTAACGGGTCTGTATGCTGCTGTTCTCCTGTTTTTTTTTGTTCTTTGCCTCTCCATTCCTGAGGCATGACCCCTTCTACCCTGTATGAGACTCCCATGGAGAGGAGTTGAAGACCACGCCCATTTGGATAAAAGTCTTGATTTGCATACAGGGAACAAAGGGTCATAGCTCAGGAACGGAGAGGTGTAGGAACAAATGAAGAACATTGCCGGATTCAGGAGAACGGCGGCATTAATACCAGGTACAAAAGTTACATATTTATGGCAAGTGATAAGTCCCCCTTAAGGGGTCACAATCAGATGGGTTAAGTAGTGTGCACTCATGCTAATGTAATATAGGTAGCTGTCCTTTAGAGGGAGCCAAATGTCACATGGGAAGGTGAAACGGATCCATTATCTGCTCCAGGTAGAATAAAGTGGCAAGTGACAGATCCTCTTCAGTAATAACCTAAGTAACATACTGGGGTAAGGTGAATGATAATGCCCCTTAATATGGCATCCAAGTTATAAGTGTTTACTTTTAAAAACTGATAGGATTCTCATTGGTCAGCAAAGTAGGAGGGTTTATCCCCCGTGAGATGGGGACCGGCTATATTGTGAATGGCCGGTATGTATCACGGAGGAGGTTGCCCTCTGTGATGTAAACCTGGAATGTTTACTCTGGGACTTTCCACTGATGTTGTTAATGCATGCGGTGCCAGGTTTGCAGATAGCTAGAGAGATGGGTGGATCTGGCTGTATTGTGAATGGCCGGATGTAAACCTGGAATGTTTACTCTGGGACTTTCCATTGATGTTGTTAATGCATGCGGTGCCAGGTTTGCAGATAGCTAGAGAGATGGGTGGATCTGGCTGTATTGTGAATGGCCGGATGTAACCTGGAATGTTTACTCTGGGACTTTCCATTGATGTTGTTAATGCATGCGGTGCCAGGTTTGCAGATGGCTAAGAGATGGGTGGATCTGGCTGTATTGTGAATGGCCGGATGTATATCCTGGAATGTTTACTCTGGGACTTTCCATTGATGTTGTTAATGCATGCGGTGCCAGGTTTGCAGATAGCTAGAGAGATGGGTGGATCTGGCTGTATTGTGAATGGCCGGATGTAAACCTGGAAAGTTTACTCTGGGACTTTCCATTGATGTTGTTAATGCATGCGGTGCCAGGTTTGCAGATGGCTAGAGAGATGGGTGGATCTGGCTGTATTGTGAATGGCCGGATGTAAACCTGGAATGTTTACTCTGGGACTTTCCACTGATGTTGTTAATGCATGCGGTGCCAGGTTTGCAGATAGCTAGAGAGATGGGTGGATCTGGCTGTATTGTGAATGTCCGGATGTAAACCTGGAATGTTTATTCTGGGACTTGCATCCAAGTTAAAAGTTTTTACTTTTGCAGATTGGCAAGTGTCTGTTCCCATTATTTTGACTTGTATGTGGGATGCACCGGGCTCGAGAGGTAAGGAGGCCACCTTCCACCTCCAATGCAGTGAGCGGCTTCTGTAACAGACTGCAAAGTGCCTGTATCCTGTCCTTGCCAGGTGGCCGACCCTGGTACTGGGGGGCTTGTATGTTCAGCTGTAGTGATACTAGACGAGGCTGATCCATACTTAGAACCTGTAAGCAGACAGGGTCAGTAGCCATTTTGACCGTATTAGGTAGGGGCTCGGGGCCAGCATGTAATGTGACCTAGGTCTATGAGTCTGGACAGGTGTCAGGGTGCGGAGGGTCCATGCAGGACAGCAGCTGTTCACAGCCCCCATTCATCTTCCTGACATTTACTGTGAGCGTTTAAACATATAGATTGGCTGCAATGATCTTTTGGGGATCGCCTCCTATATATAGGGGTTTTATTCTTTGTATATTTCTATACTTAGTGCCAACATAAATCACTGCAAATAATATTCTCATTGGTCATAGTTCACATCTAAGACACACACATGTATCACTATCTTTAACTAGTGGGTGTGCAAATATTCCATTCACTGGACTCCAGCACCTGTAGGGCTGCGCCTTGCTCCACCGGAAATCAGGATTGTAGGAAGAACAGAACAATGACTGACAACTGGCCAAACTTTCTCATTTTGCAGAAACTGACAACAAGGGGCCGGGTTTTTGCAAATCTTACCAAACAGTTTGTATTGGTGGAGACGTGAATTGATGCATCAGTTTGGGTCGTTCAGATATTGGTAAGTACCAGGTTACTCAGGGCTGATACAGTATGTATCGCATAGGCGATGTTTATTCTGGGACTTGTAGTTCCACTGATTTTGCTAATGCATGCATGGCCAGGTTTATGGATAGCTAGAGAGATACGTGGGTCTGGCTATACAGTGAATGCCCGGTGTTTGTGGCAGAGTCTGTTGTCCTTTGCAAAGCAAACCTGGAATGTTTACTCTGGGACTTGTAGTTCTATGGATTTTGCTAATGCATTCACGGGCCAGGTTTATGGATAGCTGGAGAGATGGGTGGGTCTGGCTGTATTGTGAATGGCCAGTATGTATCACACAAGCGCTTGTCCTCTGCAATCTAAGCCTAGAATGTTTACTCTGGGACTTGTAGTTCCATGGATTTTGTTAATGCATTCAGGGCCAGGTTTATGTATAGTTAGGAGAGATGGATGGGTCTAGCTATCCACATACCTCCACCCATGGGTGTGTCTCATGTGTCATAATGGAGTCTGTCTTTGGCACAGGTGCTTCTGTGTTTGGAAGCCTCGGACTTTGAGAGTGACTTATTCAAGATCTCCATAACTTCACTGAGATCCTGGCACCATGCGGCGCCCCTTCTGTTGTGACAAGCATTCTCTGTCCCATCTCTTGTAATCTTTTCTCTGGACTTTCTTCATTCTGAAGGCTGAGTCACATAATAGACTGACACACTTCTGTTCACTTGTGAACACAGACGGAAAAGGGCCCCCGTGCAACATACTGTAAACTTCCAACTGATTTGGAGGTGGTAGTGGCCCCCTTATCTCTTGGGCCCCTGTGTTACATTTTTTTCCCTTTTTTGTCCCTCAATTGGCCCCGTGCTGTAGAATTGTCTTAAAGTTAGCATCTATAGTAATTCTAACATCTTGTAGTAACATCCTCCATCTTGTAGTAATGTCCCCATCCTGGTCCCCATCTTGTAGTAATATCCCTATCCTGGTCCCCATATTGTAGTAATGTCCCCATCCTGGTCCCCATCTTGTAGTAATATCCCTATCCTGGTCCCATCTTGAAATAATGACCCCCATACTGGTATTCTTCATATAGTAATGTTCCCATCCTGGTCCCCATATGTAGTAATGTCTCCATCCTGGTCCCCATATGTAGTAATGTCTCCATCCTGGTCCCCATATTGTAGTAATGTCCCCATCCTTGTCCCGTCTTCTAGTAACATCCCAATTCTTGCTTCATCTTGCAATGATGTCCCCATCCTTGACCCCTTCTTGTAGTAATATTCTCCATGCTAGTCCCCATCTTGTAGTAATGCCCTCCATCCTGGTCCCCATATTGTAGTAATGTCTCCATCCTTGTCCCTTCTTGTAGAAATGTCCCCATACTGGTCCTCTTCTTGTAGTAATGTCCCCATCCTGATCCCCATCTTGTAATAATGTCCTCATCTTGGTCCCCTTGTTTTAGTAATGCCCCCCTCATAGTCCCCTTCTTGCATTAATGTCCCCTTCCTTGTCCCATCTTGTAGTAATGTCCCCATCTTGGTTCCCTTCTTGTAGTAATGTCCCATCCTGATCCCCATCTTGTAGTAATGTCCCCATCCTGGTCCCATCTTGTAGTGATGCCCCGATCCTGATCCCCATCTTATAGTAATATCACCATCCTGGTCCCATCTTGTAGTAATGTCCCAATCATGGTCCCCATCTTATAGTAATGTCCCCATCCTGGTCCCCATCTTGTAGTAACGTCCCCATCATGGTCCCCATCTTATAGTAATATCACCATCCTGATCCCCATCTTGTAGTAACATCCCTATCCTGATCCCCATCTTGTAGTAATGTCCCCCATCCTGGGCCTCATCTTGTAGTAACGTCCCCATCCTGATCTCCATCTTGTAGTAATGTCCCCATCTTGTAGTAATGTCCCCCATTCTGGTCCCTATCTTGTAGTAACATCCCTATCCTGATCCCCATCTTGTAGTAATGTCCCCATCCTGATCCCCTTCTTGTAGTAACGTCCCCATCCTGATCCCCATCTTGTAGTAACGTCCCCATCCTGGTCCCCATATTGTAGTAACGTCCCCATCATGGTCCCCAACTTATAGTAATAGCACCATCCTGATCCCCATCTTGTAGTAACATCCCTATCCTGATCCCCATCTTGTAGTAATGTCCCCCATTCTGGTCCCTATCTTGTAGTAACGTCCCCATCCTGATCTCCATCTTGTAGTAATGTCCCCATCTTGTAGTAATGTCCCCCATTCTGGTCCCTATCTTGTAGTAACATCCCTATCCTGATCCCCATCTTGTAGTAATGTCCCCCATTCTGGTCCCTATCTTGTAGTAACGTCCCCATCCTGATCCCCATCTTGTAGTAACGTCCCCATCCTGGTCCCCATATTGTAGTAACGTCCCCATCATGGTCCCCAACTTATAGTAATAGCACCATCCTGATCCCCATCTTGTAGTAACATCCCTATCCTGATCCCCATCTTGTAGTAATGTCCCCCATTCTGGTCCCTATCTTGTAGTAATGTCCCCATCCTGATCTCCATCTTGTAGTAATGTCCCCATCTTGTAGTAATGTCCCCCATTCTGGTCCCTATCTTGTAGTAACATCCCTATCCTGATCCCCATCTTGTAGTAATGTCCCCATCTTGTAGTAATGTCCCCCATTCTGGTCCCTATCTTGCAAGGATATACATTCAACTAAAAACAAGTGCTGATGTCAGTAGCCCTCTGGACCGGGCCACAATCATCATGGGCGCTCCGGTGCCTGCGGGCCGCGTGGTTTAGACCACTGTTCTAATAGACATCAATGTGTTATAGCCAGTCCACACATTTCTATAATCCTTAAAGCGTATATCTGAATGAGCCACTTTCTCAGGATCATTCGGGGTCCCAGCGGGCAATTCCTTATCACAATCATATGGATAAGGGATCATTTACTATTTTGGGCTGGGCCGGGGGGCAGAGATGCATTTGCCCCCTGGGCCGGTCTCTTAGCAACAGTTCAGGGCCGCATTCCCTTTAAAGAAAAAAAACTTTTTTTTCAATAGTGTGCACTGTTGCCCCTTGTGGTTAGACAAAGTATGACATTCTCTAACCCAGAATTATACTGTATATTGTAGAGATAACTCTGTACAAGGAGCTTCAGGGAATGATCACTGGGAATGAAGAGTGGCAGTGAAGGGCTGTTGTGACAGCACAAATTAGGTTTATTCTTTCAGCTCATTAAATATAGATAGAGAAAGCATTAGCGCCTGGTAGCATTAGCAGAAGCAGCTCATTGCAAGACAGGCGGGAGAGAGACAACCCAGGAGCACGGGAAGGTAAATGTTATGTCACATTACCAGCGGAAGATGCTTTTATATTCTATAGTAATGGACATAAGCATAAACTGATGCTGAATATTATAGAAAATAGGATTATATTGGTCCTAATACATTAGATTTGACTGGGGGGTTAGTTCTAGGGGAGAAAGGAACTCTGAAGAAATGTATGGCGATAATGAAGAATAATGTACATCCATTATAGGAGCTGTCCATGAGACAGAGGAGCACCTTCAATAACCGGCTAATCCTACTAAGGTGAGCTGTCCATGAGACAGAGGAGCACCTTCACTAACCGGCTAATCCTACTAAGGTGAGCTGTTCATGAGACAGAGGAGCACCTTCAGTAACCGGCTAATCCTACTAAGGTGAGCTGTTCATGAGACAGAGGAGCACCTTCACTAACCGGCTAATCCTACTAAGGTGAGCTGTCCATGAGACAGAGGAGCACCTTCAATAACCGGCTAATCCTACTAAGGTGAGCTGTCCATGAGACAGAGGAGCACCTTCACTAACCGGCTAACCCTACTAAGGTGTGCTGTTCATGAGACAGAGGAGCACCTTCACTAACCGGCTAATCCTACTAAGGTGTGCTGTTCATGAGACAGAGGAGCACCTTCAATAACCGGCTAACCCTACTAAGGTGAGCTGTCCATGAGACAGAGGAGCACCGTCAATAACCGGCTAATCCTACTAAGGTGAGCTGTTCATGAGACAGAGGAGCAACTTCAATAACCGGCTAATCCTACTAAGGTGAGCTGTCCATGAGACAGAGGAGCACCTTCAATAACCGGCTACTCCTACTAAGGTGAGCTGTCCATGACACAGAGGAGCACCTTCACTAACCGGCTAATCCTACTAAGGTGAGCTGTTCATGAGACAGAGGAGCACCTTCAATAACCGGCTAACCCTACTAAGGTGAGCTGTTCATGAGACAGAAGAGCACCTTCAATAACCGGCTAATCCTACTAAGGTGAGCTGTTCATGAGACAGAGGAGCACCTTCACTAACCGGCTAATCCTACTAAGGTGTGCTGTTCATGAGACAGAGGAACACCTTCACTAACCGGCTAATCCTACTAAGGTGAGCTGTTCATGAGACAGAGGAGCACCTTCACTAACCGGCTAATCCTACTAAGGTGAGCTGTCCATGAGATAGAGGAGCACCTTCACTAACCGGCTAACCCTACTAAGGTGAGCTGTCCATGAGACAGAGGAGCACCTTCACTAACCGGCTAATCCTACTAAGGTGAGCTGTCCATGAGACAGAGGAGCACCTTCACTAACCGGCTAATCCTACTAAGGTGAGCTGTTCATGAGACAGGGGAGCACCTTCACTAACCGGCTAATACTACTAAGGTGTGCTGTTCATGAGACAGAGGAGCACCTTCAGTAACCGGCTAATCCTACTAAGGTGAGCTGTGCATGAGATAGAGGAGCACCTTCAATAACCGGCTAATCCTACTAAGGTGAGCTGTCCATGAGACAGAGGAGCACCTTCACTAACCGGCTAATCCTACTAAGGTGAGCTGTCCATGAGACAGAGGAGCACCTTCACTAACCGGCTAATCCTACTAAGGTGAGCTGTCCATGAGACAGAGGAGCACCTTCAATAACCGGCTAATCCTACTAAGGTGAGCTGTCCATGAGACAGAGGAGCACCTTCACTAACCGGCTAATCCTACTAAGGTGAGCTGTTCATGAGACAGAGGAGCACCTTCAATAACCGGCTAATCATACCAAGGTGAGCTGTTCATGAGACAGAGGAGCACCTTCAGTAACCGGCTAATCCTACTAAGGTGAGCTGTTCATGAGACAGAGGAGCACCTTCAATAACCGGCTAATCCTACTAAGGTGAGCTGTTCATGAGACAGAGGAGCACCTTCACTAACCTGCTAATCCTACTAAGGTGTGCTGTTCATGAGACAGAGGAGCACCTTCAATAACCGGCTAATCCTACTAAGGTGAGCTGTCCATGAGACAGAGGAGCGCCTTCACTAACCTGCTAATCCTACTAAGGTGTGCTGTTCATGAGACAGAGGAGCACCTTCAATAACCGGCTAATCCTACTAAGGTGAGCTGTTCATGAGACAGAGGAGCACCTTCAGTAACCGGCTAATCCTACTAAGGTGAGCTGTCCATGAGACAGAGGAGCACCTTCACTAACCGGCTAATCCTACTAAGGTGAGCTGTTCATGAGACAGAGGAGCACCTTCAATAACCGGCTAATCCTACTAAGGTGAGCTGTCCATGAGACAGAGGAGCACCTTCAGTAACCGGCTAATCCTACTAAGGTGAGCTGTTCATGAGACAGAGGAGCACCTTCAATAACCGGCTAATCCTACTAAGGTGAGCTGTCCATGAGACAGAGGAGCACCTTCAATAACCGGCTAATCCTACTAAGGTGAGCTGTTCATGAGACAGAGGAGCACCTTCAGTAACCGGCTAATCCTACTAAGGTGAGCTGTCCATGAGACAGAGGAGCACCTTCACTAACCGGCTAATCCTACTAAGGTGAGCTGTTCATGAGACAGAGGAGCGCCTTCAGTAACCGGCTAATCCTACTAAGGTGAGCTGTCCATGAGACAGAGGAGCATCTTCAATAACCGGCTAATCCTACTAAGGTGAGCTGTTCATGAGACAGAGGAGCACCTTCACTAACCGGCTAATCCTACTAAGGTGAGCTGTTCATGAGACAGAGGAGCAGCTTCAATAACCGGCTAATCCTACTAAGGTGTGCTGTTCATGAGACAGAGGAGCACCTTCAATAATCGGCTAATCCTACTAAGGTGAGCTGTCCATGAGACAGAGGAGCACCTTCACTAACCGGCTAATCCTACTAAGGTGTGCTGTTCATGAGACAGAGGAGCACCTTCACTAACCGGCTAATCCTACTAAGGTGAGCTGTTCATGAGACAGAGGAGCACCTTCACTAACCGGCTAATCCTACTAAGGTGAGCTGTTCATGAGACAGAGGAGCACCTTCAATAACCGGCTAATCCTACTAAGGTGTGCTGTCCATGAGACAGAGGAGCACCTTCAATAACCAGCTAATCCTACTAAGGTGAGCTGTCCATGAGACAGAGGAGCACCTTCACTAACCAGCTAATCCTACTAAGGTGAGCTGTCCATGAGACAGAGGAGCATCTTCAATAACCGGCTAACCCTACTAAGGTGAGCTGTTCATGAGACAGAGGAGCACCTTCAATAACCGGCTAATCCTACTAAGGTGAGCTGTTCATGAGACAGAGGAGCACCTTCACTAACCGGCTAATCCTACTAAGGTGAGCTGTTCATGAGACAGAGGAGCACCTTCACTAACCGGCTAATCCTACTAAGGTGAGCTGTCCATGAGACAGAGGAGCACCTACAATAACTGGCTAATCCTACTAAGGTGTGCTGTTCATGAAACAGAGGAGCACCTTCAATAACCGGCTAATCCTACTAAGGTGAGCTGTTCATGAGACAGAGGAGCACCTACAATAACTGGCTAATCCTACTAAGGTGAGCTGTCATGAGACAGAGGAACACTTCATAACCGGCTAATCCTACTAAGGTGAGCTGTTCATGAGACAGAGGAGCACCTTCATAACCGGCTAATCTACTAAGGTGAGCTGTCATGAGACAGAGGAGCACCTTCATAACCGGCTAATCCTACTAAGGTGAGCTGTCATGAGACAGAGGAGCCTTCATAACCGGCTAATCCTACTAAGGTGAGCTGTCATGAGACAGAGGAGCCCTTCACTAACCGGCTAATCCTACTAAGGTGAGCTTCATGAGACAGAGGAGACCTTCAATAACCGGCTAACCTACTAAGGTGAGCTGTTCATGAGACAGAGGAGCACCTTCATAACGCTAATCCTACTAAGGTGAGCTGTCATGAGACAGAGGAGCACCTTCAGTAACCGGCTAATCCTACTAAGGTGAGCTGTCATGAGACAGAGGAGCACCTTCACTAACCGCTAATCCTACTAAGGTGAGCTGTTCATGAGACAGAGGAGCACCTTCTAACGGCTAATCCTACTAAGGTGAGCTGTCATGAGACAGAGGAGCACCTTCATAACGGCTAATCCTACTAAGGTGAGCTGTTCATGAGACAGAGGAGCACCTTCATAACCGGCTAATCCTACTAAGGTGAGCTGTCCATGAGACGAGGAGCACTTCATAACCGGCTAACCTACTAAGGTGAGCTGTTCATGAGACAGAGGAGCACCTTCACCCGCAACCTACTAAGGTGAGCTGTTCATGAGACAGAGGAGCACCTTCAATAACGGCTAATCCTACTAAGGTGGCTGTCCATGAGAAGAGGAGCCCTCATAACCGGCTAATCCTACTAAGGTGAGCTGTCATGAGACAAGGAGCACTTCATAACCGGTAATCTACTAAGTGAGCTGTTCATGAGACAGAGGGCACTTCATACCGCTAATCTACTAAGGGAGCTGTTCATGAGACAGAGGAGCCCTTCACTACCGGCTACCTACAAGTGACTGTCATGAGACAGAGGAACCTATAACCGCTAATCCTACTAAGGTGCTTCTGAGACGAGGAGCACTTCATAACCGCTAATCCTACTAAGGTGAGCTGTCCATGAACAGAGGAGCACCTTCATAACCGGCTATCCTACTAAGGTGAGCTGTCATGAGACAGAGGAGCCCTTCATAACCGCTAATCCTACTAAGGTGAGCTGTTCATGAGACAGAGAGCACCTTCATAACGGCTAATCCTACTAAGGGAGCTGTCCATGAACAGAGAGGCCCTTCACTAACCGCTAATCCTACTAAGGTGAGCTGTTCATAGACAGAGAGCACCTTCATAACCGGCTAATCCTACTAAGGTGAGCTGTCATGAGACAGAGGAGCACCTTCATAACCGCTAATCCTACTAAGGTGAGCTGTCCATGAGACAGAGGAGCACCTTCACTAACGGCTAATCCTACTAAGGTGAGCTGTCATGAGACAGAGAGACCTTCAATAACGGCTAATCCTACTAAGGTGAGCTGTCATGAGACAGAGGACACCTTCATAACGGCTAATCCTACTAAGGTGAGCTGTCATGAACAGAGGAGCACCTTCAATAACCGGCTAATCCTACTAAGGTGAGCTGTCCATGAGACAGAGGAGCACCTTCACTAACCGGCTAATCCTACTAAGGTGAGCTGTTCATGAGACAGAGGAGCACCTTCAATAACCGGCTAACCCTACTAAGGTGAGCTGTTCATGAGACAGAGGAGCACCTTCACTAACCGGCTAATCCTACTAAGGTGAGCTGTCCATGAGACAGAGGAACACCTTCAGTAACCGGCTAATCCTACTAAGGTGAGCTGTTCATGAGACAGAGGAGCACCTTCAATAACCGGCTAATCCTACTAAGGTGAGCTGTCCATGAGACAGAGGAGCACCTTCAGTAACCGGCTAATCCTACTAAGGTGAGCTGTCCATGAGACAGAGGAGCGCCTTCAGTAACCGGCTAATCCTACTAAGGTGAGCTGTTCATGAGACAGAGGAGCGCCTTCACTAACCGGCTAATCCTACTAAGGTGAGCTGTCCATGAGACAGAGGAGTACCTTCAATAACCGGCTAACCCTACTAAGGTGAGCTGTTCATGAGACAGAGGAGCACCTTCAGTAACCGGCTAATCCTACTAAGGTGAGCTGTCCATGAGACAGAGGAGCACCTTCAGTAACCGGCTAATCCTACTAAGGTGAGCTGTTCATGAGACAGAGGAGCACCTTCACTAACCGGCTAATCCTACTAAGGTGAGCTGTTCATGAGACAGAGGAGCACCTTCTCTAACCGGCTAATCCTACTAAGGTGAGCTGTTCATGAGACAGAGGAGCACCTTCAGTAACTGGCTAATCCTACTAAGGTGAGCTGTTCATGAGACAGAGGAGCACCTTCAATAACCGGCTAATCCTACTAAGGTGAGCTGTCCATGAGACAGAGGAGCAACTTCATTAACCGGCTAACCCTACTAAGGTGAGCTGTTCATGAGACAGAGGAGCACCTTCACTAACCGGCTAATCCTACTAAGGTGAGCTGTTCATGAGACAGAGGAGCACCTTCAATAACCGGCTAATCCTGCTAAGGTGTGCTGTCCATGAGACAGAGGAGCACCTTCAATAACCGGCTAATCCTACTAAGGTGAGCTGTTCATGAGACAGAGGAGCACCTTCAATAACCGGCTAATCCTACTAAGGTGAGCTGTTCATGAGACAGAGGAGCACCTTCACTATCCGGCTAATCCTACTAAGGTGAGCTGTTCATGAGACAGAGGAGCACCTTCACTATCCGGCTAATCCTACTAAGGTGAGCTGTCCATGAGACAGAGGAGCACCTTCAATAACCGGCTAATCCTACTAAGGTAAGCTGTTCATGAGACAGAGGAGCACCTTCACTAACCGGCTAATCCTACTAAGGTGAGCTGTCCATGAGACAGAGGAGCACCTTCAGTAACCGGCTAATCCTACTAAGGTGAGCTGTCCATGAGACAGAGGAGCACCTTCACTAACCGGCTAATCCTACTAAGGTGAGCTGTTCATGAGACAGAGGAGCACCTTCAATAAGCGGCTAATCCTACTAAGGTGAGCTGTCCATGAGACAGAGGAGCGCCTTCAATAACCGGCTAATCCTACTAAGGTGAGCTGTTCATGAGACAGAGGAGCACCTTCACTAACTGGCTAATCCTACTAAGGTGAGCTGTTCATGAGACAGAGGAGCACCTTCAATAACCG
Organism: Allobates femoralis; assembly: GCA_033576535.1. Lineage (NCBI taxonomy): Eukaryota > Metazoa > Chordata > Amphibia > Anura > Aromobatidae > Allobates > Allobates femoralis. The sequence continues at coordinate 7,012,689 of JARQOC010000008.1, forward strand.
GCTAACCCTACTAAGGTGAGCTGTTCATGAGACAGAGGAGCACCTTCAATAACCGGCTAATCCTACTAAGGTGAGCTGTTCATGAGACAGAGGACTGCCTTCAGTAACTGGCTAATCCTACTAAGGTGAGCTGTTCATGAGACAGAGGAGCACCTTCAATATCCGGCTAATCCTACTAAGGTGAGCTGTCCATGAGACAGAGGAGCACCTTCAATAACTGGCTAATCCTACTAAGGTGAGCTGTCCATGAGACAGAGGAGCACCTTCAATAACCGGCTAATCCTACTAAGGTGTGCTGTCCATGAGACAGAGGAGCACCTTCAATAACCGGCTAATCCTACTAAGGTGAGCTGTCCATGAGACAGAGGAGCACCTTCAATAACTGGCTAATCCTACTAAGGTGAGCTGTCCATGAGACAGAGGAGCACCTTCAATAACCGGCTAATCCTACTAAGGTGAGCTGTCCATGAGACAGAGGAGCACCTTCAATAACTGGCTAATCCTACTAAGGTGAGCTGTCCATGAGACAGAGGAGCACGTTCAGTAACCGGCTAATCCTACTAAGGTGAGCTGTCCATGAGACAGAGGAGCACCTTCACTAACCGGCTAATCCTACTAAGGTGAGCTGTTCATGAGACAGAGGAGCACCTTCAATAACCGGCTAATCCTACTAAGGTGAGCTGTTCATGAGACAGAGGAGCACCTTCAATAACCGGCTAATCCTACTAAGGTGTTCTGTTCATGAGACAACTACTGTGTCAACTACTATGGGATTGTACAAGTGACTAGTGTATTATTGATGATCTTATAGTATATTGTACTGACCTGTCATGAACATGTATGAGTAACCTCCATCGTCAATTGTCTGCTGTTATGTTGTAATTCTTGCCTATGATTTGCTGCTGTGATACTGTAATTTGTGAATGTCCAGAAATAATATGCATGAGTACGAGGAGCACTACTATGTGAATGTCCAGAAATAATATGCAAGAGTACGAGGAGCACTACTATGTGAATGTCCAGAAATAATATGCATGAGTACAAGGAGCACTACTATGTGAATGTCCAGAAATAATATACAAGAGTACGAGGAGCACTACTATGTGAATGTCCAGAAATAATATGCAAGAGTACGAGGAGCACTACTATGTGAATGTCCAGAAATAATATGCAAGAGTACGAGGAGCACTACTATGTGAATGTCCAGAAATAATATGCAAGAGTACGAGGAGCACTACTATGTGAATGTCCAGAAATAATATGCAAGAGTACGAGGAGCACTACTATGTGAATGTCCAGAAATAATATGCAAGAGTACAAGGAGCACTACTATATGTGAATGTCCAGAAATAATATGCAAGAGTACGAGGAGCACTACTATGTGAATGTCCAGAAATAATATACAAGAGTACAGGAGGACACTACTATGTGAATGTCCAGAAATAATATGCGAGAGTACGAGGAGCACTACTATGTGAATGTCCAGAAATAATATGCAAGAGTACGAGGAGCACTACTATGTGAATGTCCAGAAATAATATGCAAGAGTACAAGGCGCACTACTATGTGAATGTCCAGAAATAATATGCAAGAGTACAAGGAGCACTACTATGTGAATGTCCAGAAATAATATACAAGAGTACGAGGAGCACTACTATGTGAATGTCCAGAAATAATATGCAGTGAAGTGTGCAGCAAACAGATTGCTTTCTGTGTACTTCTTAGGGCTGAAAAAGTCCCGCTTAAGTTGAGCACACAGCCCGCACTCATTTAGTCCCGGATTAAGTACACTACACTGATAATTTAAACAAAGAATCTGCTCTTCTCCAAAAGGGCTTGAAGGGAGGAAATCAACAGCCAGGATCAGGGTAATGCACTGTAGACTACAGGCAGCTGAGGAGTAATGAGGCAGGACACAGAGCTAACAAGGGGCAGCAGGAAATCCAGAAGCAACCAGGAGAAATGGCACAAAATACTCAGGCAAGGCATAAACCCCGGACTGTGGCTTATAAGCAGGATTGACAGGAAATTCAAGGGCAAGGCGAGGCACCAGACTCCATCTTGGATGAGGGCAAGAAGATACAACAATTCCAGCACTGAGGGTAGATTTTTAGAAGCTACTAGTGGTGAGCGAGCACTACCATGCGCGGCTGCTCAGTACTCGAAACAAGCAGATCAGTCGCTCGGACGGGCTTAACTCAAGTAACAAGTGTCATGGATGGGAAACCTGAGCATTTTTCCGGAAAATTGCAAAAATGCTGGCATTTCCCTTTGACTTCCATTACATTCGTTACCCGAGTTGAGCCCGTCAGTGCAGCTGATCTGCTTGTTTCAAGCACTGAGCAGCCGCGCAGGGTAGTGCTCGCTCATCACTAGTATCTATCATTTTTTGTTGCAGATGCTGCTGTGCCCCGATATTTGCACAATTACCAGCAATACAGCCGATGTTTACTTTTCTGCTTCAAAACAAGGAGGGTAAGCGCACCACAAAGGGTTGTGCACACATCTTCTTTTGCAGCAGTGTTTCGCCAAAATCAGACACTTCAGGAGATCTTTTTGTCTATAGTGTCCTTTTTAGCATTTTTTGAGCACTTTTTTAAACTTTTTTGACCAACAACTTTTTTGATCATTTTCCCAGTATTTTTGCAGTGTCTTTTTTACTAGCGTTTTCCGGTCAACAATGCAAAAATGCTAAAACAAAGGAGCCACCGCGGAGCATTTTTGCCCGTCAACATTTTATGATCATGGCATCTTTTTGTTTTGGTGTTTTTCAGTAATGTTTTTAAACTCTATTCAACAATGGCTTCTATATTTATAAAGTATAAAGTTTCTTTACAGAGGAAAAAGTCAACATGTGGAGTCTTTAGGGACCTCAAGACGTCAAAAAGACTGAGCATCGCAGCAGCAAGAGGTTTTTGCATTGTATGTTTGTTCTTTTAAGCATTTAGTTATCAATTTTTGGTGGTTTTCGGGAGAAGACGTTGTCACGGGGTCCTTCTTCAGTATCCACAATCAACAGAGCGAGAGATGCGTGAACAGCCCAAAAACCTTTATTGCTTGAAATCATAAAAATCCATAAAACAACCCAGCAGAAAAAATCCATAAAACAATCCAGCAGTAGACCGTAAAATGCAGTAAAATATAACCCACCATATCCCACCATCACAGATGATGTGTGCACATGTCCTAAAACCGCTTCAGGAAAAGAAAAACTCCAAACCTGTCCCGGACGACATGTAGGCCCGTCACAGATGCCCTATAGGTGGCGCTGTTTTCTTTGACTGATCAACCAAACTTTTGGGATTCTTCACATTCCAGTTTAACTGTAATTTACATGATGTCCTATAGGTGGCGCTGTTTTCAGAACAGACTGGATAGGGCTTTTAAAAAGTAGATTTTTTTTTTGCAAAATTGTCAATTTTTTTTACCAACTAAATTCTAAGAAAAGTGTATCAACAAGTTAGGTATAAGTGTAATTGGGCATACTTGCAGAATTGAAGTCTGAAAGTGACTGGCTGCAACAGGTGCAACAGCTAACTGAGGGGGCGTGACCACTTGGGCACAGTGGGCGGAGAATGAGAAACCAGGGGCGTGACTGACCCGATGTGATTTTCTGTGCTCTTTTAAACATTTTATTTTATGCCTGTGTGGGCGTGGCCAACATCTGCCAGCACTGTGTGTGTATTTCCACAGCTTCTGAGAGCAGGCTGAAGCGAGCTGTGTGGGGAGCCAGCAGACAAAGGGTTACCAGAGATCTTGACTCAGCTGTGTGGAGCCGGATGACAGATCAGAAGGTTGTAAAGAGGAGTTTAAACTGATCCTGACATTGCTCAGCTCTGTGCTGCAATCTGATACATTGTTTCCTCACCAGCTGCAGTCAGGTGTGTAGCCACACCCCATTTACCTTATATGGTTATATGCCCCGTGTTTAGTGTGAACACAGATCTGACTGATAATGAACATATGTCTGCTTCACACACAGTGCAGTGGAGACACCTTGTGGAAGGTTTATGAATGGTTTCCTTCCAGATTTCATTATTAAAGTATATTTGAAAGTTTATTATAATCACTTGCTCTACATTATTATTAAATAAAAACTTAAACGGCGGTTACACTTTAAGTTATGCAAAGGGGGGTGGTTCACCTCCCCTTGCACCCTCCCACCCGGGGGTCTTCCCTCCAGATCCTCGCCTCTATTGCATTTTAATTTTCTTACAGAAAAAATATGATTTACATGTAAAATTAATGTCTGGAAATAAGAACAGAGGACGAGGAAGTTTCATAATTTGTCTCCCCAATTATCCGCAGTATTTTTCCCTCCCATATTGAGGTCAGGGAAGTCGCTCTCTGGTGATAGGAGACGCTTAGCAGGTGAGCGGAGCTTTGTGTTCAGCCTGGACACCCAATAGTTAACTCCTCTCCTCCATTACCGCCTGCGTCATTCTGCTTCTTGCTCTCGTCCTCCGCTCTTCTACAGCTCCCCGTCCTTGTGAATGTTGTTTGTCACATGTATTGTGAGGCGGCCATGCTGAGCCCCGGCGCCCCTCTACCCCTGCACGGCGCACCTGTCGGCTGAGGAGGCATCCTCGTCAAGGTCAAGGTCATCCGTGGTCTCTATAGGTAACGTGTGCACCTATATGGTATAGGACTATGTCTGTGCATTTTAGGATTGGATCCTCTCTTACATTTCCATGGGATTCACGCTTTGCTCTTCGTCTTGGGGGAACGCTGCCAGCTTTGGCGTTTGGTGCCTGCAGCGACTGTGGGACGAGGGAGACATTCTCCATGAAACAAGGGTGTCATTGTTTAGCGCCTCTAGATCATCCGCTGCTGATATTTATGGGGCAGATGGGGCCGAGCACATCAAATCCTATAGCAGAGACATGCCCGGGGATGGACTGGGCCGGGTGGCAGGAATGCAGATGCCCCCCACATGCCCATGTAAAGGTTTCCATACATGAACCCAGTGGTGCAACGTGAAGCTCATGGGCCCCGATGCAAAAGCTCCAACGGGGCCCCCAGTTATTGCAAATCTTTAATAGCATTAGTCTGGAGGAAGAAATGGGCCCCTGCACCTCTTGGGCCCCTGTGCGGCTGCACAGGTTCCATCAATGATATGTCCGCCCCCGGAGGGCTGTCACGTGTTGACTGCTGCGGTCTATATGTCAAACTCTCTGGAGTTTTTGGAGTTAAATTTCCTTTGACATTTAGTGTTGGTTTACTAATGCTGTTGCATTCTGCAGGTGGAGTTGTAGGTTGTCAGGTGACCACGCCCCTGGCCTTTAAATAGCCTCCTATTCCTCCAGCTGACGTCGCTGATAGAGTTCACTCTGCCTTGACCTGTGAGCTGAGAAGACGTTGCTGCTTTTGTTTAGGAAGTTGCTTTTTTCTTGGTCCGTGGTGGGTGGAGGTGATGGGATGTACACAGGGCTGGTGAGGAGCAGGGAAAGGGTGGTGTCCCAGACCTCTCCACCATCAGAAGTACCTCTGGGTATAGGGCTAGCCAGGGACCCCAAGTCTAGGGCCAGACTAGCCACCCAATTTGCCTCGCCCATTTTTGCCATCCTGCTTGCCAGTCTCAAACCTGACAAAGGCCTAATGCCCACGCTACATTTTTTCTTTACAATTTTGCATGCCTATCCTGAAGCCGACAACGTCTGTGACATTTCAGACGTGCTGCGTTTCTTTGTCCTCGCATATACGGTGCATACGCAGTCGTTCACTTCATTATAAAAAAAACACATAGTAGAAATACGCACCAAATGTGCGTCACAAATGTGGTGTTTTTAGATTCCTTAAGATACAGAAAATTACTGCACTGAATCTGCAGGGTGGGCACATACCCAAAAAATGATGCATAAAAAGTGGGCATACTTGCATTATAGGGGACTGGGTTACTCAGAGGCTGGCTGGCCCAGGGGCAGGTGCCCCCCAGGCCAGTGGTGTGATCATCTTAGTTTAGCGGGCGTAGGCTTGTCAGGTGGTGGGTTAGCCAGGGGCGGGCTAAGACTAACCAGGGCCCCAGACTGTTTAGAAGGCAAGGGCCGTCACCCCAACTCGAAGTATCATGTGACATGTTTGGCTAGTATGGCTGGTAGGTTGTTGGTATGTAGTACAGCTGGTAGGTTGTTGGTATATAGTTTGGCTGGTAGGTTGTTGGTATATAGTATGGCTGGTAGGTTGTTGGTATATAGTATGGCTGGTAGGTTGTTGGTATATAGTATGGCTGGTAGGATGTTGGTATATGGTAAGGCTGGTAGGTTGTTGGTATATAGTATGGCTGGTAGGTTGTTGGTATATAGTATGGCTGGTAGGTTGTTGGTATATAGTATGGCTGGTAGGATGTTGGTATATGGTAAGGCTGGTAGGTTGTTGGTATATAGTATGGCTGGTAGGTTGTTGGTATATAGTATGGCTGGTAGGTTGTTGGTATATAGTATGGCTTGTAGGTTGTTAGTATATGGTACAGCTGGTAGGTTGTTGGTATATGGTATGGCTGGTAGGTTGTTGGTATATAGTATGGCTGGTAGGTTGTTGGTATATAGTTTGGCTGGTAGGTTGTTGGTATGTAGTACAGCTGGTAGGTTGATGTTGGTATATAGCATGACTGGTAAGTTGTTGCAGTTTCTACCAAACTTCAGCCGCCTTCTGTCTGTTTTTTTGTCACTTCTAGAAAATTGAGGGCAATATATCGTATAATGTTTAGTGTAATAATAACTTATTGTATTTTTTCTTCCTAGATACAGGCGACCTTGAGCCCCGATCCTACAGAAATGGCAGGTAAGAGCGTTACTCTCCCCCCTGCTCCATGTTTATGACTATCTGTCTGTGCCATAGTCGGCCCTTGGCTTCTGCCTATTGACAGCGATGCCACAATATGTCGTCCAACTGGTAAAATAGTAAATGAAGGTGAAAATATTATTAAATTGGTAGTAACATGGTGAATAAATAGAGCTGGCATGATTTAATTGACGCGATTAGATCAGACTGGTCTAATGTGTTCAATCCTTTAGAGGAATTAGGAGTAAAGCAAGACGCAGAAATACTGTGCTCAGCTTTCTGACAAATCTTTCACCTGACCTCAGAGCTGGATTCACATCTACACCCAGAGCTGGATTCACATCTACACCCAGAGCTGGATTCACATCTACACCCAGAGCTGGATTCACATCTACACCCAGAGCTGGATTCACATCTACATCCAGAGCTGGATTCACATTTACACCCAGAGCTGGATTCACATTTACACCAAGAGCTGGATTCACATTTACACCCAGAGCTGGACTCACATCTCCACCCAGAGCTGGATTCACATCTACATCCAGAGCTGGATTCACATTACACCCAGAGCTGGATTCACATTTCACCAAGAGCTGGATTCACATTTACACCCAGAGCTGGATTCACATCTCACCCAGAGCTGGATTCACATTACACCCAGAGCTGGATTCACATTTACCCACAGATGGATTCACATCTACACCCAGAGCTGGATTCACATCCTACACCCAGACTGGATTCACATTTATGCCAGAGCTGATTCCCATGTATACCCACGAGACTGGATTCACATCTACACCAGAGCTGGATTCACATTACACCCAGAGCTGGATTCACATCTACACCCAGAGCTGGATTCACATTACACCAGAGCTGGATTCACATTTACACCAGAGCTGGATTCACATTTACACCAGAGCTGGATTCACATTTACACCCAGAGCTGGATTCACATCTAACCCAGAGCTGGATTCACATCTACACCCAGAGCTGGATTCACATTACACCCAGAGCTGGATTCACATCTACACCCAGAGCTGGATTCACATCTACACCCAGAGCTGGATTCACATGTACACCAGAGCTGGATTCACATCACACCCAGAGCTGATTCACATTACACCAAGCTGGATTCACATACACCCAGAGCTGGATTCACATCTACACCAGAGCTGGATTCACATCTACACCCAGAGACTGATTCACAATTACACCAGAGCTGGATTCACATCACACCAGACTGATTCAATTCACCCAGCTGATTCACATCTCACAGAGCTGGATTCACATCTACACCCAGAGCTGATTCACTATCTTACACAGAGTGATTACATCCACCAGACTGGATTCACATTACACCAGAGCTGGATTCACATTACACCAGAGCTGGATTCACATCTACACCCAGAGCTGGATTCACATTACACCAGAGCTGGATTCACATCTACACCAGAGCTGGATTCACATCTACACCACCAGAGTGGATTCACATCTACACCAGAGCTGGATTCACATCTCACCCAGAGCTGGATCACATTACACAGCTCGCTACATCTCACACTCAGGCAGCTGTGATTCACATCGTTACAAGAGCTGGATTCACATTTACATCCAGAGTTGGATTCACATCTACACCCAGAGCTGGATTCACATTACACCAGAGCTGGATTCACATGTACACCCAGAGCTGGATTCACATCTACACCCAGAGCTGGATTCACATCTACACCAGAGCTGGATTCACATCTACATCCAGAGCTGGATTCACATCTACATCCAGAGCTGGATTCACATCTACACCAGAGCTGGATTCACATTTACACCCAGAGCTGGATTCACATTTACACCCAGAGCTGGATTCACATTTACACCCAGAGCTGGATTCACATCTACACCAGAGCTGGATTCACATCTACACCCAGAGCTGGTTACATTTACCTTGAGCTGGAGTCCAACACAAAACTGACTACACAACAGCTCAGGGCTACTTTTTGTTTAGTTCTTACTCTGGCCATGTGCCCATGTGCAGATTTGGTTGTAGAAATTTCTGCACCAAATCCACATAATGTGGAAGAAAAACGGACCACAAAATACCTGCGTTTCTGTTGTGTATTTGATGTGTTTAATTTTCGGATGAATAAGAGGATCGGCACAATACAGAATTATCAGAAATTGTTATATCATGGGGAATACGAGTATTTATTAAAGCAGATATGCCAAGAGAGGGGGAGGACCCCTTTAAGTGGAATAGACCCAGAGAATGTGATATTCCCACTACACAGAGCTCTTCAAGCCAAAATGTAGATACTTTGAAGTCGGGGTAATGTTGGCGGCAGCGTCCCCCCCACCGCTCTCCTCCACTATTTATAGCTGTGTAAGTATATGGTTCAGCAACATGTGTTCAACCAAACACCGAGGTAATAACGTGTCTGCAAATATCCTCCCCGACACGACAGGTTGTGTCTCCATAACTACACCATGTGCAGGGGTTACTATCACCCCGGGCCCTGGAGCCTAGGGGGCCCCAAAAGTGCCTTTACCCTATAGAAATAGACCACTGCTATTAAAGATTTGCAATAATTGGGGGCCCCTCAGAGCTTTCACATCGGGGCCCCTGTAGAGAGATGAGTTGTTCTCAGTCTGGGGTCACATGACGGCGCCTGATGGGGATTGTGAGGATGATGGGGGGAGTAGTGACAGTGTGTGAGTGTTGTTGGCAGTTGATGAGTAACTGTCTACCGGCGTCTCCTGACTGACAGGCATGACAGGCTGCCACTGACAGCCCGGCCTCGGGGAGGAGAGCGGTGTAAACAGGTATCAGAGGTCCCAACCCAAAACCAACATGGGGGCGTGCTGCGCCTGCTGCCGAAGAATCAAAGTGCACCCAGAACCGACCGGAGCAGGTACCCGAAAGAGTCCGATTGTATCACACCGGGCTGGAAGTGGACCCCGAGAAACAATGACGGCTCCAGCCATGGGATCGTATCCATAGGGCGCCGCTGATCTCCAGCCCTGGGAACATATCCATAGGGCGCCGCTGATCTCCAGCCCTGGGATCATATCCATAGGGCACCGCTGATCTCCAGCCATGGGATCATATCCATAGGGCACTGCTGATCTCCAGCCCTGGGATCATATCCATAGGGCACCGCTGATCTCCAGCCATGGTATCATATCCATAGGGCACCGCTGATCTCCAGTCATGGGATCATATCCATAGGACACCGCTGATCTCCAGCCATGGGATCGTATCCATAGGGCACTGCTGATCTCCAGCCATGGTGTCAAATCCATAGGACACCGCGGATCTCCAGCCATGGGATCGTATCCATAGGGCACCGCTGATCTCCAGCCATGTATATATCCATAGGGCACCGCTGATCTCAGCCATGGGATATATCCATAGGGCACCGCTGATTCCAGCCATGATTAATATACATAGGGCACCGCTGATCTCCAGCCATGGATCATATCCATAGGGCACCACTGATCTCCAGCCATGATATATACATAGGGCACCGCTGATCTCCAGCCATGGATCATATCCATAGGCACCGCTGATCTCCAGCCATGGATCATATCCATAGGGCACCGCTGATCTCCAGCCATGAATATATAATAGGGCACCGCTGATCTCCAGCCATGGATCATATCCATGGGCACCGCTGATCTCCAGCCATGGGATCATATCCATAGGCACCCTGATCTCCAGCCATATATAAATATCATAGGGCACCGCTGATCTCCAGCCATGGGATCATATCCATAGGGCACCGCTGATCTCCAGCCATGGATCATATCCATAGGGACACGCTGATCTCCAGCCATGGATCATATCCATAGGCACCGCTGATCTCCAGCCATGGATCATATCCATTGGGCACCGCTGATCTCCACCATGTATATATCCATAGGCACCGCTGATCTCCAGCCATGGATCATATCCATGGGCACCGCTGATCTCCAGCCATGATATATATCATGGGCACCGCTGATCTCCAGCCATGGGATCATATCCATAGGGCACGCTGATCTCCAGCCATGGATATATCATAGGGCACCGCTGATCTCCAGCCATGGGATCATATCCATAGGGCACCGCTGATCTCCAGCCATGTATAATATCCATAGGGCACCGCTGATCTCCAGCCATGGATCATATCCATAGGCACCGCTGATCTCCAGCCATGATATATCATAGGGCACCGCTGATCTCCAGCCATGGATCATATACCATAGGGCACGCTGATCTCCAGCCATGATATAATACATAGGGCACCGCTGATCTCCAGCCATGGGATCATATCCATAGGCACCACTGATCTCCAGCCATGGATCATATCCATTGGGCACCGCTGATCTCCAGCCTGGATCATATCCATAGGACACCTGATCTCCAGCCATGGATCATATCCATGGGCACCGCTGATCTCCAGCCATGATATATTCATAGGGCACGCTGATCTCCAGCCATGGTATATATCCATAGGGCACCACTGATCTCCAGCATGGATCATATCCATAGCACCCTGATCTCCACCATGGGATATATCCATTGGGCACCGTGATCTCCAGCCATGGGATCATATCCATAGGCACCGCTGATCTCCAGCCATGGATATATCCATGGGCACCTGATCTCAGCCATAGTATAATACATAGGGCACCTGATCTCCAGCCATGGGATCATATCCATAGGACACGCTATCTCAGCCATGGATTATCCATAGGCACCGCTGATCTCCACCATGATATAATATACATAGGGCACCGTGATTTCAGCCATGATAATATCCATAGGCACCGCTGATCTCCAGCCATGGATCATATCCATAGGGCACCGCTGATCTCCAGCCATGATCATATCTAGGCACCGCTGATCTCCAGCCATGGATATATCCATAGGCACGTGATCTCCAGCCATATTAATATCCATAAGGACCGCTGATCTCCAGCATGGATCATATCCATAGGGCACCGCTGATCTCCAGCCATGTATAATATACATAGGGCACCGCTGATCTTAGCCATGTATCATATCATAGGCACGCTGATCTCCAGCCATGATATAATATACATAGGGCACCGCTGATCTCCAGCCATGGATCATATCCATTGGGCACCGCTGATCTCCAGCCATGGATCATATCCATAGGGCACCACTGATCTCCAGCCATAGAATATCCATAGGGCACCGCTGATCTCCAGCCATGGATCATATCCATAGGGCACCGCTGATCTCCAGCCATGGGATCATATCCATAGGACACCGCTGATCTCAGCCATGGGATCATATCCATAGGACACCGCTGATCTCCAGCCATGGATCATATCCATTGGCACCGCTGATCTCCAGCCATATATAATATCATAGGGCACCGCTGATCTCCAGCCATGATCATATCCATTGGCACCGCTGATCTCCAGCCATGATATATATCCATAGGGCACCGCTGATCTCCAGCCATGGGATCATATCCATAGGGCACGCTGATCTCCAGCCATGGATCATATCCATAGGGCACCGCTGATCTCCAGCATGGGATCATATCCATAGGCACCGCTGATCTCCAGCCATGTATAATCCATAGGCACCGCTGATCTCCAGCCATGGATCATATCCATAGGGCACCGCTGATCTCCAGCCATGGATCATATCCATAGGGCACCGTGATCTCCAGCCATGTATAATATCCATAGGCACCGCTGATCTCCAGCCATGGATCATATCCATAGGGCACCGCTGATCTCCAGCCATGATATATACATAGGCACCGCTGATCTCCAGCCATGGATCATATCATAGGGCACCGCTGATCTCCAGCCATGATAATATCATAGGGCACCGCTGATCTCCAGCCATGGATCATATCCATAGGGCACCCTGATCTCCACCATGGATCATATCATGGGCACCTGATCTCCACCATGGGATCATATCCATAGGGCACCTGATCTCCAGCCATGGATCATATCCATTGGGCACCCTGATCTCCAGCCATAGTATAATCCATAGGGCACCGCTGATCTCCAGCCATGGATCATATCCATAGGGCACCGCTGATCTCCAGCCATGGATCATATCCATAGGACACCGCTGATCTCCAGCCATGGATCATATCCAAGGACACCGCTGATCTCCAGCCATGGGATCATATCCATTGGGCACCGCTGATCTCCAGCCATAGGTATAATATCCATAGGGCACCGCTGATCTCCAGCCATGGGATCATATCCATAGGAGCACCGCTGATCTCCAGCCATGGGATCATATCCATAGGGCACCGCTGATCTCCAGCCATGGATTATATCCATAGGGCACCGCTGATCTCCAGCCATGGGATCATATCCATTGGGCACCGCTGATCTCCAGCCATGATATAATATACATAGGGCACCGCTGATCTCCAGCCATGATATAATATACATAGGGCACCGCTGATCTCCAGCCATGATATAATATACATAGGGCACTGCTATTATGTTTCAACATACTCTTAACACAATGACGTAAGTTAAAGCTCCAGGGGCCTCAATTATTGCAAATCTTTAATAATAACATTAGTCTTTTTCTATAGGCCAAAGGGACTTTTGGGGCCCCCCTAGACTCCGGGGCCCGGGTGCTATCCCAGCCCCTGCACCTGTTGTAGTTACACCTCTGTCGACACCTAAACCTCAAAATTACTAAATGACAGAGGTGTAACTATAACAGGTGCAGGGGCTGGGATAGCGCCCGGGCCCTGGAGAACAGGGGGGGCCCAAAAGTCTCTTTGACCTATAGAAAAAGACTAATGCTATTACAGATTATCAATAATTGGGGGCCCCGTTGGATCTTTTGCATTGGGGCCCCTGAGCTTCACACTGTGTTGTTCTCAGTCTGGGGTCACATGATGGGGATTGTGAGGATGATGGGGGGAGTAGTGACAGCGTGTGACTACAGCTGATGATGGTAACTGTCTACCGGCGTCTCCTGAGCGACAGGCAGGACAGACAGGCAGGGCAGGCTGCCACTGACCACAGGCCCGGCCTCGGGGAGGAGAGCGGTGGTTGCCAGAACAGCAGACTATTCACCAAACACAACACCATCCCTCCTACTGTTCTAACTCTATAAAACTCTCGGGAGTCAGCAACGTCAGCGCCGGGGCCCAGAGTACAGGAGTAAGGAGGCACCGGAGGTCCCTGCCCAAAACCAGTATGGGGGCGTGCTGCGCGTGCCATAGGACCAAGACGTCTCCAGAATCAACTGGAACAGGTACCCCAAAAAAAAGATGAAGGGTTAAACACCGCGCTGCCGTATTCCGCTAGACATCAGAGGGGGAATAGAATATTGATTTATTAGACAACGTGTTCAGGGCTGCCTCGCACCTTCCTCAGGACAAATCAGTATCATATTGCCATCAGGGACTTTGGTGTAATACGGCAGCGCGGTGTTTAACCCTTCATCCTCCCTCCTCTATATGGACCACGCTGGGGACTGCAGTAGCCGTGATCTGCTTTTATAGTGGTTGTGACTCTCACAACCACACAAGGTGAAGCCTCTGATACCTATTTAGGTCATATTTTATCTCTCAGACCCTTCATCTCTCCGACTTTAATCTTCTCAGATAATGATCTCTGGGTTTTCATTAATCATCAACATTAACAGAAACAGATCCCTCTGTGTGTAATGACTCTATAATATATGTGTGTCACTTTATGTATTGAATTACTGATATGAACGTTTTGATTATATAAATATGATTGTAATGAGATTAATCTATTGTGTTTCTTTCTGTACAGAAAAATTAAAGAACAGTAAGATCATCTTCGTGGTCGGTGAGTAAAGGACATGTATTGTATATTGACTATTGACCATGACACCTAGGGGTTAAACAACCGGGACTGGAGTTATGGCTTATGATCATTGCAGAACCTGTCCCACTGTGTATAGACCGAGCTCAGCTCCTGAGCCTGCACCCACTGTGTATAGAACGAGCTCAGCTCCTGAGCCTGCCCCCACTGTGTATAGAACGAGCTCAGCTCCTGAGCCTGCACCCACTGTGTATAGAACGAGCTCAGCTCCTGAGCCTGCACCCACTGTGTATAGAACGAGCTCAGCTCCTGAGCCTGCCCCCACTGTGTATAGAACGATAGAACGAGCTCAGATCCTGAGCCTGCACTCACTGTGTATAGACTGAGCTCAGCTCCTGAGCCTGCACTCACTGTGTATAGAACGAGCTCAGCTCCTGAGCCTGCACCCACTGTGTATAGAACGAGCTCAGCTCCTGAGCCTGCACTCACTGTGTATAGAACGAGCTCAGCTCCTGAGCCTGCACCCACTGTGTATAGAACGAGCTCAGCTCCTGAGCCTGCACCCACTGTGTATAGACTGAGCTCAGCTCCTGAGCCTGCACCCACTGTGTATAGAACGAGCTCAGCTCCTGAGCCTGCACCCACTGTGTATAGACTGAGCTCAGCTCCTGAGCCTGCGCCCACTGTGTATAGAGTGAGCTCAGCTCCTGAGCCTGCACTCACTGTGTATAGAACGATAGAATGAGCTCAGCTCCTGAGCCTGCACCCACTGTGTATAGAACGATAGAACGAGCTCAGCTCCTGAGCCTGCACCCACTGTGTATAGAACGAGCTCAGCTCCTGAGCCTGCACCCACTGTGTATAGAACGAGCTCAGCTCCTGAGCCTGCACCCACTGTGTATAGACCGAGCTCAGCTCCTGAGCCTGCACTCACTGTGTATAGAACGAGCTCAGCTCCTGAGCCTGCACCCACTATGTATAGAACGATAGAACGAGCTCAGCTCCTGAGCCTGCACCCACTGTGTATAGACTGAGCTCAGCTCCTGAGCCTGCACCCACTGTGTATAGAACGAGCTCAGCTCCTGAGCCTGCACCCACTGTGTATAGAACGAGCTCAGCTCCTGAGCCTGCACCCACTGTGTATAGACCGAGCTCAGCTCCTGAGCCTGCACCCACTGTGTATAGAACGAGCTCAGCTCCTGAGCCTGCCCCCACAGTGTATAGACTGAGCTCAGCGCCTGAACCTGCACCCACTGTGTATAGACTGAGCTCAGCTCCTGAGCCTGCACCCACTGTGTATAGACTGAGCTCAGCTCCTGAGCCTGCACCCACTGTGTATAGACTGAGCTCAGCTCCTGAGCCTGCACACAGTGTATAGACTGAGCTCAGCTCCTGAGCCTGCACCCATTGTGTATAGACCGAGCTCAGCTCCTGAGCCTGCATCCACTGTGTATAGAACAAGCTCAGCTCCTGAGCCTGCCCCCACAGTGTATAGACTGAGCTCAGCTCCTGAACCTGCACCCACTGTGTATAGACTGAGCTCAGCTCCTGAGCCTGCACCCACTGTGTATAGACTGAGCTCAGCTCCTGAGCCTGCACCCACTGTGTATAGACTGAGCTCAGCTCCTGAGCCTGCACCCACTGTGTATAGACCGAGCTCAGCTCCTGAGCCTGCACCCACTGTGTATAGACTGAGCTCAGCTCCTGAGCCTGCACCCACTGTGTATAGAATGATAGAATGAGCTCAGCTCCTGAGCCTGCACTCACTGTGTATAGAACGAGCTCATCTCCTGAGCCTGCACCCACTGTGTATAGAACGATAGAACAAGCTCAGCTCCTGAGCCTGCACTCACTGTGTATAGAACGAGGTCATCTCCTGAGCCTGCACCCACTGTGTATAGAACAAGCTCAGTTCCTGAGCCTGCACCCACTGTGTATAGAACGAGCTCAGCTCCTGAACCTGCACCCACTGTGTATAGACTGAGCTCAGCTCCTGAGCCTGCACCCACTGTGTATAGACTGAGCTCAGCTCCTGAGCCTGCACCCACTGTGTATAGACTGAGCTCAGCTCCTGAGCCTGCACCCACTGTGTATAGACCGAGCTCAGCTCCTGAGCCTGCACCCACTGTGTATAGAACGAGCTCAGCTCCTGAGCCTGCCCCCACAGTGTATAGACTGAGCTCAGCTCCTGAACCTGCACCCACTGTGTATAGACTGAGCTCAGCTCCTGAGCCTGCACCCACTGTATAGACTGAGCTCAGCTCCTGAGCCTGCACCCACTGTGTATAGACTGAGCTCAGCTCCTGAGCCTGCACCCACTGTGTATAGACTGAGCTCAGCTCCTGAGCCTTCACCCACTGTGTATAGACTGAGCTCAGCTCCTGAGCCTGCACCCACTGTGTATAGACTGAGCTCAGCTCCTGAGCCTGCACCCACTGTGTATAGAACGAGCTCAGCTCCTGAGCCTGCACCCACTGTGTATAGAATGATAGAATGAGCTCAGCTCCTGAGCCTGCACTCACTGTGTATAGAACGAGCTTATCTCCCGAGCCTGCACCCACTGTGTATAGAACGATAGAACGAGCTCAGCTCCTGAGCCTGCACTCACTATGTATAGAACGAGCTCATCTCCTGAGCCTGCACTCACTGTGTATAGAACGAGCTCAGCTCCTGAGCCTGCACTCACTGTGTATAGAACGATAGAACGAGCTCAGCTCCTGAGCCTGCACTCACTGTGTATAGAACGAGCTCATCTCCTGAGCCTGCACTCACTGTGTATAGAACGATAGAACGAGCTCAGCTCCTGAGCCTGCACCCAGGGCTGTATTTGGCCCTCATGCTGCCCTAGGCACTTTTTGTGGTCACACCCCTTACTGATGTCACACACTGAGTCTGTGCACTTAACATCTATGTAAGGTAGATCTACCTCATAAAACTCTTTAAAAAATGCTAATTAAACACTAAAAGAATGAACGTCTGCACTCGCTGCGCACTGGTTCAGTCTTTAACACCTTCAGAATAGGTGACCTGACCATTGCTTCAGTGAGAAGGAGAGGCCTGGTGATGTAGGGCATGCTGTCTGCTCATTCACCCCTCCTCTTTTCTCAAGGTCTGCAAAGGGAAGCCAAGAGCAGACAGGACCCAGGCGTCAGAGTGAGCCTGCAGCTACATTGTGTGCACCCACACTGACACCTGGAGCATCAGATCGAGCCTGCAGCTACACTGTGTGCACCCACACTGACTCTTGGAGCGTCAGAGCCAGCCTGCAGCCACACTGTGTGCACCCGCACTGACACTTGGAGCATCAGAGCGAGCCTGCAGACACACTGTGTGCACCCACACTGACTCTTGGAGCGTCAGAGCCAGCCTGCAGCCACACTGTGTGCACCCACACTGACACCTGGAGCATCAGAGCTAGCCTGCAGCCACACTGTGTGCACCCACACTGACACTTGGAGCGTCAGAGCTAGCCTGCAGCCACACTGTGTGCACCCACACTGACACTTGGAGCATCAGAGCGAGCCTGCAGCCACACTGTGTGCACCCACACTGACACTTGGAGCATCAGAGCCAGCCTGCAGCCACACTGTGTGCACCCGCACTGACACTTGGAGCATCAGAGCGAGCCTGCAGCCACACTGTGTGCACCCATACTGACACTTGGAGCGTCAGAGCGAGCCTGCAGCCACATTGTGTGCACCCACACTGACACTTGGAGCGTCAGAGCGAGCCTGCAGCCACACTGTGTGCACCCACACTGACACTTGGAGCGTCATAGCGAGCCTGCAGCCACATTGTGTGCACCCACACTGACACTTGGAGCATCAGAGCCAGCCTGCAGCCACACTGTGTGCACCTGCACTGACACTTGGAGCATCAGAGCGAGCCTGCAGACACACTGTGTGCACCCACACTGACACTTGGAGCATCAGAGTAAGCCTGCAGCCACATTGTGTGCACCCGCACTGACACTTGGAGCATCAGAGCTAGCCTGCAGCCACACTGTGTGCACCTGCATTGACACTTGGAGCATCAGAGCCAGCCTGCAGCCACACTGTGTGCACCCACACTGACACTTGGAGCGTCAGAGCGAGCCTGCAGCCACACTGTGTGCACCCACACTGACACTTGGAGCATCAGAGCTAGCCTGCAGCCACACTGTGTGCACCCACACTGACACTTGGAGCGTCAGAGCGAGCCTGCAGCCACACTGTGTGCACCCACACTGACACTTGGAGCATCAGAGCGAGCCTGCAGCCACACTGTGTGCACCCACACTGACACTTGGAGCATCAGAGCCAGCCTGCAGCCACATTGTGTGCACTTGCACTGACACTTGGAGCATCAGAGCGAGCCTGCAGCCACACTGTGTGCACCCACACTGACACTTGGAGCGTCAGAACGAGCCTGCAGCCACACTGTGTGCACCTACACTGACACTTGGAGCATCAGAGCCAGCCTGCAGCCACATTGTGTGCACCCACACTGACACCTGGAGCATCATAGCTAGCCTGCAGCCACACTGTGTGCACCCACACTGACACTTGGAGCCTCAGAGCGAGCCTGCAGTCAAACTGTGTGCACCCACACTGAAACTTGGAGCATCAGAGCGAGCCTGCAGCCACATTATGTGCAACCACACTGACAATTGGAGCATCAGAGCCAGCCTGCAGCCACACTGTGTGCACCCACACTGATACTTGGAGCGCCAGAGCGAGCCTGCAGCCACACTGTGTGCACCCACACTGAAACTTGGAGCATCAGAGCGAGCCTGCAGCCACACTGTGTGCACCCACACTGACATCTGGAGCATCAGAGCGAGCCTGCAGCCACATTGTGTGCACCCACACTGACACTTGGAGCATCAGAGCGAGCCTGCAGCCACATTATGTGCAACCACACCGACAATTGGAGCATCAGAGCCAGCCTGCAGCCACACTGTGTGCACCCACACTGATACTTGGAGCGCCCAGAGCGGAGCCTGCAGCCACACTGTGTGCACCCACACTGACACTTGGAGCATCAGAGCGAGCCTGCAGCCACACTGTGTGCACCCACACTGACACCTGGAGCATCAGAGCGAGCCTGCAGCCACATTGTGTGCACCCACACTGACACTTGGAGCATCAGAGCGAGCCTGCAAGTCAAACTGTGTGCACCTGCACTGACACTTGGAGCATCAGAGTGAGCCTGCAGCCACATTATGTGCAACCACACTGACAATTGGAGCATCAGAGCGAGCCTGCAGCCACACTGTGTGCACCCACACTGACAATTGGAGCATCAGAGCGAGCCTGCAGCCACACTGTGTGCACCCACACTGATACTTGGAGCGCCAGAGCGAGCCTGCAGCCACACTGTGTGCACCCACACTGAAACTTGGAGCATCAGAGTGAGCCTGCAGCCACACTGTGTGCACCCACACTGACATCTGGAGCATCAGAGCGAGCCTGCAGCCACATTGTGTGCACCCACACTGACACTTGGAGCATCAGAGCGAGCCTGCAGCCACATTATGTGCAACCACACTGACAATTGGAGCATCAGAGCCAGCCTGCAGCCACACTGTGTGCACCCACACTGATACTTGGAGGGCCAGAGCGAGCCTGCAGCCACACTGTGTGCACCCACACTGACACTTGGAGCATCAGAGCGAGCCTGCAGCCACACTGTGTGCACCCACACTGACACCTGGAGCATCAGAGCGAGCCTGCAGCCACATTGTGTGCACCCACACTGACACTTGGAGCATCAGAGCGAGCCTGCAAGTCAAACTGTGTGCACCTGCACTGACACTTGGAGCATCAGAGTGAGCCTGCAGCCACATTATGTGCAACCACACTGACAATTGGAGCATCAGAGCGAGCCTGCAGCCACACTGTGTGCACCCGCACTGACACTTGGAGCATCAGAGCGAGCCTGCAGCCATACTGGCTGCAGGCTCGCTCTGATGCTCCAAGTGTCAGTGTGGGTGCACACAATGTGGCTGCAGGCTCGCTTTGAATAAAAAATGCAAGCTTGCAACCAGCCTCAGTGAGTGATCAAATTCTTGCAGGCTGATATTAGAGAGCACTCAGCTCCTGAGCCTGCTGCATGTCCTGTACTATTGTACATCATCACTTTATATTACATTGCGTACTAATGCAGAGTTTATATTGTTGGTGACTTCAGGAGGACCCGGCTCTGGCAAGGGGACCCAGTGTGAGAGGATCGTGCAGAAATATGGCTACACCCATCTGTCCACTGGAGATCTACTAAGGGCAGAAGTGTCCTCAGGGTCAGAGAGGGGGAAGACCCTGTCCGCCATCATGGAGAGAGGAGAGCTCGTGCCTCTGGTAAGTCCAAAATCACATTAATGTGGATCTTTAACAACAAAAGACTGAATCAATGCAAGATCTCAAGTTCCGAAACCCTGTATAGACATGAACTGGTCATCAGTGTATCCTTCCATTCTCCACTAGGTGGTGCTGTTTACACATTATTCACTGTACAGTAGACTCCAAGGAAAGGGAGGGGCGGAAGGGGTGAATGTTATCATTATTAATGTGCAGATTTACAGACTCTTCTTCCAACAGAAATATGTAAACCCAATATGACACGGTGTATCACTATATGCACTACTTTAGTGTAAATTGTTCATAATAATAATAATAATTATTATAATTATTATTTATTCATATAGCGCCATTGGATTCCATGGCGCTTTACATATGGAAAGGGCAGATGAGGACAAGTACAATAAATGTTAATTAATAGATTATTTTGTTAATAATAATTTTTTTATTATATAACTTACAGTAAATAGTTTCACATTTTAAAGGAAATATATATACAGTGCCTTGTGAAAGTATTCGTCCCCCTATGTATATACAGTGCCTTGTGAAAGTATTCGGCCCCTATGTATATACAGTGCCTTGTGAAAGTATTCAGCCCCCTATGTATATACAGTGCCTTGTGAAAGTATTCGTCCCCCTATGTATATACAGTGCCTTGTGAAAGTATTCGGCCCCCTATGTATATACAGTGCCTTGTGAAAGTATTCGGCCCCCTATGTATATACAGTGCGTTGTGAAAGTATTCAGCCCCCTATGTATATATACAGCGCCTTGTGAAAGTATTCAGCCCCCTATGTATATACAGTGCCTTGTGAAAGTATTCAGCCCCCTATGTATATATACAGCGCCTTGTGAAAGTATTCAGCCCCCTATGTATATAGACAGCACCTTGTGAAAGTATTCAGCCCCCTATGTATATATACAGTGCCTTGTGAAAGTATTCAGCCCCCTATGTATATATACAGTGCCTTGTGAAAGTATTCAGCCCCCTATGTATATACAGTGCCTTGTGAAAGTATTCAGCCCCCTATGTATATACAGTGCGTTGTGAAAGTATTCAGCCCCCTATGTATATACAGTGCCTTGTGAAAGTATTCGTCCCCCTATGTATATATACAGTGCCTTGTGAAAGTATTCGGCCCCCTATATACAGCGCCTTGTGAAAGTATTCGTCCCCCTATGTATATACAGTGCCTTGTGAAAGTATTCGGTCCTCTATGTATATACACTGCCTTGTGAAAGTATTCGTCCCTCTATGTATATACAGTGCCTTGTGAAAGTATTCGGCCCCCTATGTATATACAGTACCTTGTGAAAGTATTCAGCCCCCTATGTATATACAGTGCCTTGTGAAAGTATTCGGTCCTCTATGTATATACAGTGCCTTGTGAAAGTATTCGGTCCTCTATGTATATACAGTGCCTTGTGAAAGTATTCAGCCCCCTATGTATATATACAGCGCCTTGTGAAAGTATTCGGTCCTCTATGTATATACAGTGCCTTGTGAAAGTATTCGGTCCTCTATGTATATACAGTGCCTTGTGAAAGTATTCAGCCCCCTATGTATATACAGTGCCTTGTGAAAGTATTCAGCCCCCTATGTATATATACAGTGCCTTGTGAAAGTATTCAGCCCCCTATGTATATATACAGTGCCTTGTGAAAGTATTCAGCCCCCTATGTATATACAGTGCCTTGTGAAAGTATTCGGTCCTCTATGTATATACAGTGCCTTGTGAAAGTATTCAGCCCCCTATGTATATACAGTGCCTTGTGAAAGTATTCAGCCCCCTATGTATATATACAGTGCCTTGTGAAAGTATTCGGCCCCTATGTATATATACAGTGCCTTGTGAAAGTATTCAGCCCCCTATGTATATACAGTGCCTTGTGAAAGTATTCGGTCCTCTATGTATATACAGTGCCTTGTGAAAGTATTCAGCCCCCTATGTATATACAGTGCCTTGTGAAAGTATTCAGCCCCCTATGTATATATACAGTGCCTTGTGAAAGTATTCAGCCCCCTATGTATATATACAGCGCCTTGTGAAAGTATTCAGCCCCCTATGTATATACAGTGCCTTGTGAAAGTATTCGGCCCCCTATGTATATACAGTGCCTTGTGAAAGTATTCGGCCCCCTATGTATATACAGTGCCTTGTGAAAGTATTCAGCCCCCTATGTATATACAGTGCCTTGTGAAAGTATTCAGCCCCCTATGTATATATACAGTGCCTTATGAAAGTATTCGCCCCCTATGTATATACAGTGCCTTGTGAAAGTATTCAGCCCCCTATGTATATACAGTGCCTTGTGAAAGTATTCAGCCCCCTTTGTATATATACAGTGCCTTGTGAAAGTATTCAGCCCCCTATGTATATATACAGTGCCTTGTGAAAGTATTCGCCCCCTATGTATATACAGTGCCTTGTGAAAGTATTCAGCCCCCTTTGTATATATACAGTGCCTTGTGAAAGTATTCAGCCCCCTATGTAATATATACAGAGCCTTGTGAAAGTATTCGCCCCCTATGTATATACACAGTGCCTTGTGAAAGTATTCAGCCCCCTATGTATATACAGTGCCTTGTGAAAGTATTCGGCCCCTATGTATATACAGTGCCTTGTGAAAGTATTCAGCCCCCTATGTATATATACAGTGCCTTGTGAAAGTATTCGTCCCCCTGTGTATATATACAGTGCCTTGTGATAGTATTCAGCCCCCTATGTATATACAGTGCCTTGTGAAAGTATTCGTCCCCCTGTGTATATATACAGTGCCTTGTGAAAGTATTCGTCCCCCTGTGTATATATACAGTGCCTTGTGAAAGTATTCGGTCCTCTATGTATATATACAGTGCCTTGTGAAAGTATTCGGTCCTCTATGTATATATACAATGCCTTGTGAAAGTATTCGTCCCCCTGTGTATATATACAGTGCCATGTGAAAGTATTCGGTCCTCTATGTATATAGACAGTGCCTTGTGAAAGTATTCGGCCCCCTATGTATATAGACAGTGCCTTGTGAAAGTATTCGTCCCCCTGTGTATATACAGTGCCTTGTGAAAGTATTCAGCCCCCTATGTATATACAGTGCCTTGTGAAAGTATTGGCCCCCCTATGTATATACAGTGCGTTGTGGCTCAGTGGTCAGCAGTGAGTGCGGTGGCTCAGTGGTCAGCAGTGAGTGCAGCAGAGGCTGGAGGGGGCAGAGGAGAGCGGAGGCTGGGGGGCAGAGGAGAGCGGAGGCTGGGGGGCAGAAGAGAGGCTGGGGGGCAGAGGAGAGGCTGGGGGCAGAGGAGAGGAGAGGCTGGGGGGGCAGAGGAGAGCGGAGGCTGGGGGGTCAGAGGAGAGCGGAGGCTGGAGGGCTGAACACTCACTGGGCTGTCGGCGGTCAGCGGCAGGGCTGGCGGCGGTTCCGGAGGCCGGCCCCGGAGTGCGGGCGGGGCTAGCTCCGTGATGGAGGAGAGTGACCGGGTGTGTGCAGAGAGCGGCAGGACTGGGAGCGGTGGCGGCGGAGGCCGCACACCGGAGTGTGGGCCGGTCCGGGCCGGTTCCCGCATGTTGGTGGGCGCACACCGGGCTGTGTGCGGAGCCAGTGGCGGGATGGCGGTCCCTGATGGAGAGTGGGCGGTGAGCTGCAGGGCTGTGGGCCGGATGTGGGTGGGCGCACACGGGGCTCTGTGCAGGGCCGGTGGCGGGTGGTGGCGCTTTGGCGCCCACCGCGAGGCGCTGTTCCATTTTGACAGCGGCTCGCGGTGAGCGCTATGCGCTCACCACTAGTGGGTCTGGTACTTCCGGTTCCGGTCTTTGGCACAGGGCGCAGGCCATCACGGAAGTTGAGCGGATTTTGGCCGGAAGTGGCCTTCGGGTTTTATATATAAGATAACATTTTTTTTTTTTTAAATATAGATATATTTTTTTTTATATTATATACACAGTGATCACACACACACACACACTACCATGGAACACACACACACTACCATGGAACACACACACACTACCATGGAACACACACATACTACCATGAAACACACACATACTACCATGGAACACACACACACACTACCATGGAACACACACATACACACTTCCATGGAACACACACACACTACCATGGAACACACACACACTACCATGGAACACACACTACCATTGAACACACACACACTACCATGGAACACACACACACACTACCATGGAACACACACACACACTACCATGGATAACACACACACGCACTACCATGGAACACACACACACACTACCATGGAACACACACACACACACTACCATGGAACACACACACACACTACCATGGAACACACACACACTACCATGGAACACACACACACTGCCATGTAACACACACACACACTACCATGGATAACACACACACGCACTACCATGGAACACACACACACACACACACACACACTACCATGGAACACACACACACTACCATGGAACACACACACACACACTACCATGGATAACACACACACTACCATGGAACACACACACACACTACCATGGATAACACACACACGCACTACCATGGAACACACACACACACACACACACACACTACCATGGAACACACACACACTACCATGGAACACACACACACACTACCATGGAACACACACACACTACCATGGAACACACACACACTACCATGGAACATACACACACACTACCATGGATAACACACACACGCACTACCATGGAACACACACACACACACACTACCATGGAACACACACACACTACCATGGAACAGACACATACTACCATGGAACACACACACACAACATACTACCATGGAACACACACTACCATGGAACACACACACACTACCATGGATAACACACACACGCACTACCATGGAACACACACACACACATACTACCATGGAACACACACACACTACCATGGAACACACACACACACACACACACACATACCATGGAACACACACACACACTACCATGGAACACACACACACTTCCATGGAACACACACACACACTACCATGGAACACACACACACACTACCATGGAACACACACACACACACTACCATGGAACACACACACACTACCATGGAACACACACACACTACCATGGAACACACACACACACACTACCATGGAACACACACACACACTACCATGGAACACACACACACTTCCATGGAACACACACACACACTACCATGGAACACACACACACACTACCATGGAACACACACACACACTTCCATGGAACACACACACACACTACCATGGAACACACACACACACTACCATGGAACACACACACACACACACTACCATGGAACACACACACACACTTCCATGGAACACACACACACACTACCATGGAACACACACACACACTACCATGGAACACACACACACTACCATGGAACACACACACACTACCATGGAACACACACACACACACTACCATGGAACACACACACACTACCATGGATAACACACTGGTCACACACACACACACTACCATGGATAACACACTGGTCACACACACACTGGTCACACACACACACACACTGGTCACACACTGGTCACACACACACACTGGTCACACACACACACTGGTCACACACTGGTCACACACACACACATGGTCACACACACACTGGTCACACACACACTGGTCACACACACACACTGGTCACACACACACTGGTCACACACTGGTCACACACACACACTGGTCACACACACACACACTGGTCACACACACACTGGTCCACACACACACACACTGGTCACACACACACTGGTCACACACACACACACACACACACTGGTCACACACACACTGGTCACACACACACTGGTCACACACACACACACACACACACACACTGGTCACACACACACTGGTCACACACACACTGGTCACACACACACACACTGGTCACACACACACTGGTCACACACACACTGGTCACACACACACACACTGGTCACACACACACTGGTCACACACACACACATGGTCACACACACACTGGTCACACACACACACACTGGTCACACACACACTGGTCACACACACACACACACACACTGGTCACACACACACTGGTCACACACACACTGGTCACAACACACACACACTGGTCACACACACTGGTCACACACACACTGGTCACACACACACACACTGGTCACACACACATGGTCACACACACACTGGTCACACACACAACTGGTCACACACACACTGGTCACACACACACACACATGGTCTCACACACTTGGTGGTTACACAGTTTGGACTTTAATGAAGGGTAAAATCTTGAATTGTTGTGAGGAAATGGAGGAGATTGACGTCGTCCATGCGGTGCGGTGTGACTGTGTGCGGTTGTGACTGTGTGCGGTGTGACTGTGTGCGCCTCACGGCCGGTCCGGGGGTGGGGGAGGGGTGATGTCCTGTTTACACCCCGCTTGTTGTTATTATTGTGGGACCTGTCATTCACTCATTATTCTAAGAAAATGGTGCAATAATAGCACAGACGTCTCCATGTTCTCACGTGTCTCTTCCTTCCCCAGGACACCGTGCTGGACATGCTGAGGGACGCCATGGTGGCCAAGGCCGACACCACCAAGGGATACCTGATAGACGGATACCCCCGAGAGGTCAAACAGGGGGAGGAGTTTGAGAAGAAGGTAAAGAAATTTCCGTCCTCGTAACAAGACGAGTCTAGAATAGCAGGAGAAGACCCTCTGCACTTTATTTCCCTCCCTCAATCTAGATATAAGCAGAGGTAACTCAGGTCATTACCAGACCAAAGCCCTGGACCCCACCATGACCGCTCGTCTTATATGTCTGGGTTCTCACGCTCTGTTACTGGCCATCCACTTGTTCTGCCAGCACTATAGGTACAGGTGTGACTGGGCAGAACAACAGCGCCAAGGAGCGACTTCTCCCCCCCAACCCAATAGTAACATTACTCCTGGGGGGTGACCCAAAGGGCCAGGCCAAATTAGATGGGACTGCAACTCGTCAAATTTCTGTTCTTTCCTTTCTTGTACTCTCCTGCTCACCGTACCACCAGCCCTTTTATTGGCTATGCCCCGCCCATGAGGAACATCAATAATTATTATTAACCCTCATTGCGGCAGGTGTCAACCAGGAAGCAGCTTTTACCCTTTGGCCACTGGACACGTGACCTCTGCCCACTCAGATGCATAAAATACACATAACTCCGAGGGAGAAAATTACCCCCCCCCCCTTACACTCACACGGGAAGACAGAGCCCCACTGGTTACTGTATAGATCAGGGGTCTGCGTATATGGACACACATAGAAAATGTTTCAGTTTGGAGGGACGAATTCTTTATAGGACTAAGTGACATTTTTAGTAATATCATATATAATACCATGTATAATATCCCCATTCTGATCCTCTTGTAGCATTAATTGCCCCATCTTGTAGTAATGCCCCCATGCTAATCCCTTGTAGCAATAATAGTCCCATATTGTAGTAATGCCCCATCCTCATCCCCTTGTAGGAGTAATGACCCCATATTGTAGTAATGCCCCATCCTCATCCCCTTGTAGGAGTAATGACCCCATATTGTAGTAATGCCCCATCCTCATCCCCTTGTAGGAATAATGACCCCATATTGTAGTAATGCCCCATCCTGATCCCCTTGTAGGAATAATGACCCCATATTGTAGTAATGCCCCATCCTCATCCCCTTGTAGGAATAATGACCCCATATTGTAGTAATGCCCCATCCTCATCCCCTTGTAGGAGTAATGACCCCATATTGTAGTAATGCCCCATCCTCATCCCCTTGTAGGAGTAATGACCCCATATTGTAGTAATGCCCCATCCTCATCCCCTTGTAGGAGTAATGGCCCCATATTGTAGTAATGCCCCATCCTCATCCCCTTGTAGGAATAATGACCCCATATTGTAGTAATGCCCCATCCTCATCCCCTTGTAGGAATAATGACCCCATATTGTAGTAATGCCCCATCCACATCCCCTTGTAGGAATAATGACCCCATATTGTAGTAATGCCCCATCCTCATCCCCTTGTAGGAATAATGACCCCATATTGTAGTAATGCCCCATCCTCATCCCCTTGTAGGAATAATGGCCCCATATTGTAGTAATGCCCCATCCTCATCCCCTTGTAGGAATAATGACCCCATATTGTAGTAATGCCCCATCCTCATCCCCTTGTAGGAATAATGACCCCATATTGTAGTAATGCCCCATCCTCATCCCCTTCTAGGAGTAATGACCCCATATTGTAGTAATGCCCCATCCTCATCCCCTTCTAGGAGTAATGACCCCATATTGTAGTAATGCCCCCACACTGATCTCCTTGTAGCAATAATGACCCCATATTGTAGTAATGCCCCATCCTCATCCCCTTGTAGGAATAATGACCCCATATTGTAGTAATGCCCCATCCTCATCCCCTTCTAGGAGTAATGACCCCATATTGTAGTAATGCCCCCACACTGATCTCCTTGTAGCAATAATGACCCCATATTGTAGTAATGCCCCCACACTGATCTCCTTGTAGCAATAATGACCCCATATTGTAGTAATGCCCCATCTTCATCCCCTTGTAGCAATAATGGCCCCATATTGTAGTAATGCCCCATCCTCATCCCCTTGTAGGAATAATGACCCCATATTGTAGTAATGCCCCATCCTCATCCCCTTGTAGGAGTAATGACCCCATATTATAGTAATGCCCCATCCTCATCCCCTTGTAGGAATAATGACCCCATATTGTAGTAATGCCCCATCCTCATCCCTTCTAGGAGTAATGACCCCATATTGTAGTAATGCCCCATCCTCATCCCCTTCTAGGAGTAATGACCCCATATTGTAGTAATGCCCCATCCTCATCCCCTTCTAGGAGTAATGACCCCATATTGTAGTAATGTTCCCATCCTGATCCCCTTGTAGGAATAATGACCCCATATTGTAGTAATGCCCCATCCTCATCCCCTTCTAGGAGTAATGACCCCATATTGTAGTAATGCCCCATCCTCATCCCCTTCTAGGAGTAATGACCCCATATTGTAGTAATGCCCCATCCTCATCCCCTTCTAGGAGTAATGACCCCATATTGTAGTAATGCCCCATCCTCATCCCCTTCTAGGAGTAATGACCCCATATTGTAGTAATGTTCCCATCCTGATCCCTTGTAGGAATAATGACCCCATATTGTAGTAATGCCCCATCCTCATCCCCTTGTAGGAGTAATGACCCCATATTGTAGTAATGCCCCATCCTCATCCCCTTGTAGGAATAATGACCCCATATTGTAGTAATGCCCCATCCTCATCCCCTTGTAGGAATAATGACCCCATATTGTAGTAATGCCCCATCCTCATCCCCTTGTAGGAGTAATGACCCCATATTGTAGTAATGCCCCATCCTCATCCCCTTGTAGGAGTAATGACCCCATATTGTAGTAATGCCCCATCCTCATCCCCTTGTAGGAGTAATGACCCCATATTGTAGTAATGCCCCATCCTCATCCCCTTGTAGGAGTAATGACCCCATATTGTAGTAATGCCCCATCCTCATCCCCTTGTAGGAATAATGACCCCATATTGTAGTAATGCCCCATCCTCATCCCCTTCTAGGAGTAATGACCCCATATTGTAGTAATGCCCCATCCTGATCCCCTTGTAGCAATAATGACCCCATATTGTAGTAATGCCCCATCCTGATCTCCTTGTAGCAATAATGACCCCATATTGTAGTAATGCCCCATCCTGATCCCCTTGTAGCAATAATGACCCCATATTGTAGTAATGCCCCATCCTCATCCCCTTGTAGGAATAATGACCCCATATTGTAGTAATGCCCCATCCTCATCCCCTTGTAGGAATAATGACCCCATATTGTAGTAATGCCCCATCCTCATCCCCTTCTAGGAGTAATGACCCCATATTGTAGTAATGCCCCATCCTCATCCCCTTCTAGGAGTAATGACCCCATATTGTAGTAATGCCCCATCCTCATCCCCTTCTAGGAGTAATGACCCCATATTGTAGTAATGCCCATCCTCATCCCCTTCTAGGAGTAATGACCCCATATTGTAGTAATGCCCCATCCTCATCCCCTTCTAGGAGTAATGACCCCATATTGTAGTAATGTTCCCATCCTGATCCCCTTGTAGGAATAATGACCCCATATTGTAGTAATGCCCCATCCTCATCCCCTTCTAGGAGTAATGACCCCATATTGTAGTAATGCCCCATCCTCATCCCCTTCTAGGAGTAATGACCCCATATTGTAGTAATGCCCCATCCTCATCCCCTTCTAGGAGTAATGACCCCATATTGTAGTAATGCCCCATCCTCATCCCCTTCTAGGAGTAATGACCCCATATTGTAGTAATGTTCCCATCCTGATCCCCTTGTAGGAATAATGACCCCATATTGTAGTAATGCCCCATCCTCATCCCCTTGTAGGAGTAATGACCCCATATTGTAGTAATGCCCCATCCTCATCCCCTTGTAGGAGTAATGACCCCATATTGTAGTAATGCCCCATCCTCATCCCCTTGTAGGAATAATGACCCCATATTGTAGTAATGCCCCATCCTCATCCCCTTGTAGGAATAATGACCCCATATTGTAGTAATGCCCCATCCTCATCCCCTTGTAGGAGTAATGACCCCATATTGTAGTAATGCCCCATCCTCATCCCCTTGTAGGAGTAATGACCCCATATTGTAGTAATGCCCCATCCTCATCCCCTTGTAGGAGTAATGACCCCATATTGTAGTAATGCCCCATCCTCATCCCCTTGTAGGAGTAATGACCCCATATTGTAGTAATGTTCCCACTCTGATGCACACACAGATTTTTCTCACCCGTCCTCTGTTCCCTCGGTCTCCTCCTTTCTGTGGCCCTCAGCACCGTGGACGCCTTGACCATCGTGGTCCATCCCAGGGGCCGCTGCAGTCAGCCAATCAGAGGCCAGCAGCTGATGGCACGCGCCGACGTTAGCTGCTGATATCTGATTGGCCGGCAGCAGCCATTGGTGTAGTTGAGGCAGGATAAACCTGTGATCTGGGTTTATGCGTTTCGAAGCCGGAGGTTCTTAATCATAAGACGTCACTTACATATTTTTGATAGTTTTGGACACCTAAACTGGTTACAAATTCTCAAAAGAATTCGGAGCGACGTCTACAGCCCGGACTAACAAAAGTAAAAGTTACGTGATCTGGGAAATGAGGAAATCCTTCAAGATAGTCCCTATTGTCTTATATCTTCATTGCAGCCTCCCAATAAAAACAGAGAACACTGATAAAATAGAAGAAGCTGTAATGTAACCAGATAACTTCCTCTGTCTCCGTTCCCACAGGATCGCCAGCAGCGGCCACTGATCGGATCAGATATTAGGAGACAGGGACATCAACCCACCAAATGCAAAAAATAATAAAATGAATATTTCTGGCTATCTAATGTGGGGAGTGGTGGCCTCAGCAGTCTCTATGTGCATACGTCTCGCAGCAGTCTCTAATGTTCATACATCCCGCAGCAGTCTCCATTGTGCATTCGGCCCGCAGCCATTTTCATTGTGCATTCGTCCCGCAGCCGACTCAATTGCGTATACGGCCAGCAGCAGTCTCTGCTGCTGGCTGTACAAAACAGAGAATACACAATAGTCTCTTTTGTGTATTCTCTATTGTGTGTGTAGCCAGCAGCAGTCTCCATTGTGTTTACGGCCCACAGCCATCTCCATTGTCTATACAGCCCACAGCCATTTCCATTGTGTATACGGTCAGGAGCAGTCTCCATTCTCTATACAGCCCACAGCTGCCTCTATTGTGTATACAGCCAGCAGCAGACTCAATTGTGTATTCTCCATTGTATATACAGCTGTTGTGTATTCAGCCGAAAGTGGTCGTGTGTGTGTGTGTGTGTGTGTGTGTGTGTGTTTTTTATTGAATGTCTGGGTGGAGGCTGGGCAGAGTCTCAGGGGGCCCCACAATTTTGCCAGTTAGGGGCCCCGAAATTCCTAGTATCAGCACTGGATGGCCATCTTGATTTTTGTAGTACCACGTACAACTTTAGCTGTGAATATTCTTTGCATATTCATATCTCTCCAGGTGCTACCTGCTACATTGTATACATATTTTCCTTCATTATTATGATTGGTTTGGCATATACTCACATGGTTGTGGTTAGCAAAAGACCAATCATAACCTTTCACTACCTGCACCTCCCTTTAATCACACGTGCACATGTTGAGTATTTGGTGGCCCCTGAGCCAACTGGAATAACCTTGATCACAAAACTAAGAAACCACAACTCGGACCCGGCTACCTAAAAGACCATCAAGCGCTCCTCGTACTTAGGAACCGGAGGGAGATGCAGATCAAGATAACTCAAAATGACCATCAAACGTTCATCGTACTGTAGTAGAACCGGAGGGAGATGCAGATCAAGATAACTCAAAATGACCATCAAGCGTTCCTCGTACTTAGGAACCGGAGGGAGATGCAGATCAAGATAACTCAAAATGACCATCAAGCGTTCCTCGTACTTAGGAACCGGAGGGAGATGCAGATCAAGATAACTCAAAATGACCATCAAGCGTTCCTTGTACTTAGGAACCGGAGGGAGATGCAGATCAAGATAACTCAAAATGACCATCAAGCGTTCCTCGTACTTAGGAACCGGAGGGAGATGCAGATCAAGATAACTCAAAATAGGTAAGGTGTGAAGAGATGGAAGAGAACCCAAGGTGGTGATACATAAAACAAGAATACAGTGACAAGACGTTCTTACTGCAAGCAAGAATAGCCTTCTACTACCTAACTATTGGCATGAGGAAGAAATAGGAAAGATAGACGTGATGGCAAAAGAGATTAACCCTAGCTGGTCTGTATTTGGCAGACATAAACTCTTGGTCTTGTGGCGAGAACTCCAAGCAGGATCCACTTAGGAATGTAACCAGCACTGAAGACCAGCAAGGGGAAGGTATAAATAGCTGCAATCGTAATGTGATCGGGTAGACTAAATGAAAACAAAGAATGAAACAAAGGTAAAAGATAATCAGTTATTGGACAGAGACTGAAAATCCCTAGATGTCAGTTATGGGTAACTGTATGAAGACATGGTGTTTGTCATGTGTGACCTGCGCTATGGTCTCCTTCAACTACTCTGCAGTGATTACATTTGTTTAATTCCTGTTGGTAACTCCAGGGTTAATGATAGTTGCAGTATTGCTGTCTATGGTCTGTTGGGGCTCCTCAGTTGAGCTGTTGTGTGTGTGTGTCAGGTGACTTGGTTCTCCAGGCCCCTAGTCTTTAAATAATATATTTTCTGACCAGCAGGTGTCATTGATAGAGTTTAGTCTCTGCTCTGACCTTGTGCTGTGAGGACGTAGTGCTATGTTACAGAAACTTTCCTGAAGAAAACTGCTTTGTGAGAATCATCTGCTGGGAGTTGCTGTTCCTTTCCCCGGGTGGAGGTGAGGGGATGTTAGCCCAGGGCTGGATAGGAGCAATGGCAAGGTTGGCGACCCAGGCATCTCTACCTTTTAGGGGTAAGTCTGGGATCAGGTGTCAGCTAGGGAACCCCAGTGTACAGGGTCAGACTAGCTTCTCTGATTCCATCAGACTGTTCAAATAAGGGTGCGCAAAAGCCGAAGCTCACCCTCAACCAAGACTACAGCCCCGTGTTACCCCCCCAACAAGACCATGCATGGTTCACCCTCTCCCACGACTACAGCCCCCTTCTACTCCCCAAGAAGACCATACAAGGCTCACCCTCGACCATGACTACAACCCCTATGCTACCTCCACAACAAGCCCATGCAAGGCTCACCCTTAACCATGACTACAACCCCTATGTTACCTCTGCAACATGATGATGCAAGGCTCACCCTCGACCATAACTACAACTCCATGCTTCCTCTGCAACCACACCATACAAGGCTCACCCTTTACCATGACTACAGCCCCCTGCTACCCCCCCATAGGACCATGCAAGGCTCACCCTCTCTCATGACTACAGCCCCCTTCTACCCCCCCCCAACAAGACCATGCAAAGCTCACCCTCGACCATGACTACAACCCCATGCTACTTCCACAACAAGACCATGCAAGGCTCACCCTCGACCAGAACTAGAACCCCGTGCTACCTCTGTAACAAGACCATACAAGGTTCACCTTCGACCATGACTATGGCCCCATTCTACCCCTGCAACAAAACCATGCCAGGCTCTTCTCTGAGGCCATCTGGCTGAGCGGTCATCCCTCTTCCTCACCCTCCGCACTACATGTAATCAGCTAGATCCACCGGATCAATCAATGTCGTCTTTTTTTTCTTCCTTCCTTTACTATCTCGTCATTCCCCCAATTATAGCAAGTTCTCTGTTTTCCTCGCAGATTGCTGCTCCTTCACTGTTGCTCTACATTGATGCCGGAGCCGACACTATGGTGAAGCGGTTACTGAAACGTGGCGAGACCAGCGGCCGGGCTGACGATAATGAAGAAACCATTAAGAAGAGACTGGAGACTTACTACAAAGCCACAGAACCCGTCATTGCCATGTATGAAGGCAGAGGCATCGTAAGAAAGGTATGGTACTAATGGGTGATCCACCAGTCATGTATTATTGTGTGGATGAATGGCACTAATGTGTGATCCACCAGTCATGTATTGTGTGGATGAATGAACTCTAATGGGTGATCCACCAGTCATGTATTGTGTGGATGATTGGCACTAATGGGTGATCCACCAGTCATGTATTATTGTGTGGATGAATGGTACTAATGTGTGATCCACCAGTCATGTATTGTGTGGATGAATGGCTCTAATGGGTGATCCACCAGTCATGTATTGTGTGGATGAATGGCTCTAATGTGTGATCCACCAGTCATGTATTGTGTGGATGATTGGCACTAATGTGTGATCCACCAGTCATGTATTGTGTGGATGAATGGCTCTAATGTGTGATCCACCAGTCATGTATTGTGTGGATGAATGGTACTAATGTGTGATCCACTAGTCATGTATTGTGTGGATGAATGGCTCTAATGTGTGATCCACCAGTCATGTATTGTGGATGATTGGCACTAATGTGTGATCCACCAGTCATGTATTGTGTGGATGAATGGCTCTAATGTGTGATCCACCAGTCATGTATTGTGTGGATGATTGGCACTAATGAGTGATCCACCAGTCATGTATTGTGTGGATGAATGGTACTAATGTGTGATCCACCAGTCATGTATTGTGTGGATGAATGGTACTAATGTGTGATCCACCAGTCATGTATTGTGTGGATGAATGGCTCTAATGGGTGATCCACCAGTCATGTATTGTGTGGATGAATGGCTCTAATGTGTGATCCACCAGTCATGTATTGTGTGGATGAATGGCACTAATGTGTGATCCACCAGTCATGTATTGTGTGGATGAATGGCTCTAATGTGTGATCCACCAGTCATGTATTGTGTGGATGATTGGCACTAATGTGTGATCCACCAGTCATGTATTGTGTGGATGAATGGCTCTAATGTGTGATCCACCAGTCATGTATTGTGTGGATGAATGGTACTAATGTGTGATCCACTAGTCATGTATTGTGTGGATGAATGGCTCTAATGTGTGATCCACCAGTCATGTATTGTGTGGATGATTGGCACTAATGTGTGATCCACCAGTCATGTATTGTGTGGATGAATGGCTCTAATGTGTGATCCACCAGTCATGTATTGTGTGGATGATTGGCACTAATGAGTGATCCACCAGTCATGTATTGTGTGGATGAATGGTACTAATGTGTGATCCCCCAGTCATGTATTGTGTGGATGAATGACACTAATGTGTGATCCCCCAGTCATGTATTGTGTGGATGATTGGCTCTAATGTGTGATCCACCAGTCATGTATTGTGTGGATGATTGGCACTAATGGGTGATCCACCAGTCATGTATTGTGTGGATGATTGGCACTAATGGGTGATCCACCAGTCATGTATTGTGTGGATGATTGGCACTAATGTGTGATCCACCAGTCATGTATTATTGTGTGGATGAATGGCACTAATGTGTGATCCACGAGTCATGTATTGTGTGGATGAATGGCACTAATGTGTGATCCACCAGTCATTTATTGTGTGGATGAATGGCACTAATGTGTGATCCACCAGTCATGTATTGTGTGGATGATTGGCACTAATGTGTGATCCACCAGTCATGTATTGTGTGGATGAATGGCAGTAATGTGTGATCCACCAGTCATGTATTGTGTGGATGAATGACACTAATGAGTGATCCACCAGTCATGTATTGTGTGGATGATTGGCACTAATGTGTGATCCACCAGTCATGTATTGTGTGGATGAATGGCACTAATGTGTGATCCACCAGTCATGTATTGTGTGGATGAATGGCACTAATGTGTGATCCACCAGTCATGTATTGTGTGGATGAATGACACTAATGAGTGATCCACCAGTCATGTATTGTGTGGATGAATGACACTAATGAGTGATCCACCAGTCATGTATTGTGTGGATGAATGACACTAATGAGTGATCCACCAGTCATGTATTGTGTGGATGAATGGCACTAATGTGTGATCCACCAGTCATGTATTGTGTGGATGAATGGCACTAATGTGTGATCCACCAGTCATGTATTGTGTGGATGATTGGCACTAATTTGTGATCCACCAGTCATGTATTGTGTGGATGATTGGCACTAATGTGTGATCCACCAGTCATGTATTGTGTGGATGAATGGCACTAATGTGTGATCCACCAGTCATGTATTGTGTGGATGATTGGCACTAATGTGTGATCCACCAGTCATGTATTGTGTGGATGAATGACACTAATGTGTGATCCACCAGTCATGTATTGTGTGGATGAATGGCACTAATGTGTGATCCACCAGTCATGTATTGTGTGGATGATTGGCACTAATGTGTGATCCACCAGTCATGTATTGTGTGGATGAATGGCACTAATGTGTGATCCACCAGTCATGTATTGTGTGGATGATTGGCACTAATGTGTGATCCACCAGTCATGTATTGTGTGGATGAATGACACTAATGAGTGATCCACCAGTCATGTATTGTGTGGATGAATGACACTAATGGTGATCCACCAGTCATGTATTGTGTGATGAATGACACTAATGGTGATCCACAGTCATGTATTGTGTGGATGAATGGCACTAATGTGTGATCCACCAGTCATGTATTGTGTGGATGAATGGCACTATGTGTGATCCACCAGTCATGTATTGTGTGGATGATTGGCACTAATTTGTGATCACCAGTCATGTATTGTGTGGATGATGGCACTAATTGTGATCCACCAGTCATGTATTGTGTGGATGAATGGCACTAATGTGTGATCCACAGTCATGTATTGTGTGGATGATGGCACTAATGTGTGATCCACAGTCATGTATTGTGTGGATGAATGCACTAATGTGTGATCCACCAGTCATGTATTGTGTGGATGATGCACTAATGAGTGATCCACCAGTCATGTATTGTGTGGATGAATGCATAATGGTGATCACCAGTCATGTATTGTGTGGGTGAATGACACTAATGAGTGATCCACCAGTCATGTATTGTGTGGATGAATGCACAATGTGTGATCCACCATCATGTATTGTGTGGATGAATGGCACTAATGGTGATCCACCAGTCATGTATTGTGTGGATGATTGGCACTAATGTGTGATCCACCAGTCATGTATTGTGTGGATGAATGACACTAATGTGTGATCCACCGTCATGTATTGTGTGGATGAATGGCACTAAGTGTGATCCACCAGTCATGTATTGTGTGGATGATTGGCACTAATGAGTGATCCACCAGTCATGTATTGTGTGGATGAATGACACTAATGGTGATCCACCAGTCATGTATTGTGTGGATGATGGCACTAATGGTGATCCACCAGTCATGTATTGTGTGATGAATGGCACTAATGAGTGATCACCAGTCATGTATTGTGTGGATGAATGGCACTAATGAGTGATCACCAGTCATGTATTGTGTGGATGATTGCACTAATGTGTGATCACCAGTCATGTATTGTGTGGATGATGGCACTAATGGTGATCACCAGTCATGTATGTGTGGATGAATGGCTCTAATGTGTGATCCACCAGTATGTATTGTGTGGATGAATGGCACTAATGAGTGATCCACCAGTCATGTATTGTGTGGATGATTGGCACTAATGAGTGATCCACCAGTCATGTATTGTGTGGATGAATGACACTAATGTGTGATCCATAGTCATGTATTGTGTGGATGAATGGTCTAATGTGTGATCCACCAGTCATGTATTGTGTGATGAATGGCTCTAATGTGTGATCCACCAGTCATGTATTGTGTGGATGATTGGCACTAATGGGTGATCCACCAGTAATGTGTTGTGTGGATGATTGCACTAATGGGTGATCACCAGTAATGTATTGTGTGGATGATTGGCACTAATGTGTATCCACCAGTCATGTATTGTGTGGATGAATGGCAGTAATGTGTGATCCACCAGTCATGTATTGTGTGGATGAATGACACTAATGGTGATCCACCAGTATGTATTGTGTGGTATGATGACTAATGTGTGATCCACCAGTCATGTATTGTGTGGATGAAGGTATAATGTGTGTCACCAGTCATGTATTGTGTGGATGAATGGCTCTATGTGTGATCCACCAGTCATGTATTGTGTGGATGAATGGCACTATGTGTGATCCACCATATGTATTGTGTGGATGAATGGCACTAATGTGTGATTCACCAGTCATGTATTGTGTGGATGAATGGCACTAATGGGTGATCACCAGTCATGTATTGTGTGGATGATTGGCACTAATGGGTGATCCACAGTATGTATTGTGTGGATGAATGGCATAATGTGTGATCCACTAGTCATGTATTGTGTGGATGAATGGCCTAATGTGTGATCCACAGTCATGTATTGTGTGGATGAATGGCCTAATGTGTGATCCACCAGTCATGTATTGTGTGGATGATTGGCACTAATGGGTGATCCACCAGTAATGTGTTGTGTGGATGATTGGCACTAATGTGTGATCCACCAGTAATGTATTGTGTGGATGATTGGCACTAAGTGTGATCGCACCAGTCATGTATTGTGTGGATGAATGGCATAATGTGTGATCCACCAGTCATGTATTGTGTGGATGAATGACACTAATGTGTGGATCCACCAGTCATGTATTGTGTGGATGAATGACACTAATGAGTGATCCACCAGTCATGTATTGTGTGGATGAATGGCACTAATGTGTGATTTTTTTTTAATGGCACTAATGTGTGATCCACCAGTCATGTATTGTGTGGATGAATGGCACTAATGTGTGATCCACCAGTCATGTAATTGTGTGGATGAATGGCACTAATTTGTGATCCACCAGTCATGTATTGTGTGGATGAATGGCACTAATGTGTGATCCACCAGTCATGTATTGTGTGGATGATTGGCACTAATGTGTGATCCACCAGTCATGTATTGTGTGGATGAATGGCACTAATGTGTGATCCACCAGTCATGTATTGTGTGGATGAATGGCACTAATGTGTGATCCACCAGTCATGTATTGTGTGGATGAATGACACTAATGGGTGATCCACCAGTCATGTATTGTGTGGATGATTGGCACTAATGGGTGATCCACCAGTCATGTATTGTGTGGATGAATGGCACTAATGTGTGATCCACTAGTCATGTATTGTGTGGATGAATGGCTCTAATGTGTGATCCACCAGTCATGTATTGTGTGGATGAATGGCTCTAATGTGTGATCCACCAGTCATGTATTGTGTGGATGATTGGCACTAATGGGTGATCCACCAGTAATGTGTTGTGTGGATGATTGGCACTAATGGGTGATCCACCAGTAATGTATTGTGTGGATGATTGGCACTAATGTGTGATCCGCCAGTCATGTATTGTGTGGATGAATGGCAGTAATGTGTGATCCACCAGTCATGTATTGTGTGGATGAATGACACTAATGTGTGATCCACCAGTCATGTATTGTGTGGATGAATGACACTAATGAGTGATCCACCAGTCATGTATTGTGTGGATGAATGGCTCTAATGTGTGATCCACCAGTCATGTATTGTGTGGATGAATGGCACTAATGTGTGATTCACCAGTCATGTATTGTGTGGATGAATGGCACTAATGGGTGATCCACCAGTCATGTATTGTGTGGATGATTGGCACTAATGGGTGATCCACCAGTCATGTATTGTGTGGATGAATGGCACTAATGTGTGATCCACCAGTCATGTATTGTGTGGATGAATGGCAGTAATGGGTGATCCACCAGTCATGTATTGTGTGGATGAATGGCTCTAATGTGTGATCCACCAGTCATGTATTGTGTGGATGAATGGGACTAATGTGTGATCCACCAGTCATGTATTGTGTGGATGAATGACACTAATGTGTGATCCACCAGTCATGTATTGTGTGGATGAATGGCTCTAATGTGTGATCCCCCAGTCATGTATTGTGTGGATGAATGGCTCTAATGTGTGATCCCCCAGTCATGTATTGTGTGGATGAATGACACTAATGGGTGATCCACCAGTCATGTATTGTTTCTCTCAACAGATGAACGCCGAGGGATCCGTAGACGACGTCTTCAAACAAGTCAGCGCAGCGCTCGACTCCCTTAAATAAACTGCGACGCCGAACAACACACAAACAACAATGCCTTACTCCTCTCCGTCCTCGACATTCTTTTGCCTTATTTCATGGCCCCCCCCCACCCTAATAATAATAGAGATCCCATTTCCACAATCAGAACGTATTTGGCTCGGAGCGTCTGAACATTCAGGTCAATGCGGCTCCGTCCGCCGATCCTCGGCTTCACACGTCATATCGTCCCGTCCAGAGACTTGAAAGAATTCGCCTTTCTTCCCGTAGGAAGGTGCGATCTTCACCCCGATCCCCTCCTGTCTGTCCTATGATTGTTGATATCCTTCGCTCTCTTCCTGTTTTCCTGAGCAGTAAACCACTTCAAGGAAACATATGAGGTCCCTCGACTTTATTTTGTGGCCCCCCAGTTTTCCACTCTTCTCCGGCTGGAGACATTCCATTCTAGAACAGGAAAGAGCGCGTCACCTCGGTGGCTCTACATGACTGCCGGATCACCCGCGAGGCCCCGGTCACCCTCATAGGAGCCTGAACCGAGAGGCTGTTTCCTCTTGGAAGCCTTCTATCTCCTTGCAGAAAGCTGTAAAGTCACCTTTGACATTGATATGAAGGAACGAGCTGGAGAGAGGAAGACCAGTAGACCGGATACCACATTGTCTTCTGGGAGGTGTCCAACATGAAATCAGCCATGTGTCACATATTATTTCAGCAGAACGTGATACTGAGTAACTATAACATAACTCCAATGGAATGTCCGAGCAGGAAGAGATACTTAGCCTCAGCGGCCCGGGGTCACGGATTGTTGATTTTGGTGAATATAGCTCATTTTCATTTGGGAGATGCTCATTCCTTAACGACATGTTTAATCCAAGTCTGTATTGACGACTAGCTTTGCCCAAATCTCGGGAGAAAAAAAATAGTCCAAAAGCTTATTCTGCCATATAAAAAGGTAACAACGTTTCGACCTATCAAAAAAGGTCTTCATCAGGTGAACACTAGTCCAAAAGCTTATTCTGCCATATAAAAAGGTAACAACGTTTCAACCTATCAAAAAGGTCTTCATCAGGTGACACAATAGTCCAAAAGCTTATTCTGCCATATAAAAAGGTAACAATGTTTCGACCTATCAAAAAGGTCTTCATCAGGTGAACACTAGTCCAAAAGCTTATTCTGCCATATTTAAAGGTAACAACGTTTGGATCCTACCAAAAAGATCTTCCAAACGTTTATTCTTCCATATAATAAGGTAACAACGTTTCGACCTATCAAAAAGGTCTTCATCAGA
Organism: Allobates femoralis; assembly: GCA_033576535.1. NCBI lineage: Eukaryota > Metazoa > Chordata > Amphibia > Anura > Aromobatidae > Allobates > Allobates femoralis. The sequence continues at coordinate 7,055,599 of JARQOC010000008.1, forward strand.
TGAAACACTAGTCCAAAAGCTTATTCTGCCACATAAAAAGGTAACAACGTTTCGACCTATCAAAAAGGTCTTCATCAGATGAAACACTAGTCCAAAAGCTTATTCTACCACATAAAAAGGTAACAACGTTTCGACATATCAAAAAAGGTCTTCATCAAGTGACACAATAGTCCAAAAGCTTATTCTGCCATATAATAAGGTAACAATGTTTCGACCTATCAAAAAGGTCTTCATCAGGTGAAATACTAGTCCAAAAGCTTATTTTATCACATAAAAAGGTAACAACGTTTCGACCTATCAAAAAAGGGTCTTCATCGGGTTACACAATAGCCCAAAAGCTTATTCTGACATATAAAAAGGTAACAGCATTTGGATCCTACCAAAAAGATCTTCCAAAAGTTTATTCTGCCATATAAAAAGGTAACAACGTTTCGACCTATCAAAAAGGTCTTCATCAGGTGACATAATAGTCCAAAAGCTTATTCTGCCATATAAAAAGGTAACAACATTTGGATCCTATCAAAAAGGTCTAAATAGGTCGAAACGTTGTTACCTTGTTATATGGCAGAATAAACTTTTGGTCTATCAAAAAGGTCTTCATCAGGTAAAACACTAGTCCAAAAGCTTATTCTGCCACATAAAAAGATAACAACGTTTTTGCCTTTCAAAAAGGTCTTCATCAGGTAAAACACTAGTCCAAAAGCTTACTCTGCCATATTTAAAGGTAACAACATTTGGATCCTACCCAAAAGATCTTCCAAAAGTTTATTCTTCCATATAATAAGGTAACAACGTTTCGACCTATCAAAAAAGGTCTTCATCAGGTGCACACTAGTCCATAAGTTTATTCTGCCACATAAAAAGGTAACAACGTTTTGACCTATCAAAAAAGGGTCTTCATCGGGTTACACAATAGCCCAAAAGCTTATTCTGACATATAAAAAGGTAACAGCATTTGGATCCTACCAAAAAGATCTTCCAAAAGTTTATTCTGCCATATAAAAAGGTAACAACGTTTCGACCTATCAAAAAGGTCTTCATCAGGTGACATAATAGTCCAAAAGCTTATTCTGCCATATAAAAAGGTAACAACATTTGGATCCTATCAAAAAGGTCTAAATAGGTCGAAACGTTGTTACCTTGTTATATGGCAGAATAAACTTTTGGTCTATCAAAAAGGTCTTCATCAGGTAAAACACTAGTCCAAAAGCTTATTCTGCCACATAAAAAGATAACAACGTTTTTGCCTTTCAAAAAGGTCTTCATCAGGTAAAACACTTGTCCAAAAGTTTATTCTGACATATAAAAGGGTAATAGCATTTGGATCCTACCAAAAAGATCTTCCAAAAGTTTATTCTGCCATATAAAAAGGTAACAACGTTTCGACCTATCAAAAAGGTCTTCATCAGGTGCACACTAGTCCATAAGTTTATTCTGCCACATAAAAAGGTAACAACGTTTTGACCTATCAAAAAAGTCTTCATCAGGTTAAACACTAGTCCAAAAGCTTATTCTGCCACGTAAAAAGGTAACAACGTTTCGGCTTATCATAAAGTTCTTCATCAGGTAAAAACAACAGTCAATAGTCAGGAAAAGAGAAAACATTGTAGACTTTAGGAGCCCAGAACTATGCGCCAATAGAAAATAACACAAAAAAAAACCCCTGCAACTGACCCGTTATTGTAGACTAGTCAGGTCCCTAGTGGTTTGATTAGAGTCCAGTGATGCAAAAAGTCTTTCAATTAATTTAATTCTTTCAATATTTTATCCCTTCATTGTTGTGTGAGTGGCGGTCCCTCTGTGTGTTCAGCACATAGGCCCCCCAGGGGGACCTGGGGCTCAACCAGGGATTACCCGGTGCCCCAGTAGGCCAGTCTGACTATGGTGTGACATATCAGCCCCATTTGGTAAGAGGGAACAGTGTTCAAATCTGGGGTGAAACAATAGTCTAAAAGTTAATTCTACTATATAAAAAGGTAACAACGTTTCGGCCTATCAAAAAGGTCTTCATCAGCTGAAATGATAGTCCTAAAGCTTATACTGCCATATAAAAAGGTAACAACATTTCAACCTATCAAAAAGGTCTTCATTGGGTGAAACATGGATGAGCCCATAACAGTAGAAGACTGTAATGTAGGTAATTGTGAACAAGTTAGAAAGGTTTTATTTCACCGTATAGGAGGTGGTTTCCAGTTCGGTGCATGGATATAGGAAAGCTCTGCTCAGAGACAAGGGCAACAAGGAAAAAAAAATCCAGCAACAACATCCTGTAAATTTTCTTGAAAAAAGTTAAAAGTTCACTTTATTTAGACATATTAAAAAGCAGAAATGCCAGACATGAGTCAACCATAGTGTGACACTATGACTAAGGACCAAGGTGCTGTTCGAAACATGTAATGGTTGACTGGAAATGGACGTTTAACTTTTTCCAAGGAAATTTAAAGGATGTTGTTGCTGGATTTTTTTTCCTTGTTGCCCTTGTAATACAGGTAAGCATACAAAGCCTGAAAATCCTCTCCTGCTGGAATGGCACCAACCCTGACGCGTTTTTTGCCATATTGACATCAACTTGGGGTGGCATCAACCCAGCAAGAGGATGCATAAATCCCAATCACTACTCTCCTCGTGGCCTTCTCCAGTCTGTGATCGCCCAATCACCCGCATCATGATGTAACGGGCATAGGGCCAGGGCTGGTCACTGGACGCGGAAGGGATTTGCAGCATTGAGATAGGAGCAGTGACCCAAGACAGAGGGCGCATGGATATAATAAAGTCTGGGATATATTATTGCACAATATAGGGGGCTGTGATAGTGGAGATCGAAGGTAATGTATCACCAATACACGATAGAAAATAAAAAATCAAATATCACACACAATTGTGTTTTAATCTCTCCTACTATGTAAAAGCCCTATCCAGTCTGTCTGTCTGTAAGTTTGTCCTGAAAACACGCCACCTATAGGACCTCATGTAAATTACAGTTAAACTGGAATGTGAAGAATCCCCTAAGTTTGATCAGTCAAAGAAAACAGCGCCGCCTATAGGACATCTGTGACGGGGGTCATATGTTGTCCGGGACACTGGCCGCAGCGCAGGCTTCATTATCACCAGGCTCTGCTCCGTCATACCCGTGGCACGGACCCATTCTGCTGCTTCCGCGGCTCCTCGGCGTAGAGGGAGAAAAGAGACTCACACAGGGTGAGAGGGATAGCACAAGGGGAGAGAGAGTGCACAGGGGGAAGAGAGAACATTGGGGGAAGAGAGAGGCATTGGGGGAGAAATAGCAAAAGGTAAGATAGAGCACATGGGGGAGAGACAGCATGGGGGGAGAGAGAGGGCATGGGAGAAGCACAAGGGAGAGAGAGTGCACAGGGGAAGAGAGAACATTGGGGGAAGAGAGAGAGCGCATTGGAGGAGAAACAGCAAAAGGGAAGAGAGAGCACACGGGGGAGAGACAGCATGGGGGGAGAGCGACAGATGGGGGAGACAGCACAAGGGGAGAGAGAGTGCACAGGGGGAATAGAGCACAGAAGGAGGGGAAGAGAGAGTGCATTGGGGGGAGAGACAGCACAAGAGGAGAGAGAAAGCACAGGGGGAGAGAGCACACAGGGAGAAGAGAGGGTGCATAGGGTAGAGAGACAGCACAAGAGGAGAGAGAGCACATGGGGTGACAGTTTAAGGAAAGAAATAGCTCACAGTAAAGACAGCACAAGGGGAGAGAGCACACAGGGGTAGAGAGCACACGGGGAGAGACAGCATAAGGGGAGAGACACATCAGGGGAGAGAGCACAAGGAAGATGGTGAGTAGCAGCAGTGCCTGCCAAGCCCCGTCCCCCCGTACAGCAGCGGCTCCCCGCCCCCCTGGTGGCGGTGATTAGTAGCGGGAGTAGTTGTACTTCTAGAATGGATGAGTGTAGGTTGGACCTGCTGGATTTCGGGGGGGCTCGCTGTCCGCCTCACATGTTTGGGATGTTCTCAGCAGCAGATGTGGGAAAGGGGAACATAAAACTGCAGACGTGAGATGTGTGAAAGCCTCATCCTCAGCACAAAACATTTCCTCCTCCTGCAGATGTTTGCAGGTGGCGGCGGGTGGTTACACTGCGGAGCGTCAGGGTCATTCATTCTATGGAAAATCATTGATTCTGTCCAAAAAGGAGTAATAAGATCTGACCATGAATGTGACATCAAAGGTCGCCAGAAACACATTCACCCATCACGCATAAGAAGTGACATCACACACAAAGAGAGGATTAAACATTAGAGTTATTCAGTTTGTTACATACACTTTTTCTAGAAGGCACCAAACATATATAGAGACTGATCCTGCCAGTGTGTGACAATGGAGAGTGTCCACAGCCGCCTCCCCGACGCGCGTTACATATAGGAGACTGATCCTGCCAGTGTGTGACAATGGAGAGTGTCCACAGCCGCCACCCCGAGCGCTGTGTACTAAACACCCCATGTCAATGGAGTGTGTCCACACACCATCCCAGACGAGTTGTCAGTGTGTGATGACTCCATTGCAATGAGTACTCACCCCCCTCCGGCCGCCTGTTACATCTCACTGATCCTGCTCAGTTGTCACAAGGAGTGTTGTCTAATACTACACGTCGCTCCTTCCATATCAGACACCGATTCTCTAGTCTTCTTGTGCAAATGAGAGTATCACAGCGCATCCCCTACGGTGTGACACCTATAAAAGCTGATCCCTCTATGTGTGAACAAATGAGAGCTGTCCACTCACGGGGACCAGCCGTAATATAGAGCTGATCTCCTTACATGAGAGTGTAGCAGCCCTATGTAATAAAGCTGATCCCTCCAGTGTGTGACAATGGAGTGTGTCCACAGTCACCACCCCGAGCGCGTTACATATAGGAGACTGATCCTGCCAGTGTGTGACAATGGAGAGTGTCCACAGCCGCCACCCCGACGCGCGTTTACATTAGAATGATTGGTCTTCTGGATGTGTCCCCTCATCCACTTTCTATAGGAGACGTTGATGTGGCTGGGAGTGTCACAGCCGCCGCTCACAGTACGGGATGATAGGAGATGACGCATGTAAGCAGATTCCACAGGTTTCACTGGTCCGAGGCAGTTATCCATATATGGACAGAACCTCGATTCTATCATGATGGGGGACTCTCGAACGGCGCATTATATATTAGGCAACTGTCCGCCTATGATGACAATGGGAGGGTGACCACATGGTCGCCATCCCCCTGTGTGTCTCATCTAGTGCTGATCCTGCCACGTGTGCACTATTCTCCTAGCCGTCCCCCGTGCGTTACTTCTCTCACCAGTGTGTGACTATGTTCCACTGTGCGTCTCTCCCCGAGGATCTCTTACTTGAACTGATCCTGCCCTGTGTGGTCTCTCCCCTTGTACTGCCTCCCCCCGCGGTCTTCTTGGGCTGTCTCTTCCATTGGACTGTCCACTCCCACCTAGCTCCGTTCTCCTCTTGGCTGTCTCGCCAGTGTGTGACTGGTGTGTGCTCTCCCCCCGAGCTCTCTTTCATATGAGACTATTGCTCGTGTGACAATTTTCCCTGTGTGCTCTCACCCCGGCTGTATCCCCCCATGTGCATATCTGTCCTGCCTTGTGCTGTGTCTCTCCCGCTCGACGTGCGTTACATACGTGCTTCGATCTCCCTGTGTGACTCTGTCCACCCCTATGCACCTCGTTACTATGGACCCTGTGATCCTGCCCTTGTGCATAGTTCTCCCCCTGGCACGCTCCCTTCCTTGAGCTGATCTCTGCCAGTGTGTGACATTATCTCCCTAGCTCGCTCCCCTCCTCCCTTGTTTCATATAGGGCTGTCCTTTCCCATGTGTGACACTGAAGTTCCCCATTGTGTGCCGTTAGCTTCCCCTGTCCTCTCTACACCTAGGCGCTGTCTCTTCCATGTACAATGGAGGTCCAGCCGCACCGGCCGTGTTACAATAGGAACTCAAATGTGTGAAGGAGAGAGCAATGCTGTGACCCCAAGGGTTTATCGGAGATGGACCCAGGTGATAATGAAGTCCGCGCGTGCACCTGTCCGGACGCCGTGTACCCGTCACAGATGTCATATAGGGGCGCAGTGTTTTGGACAAACTGTACAGGACTAATGGCATTTTATATTGTAGATTTGCAGATAATCTAAAGAGGGCTTGAGACACTCGGATGGGACTGCGCAGCTCCCGAAGGAGGACAATGATCAGCGCTTTAAGCAGCAATCCCAGGCTTGACATGTTCGATCAATATCAGCTACTAGGGGGACAAAATCCCGATTCTCATTGCACGGGGATCAGAACAGCTACAATTGTATATTAGTCCAACTGCTCCCGCTACTAATCACAGGACGGAGGGGGAGCCGCTGCTGTTCGCCATCCCCCTGTGTGCTCTCTCTCCCCTTGTGCTGTCTCTCCCCCTGTGCACTATTTCTTTCCTTGAGCTGTCCCCCGTGCGTTCTCTCTCACCGTGTGATCTCTGTGCCTCCTGTGCTGTCTCTCCTCCCTGTGTGATCTCTCTCCCCTTGTACTGTCTCTCCCCCTCTGTGGTCTCTCCCCTTGGGCTTTCTCTTCCCTTGTGCTGTCACTCTTCTCCCTATGCTCTCTCTCTCCTCTTGTGCTGTCTCTCCCCTGTGTGTGCTGTCATTTCTCTCTCCCCCCTGTGCTCTCTCTCACCTTGTGCTATTGCTCCCCCTGTGCACAGACTCTTCCCCCTGTGTGCTCTCACCCCTTGTGCTGTATCTTCCCCATGTGCACTCTCTGTCCTCCCTTGTGCTGTGTCTCTCCCTGTGCACTGTCTGTTCCTCCTGTGCGCTCTGTCTCCCCTTGTGATCTCTCTCCACCCCCTATGCACTCTCTCTTCACCCTGTGCACTCTCTCCCCTTCTGCTGTCTCTCTTCCCTCTGTGCACACTCTCTTCCCTTGAGCTGTCTCTCCCCCTGTGTGCTTTATCTCCCCTATGCTCTCCCTTCCTCCCATTATGCTTTCTCTCCCCCCTTGTGCTGTCTCTTTACCCCTGTGTGCCCTCTCTCCCCCCATTGTGCGCTGTTTCGCTTTCCCCTGTGTGCTCTCTCTTCCCCTGTGCAATGTCTCTTTCCCCCTGTGCAATGTCTTTTTCCCCCTGTGTGCTCTCTCTCCCTCCATTGTGTGCTGTTTCGCTTTCCCCTGTGCTCTCTCTCCCCCTGTGCGCTGTCTCTTTCCCCCTGTACACTGAGGAGCCGCACAGGCCTGTGTTCCAGACAGGAACTCAATGGGAAGAAGTGCAGCAGCAGGATGTGTGACCCCAAGGGTATGACGGAGTGGACCCAGGTGATAATGAAGCCTGCGCTGCGGCCACTGTTCTGGACGGCGTCTGACCCCCGTCACTGATGTCCTATAGGGGGCGCTGTTTTTGGGATAAACTTACAGACTAGATGGGGCTTTTATATTGTAGATTTGCAGATAACTAATGAGGGCTGTGCAGACACTCGGATGGGACTGCAGCAGCTGCAGAAGGAGACAATGATCAACGCTGTATATAGGAGCAACTCCCATGTATGTATGTGATCAATCAGCTACAGGGGGGGACTACAAATCCCAGCATTTCCTCATTGCCACAGGGATACAGACAGCTGTCAGGAATGTGGGGTGAATATTGCAAGTTACTAATCCCTGGTCACACATTTTACAGGGGTAGTTACATGAATACATCACCAAAACCACCATCAGTGCATTAATACATCACCGGAACCAAATTTGTCCTATGTGAGAAACATTTGGAGAGAGTCTGCTCAGTTTCTTGTCCAACCCCCTCCTCAAAGCAGGATTCACTACACCATCCCAGACAGATGTCTGTCCAGCCTCTGTGTGAAGACTCCATTGCGGGAGAACTCGCCACCTCTTGTGGCCGCCTGTTCCACTCGCTGATCACCCTCACTGTCAAAAGGTTTTTTTCTAATATCTAATCTGTGTCTCCTTCCATTCAGTTTCATCCTATTGCGTCTAGTCTTTCCTTGTGCAAATGAGGATAAAGCTGATCCCTCTACAGTGTGACAGCCCTAGAATAAAGCTGATCCCTGTACAGTGTGACAGCTCTAGAATAAAAGTTGATCCCTCTATGGTGTGACAGCCCTAGAATAAAGCTGATCCCTCTACAGTGTGACAGCCCTAGAATAAAGTTGATCCCTCTATGTGTGACAGCCCTAGAATAAAGCTGATCCCTCTACAGTGTGACAGCCCTAGAATAAAGCTGATCCCTCTACAGTGTGACCCCGCCCTAGAATAAAGCTGATCTCTTACAGTGTGACAGCCCTAGAATAAAGCTGATCTCTCTACAGTGTGACAGCCCTAGAATAAAGCTGATTCCTCTACAGTGTGACAGCCCAGAATAAAGCTGATCTCTCTACAGTGTGACAGCCCTAGAATAAAGCTGATTCCTCTACAGTGTGACAGCCCTAGAATAAAGCTGATCCTCTACAGTGTGACAGCCCTAGAGTAAAGCTGATCCTCTACAGTGTGACAGCCCAGAATAAAGCTGATCCTCTACAGTGTGACAGCCCTAGAATAAAGCTGATCCTCTACAGTGTGACAGCCCTAGATAAAGCTGATCCCTCTACAGTGTGACAGCCCAGAATAAAGCTGATCTCTCTACAGTGTGACAGCCCTAGAATAAAGATAATCCCTCTGTAGTGTGACAGCCCTAGAATAAAGCTGATCCCTCTACAGTGTGACAGCCCTAGAATAAAGCTGATCCCTCTACAGTGTGACAGCCCCAGAATAAAGCTGATCTCTCTACAGTGTGACAGCCCTAGAATAAAGCTGATTCCTCTACAGTGTGACAGCCCTAGAATAAAGCTGATCCCTCTACAGTGTGACAGCCCTTGAGATATTTGTAGACAGCTATTAAGTCTGCTCTCAGTCTTCTTCTTTGGAAACTAAACATTCCCAGATCCTGTAACCGTTCCTCATGGGACATGGTCTGCAGACCGGTCACCATTCTGGTCGCTGTTCTCTGAACTTGCTCCATTTTGTGGAGTCCAGAACTGGACACAATATCTAGATGAGGTCTGACCATCAAGGAGTAGAGGATAATGACGTCACGTGATCTAGACTTCTGTTATTACATCCCAGTATTGTTTCTTTCTTCCTGCAGCATCACACTGGTGACTCCTGTGCGGTCTGTGATCTATCTGTATACACTAATCATTATCACTCGTGCCGCTGCTTCGCCCTATTCCTCCTAATGGCAAAAATGGATTCAAGGACCTAAACATGGATGAAAATTGGATTTAGCAAACTAATGGAAAAAGACACCTTGTGTAAGTGCACCGTTATATAGGACGAGCAGAATCTCCTGCACATCACTGTATAGCAGAGCTTCATTGTAACCATGCAAAAACAATTCAATTAGCCCCATCCACACCCCAAATTTCATTTCAGCCTTGGAGATGTGCACTACATGTCCCAGCATGGCCTGTATCGTAGGTACACACACGACTTGGAGCTTTAATTTGACAATGAAGTCATAGAACAGAGTTTTATGATGGTTTTTCCAGCCCAGAACATGGGACTTCTCTGTTTTATGCCACGGTCGTAGCTATATTAGATCTGACACTCCTTATATCTGGAGCGGAGAGATCGTCTTTATAAACGTACAGAGCCCAGATAAATGAATTTGAAAATTCTGCATAATTAATTTATATTTACATCATATGAAGGGTTAACTGGGGTGAAACCAGGCTGCTCTCCTGACATCTGACAGTGATAATTGTTTCTTCCTACAGCAAAGACTTTGACTGTGTTGATGTCACAGAGGTGAAAGTGGATGAGGGAATGAGTAGCAAGATGACAGTAAAAAGGGCAGGGGCACCTGAGAAGCTAGTCCGGCTCTGGACATGGGATCCCTGACTAGCAATGCTCTCGAAGGTATCTCTGATGGTGAGGAGGTTCAGGCCACAACCCTTTCCCTCAAATCATCAACCAGCATTATTCCATTTCCTCTCACCTCCCACCAAAGATCATGGTCAGCAGCCACTCCAGCAAAGGTAAACTTCCAGAGACTGCAGCACAAGCACCAACATTTATACAGATGGTGAGGAGGTTCAGGCCACCATCCTTTCCCTCAACTCCTCACCTAACCCTATGCTATTCCCTCTCAACTCCCACCAAAGACTGGGTTCAAGCAGCCACCCCAGCAAAGGTAAACCTCCAGAGACTGCAGCACAAGCACCAACATTTATACAGATGGTGAGGAGGTTCAGGCCACAATCCTTTCCCTCAACTCATCAGCCAGCATTATTCCATTCCCTCTCACCTCCCACCAAAGATCAGGGTCAGCAGCCACTCCAGCAAAGGTAAACTTCCAGAGACTGCAGCACAAGCACCAACATTTATACAGAAGGTGAGGAGGTTCAGGCCACCACCCTTTCCCTCAACTCATCAGCCAGCATTATTCCATGCCCTCTCATCTCCCACCAAAGATCAGGGTCAGCAGCCACTCCAGCAAAGGTAAACTTCCAGAGACTGCAGCACAAGCACCAACATTTATACAGATGGTGAGGAGGTTCAGGCCACCATCCTTTCCCTTAACTCATCAACCAGCCCTATTCCATTCCCTCTCACCTCCCACCAAAAATCAGGGTCAGCAGCCACTCCAGCAAAGGTAAACTTCCAGAGACTGCAGCACAAGCACCGACATCCACACAGAGACATAGTGAAAACTCCAACAGTGGAGGGAGAAGCTGTTTAAAGGCCAGGAGCAGAGACTCCAAAGGAGTCACAGCAACTTCACTTCATCCAGCACCTGAGCACAGCACACAGCAGAACTGACATTGACTCATGTCTTTCCAGAAGAAATTCATACACATTCAATCACAGCCGCGTACAACAAAGACTGCAGATAGTCAGCGCAGATCACTGCAGGACAGCTGATCATCAGATACTTTAGAATACCAAGAAGGATATGGGTGTTCAAACTATCTGATCAGCCTCATTAGGGACCTTCACATCGACCAAAAAGCAACAGTCTGAACGGCACAGGGTGACCCGGCATGAGTCAGAGCGAGGTGTCAGACAAGGCGGCATCCGGTCACCATTTCTCTTCAGTATATCTGCAGAAGATATTATCAGGGAGATTATGGTGGACCTATCTAGGGTTGAAGAAGACCCTGGTGGAAATTTCTAGGCTTGGAAAAGACCCTGGTAGACCTATCTAGACTAGGAGAAGACCCTGCGAGATCCATCTAGGTTTGGAGAAGACCCTGGTGGACCTATGTAGGTTTGGAGATCATGGTAGAACTATCTAGGCTTGGAGAAGAGCCTGTCGGACCTATCTAAGCTTACAGAAGACCCTGGTGGACTTATCTAGGCTTTGAGAAGATCCTGGTGGACCTATCTCGGCTTGGGGAAGACCCTGGTGGTCTTTTGTAGGCTTTGAGAAGACTCTAGTAGACCCATCTAGGCCTGAAAAAGACACTGATGGACCTATGTAGGCTTGGAGAACACCTTGGTGGACCAATCTAAGCATGGAGAAGACCCTGGTGGACCTATCTACGCTTGGTGAAGACCTTGTTGGACCTCTCTAGGCTTGAAGAAGATCTTGGTTGACCTATTTAGGCTTGGAGAAGACCCTGGCAGACCGATCTAGATTTCGAGAAGACCCGGGTAAACCTATCTAGACTTGGAGAAGACCCTGTGGGATCTATCTAAGCATGAAGAAGACCCTGGTGGACCTATCTAGGTTTGAGGAAGACCCTGCTGGACCCATCTAGGCTTGAAGAACACACTGGTTGACCTATATAGGCTTGGAGAACACCCTCGTGGACCTATCTAAGCATGGTGAAGACCCTGGGGGACCTATCTAGGCTTGGAGAAAATCCTGGTGGACCTATCTAAGCTTGGAGAGTTTGATGGACCTATCTAGGCTTGAAGAAGACTCTGGTGGACCTATATAGGCTTACAGAAGACCCTGGTGTACTTATCTAGGCTTTGAGAAGATCATGGTGAACCTATCGTGGCTTGGGGACGACCCTGGTGGTCTTTTGTAGGCTTTGATAAGACCCTGGTGGACCTATCTAGGTTTAGAGAAGACCCGAGTAAACCTATCTAGACTTGGAGAAGACTATATGGGATCTATCTAGGTTTGGAGAAGACCCTGGTGGACCTATCTAGGTTTGGAGAAGACCCTGGTGGACCCATCTAGGCTTGGAGAAGATCATGGTGGACCTATATAGGTTTGGAGAAGACCCTGATGGACCTATCTAGGCTTACAGAAGATTCACTGGACCTATCTAGGTTTGGAGAAGATCTTTGTAGACTTATCTAAGCTTGAAGAAGATTTTGGTGAACCTATTTCGGCTTGGGGAAGAGTCTGGTGGTCCTATCTAGCCTTTGAGAACATCCTAGTAGACCCATCTAGGCTTGAAGAAGACACTGGTGGACGTATCTAGGTTTGGAGAAGACCCTGGTGGACCTATCTAGGTTTGGAGAAGATCCTGGTGGATCCATCTAGGCTTGGTGAAGACCCTGGTGGTCCTATTGTAGGCTTTTAGAAGACCCTAGTAGACCCATCTAGGCTTAAACAAGGCACTGGTGGACCTATGTAGGCTTGGAGAAAATCCTGGTGTGGAGCTATCTAGGCTGCTTCTGTCTTCCATGGTCTTCGGCTTCCCCTATAGAAGTCAATGTGAATGAGTCAAAAAATGCAGAAAACCCGCGCATTGTTTCATCTGTGTCGCTCTAATTCCTAGAATGACACATTGTAACGCTGCTCGTCCTGGTGCATGGATACAATAACGGAGGTCCCGGCACACAGCGGGGCGGAGGGAAGCGGATCCACGCTGCCTATAAAAGCGATGGAGATCTGGTGGAGGATCCTGATGGGACTCGTAATGACATTAACCTTGGAGGAGACTTTACAATAATAAGATGAAAATAGAATATTAAAGGTCTTCACACAACTCGGGGACTTTTCTTTCCATGGATTTGTTCCATTTGAGAAGGAAAGAACAAAAGCTGGAAGTCATTCGTCAATGATCAGACGGCAAAGTGGAAAAACAAGAAATCTTCTGCCTGAAACATTATGGCTGATGTGTATGGGGTCACGTTATTTGCTAAGGTTGCAAGTATCATGTAAGTGTTAATTAAATGAGGAGCAATTAGCAAATATCTCTGCTTTAAGGAAGGAAATATCTTTAAATATCTTTTTTTTAGCTCAGTTGTTCTTTCGTTTGGCCACTGGGGGCGCTGTTCTATAAGCAGTAAGGTATGGGCAGACATCTAATTCTGTGCGCCGTCTTTGGGGCGGTTTTTTTTCAGGTTTGGGGCAGATTTTTCCCATTAATTACAACAGGTGAAATCTGCAAGAATAGACATGAACGGAGAAAATACAAGGGCATCTCAATACATTAGAACATTATATATACAAGGAGAGGAGCATATATACAGGAAGGGGACATATATACAGGAGGAGGACCATACGTAAAAGGAGGAGGACCAGTTATACCAGGAAGGGAACGTATATACCAAGAAGGAGACATATATACACAAGGAGGACCATATATACCAAGAAGGGGACATATATACAAGAAGGAACTTAAAAAACAGAAAGGAGTCATATATACCAAGAAGGGGACATATATACACAAGGAGGAACATATATACCAAGAAGGGGACATATATACACAAGGAGGAACATATATACCAAGAAGGGGACATATATACACAAGGAGGAACATATATACCAAGAAGCGGACATATATACACAAGGAGGAACATATATACCAAGAAGGGGACATATATACACAAGCAAGAACATATATACCAAGAAGGGGACATATATACACAAGGAGGACCATATATACCAAGAAGGGGACATATATACGAAGAAGGAAACATATATACCAAGAAGGGGACATATATACACAAGGAGGAACATATATACCAAGAAGGGGACTTATATACACAAGGAAGAACATATATACCAAGAAGGGGACATATAGACCAAGAAGGGAACATATATACCAAGAAGGGGACATATATACACAAGGAGGACCATATATACCAAGAAGGGGACTTATATACCAAGAAGGAACATATATACCAAAAAGGGGACATATATACCAAGAAGGGGACATATATACAAAAGGAGGACCCTATATACCAAGAAGGGGACAAATATACGAAGAAGGAAACATATATACCAAGAAGGGGACATATATACACAAGGAGGAACATATATACCAAGAAGGGGACTTATAGACACAAGGAAGAACATATATACCAAGAAGGGGACATATAGACCAAGAAGGGGACATATATACACAAGGAAGAATGTGTATACCAAGAAGGGAACATATATATGCAAGAATGAACATATATACCAGGAAGAGGACATATATGAAAGAAGGACTTTAAAAACCTGGTAGAGGATATATCTACCAAGAAGGGAACATATATACCAGGAAGCAGGGCCGGCTCCAGGTTTCTGTGGGCCCCGGGCGAAAAAGTCTCAGTGGACCCCCTTTAGTACATATCATGGACTAAATATATATATATATATAGCCGCACACTTACCGCAAGCCCCATAGACAGCAAGAGCTGCTCCTGACAGTGAGCATATTACACGTTGTTAGGAGCGGGGTGTGTTTGCATTCTCTTGCGCTTTTTAAAAGTCCCCTGTAAATGCAAAATGTTGCATCTTTGTGCGTCTGAGGATTCTTGGTATATACACAAGTATCCTGAAGAGCACAAATAATGCAGACAGCTCAATGGAGCCGCACTGCCATATGGTGGCACCGCAGCCAAGCGGAGTGTCTGGCCGTCCAGATCTCTCTTTCTCCTCACCTTTCTTCTCGCTGCTCCGGTCTCCTCCGGTCGCTCTGCACATATCAGTACAGTGATGACATCGTGCCCCTCCATGCTGAGCTGCAGAATGCAGACAGCGGCAGAAGAGACTCTGGAGAAGAATGCTGCTGGCAAAGGTGGCTGGGACTATAGGAGCGGAATCCGCGGGGGGCTACCACTGGTACAACTACCTCGTACACACGCGGCTCTGCTCCATACACCTCGTACGCACGCGGCTCTGCTCCATACACCTCGTACACACGCGGCTCTGCTCCATACACCTCGTACACACGCGGCTCTGCTCCGTACACCTCGTACACACGCGGCTCCGCTCCGTACACCTCGTACCCACGCGGCTCTGCTCCATACACCTCGTACACACGCGGCTCCGCTCCGTACACTTCGTACACACTCGGCTCCGCTCCGTACACCTCGTACACACGCGGCTCTGCTCCATACACCTCGTACACACGCAGCTCTGCTCCATACACCTCGTACACACGCGGCTCCGCTCCGTACACTTCGTACACACTCGGCTCCGCTCCGTACACCTCGTACACACGCGGCTCTGCTCCATACACCTCGTACACACGCGGCTCCGCTCCGTACACCTCGTACACACGCGGCTCTGCTCCATACACCTCGTACACACGCGGCTCCGCTCCGTACACCTCGTACACACGCGGCTCTGCTCCATACACCTCGTACACACGCGGCTCCGCTCCGTACACTTCGTACACACTCGGCTCCGCTCCGTACACCTCGTACACACTCTGCTCCGCTCCGTACACCTCGTACACACTCGGCTCCGCTCCGTACACCTCGTACACACGCGGCTCCGCTCCGTACACCTCGTACACACTCGGCTCCGCTCCGTACACCTCGTACACACTCGACTCCGCTCCGTACACCTCGTACAACTCGGACTAGCTCCGTACACCTCGTACACACCGGCTCCGCTCCGTACACCTCGTACACACTCGGCTCCGCTCCGTACACCTCGTACACACGCGGCTCCGCTCCGTACACCTCGTACACACTCGGCTCCGCTCCGTACACCTCGTACACACTCGGCTCCGCTCCGTACACCTCGTACACACGCGGCTCCGCTCCGTACACCTCGTACACACGCGGCTCTGCTCCTACACCTCGTACACACCGGCTCCGCTCCGTACACCTCGTACACACTCGGCTCCGCTCCATACACCTCGTACACACCGGCTCCGCTCCGTACACCTCGTACACACTCGCGCTCCGCTCCGTACACCTCGTACACACCGGCTCCGCTCCGTACACCTCGTACACACTCGGCTCCGCTCCGTACACCTCGTACACACCGGCTCCGCTCCGTACACCTCGTACACACTCGGCTCCGCTCCGTACACCTCGTACACACTCGGCTCGCTCCTACACCTCGTACACACTCGACTCGCTCCGTACACCTCGTACACACTGCGGCTCCGCTCCGTACACCTCGTACACACTCGGCTCCGCTCCGTACAACTCGTACACACGCGGCTCCGCTCCGTACACCTCGTACACACTCGGCTCCGCTCCGTACACCTCGTACACACTCGCTCCGCTCCGTACACCTCGTACACACTGCGGACTCGCTCCGTACACCTCGTACACACTCGGCTCGCTCCGTACACCTCGTACACACTCGGCTCGCTCCGTACACCTCGTACACACTGGCTCCGCTCCGTACACCTCGTACACACTCGGCTCCGCTCCGTACACCTCGTACACACTCGGCTCCGCTCCGTACACCTCGTACACACTCGGCTCGCTCCGTACACCTCGTACCACATCGGCTCCGCTCCGTACACCTCGTACACACTCGGCTCCGCTCCGTACACCTCGTACACACTCGCTCCGCTCCGTACACCTCGTACACACTCGGCTCCGCTCCGTACACCTCGTACACACTCGGCTCCGCTCCGTACACCTCGTACACACTCGGCTCTGCTCCGTACACCTCGTACACTCGGCTCCGCTCCGTACACCTCGTACACACTCGGCTCTCGCTCCGTACACCTCGTACACACTCGGCTCGCTCCGTACACACTCGTGACACTACACTCGGCTCCGCTCCGTTACACCTCGTACACACTCGGCTCGCTCCGTACACCTCGTACACACGCGGCTCGCTCCGTACACCTCGTACACACTCGGCTCCGCTCCGTACACCTCGTACACACTCGGCTCCGCTCCGTACACCTCGTACACACTCGCTCTGCTCCGTACACCTCGTACACACGCTCTGCTCCTACACCTCGTACACACTCGCTCCTCCCTCGTACACACTCGTACACACTCGGCTCTGCTCCGTACACCTCGTACACGGCAGCTCGTACCCGTACGCCGCGCTCCGCTACCTCGTACACACTCGGACCACCGCTCCCTCCGTACACCTCGTACCACCGGCTCCGCTCCGTACACCTCGTACCATCGGCTCCGCTCGTACACCTCGTACCACCGGCTCTGCTCCATACACCTCGTACACACTCGGCTCCGTACACTCGTACACACTCGGCTCGTACACCTCGTACACTCGGCTCCGCTCTGTACACCTCGTACACACTCGGCTCTGCTCCATACACCTCGTACACACTCGGGCTCCGCTCCGTACACCTCGTACCACTCGGCTCCGCTCCGTACACCTCGTACACACGCGGGCTCCGCTCCGTACACCTCGTACATACTCGGCTCCGCTCCGTACACCTCGTACACACGCGGCTCTGCTCCGTACACCTCGTACACACTCGGCTCTGCTCCGTACACCTCGTACACACTCGGCTCTGCTCGTACACCTCGTACACTCGGCTCTGCTCCGTACAGCTCGTACACACTCGGCTCTGCTCCGTACACTCGTACACACTCGGCTCTGCTCCGTACACCTCGTACACACTCGGCTCCGCTCCGTACACCTCGTACACACTCGGCTCCGCTCCGTACACCTCGTACACACTCGGCTTGCTCCGTACACCTCGTACACACTCGGCTCTGCTCCGTACACCTCGTACACACTCGGCTCCGCTCTGTACACCTCGTACACACTCGGACTCTGCTCCGTACACCTCGTACACACAGCTCTGCTCCGTACACCTCATACACACTCGGCTCCCCTCTGTACACCTCGTACACACTCGGCTCCGCTCTGTACACCTCGTACACACTCGGCTCTGCTCCGTACACCTCGTACACACTCGGCTCCGTCCGTACACCTCGTACACATCGGCTCCGCTCCGTACACCTCGTACACACTGGCTCTGCTCCGTACACCTGTACACACTCGGCTCCGCTCCTACACTCGTACACACTCGGTCCGCTCCGTACACCTCGTACACACTCGGCTCGCTCCGTACACCTCGTACACACGGCTCGCTCCGTACACCTCGTACACACTCGGCTCGCTCCGTACACCTCGTACACACTCGGCTCCGCTCCGTACACCTCGTACACACTCGGCTCCGCTCCGTACACCTCGTACACACTCGGCTCGCTCCGTACACCTCGTACACACTCGGCTCGCTCCGTACACCTCGTACACACTCGGCTCCGCTCCGTACACCTCGTACACACTCGGCTCGCTCCGTACACCTCGTACAACTCGGCTCCGCTCCGTACACCTCGTACACACTGGCTCGCTCCGTACACCTCGTACACACTCGGCTCGCTCCGTACACCTCGTACACACTCGCTCCGCTCCGTACACCTCGTACACACGCGGCTCGCTCCGTACACCTCGTACACACTCGGCTCCGCTCCGTACACCTCGTACACACTGGCTCCGCTCCGTACACCTCGTACACACTCGGCTCCGCTCCTACACCTCGTACACACTGGCTCGCTCCGTACACCTCTACACTGCAGCTCGCTCCGTACACCTCGTACACACTCGGCTCCGTACACTCGTACACTGCTCGCTCCGTACACCTCGTACACCGGCTCCGCTCCGTACACCTCGTACACACGGGCTCCGCTCCGTACACCTCGTACACACCGGCTCCGCTCCGTACACCTCGTACACACTCGGCTCCGCTCCGTACACCTCGTACACACTCGGCTCGCTCCGTACACCTCGTACACACTCGGCTCGCTCCGTACACCTCGTACACACTCGGCTCCGCTCGTACACCTCGTACACACTCGGGCTCCGCTCCGTACACCTCGTACACACTGGCTCCGCTCCGTACACCTCGTACACACTGGGCTCCGCTCCGTACACCTCGTACACACTGGGCTCCGCTCCGTACACCTCGTACACACTGGGCTCGCTCCGTACACCTCGTACACACTGGCTCCGCTCCGTACACCTCGTACAACTGGGCTCCGCTCCGTACACCTCGTACACACGGGCTCCGCTCCGTACACCTCGTACACACTCGGCTCCGCTCCGTACACCTCGTACACACTCGGCTCCGCTCGTTACACCTCGTACCTTTCACACTGGGCTCCGCTCCGTACACCTCAGTACACACTCAGCTACGCTCCGTACACCTCGTACACACTCGGCTCCGCTCCGTACACCTCGTACACACGCGGCTCCGCTCCGTACACCTCGTACACACTCGGCTCCGCTCCGTACACCTCGTACACACTCGGCTCCGCTCCGTACACCTCGTACACACTCGGCTCCGCTCCGTACACCTCGTACACACTGGGCTCCCCTCCGTACATACGGCTCCGCTCCGTAGACCTCGTACACACTCGGCTCCGCTCCGTACACCTCGTACACACACGGCTCTGCTCCGTACACCTCGTACACACTCGGCTCCGCTCCGTACACCTCGTACACACTGGGCTCCGCTCCGTACACCTCGTACACACTGGGCTCCGCTCCGTACACCTCGTACACACTCGGCTCTGCTCCGTACACCTCGTACACACTCGGCTCCGCTCCGTACACCTCGTACACTCTGCTCCGCTCCGTACACCTCGTACACACTCGCCTCTGCTCCGTACACCTCGTACACACTCGGCTCTGCTCCGTACACCTCGTACACACTCGGCTCTGCTCCGTACACCTCGTACACACTCGGCTCCGCTCCGTACACCTCGTACACACTCGGCTCCGCTCCGTACACCTCGTACACACTCGGCTCCGCTCCGTACACCTCGTACACACTCGGCTCTGCTCCGTACACCTCGTACACACTCGGCTCTGCTACATTCACACTCTAAATCCCTCCTGTCCCCACACAAACTTCACCTAATTGAGCATCATGATGGGCAGCACAGCAGAGTCCTGCATACACTGATCCTGAGGAGCTGATCATGTGACCCCTGACTCCTCCCCTCCATGTGACATCATCACAGGTCCTGTCAGCCCAGAGTGTGCTGCTCTGTCGGCTCCCATGGAGGGGGAAGGAGGGAGACCTCCGCTGCTGCAGGAGGCTGAAAATGACCCCCCAGCTGCCCCCTGGATATGGCCCTGGCTGTGGGGGCAGTGTGCTCAGGGGCCCCTGAGGCTAGGGTCACACTTGTGTTGTGACCCTAGCCTGACGTAAGTATTTTTGGCTGCAGCGCAGAGCATTTAATGCTATGCGCTGGAGCCCATAGAAACTCGATGTTTACCTTGCCAACCACTGGTTGGCAATGTAAACATCGGGTTTCTATGGGCTCCGTTGCTGGCAGCGCATAGCATTAAACGCTCTGCTCTGCAGCCGAAAATACTTGCGTCAGGCTAGGGTCACAACACAAGTGTGACCCTAGCCCTCAGGGGCCCGGTGGCCCCCTCCAAGCAGTCGGCCCCGGCACTTGCCTGGGTGCACCGGGTGCTGACACCGGGCCTGCCAGGAAGGGGACATATATGCAAGAAGGAACTTAAAAACCAGGAAGGGGATATACATATCAAGAAGGGGACATATATACACAAGGTGGAACAAATATACTAGGATGGAGACATATATATGCAAGGAAGAACATATATACCAGGAAGGGGACATATATACCAGGAAGGGGACATATATACCAGGAAGGGGAGATATATACCAGGAAGGGGACATATATATGCAAGGAAGAACATATATACCAGGAAGGGGACATATATACACAAGGAGGACCATATATACGAGGAAGGGAACATATATACCAAGAAGGGGACATATATACACAAGGAGGATCATATATACCATATATAGACCATTGCATGACTATGTCTATAACTACTCCCTGAATACTGTGAATTCTACTGGTACTGATGCTGGATTACCTGACCACCCTGTTGCCTCTCATTCTGTAAGTAGTGACTGTGTCACAACCTAGCTTTTGTACCGTGCTCTGTTTCATCGCTGAATCGTCATCATAATCTCCTGGAAAACCCCGACCCTGGGCCGTTGCATGACTATGTCTCTATCTACTCCCTGAATAATGTGTGAATTCTCCTGGAACTGACCCCGGATTACCTGACCACCCTGTTGCCTCTAGTCCGATAAGTAGTGACTGTGTCACAACCTAGTTTTTGTATCACGATCTGTTTAAGCCTCTGTTTCATCCCTGAATTCTCGTCATGATCTCCTGGAAAACCTGACCCTGGACTATTGTATGACTACATCACTATCTACTCGCTGAATACTGCAAATTTTCCTTGAAGTGACCCTGGTGTCACGCGCTTAGATTGCGCTGACTCTGTTGGATGCTGCTGTGTGTGTTTATGTTTGCATTTCTTCAGGAGCTGCATGAGGTTCGGGTGTGAAGGTCTTGTGCTCAGCTGCTAGTTCATGTGAGGCTTGGGTGTGACTCACCTGCAATCCCCTCCCCCTGGCCTTTAAATAGCCTTCCCTGTCCTCTGTCAGATGCCGTAGTTACAGTTATTTACTCTTGGTCTCTGTGCTGTGAAGTTGCTTTGCTGCTGGGCTGAAGTTCTTCCAGGAATTCCCTTGCCTTGGGAGTAGCTGTGGATCCTGATCCGTGGGTAGAGGTAGGGGCCCTCAGTCTAGGGCTAATCAGGAGCTTAAGGTGAAAGGGTGGTGACTCGGACCTCCTCACCATCAGAGGTACCTCTGAGATCAGGGCAAGCCAAGGACCCCCAGTTCCAGGGTCAGATTCGCCCCCCTTGATTCCCTTTGCCCATCACACCATCCAGTCACCTGATTTCCTCACCTCTCAAGTGTAACACCTGGACTGTTATATGACCACATCTCTGTTTACTCCCTGATTACAGCAAACTCTTCTGGATCTGACCCTCGTTAACCTGACCGCCCTGTTGTCTCTAGTCCTGTAAGTAGCAACTGTGTCACAACCCAGTTTTCTGAGCCAGCCTGCTCCCGCCACTCCGATCCCGCGTCCCGCCCGCTGCGTCCCGGGTCCCGATATAAATCAAGTTAGTGCGCGGCCGCTCTCACTGTGGGGGCGGCTTTAAACTGGGACTAAGCCACCGGCCTGGGGGGCAAATGCCTCCCTGCCACCTGCGCCAATCCGCCCCTGGTCATCTCTTTAATCCTCTGTTTCATCCCTGAGTCCTCATCATTATTTCCTGGAAAACCTGACCTTGGACTACGTCTCTATCTACTCCCTGAATACTGCGAATTCTCCTGGAACAGAACCTGATTAACTGACCGCCCTGTTGCCTAAAATGCCGCCATAGCAGTATATATAGGAAATATGAAGGATCTGTTTAGCGTTGTTATTGTTGACGTTGCCCATCTGAAGTCACGGTCCCTGGATAATAAATCCATCAACGTCGTGTCTACTCCCTGAATATGTCGGCATTACAGAAAATCCCATGTCTCGTGCCTGTTTATGATGCGCTTCCCATCCACCATGTATTCTCCAATTTACCCGCAGCCATGTGCTCCCCCCCCCCTGCCCTATGACACCATGTCTCTTGACTTATTTGGATAGGACGCAGTTATTAGGGACGCAGACAGGGCACTTCCTGACCCTTAACTGTCGCCAGTCATATGTTGGGTGACAGACGGGAAATGCCCCCTGCCATTTATTCCTATTGTAAGTTGCTTGCACAATTATATCCCAAAAATATCTGTCTCTCTGCTTCCTGCCGGGGCGCATGTTCAGACCAGCAACGTGTCCCGAACCGCTGCAGGGCCCCCATCGTGTAGGGCCGCGGGCGCGCGGTGGGGTCCCTGATACGGTGGTGCTGTGAGGTCATTTATTGGATATTTCTATGTGTCTACATCTCTGGCGCTGCTCCGTCGCTCCCTTGCACCGGTCACCTGCCATTGTTTGCTAGGTGCCATATTGTTTACATTGGGTGTAAATTTAGTTTTTCGCCTTTCATCTGGTGGACGTGTGAACCCCCCGCCGCTACGTCATTCTTTATTGTCTTGTTGCTATAAGACGGGCGTAAGAAAATATACAGAAAAATATTGTTTGGGTTCCTTTTTTTATTATTATTATATACTCATTTATTTTCTCCCAAGTCTGGGAAAACGGTGAAAATACAAAAAAGATTGTATGGGTCATAAGTATTGGGACACCTAAAGCAAAGGCATTAAGGTGGAGCGGATCCCACTATAACGGCTCCTGCTCTTCGGGGATGGATTCCCTACAAGGTTTCGAAGGTGTCTGTGGGGATTTGTGCCCGTTTGTGAGGTGTCGGGGACTAACATGGTATTAATCGTCCTCCATTATCTGGACAGGGGGGGGACAATGCAGTCAGGGGGTAACGTCCCCATTCACCAAACTCAGACTCCTCCATCAGACACAAATAGAGAAGTGTGATCCTTCACTGCACAGAATACGTCTCCTCCAGAGTTCAGGTATAGAGAACCAGAACCAGCATCAGTACAGGAATACAGGAAATAAATTACAATCAGTTCAAGAATACAGCACCAAAACCAACATCAGTACAGAAATACAGTGCCAGAAAAATCATCAGTACAAGAATACAGCACCAAAACCAACATCAGTACAAGAATACAGCACCAAAACCAACATCAGTACAGAAATACAGTGCCAGAAACATCATCAGTACAAGAATACAGCACCAAAACCAACATCAGTACAGAAATACAGTGCCAGAAAAATCATCAGTACAAGAATACAGCACCAAAACCAACATCAGTACAAGAATACAGCACCAAAACCAACATCAGTACAGAAATACAGTGCCAGAAACATCATCAGTACAAGAATACAGCACCAAAACCAACATCAGTACAGGAATACAGTGCCAGAAACATCATCAGTACAAGAATACAGCACCAAAACCAACATCAGTACAGAAATACAGTGCCAGAAACATCATCAGTACAAGAATGCAGCACCACAACCACCATCGGTACAGGAATACAGTACCAGAACCAGCATCAGCACATGAATACAGTACCAGAACCACCATCAGTACAGGAATAAAGCACCAAAACTATCATGAGTACAGGAATACAGTACCAGAACCACCATCAGTACAGGAATACAGGAAATAAACTACAATCAGTACAAGAATACAGCACCACAACCACCATTGGTACAAGAATACAGTACCAGAAACATCATCAGTACAAGAATACAGCACCAAAACCATCAGCAGCAGTGGCGTAACAACCACGGTCGCAGGGGGTCACAAGTGCGACCATGTCCAGAGGTACAGGGGCCCGGCGCCCACTGACCCCTGCATCTGCTGAGGACGCACATCCATGTCACTGCTCAGCGGTGTGCCCGGCCAGTCCTCAGGCGGCTGATCACAGCCACCTGATGAATGGCAGGCACTGTAACTTAAAAATTCCCGCGGCTGCTGTGTGCAGCACTGTGACCTCTTCACAGGCAGAACAGAGCTGCCGGCGGGAGCGGTGAGCGGGAGCTCCATTCAGGAGCTGAGTAACATTTACAGCTTCCAGAGGGGAATAGGGTAGGGGAGAGTGTGTGTCTGTGTGTGTGGGGAGGAGGGCTGTACTGGGAGCAGTGTGTCTGTGTGAGGGGGGGGGGGGGCTGCAGCTGCCCGGCATTGTGCTTGGTGATGTACAGCTGCAGCTGCTCAGCATTGTGCTTAGTAATGTACGGCTACAGCTGCTCGGCATTGTGCTTAGTAATGTACAGCTACAGCTGCGCAGCATTGTGCTTGGTGATGTACGTCTGCAGCTGCTCGGCATTGTGCTTGGTGATGTACGGCTGCAGCTGCTCTGCATTATGCTTGGTGATGTTACAGCTGCAGCTGCTCGGCATTGTGCTTAGAGATGTACGGCTACAGCTGCTCAGCATTGTGCCTAGTGATGTACGGCTGCAGCTGCTCAGCATTGTGCTTGGTGATGTACGGCTGCAGCTGCTCGGCATTGTGCTTAGAGATGTACGGCTACAGCTGCTCAGCATTGTGCCTGGTGATGTATGGCTGCAGCTGCCCGGCATTGTGCTTGGTGATGTAAGGCTGCAGCTGCTCAACATTGTGCCTGGTCATGTACGGCTGCAGCTTCTCAGCATTGTGCTTGGTGATGTACGGCTGCAGCTGCTCAGCATTGTGCCTGGTGATGTACGGCTGCAGCTGCTCGGCATTGTGCTTGGTGATGTACAGCTGCAGCTGCCCGGCATTGTGCTTAGTGATGTACGTCTGCAGCTGCTCGGCATTGTGTTTAGTGATGTACAGCTGCAGCTGCTCGGCATTGTGTTTGGTGATGTACAGCTGCAGCCTCCCGACATTGTGCTTGGTGATCTGCAGCTGCTTGGCATTATGCTTGGTGATGTACGGCTGCAGCTGCTCAGCATTGTGCTTAGTGTTGTACGGCTACAGCTGCTCAGCATTGTGCCTGGGGATGTATGGCTGCAGCTGCCCGGCATTGTGCTTGGTGATGTACGGCTGCAGCTGCTCAGCATTGTGCCTGGTCATGTACGGCTGTAGCTGCTCGGCATTGTGCTTGGTGATGTACAGCTGCAGCTGCCCGGCATTGTGCTTAGTGATGTACGGCTGCAGCTGTTCGGCATTGTGTTTAGTGATGTACAGCTGCAGCTGCTCGGCATTGTGTTTGGTGATGTACAGCTCAAGCTGCTCGGCATTGTGCTTGGTGATGTACGGCTACAGCTGCTCAGCATTGTGCTTAGTGATGTACGGCTGCAGCTGCTCGGTATTGTGCTTGGTGATGTATGGCTGCAGCTGCTCGGCATTGTGCTTGGTGATGTACGGCTGCAGCTGCCCGGCATTGTGCTTGGTGATGTACGGCTAAAACTGCTCAGCATTGTGCCTGGTGATGTACGGGTGCAGCTGCTCGGCATTGTGCTTGGTGATGTACAGCTGCAGCTGCCCGGCATTGTGCTTAGTGATGTACATCTGCAGGTGCTCGGCATTGTGTTTAGTGATATACAGCTGCCGCTGCTTGGCATTGTGTTTGGTGATGTACAGCTGCAGCTGCTCGGCATTGTGCTTGGTAATGTACGGCTGTAGCTGCTTGGTATTGTGCTTGGTGATGTACGGCTGCAGCTGCTCGGCATTGTGCTTGGTGATGTATGGCTGCAGCTGCTCGGTATTGTGCTTGGTGATGTATGGCTGCAGCTGCTCGGCATTGTGCTTGGTGATGTATGGCTGCAGCTGCTCGGTATTGTGCTTGGTGATGTACGGCTGCAGCTGCTCAGCATTGAGCTTGGTGATGTACGGCTGCAGCTGCTCGGCATTGTGCTTGGTGATGTACGGCTGCAGCTGCTCGGCATTGTGCTTGGGGATGTACGGCTGCAGCTGCTCGGTATTGTGCTTGCTGATGAACGGCTGCAGCTGCTCAGCATTGTGCTTGGTGATGTACGGATGCAGCTGCTCGGCATTGTGCTTGATGTACGGCTGCAGCTGCTCGGCATTGTGCTTGGTGATGTACGGCTGCAGCTGTTCAGCATTGTGCTTGATGTATGGCTGCAGCTGCTCGGCATTGTGCTTGATGTACGGCTGCAGCTGCTCGGCATTGTGCTTGGTGATGTACGGCTGCAGCTGTTCAGCATTGTGCTTGATGTATGGCTGCAGCTGCTCGGCATTGTGCTTGATGTACGGCTGCAGCTGCTCGGCATTGTGCTTGGTGATGTACGGCTGCAGCTGCTCGGTATTGTGCTTGGTGATGTTCGGCTGCAGCTGCTCGGCATTGTACTTGGTGATGTACGGCTGCAGCTGCTCGGCATTGTGCTTGGTGATGTACGGCTGCAGCTGTTCGGCATTGTGCTTGGTGATGTACGGCTGCAGCTGTTCGGCATTGTGCTTGGTGATGTACGGCTGCAGCTGTTCGGCATTGTGCTTGGTGATGTACGGCTGCAGCTGTTCAGCATTGGGCTTGGTGATGTACGGCTGCAGCTGCTCGGCATTGTAGCTCCCAGTGGGTGCAGTGTTTGTGCTGATGTTACAGAGAAGGTCTGGACTCCGCAGTTATGGGGTCAGCAGAGCGGTGGGGAGAGTTCTGTCCTCTGCTCCTCAGCACTCGGCCTCCCGCTCTGTAACATTACAAGGACTGAGTTCCTGCAGTTTTTTTGCACTTCTCAATAATATCAGTCACAGGTGATGGGGAAGATTTAGCAGGAAGAAATGTGATGAAGGGACTTGTTATTATCTCAGAAAATTAAACTAAGGAGGACGAAGGGTTAAACACCGCGCTGCTGTATTCCACCAGACATCAAAGGGGGAATATAATATTGATTTATTAGTCAACACGTTTCAGGGCTCCCTGATGGCAATATGATATTGATTTGTCCTGAGGAAGGGGCCAGGGAGCCCTGAAACACGTTGACTAATTAATCAATATTATATTCCCCCTTTGATGTCTGGTGGAATACGCAGCGCGGTGTTTAACCTTTCATCCTCCCTCCTCTATATGCTCCACGCGGGGACTGCAGCAGCCGTGATCTGCTTTTATAGTGGTTGTGACTCTCACAACCACACAAGGTGAAGCCTCGGATACCTATTTAGGTCATATTGTATCTCTCAGACCCTTCATCCTCCCTACTTTAAATGACCTTTGGGTTTTCATTAATCATCAACATTAACAGAAATAAACCCATGACATAGATCCCTCTGTGTGTAATGACTCTATATAATAGATGTGGTCACTTTATGGATTGAATTACCGATATAAAGTCACTTTATGATGATCTTCTCATTCATTGTGAGGCTCCTGTGTTCTTTCCCTGGACAGTGATTTCATAGATATTCTCTGTTTTATTATAGATTATATTATCTCTCCTACATACAATATATAATGACACAATGCAGAGCGTCCCTGCCAATCATTATATCTTCTCTGCCACAGATCCAGGAAATCCTCTTCACAGTTCTGACTTGGTTCAATACAATAAAACAATATCCTATTATATATTTGAAAATATTCTTTACATATTATTTACAACTTCAAGTTGCTCAACCTATTTGGACCAACTGATATGGAGAAATCCATTACAAGCAGAAGGCAGGAGAAACTGTGGCATACATTCCATAGGATAGGCTATATACATGTTTTATAATACAATGAGATTGATGTTTAATTTACATAGGCTAAACTGAAACTGCTGTATACATCACATAGGAGACACTGAGACATAGCTGTATACATCACATAGGAAACCCTGACACTGCTGTATTCATCACATAGGATACACCAAGACTACTGTATACATTACAGGATAAACTAAGACTGCTGTATACATCACATACGATACACTTAGACTGCTGTATACATCATATAGGATACACTGAGACTCTACTGTATACATCATATAAGATACACTGAGATGGCTGTATACATCACATAGGAAACAAAGACTGCTGTATACATGACATAGGATTCACCAAGACTGATGTATACACCACATAGGATACAATGACACATCTTTATACATCACATATGGTACAGAGAGTGCTGTATGCATCATATAGGATACACTGAAACTACTGTATGCATCACATAGGATACAATAAGACTGATGTATACATCATAAAGGATACACTGAGACTGCTGTATACATCACAGAGGGTACACAAAAACTGCTGTATACATCACATAGGATACACTGAGACTGCTGAATACATCACATAAGAGACAGAGACTTTGCTGTATACATCACATAGGATACACTAACTCTGCTCTATATATAATATGGAATCCACTGAGACTGCTGTATACATCATAAAGGATACACTGAGACTGCTGTATAATCACATAAAACACTGAGACTGCTGTATACATCATATAGGATGCACTGAGACTGCTGTATATATCAGATAGGATAGAATGAGATTCAGCTATGTACATCACAGAGGAGACACTGAGACATAGCTGTATACATCACATAGGATACACAGACACCGCTGTATACATGACATAGGATACACCAAGACTGATGTATACATCTCAAAGGATACACTGAAACTGCTGTATGCATCACATATGGTATAGAGACTGCTGTATGCATCATATAGAATACACTGAAACTACTGTATGCATCACATAGGATACATTGAGACTGCTGTATACATCACATAGGTTATACTGAGACTCCTGTATATATCACATAGGATACACTGAGACTGCTGTATGCATGACATAGCATACATTGAGACTGCTGTATGCATCATATAGGATACACTGAGACTACTGTATGCATCACATAGGATACACTGAGACTGCTGTATGCATTACATAGGATGCATTGAGACTGCTGTAAGTTGCATATGTTACACTGAGACTGTTGTATGTACATCATATAGGATACACTAAGACTCTGCTGTATACATCACATTGGACACACAGACTGCTATATACATAACAAAGGATACATTAAGCCTATTGTATAAACATCATATAGGAGACACTGGATTCTGCTGTATACATCACATAATACAGACTGAGATTCTGTGGTATGCATCACATCGTTAACACTGAAACTCTGCTGTATACATCACATAGGAGACACTGAGAATCTGCTGTATACATCACATAGGAGACACTGAGAATCTGCTGTATACATCACATAGGAGACACTGAAGTGTGACTCAGGGTTCAGCAGTTCTGTCACTGATCCTTCAGACAGAAATGGTGAACCATGAGATTCCTTCCCACCACAAAGCCAGGGGCATCATGGCTATATAGTAAGTATGCATTAGGAGAAGCAAAGCAAAGCATAGGGGGAGAAAGAAATAAAATAATAGACAACTCAAGAAAAGCAAAAAAGAGAAGCGCTAAGTACAAAAGGTCATTTTCACTTCCTCTTCCTAAATGTTAACAATATGAACCTTTATTGTGAAGCAAATAGAAAAGCCGAGACCAAACTAATAGAAGCATTGGGACATTGCTCTGTTAGGCCAAAATCTGGCCCTGGGATTCAATCCATATGACCTACATGCAGGGGCTGGCGGGCCCAGGGGGCAGGGGGGCAAATGCCCCCCAAGCCAGTGTTCAAGCAGCAGTGTTGGGGCTGTCCGGCCATCTGTCATGCTGGTCTGGGAGGCTGCTCTGCCCCTGAAGCTCACCGCTCATGGGCCAATGCTGTGCAATTGCCCCCCAGGCCGAAATTTGCCAGCCAGCCCTTGCCAGCATGATAACCAATGGTGCCATGAGACGGCCGCTTGCCTTTTGATGTGTGCGGCCATCTCTAATACTGCAGGCGGTCGGCCGGCCCTTTACAACTGCTGGGAGGGCGGCCCGGGGGGCAAATGCATCCCTGCCCCCTGGCCCAGACATTAGCTCTGCTGCTGTGACCTGGGGATATGGCAGTATTTGGTATATAGGTTATCTCCAGATCACAGCAGTCGTGTCCTCCTTCACATGCTCCCTCCAGGGGCTGGCAAACTACGGCCTGGGGGGCAATCACACAGCAGTGTCCCATGATCAGTGAGCTTCAAGGGCAGAGCGCCCACCCAGACCAACATGACAGATGGCCCCAAAACTGCTGCTTGACCTGTGGCCTGGGGAGCATTTGCCCCCCTGCCCCTTGTACCAGTCTGCCCCTGCTTCTCTCGAACTTTAAGCTGGTTTCACACCTCCCTGCATACGCCTGGACCCCCGCGTAACGTTTTTACCATGGGTCCCAATTGTCTTTTTCTATAGGCCAAAGGGACTTTTGGGGCCCCCCCTAGGTTCGAGGGTCCGGGTGCAATTGTCCCACCGAGCCAAAACAGCGACAAAGTCCAGGCAAGTCTACCATCAATCAGATGACGGTAACATCATCCGCATTCCGGACGACGCTGTTCACATTGTTACATTGTATCACTTGATCCATCTGGGTTCCATTGTGGTGTCAGGTCCATACGAATAACTGAGCGACACTTCAAAGGCAGCGACAAAAACCCCGAGTCCACCCTGGATGGGGGGGCCGTCAGTCCTCTTCACCACGCCTTCTGGACGTGTGCTAGGAGGAGGGGGGTCTGTTTTTCTGGTATTCGGGCTCCTTAGAGAATTTCTTTACTTGTGTAAAAGGCATTTCCTCCTCGGTGATATCCAGCTGCATAAGACCTCCCCAGTCCCCGTCGGTTTCCTGGACCGAGCTCATCACAGAGTCCCTGTTGTCCGAGCGGTGCAGAACCATCCGGACAGCCGTCCACTCCTCATCTCTTCTTCCTCTTCTTCCTCTTCTTCTCTATAAACAGTCGGTCTTCTCAGGAGGGACGAAATCTGGATTTCCGTCACCGTCTGACCCATCCGAGCCCCGTGTCCCCCCGTCCGGCCGCGATCTCGCTTTGGCGATTGCTCGGAGCTTTGTCTGAGCCGGCGCTCCTGGACACCGGCTAAGAAAGGACCTCAACCAAGAAGAAGAGGAGACGACCCACAAAGATGAAGGTTCTGCAGATGATTCTTCTTGTTCTTGGTCTCCGAATGGGACGTTCAAGTAAGTCCATGACATGAGTAATGCCTATTATTATGGCCGGTGGTGGCCGGAGCTGGAGCTTCCTTCAACTGTGGCCCTAGAGTTCACTTCACTGCCTGAACTAAACTAAATATCTTGCCAATTGGGAAGAGGCTTGTTAGGCCACCAGTCCAAGGATGCAAAGTTAATTCTCGGTGGTAGGGACCCAGTAAGAGATACACCTTGAACGTTTGGTCTTGGGTAGGGACACCTGTAAGGAGATACACCTTGAAGTTTGGTTTGGGTAGGGACCCAGTAAGGAGATACACTTGAAGTTTGGTTTGGTAGGGACCCTGTAACAGATACACCTTGAAGCTTGGTCTTGGGTAGGGACCCTGTAAGGAGATACACCTTGAAGTTGGTCTTGGGTAGGGACCTGTAAGGAGATACACCTGAAGTTTAGTTTGGGTAGGGACCCAGTAAGGAGATACACCTTGACGTTTGGTCTTGGGTAGGGACCCAGTAAGGAGATACACCTTGACGTTTGGTCTTGGGTAGGGACCCAGTAAGGAGATACACCTTGAAGTTTGGTCTTGGGTAGGGACCCAGTAAGGAGATACACTTGAAGTTTGGTCTTGGGTAGGGACCCAGTAGGAGATACCCTTGACGTTTGGTCTTGGGTAGGGACCCAGTAAGGAGATACACTTTGAAGTTTGGTCTTGGGTAGGGACCCTGTAAGGAGATACACCTTGAAGTTTGGTCTTTGGGTAGGGACCCAGTAAGGAGATACACTTGACGTTTGGTCTTGGGTAGGGACCCAGTAAGGAGATACACCTTGACGTTTGGTCTTGGGTAGCGGACCCAACTTAAGAGATACCTTTGAGTTTGGTCCTTGGGTAGGACCATTAGAGATTTCTCCTTGAGTTTAGCCTTGGTAGGGACCAGTAAGATACACTTTTGAGTTTGGTCTTGGTAGGGACCCATAGAGATACCTTGAGTTTGCTTTGTAGGGACCAGTAGAGATACGCCTTAAGTTTAGCTTGGTAGGGACCCAGTAAAGAGATACGCCTTGACGTTTGGCTCTCGGCTCACTTAAACTGGCCTTTTTTATGCCAAGTATCTACATTTTTCATTGTTTCTTAGCATAATGCATGTTATATCCTAACCCATAATTGGTGTTTTGTAACCTAGAGACAGGCATTAACTTATGTAGGACCCAGTAAAGGATACGCCTTGACATTGGCTACTATGCTTTTTTATGCCCAGTATACATTTTCTTGATTTTCCTTAGCAGTATGCATGTCATATTCTACATTCATTGTTTGCATCCGTTAGTATTTCAGAGCGCAGCTGTCTCTTTATTACAGTATATGCTATGTTCATTATGCTCCTATTCACACTTGCAGATAAGGAAGGGTAATCAGTTTTCTTATTTAGATTACGGGACATGCCTTGTTACTGTGCTCTCCTCCCCATTAGCTGTTCTCTATTCGCAGGTCCATATAGTGGTGTTTTTTTAACCCAGAGACATTAGCTCAGGTAGAGACCCAGTGCAAAGATACGCCTTGACATCGGCTACTAGGCTTTTTTATATGCCAAGTATCTAAACTTTTTCATGCATTTCCTTAGCAGTAATGCATGTTCATATTCCTATATTCATTGTTTGCAAGGCTTAGCATTTCAGAAAGCAATTGTGTCTTTATTATACCCCTGGTGGTGACATATGCACTCACTTTGCTGACTCCACTTAATGGGGTTACCAGCCTACTTTTCCACTATATACTGTATTCACTCTTATATAGCCAGGTACCTTAATAATATGGCATATTAATATGCTCCTGAGCCAAACAGCTTACAATCTACTCTACATCTTGTGACTATATTCATCCCATCTCTATTCATCTAAATTCTCGAAGTCAACTTAGCTTTATGTGTTGTCTACTGTGGTTGGGTTGAGTTGAATGGGGTTGGGTTGAGTTGGGTTGGGTTGGGTTGAGTTGGGTTGAGTCGGGTTGGGTAGGGTCGGGTAGGGTTAAGTTGGGTTGCGTTGAGTTGGATTGGGTTGGGTTGGGTAGGGTTGCATTGAGTTGGGTTGGGTAGGGTTGGGTCAGGTTGAGTTGGGTTGGGTAGGGTTGCATTGAGTTGGGTTGGGTAGGGTTGGGTAGGGTTGTGTTGGGTAAGGTACCTTTACCCGGCACGACGTTGGAACGATGTCTGCTAAGATCTCGTGGGCGCGCGGTCTTTTTTGACATCATTTCAACATCTCTGGTGAGTTGTCACACGTCTAGATATCGTGGACAACTCACCAACGATGTTGTGAGCAGGAATCGTTTGCCAACCCAGCAAACTAACCCTGCTCATTGCTGTGAATGGGCGAAGTCGTCCAGGACGTCGTTATCGCGGTGTCACACAGAACGATGCTACCAGATCGCTTGGATGACATCTTCAGGTTTTAGAACATGTTCATAAACCAGGCAACTCCAACTTGACTAATTATCGTAGTTGCATCGTTCGGTTACACGCAACGACGCACTAATGATGTTGTTTCAACATCGTTGTACACGTCACTTTTGAGCGATGTCGGGCACAATGTTGTGCCGTGTAAAGGTACCTTAGGGTTGAGTTGGGTTGGGTTGAGTTGGGTTGGGTTGAGTTGGGTTGGGTTGAGTTTGGTTGGGTAGGGTTGTGTACTGTTGAATTGGGTTGGGTTGAGTTGGGTTGGGTAGGGTTGAGTTGGGTTGGGTTGAGTTGGGTTGGGTTGAGTTGGGTTGGGTAGGGTTGAGTTGGGTTGGGTAGGGTTGTGTACTGTTGAGTTGGGTTGGGTTGAGTTGGGTTGGGTAGGGTTTTGTACTGTTGGGTTGGGTTGGGTTGAGTTGGGTTGAGTTAGGTTGAGTTTGGTTGGGTAGGGTTGTGTACTGTTGAATTGGGTTGGGTTGAGTTGGGTGGGTAGGGTTGAGTTGGGTTGGGTTCAGTTGGGTTGGGTAGGGTTGAGTTGGGTTGGGTTGAGTTGGGTTGGGTAGGGTTGAGTTGGGTTGGGTAGGGTTGTGTACTGTTGAGTTGGGTTGGGTTGGTCTGGTGGGAATATTATGGCTAAAATTCGAGTGGGATTGAGTCAATGAAATGGAAGTGTTTGGTTGTTCAGGAGTACATACACTTCCAATATAACATTGCAGATAGTCACCCTTTCGAGCATTGGCGGCTGTGTTCTGATCTGACCGGTAGGAATGATGCACTGAAATAGTTAATTATTTGGATCTCCAGTGAAGACCCCCAGTACCGCTCTCCTATCTCATAATATGGATTCAGTTTGTAGTTGTCTCAGGGCCCTTGGGACTTGTAGTTCATGAGATCGTGTGAGTAAGATGTTTCCTAATCTTGAGTTAAACAGTCCCAGGATTTTGGATAGTGTGGTTCCCATCACGTAGGAGACGTACCCAGGAGGACCGAGCTCTGCACGCAAACAGATGCCTGTTAGTTTAGGGGGGATTTTGTTTAGACTGTGAAAGGCAAAACTGGAACAAAATACTTAAAATAAAGGAACAAAAATTTCCGAAGTTGAAGTTTGAAGAAACCACACGGTCAATTTTATTGCAAAGTAGCCGAGACGATGTCTACGTCAAAGGTCATTGGGTTAGAGGGACCCTACAGCTGAGGTCTGCAATGTGTGGCCGTCCTCCGGTCATGCTGGGGGTGGTAGATTAGCCGCCGGTTGGAGATCATTGCCCTAAACCAGAGGTCACCACCCTTCCTGACCTTGAGAGCCACCTCCAGCTCTGAAAGATGCTCGAGAGCCACATTCAGTTCTGAGAGAGGTCCGCGAACCACATCCAGCTCCTGCGGTATACCATCCTCTAGGGGTTCATACCTTACCCCCATTCAGATCTGGGCTCCCTCTGGGGACCTTCTCTTCATAGCTGTTTGCTAGACCTGGTGTTTACGCACCAAGCTAGACAGTCACGAGCCACACGTCATGGGCCCGCGAGACACATGTGGCTCCTGACTCCTGAGCTACAGGTTGGGGACCCCTTGCCCTAAACGATTGTAGATGATCCCACTGATCCATTATAATCTTCTATATGAGAAGTCTCAAATTGGTGGCATTCTTGGAGGTATAAAAAAGGAAGAGATGACCCTCATTTCCCTTAAACAACTAGAACTACAGTAAAACTTAACTCTAATAATACAAACGAGCAGCTATGCAAATCAGCACTGCAGGAGCGCACCATGGTCCCCCTCCCGCAGTCATGGGCCCCTCTGCCTATGGCTCTGCTCCTTATAAGAATACTCTAAAAATGAATATTATTATATAATGTCCTAATATTGTCTCTCTCTCCTCTGTGTGTGTCTCTCTCTCTCTCTCTCCTCTGTCTCTCTCTCTCTCCTCTGTCTCTCTTGTCTCTCTCTCCTCTGTCTCTCCTCTGTCTCTCTCTCCTCTGT
Organism: Allobates femoralis; assembly: GCA_033576535.1. Classification (NCBI taxonomy): domain Eukaryota; kingdom Metazoa; phylum Chordata; class Amphibia; order Anura; family Aromobatidae; genus Allobates; species Allobates femoralis. Next base: position 7,091,544 of record JARQOC010000008.1, read on the forward strand.
CTCTCTCTCCTCTCTGTCTCTCTCTCTCCTCTCTCTCCTCTGTCTCTCTCTCTCCTCTCCCTCCCCCGTCTCTCTCTCCTCTGTCTCTCTCTCCTCTGTGTGTATCTCTCTCTCTCTCTCCCCTGTCTCTCTCTCCTCTCCTCTCCTCTGTGTGTCTCTCTCTCTCCTCTGTCTCTCTCTCTCTCCTCTGTCTCTCTCTCTCTCCTCTGTCTCTCTCTCTCTCCCCCTATGCTCTCTCTCTCTCCCCCTGTGTGCTTTCTCTCTCCCCCCTGTCCGCTCTCTCTCCCCATGTGTTCTCTCTCCCCTCAGTCTGCTTTCTCTCCTCCCTGTACGCTCTCTGTCTCTCTCCCCATGTATGCTCTCTCTCTCCCCCTGTGCTTTCTCTTGCCCTCTGTGCTCTCTCCTTTTAGCTTTCTTCCCCCTGTGCATTCTCTCACCCCCCCCCGTGCTGTGTTCTTCCCTCTGTGCTCACCTTTGAACCGTTTCCCCTGTTGTGCGCTCTCTCCTTTTAGCTGTCTCCCACCTGTGCATTCTCTCTCTCCCTGTGCTCTTTCTACCCCCTCTGTGCTCTCTCCTTTTAGCTGTGTCCCCTCCATGCATTCTCTCTCTCCCCCCTGTGCAGTCTTCTGACCTCTGTGCTCGCTCCTTTTAGCTGTCCCCCCCATGCATTCTCTCTCTCTCCCTGTGCTCTCTCCCCCATGTGCTTTCTCTCTCCCCCTGTCCGCTCTCTCTCTCCTGTGTGCTCTCTCTCTCCCCTCAGTCTGCTTTCCCTCCTCCTGTGTGTTCTCTCTCTCCTCATCTGCTCTCTCCCTCTCCTCCCTGTATGCTCTCTCTCTCCCTCTCCCCCAAGTATGCTATCTCTCTCCCCCTGTGCTGTCTCTTGCCCTCTGTGCGCTCTCCTTTTAGCTTTCTCCCCCCTGTGCGTTCTCTCACTCCCCCCTGGTGCTGTCTTCTTCCCTCTGTGTTCACCTCTGAACAGTTTCCCGTCTTGTGCATTCCCCCCCTTGTTTACTGTCTCTCACTCTCACTCCCCCTGTGCTGTCCTCTACCCTCTGTGCTCTTTCCTTTTAGCTGTCTCCCACCTGTGTGTTCTCTCTCCCCCTGTGCTCTCTCTCTCCCCCCTGTGCTGTCTTTTACCCTCTGTGCTCGCTCCTTTTAGCTGTCCCCCCCATGCATTCTCTCTCTTTCCCTGTGCTCTCTCTCCCACTCTGTGCTCTCTCCTTATAGCAGTCTCACCCCTGTGCGCTTTCTCTCTGTCCTTCATGTGCATTACTTAGTGGCAAAGATGTCCAAAGATGGCGGTGGCTTGTGCATGCGCATTATTAATGCCAATGCATTGGTAAGATGGCGGCATGAGTAATAGGGCATGCAGATGTGGATGCCCAGCTACTGAGGCAGTGTTATGTGCAGCGGTGAGATTCAGGGACGGTGGTGGGCAGCGAGGAGCGGTGAGAGTGGTGTCCGTCGGTTTTGGGTGGCATTAAGTTGGCAGCACCGCATGCTGTACTATGCAATGGACCAGTACCGCTACTGGGCGCTATAGTAGCACAGCCATCACTTGGGTGTGCAAATATAGCTGCCACCGGCGCATGATATGGGGATAACCGGACGGAAGTGGATGACAGGCGCCACTTTGCGATTATGTAAGTAGAAGGGTGTCTGAGGATCACGATTCATGAAATCTAAGGGATCCGGCAACAAAACCCAAATGTCTTGGAACTTAAAGAAGTCTTGAAGGATACTGACCGATAATGAAATAAATCCTGTACGTGGTGCTGGGATGAGACGCGGCAGGTGTCGAGTCTTCTCCACCTCGTAGATCTGTCACATATTGCAGCCAACGGCTACAGAAACAAAGGATGTGACCACCAATAATAAACAGAAGGAGCCTATATCCTGATGACATGAAAACATTCTATAACATTATACCGTATGGGATTTTTTCCCAGTTTTTCTTTAGTAACTCCTATATATAGCACATAGTGCCAGACATCCTTCCGTCCTACACAGTGTTACCAGACTCCGGGGCCGATCCTCAGCAAGTGCCCTGTGTTCAGCAATGTGACGGCTAATCCAGGCCACAAGTCATCAGAAGCAGCGATACTATACTCTTATATTCTGTGATCCCCGGCTGTAATGTCTGTATACTCTTATATTCTGTGATCCCCGGCTGTAATGTCTGTATACTCTTATATTCTGTGATCCCCGGCTGTAATGTCTGTATACTCTAATATTCTGTGATCTCCGGCTGTAATGTCTGTATACTCTTATATTCTGTGATCCCCGGCTGTAATGTCTGTATACTCTTATATTCTGTGATCATCCGCTGTGATGTCTGTATACTCTTATATTCTGTGATCCCTGGCTGTAATGTCTGTATACTCTTATATTCTGTGATCCCCGGCTGTAATGTCTGTATACTCTTATATTCTGTGATCCCCGGCTGTAATGTCTGTATACTCTAATATTCTGTGATCCCTGGCTGTAATGTCTGTATACTCTTATATTCTGTGACCCCCGGCTGTAATGTCTGTATACTCTTATATTCTGTGATCCTCCGCTGTGATGTCTGTATACTCTTATATTCTGTGATCATCCGCTGTAATGTCTGTATACTCTTATATTCTGTGATCCCGGCTGTAATGTCTGTATACTCTAATATTCTGTGATCCCTGGCTGTAATGTCTGTATACTCTTATATTCTGTGATCCCGGCTGTAATGTCTGTATACTCTTATATTCTGTGATCCTCCGCTGTGATGTCTGTATACTCTTATATTCTGTGATCCTCCGCTGTAATGTCTGTATACTCTTATATTCTGTGATCCCTGGCTGTAATGTCTGTATACTCTTATATTCTGTGATCCCCGGCTGTAATGTCTGTATACTCTTATATTCTGTGATCCCCGGCTGTAATGTCTGTATACTCTTATAGTCTGTGATCCTAGGCTGTAATGTCTGTATACTCTTATATTCTGTGATCCCAGGCTGTAATGTCTGTATAATCTTATATTCTGTGATCCCCGGCTGTGATGTCTGTATACTCTTATATTCTGTGATCCTCCGCTGTGATGTCTGTATACTCTTATATTCTGTGATCCCCGGCTGTAATGTCTGTATACTCTTATATTCTGTGATCCCCGGCTGTAATGTCTGTATACTCTTATATTCTGTGATCCCCGGCTGTTAATGTCTGTATACACTTATATTTCTGTGATCCCCGGCTGTAATGTCTGTATACTCTTATATTCTGTGATCCCCGGCTGTAATGTCTGTATACTCTTATAGTCTGTGATCCTAGGCTGTAATGTCTGTATACTCTTATATTCTGTGATCCCTGGCTATAATGTCTGTATCCTCTTAAATTCTGTGATCCCTGGCTGTAATGTCTGTATACTCTTATATTCTGTGATCCCCGACTGTAATATCTGTATACTCTTATATTCTGTGATCCCCGGCTGTAATGTCTGTATACTCTTATATTCTGTGATCCCCGGCTGTAATGTCTGTATACTCTTATATTCTGTGATCCCCGGCTGTAATGTCTTGTATACTCTTATATTCTGTGATCCCCGGCTGTAATGTCTTGTATACTCTTATATTCTGTGATCCCCAGCTGTAATGTCTGTATACTCTTATATTCTGTGATCCCCAGCTGTAATGTCTGTATACTCTTATATTCTGTGATCCCCGGCTGTAATGTCTGTATACTCTTATAGTCTGTGATCCTAGGCTGTAATGTCTGTATACTCTTATATTCTGTGATCCCTGGCTGTAATGTCTGTATCCTCTTATATTCTGTGATCCCTGGCTGTAATGTCTGTATACTCTTATATCCTGTGATCACCGGCTGTAATGTCTGTATACTCTTATATTCTGTGATCCCCGGCTGTAATGTCTGTATACTCTTATATTCTGTGATCCCCAGCTGTAATGTCTGTATACTCTTATATTCTGTGATCCCCGGCTGTAATGTCTGTATACTCTTATATTCTGTGATCCCCGGCTGTAATGTCTGTATACTCTTATATTCTGTGATCCCCGGCTGTAATGTCTGTATACTCTTATATTCTGTGATCCCCGGCTGTAATGTCTGTATACTCTCTTCCTCCCCCTTCACTCCTAGCCAGTATAACACTTTACTGTAATCACTTTTGTGGATACATAATCAAACGTTCTTTCTTTTGGAAACAGCGCCACTCTTGTCCACAGGCTGTTTGTTGTATTGCAGCTCAGCTTCATTCAAGGGAATGCAATTCCTTATCCAGTCCATGGACAATAGTGGGGCGCTGTAGGAAGAAACCTCAAAGTCCTAAATAGTAAATGAGTGGAGAAGAGTCCACTGGAGGAGAGGGAGCGTCTTCAAAGTCAAACCAGGTCAATATGACCTCATGTTACAAGATGTTGTTCTGTGTGGATGTGACTGATGGAAACCAGTGAGGAGGATATGGAGGGGGAGCGACATGGTGGAGCCACAAGCTTTAATTCAGCTGTAATTAATCAGATCATGTGGATGTGAGATCTCTGAGCGCCGCAACAGATGTGAGGAAGGAAGGTCGTCCTCCATCACCTCCTGGAGTCCTATTCTGTGCATTGTAGATGACCGCTACCTCGCACCTCATACATATAGGGGGTACATGGGCAGAACTGGGTTACGAGGGTACCCAATACCCTTCTGCCATATAACAAGACCCCCCTATTACAATTAATAGATGCAGGGTCGGACTGGGGTGTCTGGGGCCCACCAGGGAAATTGACTCCAGGGGCCCACTCACCCGCTATATGCAAATACCTGTTAGCCGTCATACCCATTATAGCAGTTACTCCTGCACATCACTCTGCGCTAACCATTACTGCGATGTACCATTACTGTCCAGGAGGACCTGTTCGGGCCTGTTGGGGGGCGGGGCTAGGGGGCGGGGTCACAATGCCTGGGGGCCCACCATGAGTTTTAACCGGCTACCCGGCGGCCCAGACCGAGCCTGAATAGATGGTTGGTTTGTGGAACTGGTTGAGGTTTTTCATTGAGACCTATGAGCAGGCTCGGATTGGTCAAGAAGGGAATCTCCTGGTAGACCGCTGTGCTGGTGAGCCACTTACCCCCCAATATGAGCAGGCTCGGATTGGTCAACAGGGGAATCTCCTGGTGGGTCGCTGTGCTGGTGAGCCACTTACCCCCCAATATGAGCACGTTTGGATTGGTCAACAGGGGAATCTCCTGGTGGGTCGCTGTGCTGGTGAGCCACTTACCCCCCAATATGAGCACGTTTGGATTGGTCAAGAAGGGAATCTCCTGGTAGACCGCTGTGTTGGTGAGCCACTTACCCCCCAATATGAGCAGGCTCGGATTGGTCAACAGGGGAATCTACCGGTAGGCCACTGTGCTGGTGAGCCACCTACCCCCCAATATGAGCAGGCTCAGATTGCCCAAGAGGGGATCAGGGCAATATCCTGATGGCCCGCTATGCTGGTGAGCCACCTACCCCCCAATATGAGCAGGCTCAGATTGGCCAATAGGAGATCAGGATAATATCCCGGTGGGTCGCTGTGCTGGTGAGCCACCTACCCCCCAATATGAGCAGGTTTGGATTGGTCAAGAAGGGAATCTCCTGGTAGACCGCTGTGTTGGTGAGCCACTTACCCCCCAATATGAGCAGGCTCGGATTGGTCAACAGGGGAATCTACCGGTAGGCCACTGTGCTGGTGAGCCACCTACCCCCCAATATGAGCAGGCTCAGATTGGCCAAGAGGGGATCAGGGCAATATCCTGATGGCCCGCTATGCTGGTGAGCCACCTACCCCCCAATATGAGCAGGCTCAGATTGGCCAATAGGAGATCAGGATAATATCCCGGTGGGTCGCTGTGCTGGTGAGCCACCTACCCCCCAATATGAGCAGGTTCGGATTGGTCAAGAAGGGAATCTCCGGGTAGGTCGCTGTGCTGATAAGCCACTTACCCCCCAATATGAGAAGGCTCAGATTTGGCCAGAGGGGATCAGGGCAATATCCTGGTGGGCCGCTGTGCTGGTGAGCCACCTACCCCCCAATATGACCAGGCTCTGATTGGTCAAGAAGGGAATCTCCGGGTAGGTCGCTGTGCTGGTGAGCCACTTACCCCCCCAATATGAGCAGGCTTGGATTTGCCAACAGGGGACCAGGGGAATCTCCCTGTGGGCCGCTGTGCTGGTGTGCCACCTACCCCCCAATATGAGCAGTATTTGGCCGAATTACTCCTCCTGGTAACTCCTCCTTCTATTTAATATGATCTCTGGAGGCGGAGTTATCTTCTAGGCTACGTCCTGCCCATAGCCTGGAACAGCTTATTTATAGAAAGTGATAAAAAGATGATTTCTCCACAACGAGGATCTGATCTGAGGCTACAGGGAGGATTATTATCAGCCATCTATAACCTGCATGTCCAGATTAATATAGTTTATAGGTTAAATGTGGCGACAGATTCCCTTTAAGTTTATCTCTAGATATCTCATACCAAAACAACAGGGGCGTAACTACAACAGGTGCAAGGGTCGCAATCGCATCCGGGCCCCAAAAGTCCCTTTGGCCTATAGAAAAAAACTATTGGTATTAAAGATTTGCAATAATTGGGGGCCCCGTTGGAGTTTTCTTGAGGGCCCATAAGCTTCAAGGTACACCACTGCAAAACAAGGAACTATGATATAATACACCCCAATGTATAGATCTAATCATGTAATATAGAAGTCAGCAGGTCTATATGTTCCTTTGTGTCCTTTGTCCTATAACAGGCAGTAAAGAGGAGTTTACAGCCCCAAGAAACTTGTTCCAAGCGGCGTGTCTGTCCGTCTGCCGCCGTGTCTGTCCGTCTGCCTGGCTCCATCCTGTTAACATTTGCTCGGGGTTGAAGTGCTCGTCCATCCTGTTCCCGGCTCAGCTCTGAGCATTGGGACTTTGTGCTCTCAGCTCCTGAGCGTTCGGCTCTGAGTTCCTGAGTTTCACAAGTCTTTGCTCAACCTTCGCATCATTTTGGCCACTTGTCTATAGTGAGATGATATCGAATGATCTATCACAAAAGAAGAATGAGCGGGACGCACCCGAATTGCCTAAAACAAGTCCTTTATTGGGAATTTATAAAATCCAGGCAGGTACAGAAGGACGCTAACAGTTCTGGAGGATGACAGCTGTTTTGTGCTTGTAACAGATTAGGATCTGTTGAAGTGCCTCTAGAGGATAACAGCTGTTTCATGCTTGTCCAGCACTTCAACAGATCCTAATCTGTTACAAGCACAAAACAGCTGGTATCCTCCAGAACTGTTAGCGTCCTGTTTGCAGCGTTGTAAGTAATAATGGCAAAAAGATGGTGCTCACTAAAGACAAACATGTAGTACTTTCACAAAAGAAGAATAAGCGGCACTCACCCAAATTGCCTAAAACAAGTCTTTTATTGGGAATTCATAAAATTCCAGACAGGTACAGAAGGACGTTAACAGCTCTGGAGGATGACAGCTGTTTCGTGCTTGTCCAGCACTTCAACAGATCCTAATCTGTTACAAGCACAAAACAGCTGTTATCCTCCAGAACTGTTAGCGTCCTTCTGTACCTGCCTAGATTTTATGAATTCCCAATAAAGGACTCGTTTTAGGCAATTCGGGTGAGTGGCCGCTTTTTCTTCCTTTGTGAAAGTACTACATGTTTGTCCTTTATTGGGAATTCATAAAATCCAGGCAGGTACAGAAAAACGCTAACAGCTCTGGAGGATGACAGCTGTATTGTGCTTGTAACAGATTAGGATCTGTTGAAGTGCTGGACAAGCATGAAACAGCTGTCATCCTCCAGAGCGGTTAGCGTCCTTCTGTACCTGCCTGGATTTTATGAATTCCCAATAAAGGACTTGTTTTAGGCAATTTGGGTGAGTGCCGCTTATTCTTCTTTTGTGAAAGTACTACATGTTTGTCCTTTATTGGGAATTCATAAAATCCAGGCAGGTACAGAAAGACGCTAACAGCTCTGGAGGATGACAGCTGTTTTGTGCTTGTAAGAGATTAGAATCTGTTGAAGTGCTGGACAAGCACGAAACAGCTGTTATCCTCTAGAGGCACTTCAACAGACCCTAATCTGTTAAAAGCACAAAACAGCTGTTATCCTCCCAAGCATGTTTTTCTTTAGCGAGCACCACCTTTTGCCATTATTACTCATAACGTTGCAAACAAGCGTGTTCACTGGTGTATGGCAATGGTTGTTTGCAGCGTTGTGAGTAATAATGGCAAAATGTGGTGCTCACTAAAGAAAGACATGTAGTACTTTCACAAAAGAAGAATAAGCGGCACTCGCCCAAATTGCCTAAAACAAGTCCTTTATTGGGAATTCATAAAATCCAGACAGGTACAGAAGGACGCTAACAGCTCTGGAGGATGACAGCTGTTTTGTGCTTGTAACAGATTAGGATCTGTTGAAGTGCCTCTAGAGGATAACAGCTGTTTCGTGCTTGTCCAGCACTTCAACAGATCCTGATCTGTTACAAGCACAAAACAGCTGTTATCCTCCAGAGCTGTGGAGTGAACATGCTTAAGAACACACAGGATGGTGCAGATTTTCTCCTTTGCGGAGTAATCTCCTCCATCCTTGGACGAATCCCTGCAGGATTTACAATATTCTCAGCTTTAATCTCCAGACTTGTGGGACACATTAAAATACTGCATAAAGTGCAATTCCCCAATACATTCCTATTATTGCAATCCCACCATTGAAAATCTCCACTATCGACCTATGAACATAACCATCTGCCGGTTATCGAGCAGCCGCCACCGGACGTCATAATGTTTCCTGTCTCCCGAGATGGTGCAACCATGGGGAATTACGGTATTTTTCCTACTGTACAACAATAGGACAGTGCTCCATCCCCCCGCAGAGTCCAAAATGCAGCGAATCTGATTGATCTCCAAACACAGGTGGCTTCCACCTAACCTTATCCAAAACCTCTTCCAGAAAAAAAAACTTGATTACCCATAGAAAGTGTTTTCCATGCAATTTAAGGCCTGCCCTACTGAGATTGCCATGACGTGGCGGGGTGGCTCAAAGAATTGATCAATTGTTTGCAAAATATCTCATTTTTGAAGCACAGTTAGAAATTAATATGTGCACATGCACTTTTTGTACTGCATACTGATCGTAGGGAGTGCTGCTGGCATCTTGGCTTTTTTAAGCCATAGTTATGGTATGCAAATATAATACGTGCACATAATCTTAAGGGGGGGGGGCGTTTCTCCAAGCTGCCATAGGAGATCTATATGTCTCCTGGAAAGTAAAATATGCTAACACTTTAGTCCCTGTGCGCACGGTGCATTGTGCACGTCTATGATAGCTCATAGGTCCTGTGCACACGTTGCTTTTTCTTTTCTTGCAGATTTCACCAAATCTGCAAGGAAACAGAAGCACCGTGGGTGGGCACAGCACCTCTTCTGGCCTCAGGATAGATGCTCACAATCTGCATCGAACAAAGCATCGTGTGCACATGGTCGTACTCCGACCACCTGAAATAGGTCTCATTATTCCACTTTCTTTCCAATACTATTTGCTTCTCCCTCGGCCTGAACCCTCCTGAGATCTCCATTCTTGGAGTTGTTTTGCCGATCGGTTCTTGGCTCGGAGCAGACGCCGAGACGCGTCATGAAGGGGGAGGCCGGACTATATTTATTTTTTCTTCCAGAGAACTTCCGTTTTTGCATTTTCCTCCCTATCTGATGTAGCGAGCGCCTCTGTCCAGGCACCCGCCTGTGTGGCTTTATCTGATAATGACATAATGTGGTGCCAGCTGGCCTGTGGGTGACGCAGGGAGCGGCCAGTGCCACCGTGCCGTGGCGGTAGGGCCAACAAGATTCCGACGGTTGTGATAAAACTAAGATTCAGTTGGAAATTCTTTTAATATAGTTTTACTAGAAATGGGCGCCCGGCGTGCTGAGTCAGGGTAGGATGTGGCCTCAGTCTTCGTGGACCGAGGTGCCGTGGGCCGGGAGGTTGTGTAAGGAGCCAGTCTGCTGCGTCCAGATAAGACTTGTTTTTTGTGCTGGCAGGAAGCGGCGCACAATAGTGACTGCTCTGGTCTGTGACCCGCTACGGGGTTTGGATGGGAGCCCCAGTCATTAATTAAAGCTCCTATTAATCCAGCGTGGGGCTTCCGTGTATCCGTCCTCACCCCCCCCCTGTTTGCAGGAAGCTGCCCACACATCTAGAGGGCAGGAGGCTATTTTTACTATGCGTCTGACTGAAGAGCACGTGGTGACACACAGGGGAACTCCAGATCCCCGACGTCGCCCCACCTGCCGCTGAGTGACATAGTGCGGCGCGTCTGTCAGCCACTGACTGTTCATAGAAACAGGAGGGAAAACCAGCCGGCTCACTGCCATTGTCATCACTTAGTGTGCAAGGAACCATGCGGTGAAAGGCTGGCTCCCTGGTGCCCCCTATTGGAAGTAGCTGGGAATCAATATCTGACCTGTGTGAGAACTCGACACTCACGTGACTGCTGGATTGAGGCACAAAGAATTGATTTCTCTTTAAATAGTTCAGCTGGTTTATTAAGACGCGCATGAATCGCTTTCCATAAACCAAGCATGAGCCAAGTGATATAACATACAGACCGTTTATTACACAGGTACGCCTTCACAGCTTCGGATACAATCCTGCAGAAGTATCCCAATCTTCACTTCACCTCGGTCACTACACAAAGCCATTCCAGGAGCTATGGCAGCTTCCACACACAACCCATGTGACTAAACAGTCTCATTATAAAACGTGAGATACACCTTTGAATGGAGGTATGTGTATAGCCAGACCTGCCCATCTCTGACTATCCATAAACCTGGCCCTGAATGCATTACGAAGAGTCATAAAACCACAAGTCCCAGAGTAAACATTCCAGGAGCTATGGCAGCTTCCACACACAACCCATGTGACTAAACAGTCTCATTATAAAACGTGAGACACACCTTTGGATGGAGGTATGTGTATGGCCAGACCTGCCCAGCTCTGCCTATCCATAAACCTGGCCCTGAATGCATTAACAAGAGTCATAAAACTACAAGTCCCAGAGTACACATTCCAGGAGCTATGGCAGCTTCCACACACAACCCATGTGACTAAACAGTCTCATTATAACACATGAGACATACCTTTGGATGGAGGTATGTGTATAGCCAGACTTGCCCAGCTCTGACTATCCATAAACCTGGCCCTGAATGCATTAACAAGAGTCATAAAACCACAAGTCCCAGAGTAAACATTCCAGGAGCTATGGCAGCTTCCACACACAACCCATGTGATTAAACAGTCTCATTATAACACGTGAGACACACCTTTGGATGGAGGTATGTGTATAGCCAGACCTGCCCAGCTCTGACTATCCATAAACCTGGCCCTGAATGCATTAACAAGAGTCATAAAACTACAAGTCCCAGGTTTACATCGCAGAGGACAACAGCGCTACATACCGGCCATTCACAATAAAGCCTATCGCTACCTTACACTTGTTAAAATTATCTCATGAACATATTTGGCAGACGCAGAGTCTCTTTTAAAAGAAAAAGACCCTCTTCCACAGACGGCAGATTCTGGTTCCATCTCTGATTCTCGTACCCTGCAAGGAAGACCGGAATCTTCCCTGTAATTGTCTAATGAACCAGAATACTTGATAATCCCAGTAATATCAGCATTGTATCGCATGTTGTAGGGTATGTAGACATGCGTGCGTTACATTTCTAGTCTACAGATGGTTGTCTTGGAATATATTTTTGTGATGCGTTCTTTGATCCAATGTTTTTTATTCCAGTTCCGATGCCGTTCAGCGATTTCCAGAATGAGGACCCCAGTGATATTAAGCATGGCGCTATGGCCAAACATTCCCTCACTGTACGAGGTTGTATCGGGAAGTTTTCAAGCCAAGACGTTTATGTGCTTAATCTTCATTATTCAAACAAAGATTTGGTGAGTATTATCACTTCTGTGTGTTGTGTTTATAACCAAGGAAATATCAATGTTACATATCTGATAGCACAATTATACATATTACATTCCTTACAATCTACCAGTGTAATTAGTGGTAAAGTGCCAAATTTAGTTGAACTTTTCCACCAAAATGTCTGGGGCACGGCGCAACATAAGTGTCAGGATTCTATTTTGATTAACGTTTGGGCATTCTTGCCTTCTTCCAAGATGGCGTCCTTTGCATCATGTGTCCTTTTTCTTCTTGCCTTTATAAACTCCATCCCAGCCTCTAGTCAGTGTTAGAGTATTCTGTTTCCTGTTCCTGGTGGCTTCTCTGGTTCTCTGCCTACTCCTGCAAACTTGTGTGAATCTCCTGCTGTTTCTCATCAGAGGTTCTGCTATCTACGCCTGTTACCAGCGTTCCTTCTGCTCTGGCTGCTCGTGCTGCAGATCTGGCCTCACCTGCATCTGCTGACATGCAAGCTGGTTGCTGATCTGTCACTTCCTACGTTTAAATAGATGCTAAGCTTGAGACTGTTCGGGACTTGTGAACTCTGGTAATTTGCTCTGCATCTGGTTCTGGACTTTCTAAGACTTCCTTCTGAGGCCTCCCTGGATGATTTAATGTGTTATATGGACTTGCTTAAACATCTCCTTGTTTGGACTTACTACAGACTTTCCTTTTACAGCATCTCCAAGTGTAAACTGCGCTTTATAGACTGCTCTGCTGATTGCATTTTCCTCTGAGGTTTTTCAAGAGAATATTTGTTAAGACTTCATTCAGTATCTACACTGTGTGTTTATGGACTGTGTGTTTTCCTCTGCACTTGTGAATCACCGTGTGTTATAATATAGACTTTTTTACCTATCAACTGTGTTATGTTGTGTCTTTGCTCTATGCAAAAAAAGACTCCTGAGTTATCCATTGTAATAATTATAATCAGTGGCAGATTATAATGAGGGCAATCTGGGCTGCCGCCCGGGACCCAGCGTGAATTGCCCCATTATAATCCACAGGACCGCGCTGATTTCAAACGTGTTGCTGCTGCCCCCGCCTTCTTTTTTTGGTAGCAAAAAGGTCGTGGGTGCAGGCCGGACTCTGGAGACACACAAGCGCCCTACCTCTCTGCCGAAGATGAGCTTACTCAGAGTGGCAGGGGCTGCCCTCATAACACTGTAACTGCCTGATGCACTCCTTCCTGGGCCTGGCTGAAGACCTTCAATTATGGAGCATGGAGCAGAGTGGAGAGAAGGTGCCTGTATGTGTGGTGCTGGTGCAGTGTGTGCCTGTGTGGTGCAGTGTGGTGTGGTGCAGTGTGTGCAATGTGTGGTGCAGTGTGTGCCGTGTGTGGTGCAGTGTGTGGTGTGGTGCAGTGTTGGTGTGGTGCAGTGTTGCAGTGTGGTGTGGTGTGGTGCAGTGTGTGGTGTTGTGTGGTGCAGTGTTGCAGTGCATGGTGCAGTGTGGTGTGGTGCAGTGTGTAGTGCAGGGTGTGGTGTGGTGCAGTGTGTGGCCGGTGCGGTGTGGTGCAGTGTGTGCCTGTGTGGTGCAGTGTGGTGTGGTGCAGTGTGTGCCTGTGTGGTGCAGTGTGGGTGTGTGGTCCAGTGTGTGCCTGAGTGGTGCAGTGTGGTGTGGTGCAGTGTGTGCCTGTGTGGTGCAGTGTGGTGTGGTGCAGTGTGTGCCTGTGTGGTGTGGTGTGGTCCAGTGTGTGCCTGAGTGGTGCAATGTGGTGTGGTGCAGTGTGTGCCTGAGTGGTGCAGTGTGGTGTGGTGTGGTGCAGTGTGTGCCTGTGTGGTGCAGTGTGGTGTGGTGTGGCCCAGTGTGTGCCTGAGTGGTGCAGTGTGGTGTGGTGTGGTGCAGTGTGTGCCTGTGTGGTGCAGTGTGGTGTGTGTGGTGCAGTGTGTGCCTGTATGGTGCAGTGTGGTGTGGTGTGGTGCAGTGTGTGCCTGTGTGGTGCAGTGTGGTGTGGTGTGGTGCAGTGTGTGCCTGTGTGGTGCAGTGTGGTGTGGTGTGGTGCAGTGTGTGCCTGTGTGGTGCAGTGTGTGTGGTGCAGTGTGTGCCTGTGTGTGCAGTGTGGTGTGGTGGTGTGTGCAGTGTGGTGCCTGTGTGTGTGCAGTGTGTGTGTGTAGTGCAGGGTGTAGTGTGGTGCAGTGTGTGCCTGTGTGGTGCAGTGTGGTGTGGTGCAGTGTGTGCCTGTGTGGTGCAGTGTGGTGTGGTGCAGTGTGTGCCTGTGTGTGCAGTGTGGTGTGGTGCAGTGTGGTGTGTGGGTGCAGTGTGGTGTGGTGTGGTGCACTGTGTGTCGTGCAGTGTTGCAGTGTGTGCTAGTCCTGCTGCTGGTGCTGCAGAGGTAAAGACAAGTAATTAAGGATTTGTACCAATGTGGGTCACTGGTCAGTGGGTATGGGTGAGAGTGGAGGACTGTCTGGAACTACTGTACCCCACTGCCCCTCCATCTTGGATAGTGACATGTGAAATGCTCCTGTATGCTGTGTGTGCCCCTCTATATATGTAATAGTCCATTATATGCATGATTCAAGCAAAATATCCCGATAGAGGGGCACACACAGCATGCTGGGGTATTTCACATGTGACTATCCAAGATGGAGGGGCATCGGGGCACAGTGTGCGGGGGCATATGCCCCATGTAGTTTCAGTACACTCCTCACATTTTATCCCCAGCTATAAGGCTATGTGCCCACAGGCATTTGTGCTCCATTTAGGAGATCCGTTTTTGGGCATTTTATACAGCCAAAACGGATCCTCCATTTTTTTTTTATTAGAATGGAGAAAGCGCAGCAGAAAAACTGAGCGATAATTGAGGATCATTATTTTATTGATTCACTTTCTGCAGCAAAAATGCAGCAATCAAAAACGCAGAATCTGAACAGCAAGTAGAAAATCCCATTCACTTTGCTGCAGACTGATCTGTTTTTTTTTGCAGATTTAAATTTTTTTCATCACAATCACCAAGTGATCACATAACCTAGAGCCTCGTGCACACGCTGAGTATTTGGTGTTTTTAGCTCAGTATTTGTAAGGCCTCGTGCACACGCTGAGTATTTGGGAAGATGTTACCTCAGTATCTGTAAGGCCTCGTGCACACGCTGAGTATTTGGTGAGTTGTTACCTCAGTATCTGTAAGGCCTCGTGCACACGCTGAGTATTTGGTGTTTTTACCTCAGTATCTGTAAGGCCTCGTGCACACACTGAGTATTTGGTGTTTTTACCTCAGTATTTGTAAGGCCTCGTGCACACGCTGAGTATTTGGTGAGTTGTTACCTCAGTATATGTAAGGCCTCGTGCACACGCTGAGTATTTGGTGTTTTTACCTCAGTATCTGTAAGGCCTCGTGCACACGCTGAGTATTTGGTGAGTTTTTACCTCAGTATCTGTAAGGCCTCGTGCACACGCTGAGTATTTGGGAAGTTGTTACCTCAGTATTTGTAAGGCCTCGTGCACACGCTGAGTATTAGGTGAGTTTTTACCTCAGTATTTGTAAGGCCTCGTGCACACGCTGAGTATTTGGGAAGTTGTTACTTCAGTATTTGTAAGGCCTCGTGCACACGCTGAGTATTTGGTGTTTTTACCTCAGTATCTGTAAGGCCTCGTGCACACGCTGAGTATTTTGTGAGTTGTTTACCTCAGTATTTGTAAGGCCTCGTGCACACGCTGAGTATTTGGTGAGTTTTTACCTCAGTATTTGTAAGGCCTTGTGCACACGCTGAGTATTTGGTGAGTTGTTACCTCAGTATTTGTAAGGCCTCGTGCACACGCTGAGTATTTGGTGAGTTGTTACCTCAGTATTTGTACGGCCTCGTGCACACGCTGAGTATTTGGGGAGTTGTTACCTCAGTATCTGTAAGGCCTTGTGCACACACTGAGTATTTGGGGAGTTGTTACCTCAGTATCTGTAAGGCCTCGTGCACACGCTGAGTATTTGGTGTTTTTTACCTCAGTATCTGTAAGACCTCGTGCACACGCTGAGTATTTGGTGTTTTTACCTCAGTATCTGTAGGGCCTCGTGCACACGCTGAGTATTTGGTCAGTTTTTACCTCAGTATTTGTAAGGCCTCGTGCACACGCTGAGTATTTGGTGTTTTTACCTCAGTATTTGTAAGGCCTCATGCACACGCTGAGTATTTGGTGAGTTTTTACCTCAGTATATGTAAGGCCTCGTGCACACGCTGAGTATTTGGTGAGTTATTACCTCAGTATATGTAAGGCCTCGTGCACACGCTGAGTATTTGGTGAGTTTTTTACCTCAGTATTTGTAAGGCCTCGTGCACACGCTGAGTATTTGGTGAGTTGTTACCTCAGTATTTGTAAGGCCTCGTGCACACGCTGAGTATTTGGTGAGTTGTTACCTCAGTATCTGTAAGGCCTCGTGCACACGCTGAGTATTTGGTGAGTTGTTACCTCAGTATCTGTAAGGCCTCGTGCACACGCTGAGTATTTGGTGAGTTTTTACCTCAGTATTTGTAAGGCCTCGTGCACACACTGAGTATTTGGTGAGTTTTTACCTCAGTATATGTAAGGCCTCGTGCACACGCTGAGTATTTGGGGAGTTTTTACCTCAGTATATGTAAGGCCTCGTGCACACGCTGAGTATTTGATGAGTTGTTACCTCAGTATCTGTAAGGCCTCGTGCACACGCTGAGTATTCGGTGTTTTTTACCTCAGTATTTGTAAGGCCTCATGCACACGCTGAGTATTTGGTGAGTTTTTACCTCAGTATTTGTAAGGCCTCGTGCACACGCTGAGTATTTGGTGAGTTGTTACCTCAGTATTTGTAAGGCCTTGTGCACACGCTGAGTATTTGGTGAGTTGTTACCTCAGTATTTGTAAGGCCTCGTGCACACGCTGAGTATTTGGTGAGTTGTTACCTCAGTATTTGTACGGCCTCGTGCACACGCTGAGTATTTGGGGAGTTGTTACCTCAGTATCTGTAAGGCCTCGTGCACACACTGAGTATTTGGGGAGTTTGTTACCTCAGTATCTGTAAGGCCTCGTGCACACGCTGAGTATTTGGTGAGTTTTTTACCTCAGTATCTGTAAGGCCTCGTGCACACGCTGAGTATTTGGTGTTTTTACCTCAGTATCTGTAAGGCCTCGTGCACACGCTGAGTATTTGGTCAGTTTTTACCTCAGTATTTGTAAGGCCTCGTGCACACGCTGAGTATTTGGTGAGTTTTTACCTCAGTATTTGTAAGGCCTCGTGCACACGCTGAGTATTTGGTGATTATCTACCTTAGTATTTGTAAGGCCTCGTGCACACGCTGAGTATTTGGTGAGTTTTCACCTCAGTATCTGTAAGGCCTCGTGCACACGCTGAGTATTTGGTGAGTTTTCACCTCAGTATTTGTAAGGCCTCGTGCACACGCTGAGTATTTGGTGAGTTTTTACCTCAGTATTTGTAAGGCCTCGTGCACACGCTGAGTATTTGTGATTATCTACCTTAGTATTTGTAAGGTCTCGTGCACACGCTGAGTATTTGGTGTTTTTACCTCAGTATCTGTAAGGCCTCATGCACACGCTGAGTATTTGGTGAGTTGTTACCTCAGTATCTGTAAAGCGGCCGTCACACGCAACGATTTCTTGCCCGATATCGTTTAAGCGATCTCCTTTTTGATCGCTTAAGCGATATCGGGCTTCAAATCGTTGCATGTAATCAAGCGATTTACGATGTAAAATCGCTTGATCCTGACATCGCAGATCTGAGCTCCGGAGCTCAGATCTAGCGATGAACGATGTCACGATCTGCTTCATCGTGGTGTATAACACCACGATGAACGATCTCCCAGCAGCAGAGCCTATGCTGGGAGATGGTAACTATGGTACACGTCGGGTTACTAAGCGCCGCGCGGCGCCTAGTAACCCGATGTGTACCATAGTAACCAGCGAGATCGCGGCTCCACATCGCTGGTGAGTCTGCCTGTGTGACAGCTCACCAGCGATGTGAGCGATATTGTAAGCGATCGCGTGTGCACGTGATCGCTTACAATATCGCTAGCGATATCTGTGTGTGTGACGGCCGCTAAAGGTCTCGTGCACACGCTGAGTATTTGGTGAGTTGTTACCTCAGTATCTGTAAAGCTTCGTGCACACGCTGAGTATTTGGTGAGTTGTTACCTCAGTATCTGTAAGGCCTCGTGCACACGCTGAGTATTTGGTGAGGTTTTACCTCAGTATCTGTAAGGTCTCGTGCACACGCTGAGTATTTGGTGAGTTGTTACCTCAGTATCTGTAAGGCCTCGTGCACACGCTGAGTATTTGGTGAGGTTTTACCTCAGTATCTGTAAGGCCTCGTGCACACGCTGAGTATTTGGTGAGGTTTTACCTCAGTATTTGTAAGGCCTCGTGCACACGCTGAGTATTTGGTGAGTTGTTACCTCAGTATCTGTAAGGCCTCGTGCACACGCTGAGTATTTGGCGAGTTTTTACCTCAGTATTTGTAAGGCCTCGTGCACACGCTGAGTATTTGGTGAGTTGTTACTTCAGTATCTGTAAGGTCTCGTGCACACGCTGAGTATTTGGTGAGTTGTTACTTCAGTATCTGTAAGGCCTCGTGCACACACTGAGTATTTGGTAAGTTGTTACTTCAGTATCTGTAAGGTCTCGTGCACACGCTGAGTATTTGGTGAGTTGTTACTTCAGTATCTGTAAGGCCTCGTGCACACGCTGAGTACTTGATGAGTTTTTACCTCAGTATCTGTAAGGCCTCGTGCACACGCTGAGTATTTGGGGAGTTTTTTCCTCAGTATGTGTAAGGTCTCGTGCACACGCTGAGTATTTGGTGAGTTTTTACCTCAGTATCTGTAAGGTCTCGTGCACACGCTGAGTATTTGGTGAGTTGTTACTTCAGTATCTGTAAGGTCTCGTGCACACGCTGAGTATTTGGTGAGTTGTTACTTCAGTATCTGTAAGGTCTCGTGCACACGCTGAGTATTTGGTGAGTTGTTACTTCAGTATCTGTAAGGTCTCGTGCACACGCTGAGTATTTGGTGAGTTGTTACTTCAGTATCTGTAAGGTCTCGTGCACACGCTGAGTATTTGGTGAGTTGTTACTTCAGTATCTGTAAGGTCTCGTGCACACCCCATAGGAACAAATCCTGCATAACCAAATTAATTACTTTGTAGGTCAAAAAAATGTAACAATCACTTTATATCTTCATATGAAAATAAAGCGAACTACTGAGTCTGGATATAATTTGTGCAGTGTATGGTAGCACTATTGGTGCACTGTGTGGTAGTGCTATTCATGCCCTGTATGATGGTGTTATAGGTGCATTACATGGTATTATTTGTACACTTATAGTGGTACTCCTTTCACACTGTATGACGGTATAATTTATACATCATATAGGTATTATTTGTGTATTATATGGTGATATTACGTGTGCATCATATAGCGGTACTCTGTGCAGTGTATGGTAGTAGTATTTCTGTACTGTTGTACTATTTTTGCACTGTATGATTTATACAGCATATAAAAGTATCATTTGTGCACTGTATGGTGGTACTGTTTTTGCACTGTATGATTTATACAGCATATAAAGGTATCATTTGTGCAGTGTATGGTGGTACTATTTTTGCATTGTATGATGCAACATATGATGATGATATTAGTGCACCATGTACTGTATGTACTATTTGTGTAATGTACAGTGAAGTGTGCAGTGTATAATGGTACTATGTGTGCTGCTTATGACGGTATTATTTGTGCACCATATGGAGTTAACAGTTTTGCCCTGTATGACAGCACTATTTGTTCTATATATAATGGGATGTTGATATTGTTGGGGCGGCTTAGTGCCTCATATATTTTTGTCTGTTTGTCACTGATACTCAGTATTGTAGCTACTTTGAGTTGAACATTTAGCTGTTTTACACTTACATAGCCTTAAAGGGAATCTGTCACCACTTTTTTGCCATCTAATCTAAAAGTAGCGTAATGTAGGTGCAGAGACCCTGATTCCAGTGATGTGTCGCTTACTGGGCTGCTCAGTATAGTTTTCATAAAATCAGTTTAATCAGCTTGAAATTGTCATTACAGGACTACTCGGCCTGCTGCAAGGTAGTCCAGCATGTTCATGAGCTGCTAAATAAAACAGTGATTTTATCAAAATGACGGCGAGCAGCTCGGTAAGTGACACATCGCTGGAATCAGGGTCTCTGTCTCTACATTATGCTGCTCTCAGATGAGATGGCAAAAACCTGGTGACAGGTTCCCTTTAAATGTGCTCTAAACTCAAAAATACAGTATGAAGCTTGATGATAGAGGGGATAGAGAGCTATAGAAAGTTTGAGTGCGGAGACCCCATTGATTGTTGAGTTCTTCTATCTGATGACATTGATGACTGCTCATGAGTCTGCAGAACTCAACTGAGAGCCTCACCCCCTCTGCTGCAGCATTTGGCAGGGTCTCGGACCCCCGTGGATCAAAACTATTTAAACATTTTTATATAAAGACAAGAAGAATTCAATGCAAAAATATAATCACATCCAGCCCAATGACAGCGCAAAAGAGCAATATGTCATATTGTAACACCATAATCAGAGACCAAACTATAGGATAAGCCACATCGCTGCTCTGATTCCATCCGTTTTTCAATACTATAGAAAAATATCAATAACTAATTAATCATTAATAAGATAATTAATATAGCATAATTAATAATAAGAATGTATCAATAATAAAGAAAAGTAATATAAAATACATATTTTAATAAATAAATAACAATAAATACATATGAATAAAAAAGATTAATTAATGAATAAATATTAAAAAATAATACATAAATTATAATTAATAATAAATAAGAAATCATTTATCAGTACTAAAAAAATAAATAAATATTAAAAATAATTGTAAAGAAAATGTATAAAAAAATATCAAAAATAATTAATAAATTATAATAAATAATAAGGTAACTTATCAGTTATAATGAAAATTAATACATTAATATTAAATAATAATTATAATAAAGAAAAATAAATAATAAAAAAGCATACATATGAATAAATAAAGAAAATTAATAATGAATAAATATTTAAAAATAATCAATACTTAAATTATTTATCTTAATTATTAATTATAATTTATCAGTACTAAAGAAAATGTATAAATAATAAATAAATATGAAAAATAATTAATAATAAAGAATAGCAAATAAGAATAAAGGAATAAATAATAACAAATAAGAATAAATAATAAGAAGAAAATTAATAGAAAATATTAAAAATAAATAAAATATAATAAGTAATATAAATTATCAATAATAATGAAAATTAATATATAATAATACATTATAATAAATAAGAATGATGACTAATTATTAATAAAGAATAAATAATAATAAAACATGAATAAATATAAATAAATATTATGTAATGAAAAATAAATAAATCCCGTAGACTGTGAGCCCTCGTGGACAGGAACCTCTCCCGTCGTGTATCAGCAAGCATTGTCTGCTCATATGTACTGTACCTGTCCTTGTTACCCCACTCCTTATGTAAAGCGCCATGGAACCAATGGCGCTATATAAATATAATAATAATAATAATAATAAATAATTTATAAATAATTACTAAGATAATGTATCAATAAGAAAGAAAATTAATAATAAATAATAAATAAAATAATAATAATAATAAAGGATTAATAAAAATAAAGAAAATTCAATAATGAATACATTTTAAAAAATGATAATACATTTATAATTAATAAATAAGATAACTAATGTATCTATAATAAAAAATAATAATAATAAATTAATCATAAAGATTAGTTGATTATGATAATAAATAATAATAATAATAAACAAGGAAAAAATGTGCAAATACTCAAAAATATGATCAAATAAATTACTTTAATTCAATAATAAATAAAGAAGAATAAATAATTAATAATTAAAGAATAAATAAAAAATAATGAATAAATATTAAAAATAATGAAAAATAAATAATCATATTAATATGTTAATTATCAATAATGAAAGAAAAAAAGAATAGATTACACAAGATTCTGCAGAAGTAAGAGCAAAGAAGGGGATACGAAGAGATGAGAAGATAGGGAAAAGGATAGGATAGAAAGAGAGAAAAAAGTAGGGTCAAAACTTCTATTACCGTATGTCAATACTGGATTGTTTTTATGACACTTTTTGTGCAGGTAATCTCTAATCTCCTAATTTAGAGGATATGAGACCTTTACTGAAATGTCTGTATTTGTGGCTATTTGTGTCCCTATGTTACTTTTCTTTATCTCTGTATTTTGCCGCCTGCAGAATGAGCTAAGTGGGAATCAGTCAGCGAGCTCACTTCATCCTCCATCTCCAGACATCCTCTTTTCACCACATCAAAGTTGAGCTGATTGAGAGGAGCTTAGTAATGTAAGAGAACCATTCTACACTCTCCTATCAGAGCTCACTGATGGAAGCTCAGTTAACTCAATCTGGAGCCAGCAATAGTCAGTGCAACACAAAGGCCATGGAGGGCAAAAGGGGCAATAGTTTAACTAAATTCCATTGTAAAACTGATTTTGGGTACATTTCAGTAAATATTGCTCCGTACCCCTTATATTGGAGCGTTTGTAGATTTGCTCAGGTGAAGTTATGGACCAGATTCCTAAGTGATTTGTTTACACGGGGCCCCCACAGTATATAGTGTATACAGGGTATAGTGTGATGGGTGGAGGACACAGAAGAATTACTGGAAGTGCAGCCACAGTTCTAGTCCTGATTCAGTTCAGGGGAAACAATGTCTGAACCTTCTCTGGATAAAATTAGAAATGAGTGGAGTCAGCGGCGTCATCATCCCGGGCGACACCGAGTCGTTCCACCGTGCAGATCCCCGGGTCATTGTGGTGACACTAACTCCCTCCTTTGTGTAGAGTCGGGGCCCCGCGGGCCCCTGCTCCAGGGGATGGGGCCATTCTGGGACTCAGGGAACTTCTACACCAACATTTTCTCTTTTACAGTTTGTAACATTAAGTGAAAACAAATGTTTTGGCTGCAGCTTAGGAGGCCTGAAATAG
The DNA here is from genome assembly GCA_033576535.1 of Allobates femoralis. Taxonomy (NCBI): domain Eukaryota; kingdom Metazoa; phylum Chordata; class Amphibia; order Anura; family Aromobatidae; genus Allobates; species Allobates femoralis. The sequence goes on from JARQOC010000008.1 coordinate 7,114,528, forward strand.
GGAACGCGAGAGGCCGAAAAGCAGTTGTCCTATATAACACCCCTCATACGGTAACTATAGAGAGTCACAATCTACAGGAATGTCCCAGACACATTATAACACGGACGTTATAAGAAAATAACATAATATAGCTATATATATATATATAAGGTTCTGATGTAACTACTCTGTCTCTGAGCCTAACCGAAGCCATATCCCTAAGTCTAATGCTAGCCCTAACTTTAGGCCGCCCTAGCCCTATCCATAACCCTAAACCCAGGCCTATCTATAATATAACCCTAACATTATCCATAAAAATACCCCCCCCCCCAACTCTATCCATACACATAACCCTAACCCCAGCTCCATCCAGAAACATAACCTTAACTCTAGCCCTATTCATAAGAATAACCCCAACATTAGCCCTTATGGCCACTTTACACGCGGCCACAGGAAGATAGAAACCGGCAGGTGTCAGAGACAATTGTACCTTTTACCTTCAAAACACCTTGAAGTGGCTGCGTGTAATTCAGGTATCTGCAAGGTGTTTTGAAGGTAAAAGGTACAATTGTCTCCGACACCTGCCGGTTTCTATCTTCCTGTTGCCGTGTATAAAGTGGCCATTACAGGGGTGGAATAAGGGGGTTTATCACATACGGGGGCAGAATAAGGGGGTTTATCACATACAGAGGCAGAATAAGGGGGTTTATCACATACAGGGGTGTAATACGGGGGTTTATCACATACAGGGGTGGAATAAGAGGGTTTATCACATACAGGGGCAGAATAAGGGGGTTTATCACATACAGGGGCAGAATAAGGGGGTTTATCACATACAGGGGTGGAATAAGGGGGTTTATCACATACAGGGGTGGAATAAGAGGGTTTATCACATACAGGGGTGGAATAAGGGGGTTTATCACATACAGGGGTGGAATAAGGGGGTTTATCACATACAGGGGTGTAATAAGGGGGTTTATCACATACAGGGGTGGAATAAGGGGGTTTATCACATACAGGGCAGAATAAGGGGGTTTATCACATACAGGGGTGGAATAAGGGGGTTTATCACATACAGGGGTGGAATAAGAGGGTTTATCACATACTGGGGTGGAATAAGGGGGTTTATCACATACAGGGGTGGAATAAGGGGGTTTATCACATACAGGAGCAGAATAAGGGGGTTTATCACATACAGGGGCAGAATAAGGGGGTTTATCACATACAGGAGCAGAATAAGGGGGTTTATCACATACAGGGGTGGAATAAGGGGGTTTATCATATACAGGGGCGGAATAAGGGGTTTATCACATACAGGGGCAGAATAAGGGGGTTTATCACATACAGGGGTGGAATAAGGGGGTTTATCATCATACAGGGGCGGAATAAGGGGGTTTATCACATACAGGGGTGGAATAAGGGGGTTTATCAATACAGAGGCAGAATAAGGGGGTTTATCACATACAGGGGTGGAATAAGGGGGTTTATCACATACAGGGGCGAATAAGGGGGTTTATCACATACAGGGGTGGAATAAGGGGGTTTATCACATACAGGGGTGGAATAAGGGGGTTTATCACATACAGGAAACTGAATAAGGGTGGTTTATCACATTCAGGGGTGGAATAAGGGGGTTTATCACATACAGGGGTGTAATAAGGGGGTTTATCACATATAGGGGCGGAATAAAGGGGGTTTATCACATACAAGTGGGTGTAATAAGGGGGTTTATCACATACTGGGGTGGAATAAGGGGGTTTATGACATACAGGGGCGAAATAAGGGGGTTTATCACATACCGGGGTGTAATAAGGGGGTTTATCACATACTGGGGTGTAATAAGGGGGTTTATCACATACAGGGGTGGAATAAGGGGTTTATCACATACAGGGGTGGAATAAGGGGGTTTATCACATACAGGGGTGTAATAAGGGGGTTTATCACATACGGGGGCAGAATAAGGGGGTTTATCACATACAGGGGTGTAATAAGGGCGTTTATCACATACTGGGTGGAATAAGGGGGTTTATGACATACAGGGGTGGAATAAGGGGGTTTATCACATACAGGGGTGTAATAAGGGGGTTTATCACATACGGGGGCAGAATAAGGGGGTTTATCACATACAGGGGTGGAATAAGGGGGTTTATCACATACAGGGGTGTAATAAGGGGTTTATCACATAACGGGGGCAGAATAAGGGGGTTTATCACATACAGGGGTGAATAAGGGGGTTTATCACATACAGGGGTGGAATAAGGGGGTTTATCACATACTGGGGTGGAATAAGGGGGTTTATGACATACAGGGGTGGAATAAGGGGGTTTATCACATATAGGGGTGTAATAAGGGGGTTTATCACATACTGGGGTGTAATAAGGGGGTTTATCACATACAGGGGTGGAATAAGGGGGTTTATCACATACAGGGGCGGAATAAGGGGGTTTATCACATACAGGGGTGTAATAAGGGGGTTTATCATGTACAGGGTGTAATAAGGGGGTTTATACATACAGGGTGGAATAAGGAGGTTTATCACATACAGGGGCGGAATAAGGGGGTTTATCACATACAGGGGTGGAATAAGGGGTTTATCACATACAGAGGTGGAATAAGGGGGTTTATCACATACAGGGGTGTAATAAGGGGGTTTATCACATACAGGGGTGTAATAAGGAGGTTTATCACATACAGGGTGTAATAAGGGGGTTTATGACATACAGGGGTGGAATAAGGGGGTTTATCACATACCGGGGTGGAATAAGGGGGTTTATCACATACCGGGGTGTAATAAGGGGGTTTATCACTATATAGGGGTGTAATAAGGGGGTTTATCACATACAGGGGTGTAATAAGGGGGTTTATCACATACAGGGGTGGAATAAGGGGGTTTATCACATACAGGGGTGAATAAGGGGGTTTATCACATACAGGGTGGAATAAGGGGTTTATCACATACAGGGTGGAATAAGGGGGTTTATCACATACAGGGGTGTAATAAGGAGGTTTATCACATACAGGGGTGTAATAAGGGGGTTTATCACATACAGGGGTGTAATAAGGAGGTTTATCACATACAGGGGTGGAATAAGGGGTTTATCACATACAGGGGTGTAATAAGGAGGTTTATCACATACAGGGGTGTAATAAGGGGGTTTATCACATACAGGGGTGTAATAAGGAGGTTTATCACATACAGGGTGTAATAAGGGGGTTTATGACATACAGGGTGGAATAAGGGGGTTTATCACATACAGGGGTGGAATAAGGGGGTTTATCACATACCGGGGTGTAATAAGGGGGTTTATCACATACAGGGGTGGAATAAGGGGGTTTATCACATACTGGGGTGGAATAAGGGGGTTTATCACATACAGGGTGTAATAAGGAGGTTTATCACATACAGGGGTGTAATAAGGGGGTTTATCACATACAGGGGTGTAATAAGGAGGTTTATCAAGTACCTTGTACACTTTTTTATGCCTCCTGAAGCCAACGGTGAAATAATTAATTGTGTATGATGTTCTCTGCTAATGATGATGTTAATTATCCGCGGTTTGTAGTAAATTAATCTCTGACGTTTCTCTCTAGACTTTTGAGTTCCTGACGATAGAGGTTTCCCGAGAGGATGAGGATGGAGAGATGGCGGAGAACAATCCGGTGCTGATAATAAGTTCTAACCTTCAGTTGTACACCGAGATCTCCGGCAGCGCCGCCCGCCGCCCGCTCACCGTGTATGTAAGTATAAGCCTCATCCCTCATATCGCCGTCAGTCTGGAGGTAATGATACAATATACAGAGGCAGGGTGAAAGATAAGACTTCAAAGATAGTAAACTGATTTGATCACTGTTATCTATCTATCTCTCGCTCTATCAAATTCAAAGAAGCTATCTATCTCTATCTTGGGATCCCTGACTAGCCTTGTTCCCAAAGGTACCTCTGAAGGTGAGGAGGTTCGATCTGCCACCCTAGCCCATCGCTCTGGATCAGCCCCAGGCATATAAGCCCCTACCTGCACCCACGGACTGGAAAAACCCTCCAGTTTCAATGGAAGTCAATGGCAGCAATAACACAGCACGACTTCACAGCACGGGGTCTAAGTAACAAATGAACTCTAACTGCGACACCTAGTGGAGGGAAGTGGAGCTATTTCGAGGCTGGGGGAGTGGATATCTGAATACTGAATACTGAAAACACATCCCTCCACTCCAAATTCTATGACTCCCCCTCCACCTGTAGAGCCGCACACAGCAGACTAGGGGAACACAGCAGCAACACTCATAGACTGCAAAGCAGTCAACACATACACACTGTTGGAAAGGTGGATGGGGACAGATCCAAGGTGTAGGGCTATGAAAGTCCATAAGATATCTATCTATACTATCTATCTATCTATCTATCTATCTATCTATCTATCTATCTATCTATCTATCTATCTATCTATCTTTATCTTCTACTATCTATCTATTATCTACTATCTATCTACTATCTATTATCTATCTATCTATCTATCCTATATCTATCCTTCTATATCTATCTATCTATCTCATCTATCTATCTATCTATCTATCTATCTATCTACATCACTATCCTATACATCCTTCTTATCTATCTATCTATCTATCTATCTATCATCTATCTATCATTATCATCTATCCTATATTATCCTCTATATCTATCTATCTATCATCTATCACTATCTATCTATCTATTTCTATCACTATCCATCCTATATCATCCTCTATATCTATTATCTATCTATCTATCATCTATCTATCTATCTATCTATCTATCTATCTATCCATTATATATCTATATATCCATTATCTACTATCTATCTATCTATCTATCTATCTATCCAGTATTTGTCTATCTATATCTATCTATTATCTATCTATCTATCTATCTATCTATCTATCTATCTATCTATCTAGGTAAAGATTTGGAATGTACATAACAATGTTTCCATTGAAAGAGCTGTATTCCTTTTTCTTCCTGTGAATTTATGAGGGTGTTGTAATGTATGAAATGAAGGAAGAGATTTGCCTTTTCTTCCCCAAAAGAACAAGACCGACCCCCCCCCCCCCCAGGAGGAGACCGCTCACAACCCCCAGGAGGAGACCACTCACAAACCCCAGGCTCCATCTGTATCTCATTGTTATTGTTGTATATTATGTGATGAATCCCTTTTTCCATCAGATTACGTATACTCTTCGTGCTTCATTTATTATATATCAGTTGTCTCTTTATTTCAGCATTCCTCATCTGTGACAACAACAAGTGGAACAAAGCCAAATGGAATGTGTCTGTAGAGAACCTGCCTGTGAATAGTGATGACTTCTACAATGGGCGAAGGCAAAATACACTGAAGTTTCCTTCTTTGCTGAACTGGAAAATCCAAAGAAAATTTATCTGAATCTGAGGACAGGTGAGAAGTAATGTGATCCTTCAGTGATATGTCCAGTGATTGGATATACACAAGTAGTAAATTATATGTATCTAACCTCCACCAATCTTCACTGTAGGCATCACTGAGCCACCACCATTCTTCACTATAGGCATCACTGAGCCACCACCATGCTTCACTGTAAGCATACTGAGCCTCCACCATGCTTCATGTAGACATCACTGAGCCACCACCGTGCTTCACTGAGGCATCACTAAGCCACCACCGTGCATCGTTGTAGACCTCACTGAGTCACCGCGATGGTTCGCTGTAGACATCACTGAGCCACCACTGTGCTTCACTGTAGACATCACTGAGCCAACCACCGTGCTTCTTTGTAGACATCACTGAGCCACCGTGTTTCACTGTAGGCACCACTGAGCCACCACCATGCTTCATTGTAGGCACCACTGAGTCACCACCATGCTTCATTGTAGGCACCACTGAGCCACCACCATGCTTCATTGTAGGCATCACTGAGTCATCACCATGCTTCACTGTTGACATCATTGAGCCACCACTATGCTTCACTGTGGTATCACTGAGCCACCACCATGCTTCACTGTGGTATCAGTGAGCCACCACCATTCTTCACTGTAGACATCACTGAGCCACCACCATACTTCATTGTAGGCATCACTGAGCCATCACCATGCTTCATTGTAGGTATCACTGAGCCACCACCATGCTTCACTGTAGACATCACTGAGCCACCACCATGCTTCATTGTAGGCATCACTGAGTCACCACCATGCTTCATTGTAGGCATCACTGAGTCACCACCATGCTTCATTGTAGGTATCACTGAGTCACCACTATGCTTCACTGTAGGCATCACTGAGCCACCACCATGCTTCATTGTAGGCACCACTGAGCCACCACCATGCTTCATTGTAGACATCACTGAGTCACCACTATGCTTCACTGTAGGCATCACTGAGCCACCACCATGCTTCACTGTAGACATCACTGAGCCACCACCATGCTTCACTGTAGGCATCACTGAGTCATCACCATGCTTCACTGAAGGCATCACTGAGTCACCACCATGCTTCACTGTAGACATCACTGAGCCACCACCGTCGTTCATTGTAGACCTCACTGAGTCACCACCATGCTTCACTGTAGACATCACTGAGCCACCACCTTGCTTCACTGTAGACATCACTGAGCCACCACCGTGCTTCACTGTAGACATCACTGAGCCACCACCGTGCTTCACTGTAGACATCACTGAGCCACCACTGTGCTTCACTGTAGACATCACTGAGCCACCACCGTGCTTCACTGTAGACATCACTGAGCCACCACCGTGCTTCACTGTAGACATCACTGAGCCACCACCGTGCTTCACTGTAGACATCACTGAGCCACCACCGTGCTTCACTGTAGACATCACGGATACACCACCGTGCTTCACTGTAGACATCACTGAGCCACCACCGTGCTTCACTGTAGACATCACTGAGACACCACCGTGCTTCACTGTAGACATCACTGAGACACCACCGTGCTTCACTGTGGGAAGGATGTTTTTCTCAGTGTATATTTCATTCTTTCTCCTTGAGACATAACTCTGATCCATAGGTCCAAAAATGTCCCTTTCTGTTTCACTGCTCCACACAACTGAATCCCGCACATCAGAGCGAATTTTCTTGTGCTTTTGGGTCAGTAGGGGTGTAAATTTTAAAGTTTGAGCATAGAGACCTTCAGCCTTTAGTATGTTTCTTACTGTGCAAGCTGAAGCCTCAGCGCTCCTGGATCTGCCACATCCAGAGTCTCCGTAAGCTTAGACTTGAGAACTCTGGTTCCAGTTGTATCTCACTCAATGTCTTTGTATCTTTTTCGATCACATTGATATTACATGGCAATGATCTCTTCTTCTTTTCGGACCACTCTCTTGAATAACATGAAATTAAAATATCAAAGTCAACAAAAGCCCCCCTAGCCAGTGCGGGTATTTGATGCTAATTGTCATCACAATAATGTTTAATTTGCTTGGGGAAATAATAAAAAAAAACCACCTTATTCCAGACCACAGTTAGAGATTGGTTATTATATTTCCATAATGTTATGGTTTATTTCTCTGTAGATAAAACCGGACCGGAGACGTGCGAGCTGCAGGATCACTTCCATGTCACCGATATTCTTCAGGCGGAATATCTTATAACAGATATAGAAACATACAATCTCCAGAATGAAGAACCTGTGAAGAATGTGTATATCCTACACGTCCTTCATCGCCGCCCGTATCCGAGGTACGGCTACCATTTCTGGGGTCACTAGGTTTATTGAACACTTAGGCTATGTTCACACTGGACGATTATTGCTCTGTTTTTCTGCTGCGTTTTCTGCACCACTAGCATTCAATTACTCACCCTCCCGCGATCTCACGGTGATCCCTGGTGATGTCTTCCATCCTGGGCACCGTCAGGACCTGTGGGTAGTCGGGTACAGTACTGACAGGACCTGTGGGTAGTCGGGTACAGTACTGACAGGACCTGTGGGTAGTTGGGCACAGTACTGACAGCAGGGCCGGGACGACAGCTAGGCGAGCCTAGGCGGTCGCCTAGGGCGCCATCTTGTGCAGGGCGCATTCCCGCGTGATGGTTATTATAGCACTGCACTTGTATATAAGGAACCTTCTGCTCACTTTGCTGATGTCATTGAACTATTTTACGCTACAACCACCACTGACCCGCCCCTCGCTTCCTTCCCATTGGCTGAGCCCCTTACGTCAGGATTTGGTTCCATACTGTGATTGGTTATGACGCAGCGCCTCCGCCGTGAGCCCGCCCCTTCCCTCCTCTCCGCTGTGTGACAGTCGCCGGCCATTCGAGGGCCTCGGAGGAGCTGCGTCACCGGCAGTGGCGGGGGAGACCGTGCATCTCGCCGCCGTCATGTCTTCCACTCACCCCCGAGTGAAGCGCGGCTCCGGCTCCCCTCCCAACAGCTCAGCGCGCCTTACCAGCTCCTGCACAGCAGCCCCAGCCGCTCCCCCTCCGCGGGGAGTAACACCGAGCCGGGGCCCCCGAGTCCTTCCCCTCCCTCCCCGCTGCTCGCACAACCTCAAAGCAGCCCCGAGGCGGCCAGGACCCGGAGGAGGAGGAGCAGCAGCTCCCCGGACAAGAGGAACGCGGCGTCCCCCGGGAGCAGAGGTGACCGGCCGCCTCTGTGTGAGGTCAGCATGGCGCCGAGCACACCGTATGCATGCGGAGCCTCGGCCTGGGGGCCACAGGGGGAGAGAGCAGGCCATGTGTCCACAAACAGCTGCCTGCAAGACCTGATCTGGAGGGCAGTGCACTGAGGGGTCTAGAGCTCTGGAGCAGAGTGCACTGAGGGGGTCTAGAGCTCTGGAGCAGAGTCCACTGAGGGGTCTAGAGCTCTGGAGCAGAGGGCACTGAGGGGTCTAGAGCTCTGGAGCAGAGGGCACTGAGGGGTCTAGAGCTCTGGAGCAGAGTCCACTGAGGGGTCTAGAGCTCTGGAGCAGAGGGCACTGAGGGGTCTAGAGCTCTGGAGCAGAGGGCACTGAGGGGTCTAGAGCTCTGGAGCAGAGTCCACTGAGGGGTCTAGAGCTCTGGAGCAGAGTGCACTGAGGGGTCTAGAGCTCTGGAGCAGAGGGCACTGGGGGGGTTTAGAGCTCTGGAGCAGAGGGCACTGAGGGGGTCTAGAGCTCTGGAGCAGAGTGCACTGAGAGGTCTAGAGCTCTGGAGCAGAGTGCACTGAGGGGTCTAGAGCTCTGGAGCAGAGTGCACTGAGGGGTCTAGAGCTCTGAAAAGGTATATCTACTTTTATTTGTTAAATTTACTTTCGAAGTACGTTGACATTTTTATTCCTAGACATATTTCGGGGGGGGGGGGCGCCGTTTGCCTTACCTGCCTAGGGCACCAATATGCCTTGTCCCGGCACTGACTGACAGGATCTGCCCATGTGACTTAGCCCAAGAGACACATAGGGCTAGGTCATGGAAGTACTCGTATTACTCACAGGTCCTGCTGGTGCCCAGGAGGAAGACATCTCCGGGGATCTCCATGGGATCGTGGAGAGGGTGAGTAATTGGATGTTAATTGTGCAGAAAGTGCATCCAGAAAAACGGAGCAATAATTGATGCTCATTATTTTCTCGATGCCTTCCTGCACCACTAACATCCAATTACTCGCCCTCCCTGGCAATCCTACGGTGAGCCCCGGTGATGTCTGATGTCCCCCCAGGCACCAGCAGGACCTGTCTGCAAATAGTACGGTTCTTCCAGGACCTACCCCATGTGATTCAGTCACATGATGTCATCATTCACATGGTGCAAGGTCCTGGAAGTACCGTACTATTCGCAGACAGGTCCTGCTGGTGTCCGGGGGAGGACATCACTGGGGGATCACCAGGGAGGGTAAGAAAGTGTTTGTGTATCTCTGTGTTGTGTGTCTGTCTGTGTCCCCCGAAAACGGAGCAAAAAAGCAACACAAATGGATGATGCACTTATGATGCTTTTTTGCAAAAAGAGGATCCGTTATTGGTGCAGAAACTGAACCAAAAACAGATCAACAAAAAGCGGAGCAGAAACGCTGTGTGTGAATGAGGCCTTTGATTTTACCCCTCCGTTCTCCTGAGGACGCTGAGCGACTCTCGTGCCCTGTGTATGAAGCCTTACAACCACGACGGTGACTGTCTACAGCTTCCTATCCATGCAGGCATGCTAATAAATAGCTTTAGAGACTACTCAGGTCTCTTCATCAGGCATGGTAATAAATAGCTTTAGAGACTACTCAGGTCTTCATCAGGCACGATAATAAATAGCTTTAGAGACTACTCAGGTCTCTTCATCAGGCATGGTAATAAATAGCTTTAGAGATTACTCAGGTCTCTTCATCAGGCATGATAATAAATAGCTTACGAGACTACTCAGGTCCCTTCATCAGGCATGGTAATAAATAGCTTTAGAGACTACTCAGGTCTCCATCAGGCATGGTAATAAATAGCTTTAGATACTACTCAGGTCTCTTCATCAGGCATGGTAATAAATAGCTTTAGAGACTACTCAGGTCTTCATCAGGCATGGTAATAAGTACCTGATGAAGAGACCTGAGTAGTCTCTAAAGCTATTTATTACTATGCCTGATGAAGAGACCTGAGTAGTCTCTAAAGCTATTTATTACCATGTCTGATGAAGACACCTGAGTAGTCTGTAAAGCTATAAATTACCATGCCTGATGAAGAGACTTTGGTAGTCTTGAAAGCTGATATTTATTACCATGCCTGATGAAGAGATCTGAGTATTCTCTAAAGCTATTTATTACCATGCCTGATGAAGAGACCTGAGTAGTCTCTAAAGCTGTTTATTACCATGCCTGATGAAGAGACCTGAGTAGTCTCTAAAGCTATTTATTACCATGCCTGATGATGAGATCTGAGTAGTCTCTAAAGCTATTTATTACCATGTCTGATGAAGACACCTGAGTAGTCTGTAAAGCTATAAATTACCATGCCTGATGAAGAGACTTTGGTAGTCTTGAAAGCTGATATTTATTACCATGCCTGATGAAGAGATCTGAGTATTCTCTAAAGCTATTTATTACCGTGCCTGATGAAGAGATCTGAGTATTCTCTAAAGCTATTTATTACCATGCCTGATGAAGAGACCTAAGTAGTCTCTAAAGCTGTTTATTACCATGCCTGATGAAGAGACCTGAGTAGTCTCTAAAGCTATTTATTACCATGCCTGATGATGAGATCTGAGTAGTCTCTAAAGCTATTTATTACCATGCCTGATGAAGAGACCTGAGTAGTCTCTAAAGCTATTTATTACCATGCCTGATGAAGACCTGAGTAGTCTCTAAAGCTATTTATTACCATGCCTGATGAAGAGACCTGAGTAGTCTCTAAAGCTATTTGTTACCATGCCTGATGAAGAGATCTGAATAGTCTCTAAAGCTATTTATTACCATGCCTGATGAAGACCTGAGTAGTCTCTAAAGCTATTTATTACCATGCCTGATGAAGAGACCTGAGTAGTCTCTAAAGCTATTTGTTACCATGCCTGATGAAGACCTGAGTAGTCTCTAAAGCTATTTATTACCATGCCTGATGAAGAGATCTGAGTAGTCTCTAAAGCTATTTGTTACCATGCCTGATGAAGACCTGAGTAGTCTCTAAAGCTATTTATTACCATGCCTGATGAAGAGACCTGAGTAGTCTCTAAAGCTATTTATTACCATGCCTGATGAAGACCTGAGTAGTCTGTAAAGCTATTTATTACCATGCCTGATGAAGACCTGAGTAGTCTCTAAAGCTATTTATTACCATGCCTGATGAAGAGACCTGAGTAGTCTCTAAAGCTGCCATTTGTTACCGTCTTTTCAGTTCGCCATTGAAAGGTTTAACCACTGGGGACCCTCAGATTTTAATATTCTTCTATAGTAATTCTTACTCACCTGGAAAAAAAATGTATTTAAATGAGCTCTCCTCCAGAAGGAAGGACACCATTTCTCTAGTGTCCTCTATAAGTATCCTCCCAGAAGGACAATAAAATAGTCTTGAATTGTGACTCCATTTTAGCTAAACTGTAGTTGTTACCTAAAGAAAAATCCTGCATCATGTGGCAGGCGCCTTGGGTCTCTTCCCCTTGATCAGTACAAATCTTGGGGCAGGCGCTTTGGGTCTCTTCCCCTTGATCAGTACAAAGCCGTGTAGCGGGACGGTCTCTTGTTCTGGACATACGTAGTTCTTCCATCTAGAGAAGATCTAATTTGCATATGTGTAACCATAGATCTGCATAAAATATGTAAATAATTCTTTTTTGTTCATATTCAGTCACAAGGTAATAGACGTTAATCTGACCATCACCAATGGTCCATGTGACTATCCACCGATGGTGTATCTGAAGAGCGAGGACGGCTACAGCTGGAATATTCATAACACAGAGAGCATTGCAATATTGGTAAGTAGTTGTGAACGGTGACACCATTAATCTCTGCACATATCCACAAATTAGACGGTCTTCCATCAGTTGCCACTTGACACCCTAATATTTACCAACTTTTGCATATTTGTCTATTTATCTTATGGGTATAAAGAAAGGTGTTGGTCCTATATGTGGAAATCACCCCAACCAGGGGCCTCCTCAACATTGCTTCTGGTAACTCCTACCATCTAGACCAGAGATCCACAACCTTGAGATTCTGACCCTGAGAGCCACCTTCATCACTCAGAAATAGTCGCAAGCCACATTCAGCTCTGAGAGACGGTCCTGAGCCACATCCAGCTCTGAGAGACGGTCCTGAGCCACATCCAGCTCTGAGAGAGGGTCGTGAGCCACATCCAGCTCTGAGAGAGGGTCAGGAGCCACATCCAGCTCTGAGAGAGGGTCAGGAGCCACATCCAGCTCTGAGAGAGGGTGGCAAGCCACATCCAGCTCTGAGAGAGGGTCGTGAGCCACATCCAGCTCTGAGAGAGGGTCGTGAGCCATATTCAGCTCTGAGAGAGGGTCGGGAGCCACATCCAGCTCTGAGAAAGGGTCGTGAGCCACATCCAGCTCTGAGAGAGTTTCGTGAGCCACATTCAGCTCTGAGAGAGGCTCGAGAGCCACATCCAGGTCTGAGAGAGGGTCGTGAGCCACATCCAGCTCTGAGAGAGGGTCATGAGCCACATCCAGTTCTGAGAGAGGGTTGTGAGCCACATCCATCTCTGAGAGAGGGTCGTGAGCCACATCCAGCTCTGAGAGAGGATCGTGAGCCATATTCAGCTCTGAGAGAGGGTCGTGAGCTACATCCAGATCTGAGAGAGGGTCGTGAGCCACATCCAGCTCTGAGAGAGGGTCGTGAGCCACATCCAGCTCTGAGAGAGGCTCAAGAGCCACATCCAGGTCTGAGAGAGGGTCGTGAGCCACATCCAGCTCTGAGAGAGGGTCATGAGCCACATCCAGTTCTGAGAGAGGGTTGTGAGCCACATCCAGCTCTGAGAGAGGGTCGTGAGCCACATCCAGCTCTGAGAGAGGGTTGTGAGCCACATCCAGCTCTGAGAGAGGGTTGTGAGCCACATCCAGCTCGGAGAGAGGGTGGCAAGCCACATCCAGCTCTGAGAGAGGGTCGTGAGCCACATCCAGCTCTGAGAGAGGGTCAGGAGTCACATCCAGCTCTGAGAGAGGGTCGTGAGCCACATCCAGGTCTGAGAGAGGGTTGTGAGCCACATCCAGCTCTGAGAGAGGGCCACAAGCCACATCCAGCTCTGAGAGAGGGTCTGAGCCACATCCAGCTCTGAGAGAGGGTCGTGAGCCACATCCAGCTCCGAGAGAGTCGCGAACCACATCCAGCTCTGAGAGAGGGTCGTGAGCCACATTCAGCTCTGAGAGAGGATCGTGAGCCACATCCAGCTCTGAGAGAGGCTCGAGAGCCACATCCAGGTCTGAGAGAGGGTCGTGAGCCACATCCAGCTCTGAGAGAGGGTCGTGAGCCACATCCAGCTCTGAGAGAGGGTCGTGAGCCACATTCAGCTCTGAGAGAGGGTCGTGAGCCACATTCGGCTCTGAGAGAGGATCGTAAGCCACATCCAGCTCTGAGAGAGGGTCGTGAGCCACATTCAGCTCTGGGAGAGGGTCGTGAGCCACATTCGGCTCTGAGAGAAGGTTGTGAGCCACATTCAGCTCTGAGAGAGGGTCGTGAGCCACATCCAGCTCTAAGAGAGGGTTGTGAGCCACATCCAGCTGTGAGAGAGGGTAGTGAGCCACATCCAGCTCTGAGAGAGGGTGGCAAGCCACATCCAGCTCTGAGAGAGAGGGTCGTGAGCCAATCCAGCTCTGAGAGAGGCTCGAGAGCCACATCCAGGTCTGAGAGAGGGTTGTGAGCCACATCCAGCTCTGAGAGAGGGCCACAAGCCACATCCAGCTCTGAGAGAGGGTCTGAGCCACATCCAGCTCTGAGAGAGGGTCGTGAGCCACATCCAGCTCCGAGAGAGTCGCGAACCACATCCAGCTCTGAGAGAGGGTCGTGAGCCACATTCAGCTCTGAGAGAGGATCGTGAGCCACATCTAGCTCTGAGAGAGGCTCGAGAGCCACATCCAGATCTGAGAGAGGGTCGTGAGCCACATCCAGCTCTGAGAGAGGGTCGTGAGCCACATCCAGCTCTGAGAGAGGGTCGTGAGCCACATTCAGCTCTGAGAGAGGGTCGTGAGCCACATTCGGCTCTGAGAGAGGATCGTAAGCCACATCCAGCTTTGAGAGAGGGTCGTGAGCCACATTCGGCTCTGAGAGAAGGTTGTGAGCCACATCCAGCTCTAAGAGAGTGTTGTGAGCCACATCCAGCTCTGAGAGAGGGTAGTGAGCCACATCCAGCTCTGAGAGAGGGTGGCAAGCCACATCCAGCTCTAAGAGAGTGTTGTGAGCCACATCCAGCTCTGAGAGAGGGTAGTGAGCCACATCCAGCTCTGAGAGAGGGTGGCAAGCCACATCCAGCTCTGAGAGAGGGTCGTGAGCCACATCCAGCTCTGAGAGAGGCTCGAGAGCCACATCCAGGTCTGAGAGAGGGTTGTGAACCACATCCAGCTCTGAGAGAGGGTCTGAGCCACATCCAGCTCTGAGAGAGGGTCGTGAGCCACATTCAGCTCTGAGAGAGGGTCGTGAGCCACATCCAGCTCTGAGAGAGGGTCAGGAGCCACATCCAGCTCTGAGAGAGGGTCAGGAGCCACATTCAGCTCTGAGAGAGGGTCGTGAGCCACATCCAGCTCTGAGAGAGGGTCGTGAGCCACATCCAGATCTGAGAGAGGGTCGTGAGCCACATCCAGCTCTGAGAGAGGGTCGTGAGCCACATTCAGCTCTGAGAGAGGGTCGTGAGCCACATCCAGCTCTGAGAGAGGGTCGTGAGCCACATTCAGCTCTGAGAGAGGGTCGTGAGCCACATCCAGCTGTGAGAGAGGGTCGTGAGCCACATCCAGCTCTGAGAGAGGATTGTGAGCCACAGGTTGAGGACCCTGATCTAGACCCCCATTTGCATTGCTTGGTACTGTGCTTAGACTTTGCTATACACAACCTAAAAAAATCAGTAAAGATATCACTTTTATATGATTAATTTGAATTGAGATTTTTCTTTTTTTCTAGGCCTCTGGCAATTATACATTGCATGATTTTAGGATGCCCGGCCTACGTCTGCCAGAAAGTAAGGATGAGCTGATCGCCATGGCTCGATCTTCTGCCACGAATGTGGAGACCATATCATATGCACACGTCTCTGATGTCACATCTGTGGATCTACCCGTTTCCTGTGTTCGGGGTATATTTCATTTGATCATTTTAACATTTTTTAAGAATTGTTCCATCTATGACTTATTAATGGGATGGTTTCACCCTTTTCTAAATGAAGCAGGTCTGCCTCCGCTACTCACAGTTTACAGCATTTCTTGGCTTATAATCCAATGTGTAGCCTATCTGGATCCACGAAGAGGGTCTCTATGAGGGTCATACAGTAAATGTTGGTCCTGCTTAGTTCAGCTCTTCATTTGGATTGATGCCATTTAAAGGGGTTGCTCATCGTCAATGTTCTGGAAACCACCCCACTTTCTGACTTTCGAGGAGGGGCACTGGTTTCTTGTACATTGAGCTCATGATCGGAATGTGCGCTCTACCTTGTTTCAAGCAGAGACAGTGTTGCGTCTGCAGCATCAGAGAAGGGCAGGGACTGGATCCAGTGATCCAAGCTTCAGAGAAGTGCTTCCAAGCTTTAGAGCAGGGCTTCCAAGCTTTAGAGCAGGGCATCCAAGCTTTAGAGCAGGGCATCCAAGCTTTAGAGCAGTGTTTCCAAGCTTTAGACCAGGGCTTCCAAGCTTTAGACCAGGGCTTCCAAGCTTTAGAGCAGGGCTTCCAAGCTTTAGAGTAGGGCTTCCAAGCTTTAGAGCAGGGCTTCCAAGCTTTAGAGCAGGGCATCCAAATTTTTAGAGCAGGGCGTCCTAGCTTCAGAGCAGTGTTTCCAAGCTTTAGAGCCGGCCTTCCAAGCTTTAGAGAGGAGCATCCAAGCTTTAGAGCAGGGCTTCCAAGCTTTAGAGCAGGGCATCCAAGCTTTAGAGCAGGGCAACCAAGCTTTAGAGCAGGCCTTCCAAGCTTTAGAGCAGGGCTTCCAAGCTTTAGAGCAGGGCAACCAATTTTAGAGCAGGGCATCAAAGCTTTAGAGCAGGGCTTCCAAGCTTTAGAGAGGAGCATCCAAGCTTTAGAGCAGGGCTTCCAAGCTTTAGAGCAGGGCATCCAAGCTTTAGAGCAAGGCTTCCTAGCTTTAGATCAGGGCATCCAAGCTTTAGAGCAGGGCAACCAAGCTTTAGAGCAGGGCAACCAATTTTAGAGCAGGGCATCCAAGCTTTAGAGCAGGGCAACCAAGCTTTAGAGCAGGCCTTCCAAGCTTTAGAGCAGGCCTTCCAAGCTTTAGAGCAGGGCAACCAATTTTAGAGCAGGGCTTCTAAGCTTTAGAGCAGGGCTTCCAAGCTTTAGAGCAGGGCTTCCAAGCTTCAGAGCAGGGCTTCCAAGCTTTAGGGCAGAGCATCCAAGCTTTAGAGCAAGGCAACCAAGCTTTAGAGCAGGCCTTCCAAGCTTTAGAGCAGGGCTTCCAAGCTTTAGAGCAGGGCAACCAATTTTAGAGCAGGGCATCCAAGCTTTAGAGCAGGGCTTCCAAGCTTTAGAGCAGGCCTTCCAAGCTTTAGAGCAGGCCTTCCAAGCTTCAGAGCAGAGCTTCCAAGCTTTAGAGCAGGCCTTCCAAGCTTTAGAGCAGGGCTTCCAAGCTTTAGACCAGGGCTTCCAAGCTTTAGAGCAGGGCTTCCAAGCTTTAGAGCAGGGCTTCCAAGCTTTAGAGTAGGGCTTCCAAGCTTTAGAGCAGGGCTTCCAAGCTTTAGAGCAGGGCATCCAAATTTTTAGAGCAGGGCGTCCTAGCTTCAGAGCAGTGTTTCCAAGCTTTAGAGCCGGCCTTCCAAGCTTTAGAGAGGAGCATCCAAGCTTTAGAGCAGGGCTTCCAAGCTTTAGAGCAGGGCATCCAAGCTTTAGAGCAGGGCAACCAAGCTTTAGAGCAGGCCTTCCAAGCTTTAGAGCAGGGCTTCCAAGCTTTAGAGCAGGGCAACCAATTTTAGAGCAGGGCATCAAAGCTTTAGAGCAGGGCTTCCAAGCTTTAGAGAGGAGCATCCAAGCTTTAGAGCAGGGCTTCCAAGCTTTAGAGCAGGGCATCCAAGCTTTAGAGCAAGGCTTCCTAGCTTTAGATCAGGGCATCCAAGCTTTAGAGCAGGGCAACCAAGCTTTAGAGCAGGGCAACCAATTTTAGAGCAGGGCATCCAAGCTTTAGAGCAGGGCAACCAAGCTTTAGAGCAGGCCTTCCAAGCTTTAGAGCAGGCCTTCCAAGCTTTAGAGCAGGGCAACCAATTTTAGAGCAGGGCTTCTAAGCTTTAGAGCAGGGCTTCCAAGCTTTAGAGCAGGGCTTCCAAGCTTCAGAGCAGGGCTTCCAAGCTTTAGAGCAGAGCATCCAAGCTTTAGAGCAAGGCAACCAAGCTTTAGAGCAGGCCTTCCAAGCTTTAGAGCAGGCCTTCCAAGCTTTAGAGCAGGGCAACCAATTTTAGAGCAGGGCATCCAAGCTTTAGAGCAGGCCTTCCAAGCTTTAGAGCAGGCCTTCCAAGCTTTAGAGCAGGCCTTCCAAGCTTCAGAGCAGAGCTTCCAAGCTTTAGAGCAGGCCTTCCAAGCTTTAGAGCAGGGCTTCCAAGCTTTAGAGCAGAGCTTCCAAGCTTTAGAACAAATGCACGCTTCCCCTGATAAGACTGCAAAGCTGCAAAGGTGACCAGTAAGCTAGGCAACAAACAATAAACAATAGAATTAAAAATCCTCTCTGTTCTGTGGAGGATTTTTAATAAAATGTAAATTACAAAGTTACTTGTTTTTACTAGCATTTTGCAATTTTACCCATGTAACAACATGAGAACTTCCCTTCAGAGGCTACACAGAGCCATAATGCTCTAACCTTAACAGGATTGCAAACACTGACTGTACAATGCTCGGTGCATCAAGCAGTTCAGTTTGGAAAGTGCGCTTAAAGGGGTTGTGCATGGTCAGACACATCCATTACACAGGGGCACATATATAAGAATATCTCCGGACGGGAACATTATTTTTTAACATCCAATTGTGGAACTGATTATTATTCTAAGATCTATTCATTACAATGTACACTTGTTCTTGGCACAATGCCTTTAAATGTTTGACCACACAATGGTGCCCGGGCGCCTCTGATGGGTTTGGACGGACATTCAGTGCTGGTCGGTTCCCTTTGGTCGATTGTTGGATTCCGCTGATTGAATGTATTGGCCTTTATTGTAGGGATAAGGGATGTTTTTCTTCATTAAGTCACATATTTTGATATATTCTGTGTTCAATTATTTGTCATTTAAGTGAAAGGATTTTGCATTTTCTTTTAGATAAAAAGGAAATGGCACCAACAACTAAGGAACCGGAGGATCGGTGCACAGAACTACTACATTCCACGCTGCACTACATGTGCAATAATGACCAGCTGATCATCTCAGTGAGCAAAGAGGTCATGAAGGTAAATCATTGTAATGTCTATGTACACTTCACACTGATGTATTATTATCATTATTATTATAGTTATTATTTGCTCTCTAAATTCAAACCCAATACACACACCTACAATCAGCTCCAGACCTTTTTAATTGAAAATGAAATAGCAAAGATATTTCCCATGAAGCTGCCTTTGAGTCAATTTCCCCATAGACAGTGATAAGCCACTGTCACACTGGACTAAGGGGGAGTCTAGCTACCATTCATGACAGTGGCGCATGGACCGACGGTGTACGACGTACTACACAAAACAACAGACTGGGAAACACCAGGAGGGATAAATACAACGGAGGGCCCTGCTCATAGGCAACAGGGAAGAGGTGAGCTCACCTGCAGCTGTGCCCTGATCTCCCTACCGTCCCTATACAGGTTCTTTCACCCCGTCGCCAAGCAGGGTACCTAGTCCCTCCCTGAGCCTGATATTAACCCTCAATAGGGAGATGGCTAGCGGAAGCACTAGTCCCAACCACTGCACTAAAATCAACAAGAGGGGAAGGAAATACAAACAAGGCAACAACAGACAACTTCACTCCTACTGCCACGCTCCTTGGCAACGGTCAGCTCTCCAAAATAGCACTTTCACCACAGGCTGCCAGGCTAGGATTGAAGTTCAATCACCAGCAAAGTGTGCAGGAATCATGTGACCATATAAAGGGGATGGGAGTGATCACAGAGTAGCCACACCTGGACAAGAACTAGCTCGCTTGCTACCAGAGAGGAACTGCAAAGGAAAGAAACACATTTAATATGACGTTTCAATACAAGAGTGAGACCAAGGTCCCAAAACTGTCACAAGTCTCCAAAGTAAGAGAGACCATCGTGACAGGCAGACAAATATCTGATATCTGAAAGCTCAACTAGGTAAGACAATCTCCTCATTTTTTCTGTGAGCAGAAGCCTGTGCTGTCTGTGAGAGATTCTGTGTTTATTTGAACATTTGTTTTTCTGCATACAAGGAGAGCAGAGACAGAATGATACATTCCCCCCTCATGTGAGTGATTCCTACTGAACTATTCCTGTGTGCGTACAGTGATGTCATACATGAATATTCATCCCCTGGGGAGATGGCCTCAGAGAACTAAGTGATCACTCACTGTGATTGACAGATGGAATGAATCTTTTATTTGCAGTTTACAGAGGACAGGAGGGAAGTATAAATAACAGAAATACACGAATAGAGAGAGCTTCACCAGAGGAATTACAAAATTATATTAGTTACATGTGGATTTTTGACCTAACAGATTCCCTTTAATTACAATGCAATGATGGACTCAGCCGGTAGCACTGAATATTACATTATCATGAGTGTAATATATCATTTTTTTTTATATCATAGGTCTGCAACCTGCAAAGTCTTGAAGATATAACTTTCCAAGAGTCTCAGTGCTCAGTACAATTGTTAGAAAAAACTATATTATGTTGGCGAATCAAAGACAGAGTGTCAGACGTGGTTAGTCTGGAACAGAATAATAAATAGTTGAGTGATTGATATAAGAGTATACAGACATTACAGCCGGGGATCACAGAATATAAGAGTATACAGACATTACAGCCGGGATCACAGAATATAAGAGTATACAGACATTACAGCCGGGGATCACAGAATAT
Source organism: Allobates femoralis (assembly GCA_033576535.1). Classification (NCBI taxonomy): domain Eukaryota; kingdom Metazoa; phylum Chordata; class Amphibia; order Anura; family Aromobatidae; genus Allobates; species Allobates femoralis. The sequence goes on from JARQOC010000008.1 coordinate 7,135,142, forward strand.
AAGAGTATACAGACATTACAGCCGGGGATCACAGAATATAGAAATACAGACATTACAGCCGGGGATCACAGAATATAAGAGTATACAGACATTACAGCCGGGGATCACAGAATATAAGAGTATACAGACATTACAGCCAGGGATCACAGAATACAAGAGTATACAGACATTACAGCCGGGATCACAGAATATAAGAGTATACAGACATTACAGCCGGGGATCACAGAATATAAGAGTATACAGACATTACAGCCGGGGATCACAGAATATAAGAGTATACAGACATTACAGCCGGGGATCACAGAATATAAGAGTATACAGACATTACAGCCGGGGATCACAGAATATAAGAGTATACAGACATTACAGCCGGGATCACAGAATATAAGAGTATACAGACATTACAGCCGGGATCACAGAATATAAGAGTATAAAGACATTACAGCGGGGATCACAGAATATAAGAGTATACAGACATTACAGCCTGGGTCACAGAATATAAGAGTATACAGACATTACAGCCGGGGATCACAGAATATAAGAGTATACAGACATTACAGCCAGGGATCACAGATATAAGAATATACAGACATACAGCTGGGGATCACAGAATATAAGAGTATACAGACATTACAGCCGGGGATCACAGAATATAAGAGTATACAAACATTACAGCCGGGGATCACAGAATATAAGGGTATACAGACATTACAGCCGGGGATCACAGAATATAAGAGTATACAGACATTACAGCCAGGGATCACAGAATATAAGAGTATACAGACATTACAGCCGGGGATCACAGAATATAAGAGTATACAGACATTACAGCCGGGGATCACAGAATATAAGAGTATACAGACATTACAGCCGGGGATCACAGAATATAAGAGTATACAGACATTACAGCCGGGGATCACAGAATATAAGAGTATACAAACATTACAGTCGGGGATCACAGAATATAAGAGTATACAGACATTACAGCCGGGGATCACAGAATATAAGAGTATACAGACATTACAGCGGGGATCACAGAATATAAGAGTATACAGACATTACAGGTGGGGATCACAGAATATAAGAGTATACAGACATTACAGCCGGGGATCAAAGAGTATAAATTCTTCTTTTCTTTCTTTTTCTAGATACAAGTAAAAAGAAATGGCAACAATATTTTGGATGTAAGTAACTATACATTACTGTTATAATCATGTAGCATTATGACCCATGAGCTGCTTGCGTTGGTTGTGTCTTTCTTCTATGTTGTGTTTATATAAAGAATTATTTATCAGAAGCTGAAAAAAATCTATTTTTTCTAGAAAATCGTTCTCTGCAAGATTCCCAAAATCAAGGTAGAAGTATTCCAGAACTCTGACTTCACTCTGCCGACCAAGATATTCGATGCCGACAAGACCACGTATGTGCGGGTAGGTTCTTATGGATTATTATAACTCGTTGATATAATGATTTCAAAGCCAATCAGTAATGATGCACACACATTAGCAGGGGTGCAGCTATAGGGGCTGTGGATAAAGCAGTCACAGCCCAGCCCTGGGGCTTTAGGGTCACCTTGCCAACCATATCAAATAAAAAAGCCCCCACCCATTCATTGCCCCATTCCTCCATTTCCCATCCCTTGAATGTGTCATTGGATGCCTATGGCCCTATCTATGATGAAGCATCCCAAAGCATGAAAGCTTCCAGGAGAGCCGAATCCTAGATTTACTGAGCAGCTTCTACAGCACCCAGATTTACCAACTCTAAGGTCTCCCCTATTTCCGAGGGCATCCTCAATATTCCAGAAGGGTTGGCAGTGCTATAAGTGACATGGTCTGTGGGAGCTGCTAGAGACTTTACATTGTGTTTGGGATCTTCAAATTACAAAGTGAAGAGGAAGACCAGCAACCCGATGGCTTGATACTATCAAGATAACAGCGGAAAGTACCCTGGTGGACGTATCTAGGCTTTGAGAAGACCCTGGTGGACATCTCTAGGCTCAGAGAAGACCCTGGTGGACATCTCTAGGCTCAAAGAAGACCCTGGTAGCTCTGTGTGGGTCTGAAGAAAACCGTGGTGGATCTATCTAGGCTTGGAGAAGACCCTAGTGGACTTGTGTAGGCTTGGAGAAGTCCCTGGTGGACTATTCTAGGCTTGGAGAAGACCCTGGTGGACTTGTGTAGGCTTCGAGAAGACCCTGGGGGACTTGTGTAGGCTTGGAGAAGACCCTGGGGGACTTGTGTAGGCTTGGAGAAGACCCTGGTGGACTTGTGTAGGCTTGGAGAAGACCCTGGGGGACTTGTGTAGGCTTGGAGAAGACCCTGGAGGACTTGTGTAGGCTTGGAGAAGACCCTGGTGGACTTGGAGAAGACCCTGGGGGACTTGTGTAGGCTTGGAGAAGACCCTGGAGGACTTGTGTAGGCTTGGAGAAGACCCTGGTGGACCTGTGTAGGCTTGGAGAAGACCCTGGTGGACCACTCTAGGCTTGGAGAAGACCTGGTGGACCTATCCAGGCTTGGAGAAGACCCTGGTGGACCACTCTAGGCTTGGAGAAGACTTTGATGTAGCTATCCAAGTTTGGAGAAGATCCTGGTAAACCTATCTAAGTTTGGAGAAGATTTTGGGGGACCTATTGAGACTCGGAGAAGACCCTGGTTGGCCTATCTAGGCATGGAGAAGACCCTTGTGGACCTATTTAGGCCGCACAAAATCGATCTTCCTATAGAGCGTTCATCCATCAAGTCACCATGACTGGAGATAGAACTGAAGTACAGTATATATACTTTAATCCAACCCTAAGTACATAGGGTCTTCCATCTCAGTGACCACATTCCCACATTTTTTGCCCTGTTTCTCCTTCATTGTTACCCTTGGGGCACGGATAGTTGGGCAGGGGGGGTGAAGACCTTTGTATATGAGTTGTCGGTCAATATTTGACCTATTCTTTTCTCATTGTTCTTCTGGAAGGTGGAAACTGACCTGATAAACCGGTCGATAAGTGAGTGTGAGTTATCGGTGGGCAACAAGACGGTGATGCTGAACAAAAGCCGCCCCCTGTATACCAGTGAGAGATTCCTGTGGATATTTAACACTCAAGGACTATCGCTGCCGGCCACGAGCTCTGCCAAACTCAGCTGTTCCCTCTGTTACAGATATGATATCCCAATAGTAAGTTCTGGGAGACATAAAGGGGACATAGGGGAAGCGGATACTGAGCTCTGGAGGGGGGTCTAATGTCCCTTCTGCCAAACCTAAGGGGCTTTGACATTGATGTAGTAAAAGAATCATAAAGTTTAAAATAGATTTCACACCTTTTCTTTATTTTCTACAATTACATAATATTATTGAAACAAATTAGCAACATTTTGAAACACACACATGGATCCAGCTGTCTTCCAGAGAGAGAAAATCAACACACACATGGATCCACCTGTCTTCCAGAGAGAGAAAATCTATTACTATAGAGATTCTGTTTAGGGGTCCTCGATCATTCCCTTAAGATTTAATGGGGCATAAGAAGGGGGGCAAAACTTTAAAAACGATAAAATTGTGGAAAAATGAGCCTGGCCAATAGAGATTAGTAAATTGATTCGCAGAACAATGGTGTAGAGGCCACTGGACAGGAATCCTGCGATTCCACTCCTACCTGCCAGAATCTGGGCGCCTCTTCTGATTTGCAGGCCCGGTGCCAGGTCATTGTTGTGGTGGGATGACAGGTCAATTAATCACACCGATGACCACGGACTACTGATGTGGCACCTGGACTAGGATCCAGTGAATCAATTTGCTCATACCATATGTATTGGCTGATTATATCAAAATTGAGTGGACAGACTAAGTCAATAGGGTCTAGGCCAGAGGCCCTCAAACCTTCTGACCTTGAGAGCCACATCCAGCTCTGAGAGAGGGTCGTGAGCCACATCCAGCTCTGAGAGAGGGTCGTGAGCCACATCCAGCTCTGAGAGAGGGTCGTGAGCCACATCCAGCTCTGAGAGAGGGTCGTGAGCTACATCCAGCTCTGAGAGAGGGTTGTGAGCCACATCCAGCTCTGAGAGAGGGTCGTGAGCCACATCCAGCTCTGAGAGAGGGTCGTGAGCCACATCCAGCTCTGAGAGAGGGTTGTGAGCCACATCCAACTCTGAGAGAGGGTCGTGAGACACATCCAGCTCTGAGAGAGGGTCGTGAGACACATCCAGCTCTGAGAGAGGGTCGTGAGCCACATCCAGCTCTGAGAGAGGGTCATGAGCCACATCCAGCTCTGAGAGAGGGTTGTGAGCTACATCCAGCTCTGAGAGAGGGTCGTGAGCCACATCCAGCTCTGAGAGAGGGTCATGAGCCACATCCAGCTCTGAGAGAGGGTCGTGAGCCACATCCAGCTCTGAGAGAGGGTCGTGAGCCACATCCAGCTCTGAGAGAGGGTCGTGAGACACATCCAGCTCTGAGAGAGGGTCGTGAGCCACATCCAGCTCTGAGAGAGGGTCAGGAGCCACATCCAGCTCTGAGAGAGGGTCATGAGTCACATTCAGCTCTGAGAGAGGGTCGTGAACCACATCCAGCTCTGAGAGAGGGTCGTGAGCCACATCCAGCTCTGAGAGAGGGTCGTGAGCCACATCCAGCTCTGAGAGACGGTCGTGAACCACATCCAGCTCTGAGAGAGGGTCGTGAGCCACATCCAGCTCTGAGAGAGGGTCATGAGTCACATCCAGCTCTGAGAGAGGGTCATGAGCCACATCCAGCTCTGAGAGAGGGTCATGGGCCACATTCAGCTCTGAGAGAAGGTCACAAGCCACATCCAGCTCTGAGAGAGGGTCGTGAGCCACATCCAGCTCTGAGAGAGGGTCGTGAGCCACATTCAGCTCTGAGAGAGGCTCATGAGCCACATTCAGCTCTGAGAGAGGCTCATGAGCCACATCCAGCTCTGAGAGAGGCTCATGAGCCACATTCAGCTCTGAGAGAGGGTCAGGAGCCACATCCAGCTCTGAGAGAGGATCGTGAGCCACATCCAGCTCTGAGAGAGGGTCGTGAGCCACATCCAGCTCTGAGAGAGGATCGTGAGCCACATCCAGCTCTGAGAGAGGGTCGTGAGCCACATCCAGCTCTGAAAGAGGATCGTGAGCCACATCCAGCTCTGAGAGAGGGTCAGGAGCCACATCCAGCTCTGAGAGAGGGTCAGGAGCCACATCCAGCTCTGAGAGAGGGTCGTGAGCCACATCCAGCTCAGAGAGGGTCGTGAGCCACATCCAGCTCTGAGAGAGGGTCAGGAGCCACATCCAGCTCTGAGAGAGGGTCGTGAGCCACATCCAGCTCTGAGAGAGGGTCGTGAGCCACATCCAGCTCTGAGAGAGGGTCGTGAGCCACATCCAGCTCTGAGAGAGGGTCGTGAGCCACATCCAGCTCTGAGAGAGGGTCGTGAGCCACATTCAGCTCTGAGAGAGGGTCGTGAGCCACATCCAGCTCTGAGAGAGGGTCGTGAGCCACATTCAGCTCTGAGAGAGGGTCGTGAGCCACATCCAGCTCTGAGAGAGGGTCGTGAGCCACATCCAGCTCTGAGAGAGGGTCGTGAGCCACATCCAGCTCTGAGAGAGGGTCGTGAGCCACATCCAGCTCTGAGAGAGGGTCGTGAGCCACATTCAGCTCTGAGAGAGGGTCGTGAGCCACATCCAGCTCTGAGAGAGGGTCGTGAGCCACATCCAGCTCTGAGAAAGGGTCGTGAGCCACATCCAGCTCTGAGAGAGGGTCGTGAGCCACATCCAGCTCTGAGAGAGGGTCACGAGCCACATCCAGCTCTGAGAGAGGGTCGTGAGCCACATCCAGCTCTGAGAGAGGGTCGTGAGCCACATTCAGCTCTGAGAGAGGGTCGTGAGCCACATCCAGCTCTGAGAGAGGGTCGTGAGCCACATCCAGCTCTGAGAGAGGGTCATCAGGCTGTGCCGATATCTCCAACACATATCTATGGTCATTTAACAGCTGTGTACTGGATATTCACTTATATTATGTCAATCTCATTTTCTGCACTCTCCTAGGACTGTGTGAACGAGTCGTTGGATGTCACGATCGTCAGCAAGTCGAACCCTCAAAGTAAGTGACATTATATCATAGCCGAATCTGAACCTTTTATTATTAGCAGGTTTATTGTTATGGATTGAAGCAATGGTAAATATGTAGTTTCACTGATATGATAGAAAGGAACTAATGTGAAAAATACTGGATGAAAAAGAACATAAGACATGGAATCTCTCATTGGTTCCCAATGTCAGCCCTACACTATGGATAATATATTGAGGTTTAGACTATAGTGTTCCATAGAGATACAGGAGCAATGGAGCATCTCAATGAATTAGAAGATCATCAAAAAGATACTTTATTTCAGTATTTCAATACATAAAGTGACACACATAGATCCCTCTGTGTGTAATGAGTCTATATAATAGATGTCGTCACTTTATGGATTGAATTACTGGAATAAAGTCACTTTTTGATGATCTTCTAATCATTGAGACGCTCCTATAACTAATGATGAACGAGCATTAAAATACTGGCGGCTCAATTCGATTAATGGAAATCAATGGGAAACTCAGGCATTTTTCTGGAAGACTCTTCCGGGAAAATCTTAAGTTTCTCATTGACTTCCATTATACTCAGTAAGGGTGCCTTCACATTTCAGGACGTTTGCGCCGCGGACGATGCGGCTCTGTGTCCCGAAATCCGCATGCGGATTGCGCACCTATCTTTAACATGGGATGCGCAGTCATCCGCACATAGCCACGTTCGTTCGCGTTCAGCTGTGTAACTATACGCATGCGGACGGAGAAGAAGATTTTATGCCGCCAGGGAACGCGGCTTGTAGCATTTTTTGGCGCGTCCAAAAAAATGCAAGTGTCCGCATGCGCACGCTGCGGATACAATTAACATTAGCCCCCTATGAGACTGTACGCATGCGGATGGTTTTGCGCACAGCTGCGGATGAAACGCATGCGGACACCTTAGTGCGCATGCTCAAAAAGCCCATGGGTGTGTCTGTAGACAGGGTCACTGAAAATTGGGCTAAGTTTAGCGAACGCATACAGATGGAAAACGTATGCGCAAGGCTCAAAACGCAGACAAACGCATGTGAACGTTGCGGACCTGCGTGCGCAAAGCTATGCGCATGCATATGTAAAACGCAACGTTTACACGCATTTGCATGCGTTTTCACCTGCTGCTGCGCATGCACATGGGACGCAACGCAACCGTCCTGAAATGTGAAGCTAGACTAATACAATTGAGTCCATCCGAGGGTCCGACCTGAGCACTCATTAAACATCCTGGACCAATTTTGTAAACCACAAGTTAGTTATGTTGTCCTAAAGATCTTATTAATGTAAAAATGTTTTATCTGACTGTCGCAGGGTGGTTTTATAGGGTTTCCAATAGCACTGCCCCAGCCTTGCTCCAACCCTGGTCCTCCTTGGTGGCTGGTCTTCACTTCTGCACCTTGACCCTCTAGTGTTCACCAGGTCTCCCCACGTCAGGGCGTTACAGTAAGATGCACATCGAGGAGTCACAACAGCCTAGTACATATAAAAAGAGAAAATCTGCAGGTAAAAAACACAATAGGGTCTTATCCAATAATGCTAGATGGGTAATAGAGAGGCAAAACCGCTCCCCTAGTCAGGTTGTGTGACCTACAATCAGTATAAAACGCATATACGGACAACAAGGGCTAAACAGGAATAAAAACGTGGGTAATCCTGCGCTGCTGTTGATGAAAGAATCCAAGTAAAGGGAAAAGGTGGTTTATTCGATACGTTTCGGAGTGAACGTGGTGGCCTGTCCTGAAGAAGTGACGTTCGCTTCGAAACGCGTGGAATAAACCACTTTGTATTCTCACTTTTACCTTTTATTTGGATTCTTTCATCAACAGCAGCGCAGGATTACCCACGTTTTCATTCCTGTTTAACCTGGATTATTTAAAGACAAAGATGTAGATAACTTGGAAATCTTGTAAAGTTTTAAAGGTTTTTGCAGGCACAAATGTTTCGGTCATATGACCTTGATTAGTATGCATGTTTTTATAATGGAAAGATTCAGGATAGCGAGTGCAATGTGGCAGGCTGCGGTGTGCACTGCTGGCTGCTCCACATAGCACTCGGTTATCCTGAATCTCTTCATTATAAACACATAGACTTTCATCAGCGTGCACTGTGTTTATAATGAGAAGATTTAGGACGGTCGAGGGCAATGTGGCAGGCTGCGAGTGTCTGCCTCTGCCAGCGGTGGACAATGCAGCCGCTCCACATAGCACTTGGTTATCCTGAATTTTGCCATTATGAACACATGCATACTGATGAAGGTCTGTGTGTTTAAAAGGAAAGATTCAGTATAGCCGTGGCAGGTTGCACTGTACACCGCTCTGCCATTGCTTTGCCACCGGGGACACCGTTTTTCCACCACTGGACACTGCTCTGCCACACGCTGGAGCAACCGCAGGCCTGCCACATTGCATCGACTGTCCTGAATTTTCCATTATAAACATACTGCACACTGATGAAGGCTATGTGTTATAATGTAAAAATTCAGGATAGTCGAGTGCTATGTGGCAGGCTGCGGTGTACACTGCTGGACACCGCTCTGCCACTGCTGAAGACCACTGCCACCGCTGGACACCGCAGCCTTCCACATTGCCCTTGACTGTCCTGAATCTTTCCATTACAAACACATAGATCTTCATCAGTGTGCGCTGTGTTTACAAGGGAAAAACATTCAGGACAGTCAAGGGCAATGTGGAAGGCTGCAGTGTCTGCCTCTAGCAGCGGAGGACACTGCAGCCTGCTCCATATATCACTTGGTTATCCTGAATATTTCCATTATAACTGGACACTGCTTTGCCAAATGACACTGCCTGCACTGTGGACACCCCAGCCTGCCACATTGCACTCGACTGTCCTGAATCTTTCCATTATAAACACATGAATACTGATGAAGGTCTATGTGTTTTTAATGGAAAGATTCAGGATAGCCGAGTATTATGTGGCAGACTGCGGTGTCCACCGCTGAAAACCACTCTCACCACTGGACACTGCAGCATGCCACGTAGCACTCGACTGTCCTGAATCTTTCCATTATAAACACACATTCCTTCATCAGTGTGCAGTTTGGTTCTAGTGGAAAGATTCAGGACAGTCGAGTGCAATGTGGCAGGCTGCGTGCTGACTCTGCAGCAGTGCACACTGCAGCCTGCCACATTGCACTCGACTGTCCTGAATCTTTCCATATACACACAGCGCACACTGATGAAGGTCTATTGTTGTCTGATAAAACCTTTCAAACTTTACAAGAGTGGCAATGTTATCTACTTACTTCTATGGGATGATCCTACCTGCATCTATAGATACTGAAGTGCCGTGTCTCTTCCATTATATATAAGCAGAGTACCTGGAGTAGAAGCGAAGACTGGCTGCCATGGAGAACTAGATTGCACCCCAGACCAAAGAGAATTACCGTACTAAACTCTAATTCCCTACGCAAAACGCAAAGTGTCAATGTATTGACTGATTGAATATATAATGATGAATTGAGTCTATCATCAAAATGTGGGTTCGGAGTGATTTAGTCTGAGGCAAGCCAACCTTTGTCTTGCTTTGGGACCAGTGAAGTCACAGCTGCCCTCCGGATGCAGTGTGTGCTGACCCCGGTACATGGGGAATGGGGAGATGTGAGGGCAGGAAGGAAGCAACCAGGAGCCAAAACAAACACACGACTATTAGGAAGAGGAAAGGGACAGACACTGAATGCACATCAGCTGAACAGGGAGGGAGCGGGCCATGGTGCAGGCGAGAGTTACCATGCAGAACATGCCAAAGGGCAGAAACATATAGAATAAATGCATTGGAAAAGGTGCAAATTGTATATAAAACACAGGTCCCTAATGTTGCGTCTTTCCAGAGGGAGGTCTCGGCATGGTCCTGGGCATCACTTTCGGAGCGTTCCTGATTGGAGCATTGCTTACAGCCGCCTTGTGGTTCATCTATACCCGCACACGTGAGTACAACACTCATCCATGACATTTCAGTGTATAAAGGACTATTTAAAAAAAAAAAAAAGATATATTTTTTAGCTGATCCACAGTCTTGTGGCAATCCTGGAGTAGGTGCGGTGCACGTACCGGATCCACAGTCTCGTTACTGGGTTAACAGTTACAAGCTTGGGTAGAAAACGCGTTTCGGGCAGTGCACGCCATGAACGGCCATGTGTATTGAAGACGATTGTTCCCTGTTATCCACCCCCATGCAGTGTCCACAGCCGAGAATGACCACAGACACCGGTCTCGGGAATAACAGTTGCCTTTACTTCAGCAGGAACAGGGAATTGTAACATGGAGGAAATACTTCACTGTCTCACGTGGGTAGGCCACGACAAACACAGTTCGGAGTTGAATACTGACATGGAACTGGAGTTTTAGAGCTTTCAGGGCACGGATTGTTTAGATGTAGTATTTGTATGCTGTTATTAGAAGGTTTAGAGTCTTTTGTGGCTTAAGCAGATTTGATATAGCAAGAGGGTTTTACAGACCTGGGAATCCTGGGTTAGTTTCACAGCTAGTCACGGCACTTGCAAAAGTACTTGAAGCAAATAGAGGAAGGTTGCGGTGGGATGGGAAACCCTCTATCATTCTCAACACACGGGCAGTAGGTTCTTCTTTACAATCAGTATGCAATACTGCTGAAGAAGCATGAGTAAATCCGGACAGCGAGGATCCAGGGTAAAAAGCCTTTAGCATTGTGGCTGTGGAAATCCGGACAGCGAGGATCCAGGGTAAAAAGCCTTTAGCATCGTGGCTGTGGTAATCTGGACAGCGAGGATCCAGGGTAAAAAGGCTTTAGCATCGTGGCTGTGGTAATCCGGACAGCGAGGATCCAGGGTAAAAAGGGTTTAGCATCGTGGCTGTGGAAATCAGGGAAAGATGAACTTCCAGGGCTTTGGCCTGATAGTGGTGACGAGACATCTCACATGTGTTCTGGTCCGTTTGGCATCTTGTCTAGACAGACACTGGAGTAGCTCCACCTATTGAGCCATGTGACTGCGTCACCAGCCAATAAGACAACACCCGATTTACATATCAGATCTTTACAATGCAAAGTGATATAAACTATACATTTTCACCAGCAGATGGTGCTGGAGCACAACAAATAAGGGATGCATTAACTATATTTGGGAATGTAATTGGAAGTGGATATCTACAGATCACCAATGAAAGGTACAGACAGAAAGGGGTAGCTAGGGAGCTACTCAAGGTCCAGGAGTACTTAAAGGGACAGATACAATCTGGCATGGGTCACACTACACATGCACTGCCCAAAACGCGTTGGCTTTTAATATAGGTCATCAATAAACATGGACTTTAATTCATAAATCCTTTTGTCTCTTGTCCTTAGATGTTGGACCTCACGTCCATTTTCTACCCAAGCTTATACAGGACAATGTCTTATCTGTGTCTAGTGCTAATGATCATCCCCCATAGAAGTAAACCTACAAAAGCAACTGCTACCAATATGAGGTCATCATTGTAACTGTGCCCTTTACCCATCCAATTGTTCTACCCCGATCCCTGTCAGTGAATGGTATCATTCATTGTTCAGTTGTGCACTTATCATCAGGCTCCCGACTGCCATGATCCCCCATTGGTACCCTGTAATCATGTGCAGGATCGCATTACTTAAAGAGGTTGTGCCACAAACAAAATTGTACATTTTAATGAATAGATCTTGTAATAATAATCAGTTCCACAATTTGACGTTAAAAAAAAATGTTCCTGTCCCGAGATATTCATATAAATGTGCCCCTGTGTAATGGATGTGTTCAACCATGGAGGAACAGGCGGGATATACCACAGCTCCTGGGCAGGGGAGTAAGAGAGTATACAGACATTACAGCCGGGGATCACAGAATATAAGAGTATACAGACATTACAGCCGGAGATCACAGAATATAAGAGTATACAGACATTACAGCCGGGGATCACAGAATATAAGAGTATACAGGCATTACAGCCGGGGATCACAGAATATAAGAGTATACAGACATTACAGCCGGGGATCACAGAATATAAGAGTATACAGACATTACAGCCGGGGATCACAGAATATAAGAGTATACAGACATTACAGCCGGGGATCACAGAATCTCTATACTATACTTATATTCTGTGATCCCCAGAGTATACAGACATTACAGCTGGGGATCACAGAATATAAGAGTATACAGACATTACAGCTGGGGATCACAGAATATAAGAGTATACAGACATTACAGCCGGGGATCAGGGAATATAAGAGTATACAGACATTACAGCCGGGGATCAGGGAATATAAGAGTATACAGACATTACAGCCGGGGATCACAGAATATAAGAGTATACAGACATTACAGCCAGGGATCACAGAATATAAGAGTATACAGACATTACAGCCTGAGATCACAGAATATAAGAGTATACAGACATTACAGCCGGGGATCACAGAATATAAGAGTATACAGACATTACAGCCAGGGATCACAGAATATAAGAGTATACAGACATTACAGCCGGGGATCACAGAATATAAGAGGATACAAACATTACAGCTGGGGATCACAGAATATAAGAGTATACAGACATTACAGCCGGAGATCACAGAATATAAGAGTATACAGACATTACAGCCGGGGATCACACAATATAAGAGTATACAGACATTACAGCCGGGGATCACAGAATATAAGAGTATACAGACATTACAGCCGGGGATCACACAATATAAGAGTATACAGACATTACAGCCGGGGATCACAGAATATAAGAGTATACAGACATTACAGCCGGGGATCACAGAATATAAGAGTGTACAGACATTACAGCCGGGGATCACAGAATATAAGAGTATGCAGACATTACAGCTGGGGATCACAGAGTATAAGAGGATACAGACATTACAGCCGGGGATCTAAATAAGAATATCTCTGGACAGGACTATATTTTTCGACATCTAATTGTGGAACTTATTATTGTATGATCTATTCATTCAAATGTACAATTCCTCATAGTAAAATCGCTTTAAGTAAAGCCTTGTTCCATTTTCTCCTTTTAGGCTCCTCTATTAAGATGCAGCCGGTTCCTACCTTGCCTGGAGGGTCCGAGAGCAGCAGCACAAACCACAGCATTGACAGCACACAGAGCACCCCCTGCAGCACCAGCAGCCGAGCGTAACTGCGACGGGGACCCCCTTGAAGACCCCTTGAGGACCCCTTGAGGACCCCCTGAGGACCCCCTGAGGACCCCCTTGAGGACCCCTTGAGGACCCCTTGAGGACCCCCTTGAGGACCCCTGAGGACCCCCTGAGGACCCCCTTGAGGACCCCCTTGAGGACCCCTTGAGGACCCCTTGAGGACCCCCTTGAGGACCCCTTGAGGACCTCCTGAGGACCCCCTGAGGACTCCCTGAGGACCACCGCCGCCCATACCGGAGCTTATAAAGCTTTGACTTCATTGTGAGTTTGGACACAATGACTTATGTCACATCCAAAGCCGCACAGGAGAAGATCCAGAATAACGGACATTGACCCCAAATCAACCGCTAACATTATATTAGGCCAAATTCTACTTGACGGATAACAAAGCCACTAACACGGAGACATGAAGACGGATGGACACTTCGCTCAGGACCGGTCTGATGGTGGAGCGCGGACAGTCGGAATTATTCCTGATTTTGTATTAAGCTTCATAACCAAGTATAAACCTCTGATCCAACCTGCCGTATTCGCTTTTACATATCAGAAGACTTGACAGTCAGGTATCAGTATGTGATTCGCCCGGCCGCCATTCATCAGCCATCTATATAGTAGCAGATGACAAATACCTCAGGAACATTTGGAAATGGATACAAAATATATAGAAGAAGTCACAAGGGCACCGACCTTCTCATTAATTACCCGAACCAGCCAGCAGGATTGAGGGCTAAAAGATATTGAGGGCTCTGGGATACTGAGTGCAGTCAGACCTTTACTGCAATAATTACATGTATGATCACAGAGGAAAGCGTTATCAAACACCGGGAAAACAGTGCAGCACATTAGCATACGTGCAGCACAGCATCACCATGAGGGGCGGGGTTTATTTTATTACTCCCCTGTTTGCTCTAAGCCAAACACTTCCCCCCAGCTGTCGCTCTACCAGGCACTTTGTCCTGTGTGCCCCACCTCATCACTTCACCCCACCCCCTCCAGAAAAGACCCCTGCCCAAATTCTCTGTCTCCTCTCCTCACAGACCGAAGATCACAGGCAGCGGGACAGATCACGACTATTGTGAGGGGGTGGGGTCTATTTTGGAGGAGGCGGGGTCTTCTCTGGAGGGGGAGGGGTCTTCTCCTGCCGTCTGGTAACTGGGCTATCACAGGTTAAGCAGTGAGAAGCTGGCAGGCAGATGAGGCAGGGAGGGAATGATGAGCACAGAGGAGCCTGACATTGTGCTATCACCATGCACAATGTCAGACATAATGAGCCCGGTATATAGGGAGGGAGGGAGTGATGATCTGGGGCACATAGGAGCCTGACTGTGCTATCACCATGCACAATGTCAGACATAATGAGCCCGGTATATAGGGAGGGAGGGATGATCTGGGGCACATAGGAGCCTGACATTGTGCTATCACCATGCACAATGTCAGACATAATGAGCCCGGTATATAGGGAGGGAGGGAGGGAGTGATGATCTGGGGCACATAGGAGCCTGACTGTGCTATCACCATGCACAATGTCAGACATAATGAGCCCGGTATATAGGGAGGGAGGGATGATCTGGGACACATAGGAGCCTGACATTGTGCTATCACCATGCACAATGTCAGACATAATGAGCCCGGTATATAGGGAGGAAGAGAAGGATGATCTGGGGCACATAGGAGCCTGACATTGTGCTATCACCATGCACAATGTCAGACATAATGAGCCCGGTATATAGGGAGGAAGAGAGGGATGATCTGGGGCACATAGGAGCCTGACATTGTGCTATCACCATGCACAATGTGAGACCGGTATATAGGGAGGGATGATCTGGGGCACATAGGAGCCTGACATTGTGCGATCACCATGCACAATGTCAGACATAATGAGCCTGGTATATAGGGAGGAAGAGAGGAATGATCTAGGGCACATGGGAGCCTGACATTGTGCTATCACCATGCACAATGTCAGACATAATGAGCCCGGTATATAGGGAGGAAGAGAGGGATGATCTGGGGCACATAGGAGCCTGACATTGTGCTATCACCATGCACAATGTCAGACATAATGAGCCCGGTATATAGGGAGGGAGAGAGGGATGATCTGGGGCACATAGGAGCCTGACATTGTGCTATCACCATGAACAATGTCAGACATAATGAGCCCGGTATATAGGGAGGAAGAGAGGGATGATCTGGGGCACATAGGAGCCTGACATTGTGCTATCACCATGAACAATGTCAGACATTATGAGCCCGGTATATAGGGAGGGAGGGGGAAGTGTTTGGCTTAGAGCAAACAGGGGAGTAATAAAATAAACCCCGCCCCTCATAGTGACGCTGTGCTGCACTTATGCTAATGTGCTGCACTGTTTTCCCGGTGTTTGATAACTCTTTTCTATGCAATCATTGAAGTAAAGGTCTGATTGCACTCAGTATCCCAGAGCCTGTAAGGCACCGGCTTCACTTTATAGCCCTAAATCCTGCTGGGTGATTCCCTTTAAAGGGGTTGTGCCGTGAATAATCATCACAGCATCGGAGACTTTTGGGGCCCGCTAGACTTCAGGGCCCGGGTGCAATTGCAA
The DNA here is from genome assembly GCA_033576535.1 of Allobates femoralis. Taxonomy (NCBI): domain Eukaryota; kingdom Metazoa; phylum Chordata; class Amphibia; order Anura; family Aromobatidae; genus Allobates; species Allobates femoralis. The sequence continues at coordinate 7,150,962 of JARQOC010000008.1, forward strand.
CCCCTGCATATAAGTTTTCACTTTCTGTAATCCACATGCTCTAAGTTTTTTTCTCCTCCATGCTTTACACTGCAGCTCTGACTGCTCACATAAGTCTCTGTATATAAGCAAGACCCATCCAGGAACTGTGGAGTATAGATTCTCATATACTGTCTTTATCACTATATATAGGGCACAGCCCCCCCCATACTGTATCGGGATATACACCTCAATCTATCATTGGCCTCCTTGTCTGTCCAATCATCCCAATCTGTAAAAACAATTCTTAATGTGTTTAATTTATTTATTTTTACTGTGTAAAAGCTATTAGTGTTTATAGTATGTTATAGGGCTAGAGCTGGCCCGCGACATTGCAATGTATGGTAAATGGAATACCGTAAGGGTCGGGATACCAAGGAACGCGTGGACTTGGTTTTCCAATCACATTGCTGTTTTACTTCATTTATTTATTTAATCATTTTTTTCATTTGGATTTCATTAAAAATGTTGCACCATTTGGCTCCAGCAGGCTCTGTTGATGGCAGTGGCAGACAGACTGGAAAGGGCCCCTGTGCAGTTGCTCCAGCTACACTAATGATATGTCCATCCCTGGTCTACGATCATAAATCAAGCTGAGAGGAGCTGAGAAAAAGACAGATAAGAGTTACAAACCCATGAGAAACCTTTAATAGTGAGCTCACTGACAGATTCCATTTAACTCCTTCTGCAGCCTGTAATAGACAGAGGCTATAGAAGGCAAACAGGGCAAAATTGGGGTTTTTATAAATGATTACTTGATGGAGCCACGACGTTATTGCATTGGGAGGGTGGTGATGTCACAAAGGGGGCAGGCTCTGTGGCAGTGGGGGCTGAGGCCTTCTCTCCACCATGTGTGCTCTCCTCCCTTGCTGCTCTCTCTTTCTCCCCATGTGTGCCCTGTCTTCCCCCTGTGCACTGCCTCTCTCCCTGTGCTCTCTCACCCCCATGCTCTACCCCTGTGTGCTCTCTCTCCCCGTGCTCTCTCCACCTGTGCGCTCTCTCCACCTGTGCGCTCTCTCCCCCTGTGTGCTGTCTCTCTCCCCCTGTGCACTCTCTGTCGCTGTCTCCCTCCCCGTGTTCTCCCCCCCTGTGCACTGCCTCTCTCCCTGTGCTCTCTCACCCCATGCTCTACGCCGTGTGTGCTCTCTCCCTGCGCTCTCTCCCACCTGTCACGCTGTCCTCTCTCACCTGTGCTCTCTCTCCACCTGTGCGCTGTCTCTCTCCCCGTGCTCTCTCTCCCCCTGTGTGCTGTCTCTCTCCCCCTGTGCGCTGTCTCCTCCCCCGTGTTTCTCCCCCCCTGTGCGCTGTCTCCCTCCCCCGTGTTCTCCCCCCCTGTGCACTGCCTCTCTCCCTGTGCTCTCTCACCCCCATGCTCTACGCCGTGTGCGCTCTCTCCCCCGTGTTCTCTCCCACCTGTGCGCTGCGCTGTCTCTCTCACCTGTGCTCTCTCCCCCTGTGCGCTGTCTCTCCTCCGTGCGCGCTCTCCCCCTGTGCGCTGTCTCTCCCTCTCCTCTCCTGTGCACTCTCTTTCGCCCGTGCTCTCCCCTCTGTGCGCTGTCTTCCTCCCCTGTGCTCCCCCCCCCATGCGCTGCCTCTCTCCCCCCGTGTGCTTTGTTATCATAATACCCACTATGATATAATACATAACATTTATGATTTAATAAATGCCACCATTGTGATGTCATAATACCCCATTCTGATATGGGGACAACTGGACACAGGAGGCGATGACAGACGCCACAAGGCAATTATAGAAGTAGACTGGTCCCAAATATATTGTCCCCCAAAAGAGGACAACCCCTGTAATGCTGAGCTCTGATTGGTTCTGCTTTTTGAGTGGTGATCGAAGACTAGAATCTTCCATAGTAACTAACCACATGCTAACCCCTACAATGCAAAGACTAAACCTGGAATCTGATTGGTCGATGGAAGAGCAATCCCAAAGGAGACTGACGGGGTCACGTGATTGTAACGCAAAATGTCCATTGACATCACATAGCACGAGTCGCGGTTTAGCTCTAGCCCAAAGGTTGGATATATGTATTAACCAGTATTGTTACCTTGTTATTGGAGTCATGATGGCTGCTTACTTCAGCTGTAAAGGGCTCCAGGGGCCCCAGCTGTAAAGAGATCGGGCTCCAGGGGCCCCAGCTGTAAAGAGATCTGACAACGGTTGTATATATTTATTAATGGCATTGTATTATGTGTAAGGTTGCAGAAATATATTTGACCTTGTTTCTATTATTTGTCTATATATGTTGAATGTTGGTACAGTATATATTGTGAACGTCCCTATGTTGCACTATTTACATTCCATAAAGTGCAGGAAACATTCAGCACAAAGGACCAAGTAATAAACGTCGATGTACCCGGCCCCGACATGAGGGGTCACTTATTACTGGATCATCCACAGATCCCACAGAGTAACACGACATGGTGCCGGTATATCCAGTATATCCGGTATATCCGGCATATCGCTATCTGGTATATCCGGCATATCTGGTATATCTGGTATATCCGGCATATCGGTATATCCAGTATATCTGGTATATCCGGTATATCTGGTATATCCAGTATATTCGGCATATCTGGTATATCCAGTATATCCGTATTCTGGTATATCCATATATCGGCTATATCCGGCATATCCAGGTATATCCAGTATATCCGGTATATCCGTATATCCGGCATATCCAGTATATCGCTATCGGCATATCCAGTATATCTGGTATATCAGTATCCGGCATATCAGGTATATCCGGCATATCCGGCATATCCGGTATATCCAGTATATCCGGATATCCGGCATATCCAGTATATCTGGTATATCCAGTATATCCGGCTACATATATCTGTATATCCGCATATCTGGTATATCCAGGTATATCCGGCATATCCAGTATATCCAGATATCTGGTATATCCGCATGTATATCCGGCATATCCAGTATATCCGGCATATCAGTATATCGGTATATCGGATATCTGGATATCCGGCATATCTGGTATATCCGGCATATCCAGTATAACCCCCGCGGTCCTGACACCACCACATATAATGGTTATATACCGGTTGTTTCCACCACAATAACTGTATAAATAACACAATGTTATGTACAAAGTAACATCTCAATAAAGATTCCTAGACGATATATTCTATCTATTGTATCATTATCTATCTACAGCATCTATAAGTATCTATACACTTATCTTTTTGAAAATATCTAAGACAGATACAAGTATGGGCAGTATACATTGTTCATTTTATGTTTATTTGCCTTCTCTTCTTTTCAAGTATAAGCCTATGTGCACACTGGACGTTTGTGCTGCGTTGTTTTTGCTGTGTTTCTGCAGCACCCGCACCTTTAACATTACAGTCAATGTGTGTGGTGAATCGGCCACCGAACCTGGCAGCTCCACAGCGCCTCCTGTTAAACCCAGGTCAGTCAGAGAACTGCCTGAGGATAAAGAAGGGCCGCAGCTGCCTTGCCTGTGCTGGTTTATTAAGGCACCTCTCAGTGAGTGTGGTATATGTCTTCTAGCCCGCAGCTAGAAGCACATATAATCTCCTCCACCCCGTCACTGCCAGAGGCCCTGAATAACCCCAAGCACAGATGCTGCCACCAGCTTCTGGTTTAATATAAGTCCGGTCCGTGGTCGGGCTTATATTGGGTCAGAAACCAACCCAGGTAGCGTTATATGAGCACACGGACGTGGGGAATCGTGATCAAGATAAAAAGAGCAACTCAAGATTAAATTTATATATTTAATCACCCTAATGGTACACTAGATATTAATATTTACAGTTATTATTTAGATGTTACAAATATTACAGTCAGATATGCCAATAAAAGGAGGAATGGAATACACAGAATTACATACACATGTGAGCAGTTACCTTAGTGCTGATGGCTCCACAAGGGCGGCGTGGTGCTCATCTGTTCCTGGGGTAATCTCTGGCCTTGGTGGAATAATGCCCATTCAGAAGAAATACAAGGTGGAGATGGGGCAGATGAGTTTTATACATCATGGGCTGCCCCTGTCTCCACCCATCTCACACCTCTGGGATGTCTCACAACTCCCACCCCTCTGAGGGGAGATATGGACACCCGAATTCTATAACGTTCCCTAGCCGTGTCCATGGGCATCGCAGACGGAAGATAATACTTTCATATTTTTAGTTATGATTTTATCTTCGTCTGGATGTGAAACATGCCTACTCTGAGAACACCCTACCAGCCAATATCCTGTTTAGATGGCTTACAGTTATCCTACATCCATGTGAATACCATGCTTGTCACCGCCTAGGCGTCACGATCATTGATCTACGCTTGCCATGTTCATAGACCGCACGGCTCATGAAATATTAATGTTATAGTCATGGTGCCTTCCAGTCTGCCTTGATTCCCTCTGCCACTGGCCTTACAGGATATTGGACGTGTCACCTTTTGGCATAACCCCAGTCCTGAGGAAGCTCCATACATCTACCTGATTACCACATCAAAGTTAAGGGAGAGTGTCTTTGTGTTGCCAGTTGGCTTCCATCTATGTGCTAATTGATCTACTTCTGACCAGAGAGGAATTGCCGCTGGCCAGAAAAGGTGGGGGCTTATCTCTTTGTGAGTGAGATGCCTTCAAATTGCTTTCTGGATGGAATATGGGGGATATGGCAATTTCCTTACCAATATTCATCACAATGTGATTTCCCAAAACCTGTGCCCACATGCTTTTTTTTTATGTTCCTGCAATTAACTTTTCCATTTTTGGGCTGCGTTGCCCCCATTGACTCCATTCTAACCCCCAAAAAAGTATCACAAACAGATGGGTATTCCCACGGACGCTCCGCCGGGTTGGGTTTCGGATGCTCCGCTGGGATGGGCTTCAGAAAATTCCAGAAATCTTGCACCACACCTCAGCTCCAATACTCCGCACGGAGCTCCATCTTGCTGATTTAGCTCTTGCTCAGGGGATTCATTCAATGAAGAAAGCTCCTTTGTTCTTGTAGTACATCGGCCGCCATTGACAAGACGACATGGTGCACACTCACACAACACGACTGTCTCCATAGAGACACACAGGGGGCGGCAAGAGACTCCTGAGGTAGAATGAAAGCTGAGCTCTGATTGGTTACTCTGGATATCTATAGAATTGTGAAGTGTCTCCTCCTCCACTTCCATCTGGATGTCGTCACTTCCGCCCGCCATATTTGTACACCCAAAACATTGGTGTAAGGATATGGATCCTACCGCCGCCCACCACCACTGCACATCACTAGCGCTCCCCCTGCCCACTCCCAGCAGTCCTCCCAGTCACCCCACCCCCGCAGACTCCGCCTCACCTTTCCGCACCTCGGTGCCTTTAGGACCTTTGGTGATGTCACAGTCACATGACTGATCACGTGACTGTGACATCACTACAGGTGTGTGACTGCCCCACACTGCACCTGCGCAGCACAGGGTAAGAGGAGAGAGGGAGAGACACTGAAGGGACACCACCTATAGAATAACGTCATACAGCTCTTATAGAATACCTGTATATGGCGCCTATAGAATGATATCATACAGTGTCTATAGAAAAATGCCATACAGCTCTTATAGAATACCGCCATACGGTGACTATAGAACGTCGTCATAAGGTGCCTATAGAATACCGCCATACAGTGTCTATAGAAAAATGCCATACAGTGCCTATAGAATACCGCCATACAGTGTCTATAGAAAAATGCCATACAGTGCCTATAGAATACCGCTATACAGTGTCTATAGAAAAATGCCATACAGTGCCTATAGAATACCGCTATACAGTGTCTATAGAAAAATGCCATACAGTGCCTATAGAATACCGCCATACAGCGTCTATAGAAAAATGCCATACAGTGCCTATAGAATACCGCCATACAGTGTCTATAGAAAAATGCCATACAGTGCCTATAGAATACCGCCATATAGTGCTTGTAGAATACCGCCATACAGTGCCTATAGAATACCACCATAGGGAGCCTATAGAATACCGCCATACAGTGTCTATAGAATACAACAATAAGGTGCCTATAGAATACCGCCATACAGTGTCTATAGAATACCACCATAAGGCGCCTATAGAATACCGCCATACAGTGTCTATAGAATACTACCATAAGGCGCCTGTAGAATAACGCCATACAGTGTCTATAGAATACTACCATAAGGCGCCTATAGAATACCGCCATACAGTGTCTATAGAATACCACCATAAGGCGCCTATAGAATACCGCCATACAGTGTCTATAGAATACCACCATAAGGCGCCTATAGAATACCGTCATACAGTGTCTATAGAAAAATGCCATACAGTGCCTATAGAATACTGCCATACGGTGTCTATAGAAAAATGCCATACAGTGCCTATAGAATACCGCCATACAGTGTCTATAGAAAAATGCCATACAGTGCCTATAGAATACCGCCATACAGTGTCTATAGAATACTACCATAAGGCGCCTATAGAATACCGCCATACAGTGTCTATAGAATACCACCATAAGGCACCTATAGAATACCGCCATACAGTGTCTATAGAATACTACCATAAGGCGCCTGTAGAATAACGCCATACAGTGTCTATAGAATACTACCATAAGGCGCCTATAGAATACCGCCATACAGTGTCTATAGAATACCACAATAAGGCGCCTATAGAATACCGCCATACAGTGTCTATAGAATACCACAATAAGGCGCCTATAGAATACCGCCATACAGTGTCTATAGAATACCACAATAAGGTGCCTATAGAATACCGCCATACAGTGTCTATAGAATACTACCATAAGTCGCCTATAGAATACCGCCATACAGTGTCTATAGAATACCACCATAAGGCGCCTATAGAATACCACCATACAGTGTCTATAGAATACCACCATAAGGCGCCTATAGAATACCGCCATACAGTGTCTATAGAATACCACCATAAGGCGCCTATAGAATACCGCCATACAGTGTCTATAGAATACCACCATAAGGCGCCTATAGAATACCGCCATACAGTGTCTATAGAATACCACCATAAGGCGCCTATAGAATACCGCCATACAGTGTCTATAGAATACCACCATAAGGCGCCTATAGAATACCGTCATACAGTGTCTATAGAATACCTGCATACGACACCTATAGAATACCGCCATACAGTGCTTATAGAATACAGCCAGAGTTTATACAATACCGCCATACAGTACATATAAAATACTGCCATACAGCGCCTATAGAATACCGTCATACAGAGCATATAGAATACCGCCATACAGAGCATATAGAATACTGCCATACAGCGCCTATAGAATACCGTCATACAGAGCATATAGAATACCGCCATACAGTTCTGTCCTCACACACGTCCTAAGCTGATCGTATTGTTACCTGTGGATCCTCTTTGCTTTCAGTTTTTCAGGAGGATATTTTTTATTTCTCATTCGATACAGTTTTATAGAGTTTTATTATCCTCTTGGGTCCATACGACTTTTTTATCCATTTTTTTTGTGACACATACAGGGGGTTTATAGTTTTATTTTTCAGTATTTACAGTGTGGGACACGTCCTATAAGCGTTCCTCAGATTGGACAGTAATGCACACAGCAGTGCCACGTATGTTATTTTCCCATAGCCTTTACCTATGTCCTGTTACAGGGGTGTTATAGGAGTGAGGAGAACTTTGTGAAACTTCGTTTAACTTTTTTTGGTACATTGGTACAAAACAAGGGCGTCTATAGCAGGATCCGAGGCCGCCATTAAAGTGCCATCAATGCCCTGCAATCATGCACCTGGGGACGAGGCTAAGGTGACGTTGATAGGGACACTGTCCTCCATTTCCATATACTTAAGGGAGTGTCAGCCCAAACCCCCATGAGCGGATAGGTGATGACTTACTAACTTTTAATAGCGCTATCCTAATTAGCCAAGCGCCTATTGAAGGGTAGGGCCAGCATTCTCTGTCATGCTCAAGCCAGGGAGCAACACAGAGTTTAGAACGGATGGCAAGGGAGGAAGGCCCTACCGGTAGGGAGAGAGAGGAGACGAGTCACCTCCTGACACTGCGTCTCACTCTGAGCTCCCCTAACATCCCTATACGGGTCCTTCCCCTCATCACCATCATGTTCCTAGTCTCTAACTGTCCCTCCAATCCCCTGGATAGTGCAAAGATCAATGAGTACACTAGACTGCAATGATAAGACACAGGGGAAGGAAGACAGACAAGAGTTACATAGACAAAAACAGGATAAACCCCAACTCCAGGGTGGCAGCCAAACACCAGGGCTATCAACAACGGGACTCCAGCTGCTTCCAGAGACGTCCTCCCTCCACGGTGGTCAGTTCAGAAATTAATTCTATAACTTTCACCAGGTGATGGAACTTGTGACTATTTAAAGCGGAGGGGAGTGGTCACATACTTGCTCCACCTGAAATAGAAGTAACAAGGAACTACGATCAAGGAATGAGTTCTTAACCCTTGCTGCACCAAAAAAAAGGAAATACATATAAAAACCAGAGATCCACAAGGCAACGGGCACCTCAGATGCCAGATCTGTCAGAGGTCTCCGAAGGACGGGAGACACTTGTGACATTTCCTTTGTAAACAATCATGCCACTGTAATGGCCAACATTAACCCCTTCACCGGTGACACAAAAAATAATCCATCACAGCCCCAGATCCCGAACAATGAGAACAGTGCGGGGCGCGGAAAATGCCGACAAAAGCACAATTCTTTGTTTTTGATAAACCTCTGAATTTTTTTCGCCATGTAGATAAAAGTAAAAGTAACATGTATGTTGTCTACGAACTCATACCAACCCGAGGCATCATACTGACATGTCAGTGTTACCATATAGTTCTGACCCCAGACATCATACTGACACCTCAGTGTTACCATATAGTTCTGACCCCAGACATCATACCGACACCTCAGTGTTACCATATAGTACTGACCCCAGACATCATACCAACACCTCAGTGTTACCATATAGTACTGACCCCAGACATCATACCGACACCTCAGTGTTACCATATAGTACTGACCCCAGACATCATACCGACACCTCAGTGTTACCATATAGTACTGACCCCAGACATCATACCGACACCTCAGTGTTACCATATAGTACTGACCCCAGACATCATACCGACACCTCAGTGTTACCATATAGTACTGACCCACAGACATCATACCAACACCTCAGTGTTACCATATAGTACTGACCCCAGACATCATACCGACACCTCAGTGTTACCATATAGTACTGACCCCAGACATCATACCGACACCTCAGTGTTACCATATAGTACTGACCCCAGACATCATACCGACACCTCAGTGTTACCATATAGTACTGACCCCAGACATCATACCGACACCTCAGTGTTACCATATAGTACTGACCCCAGACATCATACCGACACCTCAGTGTTACCATATAGTACTGACCCCAGACATCATACCGACACATCAGTGTTACCATATAGTACCGACCCCAGACATCATACCGACACCTCAGTGTTACCATATAGTACTGACCTGAGACATCATACCGACACCTCAGTGTTACCATATAGTACTGACCCCAGACATCATACCGACACCTCAGTGTTACCATATAGTACTGACCCCAGACATCATACCGACACCTCAGTGTTACCATATAGCACTGACCCCAGACATCATACCGACACCTCAGTGTTACCATATAGTACTGACCCCAGACATCATACCGACACCTCAGTGTTACCATATAGTACTGACCCCAGACATCATACCGACACCTCAGTGTTACCATATAGTACTGACCCCAGACCTAGACAATCATAATACCCAGACTCACCTCAGTGTTACCATATAGTACTGACCCCAGACATCATACCGACACCTCAGTGTTACCATATAGTACTGACCCCGAGACATCATACTGACACCTCAGTGTTACCATATAGTACTGACCCAGACATCATACCGACACCTCAGTGTTACCATATAGTACTGACCCCAGACATCATACCGACACCTCAGTGTTACCATATAGTACTGACCCAGACATCATACCGACACCTCAGTGTTACCATATAGTACTGACCCCAGACATCATACCGACACGTCAGTGTTACCATATAGTACTCGACCCCAGACATCATACCGACACCTCAGTGTTACCATATAGTACTGACCCCAGACATCATACCGACACCTCAGTGTTACCATATAGTACTGACCCCAGACATCATACCGACACCTCAGTGTTACCATATAGTACTGACCCCAGACATCATACCGACACCTCAGTGTTACCATATAGTACTGACCCCAGACATCATACCGACACCTCAGTGTTACCATATAGTATGCTACTGACCCCAGACATCATACTGACCACTCAGTGTGTTACCATATAGTACTGACCCCAGACATCATACCGACACCTCAGTGTTACCATATAGTACTGACCCCAGACATCATACCACACGTCAGTGTTACCATATAGTACTGACCCCAGACATCATACCGACATGCAGTGTTACCATATAGTACTGACCCCAGACATTATACCGACACCTCAGTGTTACCATATAGTACTGACCCAGACATCATACCGACACCTCAGTGTTACCATATAGTACTGACCCCAGACATCATACCAACACGTCAGTGTTACCATATAGTACTGACCCCAGACATCATACCGACACCTCAGTGTTACCATATAGTACTGACCCAGACATCATACCGACACATCAGTGTTATCATATAGTACTGACCCCAGACATCATACCGACACCTCAGTGTTACCATATATACTGACCCGAGACATCATACCGACACGTCAGTGTTACCATATAGTACTGACCCCAGACATCATACGACACCTCAGTGTTACCATATAGTACTGACCCCAGACATCACACCGACACATCAGTGTTACCATATAGTACTGACCTCAGCATCATACCGACACCTCAGTGTTACCATATAGTACTGATCCCAGACATCATACCGACACCTCAGTGTTACCATATAGTACTGACCCCAGACATCATACCGACACCTCAGTGTTACCATATAGTACTGAACCCAGACATCATACCGACACCTCAGTGTTACCATATAGTACTGACCCAGATATCATACCGACACCTCAGTGTTACCATATAGTACTGACCCCAGACATCATACCGACACCTCAGTGTTACCATATAGTACTGACCCCAGAAATCATACCGACACCTCAGTGTTACCATATAGTACTGACCCCAGACATCATACCGACACCTCAGTGTTACCATATAGTACTGACCCCAGACATCATACCGACACCTCAGTGTTACCATATAGTACTGACCCCAGACATCATACCGACACTCAGTGTTACCATATAGTACTGACCCCAGACATCATACCGACACCTCAGTGTTACCATATAGTACTGACCCCAGACATCATACCGACACCTCAGTGTTACCATATAGTACTGACCCCAGACATCATACCGACACCTCGTCATTGATGTACCATGAATAGTTATAGTACTGACCCCAGACATCATACCGACACCTCAGTGTTACCATATAGTACTGACCCCAGACATCATACCGACACCTCAGTGTTACCATATAGTACTGACCCCAGACATCATACGACACCTCAGTGTTACCATATAGTACTGACCCCAGACATCATACCGACACCTCAGTGTTACCATATAGTACTGACCCCAGACATCATACCGACACCTCAGTGTTACCATATAGTACTGACCACAGACATCATACCGACACCTCAGTGTTACCATATAGTACTGACCCCAGACATCATACCGACACCTCAGTGTTACCATATAGTACTGACCCCAGACATCATACCGACACCTCAGTGTTACCATATAGTACTGACCCAGACATCATACCGACACCTCAGTGTTACCATATAGTACTGACCGACATCCAGCATTCATAAGATCCATATACGACACCTCAGTGTTACCATATAGTACTGACCCCAGACATCATACCGACACCTCAGTGTTACCATATAGTACTGACCCCAGAACATCATACCGACACCTCAGTGTTACCATATAGTACTGACCCCAGACATCATACCGACACCTCAGTGTTACCATATAGTACTGACCCCAGACATCATACCGACACCTCAGTGTTACCATATAGTACTGACCCCAGACATCATACCGACACCTCAGTGTTACCATATAGTACTGACCCAGACATCATACCGACACCTCAGTGTTACCATATAGTACTGACCCCAGACATCATACCGACACCTCAGTGTTACCATATAGTACTGACCCCAGACATCATACCGACACCTCAGTGTTACCATATAGTACTGACCCAGACATCATACCGACACCTCAGTGTTACCATATAGTACTGACCCCAGACATCATACCGACACTCTCAGTGTTACCATATAGTACTGACCCCAGACATCATACCGACACCTCAGTGTTACCATATAGTACTGACCCCAGACATCATACCGACACCTCAGTGTTACCATATAGTACTGACCCCAGACATCATACCGACACCTCAGTGTTACCATATAGTACTGACCCCAGACATCATACCGACACTCAGTGTTACCATATAGTACTGACCCCAGACATCATACCGACACCTCAGTGTTACCATATAGTACTGACCCCAGACATCATACGACACCTCAGTGTTACCATATAGTACTGACCCCAGACATCATACCGACACCTCAGTGTTACCATATAGTACTGACCCCAGACATCATACCGACACATCAGTGTTACCATATAGTACTGACCCCAGACATCATACGAACATCAGTGTTACCATATAGTACTGACCCCAGACATCATACCGACACCTCAGTGTTACCATATAGTACTGACCCAGACATCATACGACACTCAGGTTACCATATAGTACTGACCCAGACATCATACCGACACCTCAGTGTTACCATATAGTACTGACCCCAGACATCATACCGACACCTCAGTGTTACCATATAGTACTGACCCCAGACATCATACCGACACCTCAGTGTTACCATATAGTACTGACCCCAGAATCATACGACACCTCAGTGTTACCATATAGTACTGACCCCAGCATCATACGACACCTCAGTGTTACCATATAGTACTGACCCCAGACATCATACCGACACCTCAGTGTTACCATATAGTACTGACCCCAGACATCATACCGAAAATCAGTGTTACCATATAGTACTGACCCCAGACATCATACCGACACATCAGTGTTACCATATAGTACTGACCCCAGACATCATACCGACACCTCAGTGTTACCATATAGTACTGACCCCAGACATCATACCGACACCTCAGTGTTACCATATAGTACTGACCCCAGACATCATACCGACACCTCAGTGTTACCATATAGTACTGACCCCAGACATCATACCGACACCTCAGTGTTACCATATAGTACTGACCCCAGACATCATACCGACACCTCAGTGTTACCATATAGTACTGACCCCAGACATCATACCGACACCTCAGTGTTACCATATAGTACTGACCCCAGACATCATACCGACACCTCAGTGTTACCATATAGTACTGACCCCAGACATCATACCGACACCTCAGTGTTACCATATAGTACTGACCCCAGACATCATACCGACACCTCAGTGTTACCATATAGTACTGACCCCAGACATCATACCGACACCTCAGTGTTACCATATAGTACTGACCCCAGACATCATACCGACACCTCAGTGTTACATATAGTACTGACCCCAGACATCATACCGACACCTCAGTGTTACCATATAGTACTGACCCCAGACATCATACCGACACCTCAGTGTTACCATATAGTACTGACCCCAGACATCATACCGACACCTCAGTGTTACCATATAGTACTGACCCCAGACATCATACCGACACCTCAGTGTTACCATATAGTACTGATCCCAGACATCATACCGACACCTCAGTGTTACCATATAGTACTGACCCCAGACATCATACCGACACCTCAGTGTTACCATATAGTACTGACCCCAGACATCATACCGACACCTCAGTGTCACCATATAGTACTGACCCAAGAGATCATACCGACACCTCAGTGTTACCATATAGTACTGACCCAGACATCATACCGACACGTCAGTGTTACCATATAGTACTGACCCCAGACATCATACCGACACATCAGTGTTACCATATAGTACTGACCCCAGACATCATACTGACACGTCAGTGTTACCATATAGTACTGACCCCGGACATCATACCGACACCTCAGTGTTACCATATAGTACTGACCCCAGACATCATACCGACACCTCAGTGTTACCATATAGTGCTGACCCCAGACATCATCCCGACACCTCAGTGTTACCATATAGTACTGACCCCAGACATCATACCGACACCTCAGTGTTACCATATAGTGCTGACCCAGACATCATCCCGACACCTCAGTGTTACCATATAGTACTGACCCCAGACATCATACCGACACCTCAGTGTTACCATATAGTACTGACCCCAGACATCATACCGACACCTCAGTGTTACCATATAGTACTGACCCCAGACATCATACCGACACCTCAGTGTTACCATATAGTACTGACCCCAGACATCATACCGACACCTCAGTGTTACCATATAGTGAATATGGGGAATAAAAAACCTAAAAAAAAAATGGGTAATTGCACTTGGAATTTTGTTCCCATTTTCCTGTGTCTATATGATAAAATAAATGATGTCATTCAAAACTACACCTCGTCCCACAAATAACAAGAACTCATATGTCTATATTGTATAATAAATATAATAATAATACATAATTATAATATTAAAATAAATAATAATAATATATATAAATATAATAAATAATAATAAATATAATAATACATATAAATGTAATAAATAATAAGAAATATAATAATGATAATATTGACATAAAAATAAAAAAGTTCTGGGTTTGGGAGAAGGGGAACAGATAATTGAACGATGTGGACGATGAGTAACTGTTGACTGCCGGGACCCTTTAGACCTCCGACATAAAGGTAGACTATAACAATGACATAGTTCTTGTGTCCCCCACATAAATCCTTATAAGAATAACAAAGTTGTCTAGTGACAGGCGTCTTTCTCCTATATTATTAATATTCCCTATGTATGTTTCTATAGGACCCTTTGGTGTAGGGATGGACCTGCCGGCTGCGGCGTTGCCTTCTGACCTCCTGCAGATCTCAGTCATCGGCGAAACGTTGACCCATTCGTGCTGATGTTTATCGTGTTCTTCTCTAATTGTTACCCGTTTATAATAGTAATAATGCCCTCCTCCACCCGGATAATAGGCACTTTCATTCCTTCGTGGTCTCCCACTCGTCTGCCAGGAAACGCCCAACCCCAAATCATTACAACCAAGATATACAATATCGTTCCTGTATATAGAAGAGGTCACGTATCTCATATATACATCCTAAACAAATATCATATACAAAGTAACTGTTTATTTCCTATAGGGCTTATGTAGATGTCAGTTATATTCTAAAGGCACATAGGAAAATACAGGTGCTTTTCTGCTCTGGTGTCACCAGGGTCTCTCTTACTTTGGACACTTGTGACTGGTTTGGCTCCTCTGTCTCATTCCTGTATTGAGACTTCATGTTAAATGTGTTTCTTTCCTTTGGCAGTGCAGGAGTTAATATCAATTTCTGTTAGCTCTCTTTCCAGGTGTGGCTACTTTGTGATCACTCCCATCCCCTTTATATGGTCACATGATCCAGTATTCTTTGCTGGATATTGAACTTAATTCCTGGCCTAGCTACCTGAGGTTAAGGAACTACTCAGGAGAAGCTGACCGTTGGCAAGTCGTCTGCTGTCTTGGAGTGTGGCAGCAGGCGTGAAGTTGTCTTGTCATTCCCTGTCTGTCTTCCCTTTCCTCCTTTTGATGTTATTGCAGTGGTTTGGGCAAGTGCTCATGCCGGCCATATCCCTATTGAGGGTTTACAGCAGGGACAGCGAGGGACTAGGTATCCTGCTCGGCGACGGGGTGAAAGAACCCGTATAGGGACGGTAGGGAGATCAGGGCACAGTCACAGGTGAGTGCAGGAGGTCACTTCTTCCCCGTTACCTACAAGCAGGGTGCCCCATTGTACTTGTGTCCCCCCCCAGTGTTTCCCTGTTTTGTGTAGTGCATCGGGCACCGTTGCTCTGTGCCCTAGTGTCAAGCTCTGTATCCGGGCACTCCCTAGTCTGCGACATGACATCTGGTCTATGTTGTGGACAGAACTCGACATCCTAAGTGAATGGTATCTCTGGGCTCTTGACTACAGCCCTCAGATGGCTTTCTCCTCTTCTGAGGACATCACCGTCACATGCTTTATCAACAACTGACTATGAATGCCCTCTGCAACTGATCCTGGATGGCCTCTGCAACAGATAACCAACCAGTGAAGATAGCAGCACTCATCCGGGTCAAAGTAAAACTAATTTTTATTGAAGGTTACATTAAAATCAGTCACAGGGTAGCAAGGTGTTAAGGGGATAGGGCTTGCCTGGAAGGTGCAGCACCACAGCTTGGAGATAACCCTGGTGGTCCCATCTAGGCTTGGAGAAGACCCTGGTGGACCTATCTAGGTTTGGAGAAGATCTGTGGTCCTATCTAGGTTTGGAGAAGACCCTGGTGGACCTATCTAGGTTTGGAGAAGATCCTGTGGTCCTATCTAGGTTTGGAGAAGACCCTGGTGGACCTATCTAGGTTTGGAGAAGACCCTGGTGGACCTATCTAGGCTTGGAGAAGACCCTGGTGGACCTATCTAGGTTTGGAGAAGACCCTGGTGGACCTATCTAAGCTTGGAGAAGACCCTGGTGGACCTATCTAGGCTTGGAGAAGACCCTGGTGGACCTATCTAGGCTTGGAGAAGACCCTGGTGGAACTATCTAGGCTTGGAGAAGAAACTGGTGGACCTATCTAGGCTCGGAGAATACTCTAGTGGACCTATCTAGGCTTGGAGAAGACCCTGGTGGACCTATCTAGGTTTGGAGAAGACCCTGGTGGACCTATCTAGGTATGGAGAAGACCCTGGTGGACCTATCTAGGCTTGGAGAAGACCCTGGTGGACCTATCTAGGCTTGGAGAAGACCCTGGTGGACCTATCTAGTCTTAAAGTAAGCTCTAGTGGCTTGGAAAAGACCTTTGTGGACCTATCTAAGCTTGAAGAAGACTAAACCTTTAGAGGTACTTCAGGGAATAGGGCAGCTCGGGACCCCAGTCTAAGGTCACACCAGTTCACCTGATCCCTCTTGGCCCTTCACTGCCATCTTGCTACCTAACCCCTTTGTCCATTCTAACCACCCGGTGACCACTAAGCACATGGAATACATTCCTGAATACTCTGACGGTTTATGGCTACCTGAGCCAGTCCTGGGTTATGACATCAGAGACGTGCGTCGGCTGCAGGAGAATGGAGCAAGGCTGAGGGCTGGAGCCGGGACAGGAGAGTATCAGACATGTTCCATACTGGAGCCTCGGAATCCCTCTCCGACACATAATAATGATAATGACTGAATGCAGGATTCCATAATACGGGCGAAAACCTAATAAATATTTGTTACTTTAACAAGTCACCGATCTCGTTCCGAGCCTTTGTTGTTGTTAGTGTAACTTTCCACGCGCGTCACATGACCCCGTCCAGCCGCGTCTGTATTGTGGCTGCGGAGTGAAGTCCTGGCACAGCACCCGACGCCCGGTGCCGCATTGTTCGGCTGTCCGGCACTGATAGCTGCCTCAGCCCCAGCGGCTGCCGAGGTCGCGGCTCGTACGGAGACTCCCGGAGCAGTCTGGGTCCTCGCAGCCGCAACGTGGCGCCTTATTCTTCTGATGTTATCCCCCATTGATTCGAGACGCTCATATCCTGGAATGTGTCTTCAAAGCGATTGTGCGGGATTTCTGGTAGTTAACGTGATGCAAAATATCCTGGACTAATTACAGAATGTATGTGTCTGTATATTATAGGAAGGTGAGCTGTGACATCATCTATTGTGAATGGTGGATCCTGTGTTATCTACTGTATATAGAGGTGTTATCAGTCATTGTACAGGAGGAGGTGAGCTGTGATATCACCTATTGTGAATGGTGGATCCTGTGTTATCTACTGTATATAGAGGTGTTATCAGTCATTGTACAGGAGGAGGAGGTGAGCTGTGATATCATCTATTGTGAATGGTGGATCCTGTGTTATCTACTGTATATAGGGGTGTTATCAGTCATTGTACAGGAGGAGGAGGTGAGCTGTGATATCATCTATTGTGAATGGTGGATCCTGTGTTATCTACTGTATATAGAGATGTTATCAGTCATTGTACAGGAGGAGGAGGTGAGCTGTGATATCACCTATTGTGAATGGTGGATCCTGTGTTATCTACTGTATATAGAGGTGTTATCAGTCATTGTACAGGAGGAGGTGAGCTGTTATATCACCTATTGTGAATGGTGGATCCTGTGTTATCTACTGTATATAGAGGTGTTATCAGTCATTGTACAGGGAGGAGGTGAGCTGTGATATCACCTATTGTGAATGGTGGATCCTGTGTTATCTACTGTATATAGAGGTGTTATCAGACATTGTACAGGAGGAGGAGGTGAGCTGTGATATCATCTATTGTGAATGGTGGATCCTGTGTTATCTACTGTATATAGAGGTGTTATCAGTCATTTACAGGAGGAGGTGAGCTGTGACATCACTATTGTGAATGGTGGATCCTGTGTTATCTACTGTATATAGAGGTGTTATCAGTCATTGTACAGGAGGAGGAGGTGAGCTGTGATATCACCTATTGTGAATGGTGGATCCTGTGTTATCTACTGTATATAGAGGTGTTATCAGTCATTGTACAGGAGGAGGTGAGCTGTGATATCACCTATTGTGAATGGTGGATCCTGTGTTATCTACTGTATATAGAGGGTTATCAGTCATTGTACAGGAGGAGGAGTGAGCTGTGATATCATCTATTGTGAATGGTGGATCCTGTGTTATCTACTGTATATAGAGGTGTTATCAGTCATTGTACAGGAGGAGAGGTGAGCTGTGATATCATCTATTGTGAATGGTGGATCCTGTGTTATCTACTGTATATAGAGGTGTTATCAGTCATTGTACAGGAGGAGGAGGTGAGCTGTGATATCACCTATTGTGAATGGTGGATCCTGTGTTATCTACTGTATATAGAGGTGTTATCAGTCATTGTACAGGAGGAGGTGAGCTGTGATATCACTATTGTGAATGGTGGATCCTGTGTTATCTACTGTATATAGAGGTGTTATCAGTCATTGTACAGGAGGAGGTGAGCTGTGATATCACTATTGTGAATGGTGGATCCTGTGTATCTACTGTATATAGAGGTGTTATCAGTCATTGTACAGGAGGAGGAGTGAGCTGTGATATCACTATTGTGAATGGTGGATCCTGTGTTATCTACTGTATATAGAGGTGTTATCAGTCATTGTACAGGAGGAGGTGAGCTGTGACATCACCTATTGTGAATGGTGGATCTGTGTTATCTACTGTATATAGAGGTGTTATCAGTCATTGTACAGGAGGAGGAGGTGAGCTGTGATATCACCTATTGTGAATGGTGGATCCTGTGTTATCTACTGTATATAGAGGTGTTATCAGTCATTGTACAGAGGAGGAGGTAGCTGTGATATCACCTATTGTGAATGGTGGATCCTGTGTTATCTACTGTATATAGAGGTGTTATCAGTCATTGTACAGGAGGAGGTGAGCTGTGATATCATCTATTGTGAATGGTGGATCCTGTGTTATCTACTGTATATAGAGGTGTTATCAGTCATTGTACAGGAGGAGAGGTGAGCTGTGACATCACCTATTGTGAATGGTGGATCCTGTGTTATCTACTGTATATAGAGGTGTTATCAGTCATTGTACAGGAGGAGGAGGTGAGCTGTGATATCACTATTGTGAATGGTGGATCCTGTGTTATCTACTGTATATAGAGGTGTTATCAGTCATTGTACAGGAGGAGGTGAGCTGTGATATCACCTATTGTGAATGGTGGATCTGTGTTATCTACTGTATATAGAGGTGTTATCAGTCATTGTACAGGAGGAGGTGAGCTGTGATATCACTATTGTGAATGGTGGATCCTGTGTTATCTACTGTATATAGAGGTGTTATCAGTCATTGTACAGGAGGAGGAGGTGAGCTGTGATATCACCTATTGTGAATGGTGGATCCTGTGTTATCTACTGTATATAGAGGTGTTATCAGTCATTGTACAGGAGGAGGAGGTGAGCTGTGATATCATCTATTGTGAATGTGGATCCTGTGTTATCTACTGTATATAGAGGTGTTATCAGTCATTGTACAGGAGGAGGTGAGCTGTGATATCATCTATTGTGAATGGTGGATCCTGTGTTATCTACTGTATATAGAGGTGTTATCATCATTGTACAGGAGGAGGAGGTGAGCTGTGATATCATCTATTGTGAAGGTGGATCCTGTGTGATCTACTGTATATAGAGGTGTTATCAGTCATTGTACAGGAGGAGGGTGGCTGTGATATCACCTATTGTGAATGGTGGATCTGTGTTATCTACTGTATATAGGGTGTTATCAGTCATTGTACAGGAGGAGGGTGAGCTGTGAATCACCTATTGTGAATGGTGATCCTGTGTTATCTACTGTATATAGAGGTGTTATCAGTCATTGTACAGGAGAGAGGTGAGCTGTGATATCACCTATTGTGAATGGTGGATCCTGTGTTATCTACTGTATATAGAGGTGTTATCAGTCATTGTACAGGAGGAGGAGGTGAGCTGTGATATCACCTATTGTGAATGGTGGATCCTGTGTATCTACTGTATATAGAGGTGTTATCAGTCATTGTACAGGAGGAGGGTGAGCTGTGATATCACTATTGTGAATGGTGGATCTGTGTTATCTACTGTATATAGAGGTGTTATCAGTCATTGTACAGGAGGAGGTGAGCTGTGATATCACCTATTGTGAATGGTGGATCCTGTGTTATCTACTGTATATAGAGGTGTTATCAGTCATTGTACAGGAGGAGGAGGTGAGCTGTGACATCATCTATTGTGAATGGTGGATCCTGTGTATCTACTGTATATAGAGGTGTATCAGTCATTGTACAGGAGGAGAGGTGAGCTGTGATATCACTATTGTGAATGGTGGATCTGTGTTATCTACTGTATATAGAGGTGTTATCAGTCATTGTACAGGAGGAGGTGAGCTGTGATATCATCTATTGTGAATGGTGGATCCTGTGTTATCTACTGTATATAGAGGTGTTATCAGTCATTGTACAGGAGGAGGAGGTGAGCTGTGATATCACCTATTGTGAATGGTGGATCCTGTTATCTACTGTATATAGAGGTGTTATCAGTCATTGTACAGGAGGAGGAGGTGAGCTGTGATATCACCTATTGTGAATGGTGGATCCTGTGTTATCTACTGTATATAGAGGTGTTATCAGTCATTGTACAGGAGGAGGGTGGCATGTGATATCACCTATTGTGAATGGTGGATCCTGTGTTATCTACTGTATATAGAGGTGTTATCAGTCATTGTACAGGAGGAGAGGTGAGCTGTGATATCACTATTGTGAATGGTGGATCCTGTGTTATCTACTGTATATAGAGGTGTTATCAGTCATTGTACAGGAGGAGAGTGAGCTGTGATATCACCTATTGTGAATGGTGGATCCTGTGTTATCTACTGTATATAGAGGTGTTATCAGTCATTGTACAGGAGGAGGTGAGCTGTGATATCACCTATTGTGAATGGTGGATCCTGTGTTATCTACTGTATATAGAGGTGTTATCAGTCATTGTACAGGAGGAGGAGGTGAGCTGTGATATCATCTATTGTGAATGGTGGATCCTGTGTTATCTACTGTATATAGAGGTGTTATCATCATTGTACAGAGGAGGAGGAGGTGAGCTGTGATATCACCTATTGTGAATGGTGGATCCTGTGTTATCTACTGTATATAGAGGTGATATCAGTCATTGTACAGGAGGAGGAGGTGAGCTGTGATATCATCTATTGTGAATGGTGGATCCTGTGTTATCTACTGTATATAGAGGTGTTATCAGTCATTGTACAGGAGGAGGTGAGCTGTGATATCATCTATTGTGAATGGTGGATCCTGTGTTATCTACTGTATATAGAGGTGTTATCAGTCATTGTACAGGAGGAGGAGGTGAGCTGTGATATCATCTATTGTGAATGGTGGATCCTGTGTTATCTACTGTATATAGAGGTGTTATCAGTCATTGTACAGGAGGAGGAGGTGAGCTGTGATATCACCTATTGTGAATGGTGGATCCTGTGTTATCTACTGTATATAGAGGTGTTATCAGTCATTGTACAGGAGGAGGTGAGCTGTGACATCATCTATTGTGAATGGTGGATCTTGTGTTATTACTGTATATAGAGGTGTTATCAGTCATTGTACAGGAGGTAGGAGGTGAGCTGTGATATCACCTATTGTGAATGGTGGATCCTGTGTTATCTCCTGTATATAGAGGTGTTATCAGTCATTATACAGGGGGAGGAGGTGAGCTGTGACATCACCTATTGTGAATGGTGGATCCTGTGGGATCTACTGTATATAGAGGTGTTATCAGTCATTGTACAGGAGGAGGTGAGCTGTGATATCACCTATTGTGAATGGTGGATCCTGTGTTATCTACTGTATATAGAGGTGGTATCAGTCATTGTACAGGAGGAGGAGGTTAGCTGTGATATCACCTATTGTGAATGGTGGATCCTGTGTTATCTACTGTATATAGAGGTGTTATCAGTCATTGTACAGGAGGAGGTGAGCTGTGATATCACCTATTGTGAATGGTGGATCGTGTGATCTACTGTATATAGAGGTGTTATCAGTCATTGTACGGAGGAGGAGGTGAGCTGTGATATCACCTATTGTGAATGGTGGATCCTGTGTTATTACTGTATATAGAGGTGTTATCAGTCATTGTACAGGAGGAGGAGGTGAGCTGTGATATCACCTATTGTGAATGGTTGATCCTGTGTTATCTACTGTATATAGAGGTGTTATGAGTCATTGTACAGGAGGAGGAGGTTAGCTGTGATATCACCTATTGTGAATGGTGGATCTGTGTTATCTACTGTATATAGAGGTGTTATCAGTCATTGTACAGGAGGAGGAGGTGAGCTGTGATATCATCTATTGTGAATGGTGGATCCTGTGTTATCTACTGTATATAGAGGTGTTATCACTCATTGTACAGGAGGAGGAGGTGAGCTGTGATATCATCTATTGTGAATGGTGGATCCTGTGTTATCTACTGTATATAGAGGTG
Organism: Allobates femoralis; assembly: GCA_033576535.1. Lineage (NCBI taxonomy): Eukaryota > Metazoa > Chordata > Amphibia > Anura > Aromobatidae > Allobates > Allobates femoralis. The sequence continues at coordinate 7,174,388 of JARQOC010000008.1, forward strand.
TTATCAGTCATTGTACAGGAGGAGGTGAGCTGTGATATCATCTATTGTGAATGGTTGATCCTGTGTTATCCACTGTATATAGAGGTGTTATCAGTCATTGTACAGGAGGAGGTGAGCTGTGATATCACCTATTGTGAATGGTGGTTCCTGTGTTATCTACTGTATATAGAGGTGTTATCAGTCATTGTACAGGAGGAGGAGGTGAGCTGTGATATCATCTATTGTGAATGGTGGATCCTGTGTTATCTACTGTATATAGAGGTGTTATCAATCATTGTACAGGAGGAGGAGGAGGTGAGCTGTGATATCACCTATTGTGAATGGTGGATCCTGTGTTATCTACTGTATATAGAGGTGATATCAGTCATTGTACAGGAGGAGGAGGTGAGCTGTGATATCATCTATTGTGAATGGTGGATCCTGTGTTATCTACTGTATATAGAGGTGTTATCAGTCATTGTACAGGAGGAGGAGGTGAGCTGTGATATCACCTATTGTGAATGTTGGATCCTGTGTTATCTACTGTATATAGAGGTGTTATCAGTCATTGTACAGGAGGAGGAGGTGAGCTGTGATATCACCTATTGTGAATGGTGGATCCTGTGTTATCTACTGTATATAGAGGTGTTATCAGTCATTGTACAGGAGGAGGTGAGCTGTGATATCATCTATTGTGAATGGTGGATCCTGTGTTATCTACTGTATATAGAGGTGTTATCAGTCATTGTACAGGAGGAGGAGGTGAGCTGTGATATCACCTATTGTGAATGGTGGATCCTGTGTTATCTACTGTATATAGAGGTGTTATCAGTCATTGTACAGGAGAGGTGACTGTGATATCACCTATTGTGAATGGGGTTCCTGTGTTATTACTGTATATAGAGGTGTTATCATCATTGTACAGGAGGAGGAGGTGAGCTGTGATATCATCTATTGTGAATGGTGGATCCTGTGTTATCTACTGTATATAGAGGTGTTATCATCATTGTACAGGAGGAGAGGAGGTGAGCTGTGATATCACCTATTGTGAATGGTGGATCCTGTGTTATCTACTTATATAGAGGTGTTATCAATCATTGTACAGGAGGAGGAGGAGGTGAGCTGTGATATCATCTATTGTGAATGGTGGATTTTGTGTTATCTACTGTATATAGAGGTGTTATCAGTCATTGTACAGGAGGGGTGAGCTGTGATATAATCTATTGTGAATGGTGGATCCTGTGTTATCTACTGTATATAGAGGTGTTATCAGTCATTGTACAGGAGGAGGTGAGCTGTGATATCATCTATTGTGAATGGTGGATCCTGTGTTATTACTTATATAGAGGTGTTATCAGTCATTGTACAGGAGGAGGAGTGAGCTGTGATATCACCTATTGTGAATGGTGGATCTGTGTTATCTACTGTATATGAGTGTTATCAGTCATTGACAGGAGGAGGTGAGCTGTGATATCACTATTGTGAATGGTGGATCCTGTGTTATCTACTGTATATAGAGGTGTTATCAGTCATTGTACAGGAGAGGAGGTGAGCTGTGATATCACCTATTGTGAATGGTGGATCCTGTGTTATCTACTGTATATAGAGGTGTTTATCAGTCATTGTACAGGAGAGGAGGTGAGCTGTGATATCATCTATTGTGAATGTGGATCCTGTGTTATCTACTGTATATAGAGGTGTTATCAGTCATTGTAAGGAGGAGGTGAGCTGTGATATCATCTATTGTGAATGGTGGATCCTGTGTTATCTACTGTATATAGAGGTGTTTCAGTCATTGTACAGGAGGAGGAGGTGAGCTGTATATCACTATGTGAATGGTGGATCCTGTGTTATCTACTGTATATAGAGGTGTTATCAGTCATGTAAGAGGAGTGAGCTGGAATCATCTATTGTGAATGGTGGTCTTGTGTTATCTCTGTATATAGAGGTGTTTCAGTCATTGTAAGGGGGGAGGTGAGCTGTGAATCACTATTGTGAATGGTGGATCCTGTGTTATCTCTGTATATAGAGGTGTTATCAGTCATTTACGGGGAGGTGACTGTGAATCACTATTGAATGTGGATCCTGTGGGATCTACTTATATAGAGGTGTTATCATCTTGTACAGGAGGAGGGAGCTGTGATATCACTATGTGAATGTGGATCCGTTTATCTACTGTATATAAGGTGTATCAGTCATTGTACAGGAGGAGGTAGCTGTGATATCACCTATTTGAATGGTGATCCTGTGTTATCTATGTAATAAGGTGTATCAGTCATGTACAGAGAGGAGTGAGCTGTGATATCACTTGTGAATGTGGATCCTGTGTATCTACTGTATATAGAGGTGTTATCATCATTGTACAGAGAGGAGGTGAGCTGTGATATCACCTATGTGAATGTGGATCTGTGTTTCTACTGTATATAGAGGTGTTATAGTCATTGTACAGGAGAGGTAGCTGTGAATCACCTATGTGAATGGGATCCTGGTTATCTAGTATATAGAGTGTTATCAGTCATTGTGAGAGGAGGTGAGCTGTGATATCACTATTGATGGTGATCTGTGTTATCTACTGTAATAAGGTGTTATCAGTCATTGTACAGAGGGGTGAGCTGTGATATACTATTGTGAATGGTGGATCCTGTGTTATCTACTGTATATAGAGTGTTATCAGTCATTGTACAGGAGAGGTGAGCTGTGATACACTATTGGAATGGTGATCCTGTGTTATCCACTGTAATAGAGGTGTTACAGTCATTGTACAGGAGGAGGTGAGCTGTGATATCACCTATTTGAATGTGGATCTGTTTTCTACTGTATATAAGGTGTTATCTCATTGTACAGGAGGAGAGGTGAGCTGTTATCACTATGTGAATGGTGGATCTGTGTTATCTACTGTATATAAGGTGTTATCAGTCATGTACAGGAGGAGGTGAGCTGTGAATCATCTATTGTGAATGGTGATCCTGTTTATCACTGTATATAGAGGTGTTATCAGTCATTGTACAGGAGGAGGTGAGCTGTGATATCACTATTGTGAATGGTGGATCCTGTGTTATCTCTGTATATAGAGGTGTTATCATCATTTACAGGAGGAGGAGGTGACTGTGATATCATCTATTGTGAATGGTGGATCCTGTGTTATCTACTGTATATAGAGGTGTTATCAGTCATTGTACAGGAGGAGGTGAGCTGTGATATCACCTATTGTGAATGGTGGATCCTGTGTTATCTACTGTATATAGAGGTGTTATCAGTCATTGTACGGAGGAGGAGGTGAGCTGTGATATCATCTATTGTGAATGTGGATCCTGTGTTATCTACTGTATATAGAGGTGTTATCAGTCATTGTACAGGAGGAGGTGAGCTTGATATCATCTATTGTGAATGGTGGATCCTGTGTTATCTACTGTATATAGAGGTGTTATCATCATTGTACAGGAGGAGGTGAGCTGTGATATCACATTGTGAATGGTGGATCCTGTGTTATCTACTGTATATAGAGGTGTTATCAGTCATTGTACAGGGAGGTGAGCTGTGAATCACCTATTGTGAATGTGGATCCTGTGTTATCTACTGTATATAGAGGTGTTATCAGTCATTGTACAGGAGGAGGTGAGCTGTGACATCATCTATTGTGAATGGTGGATCCTGTTTATCTACTGATATAGAGGTGTTATCAGTCATTGTACAGAGGAGGTGAGCTGTGATATCCCTATTGTGAATGGTGATCCTGTGTATCTACTGTATATAGAGGTGTTATCAGTCATTGTACAGGAGGATGAGCTGTGATATCACTATTGTAATGTGATCCTGTGTCTCGTATAAGTGTTAATATTTAAGAATCTTATATCACTATTTGAGTGATTTGTTATCACGTATAAAGTGTATCAGTCATTGTACAGGAGGAGGAGGTGAGCTGTGATATCACCTATTGTGAATGGTGGATCCTGTGTTATCTACTGTATATAGAGGTGTTATCAGTCATTGTACAGGAGGAGGTGAGCTGTGATATCACTATTGTGAATGGTGGATCCTGTGTTATCTACTGTATATAGAGGTGTTATCAGTCATTGTACAGGAGGAGGTGAGCTGTGATATCATCTATTGTGAATGGTGGATCCTGTGTTACTACTGTATATAGAGGTGTTATCAGTCATTGTACAGGAGGAGGTGAGCTGTGATATCATCTATTGTGAATGTGGATCCTGTGTTATCTACTGTATATAGAGGTGTTATCAGTCATTGTACAGGAGGAGAGGTGAGCTGTGATATCACTATTGTGAATGGTGGATCCTGTGTTATCTACTGTATATAGAGGTGTTATCAGTCATTGTACAGGAGGAGGTGAGCTGTGATATCACTATTGTGAATGGTGGATCCTGTGTTATCTACTGTATATAGAGGTGTTATCAGTCATTGTACAGGAGGAGGTGAGCTGTGATATCACCTATTGTGAATGGTGGATCCTGTGTTATCTACTGTATATAGAGGTGTTATACAGTCATTGTACAGGAGAGGAGGTGAGCTGTGATATCACTATTGTGAATGGTGGATCCTGTGTTATCTACTGTATATAGAGGTGTTATCAGTCATTTACAGGAGGAGGTGAGCTGTGATATCATCTATTGTGAATGGTGGATCCTGTGTTATCTACTGATATATAGAGTGTTATCAGTCATTGTACAGGAGGGAGGTGAGCTGTGATATCATCTATTGTGAATGGTGGATCCTGTGTTATCTACTGTATATAGAGGTGTTATCAGTCATTGTACAGGAGGAGGTGAGCTGTGATATCATCTATTGTGAATGGTGGATCCTGTGTTATCTACTGTATATAGAGGTGTTATCAGTCATTGTACAGGAGGAGTGACTGTGAATCACTATTGTGAATGGTGGATCCTGTGTTATCTCTGTATATAAGGTGTTATCAGTCATTGTACAGGGAGGAGGTGAGCTGTGATATCACCTATTGTGAATGGTGGATCCTGTGTTATCTACTGTATATAGAGGTGTTATCAGTCATTGTACAGGAGGAAGTGTAGCTGTGATCATCTATTTGAATGGTGGATCCTGTGTTATCTACTGTATATTAGAGGTGTTATCAGTCATTGTACAGGAGGAGGATGAGCTGTGATATCACCTATTGTGAATGGTGGATCCTGTGTTATCTACTGTAATATAGAGGTGTTATCAGTCATTGTACAGGGGAGGAGTGAGCTGTGATATCACTATTGTGAATGGTGGATCTGTGTATCTCTGTTATATAGAGGTGTTATAGTCATTGTACAGGAGGAGGTGAGCTGTGATATCACTATTGTGAATGGTGGATCCTGTGTTATCTACTGTATATAGAGGTGTTATCAGTCATTGTACAGGAGAGGAGAGCTGTGAATCATCTATTGTGAATGGTGGATCCTGTGTTATCTACTGTATATAGAGGTGTTATCAGTCATTGTACAGGAGGAGGTGAGCTGTGATATCACCTATTGTGAATGGTGGATCCTGTGTTATCTACTGTATATAGAGGTGTTATCAGTCATTGTACAGGAGGAGGTGAGCTGTGATATCACCTATTGTGAATGGTGGATCCTGTGTTATCTACTGTATATAGAGGTGTTATCAGTCATTGTACAGGAGGAGGAGGTGAGCTGTGATATCACCTATTGTGAATGGTGGATCCTGTGTTATCTACTGTATATAGAGGTGTTATCAGTCATTGTACAGGAGGAGGTGAGCTGTGATATCATCTATTGTGAATGTGGATCCTGTGTTATCTACTGTATATAGAGGTGTTATCAGTCATTGTACAGGAGGAGGGTGAGCTGTGATATCATCTATTGTGAATGATGGATCCTGTGTTATCTACTGTATATAGAGGATGTTATCAGTCATTGTACAGGAGGAGGTGAGCTGTGATATCACCTATTGTGAATGGTGGATCCTGTGTTATCTACTGTATATAGAGGTGTTCATCAGTCATTGTGCAGGAGGAGGAGTGAGCTGTGATATCATCTATTGTGAATGGTGGATCCTGTGTTATCTACTGTATATAGAGGTGTTATCAGTCATTGTACAGGAGGAGGTGAGCTGTGATATCACCTATTGTGAATGGTGGATCCTGTGTTATCTACTGATATAGAGGTGTTATCAGTCATTGTACAGGAGGAGGAGGTGAGCTGTGATATCACCTATTGTGAATGGTGGATCCTGTGTTATCTACTGTATATAGAGGTGTTATCAGTCATTGTACAGGAGGAGGAGGTGAGCTGTGATATCATCTATTGTGAATGGTGGATCCTGTGTTATCTACTGTATATAGAGGTGTTATCAGTCATTGTACAGGAGGTGGAGATAATAAAAATATTCATTAGGAGATAGTAGTGTTTTCATAATCAATGAATGATTTCACAGCAGCTGTAAAGCAAGGATGCCATTCATTGGATAGTTAGCTTGCCCTCTAGTGGTTGTATTTGAATAATGCAACAAGAAAAGTGAAATCCATTAGACAGGCATGCCGAACCGTCTGGCAGTGAGAGAGTTAATAATACACAAGAATTTGGTTTCTTCACAGCAGTAATTTCCTTCCCGGCTTTGATCCTTTGTTCTCGGAGCAATTTTTAATTTTACTTTTCTTTGTTTCTTTAAACAGTTTTATGGAAGTGAATTTTGACGGAAATATGTTTTTTCTTCACATACCGAATCAAAATTATATATAACACACACACATTTAACCAATTACTATTTAAATTGTATTTACAGTGGGGGAAATAAGTATTTGACCCCTTTCTGATGTTGTACATTTGCCCACTGACATAGACATCAACAGTCTGCAATTTTAAGGGTCGGTTAATATTAACAGTGAGAGATAGAAGATCCAAAATGTCTAAATGATATCAATGTATTTGCATATTGCAGAGAGAAATAAGTATTTGATCCCCTCCCAACCATCAGGAGTTCTGGCCCCTACAGACAGTTAGACGCTCTGTGTTACATTGTCACCTGTATAAAGACTCCTGTCTACACAATGAATCAGTCACCTCTAACCTCTACAACATGGGAAGAGCACAGAGCTTTGTAAGGATGTCAGGGAAAAGATCCTAGACCTGCGCAAGGCTGGAATGGGCTACAAGACCTAAGGAGACAAAGCTGGGGGAGAAGGAGACAACTGTGGGGGCAATAGAAAGAAAATGGAGGAAATACAAAATGAGGTCAGTCCACATCGATCTGGGGCTCCATGTCACATCTCACCTCATGGGGGATCCAGGATCATGGGAGGGGAGAGATCAGCCTAAATCTACACAGGGGAAACTTGTTACTGATCTCAAGCAGCTGGGACCACTGTCACCAAGAAAACCATTGGTAACACATTACACCATAATGGATTAAGATCTTGCAGTGCCTGCAAAGTCCCCCTGCTCCAGAAGGCACATTGCCCCCGTCTGAGGTTAGCAATGACACCTTGGTGATTGTGAGAAGGTGCTGGGGTCAGTGCAGACAAACGTTGAGCTCTTTGGCATGTTTGGAGGAAGAGAAATGACCCAAAGAACACCATCCCCACAGTCAAGCATGGTGGAGGAAACATGTTTTGGGGTGTTTCTCTGCTAAGGGCACAGGACTACTTCACCACATCAATGGGAAAATGGATGGAGCAATGTACCGTCAAATCCTGAGTGACAACCTCCTTCCCTCAAGACTTTATGGTACATTGCTCCATCCATTGTCCCATTGATGTGGTAAAGTAATCTTGTGCCCTCAGCAGAGAAACACCCCCAAAACATAATGTTTTCTCTCACCATGCTTGACTGTGGGGATGGTGTTCTTTGGGTCTTTTCTCTTCCTCCAAACATGGCGAGTTTGGTTAATGCCGAAAGCTCAATGTTTGTCTAATCTGACCCCAGCACCTTCTCACAATCACCAAGGTGTCATTGGTAACCTCAGACGGGCAATGGCTTCAGAGCAGGATCTAATCATAGGCCACTTACACCGGTTACATTTCTAGCTTATCACAGGTAACTACTGCTGCTGTAAATCATGGAGACATTATTCCATTTGTACACAGCAACAAGATAGAACCTTGTCTCCATGATTTCACTGCAGCCATAAGTTACCTGTGATAAGCTAGAATGTGCCGCGTGTAAAATGCCATTACGGTGTAATGTGTTACCAATGGGTCATGGCTGGGTCTTCCAATGACCCAAAACATAAAAAGGATTGGCTCAAAAAGACGCACATTATGGTCATGGAGTGGCCCAGCAGCCTCCAGACCTTAATCCTTATGGAGAGCTGAAACTCCGAGTTGCCAAGCGACAGCCTGAAAATCTTAATGATTTACAGATGATCTGCAGAGAGGAGTGGAGCAAAATCCCTCCTGACGCGAGCAAACCTCCATCATCAACTACAAGAAATCGTCTGACTGCTGTGCTGCCAACAAGGGTTCACCACCACGTATTAAGTCTTGTCTGCCAGAGGGATCAAACACTTATTTCTCTATTCAAAATTCAAATAACTTTATTTATACAATGTGATTTTCTGGATTTTATTTTGATCTTCTATCTCTCACTGTTAAAATTAACCGACCCTTAATGTTACAATGGGAAAACGTACAAAATCAGCAAGGGATCAAATACTTATTCCTCCACACTGTATATGCAAAGAAAGGAAAGATTCCAGAACTGAGAGATCAGGTTACAGCACCGTCCCTATTTGCTCTTATTAAGCCTTGGCACGATGAAAGAAATGATGTCTCAGGAGCTCGCGATCAAACTGGAAAATGTGGAAATGTTTGTTTTTCGCGAGATCATCTCACATTCACCGGACGACTATTGTTATATTCCGGAAATCTACGGTATCAGACAGAGGCGCTACGGAATTATGTTTCAATTAGGAACTGAAATGTCGCCGACTTTGTTCTGACTCCAATTGTTCTATGATGAAGGTGACAAAATCTAATGAGAAATGTCGGGTTCCTGGTTTGCAGCTTGTGATCTTTACTTGCTACAATGTCACCGTGGGCTCGTATTAATTAAAAGGGTATAGAAAGAGTGACGGCCAAAAGTAACAAAACACTAATCATGTACAGCGTGCAATACAACACCTACAAATAGGACCACAAAAGGAGTAAAAATCGACATTTTATTCATAAATATAGAGAAAATGACATTAAAAAAAGAAAAGACTTGGTGTGGAGGGCAACATGATGGAGGGGGGCAATGTGGGGGGAGATATTACGGAGCATTTGGTTCTGATACTGCATTCATGTGCTGATGGTGGTCCTGATGTTGTATACTGGTACTGATGGAGTTCTGGTGCTGCATTCATGTGCTGATGGTGGTCCTGATGCTGTATACAGATACTGATGGAGTTCTGGTGCTGCATTCATGTGCTGATGGGGGTCCTGATGCTGTATACTGGTACTGATGGTGGTTCTGGTGCTGCATTCATGTGTTGATGGTGGTCCTGATGCTGTATACTAGTACTGATGGTGGTTCTTATGCTGCATTCATGTATTGATGGTGGTCCTGATGCTGAATTCTGATACTGATGTTGGTTCTGGTGCTGCATTTATGTATTGATGGTGCTTCTGGTGCTGCATTTATGTATTGATGGTGCTTCTGATGCTGCATTCATGTACTGATGGTGGTCCCGGTGCTGCATTTTTATGCTGATGGTGGTTCTGGTGTTGCATTCATGTACTGATAGTGGTCCTGGTACTTTATTCAGGTACTGATGGTGGGTCTGGTGCTGTATTTATGTACTGATGGTGGTCCTGGTGCTGTATTCTGATACTGATGGTAGTTCTGGTGCATTAATGTACTGATGGTGGTTCTGGTGTTGCATTCTGACACTGACAGTGGTTCTGGTGTTGCATTCATGTACTGATGGTGGTCATCATGCTGCATTCATGTATTGATGGTGGTCCTGATGCTGCATTCTGATACTGATGGCGGTTCTATTGCTACATTTAAGTACTGATCGTGGTCCTTACGCTGCATTCATGTACTGAGTGTGGTCCCGATGCTGCATTCTGGTACTGATGGTGGTTCTGATGCGGCATTCATGCACTGATGGTCCTGGTACTTCATTCTTGTACTGATGGTGGTTCTGGTGCTGTATTCATGTCCTGATGGTGGTCCTTGTGCTTCATTCTGATACTGATGGTAGTTTTGGTGTTGCATTCATGTGCTAATTGTGGTTCCCATGCTGCATTCATGAGCTGATGGTGGTTCTGGTGTTGCATTCTGATACTGATGGTGGCTCTAGTGCTGCATTCATGTAGTGATGGAGATCATGATGCTGCATTCATATATTGAGGGTGATTCTGGTGCTGTATTCATATATTGATGGTGGTCCTGATGCTGAATACAGGTACTTATGGTGGTTCTGATGCTGCATTCTGGGGCTGTTGGTTCTGGTGCTGCATTCATGTATTGATGATGGACCTGATGCTGCATTCAGGTAATGATGGTAGTTTGGGTGCTTTATACTGATGGTTTTCCTGATGCAGACGTCAGGTACTGAATGTGGTCCTGGTGCTGCATTCATGTATTGATAACGGTCCTGATGCTTCTGGTACTGTATTCCTTTACCGATGGTGATTCTGGTGCTGCACGCATGTTCTGACATCCCCACAGGTGAAATGAAATATCACACATTTCCTTTTAAAACTAATGACCTGTCTGTGTAACTTTGGGTTCCACAAAGCAAAGAGATATTGTACTCCATAATAGATCTGTAACAAAGACCACCCTTGTATTAACTCAGAATTTCCTTATAAGGGGCACTTGGAATTGAGTGGTAATGCCCATTTGTGCCCAATGGCACCGCCCTTGAATTTTTCCGGCGGGGAATGGAGCGGCAATCTTTCAGGTGACCTCCCGCACCATGTTGTAATGTGGATTAAAATTTCCTGACCTATCGCTCGGTGTTTGGATCACAAAATATAGAGTTTGGTTCAAAAATTAGAAAATAGGCGCCATCATATTTTTAACAACCCCTGGTGCCCCATTTACTCTATTTTTCCTATTGATCAGTTCTTATTGCACAAATTTCCTGCTCCTTCCACAATCTGCTCCCCATTACCTGCTGCTATCAGTACTTCTACTGCTCATGTCTGCTACAAGTCACCTCTACAGGACAAGTAAGGTATTACACAGCACCTATTAAATCATATAACACAGAGGACAATTCTCCTGCTCCTTCCACAATCTGCTCCCCATTACCTGCTGCTATCAGTACTTCTACTGCTCACGTCTGCTACAAGTCTCCTCTACAGGACAAGTAAGGTATTACACAGCACCTATTAAATCATATAACACAGAGGACAATTCTCCTGCTCCTTCTACAATCTGCTCCCCATTACCTGCTGCTATCAGTACTTCTACTGCTCACGTCTGCTACAAGTCACCTCTAGAGGACAAGTAAGGTATTACACAGCACCTATTAAATCATATAACACAGAGGACAATTCTCCTGCTCCTTCCACAATCTGCTCCCCATTACCTGCTGCTATCAGTACTTCTACTGCTCACGTCTGCTACAAGTCACCTCTACAGGACAAGTAAGGTATTACACAGCACCTATTAAATCATATAACACAGAGGACAATTCTCCTGCTCCTTCCACAATCTGCTCCCCATTACCTGCTGCTATCAGTACTTCTACTGCTCACGTCTGCTACAAGTCACCTCTAGAGGACAAGTAAGGTATTACACAGCACCTATTAAATCATATAGCACAGAGGACAACTCTAATATTCCTAAGCATAGGGCTTGCAAAACTAAACAAGATTTCACCTATGAAATAGACAGATGATAATTGTCGATCGGTGTGGATCCCAGTGATCAGGCCACCACTGATCAGAAAGTGATCACCTATGCTATAGACAGGTGATCGCTGAGGTTGGATCACCACCAATCAGCAAGTGGTCACCTATGAAATATTGGTACGTATTTTTCTTGCTCTTTGATTCTATATCTTGGCTGGAACTCAAAGAGGCGACTGCACCGGGGGAAACAGAAGAGTCACATAACAGGAGGTGGAAATTTCCATCTGGCGCAGACTCTACGTCTGTACGGGGCGACACGACGGAGGGGTCAAAAATAAAAGGAAAAGCAGATTAGGACGACTCGTTATCAGAATGAGATTTTCAGCTGCGTCACGCACAAGAATTTTTAAACAAGTTCTGTTTCCCCCTTCGAGCTCATTGACAACAAAGGGGGTCCCCATGGCGCCATCTGTGAGGGTCACGGCTCACTGGAGGCAGCAGGCGGTGCTCGGAGCTGGGCACGGCGCCAGGCCGCGGCTTCCTCACAATACACAGCACAGGAAGGCCTCACTAACGTCCAAGGACAGGAATGGAAGGAAAAGCCTTATATACAGAACATATTTTACATTCAGATGTCGACCTGCCGGACTGTCCATAGGGAGACACTACAGAGGCATCTGTCTGTACATGAAGTACCAACATAAATAGAAAACAGGCGCCAACACGTTCCTAACAACCCCTGTGCCACATTTGCTCAATTGCCATATTAAGGTACAATCTCCTGCTTTACCCACATTCTGCTCCCTATTACTGCTGCTATCAGTACCTGTACTGCTCACAAGTGACCCCTAGAGGACAAGGAAGGTATTACACAGCACCTATTAAATAATGTAACGTCTCTAATATTCCGAAGGACCGGTCTTGGCTGATGAAACTGATCATTCCCTTTCACAATTGTAAATGAAAGTTTTCTATGATAGCAATAAACCAAACAAGAACAAAGGAAATAGCTCAACTAATTTTATAAAATGTGTACATGAAGTAGGAACAGAAAACAGACGTTAACCCATTCTGAGCAACCCCTGCTGCCCCCATTTTCTCTTTGTCATATTAATCTGTCTATATGGCACAAATCTCCTGCTTTCCCCACATTCTGCTCTCCATTACCTGCTGCTATCAGTACCTCTACTGCTCACAAGTGACCCCTAGAGGACAAGGAAGGTATTACACAGCACCTATTAAATCATGTAACGTCTCTAATATTCCTAAGGATCAGTCTTGGCTGACCAAACTGATCATTCCCCCCTCACAATTGTAAATTAAAGTTAAGTTTTCTATGGTAGCAATACACCAAACAAGAATGGAAATAGCTCAACTAATTTGATAACATTTGTACATGAAGTACCAACATAAAAAATAGAAACAAGGCTCCAACACATTCTTATAACCCCTGGTTCCCCCATCTTCCCTATCTGCCATATTAATCAGTCCTTCCTTGTCCTCTAGGGGTCGCTTGTGAGCAGTAGAGGTACTGACTTCAGCAGGTAATGGGGAGCAGAATGTGGGGAGCAGGAGATCTCCCATATCACCTGCTGCTATCAGTACCTCTACTGCTCACAAGTGACCCCTAGAGGACAAGGAAGGTATTACACAGCACCTATTAAAATCATATAACGTGTCTAATATTCCTAAGCACCGGTTTTGGCTGACAAAACTCCCCATTCCCCCTAACAATTGTAAATAAAAAGAGAATTTTGTTTACGTACCGTAAATTCTTTTTTCTTTAATCATCAATGGGAGACCCAGACAATGGGGTTTAGGGCACTGCCCTCCGGAGGTCACACTAGGTACTACAAGTTTGTAGACACGCCTCCTCCGCTTATAAACCCCTACCGCAGGGAACATCCTCAGTTTGGTCCATAAGCTGCGAGGAGAAAATAAACCACACCCGAAACATCGGGAAGAATGCCGTGCACAGACGGTCAACAACCCGGCAAACACTGTCTCAACAGAGAGTAGAACAAATGCAAAACATGCAAAGGAACAACTGGGTGGGTGCTGGGTCTCCCATTGATGATTAAAGAAAAAAGAATTTACGGTACGTAAACAAAATTCTCTTTTTTCTGGTCATCATAATGGGAGACCCAGACAATGGGGATGTCCTAAAGCAATACCCCAGGGCGGGAAGAGTTCCTCAACAAGACGGATAACACATGGTTCCCTTCAAAGGTGGGCAACCGCCGCCTGGAGAACCCGCCTGCCCAGACTTGCATCCGCAGAGGCATGGGCATGCACCATATAGTGCTTAGAGAAAGTGTGCAGGCTGGACCAAGTGGCCGCCTGACACACCTGTAGAGCAGACGCTCGATGTCGCAAGGCCCAAGAGGCACCTACAGCTCTGGTAGAGTGAGCCTTCAATCCCACCGGGAGAGGCAAACCAGAGGACCGGTAAGCCTCTTGAATGGAAGCCTTAATCCATCTGGCCAAGGTTGACTTCGAAGCCGCGGACCCCTTACAGCGACCTGTCGTAAGAACAAATAAGGAATCCGAACTCCTGAAGGAGGCGGTCCTGGACACATAAATGCGTACAGCTCTCACGAGATCCAGAGTATGGAGGTCGCGCTCCACCTGATGAACGGGAGCGGGGCAAAATGATGGGAGAACAATCTCCTGGTTCAGGTGAAAAGTTGAAACCACCTTCGGCAAGAATTCTGGCCGTGGGCGCAACACCACCTTGTCTTGGTGAACCACCAGAAAGGGTGACTTGCACGATAGTGCAACCAATTCTGAGACCCTCCTCAGAGACGTAATCGCCACCAGAAAGGCCACTTTCTGGGACAGACGAGATAGAGAAACATCTCTCAGTGGTTCAAACGGCGGTTTCTGTAAAGCCGCTAGGACCATGTTAAGGTCCCAAGGGTCCAGAGGCCTCTTGTAGGGCGGAACCATCCGCGACACCCCCTGCAGAAATTGACGCACCTTCGGGAGGAGCGCCAATCGCCTGTCAAACAGCACCGAAAGTGCTGATACTTGACATTTCAAAGAGCCAAGGGATAATCCCAACTCCAACCCCGACTGTAAGAAAGCCAACAACGTCGGGATGGACAAGGGCCAAGGAGACCGTCCACCAGAGGCACACCAGGTAAAAAAGATCTTCCACGTACGGTGGTACATCTTCCTGGAAACGGGCTTCCTAGCCCGATTCATAGTGGCCACCACTGTAGGGGAGAAACCCCTAGATGTCAGTAGCCAGGCCTCAAGAGCCATGCAGTCAATCTGAGGGCCCTGGAATTGAGGTGGAAGAATGGGCCTTGTGCGAGTAAATCTGCGCGGTCTGGAAGAGCCCACCTGTGTCCGCCTGACAGTTGGCACAGGTCTGGGTACCAGGACCTCCTGGGCCAATCTGGAGCCACTAGAATGGCTATCCTGCACTCCGACCTGACCTTCCACAGAACCCTGGGAATCAGAGCCAGAGGAGGGAACACATACGGCAGTTGGAAGCCGGACCAACTCAGTATCAGAGCATCCGCCCCCAGGGACTGAGGATCCCAAGATCTCGCCAAGTACTGGGGCACCTGATGATTCAGCCTTGAGGCCATCAGATCCACGTCCGGAGTGCCCCATCTGCTGCAGATGTCCCGGAAGACGTCTGGATGCAGGGACCACTCTCCGGCGTCCATCCCCTGCCGGCTCAGGTAGTCGGCCTCCCAGTTCTCGACCCCTGGGATGTGAACTGCGGAGATCAAGCAGTCGTTTTCCTCCACCCACGATAGGATGCGGTGGACTTCGGCGAGGGCCTGAGCGCTTCGGGTCCCTCCCTGATGATTTATGTAGGCGACGGCCGTCGCATTGTCGGACTGTACCCGAATGGGTCGTCCTGCCAGGAATTTCTGAAACGCCAGGAGCGCCAGATAGACCGCCTTGATCTCCAGGACGTTGATCTGCAACGTCGACTCCGCCTGAGTCCAGAGGCCTTGAGCCCTGTGGTGTAAGAACACCGCGCCCCAGCCCTTCAGACTGGCGTCGGTGGTCACCACCAACCAAGAAGGTTTGAGGAAGGATCTTCCCCGTGACAAGTGACGTGGCTGGAGCCACCACTGCAGGGAGTCCCTGGTCGGTTGTGACAGTGCCACCAACCGATTCAGAGAGATCGCTCTCTTGTCCCACCGGCGAAGAATCTCCAGCTGGAGAGGACGGAGACGAAACTGTGCAAATGGCACCGCCTCTATTGCCGCTACCATGCGTCCCACCAGTCTCATCAATTCCCGAAGGGATGAGTGAGGTGACAGGAGAACGTGCTGTACTCCTGAGTGGATCGCCAGCTGCTTGGCCTGAGGAAGAGACACCAGGGCTGAGTCCGTGTGGAAATCCATGCCCAGATATGTCAATGACTGGGTCGGAACCAGGGTCGACTTTTGAATGTTGATAAGCCACCCGAACTGTTCCAGAGACCTCATGGTCGCTTCCAGGCTCACCCGACAAAGGTCTTCCGATGGCGCCCTGACCAATAGGTCGTCCAGATAGGGTATGACGGCGTGCCCCTGCGCATGCAGGAGAGCCATCATAGATGCCATCACCTTCGTGAACACCCTTGGCGCAGAGGCCAACCCGAAGGGTAGGGCCACAAATTGGAGATGTTCGTCCCCCACTGCGAATCGTAACCAGCGTTGATGAGCCGGTGCAATGGGCACGTGAAGGTAAGCGTCCCTGATATCGATGGACGCTAGGAAGTCCCCCTGCGACAGAGCCGCGATAACGGAACGTAGGGATTCCATGCGGAACTTCCGCACCAACACGTGACGGTTGAACAATTTTAGGTCCAGGACCGGTCGAAAGGAGCCGTCCTTCTTTGGGACAATAAAGAGGTTGGAGTAAAAACCCCTGAACCTCTCTGCCGTGGGTACTGGGACCACTACTCCGTCTCTGCGGAGTCCCTCCAACACCCGGAGAAAAGCCTGAGTCTTTTCTGGGGATGGAACAGACCGATGGAATCGGGATAATGGTTTTGACGTCAGCTCTATCCTGTAACCTCGCGAGACTACGTCTCGAACCCACTGATCTTGAACGTGACGTAGCCACCTGTCCTTGAATTGAGACAGGCGGCCCCCCACCTGTGGGGAGGCAGGATGAGAGAGCGAGTCATGTCGAGGCGGGCTTGGGGGTGGCAGCCGCTGCCCCCGCCGGCTTCTTCTGACGACTCTTTGAGCGCCACTGAGAAGCGGGCTTGCCCCCTCGGTCCGTGCGAGCGGACGGTGCTGATGACTGTGAGCTGGACCGAAAGGACCACTGCTTTGGGTTCCTCTTAACGGTATACCGTGGCTTAGGCTTATTCTGCGGTATCTTAGACTCAGCAGAATCCTTTATCAGCTTGTCCAGCTCTGTGCCAAAGAGTCTGTCACCAGAGAATGGAAGATTCTGCAGAATCTTCTTAGATGTGGCATCTGAGTCCCAAAGACGCAGCCACAACAACCTGCGGATCGCAATAGCATTGGCCGAAGCCACAGCTGAGCGAGTGGCAGTTTCCAAAGATGCCGTCCTGGCTAGTCCGCATAGGCCCTCGCTCTCTCAGTGAGAGCCAGGACCTCTGGACTGGACCTTGCCAGGTCAGTGATACCGTCCAAGCAGGTAGTAATCGCTTGTAAGGTCCAGACCGTGGCAAAGTTAGGGGCAAATGACGACCCCACAGCCTCATAGGAAGACTTGGCGAGTTGCTCGACCTGTCTATCAGTCGCATCCTTCAGCGAGGAGCTATCAGAGGCAGAGAAAAGGGAGCGTGCAGCAATCCTAGTCATGGAGGCGTCCACCTTTGGAGACTGCGACCATTCCTGAAGCACCTCCTGGGGGAAGGGGAAGCGATTGTCCTTCGGTTTGCGGACATAACGCCGCCCAGGATGTAACCTGGGGGCTCTAATCACCCTTCCAAAATTAGTGTGGTCCATAAAGGAGCCACTTGGTCTAGCCTCTGGCCGCAGCCATTGATAGACCTCCTTCGGGTGCACGACAACCTCTTCAGGGGGAGTCACGAGACGCAAGGTCTCATTGATGGAGGACACCAGATCCTCCACCCCGTCTGGAGGTTCAGACACAGACACAGACCCGAAGTTTGAACCCCCATCATCCTCCTCACCATCAGAGGAACGCTCCTCCTCAGAGAGAGTATGGAGCTCGGGTGAATCCTCACGACGAGCCCGCTTAGGGGGTCTCACAGCAGAAGAGGGAGACACCCGGGGGTAACTGGAAGGAGTAGCTGGGCTTTCCAGTCTCCTATGCAGTGCCTCCAGTGACTGCGACATGGAGGACATCTGGGACAGCAAGGATTCATTGATCCTGTTCTGCGTTTCCCATGGCCCTTGGATTACCTGAATCTCAGGGTACAGCACCGGAGCTGCTGCTGCCTCAGCTGAGCCAGTCCGGGCTTCTGGGCGTCCGCAGTTATTGCAGGACCCCTCCACCAAAGTTCCCTTGCAAGTAGCACAGGTAATGGTGTTATCCGCCGCCTTAGCAGCATGCTTCCTTACTGAGGACATAGCCACAGTAGGGGTTGTTGAGGCCAAGGCCAATAGACAAACAAACCGGGAATCCCGGTGGCTTACCGACCGCAGTAACGCGGTGGGAGGAAGCGGTGTGCGTGTGTGACCTCCGCGAGTTCCGGTCTCCCTCTGAAGTGCAGACACGTGCTGCCGTAGAACCCAGCCGGGAAGTGAGGGAGAAGATGGCCGCCGCCAGCACAGACGTGGGCGGCGCCGGGAACACGCGGGAAGCACACGCACACGCCCCCCGGTGACGTCATCGTAAGGGCTGCTTCTCCTCCTCCAAGCAACCTCTGTAATGGAGGTGCTGGAGCCCGCAGCGCGGGAAAACAGTGCGGAATCATCACACACACATACACAGACTGTCAGCACATACAAACATGCACAGTCTACGGCCTCAGCCCCTGTGACACACAGGGCGGTCAGCCAGGGTGACCCCAGCACAGGGTACACCGCCAGATCCGCGGACCCGAGGGTAGCGCGCGGTCTGAGTGTCAGGACACAAAGTGACAGACACTACCCCCAGGCACACAGGAGACACAGAGTGCCTCAGTGCCGGTCCGGTCTGTAAGCACCATTTAGGGAGGCCTCGGACGGGGGTTCAGCCCAGTCCGGAGTGTAAGCACCATTTAGGGAGGCCTCGGACTGGGCTGGCTCCAGTCCGGTCTGTAAGCACCATTTAGGGAGGCCTCGGACGGAGCGGAGCTGTGCAAGGCTCCCATCTCCCACTCTCCAGAGCCCCCCAGAGAGGGATGGAAAGGAGCGCAACAGCGTACCGGGAGAACACCAAGTGTCCAGGCTCTAGGCCCTCCGGTACCTCCACCAGCGTGTTCCACAAAGGGTGAGCGGGGAGGCTGTCGCCGGGTCCCGACCGGGACCATTTACCTTGTCTTCAGACGCCATCACGTAAGCTGTGAGAATGCAGTGAAGTGCAAGCACAGCGTGATCCTCCGAGCACACTAAGTTTAAAACTGAGGATGTTCCCTACGGTAGGGGTTTATAAGCGGAGGAGGCGGTGTCTACAAACTTGTAGTACCTAGTGTGACCTCCGGAGGGCGGAGCCCTAAACCCCATTGTCTGGGTCTCCCATTATGATGACCAGAAAAGTTAATTTTTCTAGGAGAGCAATAAACCAAACAAGAACAAAGGAAATAGCTCGACTAGTTTTATAACACATTCCCAACAACCTCTGCTGCCCCATTTTCCCTGTTATATTAATCCATCCTTATGGCACAAATCTTCTGCTCCCCATTGCCTGCTGCCATCAGTACCTCTACTGCTCACAAGTGACCCCTAGAGGACAGGGAAGGTATTACAGAGCACCTATTAAATCATACAACTCTAAATATTCCTAAGGATTGTTCTTAGCTGATAAAACTGATCATTCACCTGCACAATTGTAAATTAAAGTTAACCTTTCTATGGTAGCAGTAAACCAAACAAGAACAGTGGAAATAGCTGAATTGTTCAAAATGTGACACAAAATGGCACTTTACCTGTTTCAATCTCAGAATTGTTCCACTCCTTCACCACAAGCATCTTTAGTACATAGTAAAGCCCCTCCGGCTGTTATAACCTGCTGGAGATGTGATGCTTAGCTAGAGCTCAGTGATTGTCTGCAGCGCTGTGGACGTGACATTAGCATTGCAGATAGTAACAGACACCGGAGACTCCTAAGGGGGGGGGGTGATGCACTATTTTTCGGACAGTTCTACAGAGTTTAATTCTTTCTCACCTGTAATTATTGCACTAGTTAATGTCTATTGGATTAAAGGTCAGCGAGTGACCAGACGGCGGCTCAAGGCTCAGATAAACTATTTCCTCTCCAGACTGCAGGGGGCAAATTCCTTCGATGGGACAAATTGCTGATGCCGTTAAAACAATCTACAGTACAGTAAATATTACAGCCGGGGATCACCGGGGCAGTAGATCTGCTTGTTTTCCAAATCTGTAGTAAGAGGCAGAGAGTAGAGATACCAAGACGTCTATGAGTAATAATCACATTGTGCCACAGGATACAATCTATGTGACCGTGGACATTTAAGGGCTCTTATATTCTGGGATCCCCGGCTGTAATGTCTGTATACTCTTATATTCTGTGATCCCCGGCTGTAATGGCTGTATACTCTTATATTCTGTGATCCCCGGCTGTAATGTCTGTATACTCTTATATTCTGTGATCCCCGGCTGTAATGTCTATATACTCTTATATCCTGTGATCTCCGGCTGTAATGTCTGTATACTCTTATATCCTGTGATCTCGGCTGTAATGTCTGTATACTCTTATATCCTGTGATCCCTGGCTGTATGTCTGTATACTCTTATATTCTGTGATCCCGGCTGTAATGTCTGTATACTCTTATATTCTGTGATCCCCGCTGTAATGTCTGTATACTCTTATATCCTGTGATCCCCGGCTGTAATGTCTGTATACTCTTATATTCTGTGATCCCCGGCTGTAATGGCTGTATACTCTTATATTTCTGTGATCCCCGGCTGTAATGTCTGTATACTCTTATATTCTGTGATCCCCGGCTGTAATGTCTGTATACTCTTATATTCTGTGACCCCCGGCTGTAATGTCTGTACACTCTTATATCCTGTGATCTCTGGCTGTAGTGTCTGTATACTCTTATATCCTATGATCCCGGCTGTAATGTCTGTATACTCTTATATTCTGTGATCTCTGGCTGTAGTGTCTGTATACTCTTATATCCTGTGATCCCCGGCTGTAATGTCTGTTTACTCTTATATCCTATGATCCCCGGCTGTAATGTCTGTTTACTCTTATATCCTGTGATCCCGCTGTAATGTCTGTTTACTCTTTTATTCTGTGATCCCAAGCTGTAATGTTTGTATACTCTTATATTCTGTGATCCCCGGCTGTAATGTCTGTATACTCTTATATTCTGTGATCCCCGGCTGTAATGTCTGTATACTCTTACTTAGGAGCTGTGGTATGTCCCACCTGTTCCTCCATGGTTGGACACATTTATAAGAATATCTCCGGACAGGAACATTATTATTTAACATCCAATTGTGGAACTTATTATTATTCTAAGATCTATTCATTACAATGTACAATTGTTTTACAACCTCTGTAGAATGAAAGAGAGGGGGGATACCAAGATCTAGAATTTGGTAAACCATTACCTACTACTAAATCTTCCCATCGTTCCAGAGATTACATCACATCATCCTACATGAGACCGCTGCAGCCAATCACTGGCATCTGAAAACACATATATGGCACATGATCGCTGAGGTCAGGGATTGACTGCAGCGGTCACTCGGATGATGGATAAGTAGAAACCAAAGAGAAGAGGGACCAAATCCCCAATCACTCCAGGTTACATCACATCCTACTACATAAGACCGCTGCAGCCAATCATTGGCATCTGCAGTAACATTTATACATAGCACATGATTGCTGACGGCAGTGATTGGCTGCAGCGGTCACTTGAATGATGGTTGCAATGGATAAGTAATGGGCATTTTATTCTTCTCACATTACTCTCAGCTATTGGCCAGTAACCTTGAAAAATCTAAATCTATAATATGTGTAGTATATATACATACACATACATATATGATGTAACCTATTGCATGATCGCCACCTGCTGGAGAGATAAGGAATCACACAACAAATCAATGTTAATAAATATATTTTGCAAAAAAGGAATAAAAAAAAAAAAAAAAATTTTAACCAAATATTTTCCACCTATGTACAGAGAAGGTGAGCGACACTATCATTTTTAATTACTTGGGACATGTGTAAAATAGCAGCCCTTTGGTAAGACGTGGTCCAGTGGTGGCCGGTTGCACGGCGTCTTTTTTTTGTTCCAGAAATAACTTTTATTTGCTTTTTTTTTTTTTTAGAAAAAAAATGAATGTAAGTTTGATGTCAGGCAGCATGGAGCGTCCGCCGTTCCTGTAAACCGTATGTGGTGCACGGTGTCCGTCACTCAGTGAGCGACTGATCCAGCAGCTTCAGGGCTCCTCCGACCAGGTGAAGGCTCCCGGTGATCAGGATCTGGATCTGGGCGGCCTCCCGCAGTAGTACGGAGCCGGAGCTGGCCACAGGATGGTGGTGGAGGAGATTGGTGTGCGGGCTGGGGAAATCCGGGTCCCTGCCCTGCGTGGCCCACTGGAGCGCATGGGAGATGCAAGGGAACACCAGGGAGTTACAGTTTAAGAGACGTTCTGAGGACGGGGCGAGGAGCAGGGGAGAACCGCGGGGGCCGTCCTTCATCAGAGTCTCCACCGGCAGGGAGGGCTCCAGGGGTCCGAACAACATCGCTCCTCCATCAGGAGTTCCACTTCTTCTGGTTCTCCAGACATCTGGTGAGGACGTTCTCCAGGGTCACATTGTAATTCTGCTGATCTGAAATCATAAAGAAGCAAGAGACATCAGTCCATCATCAACATCAACAGATATCTACGCATGTCACCGTGTCTGCGGTGTCAGGCACTGGAGACCGAGCAGAGTGCAATGCAGGAGGAATGGGACGGAGGCAAGTTGTGGTGTGATTGTACATATAGAGGCAGCGTGGGGGGCCCATGCTGCCATATAGGGAGGCTGCGTGGGGGCCCATGCTGCATATAGGGGGCTGCGTGGGGGCCCATGCTGCATATAGGGGGCTGCGTGGGGGCCCATGCTGCATATAGGGTGCGTGGCCCATGCTGCATATAGGGGGCGCGTGGGGGCCCATGCTGCATATAGGGGGCTGCGTGGGGGCCCATGCTGCATATAGGGGGCCCATGCTGCATATAGGAGGCTGCGTGGGGGCCCATGCTGCATATAGGGGGCATGCGTGGGGGCCCATGCTGCATATAGGGGGCTGCGTGGGGGCCCATGCTGCATATAGGGGGCGCGTGGGGGCCCATGCTGCATATAGGGGGGCCCATGCTGCATATAGGAGGCTGCGTGGGGGCCCATGCTGCATATAGGGGCTGCGTGGGGGCCCATGCTGCATATAGGGGGCTGCGTGGGGGCCCATGCTGCATATAGGGGCTGCGTGGGGGCCCATGCTGCATATAGGGGCGCGTGGGGCCCATGCTGCATAAGGGGCGCGTGGGGGCCCATGCTGCATATAGGGGCTGCGTGGGGGCCCATGCTGCATATAGGGGCAGCGTGGGGGCCATGCGCATAGGGCTGTGGGGCCATGCTGCATATAGGGGGCGCGTGGGGGCCCATGCTGCATATAGGGGGCAGCGTGGGGGCCCATGCTGCATATAGGGGGCTGCGTGGGGGCCCATGCTGCATATAGGGGGCGTGTGGGGGCCCATGCTGCATATAGGGGGCAGCGTGGGGGCCCATGCTGCATATAGGGGGCAGCGTGGGGGCCCATGCTGCATATAGGGGCTGTGTGGGGGCCCATGCTGCATATAGGGGGCGGTGGGGCCATGCTGCATATAGGGGCATGCTGTGGGGGCCATGCTGCATATAGGGGGCATGCTGTGGGGGCCCATGCTGCATATAGGGGGCGGTGGGGGCCCATGCTGCATATAGGGGGCGTGTGGGGGCCCATGCTGCATATAGGGGGTCAGCTGCTGGGGCTTGCCCATGCTGCATATAGGGGGCTGCGTTGGTGGGCCATGCTGCATATAGGCGCGTGGGGGCCCATGCTGCATAGGGCAGCGTGGGCCCATGCTGCATATAGGGGGCTGGTGGGGCCCATGCTGCATTAGGGGGCTGCGTGGGGGCCCATGCTGCATATAGGGGCTGCTGGGCCCATGCTGCTAAGGGGGCTGCGTGGGGGCCATGCTGCATATAGGGGGCTGGTGGGCCCATGCTGCATATAGGGCTGCGGGGGCCCATCTGCATATAGGGCTGTGTGGGCCCATGCTGCATATAGGGCTGTGTGGGGGCTCTTGCTGCATATAGGGCTGTGTGGGGGCTCATGCTGTATATAGGAGGCTCATGCTGTATATAGGAGGCTGGTGGGGGCTCATGCTGTATATAGGAGACTGTGTGGGGGCTCATGCTGTATATAGGAGGCTGTGTGGGGGCTCATCATGTATCAGGGAATGTCCAGACACGGCTGTGAAGCCTCTTCGCTCAGCACAGACAGACGATCTGGTCACGTGTGCGGGTTTTGGCAGCGGTTCTTCAGACATCGCACAGGAATGTCCGCACCTTCTGCCAAGTGTCTGATTTGCTTCCCAATGTTGGATCAGATCATGTTTTGCAGGTTACAAAGGGACAAACAGATCGCGGGAAGCACAAGGAGCGTCGGGTAAATAACTATGTGGCGGTAAACACATCTTAAAGGCACGTAACCATTTAGCAGTTTTTATCCATCTCCTCCTTTGGTGTCAAGACGCCGTTCACATTGGCACATGCAGATTTATATTCTTGCTCGTGTGGAGGGGGATTGTGCTGTTGTCTGGAGGTATCGATCTGGCGGCACATGTCACTGGTGTCATGGAGCATGGCGGATGTATACTCTCCAGATAGAGTGTTTTTGCAGATTGGGGGCCGGTGGACCCCGTAGGGTCATTAGTGCATCATCTCCGACATGAACAGACCTCAGGATCTGTAAGACCGGACCAGACCGGGGGTAAAGGCGCACAAAACAATACTATAATGAGCACAAAATCCTCACCTGCGATCCCCACACCGGACACCTCACTGATGTTAGGACAGAAGCACCGCATAGTCAAAATGGCAGGGCTGAAAGAGCAATAAAAGAGAATATTGAGGCCTGAACCCATCATGTACAATGACACAACTAGTCACACTTACGCACTTTTGCCCTAGACTTAAAGGGAACATGTCGCCACATGGACCCATGTACACTATTAAATGGGCTGTACGAACTTGCTACTGACTGTTGGGACCACTCTATGGTAGCGGGTGTAAGGAATAAAGCAATGTTCCCCCAGCAGCCATTTTGTTCAGATGCCACCATAACTCCCTCCAAGGAGAGGCCCCCACCTCTTGGCCTAAAGCGTATTCAATTTCCAGGAGTATGGTAATTAACCTGAGGAAATCACCAAATTGCCACACAATAGAGCAATGAAATCTCCCTGTCATTATACAAAGGAAGACATCCCCCCCCACACTGTGACTCTGCAGAGAAGTGAGAAAACCAGTTTCCTTCTACCTGCAGATACAATTAAAGAGGCAATCACAGATAGGAGACGAAGAATGACCCTTAATATTTCATGACCCCTCCTAAATATAACGAGCATAAATATGGGATCTACAGACATAGGTGGTCATCACACATATTTTTACATAAGTGTGCGATGATCGTAAGTACCCTAAACTTGTTATTGGCCAGTGGGATACCTGCAGATCACACACAGACCTCGCAGTCCACTGTCCAGGAAACTGCTTCAATGGGATCACCAACTCCTGTCAGTTCCAGACCTCCAATAGGACTGAAGCTTCCAGAACACCAAGACAGTCCAGATTCCCCCATGATCTCCTCACCACGTGTCCTCCAGTATGCCAGCCACTTCCACGCGTACCATCCCAGGTGCCTTCCAGGACAATGGCGGCTCCAAACACCGAGAGCGAGCCCTCAAAAGGTTCTGCCAATCTCTCCAGACATCCATGGTCTCTGTCTTATGGCACCACACTCCCATAGTGACCATTCTGGATTTCTATTGCAGAGCCTAACTTGCTGAACTACAAGTCCCAGCATACCTATTTGCAATGCAGCAAGCCACTGCATCACAGGGCACACAGGTTATAGACTGCAGAAGACATTGATACCTGTGTATCTGATATGAGGCAGACAGGTAGGTTTATTATCAGCCATCTATAGCCTGTATGCCCAGATTAATAGTTTACAGCGGTCAATGTAGTGACAGATTCCCTTTGAAGGAGTTCTCTGGAGAAGACAAATTATCACTCATCTACAGAATAGGTAATTACTTATTAATTGGGGGGCGATTAACCGCCAGGACACAAAGTGATCAACACATCATATCCCTGCACGGGCGCTCAACCACTGCTCCATTCATTCATACATGTAGGGCTGTGTTCAGCTTTTCCAAAATCCCATAGAGAATGAATGAATAATAATGATTGATTGTTTGAATGAATGAATTAATATAGGATTAATTGAATACATACATATATGATTGAATGAATACATTTTTAATTGATTGAAGAATGATTAATTGATATGAATGAATGAATAAATGATTGATTGAATGAATGAATAAATATATGATTAATAGATTGTTAGAATGAATGAATGAATGAACGAACGAACGAACGAACGAACGAACGAACGAACGAATGAGCGGCTGAGCTTGTGCACGTGGAAGATAAAAATGGCTTGTTCTGCTGATCAGACCAGATCCCAGCACTCCAACCCCCCCCACCCAGTCATAAAGTGATCACCCATCCTGTGGATACATGATATAGGAGCTATCTGGTTAAAGTTCACACACGATAATGGTGTCCATCAATGGCCTGACGGAGTCCAAAGGAGCAAACTATTGATCCTCGCCAGTCCATGTTCTGCAAAAATGAAGCATAAAAGCAGAATATTAATGAGGCTTTTTCCCCCCAAAATCTAATGTACGTGTAAAATTTATTTTATAGCCGATGGTTGACGGTTGCCACCACTTCGCTGGAGTGGCCCTTTAAATGTAAGTCCCCGGTCTTATACTCACCTTCCAATGTCCTTTCCATCCCGTGGCGCCATCTTGTGACGTAACCTTTGATTGCACGAAAGCTTCATCACAAGAGCTCAATTCAAGTCTATGAGGGCTTGGACGAGGCTCTCATAGACGTGGTATTGAAAAGGCGATGAAGCGGCCAAAAGGTAAGTATCAGACAGGGGCAACCAAACAAAAACCACCGGAGTGAAGGTAAAGCTCTAAATTTAAGCCCCACATCTAATACTCACCTTCCACTGTTTACCAAAGTCCTTTCCATCCCGCGGCACCATCTTGTGACTGCACAGAAGTCACAAGTTACATCACAAGAGCTTAGTGCAAGCCTAGGAGAGTCAGAACGAGGCTCTCATAGACTTGTATTGAAAATGGACTTCCTATGCTCCATGAAAACACTGGAGCTGCCAGCAGGCCACTTTTCCCGGAGCTCAGTGCAATGATGGCAGGTGAAACCGCCAAAAGGTAAGTATTAGACAGAAGAAGGGGGGGGGGGGGCAAACAAAAACTGCCGGAGTGGAGCTCTCTTTTATTTTGGGAACTCTTCCCGGTCCGTACGATAAACAGAAGGATTACTGCAATGTGAATGTGGCCCTTGTCCCATTACCAATCGCCTGGTAGCAGGACTGGTAGCTTTGGTGCATAAATGAATCCTCACTCACCTGCAGCAGTTTCAGCAGGGCGGCCGTGTCCCTGTCCCCGGTGGCGTTAAATACCAGCACCCGCACCACAGAGCCCCTGCAAAAAAAAAAAGTATATAATAATATATATATATATATATATAATAATATAATATATATATATATATATATATATAATTATATATATATAAATATATATATATATATATATATATATATATATATATAAATATATATAAATATAAATCCATGAGATCTCTCCGATCCATCCATTCAACCTTACACACGGAGGATATGGGATCAGTTGCAACTATGAGGTGAGAAAAAAAATAATTAAGCACTGAAAGGTTCAATTGAAGCTCAGAACCCCCTCCGTTGTCAACATAGGTCACAGTTTATAAAGGGAAACAACCAACTCAGAACTTGTGTACAGAGAGGCGGAGAACTACCTTCCCTCCCTACCAATTACTCGATTCAGGCACCAGTGGAAAATTATAAATATTGGGTTGTGCATAGGTCCTACAGTTATGAGGAACAAATTTCACACAGCGATCATGAGACTATCACCATGAATGTTTATTCATAACTGTAAATTATATAATATTAATATAATAGCCATGCCATGTTTCCTATCTATGAAAAGACAAATTCATGATAGGAAATATGACATTAAAATGACCCGCCTGGGACGCTCAGGAGCGGAGATTCCGGAAGCTGGGATTTGAATTGCGAACTGTAGCCACATCCCATAAACAGCCCCCAAATGAGGTGAGTGGGTGTAAAGTACGGTAAGCTAATAAAAGAAATGCCACATTATAGTCGCCAGGAGGATACACGGCTGTGTAGGGAATCCTCCACCTTTAATTACTTTCCCTCCATATATCGGAGCCATTTCAGTGACTCTCGTAGTAATTTTCTTTTATTTATCCCCTTTATATTATGTGATTGTCTACATTGTATTGCATTTGTTTCCCTTTTGTAAAACCTTGTATATGTTTATAAACACTGACTATTTTTTCATTAAATATATAAAATTTAATAGCTTTGCTCCTCTCGCTCTATAACCTACATCCCAGACGTTCCCCGTTACTTGTGTCCAACTTATCTAAACACGACTGGTGGCGGCAGAGAGTATTTTTGTTTTATTGTGGAGCTTGGCAGTGACGGTACCGAGGTGTATACATATTTTTATATTATCTAAGCACTGGACCCGGTGTTATATATAAAGTACCCTCCCTCAATAAATCGGCAGGATAGCAGAAAGTCGCAGCCTCCTTTACTTATCCTCAGTCAATTCCATAATCTTCCTAACGATAAGGGGGCGCCAGTGGGCTGTTTCGTCACACGTTGTATGAATCACATAACTGATTGTTGAGGGGAACCACAGGATCAAATACTAAACCTTAAGACATAAGGGGTTGAGAGAAATACCCATAGAGTGTATTATTTCACCTCACATAAGCTTGTTTAGATCAAAAGATGGCTGCCATTTCCTGTTTAATCACACCATGCTCTGTTCCGGGACGAAGCTGAATTCCATAGAAGGACTGACCAATCACAGAACGACATGTCGCTTGGAAATACCAGATCAAGACCACAACCCCCAATGACCTCATGGATCCCCCATGGACTAGCCCACTGCCCAATCCATTAACCAATGAATCCATCCAATTATTCCCATTCTAGGGCTAACCGAAGCCCCTTACTGAGTTTATATCAAGTCAATGCCTGTTTAAATAAAGGGTACTTGGAACTGTGCCATAGCCTGACCGAGCAGAGCTTACATCTGTGTGTCTGATGTTATCTTTCATGCATGCACTTGGTCCATATTATTAGGCCAGGAGCAGGCAACTAGTGAACATTTCAGACCGTTCAACCAAACATGATGACAAGTCAAGAGTGAGTCCTCATCATTCTATCAACTTACACAAACTCTATACACTCCGATTGTACTAACATTACCAGGAATCAGACTCACCCTCCTGCTTTTTCCTCATTGAGCGCCACCTCCTGGAACCAGCGGACACAAGCCTTCACACTGCTGCTGGTATGGGCCCCATCAATGTAATAGGATATGGGCCCTCGCTGCAGCACCTGGGTACGACCCAGCCACAACGTGTGCTGTAAACCTGCAAAAAAAGAACGTAGAGGTAAAAAGCAACAGGTGCGTAAAAAATGGATCGGACGAGCTGGGGATTGTCCCAGAATCCAGCCAAAGAATGGATTGTACCAAATCCCATCCACGAGCTCTACAAAAAAAAAAAAAAAAAAAAATCTGCAAGCGGCGGATTTAACCCTTTATATAGGGTGAAATCTGAAACGACTCACCTACCATATACTTCAATGCAAGTACAGGGGCTCGGTGCACCCTCGGTGTGGCCAAACATTTAAGTGCACTTTCCCATCTATCTCTGTCCTTGACTAACAATAAAAAAAAAAAGGGATTTTTGTGTATTCACCGAAAAATCTCTCTGAGCTTCCATTGGGGAACATAGGACCATGGTGCAGTGTCCCCCAATGAGGCGACAGGAAAAAAAGGACTGTGGGACGAGAAAATGGCAAATGGGAAAGTGTTCTTATGTCTTCAGCTGCACCCAGGGTGCACCTAAAGACTGTGCTTGGTGTCAACAGTGTGCCCCGACATAATCCCTTTACAAGGAAGCAAATCTCACCTTGTACCATTGGAAGAGAAGGTCGAAAACTGATGCCGGTGGCACAGGACACTTCACCTTAGGAAGCTGCTGGTTTAGATTTTTCATTTGTCCAAAACCTGTAAAAGGAAAAATCGACGGAGAGAATATATAGTTATAGAATATATAATTGTGTAAATATCGAATTCAAATAGGGCGTGAGATACTCGCACAAATGAGAATAAGAGGACGGGAAACATTCAAGCAGTCGTCCAATGAGATGAATATCATATTTATAGGAATGTCGAGAGATACAATAAAATTGGTCACCAATACTGTCCCCATTGTGGGCCCCTATCTACATTCTCTATCAGTCTGTGGAGTGTGAGAGGGAACTGGAGAACCCGGAGGAGGAAACCCACGCAAACACGGGGCAGACGGGAGGAAACCCACGCAAACACGGGGGCAGCCCGGAGGAAACCCACGCAAACACGGGGGCAGCCCGGAGGAAACCCACGCAAACACGGGGGCAGCCCGGAGGAAACCCACGCAAACACGGGGGCAGACCGGAGGAAACCCGCGCAAGCACGGGGGCAGACCGGAGGAAACCCGCGCAAACATGGGAAGAACATGTAAACTGCTTGCAGATGTTATCCTTGGTGGGGTTCGAACCCAGAATCCCAGTGCTAAGCACTGAGCCGCCGTGCTGTCCTCTATACAGTGCTAAGCACTGAGCCGCCGTGCTGTCCTCTATACAGTGCTAAGCACTGAGCCGCCGTGCTGTCCTCTATACAGTGCTAAGCACTGAGCCGCCGTGCTGTCCTCTATACAGTGTAAATCACTGAGGCGCCATGCTGTCCTCTATACAGTGCTAACCACTAAGGCGCCATGCTGTCCTCTATACAGTGCTAACCACTGAGCCGCCGTGCTGTCCTCTATACAGTGCTAACCACTGAGCCACCGTGCTGTCCCCTATACAGTGCTAACCACTGAGCCGCCGTGCTGTCCTCTATACAGTGCTAACCACTGAGCCACCGTGCTGTCCCCTATACAGTGCTAACCACTGAGCCGCCGTGCTGTCCTCTATACAGTGCTAACCATTGAGCCGCCGTGCTGTCCTCTATACAGTGCTAACCACTGAGCCACAGTGCTGTCCCCTATACAGTGCTAACCACTGAGCCGCCACGCTGTCCTCTATACAGTGCTAAACACTGAGCCGCCGTGCTGTCCTCTATACAGTGCTAAACACTGAGCCGCCGTGCTGTCCTCTATACAGTGCTAACCACTAAGCCGCCGTGCCATTACAATACTTTACCTTGGCAGCCTTGCCGCTGAAGCCATATTTGTGCCAACTGCAGCGCCAGGGAGGCATTGCTTCTTTGATGATCTCCAGCCAAGCCTAGACGTAGTGAGATGCCATCTTCCTCGTATTCTGCCAGGTCTGGGCACATATACAGGGGGCACTAGGACAATGAAATAACATTTAAAAAAAAGAAAAACGAGCAGGGAGAGAAAGGAGCGACAGTGCGGTGTGCACTCACCCCGATATCCAGGGCGCGGGTCCTCAGCACCTCCAGGGGACTCGCAGGTTGGGGAACAGTAAATGCTGGAACACCTGGCTGAGAGACGGGAAGAATGAGAAGTTTCCCCAATACTGGGAATTGCGGTGTGGAGTGAGGGGGTGATGCCCCAACTTTCATCAATGGGTGGTCTGCAAGGGATAAATCCTGAGGGCCCCACAGCCTCTCCATCCACATGGATAGCAGTTTATGTAGTGACATACTGGTATCATGAGAGGATGACGTCTAATTACCACTGTAATGCCTTAGCATAGCTTTTAGCCATTACAGCTCATATCTGCAATATATACAACCACTACCCAAATTAACTCCACACCTTGAAGATGCCGCCTTTCTGCCAGGCAATCTTCTCGATGGTGTCCCCCAGGATGGCCGTGTGATCGATGCCGAGAGAAGAAATCCCACAAACAATGGGCTTCCTGCAAGAATTAAAGTGTTAATAGTCCATAAACAACTTCTACAACTTTCCAGAATGTTGGCCACTAGGTGGCGCTATAGTAAGAGATAATACATCAAGACGTCGTACATGTAAGCCACGAGGCCGGGGAGGGACCCACCTGATGATATTGGTGCAGTCGTAGGCACCGCCAATCCCAACTTCCAGCACCGCCAGGTCCACCTGCATCAGAGAGGAGGAAATGGTGAAAAGGTGGCATCTAGCGAGACGTGGAAGAGTAGAAAAACCTCAGAAGACACAAACCTTCTCCTGCAGAAACACGTGGAAAGCCATTATCGTCAGGAATCGGAAGTAAGCCGGCATGGAGCACACATCATCGCTCTGAGGAAACAGAAATAAAGAACTGCAGGACAACTTATGATTGTCACGTGTTGACCGCTTTGCATTCTGATCTCCACTCCCTCAGCCTAGAGGTAGTTCCACTTCCCTCCACTGGGTGTCGCAGAAAGAGTTAATTTCTCTACCAGGACCCTTGCTGTGTAGTTGTGTTTGCTGGAGCTGCTGCTGTTCACTTTTATTGGAGTGGTTGCATTTTCCTGATTCATGGGTGGAGGTAGGGGCTCTTAGCCTAGGGTTAATCAGAAGTGAAGGGCTAGGGTGGCAACCCAGACCTTCCCGCCATCTGGGGTACCTCTAGGAACAGGGTGGCTTAGGGAACTCCAGTCTAAGGGTGAGCCTAGCTCCTGTACACCTAGCCCATCTTACCTCCTGACTCCCTATCCGTACCCCACCCCGTGACAATGATCTTTTCGACAATTTTATCACAACTCAGACCTCCATAGGTCTAATAAGGGGGTATTTCCATATTACAATTTGTTTTAGGACATGACTTCAGTTTAAGTTCAGATATGATCGCTGGGACTAGCACTCACCTTGAAAATGTACAAGGAAAGAAGGAAAGGAGGAGGGGGCGGGGGCAAAGAGGCGCGGAGGGGGGCATGGGGCAAAGAGGCGCGGGGGGGCAGGAAAAAAGGAAGGAGTGGGAAGTGGAAAATAAAAGTAAAAAAAAGGAACGAAAGATCAAAACAGGGTAATCATTTCTATGGGTCACTGACCTTGGTTTCTTCCAGGCGGTTGTACACTTGCCAGAAGTATTTGCTGAATAGCTCTTTGCTGATTGGCTGCCCATTGATCCGGATCCTCTCCCTCACCTGCACCAAATGCGGAGAACTAGGAGAGAAGGGAAAGAGTTAACAGGCGAAACTTTCATCTGACCCCTGAGATCATCTCAGTATGTAATGTAATAAGCTTTATTTATTATAAAATGCAAAGTACAACCTCCATGAGTCTGAGACGGATAGCTGAAGTGTTGGTAGAGCCCCCGGACAGGCAGCGACGCGGGGGAGCCCCCGGACAGGCAGCTACGCAGGGGAGCCCCCGGACAGGCAGCTACGCAGGGGAGCCCCCGGACAGGCAGCTACGCAGGGGAGCCCCCAGACAGGCAGCTACGCAGGGGAGCCCCCGGACAGGCAGCTACGCAGGGGAGCCCCCGGACAGGCAGCTACGCAGGGGAGCCCCCGGACAGGCAGCTACGCAGGGGAGCCCCCGGACAGGCAGCTACGCAGGGGAGCCCCCGGACAGGCAGCTACGCAGGGGAGCCCCCGGACAGGCAGCTACGCAGGGGAGCCCCCGGACAGGCAGCTACGCAGGGGAGCCCCCGGACAGGCAGCTACGCAGGGGAGCCCCCGGACAGACTCTACAGCAGAACTGCTCAATAAGTCGCTCACTTCTGCAACCAGCAGCACTAAGACCCTGCAAGAGACCTATAAACCTAACGCTCCTCTGTCCTAACGCTCACTCAGGAGCTGAGTGATGAAGGATCTTATGCAATCGGATGGGATCCCAGATCCTCAAAATCTGCAGCACTTACAAGGACGAATAACAAACTCCAGTCAATAGAGATCCCGGGTTATACCCTGTGCTAGGCCTGATGGAGCGCGATACATGATGCAGCACATCAGGCTCTGCCCTAAAGGCCTGAGCTAGGCATAGACGTTTCTGAAGTGTTTTATGTGTTTCTATGTACCTGTAGAATCCAGTCTTCAGGCCGCAATTTCTAAGAATTTGTTCAGCAAAGGCACAAGTGGATCCCTGGAAAAAAAAAACAAATGATGTCAAAACTTGCAACAGCTGCCCATGTACAGGAGAAAAATACAACGACTATATATCAAGATTATGCAATGTCCAGCGTTCTGACACTTCTATCAACTCCTTCGCGACCAAGTAGGTATAGGTACATACTAGGTAGTGTTCCTGACTATGATGACGTCACACGCTGAGATCGCATCATTCCCTGATCTGATCAGCCGACATGAGCTACCAGGTGTGATTGGATTGGCGATCTGAGATCCACCCGCGCCCGTTAGATTGCGCCGTCAAACTCTGACAGTGCAATCTAACATGCCGTCACGTCGTTCCCCGCCATTACTGACCCTGTAACGCGATCACGGGGCGCCGATATGTTGTCATGATGGTGAGGGGTCATGCTTTCTCCATCACTCACCTTCCCCTTGGTTCCAGTAACGTGAATTATGTTCAACCGATCCAAGTCCTCAACCTGGAGAAACAAATAAGATAATGACCTTTGGCTTGTCATTAATCATCAACATTAACAGAAATAAACACATGACATAGATCCCTCTGTGTGTAATGACTATATAATAGGTGCGTTTCATTTATGTATTGAGTTACTGACAAAAGTCACTTTTTGATAAGATTCTAATTCATTGAGAGGCTCCTGTAGATCTACGTTCTGCTGTATACACAAAAAGGAGGGAGATTATAATCTGAGACTTTGCAGCCTTCTCCTAGGAGGTGGGAGCCCGTGTGATGTGAGCAGTGCCAGCGCTGGTGGGGGTCACGTACCCGCAGGCCGCTCCGCTCCAGGAAGCCCTTCATGGCCACCATCTGCTCCTGTGGATCGTTGCGCTGTCTCTTCACCTGGTCCAGGTAGCTGGCGTTTGTCTGCAGCGTGTTCAGCGTGCGTATGGCATCCTAAAAAGCAGAAAACACTAGATTAGTAATCTAAGAAATAATCCGGAGCCGCCTCCCCGACCGGATCATTAGGAAATAACCTACCTGGAGCCCATAATCCAGTGCTGTGATCCAGTTGCACATATGATGCATAATATAAAAGGTAAAGGGAACCGACCAGCAGGATTTAGGGCCTTTTTCATACTTTTACTTGAAAAGTGTCATAAAACTCCTGGAAAACAGGGCAGCAGACGATTGATGTGTGCAGCACTGCATCACTATTTAGGGTTGTTTTTTTTCCCTCCCCTGTGGGCATGTCTTTCGGCTGTAAGCCAAACCCTCCCTCTTCCTTTCATCTCTACCTTCAGTTTTGTCAGGCATCCTGTGGCTGGAGTATAATGACAGTGCGCATGAGCCAGACACTGAAGTCGATAAGAGGGGGGGGGGGGGGGGGGGGAAGGGGGGGGGGGAAGTGTTTGGCTCACAGCCAAAAGGCATACCCACAGGGGAGGAAAACAAAAATCCCCAAACAGTGACGCAGCGCTGCACACATCAATCCTCTGCTGCCTGCTTTCCAGGAGTTTTATGACACCTTCCTCTGCGATCATACATGGAATCATTGAAGTAAAAGGTCTGATTGCACTCAGTATCCCAGAGGGATAAGGCACCGGCTTCACTTTATAGCCCTAAATCCTGCTGGTTGGTTCACTTAACACGACTGGATTAGCAGGACTGGGTCCATCAGCCACCAGGCTGGATCCCTTACCTGCACTTCTTTTGATTAGCCGGCCTGGTAGTCACTCACAACAATGACATTGCAGCAAACCGGCCAATCAAAAGGTGAGGTGAGGCACGAGGCGGCTGTAAGGGATCCAGATTACAGAACCTGAGCCTGACCTCCTTATGGGAATGATATTTGCAGCCAAGTTTGGGAACAGTGTGCGCACCCAGGCCGCGAGGCATGGACCCGCGGACAGTGTGCGCACCCGGGCCGCGAGGCGTGGACCCGCGGACAGTGCTCCATAGACGCTGCCGATAGCAAATGCAGACCTATAGGCAGCGGCAGACACAAGGCCATCTACTCTGTGGGGACGAGAGTGAAAAAGAACAAGCCCTTTAGATGGAGAATTCATGGACAGCCTTCATGCCCATGATACATTGTAACAAGCTCTGCAGCTGTAAACAGGACTAAGTCCAGATGGGTTTTTCGCACTTACTGACCACAATCCTATAGGAGAGGACACCATTTACAGCACAGCCCATGGTCAGAGTGGCCACATCTGCTCTTTGTCGGCCATGTGCTTCCCATGAAAATCAATGGCCTCCTCGGACCTGGCACTGACCCAAGTCAGCGGCACAGACTATATGTGATATATGGAAGAGCAGCCAGGGCGTGGTGTACAGAGACTTGTAGATGGCGGGCAGCGGGTGGGTGAGTGACCACCGCCCGTAAGACAAGATCCTGGGAAACATGTTGATCCCCCGGCTCACATAACACCGGGGGGCGCTCTGGAGGGGGAACTTGGCCGTCTGAACCGGCTCTGTACCATTCACAAACACACATGAACTGGAAAGACCCCGGGCATGAGGCTGCAGCAGGACGGGGTACATATAGACTATAGGATGGCACATATAGAGGACAGGACCATAGATCACACCCCTGCAGCTCATCACAATGCTAACTAAAGGGGGACGATCCGTCCTAAACATGGAGGACGGAGACAAATAAGTCCAATCCACCACCACCCGCGACACACAGCAGATCCTTACATTGTGGCCCCAATCAGGTCCCGACATCCTAATATCTCCAACCTCCAAAGTGACAAAGAGGTTCACATACAGCTGTGTATAATGTGGGGGGATCTTGGTACAGTGAAGTGTTGTTACTGTCTATGCAGAGCTCGTGATTCATTGCTGTTGGCGTTTATGCAGAGAGTGTGACTCATTGCTGTTGCTGCCTGTGCGGAGGACAGCAACTGATGGCAAACTGAGCTCTAACACAGCATAGGCAGCAAGAGCAAAGAATTATGTGCTCTGCATAGGCAGCAACAGCAAAGAATCACACGCTCTGCATAGATAGCAATGAATCACACGCTCTGCATAGGCAGCAACAGCAAAGAATCACACGCTCTGCAAAGGCAGCAACAGCAAAGAATCACACGCTCTGCATAGATAGCAATGAATCACACGCTCTGCATAGGCAGCAACAGCAAAGAATCACACGCTCTGCAAAGGCAGCAACAGCAAAGAATCACACGCTCTGCATAGATAGCAATGAATCACACGCTCTGCATAGATAGCAAAGAATCACACACTCTGCATAGGAGCAGCAACAGCAAAGAATCACACGCTCTGCATAGATAGCAATGAATCACACGCTCTGCATAGGCAGCAACAGCAAAGAATCAACGTGCTCTGCATAGAAGCAAAAAGAATCACACGCTCTGCATAGGCAAGATCAACGCTTGCATAGATAGCAATGAATCACACGCTCTGCATAGATAGCAAAGAATCACACGCTCTGCATAGATAGCAATGAATCACACGCTCTGCATAGATAGCAAGAATCACACGCTCTGCATAGATAGCAATGAATCACACGCTCTGCATAGATAGCAAAGAATCACACGCTCTGCATAGATAGCAAAGAATCACACGCTCTGCATAGATAGCAAAGAATCACGTGCTCTGCATAGATAGCAAAGAATCACACGCTCTGCATAGATAGCAAAGAATCACACGCTCTGCATAGATAGCAAAGAATCACACGCTCTGCATAGGCACAACAGCAACTCCTCACACACTGTATCACACACTGTATCACACACTGTATCACACACTGTATCACACACTGTATCACACTGCAGGGCCCCTGACGCTCAGCTCTGGCGGTGCATGCTGGGACTTGTAGTCCTCGTGCAGCAGGCGCCACGTGCTGGGGTCACGTGTGTCCGGCTGATGTAATACCTGATACTCCATCCTGACGGCCGGGGCGGTCTGTGCGCTCAGTCGCCGGATCTGCGCTCTGGTACCGGGATACGGCAGCAGTCTGAGCACCGAATGTAGCACCCGGTACCGTGGAGCCATGCTGCGGCCACCAGACACGCCCCCTGACCCCGCGGTGACCCGGAGTACCGGCACCACAGCGCCGCCATGTTGAGGTGGCAGATAAATGATACAGTGTGACGTCACCAGGCCCCGCCCCTCGCCTCGGTTCATACTTTGGCGCCATGTCCTAATTATTAGTTGACGATTGCCGCCATTTATGTGGTGACTGAGTGCACAAAACACTGCTGTAACCTGTATACATTATTAACCATTAAAATTGTACCTGATTTACCTCAGGATTCACCTCAGGTGGTGAGGGGGGATTTACCTCAGGATACACCTCAGGTGGTGAGGGGGGGATATTACCTCAGGATACACCTCATGTGGTGAGGGGGGATATTACCTCCAGGTGGTGGGGGATATTACCTCAGGATACACCTCAGTGGTGAGGGGGGATTTACCTCAGGATACACCTCATGTGGTGAGGGGGGATATTACCTCAGGATACACCTCATGTGGTGAGGGGGGATATTACCTCAGGATACACCTCAGGTGGTGAGGGGGGATATTACCTCAGGATACACCTCAGGTGGTGAGGGGGGATATTACCTCAGGATAACACTCATGTGGTGAGGGGGGATATTACCTCAGGTGTGTGAGGGGGATATTACCTCAGGATACACCTCAGGTGGTGAGGGGGAATTACCTCAGGATACACCTCAGGTGGTGAGGGGGGATATTACCTCAGGATACACCTCATGTGGTGAGGGGGGAATATTACCTCAGGTACCTCAGGTGAGGGGGGATATTACCTCAGGTGGTGAGGGGGGGATTTACCTCAGGATACACCTCAGGTGGTGAGGGGGGATATTACCTCAGGATACAACCTCATGTGGTGAGGGGGGATATTACCTCAGGATACACCTCATGTGGTGAGGGGGATATTACCTCAGGATTAGGAATACCTCATGTGGTGAGGGGGGATATTACCTCAGGATACACCTCAGGTGGTGAGGGGGGATATTACCTCAGGATACACCTCAGGTGGTGAGGGGGGGATATTACCTCAGGATACACCTCAGTGGTAAAGGGGGGATATTACCTCAGGATACCTCAGTGGTGAGGGGGATATTACCTCAGGATACACCTCAGGTGGTGAGGGGGGAATATTACCTCAGGATACACCTCAGGTGGTGAGGGGGGATATTACCTCAGGATACACCTCATGTGGTGAAGGGGGGATATTACCTCAGGTGGTGGAGGGGGGATATTACCTCAGGATACACCTCAGGGTGAGGGGGGGATATTACCTCAGGATACACCTCAGGTGGTGAAGGGGGGATATTACCTCAGGATACACCTCATGTGGGTGGTTCAAGGTGGTGAGGGGATATTACCTCAGGTGGTGAGGGGGGATATTCCTCAGGATACACTCAGGTGGTGAGGGGGGATATTACCTCAGGATACACCTCAGGTGGTGAGGGGGGATATTACCTCATGGAGATATACCTCAGGTGGTGAGGGGGGATATACTCAGGATCACCTCAGGTGGTGAGGGGGGATATTACCTCAGGATACACCTCATGTGGTGAAGGGGGGATATTACCTCAGGTGGTGAGGGGGGATATTACCTCAGGATACACCTCAGTGGTGAGGGGGGGATTTACCTCAGGTGGTGAGGGATATTACCTCAGGTGGTGAGGGGGGATGTACCTCAGTGTGAGGGGGATATTACCTCAGGATACACCTCATGTGGTGAAGGGGGGATATTACCTCAGGTGGTGAGGGGGATATTACCTCAGGTGGTGAGGGGGGATTTACCTCAGGGATACACCTCAGATGGTGAGGGGGGATATTACCTCAGGATACACCTCATGTGGTGAAGGGGGGATATTACCTCAGGATACACCTCAGGTGGTGAGGGGGGATATTACCTCAGGATACACCTCATGTGGTGAAGGGGGGATATTACCTCAGGTGGTGAGGGGGGATTTACCTCAGGATACACCTCAGGTGGTGAGGGGGGATATTACTTCAGGTGGTGAGGGGGGATGTTACCTCAGGATACACCTCAGGTGGTGAGGGGGGATGTTACCTCAGGTGGTGAGGGGGGGGATATTACCTCAGGATACACCTCATGTGGTGAAGGGGGGATATTACCTCAGGATACACCCAGGTGGTGAGGGGGGATATTACCTCAGGATACACCTCATGTGGTGAAGGGGGGATATTACCTCAGGTGGTGAGGGGGGATTTACCTCAGGATACACCTCAGGTGGTGAGGGGGGATATTACTCAGGTGGTGAGGGGGGATGTTACCTCAGGATACACCTCAGGTGGTGAGGGGGGATGTTACCTCAGGTGGTGAGGGGGGGATGTTACTTCAGGATACACCTCAGGTGGTGAGGGGGGATATTACCTCAGGTGGTGAGGGGGGGATGTTACTTCAGGATACACCTCAGGTGGTGAGGGGGGATTTACCTCAGGTGGTGAGGGGGGGATGTTACTTCAGGATACACCTCAGGTGGTGAGGGGGGGATGTTACTTCAGGATACATTTCACAAAAATCTGCAAAGTGCGAGCAGGCGCCCATATCCAATATCAGTCACCATCTTCTCTGCATAACGCCGCCATTACTGCTGCTTCATAGGACTAATATACAAAACTAAAGCACTCACTGGTCAGATTTTGTGGGAAAAAACAATGTATTTGCACAACCCTAAATTTCCTGTCAAGGACGCGACGCGTGTGAGCAAACACAGATCGGAGGAGTTAATCTTTCACTCTCGCCTCTCTTCAATCTGAATGGAAAGATCCGGAATTGTTCTATATATTTGATGCGGGGGTTATCCCACATCTTCATTCAGGGGGTTCTGTCATAGACTTTCCTGATATTAGGATTTGCATGTGGATTTGTGACAAAACTGCACTCAAAAACCCGGTAAAAAAAGGCAACATGTGCCCCGGACCTCGGGGTATGTTCACACGTCGCTTTTTTTGCTGCCGTTATTTCAGCAGCAAAATCTGCTCTAAAAATCCGGTTTTGCTGCTTTTTTGCTGCTCTTTTTGTGTGTTGTTTGTCTACAGTAAATGCTTAACGTATAGGTACGTCCTACGTCGCCTCCCTTTCTTTGATGTGAGCTGAGGTGCTGAGCCGCATCCCGTATCTCATAGCCCCCCGATACGAAAGCTTCAATGGGGCCCCCAGTTATTGCAAATCTTTAATAAGTCTTTTTCTATAGGTCAAAGGGACTTTTGGGGCCCCCTAGGCTCCAGGGCCCGGGTTCGATTACAACCCCTGCACCTGTTGTAGTTACTCCCCTGCTGCTGATGGTTATTACATTTGACACACCCCTCCAGGGCCTTAGGATACTCGGAACTGGGTTTTCTTGAGGCTTCATCACGGGGATCACAGGGACCGAGACCCGGCTCCGTGACCCTGGGGGTGTCATTAAAAGTTCAGTGTGGGTGGCTCTCT
This sequence comes from Allobates femoralis, assembly GCA_033576535.1. Taxonomy (NCBI): domain Eukaryota; kingdom Metazoa; phylum Chordata; class Amphibia; order Anura; family Aromobatidae; genus Allobates; species Allobates femoralis. Next base: position 7,216,108 of record JARQOC010000008.1, read on the forward strand.
CTCTTAGGGATAGGGACCTGGCATGGAAGGTTCATTCTGGACAGGGATGACTGGACTTGGGGATACTTGTTAATTTATACGTGACGCCACCCGCAAGTTGCACAACAGTCTTCCTAGGGGCCGATGGGAGGCAGCAATGTTCTTAAGCCCTCTACGAGTAGGGCTGCTGACCCCTAGGGTAGCTGAAGGTACCTGGGTGAGTTGGTAGTGGTGTTTCTGGTGCTCTTGATGCGTTAAGAAAGTTCACAGACACAGCGGGCTGCAGTCTTTAGTTCCTTACTCACAGTCTTTGTGTAGCAGCTAATCACTGGTAGTAGGATGGTGCATAACCGGCACCCCTTCTCTATTCTTTCCAGGTCTTACACAGCGCTTGCCACGCCCGTCCCGCCTTTCGCCTCACCACACTGAGCTCTGAGCCAGTGACTGTGGGCTTTTCTTAGCGGTTCCCCTGCAGTGTTTCCCCTCAGCCCTATGGTTGCCACCTTTTCAGCAGATGTGTGCCGTTGTCGACAGTGTCACCTTGAAAGTGGCACAGCCTCTGGGTCGCTAGCTGAGCCTGGTCTTCTCCACTAGACTTTTGGGTTCCCAGTGTCCCTTGCGGCCTAGTCCCTCCACTTGTCTGCGTCTGACAATGGATGCCAGACCCACAGGGTGATTGCTCACTTCCTGTGCCTCTGGGATCCTTCTTCCTCCCGGAGCCACTTGGGTGATGTTCTGCTCTAGGGTTCGGCCTTAGGACGAGCTCCCACTTGCTCCAGTCCTCTGGACACTTCTCAGGCGTATATTCTCTAGCTGCCCTCAAACTCGACCTTGGTGTTCAATGGTCTCTCCTCAGCTGTTCTACCGCCTCTCCCTCTCCTCAGCTGGTCAACTCTTTCCTCAACTGTCCTACGTTCTAGATCTTTCCCGCTCTATTTATACCCTCTGTAACGTGTCCCACGTCATCTACATGTGTTCTTCCTGACCTCACTCCTCCCCAGGTGCTCCTTCTAACTCCCTTCACCACCCAACCCCACTACAATGGTTCCTAGTGTGGTCTGGGTGTACCAGCACCGGTCTGTACTCCCCTTACACCCTAACAGGGATGCAGTACCTCTGTGGCGACTGGACACGCAGGGGCGCCACACATTTATTCGGACAGATTTGGAAATCACATGCCTGTGCATTTCTTTCATTCTTACCAGTGCCGTAGAAAGAACCTGAAACATATGGAGTAAGAAACTACCTAACAAAGGGTCAAGTAATATAAGAAAAAAGTGAAAAAAAAGTTTTAAAAAATATATAAAAAAAAAATACAGATTCAAATCACCCCCCTTTTGCCCCATTCGAAACAAAACTATTAAAAAGCAAAACACACATATTTGATATCGCTGCGTTCAGAAATTTCCGATCTATCAAAATATAAAATCAATTAATCAGATCTGTAAACTGCGAACAGAAAAAAAGTCCAAACGCCAAAATTAGTTTTTTTTGGTCGCTGCAATAATATGCTACTTGGACGGTCATTGTAAGGCCCCTAGACATCAAGTGTTTTGGCTGACCATGTGGATCCTGTTTGATGAGAGAGAGAAGAGAGAGAGAAGAGAGAGAGACAGAGGATAGAGAGAGGAGAGAGAGAGGAGAGACAGAGGAGAGAGACACAGGGGAGGGAGAGGAGAGAGACAGAGGAGAAAGAGAGGAGAGAGAGAGAGGGGAGAGAGAGGAGAGAGAGGAGAGACAGAGGAGAGAGGGAGAGACAGAGGAGAGAAAGAGAGGAGAGAGAGAGAGAGAGACAGAGGCATCATGGACTTCAATATGCCTACCCACTCCCCACTCCCGTCCCCCTATTTTTACTATTTGCTTTGGCAATGCTGATATTTACTTAGTCCTGCCAATAAAGCTCATTTGAATTGAATTGAATTGAATTGAATTGAATTGAATCAGAGGCGATAGAGAGATAGAGGAGAGAGAAAGAGAGACAGAGGAGAGAAGAGAGAGACAGAAGAGAGAGAGAGACAGAGGAGAGAGAGACAGGGGAGGGAGAGGAGAGAGAGAGACAGAGGAGAGAGAGACAGACAAGAGAGAGACAGAGGAGAGAGAGAGACAAGAGAGAGACAGAGGAGAGAGAGAGGAGAGAGAGAGAATAGAGACAGAGGAGAGAGGGAGAGACAGAGGAGAGAAAGAGAGGAGAGAGAGACAGAGGAGAGAGAGAGATAGAGGAGAGAGAGACAGAGGAGAGAGAGGAGACAGAGAGAAGAGAGGGGGAGAGAGACAGAGGAGAGAGAGAGGTGAGAGAAAGGGGAGAGAGAGAAAGAGGAGAGAGAGACAGATAAGAGAGGAGAGACAGAGGAGAGAGAGAGACAGAGGACAAAGAGTGGAGAGAGAGAGAGGAGACAGAGAGAAGAGAGGGGGGAGAGAGACAGAGGAGAGAGAGAGGTGAGAGAAAGGGGAGAGAGAGAAAGAGGAGAGAGAGACAGATAAGAGAGGAGAGAGAGACAGAGGAGAGAGAGAGACAGAGGACAAAGAGTACACCTACCTGGGCCTAGAACTCAGCCAATCAGGGAGCTTCAAGCAAGCCATAGAGTTACTGAAAGACAAGGCTTCCAAAGCCTTCTATGCCATAAGAAGACGTCTGTATCATCTCAAGGCACCAGTAACAGTCTGGCTAAAAGTCTTTGACACCATCATTGCCCCAATCCTTCTTTACGGCAGTGAGGTCTGGGGTCCAGTCTCCTACCCAAACTGGTCAAAGTGGGATGCTGGGCCGACTGAAATATTCCACCTAGAGTTCTGCAAGCATCTTCTCCAAGTCCATTGGAGCACATCAAACAGCGCCTGCCGAGCAGAGCTGGGGAGACTCCCGCTACACCTCCAGATCCAGAAGAAGGCGCTGTCATTCAAGGCTCATCTACAAAGCAGCAGTCCCAGCTCCTACCATCACAAAGCCCTCCTGCACCAGGAAGCCCCAGGAAGCCTCCCAACACAAAGTACCCAAAGACAGCCTGACCAAGCCACCAACCCACATGGCCTGACAAAAGGCGAAATCCAGAAGATGGTGCACAAAGGCAAAGAGGAATATCTCAGCATCTGGAGGAACGACATAAACAAATCACAGAAACTGACGATATACCAGAACCTACAGAGGGAGTACAAACTGGCGCCATACCTAGAGAAACTGGGAAACCCCAAAGAGCGACAGATCCTGAGCCGGTACAGACTGAGCGCCCACAGAGCGACAGATCCTGAGCCGGTACAGACTGAGCGTCCACAGAGGGACAGATCCTGAGCCGGTACAGACTGAGCGTCCACAGAGCGACAGATCCTGAGCCGGTACAGACTGAGCGCCCACAGAGCGACAGATCCTGAGCCGGTACAGACTGAGCGCCCACAGAGCGACAGATCCTGAGCCGGTACAGACTGAGCACCCACAGAGTGACAGATCCTGAGCCGGTACAGACTGAGCGCCCACAGCCTACTCATCGAATCCGGGCGGCACCGACAGAGCTACAAGCCCCGAGAGAGCAGACTGTGCCAGCAGTGCCCCCAGGAGGTCGTGGAGGATGAGGCCCACTTCTTACTGAGGTGCCCTAAATACTCCGCAGTGAGGGACACTCACTTCAAGAGACTGTCTGATCTCCTCCCAGACTTCACCTCCATGGAGGAGGAAGAGAAACTGCCGATACTACTGGGTGAAGAGGAAAGTGCAGCGGCCATAGCAGCGCAATATGTCAGTGCCTGCCACAGACTAAGAGGAGACTGATATGTCATGGACTTCTGTACCCCAACCCTGAACACTTCCCTATCCCCCAACTAAGAGCCTGATATGCCATGGACTTATATACCCCACCCTGGACATGTCCCCACCCCCTAAAAGGATCCCGATATATCATGGACTTCAATATGCCTACCCAATCCCCACTCCCGTCCCCCTATTTTTTACTATTTGCTTTGGCAATGCTGATATTTACTTAGTCCTGCCAATAAAGCTCATTTGAATTGAATTGAATTGAATTGAATTGAGTGGAGAGAGAGACAGAGGAGACAGAGAGAAGAGAGGGGGGAGAGAGACAGAGGAGAGAGAGAGGTGAGAGAAAGGGGAGAGAGAGAGGAGAGAGAGAGACAGAGGAGAAAGAGTGGAGAGAGAGAGAGGAGACAGAGAGAAGAGATGGAGGAGAGAGAGAGGAGAGAAAGAGAGAGAGACAGAGGAGAGAGAGAGGTGAGAGAGAGGGAGAGAGGGGAGAGAGAGGAGAGAGAGAAGAGAGAGAGAAAGAGGAGAGAAAGAGAGGAGAGGGAGGAGAGAGAGGAGAGACAGAGGGGAGAGAGAGGAGAGAAAAAGAGGAGAGAAAGAGAGGAGAGGGAGGAGAGAGAGGAGAGAGAGAGGGGAGAGAGAGGAGAGAAAAAGAGGAGAGAAAGAGAGGAGAGGGAGGAGAGAGAGGAGAGAGAGAGGGGAGAGAGAGGAGAGAGAAAGAGGAGAGACAGTGGACCAGAACTTGGGAGATGGATGATCTTTCCATTTCTACATGTTAATATAAAGCCGCGTCCTGAGTATCCAGAATCTTCTGCACTTTTTGTTTCGTTTTTTTTCCTGATCGAAATAGAAAAATATTTAATTATTGACAGAAGTAGCGACAATTCTATCAGCGTTTTCTCACCCACAGAAAGCGATGAGGAAGGCGGTATTCACACAGGGCGCTTTTTTTTTTGCACTAATACACTTAAAAGGGAACATTTCCACCCCCTCCCATTTATGACCCCCAACAGCTGCAGGATACAGGACCTCTGTCACAGGATGTAGATAACATTGTATCTGCACGTGTCACTCACAGAAACTACTGGAAACAGCCAGAGGCGGCACAGTCACTGCTAGAGGGCAAGACAATGTAAGTAATCAGGACTTATTTCACCATATCCATGTTGTTTTAATAATAATATTTATTCATATATATATAACGCTGTTAATTCCATAGCACTTTACATACATTCACAACACTGACCCCATTGGGGCTCACAATATAAACATCCTATCAGTGTTTCAAGTGTGAAAGAAAACTGAAGAACCCGGAGGAAACACAGGACACACAGGGAGAACATACAGACTGCTGCAGATGGCGTCCTTGTGGGAATTGAATCCAGGACCCCAGGACTGCAAGGCTGCAGTGCTAACCACTGAGCCACCGTATACAGTGCTAACTCCTGAGCAACCATATACAGTGCTAACCACTGAGCCACCATATACAGTGCTAACCACTGAGCCATCATATACAGTGCTAACCACTGAGCCACCATATACAGTGCTAACCACTGAGCCACCATATACAGCGCTAACCACTGAGCCACCATGTAGAGTGCTAACCACTGAGCCACCGTATACAGTGCTAACCACTGAGCCACCATATACAGTGCTAACCACTGAGCCACCGTATACAGTGCTAACCACTGAGCCACCGTATACAGTGCTAACCCCTGAGCCACCATATACAGTGCTAACCACTGAGCCATCATATACAGTGCTAACCACTGAGCCACCGTATACAGTGCTAACCACTGAGCCACCGTATACAGTGCTAACCACTGAGCCACCATATACAGCGCTAACCACTGAGCCACCATATACAGTGCTAACCACTGAGCCACCGTATACAGTGCTAACCACTGAGCCATCATATACAGTGCTAACCACTGAGCCACCGTATACAGTGCTAACCACTGAGCCACCGTATACAGTTGCTAACCACTGAGCCATCATATACAGTGCTAACTCCTGAGCAACCATATACTAGCACTAACCACTGAGCCACCATATACAGTGCTAACCACTGAGCCACCGTATACAGTGATAACCACTGAGCCACCATATACAGCACTAACCACTGAGCCACCATATACAGTGCTAACCACTGAGCCACCGTATACAGTGCTAACCACTGAGCCACCATATACAGTGATAACCACTGAGCCACCATATACAGTGCTAACCACTGAGCCACCGTATACAGTGCTAACCACTGAGCCACCGTATACAGTGCTAACCACTGAGCCATCATATACAGTGCTAACTCCTGAGCAACCATATACAGCACTAACCACTGAGCCACCATATACAGTGCTAACCACTGAGCCACCGTATACAGTGCTAACCACTGAGCCACCATATACAGTGCTAACCACTGAGCCACCGTATACAGTGCTAACTCCTGAGCAACCATATACAGTGCTAACCACTGAGCCACCGTATACAGTGCTAACCACTGAGCCATCATATACAGTGCTAACCACTGAGCCACCGTATACAGTGCTAACCACTGAGCCACCGTATACAGTGCTAACCACTGAGCCACCGTATACAGTGCTAACCACTGAGCCATCATATACAGTGCTAACTCCTGAGCAACCATATACAGCACTAACCACTGAGCCACCATATACAGTGCTAACCACTGAGCCACCGTATACAGTGCTAACCACTGAGCCACCGTATACAGTGCTAACCACTGAGCCACCGTATACAGTGCTAACCACTGAGCCATCATATACAGTGCTAACCACTGAGCCACCGATATACAGTGCTAACCACTGAGCCACCGATATACAGTGCTAACCACTGAGCCACCGTATACAGTGCTAACCACTGAGCCACCGATATACAGTGCTAAACCACTGAGCCACCATATACAGTGCTAACACTGACGGCCACCATATACAGTGCTAACCACTGAGCCACCGTATACAGTGCTAACCACTGACCCAAACCTATACAGTGCTAACCACTGAGCCACCTATACAGTGCTAACCACTGAGCCACCTATACAGTGCTAACCACTGAGCCACCGTATACAGTGCTAACCACTGAGCCACCTATACAGTGCTAACATGAGCACATACAGTGCTAACCACTGAGCCACCGTATACAGTGCTAACCACTGAGCCACCGTATACAGTGCTAACCACTGAGCCACCGTATACAGTGCTAACCACTGAGCCACCGTATACAGTGCTAACCACTGAGCCACCATATACAGTGCTAACCACTGAGCCACCATATACAGTGCTAACCACTGAGCCACCTATACAGTGCTAACCACTGAGCCAACCTATACAGTGCTAACCACTGAGCCACCGTATACAGTGCTAACCACTGAGCCACCGTATACAGTGCTAACCACTGAGCCACCTATACAGTGCTAACCACTGAGCCACCGTATACAGTGCTAACCACTGAGCCACCATATACAGGCTAACCACTGAGCCACCATATACAGTGCTAACCACTGAGCCACCATATACAGGCTAACCACTGAGCCACCGTATACAGTGCTAACCACTGAGCCACCTATATACAGTGCTAACCACTGAGCCACCATATACAGTGCTAACCACTGAGCCACCATATACAGTGCTAACCACTGAGCCACCGTATACAGTGCTAACCACTGAGCCACCGTATACAGTGCTAACCACTGAGCCACCGTATACAGTGCTAACACCACTGAGCCACCTATACAGTGCTAACCACTGAGCCACCAGTATACAGTGCTAACCACTGAGCCACCGTATACAGGCTAACCACTGAGCCACCGTATCACTACACTGCCATCAACCACATGAGCCACACTTATACAGTGCTAACCACTGAGCCACCATATACAGTGCTAACCACTGAGCCACCTATACAGTGCTAACCACTGAACACTACCGATATACAGTGCTAACCACTGAGCCACCATATACAGTGCTAACCACTGAGCCACCATATACAGTTAACCACTGAGCCACCATATACAGTGCTAACCACTGAGCCACCGTATACAGTGCTAACCACTGAGCCACCTATATACAGTGCTAACCACTGAGCCACCGTTACAGGCTAACCCTGAGCACCGTATACAGTGCTAACCACTGAGCCACCTATACAGTGCTAACCACTGAGCCACCGTATACAGTGCTAACCACTGAGCCACCATATACAGTGCTAACCACTGAGCCACCATATACAGTGCTAACCCCTGAGCCACCGTATACAGTGCTAACCACTGAGCCACCGTATACAGTGCTAACCACTGAGCCACCATATACAGTGCTAACCACTGAGCCACCTATACAGTGCTAACCACTGAGCCACCATATACAGTGCTAACCACTGAGCCACCATATACAGTGCTAAACCACTGAGCCACCATATCAGTGCTAACCACTGAGCCACCATATACAGTGCTAACCACTGAGCCACCGTATACAGTGCTAACCACTGAGCCACCGTATACAGTGCTAACCACTGAGCCACCATATACAGTGCTAACCACTGAGCCACCGTATACAGTGCTAACCACTGAGCCACCGTATACAGTGCTAACCACTGAGCCACCGTATACAGTGCTAACCACTGAGCCACCATATACAGTGCTAACCACTGAGCCACCATATACAGTGCTAACCACTGAGCCACCATATACAGTGCTAACCACTGAGCCACCTATACAGTGCTAACCACTGAGCCACCATATACAGTGCTAACCACTGAGCCACCATCATTACACAGACTCAGTGCTAACCACTGAGCCACCATATACAGTGCTAACCACTGAGCCACCGTATACAGTGCTAACCACTGAGCCACCGTATACAGTGCTAACCACTGAGCCACCGTATACAGTGCTAACCACTGAGCCCACCATATACAGTGCTAACCATGAGCCACCTATACAGTGCTAACCACTGAGCCATCCATATAGTGCTAACCACTGAGCCACAGTATTACAGTGTAACCACTGAGCCACCTATTACAGTGCTACACTGAGCCACCATATACAGTGTAACCACTGAGCACCGTATACAGTGCTAAACCACTGAGCCACCGTATCAGTGCTAACCACTGAGCCACCATATACAGTGCTAACCATGAGCCCTGTATACGTGCTAACACTGAGCCACCATATAAGTGCTAACCACTGAGCCACCGTATACGTCGCTAACCACTGAGCCACCTATACAGTGCTAACCACTGAGCCACCGTATACAGTGCTAACCACTGAGCCACCATATACAGTGCTAACCACTGAGCCACCATATACAGTGCTAACCATGAGCCACCTATACAGGCTAACCACTGAGCCACCGTATACAGTGCTAACCACTGAGCCACCGTATACAGTGCTAACCACTGAGCCACCTATACAGGGCTAACCACTGAGCCACCGTATACAGTGCTAACCACTCAGCCACCGTTATACAGTGCTAACCACTGAGCACCATATACAGTGCTAAACCACTGAGCCACCGTATACAGTGCTAACCACTGAGCACCGTATACAGTGCTAACCACTGAGCCACCTATACAGTGCTAACCACTGAGCCACCATATACAGTGCTAACCACTGAGCCACCATATACAGTGCTAACCACTGAGCCACCATATACAGTGCTAACCACTGAGCCACGTATACAGTGCTAACCACTGAGCACCGTATACAGTGCTAACCACTGAGCCCCCGTATACAGTGCTAACCACTGAGCCACCTATACAGTGCTAACCACTGAGCCACCGTATACAGTGCTAACCACTGAGCCACCATATACAGTGCTAACACTACCCATGGCCACTCCACGTATACAGTGCTAACCACTGAGCCACCGTATACAGTGCTAAACCACTGAGCCACCATATACAGTGCTAACCACTGAGCCACCGTATACAGTGCTAACCACTGAGCCACCGTATACAGTGCTAACCACTGAGCCACCATATACAGTGCTAACCACTGAGCCACCTATACAGTGCTAACCACTGAGCCACCATATACAGTGCTAACCACTGAGCCACCATATACAGTGCTAACCACTGAGCCACCTATACAGTGCTAACCACTGAGCCACCGTATACAGTGCTAACCACTGAGCCACCATATACAGTGCTAACCACTGAGCCACCATATACAGTGCTAACCACTGAGCCACCGTATACAGTGCTAACCACTGAGCCACCATATACAGTGCTAACCACTGAGCCACCGTATACAGTGCTAACCACTGAGCCACCATATACAGTGCTAACCACTGAGCCACCCATATACAGTGCTAACCACTGAGCCACCATATACAGTGCTAACCACTGAGCCACCGTATACAGTGCTAACCACTGAGCCACCGTATACAGTGCTAACCACTGAGCCACCGTATACAGTGCTAACCACTGAGCCACCTATACAGTGCTAACCACTGAGCCACCGTATACAGTGCTAACACTGAGCCACCATATCAGTGCTAACCACTGAGCCACGTATAACAGTGCTAACCACTGAGCCACCATATACGTGCTAACCACTGAGCCACGATATACAGTGCTAACCACTGAGCCACCCTATACAGTGCTAAACCACTGAGCACCATATACAGTGCTAACCACTGAGCCACGTATACAGTGCTAACCACTGAGCCACCGTATACAGTGCTAACCACTGAGCCACCATATACAGTGCTAACCACTGAGCCAACGTATACAGGCTAACCATGAGCACTATACAGTGCTCCCCCCCCCCCCCCCCCCCCCCCCCCCCCCCCCCCCCCCCCCCCCCCCCCCCCCCCCCCCCCCCCCCCCCCCCCCCCCCCCCCCCCGTGCTAACCACTGAGCCACCTATATACAGTGCTAACACTGAGCCACCTATACAGTGCTAACCACGGCACATATGTGCTACCACTGACATATACAGTGCTAACCACTGAGCCACCGTATACAGTGCTAACCACTGAGCCACCGTATACAGTGCTAACCACTGAGCCACCTATACGTTAAACCCCGAGCCAGTATACAGTGCTAACCTGAGCCACGTATACAGTGCTAACCACTGAGCCACCATATACAGTGCTAACCACTGAGCCACCGTATACAGTGCTAACCATGAGCCACCATATACAGTGCTAACCACTGAGCCACAGTATACAGTGCTAACCACTGAGCCACCGTATACAGTGCTAACCACTGAGCCACCATATACAGTGCTAACCACTGAGCCACCGTATACAGTGCTAACCACTGAGCCACCGTATACAGTGCTAACCACTGAGCCACCGTATACAGTGCTAACCACTGAGCCACCGTATACAGTGCTAACCACTGAGCCACCGTATACAGTGCTAACCACTGAGCCACCGTATACAGTGCTAACCACTGAGCCACCATATACAGTGCTAACCACTGAGCCACCGTATACAGTGCTAACCACTGAGCCACCATATACAATGCTAACCACTGAGCCACCGTATACAGTGCTAACCACTGAGCCACCGTATACAGTGCTAACCACTGAGCCACCATATACAGTGCTAACCACTGAGCCACCATATACAGTGCTAACCACTGAGCCACCGTATACAGTGCTAACCACTGAGCCACCGTATACAGTGCTAACCACTGAGCCACCGTATACAGTGCTAACCACTGAGCCACCGTATACAGTGCTAACCACTGAGCCATCACAATATTTTACTTATTTATCAACCATCAGCTGGGTCTCCAGTCATTGAAACTTGATGAATAATCGCTCTGTAGGAAGATGATTCTTGTGCAGCCTGTCGCTGGTGCGTGTCACACACAGCGATATCGTTGGTTAGGTCGCCGCAATGTCACATTAACGATATCGCTACGTATAACGAGGCCTTTAGTATACAAAGACATGCTGTCGTGTGCTATTTGGATGGCACACGGACACCACACAGATGACACATGATGCCTGACACGTGTGAAAGAGCTATATAAAATATATATAAAACTAGAAAAAAGTACTCTGCAGCGCTCAGCTATTACCAATGATGTACAAATGCTAACAAGCTATATATATGAGAAAAAAGTTTAAAAACTTGCGTTTTTTCCAAAAAACTCAAAATCTTATTTTTTTATTTCTGAAGTTCTTGGTACACACATTGGCCAATGTCTGTTTGCTCATCAACTGCAACAAAGTGACTTCAGGTCTGATGAGTCCTACCCTGATATCCCTACTCTCGTTTGCAGTTTGAAGGCTCTAACTTATTTGCATCTTATCACAAACCACCTAAATCTGCAGGGGGTTGAATACTACTTGTAGGCACTGTATATATATAGAGAGAGAGATAGAGTAGATATATATATAATATACACACAAATATGTATATACAGTGTTGGCCAAAAGTATTGACACTCCTGCAATTCTGTCAGATAACACTCAGTTTCTTCCTGAAAATGATTGCAATCACAGATTCTTTGCTATTATTATCTTCATTTAATTTGTCTTCAATGAAAAACCACACAAAGAGAATGAAGCAAAAAGCAAAATATTGATCATTTCACACAAAACTCCAAAAATGGCCGGACAAAAGTATTTGCACCCTCAGCCTAATACTTGGTTGTACAACCTTTAGCCAAAATAACTGCAATCAGCCGCTTCCGGTAACCATCAATGAGTTTCTTACAATGCTCTGCTGGAATTTTACGCCATTCTTCTTTGGCAAACTGCTCCAGGTCCCTGATATGTGAAGGGCGCCTTCTCCAAACTGCCATTGTTAGATCTCTCCACAGGTGATCTATGGGATTCAGGTCTGGACTCATTGCTGCCACCTTAGAAGTCTCCAGTGCTTTCTCTCCACACCATTTTCTGGAGCTTTTTGAAGTGTGTTTTGGGTCATTGTCCTGCTGGAAGAACCATGACCTCTGAGGGAGACCCAGCTTTCTCACACTGGGCCCTACATTATGCTGCACAATGTGTTGGTAGTCTTCAGACTTCATAATGCCATGCACACGGTCAAGCAGTCCAGTGCCAGAGGCAGCAAAGCAACCCCAAAACATCAGGGAGCCTCCGCCATGTCTGACTGTAGGGAGCGTGTTCTTTTCTTTGAATGCCCCTTTGTTTCTCCTGTAAACTCTATGTTGATGCCTTTGCCCTTTGCTCTACTTTTGTCTCATCTGACCAGAGAACATTCTTCCAAAACGTTTTAGGCTTTCTCAGGTAAGTTTTGGCAAACTCCAGCCTGGCTTTTTTATGTCCCGGGGTAAGAAGTGGGGTCTTCCTGGGTCTCCTACCATACAGTCCCTTTTCATTCAGACGCTGACGGATAGTATGGGTTGACACCGTTGTACCCTCGGACTGCAGGGCAGCTTGAACTTGTTTGGATGTTAGTCGAGGTTCTTTATCCACCATCCACACAATCTTGCGTTGAAATCTCTCATCACCTTTTCTTTTCCGTCCACATCTAGGGAGGTTAGCCACAGTGCCATGGGCTTTACACTTCTTGCTGACTCTTCGCACGGTAGACACAGGAACATTCAGGTCTTTGGAGATGGACTTGTAGCCTTGAGATTGCTCATGCTTCCTCACAATTTGGTTTCTCAAGTCCTCAGACAGTTCTTTGGTCTTCTTTCTTTTCTCCATGCTCAATGTGGTACACACAAGGACACAGGACAGAGGTTGAGTCAACTTTAATCCATGTCAACTGGCTGCAAGTGTGATTTAGTTATTGCAACACCTGTTAGGTGCCACAGGTAAGTTACAGGTGCTGTTAATTACACAAATTACAGAAGCATCACATGATTTTTCTAAGGGTGCCAATACTTTTGTCCACCCCCTTTTTTATGTTTGGTGTGGAATTATGGTGGGGTTACACGTCGCGATATCGGCCCGATATCGTATCCAATGACGCGGGAGCGCGCTTTTCCCTGCATCGCCGGTTTACGCGCTGCGATATCGAGATACAACGTCCCGACGATGTGTACGCCCACCAACCCAGGAACGACCATTTAACATGGGAGTGAATGGGTGACGTGGCAGTACACATCGGAGTTGGGCTGTCACACAGGACGATCCGGCTCCAACAGGCATCCGATATCGGGTGGTTGAATAGCACGCTCATTCGACCCCCGATATCGGATTACCATCGTTCCTGCATCGTATCGGATGTTCACACGGTACAACGCAGGAACGATATCGGCTCCAACGCCCGAACCACGTGACTTTTGGTCGGAGTTGGGTCAGAGTTGGACGCCGATATCGCGACGTGTAAACCCACCATTACATCCAATTTGGCTTTAGGACAAATCTTTTTGTGTTTTTTTCATTGAAGACAAATTAAATGAAGATAATAATAGCAAAGAATTTGTGATTGCAATTCATTTTCGCCGGCATGGTCCCCATGGCCGGGCGCCATGCATCACATGCAGGATCAGTGTATGATCCCGTCCACACTAGCCGGTTTTACTGTGATGAGGCTGTGTAACCTACCCGGAACACAATGAGTTAAATCTAGAGTGAGTGCTTAGATCTGACACATAGATGAGCCTGATGAGCGGCTGTATGGGAACCGTGTGTCCTAATTGGTAGCAGCCCAGGTGGGTGTGTCCTGAGTAATAGCTGCCCAGGTGGATGTGTCAGTGTGGGAGTGGCAGGCACGATAAAGAGCCTGCCAGCTGATTGAGCGAGAGATCATCAGCCAGAGATCACCAGAGAGATTCAGTCTGTGTGAGAGACAAGTGTTTGAGTCTCAGACTGAGGGACCGCTGAGAGCAGAGCAGTCCAGGGCTCTGTGGTGTGCGGACATGATGGGAGCATGCTAGCTCCATACCGATGGCCAGGACCGGGGTCGTGACCGCTCCTGGAGTGGAGAAGCCGTGGCTGAACTAGGTGGATACTGGTCTGGACATGGGGCGATACACATCCGGGAAAGGAGCCCTTGGGGACGCTTGATGTACCCATGACTCAGGTAGCGAGACCCGGATCCGTGCCCGTAAGAAAGCAGTTCCCGTATGCGAGAGTGAACTGTGTCCTGTGCGTAAAGTGTGCCAGGCAGGCATAGCCGCCATTGGGTCCGACTAAACAGTCAGTGAAGGGACCCGTTGAAGTGTATGTGTATTTTATGGCTTATGTAAAAGACCCAGCGAGTGTATGTAGCCCTACGGGAGTCAGATGTATGAACTGTGCCAGGCGGACATAGCCCCATTGGGTCCGACTAAGTAGTCAGTGAAGGGACCCGTTGAAGTGTATGTAGCCCTACGAGAGGCAGATGTATGAATTGTGCCAGGCGGGCATAGCCCCCATTGGGTCCGACTAAGTAGTTGAGTTGAAGGGTACCCTCGTTGAAGATGTATGATGTGCACTCTATTGGTCGACTAATGTAAAATAAGAACACGGAGTGTATGATGTAGGCTCCTACGAAAGAGTCAGAACGTTGAAGTGATGTAGCCCTAGGGGCAGTGATAATGCCGCAGCATAGCGTTGGGTCCGACCAAAACAGTCAGTGAAGGGACCCGTTGAAGTGTATGTACCGGTGGTCAGAAGCAGGGGTTAGAAGGGCTCCTAGAGTTGGGAAACCGTGGTTGAACCAGGGGGGCGCTGGTCTGGACGTGGTGAATCACGTCCAGGAAGGTGCCCTTGGGGATGCATGGCGTACCCGTGACTCAGGTTGCTCAATCCCTGTCCTGAACCCAGAGGAGCCACCGTCCAGGATGATTATATGATGGGCTGTGAGCGTGTGGAAGGACGTTGTGATCCATGATGCTTATATGATGGATCACATGCAGTATGTAAGAACCCGGTCAGGCTGGTGCCTGTACTCTGGGGTAGTGTAGAGCTGGAGAAATAAAGCCAGGCGCTGGTACCGCCATTGGGATCCACAGGGCCCATGATGAATTGTTACTTATGTATGCTAATGTATGGGGAACGTGTACATAGGCCGGAGGCCGTAACCACCACGGGTGCGGTTATTAATGCTCCAATGGGGAAAGAGAGGTGGTGACAGGTCCTGGGTAACTATAGGACGTTGTGCAATATATTTGTGTCCGTAATGTTATATGTAAATGTATGGTGTGTTTATGTACTGTGCTGATGATCAATGTGCAGTGTGTCTAACATGCTACCCGGGTTATGTTATGTATGTGAGCAAATAGACGGGTAGACATTGGTTACATTATAAGCACGTGTGGTGTCGTTCTGCCGCAAGCGAGTTCCCCAGGCGTCCTCACAATATACACACAGATATATGTACACACACATATATGATACACACACATATGAATATACACACACATATGAATCGCACCTTCCACTAAACATTGAAGAGATGGAGACAGAACATTTTGTTAAAGATTTTCTCTTTTTTTTATACCAGAAAAAAAAAACTTAAGGGGTTAAACAACAGTCCTGTCAGATAGGCCAACCGTGGACATGCTGGACACTAGTGCGCCTCCTATACACTGTCTATATATACAATCATTGAAGCTGCACCTATATCTCTCCACGTTTTGCCTAAAATCATATCATTTACCCAACAACAGCTCATTCTCCCCCTGTAGTTTCCTCCTGACTTTGAGAAGATGATCAATGATAACAAACAAGCTGAGTCCTCCTCCTTACACCTCCCATATGCCAGATAAGGTCAGGGAAACGTAACCCATAAACATCACTCACTGTGGTCTTGTGCCCACTGCCCTAAGGAAGAAACAATGTGTGTAGCTGGGAGAAGGGGCCTCATGGCCATGGGTTTGTTACTCTTCCAGTTTGCTGTCACTTATCTCCTGGCTGCTCCTCCCAGTCACTGTCAGGCTTAATAAAGCTGCCAGCAGAGAAAAAAAAAAACATGGCTCTCTGGCTCTTTCTCTGTCAAGAGCCGGCTCCTATCAGTCGCATGAAAGAGCGGCTCAATGTGTCGGCTCCTTCGCGAACCGACACATCAATACTTCTGTGTTCCTGCAAATGGTTGCGGAGGCAGCGCGGGTACAGATGAAGATCTCGGACATCCGAAATCTCCGCCTGCGCGTGCGCAGCCTCCGCAGCCATTCTCTTGAAGTCCATCATGGTAGAGGCAGCGCAGTCACAGATCGAGCCCTTGGCTCTCTGAGATCTCAATCTACGCCTGTGCTACCTATGCAGCCATTTGCCTGCCGGAACCTGATAGTATCAATAGAGCCTGCCGTACACTGTTGTGACACCCCCAGCTCCAGGCCTGCAAGCATCGCCCCTGCTCCTAAAAGGCCCAGCCTATGGCAGAGAAGCACAGAGTATTTAAGGCACCTTCCTCATTTTTAAAGTGCCTGAGCAATGTGGTCTATGCTTTAGAAACACGCTGCTAGTAGTCAGGTCTACTTGATGTATCCAGTGTCTATTCCTAGTCATGATGACCAGTAAGCACCTGTCTGCTCCAGCCTGCTGCCGTACCACCTTATCCGCCCCCTTATCATACCATCTGTACCAGTCCTGCTGTCATGCCCAGAGTCTGCACCTGCCGTCCATGCTGCACCTACCCATAGACTGTGCCTAGCCATAAGAGCTTGACCTCTGGAGTCAGCTGTCTTGGTATTGAGACCCCCTGAAGTTGGACCTGGCATCTATCTACCAACATAAGCCTAATCTCTCCATCTGAGGCTCTAGAAAAGAGTCGGTAGCCCCTTCGGTACGCTCCTCCAGGTCGAGATTGGTTCCTTGGCCCAGTGGGTCACTCCCGAACACTCGCCTGTGGAGCCTTACAGAAGCGGGATCCTCGTTACTGTGATTGTTGATGGCTCCAACAATCATAAATGGATTATCCATCTGTGGACAGGACAAACATGTCCTCAGCACAACAACCCCTTTAAAGGATCTTCTACCTTTCTATTGTTAACTAATCTCATCCGTCTTCTGATCCCTGCTGATCGCTCAATACGGATCCGGAATAACCTGGTAACTTTACATCTCTTCCTTTAGATGTCCCAGAAATGTTTTACAGATGAAAACGATCCCTGTTATATATCGGATTCTGACTTAGGTAAACTACATCATCTGATACAATTTCTGCCTTACTGAATAGTCATGCATTATAATGTCAAGTCTAATTATGTTTCCACCAGTTACATTTTTGGAAGATTATTCGGCTGAAGAAGAGATCAACCGCAGTAGCAGCCGCCTTATACAACATCCAATCAATGGTGAGAGTACAGTCTGTCTTTACTACCCATAGGTGTAAATTTTAATGAAAACCATACAGGCTGTAATATCAGGGCTGGCATCAGCACCCGGGGAAGTGCAGGGACCCTGGACAGCTGGGAGGGCCCACGCCATCGGGAAGGGGCAGAGAGAGACCCAGTGCTCAGGACCCCTTGTCAGGGGGGAGAGACAGCATACAGGGCCCCCTGTCAGGGGAGAGACAGCATACAGGGCCCCCTGTCAGGGAGAGACAGCACTCAGGGCCCCCTGTCAGGGGAGAGACAGCACACAGGGCCCCCTGTCAGGGGAGAGACAGTGCTCAGGGCCCCTGTCAGGGAGAGACAGCACACAGGGCCCCCTGTCAGGGGAGAGACAGCACACAAGGCCCCCTGTCAGGGGAGAGACAGTGCTCAGGGCCCCCTGTCAGGGGAGAGACAGTGCTCAGGGCCCCCTGTCAGGGGAGAGACAGTGCTCAGGGCCCCCTGTTTGAGGAGAGACAGCACACAGGGCCCCCTGTCAGAGGAGTGATAGCACACAGGGCCCCCTGTCAGGGGAGAGACAGTGCTCAGGGCCCCCTGTCAGGGGAGAGACAGCATACCCTTGTCAGGAGGAGGCCGAGAGAGACAAATTGCACAGTGCCTCTGTCAGGTGAAAGAGAGTGCATGAGGAGAGAGTGCACAGGGGGAGAGACACAGCGCACAGGGGGGAGAGACACAGCGCACAGAGGAAGAGACAGCGCACAGGGGGAGAAACACAGCGCACAGAGGAAGAGACACAGTGCACAGGGGAGAGACACAGTGTACAGAGGAAGAGACACAGCGCACAGGGGGAGAGACACAGTGTACAAGGAGGGGAGAGACACAGTGTACAAGGAGGGAGAGACACAGCCTGTATATTATATATATACACTATTCATTTCTCTTTTTAACAGGAAAAACAAAACCAACTCATAACATTCCCAGCGCTGTTCAGATGGACACCCGGAAAAGTGCCGCAAATCTTGGAGCTCAAGAACAAAGGAATGAATCAGAAAATCAGGACAGTACAACCCGTGCAGGTCTGAAAGCATGCAAATGTCCCATAATAAGGAGCAGTCCGGTGTGTGAAGTAGATGAGGCTACAAGTACAAGTTCTGGACAGGACCGCAAGCTTCAGGTTACAACAGCCAGCAATGGGTGTGAATTAAAGAGATGCTTGCCTTTTAAAGAGACACCAACACCAAAAAGAACTAAGAAGGAACGGAACGTAAAGGAATCAGATACGCAACATTCCACAACAAATGTATCAAAAACGCAACATTCCACAACAAATGTATCAAAAACGCAACATTCTACAACAAATGTATCAAAAACGCAACATTCCACAAAGGTATCAGCACCCTCAGTAATCAGCGAGAGGAAGGTCAACAAGAATGTATCAAGCAAAGCGCAAGGTGAGGCACCATATAAGGATCTAGGCGGCAATAATGGGGCGGCACAGGATCCGCCACCTCGTGACAACACTGAGAAAATGATCGATGATACCGGAATATTACATCTCATCTCTCATAGACGGTGCGACTTCCCCAAATTCAACAGTCTGATGCATATTGACTATTTCAGATTTATGAACTTAGACAGGACGCAGTCATTTCTGGAGGCCGTGAACGCTGTGCATTGTGCTGTCCAGACTCTGCTGGATGGGATTAAGGCGGATATCAAGCCTGGTGACTTTGTACAGCTGAGACTTAAAGGTGGAAACTCCTTAGATCGCGTCTTCTCATCGAAGCTTTCGGCTAAGGATTTGACGGCCGAGGTATTCTTCAATTCAGCTGCCAAAACCTTCCAAAACAATGAAGAGAGTTTACACGGCGTTACCCTAAAACTTACCGCTACCGTACTGAAAAACTGAAGAGGAGGGGGCGCGCAACGGCAGCTGAAATCCATAGCGTACAGCCAGATCATTAAACAAAAGAGACGATGGTTGTACGACTTTCGCAACTACAATTCCAATCTGTGCTTGGCTGCCAGTGTATCGGCCCTGTTAGCCGATTCTGACCTCGGCGATGCCATTGTAATGGCTCGTGCCACCCAACTACACAAGGACTTGTCCCTCCCAGACGACCAGCTTGTAAGTTTCAACGACATTGCCAAGTTTGAGAAACATCTGGGCGTCAACATCAAAGTTCTCTACCACAACCAGGACAAATGGCAATACTTTCATACCGAATCGAGCCCGACGGGCAAAAACGTCTACGTTTTACACCACGACGATCACTATTATGGCATCAAGAATGTGAAAGCTTTTCTGGGGGAGTCGTATTTTTGCCAGCATTGCAGTTCGGTGTTTAACCACAAGAGCAAACACTCTTGCAAGTACTTTTGTAAAGCTTGCCGAAAAGACGACTGCATGGAAAGTGCCGACGACCAACCGAGATGCCCCAAGTGTCGCGTATTCTGCCGTTCCAGCCAATGTTTCGAGGAGCATCGACGATTGGCCGGTGACAATGACATGTTCTGTAGAACAAAGACTTTTTGTGATTCTTGTGCACGATACATGGTCGACCACGAGTGTAGGGGCCCGGTATGTAAGGTGTGCGGACTAAGTCTTGATAGGTACGCCACTCATCAATGTTATATGCCGCCCTACACTGCCCCAGAAAAGACGGATAAATATATTTTCTACGACTATCGATGCCAACTGGAGAAAGACGTCCATGTACCAAACATCATCTGCTGCTCCACCCTGGATGGGGACACTACTTGGGAATTCGAGGGCACTGCCTGCCTACAGGAATTTGTCCAGTTGTTTACCAATGGTAAATTTAACGGGTTCACCTTCATTGCCCATGATGGTGACAGATATGATGCCCACTTTGTTGTTCAGGCGTTGATTAAAGAAAAACTACAAGTAAAACTGGTCACACGAGGCCCCAGACTATTGTGCGCGAGTCTACCGGACTTAAACATGAGGTTCGTCGACTTTCTAAATTTCCTACCTGTGAGTTTCGATAATCTTCCGACATCTATGGGTTTCCCAAGGTCAACCGGATACTTTCCTCACTCTTTTAACACCGAAGCCAACCAGACCTATGTCGGCCCTTTGCCGCCAATGGAAACGTATGACGTTGACTTTGTGACTCGAGAAGTATTCGCGGCGTGGTACGAGAAACACAAGAATGCTACATTTAACCTGAAGTCAGAGCTTAGTTCACACTGTGGTCAAGCGGTGGAGGTTTTGAGGAAGGCTTGTGAGCGATACCGAAATCTAGTGATGGAGATGACAACAAGCCGTAACCAGAGGGAGGAAAATGTCAAATGCGTTGACCCCTTTCAGCTGGTTTCATTGCCGTCTGTCTGCATGGCAATGTATAGGTCCAACTTCCTTCCCAAAGAAACCATCGGCGTTCTACCCACTGATAATTACCATAAGGCTCAAAAACGCACGTCGACACCGGCCATCCAGTGGCTCCTGTATGTCGCGCATGCGGAAGGCCTCACCATACGGCACGCTTTAAGCGGTGGTGAAAAGCAAGTGGGCAAATATTCCTTGGATGGGTACGCTCGTGTTAACGGCAAGGATATAGCCTTCGATTACCTCCCTTGTACCAACAACGGCTGTCAGCTTTGCCTCCAAAGAATCGATTACCATGATGCCCCCAAATCCAATTATAGTCAGCTATATCAGACCTTCTTGGTTAAAAAGCAATATCTTCTACAACGTGGATTCTTCGCCCGTGCGATATGTGAGAACGTATGGAATAAAATGCTGGAGGGCGAAAGGGAACTTCAGAATTTCCTTCGTAAGGAGCAATTACCGACCCCGTTAGACCCCCGGGATGCCCTCTATGGCGGTAGACTCTACACAGATAAGCGGTATCACAAAGCGACGCAAGGAGAGACGATACATCACTACAACACATCAAGTCTTTACCCATTTGTCACCAAGACCAAGACGTACCCTGTCGGCCACCCCCAAATCGTTTTTGAACAATTTGGCCCTATCAGCCAGTACTTTGGAATAGCTAAAGTCAAGATCTATCCACCACGACGTTTACTGTTTCCAGTCCTGCCTATTAAGATCAATAAAAAATTAGCCTTCGCCTTATGCTACGCCTGTGCCGCCAACCCTCCGACGCTGCCGTGTTCCCACAACGATGAAGAGCGCTCCCTGACGGGTACGTGGTGCACCGTAGAGCTGCAGGTGGCGGTAGAGAAAGGTTATCGGATAGGAAAGATCTATGAGATTTGGAATTTTACCAAAACCACAAATGAACTCTTTGCACCTTACGTTAAATCACACCGTCGGGATCGCCGGGAGGCTTTGGGCTACCCAAGTTGGTGCACCGACGATGCCAAGAAGAGGCAATACATTGACGCCTCACTTGAGGAGGAAGGAATACGATTACGGGCTGATAATATAGAGGCAGATGAAGCAAAAAGGCAAATGTCAGACTTGTTGGTGAACTCCCCGTGGGGCACGTTTGGACAGAGATCTGATTTGCCAAAAACGAGCATTTTGACTGACCCCGATGAGCTTTTTCGCTACGTTTTCCAACCGTCCTTCGAGGTTTCCGAGATTATTTTCATAGATCAGGAGACGGCGGCCATCAACTGGAAATTCACCAAAGGACGCAACAAGCCCGGCATGAATGCCAATGTGTTTATTGCCGGTTTTACCATGGCTTATGCCAGACTGGAGCTGTACAGACATCTGGACAGACTACAGGACAGATGTCTCTACCATGACGAGGACTCGGTCATTTTTGTAAGCAAAGATGGAGAGTGGAAACCAACTTTAGGGGATCGCCTTGGGGAATTCAGTAGCAGGGTGCCGGACGACGCGAATATCACAGAGTTTGTGACGATCGGACCTGATACCTATGGCTACAGACTGAGCACGGGTAATGCCATCCTAAAAATTAATGGGGTGACCCTGGATTTAGAGATCACACAGGAGTTTAATTTCGATATCGTCGAAGACCTTGATGATCCAGACACATAAAAGTAACGATGTTGAGAAGACAATTCCATAACGGTGTTTCTTCGGGCACGAGAGACTCGCGCAAGTTTCCCCTGTGTGATAGCAGGAGTCATTTCATTATACCTCTTCTCTTTCCTAGGTATTTGTGCCAGGCAGAGAGGACTCCAGTGTTTATGGATCTTCTTTGTTGAAATCGACACGTAAGGAAAAGTTGGAATTTGAGAATAACACTAAGCAGTGCGCAAAGGGTGCTGATGTTCACCCAAGAGGACAAATATATGTAAATGCCAAAGGATAAGTTGACAAATGATGATGTTACAATTGTCCAAGAAAATGCCTATATAAGTTTAAGGCAATGACGTAATAAACTCACAGAATATTGGGACAAAGAGCTGCTGCTTCTTGTCTTGTCTCTGTTACGTACGTACGAGATCTCAATGATTTTAATTAGGAGCACACACACAAAGGTCTTATACGTCCCATGGTAAATGGTGTCAACATCTGCATCTCCCGGCTGCCGGCTCTCTGGACAGGAGCATGTCCGCCCCATAGAAATATATGCAGCTGACGCTCCTGTCTGGAGAGCTGGGGACTCATGTGAGACTCTTGCAAGTCATCCACATGTCTCTGACGTGTCACCTGCATGTCTTCCGCATGTCACCCGCGTCTCTCATGCATGTATTCCACATGTCACCCGCATGTCTCCCGTGTCTCTCATGCATGTCTTCCGCATATCACCCACATGTCACCTGCGTCTCTCTCGCATGTCACACGCATGTCTTCCGCATGTCACCCGCGTCTCTCATGCATGTATTCCACATGTCACCCGCACGTCTCCCGTGTCTCTCATGCATGTCTTCCACATATCACCCGCATGTCACCTGCGTCTCTCTCGCATGTCACACGCATGTCTTTCGCATATCACCCGTGTCTCTCGCATGTCACACGCATGTCTTACGCGCCTCTCCCGCATGTCACCTGCATGTCTCTCACCAATGGGACCGTAACCTTAGTCATAACCGATTTCGTGAAAGAAAGAGTGACAACCAATATGGCCGACAAAGGATTTCAACTTTACTGATGGAAAATCTAAGCAGGATCAGTAGTATGGGAGTTATATATTGGTTGATACGTCACGTTCCCATACACAGACATGGCTACACGTAAAGGTGTATGTGTGTAGGAAAACATTGTTATTTCCCCATTTTTTATGTCTAGCATAGACCTTTGTGGATGATAAAATGGTAATATAACTTTTCAATGGCTTTCAATGACCAATTGATGTCTGGTGGAATACGGCAGCGCGGGTTTTAACCCTTCATCCTCCCTACTTTAATTTTCTGAGATAATGAACTTTGGGTTTTCATTAATCATCAACATTAACATAAATAAACACATGAAATAGATCCCTCTGTGTGTAATGACTCTATATAATATATGTGTGTCACATTATGTACAGAATTACTGAAATAAAGTCACTTTTTGATGATCTTCTAATTCGTTGAGATGCTCCTGTAAAGCAGGGAGCAGCCAGGTAATGCAGCTGCAGCTCTCTCTCACCCAACACCACAGTCAACCCGCACTCACCCTGCCCCCCACTCTACACCCGCCCATGTTCTGCACTCACCCTGTGCTCTGCACTCCTCCCCGCCGTTCTGTGCTTCCCCCCCCCGCTATGCACTCCCCCAGCACACTGCACTCCTCCCCACCACTCTGTGCTTTCCCCCACTCTACACTACTCCCCAGTGCTCTGTACTCCCCCGTGCTCTGGCTGCGGCTGGGGGGGAGCACAGAGAGGGCAGAGAGGCAAAGATAGTTCCTCCCGTGCTCTGACCACTCTCCCCCCCCACCCTCTGCCCACTGTTTCTCCCACACTCTGCCCACTCTCTCCCCATGCTCTGACCTCTTCCCACACGCCCTTTAGGGTGTGTGCCCACATGCCGGGTTTGTGCCGGTGGGCGGCTGGGCGGACCCGCCAGGAAGCTCTGCAGGCGTCCACCGGCTTCCTGGTGGGTATGTGCGGCGGGTGACGGGCGGGTGCTGCGGGCGGGTGCACAGCGGGTTAGCGGCGGCGGTTCTGCAGCGGCTGGAAGCAGCACATGATTCTGCTTGCAGCCGCTGCAGAACCGGACGGTTTATAGGACATGCACATTCGTTGCTAACCCGCTGGGAACCCAGCGGGTTAGCAACAGATGAGCATGTGTAAACCGCCGCTGTGTGCACAGCGGGTGTCGGTTTCCATAGGTTTTAATGTTAATCCAAACGCCGGTTTGGATTAACATAAATTAACATAAAACTTATGTAAACCGACCGGCGGTTTACACAGCTAAACCGACCCTAACCCGGCATGTGGGCACACACCCTTACTCCTCTCCCCCCGTGCTCTTCACTCCCCCCGCGCTCTGCCCACTTTCACACCCCACGCTCTGCCTGCGCTTACACCCATGCTTGTGTGGTGCCAGTCTGGCTGCACCCCAAAAAGAAGGTTTACTATCTCCGTAGTCACAATTTATTTCTGGCGTCACAAACAGGATCCTGTGCCCGGTAAAACCGAGTAATGTGCTCTTTAAATTGGAATTTTATGGACTGAACTTTATTTCACTGGTAGGCCTGGAGATGTGACTGAAATGTGCTGGCCCAGGAACATGCCTCGGCCCTTAATTGAAGAAGGGCCATGCAAGAGGCGCCAAATTGTCTTCCCGCCCCCCTTGCCATCAAACAACCAAGGGTACGGGTTAAGAACACGACCGCACCTGCTCGGGACTATGAAAAGTGAACAGGGTGTGGCCAGAAGTGAGAACAAGAGACATTGGCGACTACCAGACCTGATACCCGAGCACGGCCCGGTTAAGATGGCAGCCCAAAGACTGAGAGACCTGGTCCGCGAAGTCTAGGAAGACCTGAGGGCAGATACCGGAGCCCCAGGGATTCCGACACTTGGAGATGAGGGTGACGATGCGGCCCTCTGGAGTGTAGCCGTCGACGATTTGTGGGCCCAGGTGATGGAGGTCGTGGAATGGACGATCCGAAGGTGGAGCGCCAACGTGCGGCTGGAGTCGGCGTGCGAGACAACAACAGGGGCATGAGCTAGACCCGGAACGGGGGTGTCGGTGGAACCAGAGACCGAGCACCCGGTGGCAGGTGAGGACTACGCCCCCACAGAGCCGGACTCAGTCATCGCTGCAAAGACAAAACCATCCAAGACCAGCAACCCACTACCCAGCCAGGAGAACCGCAAGTCCGATACCAACGACGACAGGGCTGACGCGGAGCCTGCTGAACCGGAAGATCTGATTCAGTTGTCCGAAGAGCCCGACCTGTTCATACAGAGATTTGAGGAAGAAAGCTCTAACAACCAGGCGAGTTCCGGGGAGAAGGACCAAGAGGAAGAACTAGTCGGTGGCGCAGAGGCATCCGGGCCCCACGAGTTATGGTGGGCCGATCGCCTGGAGCAACCAACATCCCGGGTTGGAATGGAGATGAGGTGCTTTGGAAGCCAATCTCCTGCCCCAGCCCCGCACTCCTGGCAACCCGACGGGAGGCCCAGGATGACGAGGCAGAGCGGCACAGGTGGCGGGAAGCATGGTGGGCTAACGAAATGGAGACCCGCCAGGCCCGCGCCTTTGCCCATACCCAACCACCCTTACCCATGGACCAAAGAAAGAAAGGGACAATCACAGCCTTCAACCTGAGTACCAGGTACGGCTTTGCCCGGGAAGCAGGCCTCTATGCAGAGGTCTTCGTGGGGAGGAGAGATGTCGAGCCCCACCTCCCGCAAGGCCACCCGGATCGGGATTTGTATCGGGGTGACCTGATCTCTTCCGAACGCTATGCAGGACCCCCAGGCTGGTACGCGATCCGGATCAGTAAGTGTTGGACAATTAAGATGATTCCAGTTTCGTGCTAAAATGTAAATAGTTAATTGTGTGATTCCCCTGATAAACCCTTAAAAAGCCTCACATGGACTTGAATGTGAACTTTTGGTGCTGGAGCCTGATTCAACTCAAAATCAGAGACTCAATACCCACCCCTGTTGGGCTGATGTAGACTAGAATAACTGTGTTTGATTGGAAACGTTTTAAGCATGGTTGCTCCCGCAAGGGAAGAAAAGAAGAAAATCGTATTGTTGTTGTTTTTGTTATGTTCATGTTTAAGCAAATCCAGTAAATGAAAAAAACTTAAATTAAGCTTATACCCGGTCTAGTTGTACACTTAAACACTCGCGGACGAGTGTATTAAACCAAGAGGGAATGTGGCGCCACTCTGGCGGGACGCCACAGGGAGGTACTGCACCCCATAAAGAAGGTGTAGTATCTCCGTAGTCACAGGTGGAAGGGGGGAAACTACAGAGTCTGTCCACAGAACCCACCCACAGACACCCTAGCACAGGGGACTGTATTTCAGTAGGTCCCAGGGGGTGGAGCTTAGGAGAGCGGGAGACGTGAGTGACAGGTAGTTAGACAGTGACAGAGAGAATGGACGGACGCAGGTGACCCTGCTGTCCTGAGGAG
Source organism: Allobates femoralis (assembly GCA_033576535.1). Classification (NCBI taxonomy): domain Eukaryota; kingdom Metazoa; phylum Chordata; class Amphibia; order Anura; family Aromobatidae; genus Allobates; species Allobates femoralis. The sequence goes on from JARQOC010000008.1 coordinate 7,243,472, forward strand.
AGGGCACCTCTAGGGCACAGGTGACCCAGACGAGAAAGGGACACTCCAGGTCTGGTCGGAGCCATCTGGAGTGCCCAGGTCACACCGGTAAACTGGAACCGAGGCGGTTTTGATCAGGTTTATCCCAAACCGCAGACCAGCACGTTGTGGGCCTTCATTGGGGAGCCACGACACCAACCAAGAAGCCTAACCTCTGTCCTGTAGTTAGGTCCAAGACGCCAATAGGTAACAGTGACATAAGGCAACAGACCTGGGGACTAGTAACCAGACTTCAGCGTATTCACGTATAATCCCCCAATCATCACCCCCATCAGCCATTGAGTGCCCAGGGCACGGAACCAGGACCCAACCAGCCGTGATCCCTACCGAAGCCACCGTCCCTGTATTCGAGTAAACCCTGCCCTGCCGGCCCAACTCACTTACTCCTCCCGTCCTCTCATCCCCCCACTTGCTCTGCCCGTCCTCAAATCCCCAACTCACTCTGCCCACTCTCACACCCCACTGTCACCGCTCATCCTGCAGCAAATGAAGAACTGCACCAGTTCCTCATGGCGTCAATATTTTCCTCATGCTGCTGCCGCATGAGAGCGAGCATGGGCGGGCAGAGAGCAACCATGGGGTAGGGGGGTGGAAACAGCCTTAGTGGGGGCAGAGAGGCAGCACAGGGAGGCAGAGAGTGACCACAGTGGGGTAGTGAGGTAGCACAGGGGGGCAGCGAGGCAGCACAGGGGGACAGAGAGTGACCACAGGGGAGTAGCGAGGTAGCACAGGGGGGCAGAGAGTTACCACTGGGGAGTAGCAAGGTAGCAAGGTAGCACGGGGGGGCAGAGAATGACCATATGGGGGGGGGGAAGTGACCACAAAGAGGGGCAGAGAGGCAGCACGGGGGGGGGGCTGAGAGTGACCTCAGTGGGGGCAGAGAAGCAGCACAGGGGTGGGCAGAGTGTGACGAAAAGGGGGGCAGAGAGCGAGGGGGAAAATAGAAGACGGAGAAACAGCACAGGAAGAAGATGCCAGCTGCCCCCAGCGCTACACAGCCCGCCCTGGCAGTGAACATGCACAAAAAAACAAGATGCTACGACTGACAGTGAACATGCACCAATGAGCATGATGCACCAATGAGCAAGAGGCTATGACTGGCAATGAACATGCACCAATGAGCAAGATGCTTTGACTGGCAGTGAACATGCACCAATGAGCAAGATGCTATGACTGGCAGTGAACATGTACCAATGAGCAAGATGCTACAACTGGTAGTGAACATGCACCAATGAGCAAGAGGCTATGACTTGCAGTGAACATGCATCAATGAGCAAGAGGCTACGACTGGCAGTGAACATGCACCAATGAGTAAATGCTATGACTGGCAGTAAACATGTACCAGTGAGCAAGATGCTACAACTGGCAGTGAACATGCACTAATGAGCAAGATGCTATGACTGGCAGAGACCTGGGGCTTACTGCTCAGCTAAGTAACTGGACAATCACAGAGAAGAGGGAACACCTGAAAAAACCCAGCACCTCCCAGTTTCAGATTGAAAGGCTGAGCCGTCAATTAACACACCAACAGCTCAGCACACCCCAACACCAGATTGGACGACTGAGCTGTCACTCATCAAACTGACAGCTCAGCCCCACCCTGATCCCATCGTGCAGAAAACATTCACTCGTTGCGTCCAAGACACCCTGAGCTCCACTACTGTTTATATAGAATAGAGATGGAGGGGCCCAATTCTACACAGGGGCCACCAGGAGGGGAAGGGGGGATTCACCTGTTCCCATGTAGGCCACTCTGAGCCGACATAAAATAATGAATCAGAGTCATACAGAGATAAATACAGCCGCTTCAAACTATTATTGTATATTTTGTATGAGTCAAAATCATGGAACATACAAGTGTCAGGTGAGATGATTTTTAAGCAAATTGGTTCTCGGCAGCACATGATCCACTGTAAACAGGACCAGTGCTGCCGAGAACATGATGTTCTCTGTGCATGAAGTGCGATCGCCCTTCTAAACAGACCATTAAACGGCCTCTGATTGGATTGCATGTAAACAATCAGCAATTGTTCAATGGATGTGGCCGACAAATCTTACTGCAGCATTAGTCCACCAATGAAATGTTTGGACTTTCTGAATCCCCTTACTGCCATTTTCAGCAATCCACTTACAGACATCAGATTTCATCATTACAAGTGACAACCACATCAGGTTTCCAAAGACAGCAAGTGGTAACAATATACCAAGTTTTGTGAGTTTCTTTTAGTGCAGCAAGGGTTAAGGAATCTTTCCTTGCAGGTAGTTTCTGGATCAGGTGATGTCTGTTTGTGACCACTCCCTTCCCCTTTAAATGGTCACATGTTCCATCACCTGATGCCGGTTATAGGTTTCATTCTGAACTGAGCACCATGGAGGGAGGACGTCTGTAGTAGTTGTTGGAGTCCTGTTGTCTGCACCTCGGGTGTCTGGCTGCAGCTTTGAAGTTGCAGATATCCTTTCGCTTATGTTCACCTATCTGTCCTCTTCCCCTGTGTCATTTTACAGTAGTGATGACGTCTAATGCTCTCACCTGCATTGGCACTATCCAGTGAGAGTGGAGGGACAGTTCAGGGACTAGGCACGTGACAGCGACGTCGGGGAAGGACCCACTTAGGGACGTTAGGGAGCTCAGAGACTAGGCACGTGATGGAGGGAAGGGCCCACTTAGGGACGTTAGGGAGCTCAGAGATTAGGCACATCATCTAGGGAAGCACCCACTTAGGGGCGTTAGGGAGCTCAGAGACTAGGCACGTGATGGAGAGAAGGCCCCACTTAGGGGCGTTAAAGAGCTCAGAGACTAGGCACGTGATGAAAGGAAGGACCCACTTAGGGGCGTTAAAGAGCTCAGAGGCTAGGCACGTGATGAAGGGAAGGACCCATTTAGGGGCGTTAAAGAGCTCAGAGACTAGGCACGTGATGAAGGGAAGGACCACTTAGGGGCGTTAAAGAGCTCAGAGGCTAGGCACGTGATGAAGGGAAGGACCCACTTAGGGGCGTTAGGGAGCTCAGAGACTAGACATGTGATGGAGGGAAGGACCCACTTAGGGGGATAGGCAGCTCAAGGACTAGGCATGTGTTGGAGGAAGTGACCCACTTGGGGACGTTAGGGAGCTCAGTGCGCAAACACAGATTAGTGTCAGACAGTAACCCGTCTCCCTTATACCTACCGTTAGGGTATTCCTACCCTTTTCCATCCTCCACTGCAACCTCTGTATTGTGCTGTGCGTTGGACATATTCTTTTCCATGTGTGACAGTAGGAAAGGCATGGAAACTTTTTTATATGAAATAGGAGAATATCGCAACAATGGTGAAAGCAGGAACAAAAAAGGGATGAAAATCAGATAACGGCTGATCAAAATCAATGGGTTTTTCTGATGTTTTACAACGCGTCAATGAGTCTGGGGAACATGGTTAAATTCTTCATTAATAGTAAAAGTAATATTCTTTGTCTGTGATTCCTGCAGATTGGATTCTGCTTTTATTACTCAGGTGAAATAACGACATCACAGACTGCGACATCCATAGACTGCGGCATCCATAGACTGCGGCATCCATAGACCTCCCACCTGTGAATTTCACTGATCCGCCTGCAGCAATGGGGCTTCATCATTAAAAGTGACAATCTGCCATCCCATCATGTCACGCTGGGCATAGAGAGACACAGCGCAGGACGACGAGGGGGGAAGAGGAGACCCTGACGCTAAGGGCAATGGGGAGATGGTGACCCTAGATACACTAGCGCTGGCACCTGGCTCCCCTAACAACCCTATACAGTCTCTGCAACTGTCGCCGAGCAGGATATCTCATCCCTGTCTGTCCCTCAACTAAGTAAGCTTACATAGGGATCAGACAGGGAGAACACTGGTCAACCCAACTAACAACTAAAGGAAAACACCAAGTAGACAAACAAAGGAGAGAAAGACAGCGAACTACACTGGACGTCCATGGTACACTGCAGAGCCAGGAAGCTACACCAACTCCAAACACGCTATCACCAGCAATACATCATGGGAGCCAAGGGGTATAAATAGAGACAGCTGAAGGTGTAGGCAGCTGGGTCCTAGTGACCTCCAGCTATGACCAAGCAGAGAAATACCTCTTAAAGAGACAGAACAACAATTCAGGATTTTGTCTGTTTGGGCAGACGCTGCGACCTTCTGCGAGTGGCTCCAACAGCCTCGTCCTGGTACACCCATGACACATCCTGGACTAATGCAGAACTGTTAAAATATAACCTGACCCATGGAGCTTTTCTCCTCCTTATTTGATTTACAGAAGCACCACTGACTCCTGACCGTCATACGATCACAGTTTACTACAAAGTATCATGGGCAATTAAATAGGAATACAAGCACAAGAGACCTAAGCTCCCTTCAGCCGCTACGTCTGCTCCCTTCAGCCGCTACGTCGCAACTCGGACCAAGGCATCCTTCATAGCTGTCAGCTTAACAACTGTTTCCAGCAACCTCCCCATAGACTTGCATGCTCACCTTGGCCGAGCGTGCATGTATGCTCAGCATATGGCGTATCTTTCATCTATGATCGGGCATGTTGATCTTCATCAGACTGATCCTTCTTCGCTTCGACAGTCGCACAAGGTCGAGCTCACATTTATAGAACGGATCCGATGGAAAAAAGTTGTGCAGGATCCGGGTTTTTTTTCTATGGAGAATGGATCCTTTGACCGATTACCATTTATCTTCCATTTGTAAAGGATCCTGTAAGCAAAAAACGGATCTGTTACAAATGAAAGGAAAAACGGATGGATGAAAGGTGATCAGTTAATAGATCCGTTCTCCATAGACTCCAATGTTAAAAACGGATCCTGCAGAATCAATTATTTTCCTACGGACATGTCCAGTGGATCTCTGCAGGATCCGATCTACCGGATGATTACTAGACGTCTGAGCTCAGCCTAAGGTCGGCGTACCACTCACATCACCGCTCTCCAGACAGAGGAATACATGCAGCTTACACGCTCCTGTCTGCAGAGCCGGCAGCCGCTCCAGGCCTTACACGCTCCCAATTCCTCCCACTTTGCTGTTTTATTTATAGGAATTTTACAGCATTTATGGCAAATTACAGGAGGATATTTATCCAGTAGATGTGAGCCTGATCGCACCGGGAGGGCGGTGACATCACATGGGGGTAGGTTCTGTGGCACTGGGGACGGCAGCTGTCTCTCCCCCACGTGTGCTGTCTCTTTTCCCCTTGTGCTCTCTCCTTTGATCTGTTCTCCCCACCTTGCGCTGTCTTCTCCTCTGATCTGCTCTCTCCTTTGCCTATGTGCTCTCTCTCTGCCCCCCTGTGCGCTCTTTCTGTTCCCCTTGGTGTGCAGTCTCTGTCCCCTGTGCGCTCACCAGTGCAACCTGTGCGCTCTGTATGTCTCCCTTATTATGGAGTCTCTGCCCACCTGTGCACTCTCTGCGCTCCCTGTGCGCTCTGTCTGCCTCCCCCATGTGCACTCTCTCTCTACTCCCTCTGTGCGCTCTCACTCTGCCCCTCCTGTGCAGAGACCAGGAGAGGGGAGCATACGGAGACGAGGAGAAGGGAGGGGAGCGTGCAGAGACCAGGAGAGGGGAGGGGAGCGTGCAGAGACCAGGAGAGGGGAGGGGAGCGTGCAGAGACCAGGAGAGGGGAGAATAGTGTGCAGAGACCAGAAGGGAGGGGAGCGTGCAGAGACCAGGAGAGGGGAGAATAGCGTGCAGAGACCAGGAGAAGGGAGGGGAGCGTGCAGAGACCAGGAGAAGGGAGGGGAGCGTGCAGAGACCAGGAGAAAGGAGGGAGCGTGCAGAGACCAGAGGGAGGGAGACGTGCAGAGACCAGGAGAGGGGAGAATAGTGTGCAGAGACCAGAAGGGAGGGGAGCGTGCAGAGACCAGGAGAGGGGAGAATAGTGTGCAGAGACCAGGAGAAGGGAGGGGAGCATGCAGAGACCAGAAGAAGGGAGGGGAGCGTGCAGAGACCAGGAGGAGGAGGAGAGCGTGCAGAGACCAGAAGGGAGGGGAGCGTGCAGAGACCAGGAGAGGGGAGAATAGTGTGCAGAGACCAGAAGGGAGGGGAGCGTGCAGAGACCAGGAGAGGGGAGAATAGTGTGCAGAGACCAGAACAGAGGGGAGCGTGCAGAGACCAGGAGAGGGGAGAATAGCGTACAGAGACCAGGAGAAGGGAGGGGAGCGTGCAGAGACCAGGAGAGGGGAGAATAGCGTACAGAGACCAGGAGAAGGGAGGGGAGCGTGCAGAGACCAGGAGAGGGGAGAATAGCGTGCAGAGACCAGGAGAGGGAAGAATAGCGTGCAGAGACCAGGAGAGGGGAGAATAGCGTGCAGAGACCAGGAGAAGGGAGGGGAGCGTGCAGAGACCAGGAGAAGGGAGGGGAGCATGCAGAGACCAGAAGGGAGGGGAGCGTGCAGAGACCAGGAGAAGGGAGGGGAGCGTGCAGAGACCAGGAGAAGGGAGGGGAGTGTGCAGAGACCAGGAGAAGGGAGGGGAGCGTGCAGAGACCAGGAGAGGGGAGGGGAGCGTGCAGAGACCAGGAGAAGGGAGGAGAGCGTGCAGAGACCAGGAGAGGGAAGAATAGCGTGCAGAGACCAGGAGAGGGAAGAATAGCGTGCAGAGATCAGGAGAGGGAAGAATAGCGTGCAGAGACCAGGAGAGGGGAGAATAGCGTGCAGAGACCAGGAGAAGGGAGGGGAGCGTGCAGAGACCAGGAGAAGGGAGGGGAGCGTGCAGAGACCAGGAGAGGGAGGAATAGCGTGCAGAGACCAGGAGAGGGGAGAATAGCGTACAGAGACCAGGAGAAGGGAGGGGAGCGTGCAGAGACCAGGAGAGGGGAGAATAGCGTGCAGAGACCAGGAGAAGGGAGGGGAGCGTGCAGAGACCAGAAGGGAGGGGAGCGTGCAGAGACCAGGAAAGGGGAGAATAGCGTGCAGAGACCAGGAGAAAGGAGGGGAGCGTGCAGAGACCAGGAGAAGGGAGGGGAGCGTGCAGAGACCAGAAGGGAGGGGAGAGTGCAGAGACCAGGAGAGGGGAGAATAGTGTGCAGAGACCAGGAGAAGGGAGGGGAGCGTGTAGAGACCAGGAGAGGGAGGAATAGCGTGCAGAGACCAGGAGAGGGGAGAATAGCGTACAGAGACCAGGAGAAGGGAGGGGAGCGTGCAGAGACCAGGAGAGGGGAAAATAGCGTGCAGAGACCAGGAGAAGGGAGGGGAGCGTGCAGAGACCAGAAGGGAGGGGAGCGTGCAGAGACCAGAAGGGAGGGGAGCGTGCAGAGACCAGGAGAAGGGAGGGGAGAGTGCAGAGACCAGGAGAAGGGAGGGGAGCGTGCAGAGACCAGGAGAAGGGAGGGGAGCGTGCAGAGACCAGAAGGGAGGGGAGCGTGCAGAGACCAGGAGAAGGGAGGGGAGCGTGCAGAGACCAGGAGAAGAGAAGGGAGCGTGCAGAGACCAGGAGAAGGGAGGGGAGCGTGCAGAGACCAGGAGAGGGAGGAATAGCGTGCAGAGACCAGGAGCGGGGAGAATAGCGTACAGAGACCAGGAGAAGGGAGGGGAGCGTGCAGAGACCAGGAGAGGGGAGAATAGCGTGCAGAGACCAGGAGAAGGGAGGGGAGCGTGCTGAGACCAGAAGGGAGGGGAGCGTGCAGAGACCAGGAGAGGGGAGAATAGCGTGCAGAGACCAGGAGAAAGGAGGGGAGCGTGCAGAGACCAGGAGAAGGGAGGGGAGCGTGCAGAGACCAGAAGGGAGGGGAGAGTGCAGAGACCAGGAGAGGGGAGAATAGTGTGCAGAGACCAGGAGAAGGGAGGGGAGCGTGTAGAGACCAGGAGAGGGAGGAATAGCGTGCAGAGACCAGGAGAGGGGAGAATAGCGTACAGAGACCAGGAGAAGGGAGGGGAGCGTGCAGAGACCAGGAGAGGGGAAAATAGCGTGCAGAGACCAGGAGAAGGGAGGGGAGCGTGCAGAGACCAGAAGGGAGGGGAGCGTGCAGAGACCAGAAGGGAGGGGAGCGTGCAGAGACCAGGAGAAGGGAGGGGAGAGTGCAGAGACCAGGAGAAGGGAGGGGAGCGTGCAGAGACCAGGAGAAGGGAGGGGAGCGTGCAGAGACCAGAAGGGAGGGGAGCGTGCAGAGACCAGGAGAAGGGAGGGGAGCGTGCAGAGACCAGGAGAAGAGAAGGGAGCGTGCAGAGACCAGGAGAAGGGAGGGGAGCGTGCAGAGACCAGGAGAGGGAGGAATAGCGTGCAGAGACCAGGAGCGGGGAGAATAGCGTACAGAGACCAGGAGAAGGGAGGGGAGCGTGCAGAGACCAGGAGAGGGGAGAATAGCGTGCAGAGACCAGGAGAAGGGAGGGGAGCGTGCAGAGACCAGAAGGGAGGGGAGCGTGCAGAGACCAGGAGAGGGGAGAATAGCGTGCAGAGACCAGGAGAGAGGAGGGGAGCGTGCAGAGACCATGAGAAGGGAGGGGAGCGTGCAGAGACCAGAAGGGAGGGGAGAGTGCAGAGACCAGGAGAGGGGAGAATAGTGTGCAGAGACCAGGAGAAGGGAGGGGAGCGTGTAGAGACCAGGAGAGGGAGGAATAGCGTGCAGAGACCAGGAGAGGGGAGAATAGCGTACAGAGACCAGGAGAAGGGAGGGGAGCGTGCAGAGACCAGGAGAGGGGAGAATAGCGTGCAGAGACCAGGAGAAGGGAGGGGAGCGTGCAGAGACCAGGAGAAGGGAGGGGAGCGTGCAGAGACCAGGAGAGGGAGGAATAGCGTGCAGAGACCAGGAGCGGGGAGAATAGCGTACAGAGACCAGGAGAAGGGAGGGGAGCGTGCAGAGACCAGGAGAGGGGAGAATAGCGTGCAGAGACCAGGAGAAGGGAGGGGAGCGTGCAGAGACCAGAAGGGAGGGGAGCGTGCAGAGACCAGGAGAGGGGAGAATAGCGTGCAGAGACCAGGAGAGAGGAGGGGAGCGTGCAGAGACCAGGAGAAGGGAGGGGAGCGTGCAGAGACCAGAAGGGAGGGGAGAGTGCAGAGACCAGGAGAGGGGAGAATAGTGTGCAGAGACCAGGAGAAGGGAGGGGAGCGTGTAGAGACCAGGAGAGGGAGGAATAGCGTGCAGAGACCAGGAGAGGGGAGAATAGCGTACAGAGACCAGGAGAAGGGAGGGGAGCGTGCAGAGACCAGGAGAGGAGAAAATAGCGTGCAGAGACCAGGAGAAGGTAGGGGAGCGTGCAGAGACCAGAAGGGAGGGGAGCGTGCAGAGACCAGGAGAAGGGAGGGGAGCGTGCAGAGACCAGAAGGGAGGGGAGCGTGCAGAGACCAGGAGAAGGGAGGGGAGAGTGCAGAGACCAGGAGAAGGGAGGGGAGCGTGCAGAGACCAGGAGAAGGGAGGGGAGCGTGCAGAGACCAGAAGGGAGGGGAGCGTGCAGAGACCAGGAGAAGGGAGGGGAGCGTGCAGAGACCAGGAGAAGAGAAGGGAGCGTGTAGAGACTGGGAACAGGCAAAGGGTGAGTGGAACGTGCGGAGACCAGGACAGGGGGTGGGGAGTGTGCGGATGCCAGGACCAGGAAAGGGGAACATGTAAACACTGGGACCAGGGAGCATGTGAAAACTGGGGGAGCCGCTGTCAGTATCTGCTCTCTGTGCTCCCCCACTCCTTGTCTGCTAAAGGACCTTTGGTGATATCACGGTCATGTGATTTCTGACTCCCCCCCAATGACCGTGACATCACCACAGGTCCTGGAGGGCCTCCTTCTGTTGTGTATGTGGCGGGTGGGTGACATGTTTGTGGGGTGGCGGGCTGTGTGGTTTGGGGACCAGGCGGGGGGCTGTGGGCATGAGTGGTGCAATCCTGGCATCAGGGGCACCGCTATCAGGCGCCATATTTGAACTTCCGTCACTTGGGTGTTCAGTAATGGCGCTTGCAATTAGTTCTGGCCAATGGCGTGATAGGAGGACACGATTATGGTGGAAGTGGATGACGGACTCCACAGGGTGAATATTATAATAAGATGGAACGTTGCCTCCTCCCAATCAGAAGGAATAACATGAAGAGAGTGGTGTGTATCTCTGGCTATAGGGGATCACGATATTCAGGTTCGGATAGTTCTAACCAAATACTCTGAACGTTTTTAGTATTCGGATCACGATGGTCTGTCTTACTTTGGAGACTTGTGACAGGTTTGGCTCCTCTGTCTCATTCCTGTATTGAGACTTCATATTAAATGTGTTTCTTTACTTAGGCAGTAATGAAGTTAATGTCAGTCTCTGTTGCTGCAATAGTCCTTAGTTCTCTTCCCAGGTGTGGCTACCTTGTGATCACTCCCATCTCCTTTATATGGTCACATGATCCAGCATTCCTTGCTGGTGATTAAACTTCATTCCTGGCCTAGCTATCTGAGGTGAAGGAGTTTCCCCAGACACCATTGCCAAGCCGTCTGCTGCCTTTGAGTGTGGCAACAGGTGTGAAGTTGTCTTGTCATTTCCCTGTCTGTCTTCCCTCTCCCTCTTGTTGTATTATTGCAGTGGTTGGGACTAGTGCTCCCACCAACCATCTCTCTATTGAGGGTTTACATCAGGGATCAGGGCCAGCGAGGGACTAGGTATTCTGTGACGGGGTGAAAGAACCCTTATAGGGAAGGTAGGGAGGTCAGGGCACAGTTGCAGATGAGTGCCGGAGATGTCCTTTTCCCCTTTCCCTATTGAAGGCTAACATCAGGGCTCGCAAGGGACTAGGTATCCTGCTCGTCGACGGGATGAAAGAACCCATATAGGGACGGTAGGGAGATCAGGGCACAGCCACAGATGAGTGCAGGAGGTCACCTCTTCCCCGTTCCCTATGAGCAGGGTCCTCCGCTGTATTTGTTCCCCCCCTTCCCCGGTGTTTCCTCTGTGCCCCATTACTCTCTCGATCTGATCCCGAGGATCTGATTACTCGCTCATCACTAATATTTATACATAGAATCTTTCCCTTCTCCCAATCAGAAGCAATAAAACAAAGAGTGTCAGATCCTCCTCTAGGGGATCACAAAGCTTTACAGTTCCCATCCTGGAGGATTTCCCCCCACTGTTAGGGCAGTTAGGTGAGGGGGCATCGCTTTCTTACCTGGTGCCGGCACTTGATCATTGTAAGCTGCTCCATACAGGACATAAACATGTCAGTGATTACTATGGGCCAAAGGTTATAGCACCTGGCAGCTCGTCAGAGAACGATCATGTGCTGCAGATGCCGGAGGATCACAATGAGGCGAAGGATCCCCGTCCAATCCCCGGCAGTGGTTGTCAGAGGTGTGTACAGGAGGAGCCGCGGATCAGTGCCGGAGGGGGTAATCCCAGGAAAAGCGTGATTCCTGATTATTACCCGCATGCTGCCGGTCATCAGAGAGTGACGGTCACTAATAAATGCTCGGCTGTCAGCTGACAGCAAGATTCACGCTGCCTTCAATTCTGCGGCTGGTATCGTGGGCGCCTCTTGCCCTTACTTGGCCCCGTAATGTCTAGATGTCCCTAGAGACACATTCAAGCTGCTTGTGAGTGTCCTACATGCATCTCGCATGAGTCACCTGGCTCGGCTCCTGCCTTTCTGAACGAGAGCATGGAGCGATTGTGCTTTGGTGGAGCTCCACACTATGAGATGTATGTGAGTGTCTTGCATGCATCTCGCATGAGTCACCCGGCTCAGCTCCTGCCTCTCTGCACGGGAACATGGAGATGATTGTGCTTTGGTGGAGCTCCACACTATGAGATGTATGCAAGTGTCTTGCATGCATCTCTCATGAGTCACCCGACTCAGCTCCTGCCGCTCTGCACGGGAGCGTGGAGCTGATTGTGTTTCTGTGGAGTTCCACACTATGAGATGTATGCAAGTGTCTCACATGGACCTAACATAAGTCACCCGGCTCAGCTCCTGCCCCTCTGAGAGCGTGGAGCTGATTGTGCTTCTGTGGAGCTCCACATTATGAGATGTATGCGAGTATCTTGCATCCATCTTGCATGAGTCACCCGGCTCAGCTCCTGCCTCTCTGAACAAGAGTGTGGAGCTGATTGTGCTTCTGTGGAGCTCCTTACTATGAGATGTATACAAGTGTTTTGCATGCATCTCTCATGAGTCACTCGGCTCGGCTCCTGTCTCTCTGAACGAGAGCGTGGAGCTCCACACTATGAGATGTATGTGAGTGTCTTCATGCATCTCTCATGAGTCACCCGGCGCAGCTCCTGCCTCTCTGCTCAGGAAGAAATGGAGCTCCACAGAAACACAATGCATACAAGACACTCGCATACATCTCATAGTGTGTCTCTGTCCTTACATCGATTCGTTGGCAAAAAGGTGTGCAAACTTTTGAAAAAATTAATTTTTCCAGGATCCATTTTTTTTTTTAACACTGGAGTCTATGGGAGAACGGATCCGGTAACTGATCGCTATTGTCTATGGAGAACGGATCCGGTAACTGATTTGCTATTGTCTATGGAGAACGGATCCATTAACTGATCGCTATTGTCTATGTATGGAGAACGGATCCAGTAACTGATCGCTATTGTCTATGGAGAACGGATCCGGTAACTGATCGCTATTGTCTATGGAGAACGGATCCATTAACTGATCGCTATTGTCTATGGAGAACGGATCCAGTAACTGATCGCTATTGTCTATGGAGAACGGATCCGGTAACTGATCGCTATTGTCTATGAGAACGGATCCGGTAACTGATCGCTATTGTCTATGGAGAACGGATCCGGTAACTGATCGCTATTGTCTATGGAGAACGGATCCGGTAACTGATCGCTATTGTCTATGGAGAACGGATCCATTAACTGATCGCTATTGTCTATGTATGGAGAACGGATCCAGTAACTGATCGCTATTGTCTATGGAGAACGGATCCGGTAACTGATCGCTATTGTCTATGAAGAACGGATCCAGTAACTGATCGCTATTGTCTATGGAGAACGGATCCGGTAACTGATCGCTATTGTCTATGGAGAACGGATCCGGTAACTGATCGCTATTGTCTATGGAGAACGGATCCGGTAACTGATCGCTATTGTCTATGGAGAACGGATCCGGTAACTGATCGCTATTGTCTATGGAGAACGGATCCGGTAACTGATCGCTATTGTCTATGGAGAACGGATCCGGTAACTGATCGCTATTGTCTATGGAGAACGGATCCGGTAACTGATCGCTATTGTCTATGGAGAACGGATCCGGTAACTGATCGCTATTGCTATGGAGAACGGATCCGGTAACTGATCGCTATTGTCTATGGAGAACGGATCCGGTAACTGATCGCTATTGTCTATGGAGAACGGATCCGGTAACTGATCGCTATTGTCTATGGAGAACGGATCCGGTAACTGATCGCTATTGTCTATGGAGAACGGATCCGGTAACTGATCGCTATTGTCTATGTATGGAGAACGGATCCAGTAACTGATCGCTACTGTCTATGGAGAACGGATCCGGTAACTGATCGCTATTGTCTATGGAGAACGGATCCATTAACTGATCGCTTTTGTCTATGTATGGAGAACGGATCCAGTAACTGATCGCTATTGTCTATGGAGAACGGATCCGGTAATGATCGCTATTGTCTATGGAGACGGATCCGGTAACTGATCGCTATTGTCTATGGAGAACGATCGGTACATGATCGCTATTGTCTATGGAGAACGGATCCGATAACTGATCGCTATTGTCTATGGAAACGGATCCAGTAACTGATTGCTATGTGTATGTATGGAGAACGGATCCAGTAACTGATCGCTATTGTCTATGGAGAACGGATCCGTAACTGATCGCTATTGTCTATGGAGAACGGATCATAACTGATCGCTATTGTCTATGTATGAGAACGGATCAGTAACTGATCGCTATTGTCTATGGAGAACGGATCCGGTAATGATCGCTATTGTCTATGGCGAACGGATCCGTAACTGATCGCTATTGTCTATGGAGAACGGATCCGGTAACTGATCGCTATTGTCTATGGAGAACGGATCGGTAACTGATCGCTATTGTCTATGGAGAACGGATCCGGTAACTGATCGCTATTGTCTATGGAGAACGGATCCGGTAACTGATCGCTATTGTCTATGGCGAACGGATCCGGTAACTGATCGCTATTGTCTATGGCGAACGGATCCGGTAACTGATCGCTATTGTCTATGGCGAACGGATCGTAACTGATCGCTATTGTCTATGGCACGGATCCGTAACTGATCGCTATTGTCTATGGAGAACGGATCCGGTAACTGATCGCTATTTCTATGGAGAACGGATCCGGTAACTGATCGCTATTGTCTATGGAGAACGGATCCGGTAACTGATCGCTATTGTCTATGGAGAACGGATCGGTAACTGATGGCTATTGTCTATGGGGAACGGATCCAGTAACTGATCGCTATTTTGCCTTCATTTTTCTTTCATTTGTAAAGGATCTGTTTATTTCTTACAGGATCCATTACAAATACAAGATAAATAGCGATCAGTTACCGGATCTGTTCTCCATAGACTCCAGTGTTAAAAAGAAACAGATCCTGCAAAAATCTATTAAAAGCTGTGTATGCACAATGGATTGTGCTGGATCCGATCTAGGGGCAGAGACACTCTTATGTGAGCTGCAAGCGTCTCACATGCATCTCGCATCAGTCACCCGGCCCGGCTGCTGCCTCTCTGCATTGGAGAAACACAACATAGAAACGCAATCAATTCCACGCTCCCATTCAGACAGTCGGCGGCCGGGTGAGTCATGCGAGATGCATGCGAGACACTCACATTCAGCTCACATAAGTGTGTCACTGTCCTAACGGACGATTACTGGATATGTGAACTCAGCCTGATAAATAAATATATGGAATACGGCAGCGCGGTGTTTAACACTTCATCCTCCCTCCTCTATATGCACCATGCTGGGGACTGCAGCAGCCGTGATCTGCTTTTATAGTGGTTGTGACTCTCACAACCACACAAGGTGAAGCCTCTGATACCTATCGAGGTCATATTTTATCTCTCAGACCCTTCATCCTCCCTACTTTAATGTTCTGAGATAATGACCTTTGGGTTTTCATTATTCATCAACATTAACATAAATAAACACGAGACAGATCCCTCTGCAGATTCTGTATCAGCGGAGTGACTTCACCTTAGATGACCCTGCCCTGTTACTATTCGGATTCCTTCCTTTACAACAGAGATCTGCAGCTTTCTACATTCTGATTCTCGCTCTTGTGAAACTATAACCCCCAGCATTCCTTAAAGGGACAGTGCCCGTCCCATGGGTGGTAAGAGTCAGCACGATTGCAGGGATTTTTTCCCCTTTTACATACACAAATCCCCACCAGTCTGCCCCATCTGTCACCATGCACCACCACATTCACCCTGTAAGTGGCGCTGGTGATAGATGAGAGTGAAGGCTCCGTCCATCAACTAAGGTTAGAGTGGCTGGAATATGCAGTACGTCACAGTCTGAAAAAGTGGAGGTGTGTGCTGTCCAGCTGAAGTCATTAACTCCTAAGCTGCAGCCTATTGGAAAGCACCACACCCTACTAATACCTTCAGCTTATTGGAAAGCCCCACACCCTACTAATACCTTCAGCCTATTGGAAGGCACCACACCTTACTAATACCTTCATCCTATTGGAAGGCACCACACCCTACTAATACCTTCAGCTTATTGGAAAGCCCCACACCCTACTAATACCTTCAGCCTATTGGAAGGCACCACACCCTACTAATACCTTCAGCCTATTGGAAAGCACCGCACCCTACTAATACCTTCAGCCTATTGGAGAGCACCGCACCCTACTAATACCTTCCGCCTATTGGAAAGCACCGCACCCTACTAATACCTTCAGCCTATTGGAAAGCACCACACCCTACTAATACCTTCATCCTATTGGAAAGCACCGCACCCTACTAATACCTTCATCCTATTGGAAAGCACCACACCCTACTAATACCTTCATCCTATTGGAAAGCACCACACCCTACTAATACCTTCATCCTATTGGAAAGCACCACACCCTACTAATACCTTCAGCCTATTGGAAAGCCCCACACCCTACTAATACCTTCAGCCTATTGGAAAGCACCGCACCCTACTAATACCTTCAGCCTATTGGAAAGCCCCACACCCTACTAATACCTTCAGCCTATTGGAAAGCCCCACACCCTACTAATACCTTCAGCCTATTGGAAAGCACCACACCCTACTAACGCCTTCATCCTATTGGAAAGCACCGCACCCTACTAATACCTTCATCCTATTGGAAAGCACCACACCCTACTAATACCTTCATCCTATTGGAAAGCACCACACCCTACTAAGGCTGGCTTCACACTTGCAGATGCATCTGCGTTTTGCAGATGCATCTGCGTTTTGCAGATGCATCTGCAAGTATCAGCATGCAGACCGCGGCCGCGGTCTGAAAGCACTCATTCATTCCTATATGTGAAGCGTCCGCAGGCGGATGCCTGCTTACAGATCACACACTCCCGCCAGCACCATGGACGCGACATCTCGCGTCCATGGTGCGGGCGGTAGTGTGTGATCTGTAAGCAGGCATCCGCCTGCGGACGCTTCACATATAGGAATGAATGAGTGCTTTCAGACCGCGGTGCGCCCCATTATAAACATAGGCACCGCGGTCTGCATGCTGATACTTGCAGATGCATCTGCAAAACACTGCAGATGCATCTGCAAGTGTGAAGGCAGCCTAATACCTTCAGCCTATTGGAAAGCACCACACCCTACTAATACCTTCAGCCTATTGGAAAGCACCACACCCTACTAATACCTTCAGTCTATTGGAAAGCACCACACCCTACTAATACCTTCATCCTATTGGAAAGCACCACACCCTACTAATACCTTCAGCCTATTGGAAAGCACCACACCCTACTAATACCTTCAGTCTATTGGAAAGCACCACACCCTACTAATACCTTCAGCCTATGGGAAAGCACCACACCTACTACCTTCAGCCTATTGGAAAGCACCACACCCTACTAATACCTTCAGTCTATTGGAAAGCACCACACCCTACTAATACCTTCAGCCTATTGGAAAGCACCACACCCTACTAATACCTTCAGCCTATGGGAAAGCACCACACCCTACTACCTTCAGCCTATTGGAAAGCACTGCATCCTACTAATACCTTCAGCCTATTGGAAAGCACCACACCCTACTAATACCTTCAGCCTATGGGAAAGCACCACACCCTACTAATACCTTCACCCTATTGGAAAGCACCACACCCTACTTATACCTTCAGTCTATTGGAAAGCACCGCACCCTACTAATACCTTCAGCCTATTGGAAAGCACCACACCCTACTAATACCTTCATCATATAGGAACGCACCACACCCTACTACCTTCAGCCTATTGAAAGCACCGCATCCTACTAATACCTTCAGCCTATTGGAAAGCCCCACACCCTAGTAATACATTCAGCCTATTGGAAAGCACCACACCCTACTTATACCTTCAGTCTATTGGAAAGCACCACACCCTACTAATACCTTCAGCCTATGGGAAAGCACCACACCCTACTACCTTCAGCCTATTGGAAAGCACCACACCCTAGTAATACATTCAGCCTATTGGAAAGCACCACACCCTAATACCTTCATCCTATTGGAAAGCACCACACCCTACTAATACCTTCATCCTATTGGAAAGCACCACACCCTACTAATACCTTCATCCTATTGGAAAGCACCGCACCCTACTAATACCTTCATCCTATTGGAAAGCACCACACCCTACTAATACCTTCATCCTATTGGAAAGCCCCACACCCTACGAATACCTTCAGCTTATTGGAAAGCACCACACCCTACTAATACCTTCAGCCCATTGGAAAGCACCGCACCCTACTAATACCTTCATCCTATTGGAAAGCACCACACCTTACTAATACCTTCATCCTATTGGAAAGCACCACACCTTACTAATACCTTCATCCTATTGGAAAGCACCACACCCTACTAATAACTTCAGTCTATTGGAAAGCACCGCACCCTACTAATACCTTCAGCCTATTGGAAAGCACCGCACCCTACTAATACCTTCAGCCTATTGGAAAGCACCGCACCCTACTAATACCTTCAGCCTATTGGAAAGCACCGCACCCTACTAATACCTTCATCCTATTGGAAAGCACCACACCTTACTAATACCTTCATCCTATTGGAAAGCACCACACCCTACTAATAACTTCAGTCTATTGGAAAGCACCACACCCTACTAATACCTTCAGCCTATTGGAAAGCACCACACCCTACTAATACCTTCAGCCTATTGGAAAGCACCACACCCTACTAATACCTTCAGCCTATTGGAAAGCACCACACCCTACTAATACCTTCAGCCTATTGGAAAGCACCACACCCTACTAATACCTTCAGCCTATTGGAAAGCACCACACCCTACTAATACCTTCAGCCTATTGGAAAGCACCACACCCTACTAATACCTTCAGCCTATTGGAAAGCACCACACCCTACTAATACCTTCAGCCTATTGGAAAGCACCACACCCTACTAATACCTTCAGCCTATTGGAAAGCACCACACCCTACTAATACCTTCAGCCTATTGGAAAGCACCACACCCTACTAATACCTTCAGCCTATTGGAAAGCACCACACCCTACTAATACCTTCAGCCTATTGGAAAGCACCACACCCTACTAATACCTTCAGCCTATTGGAAAGCACCACACCCTACTAATACCTTCAGCCTATTAGAAAGCACCACACCCTACTAATACCTTCAGCCTATTAGAAAGCACCACACCCTACTAATACCTTCAGCCTATTGGAAAGCACCGCACCCTACTAATACCTTCATCCTATTGGAAAGCACCGCACCTTACTAATACCTTCATCCTATTGGAAAGCACCACACCCTACTAATAACTTCAGTCTATTGGAAAGCACCACACCCTACTAATACCTTCAGCCTATTGGAAAGCACCACACCCTACTAATACCTTCAGCCTATTGGAAAGCACCACACCCTACTAATACCTTCAGCCTATTGGAAAGCACCACACCCTACTAATACCTTCAGCCTATTGGAAAGCACCACACCCTACTAATACCTTCAGCCTATTGGAAAGCACCACACCCTACTAATACCTTCAGCCTATTAGAAAGCACCACACCCTACTAATACCTTCAGCCTATTGGAAAGCACCACACCCTACTAATACCTTCAGCCTATTGGAAAGCACCACACCCTACTAATACCTTCATCCTATTGGAAAGCACCGCACCCTACTAATACCTTCAGCCTATTAGAAAGCCCCACACCCTACTAATACCTTCAGCCTATTGGAAAGCACCACACCCTACTAATACCTTCATCCTATTGGAAAGCACCACACCCTACTAATACCTTCAGCCTATTGGAAAGCACCGCACCCTACTAATACCTTCAGCCTATTGGAAAGCACCGCACCCTACTAATACCTTCAGTCTACTTTTGTGCCTGTATCCTCGCACGGACGTCTCACCCCCATTTTTTTGTCTTCACTTACCTGTTTGGGGCGTATTCTACTTACTTCTCTGTATTTTAATAGGATATAAATAAAATTGACATTTTACCTTATGGGCTTGCATTTTTATTCCTTCTTTTAGGGTTCTCTATTGACTGATGTGATAAGCCTGCACATATGCAAGTGTGTAACTACAACAGGTGTAGTGTTGCAAGCGCACCTGGGCCCTGGAGCCTAGAGCGCCCCAAAAGTCCCTTTCGCCTATAGAAAAAGACTATTGCTATTAAAGATTTGCAATAATTGAGGGCCCCATTGGGAGCTTGCACATCGGGTCCCATGCACTCGGTGTATATACTGTATATGCATGGATAGTTGTAGTCTCACCAGAGCCGGAGTGCCGCAGGTTGCTGATCCCAGTTTTACAAGCAGTAGTGATCTAGAGATACCAGGTAATACAAGTCCAGCAGAATATAGTCTGCTGATGTCAGGAGGCTGCTGTAAAGCAGAACGTCATAGGAAATAACAGGGTTGATTAGCTGAATGTACCTGAAAGGGAGACTCCATCATGGGAATGTGAGTACACAGCAGCCCCCCGCGGTGTATGGCCGGTTTACTGACATGTATGACAGTGCCAGTATGTGAAGTGAGGCAAAGGTCTGTGACATGAACATATAAAGGAAGGGAAATTGGAACGTTTCCAGAAAATAACTGAGTTTACGGCACAGACCTGCCGGACAGGAATCAGCGACGGAGAGCGTCACACACCCAAACACTGTGCTCTATGTGACATAAATGCAATGGACACCTTTATCTTTGGAACTACCATCACTCTGTCTTATGTACATGCAAATGTGTTTATACAGTCAACCAAACCCACCGGTCTCATGTATAACAGGGTCTCTTTCCGTGGGACACAATGCCCTGAAATGGGAGCTGAGGGATATAACAAGGGGCCTGCTCCCATCACCATTTCTACCATCCCTCTGTCTTATGTACATGCAAATGTGTTTATAAAGTCAACCAAACCCACCAATCATGTATAACAGGGACTCTTTCCGTGGGACACAATGCCCTGAAATGGGAGCTGAGGGATATAAAAATGGACCCGCTCCTGTCATCGATCATTCTACAGTCCCAATCTTATGTACGTGTTTATACACATCAGTCTACCAAATCCATTGGTCTCATGTGCAACAGGGTCTTTATGTGGGACACAATGCCCTGAAATAGGAGATGTGGGGTATAAAAAGGGGCCTGCTCCTATCGCTGGTGATTCTTCAGTCCCCCTTGTCTTATGTACATGTAAATGTGTTTATTCACATCAGTCAGCCACACCCACTGGACTAATGTGTAACGGGGTCTCATTGAGCCCATCCTGCATGTATACGGGGGCTGTATACAAGCGATCAGTCGATGGAGGGCGAGTGCACAGAGGCCGCTTTACTAATATTCCTTCTGGGCTTGATTATAGGAGACTCCGCACCATCTAAAATCATCTTACCTCTACAACGCAGGACAAGTGCCACATATCAAGTATCCAAAAATGTGTTATTCTACTCGGGATCTCTCCAAAATGTTTATATTTTATTAAAGTAATCGCTCCCAAGGTACAAAACTTGCTGCAACTCAATCACAGCTCCCCCTCCCTCAGTGTATTACCAGAACTAAGATATAGACGAATGAGAACCTGCTTACCTTACACCCATCCTTATGGGCACAGAAGACTGGTATTAGTGTATGCCATTCATCTCCTCATTCCCATTTTCGTTTGACTGCCATCTAGTGTCAGACTACAGGATTACACTCACCAGACACTGATTACACTGCCATCTAGTGTCAGCCTATAGAATTACATTCACCAGACACTGATTACACTGCCATCTAGTGTCAGCTTATAGCATTACAGTAACCAGACACTGATTACACTGCCATCTAGTGCCAGCCTACAGAATTACATTAACCAGACACTGATTACACTGCCATCTAGTGTCACATTATAGAATTACATTAACCAGACACTGATTATACTGCCATCTAGTGTCAGCCTATAGAATTACATCCACCAGACACTGATTACACTGCCATCTAGTGTCAGCCTACAGAATTACATTAACCAGACACTGATTACACTGCCATCTAGTGCCAGCCTACAGAATTACATTAACCAGACACTGATTACACTGCCATCTACTGTCACATTATAGAATTACATTAACCAGACACTGATTACACTGCCATCTAGTGCCAGACTACAGAATTACATTAACCAGATACTGATTACACTGCCATCTAGTGTCAGCCTATAGAATTACATTAACCAGATACTGATTATACTGCCATCTAGTGTCAGCCTATAGAATTACATTCACCAGACACTGATTACACTGCCATCTAGTGTCAGCCTATAGAATTACATCCACCAGACACTGATTACACTGCCATCTAGTGTCAGACTACAGAATTACATTAACCAGACACTGATTACACTGCCATCTAGTGTCACATTATAGAATTACATTAACCAGACACTGATTACACTGCCATCTAGTGCCAGACTACAGAATTACATTAACCAGATACTGATTACACTGCCATCTAGTGTCAGCCTATAAAATTACATGAACCAGATACTGATTATACTGCCATCTAGTGTCAGCCTATAGAATTACATTCACCAGACACTGATTACACTGCCATCTAGTGTCAGCCTATAGAATTACATCCACCAGACACTGATTACACTGCCATCTAGTGTCAGCCTATAGAATTACATTAACCAGATACTGATTATACTGCCATCTAGTGTCAGCCTATAGAATTACATTCACCAGACACTGATTACACTGCCATCTAGTGTCAGCCTATAGAATTACATCCACCAGACACTGATTACACTGCCATCTAGTGTCAGCCTATAGAATTATATCCACCAGACACTGATTACACTGCCATCTAGTGTCAGCCTACAGAATTACATTAACCAGATACTGATTACACTGCCATCTAGTGTCAGCCTATAGAATTACATTAACCAGATACTGATTATACTGCCATCTAGTGTCACAATATAGAATTACATTAACCAGATACTGATTATACTGCCATCTAGTGTCAGCCTATAGAATTACATTAACCAGATACTGATTACACTGCCATCTAGTGTCAACCTATAGAATTACATTAACCAGATACTGATTACACTGCCATCTAGTGTCAGCCTATAGAATTACATTAACCAGACACTGATTACACTGCCATCTAGTGTCAGCCTATAGAATTACATTAACCAGATACTGATTACACTGCCATCTAGTGTCAGCCTATAGACTTACATTCACCAGACACAGATTACACTGCCATCTAGTGTCACAATATAGAATTACATTAACTAGATACTGATGTTAATTGCTCTCAGTGTGAGAAATATAATAAACTTTTGTAAATAAAGTGCCTCATCCACAACGACCACAAAGACTTCAAGCTGTCATTGATACAGGGGTATAAGAATGGGGGATGTGAACATGAGATCGGGGTCACTTGCATGTTTTTGGTTGTCATTATAATTTATAAAGAGAAAACACAGTGGATGGCAATAAAAGTCTTCACCCAACCACTAACCATGAGGGGAAAGAGAGAGGATGTGCTATCATTCATATTCTCCAAACAAAGGCCAAGAAAGCAAAAAATCTACCAGGGTGTAAAGACTGAGGAGCACAAGTGTATATAACAGGGATGTAGAGACTGAGGAGCACAACTGTATATAACAGGGATGTAGAGACTGAGGAGCACAGCTGTATATAACAGGGATGTAGAGTCTGAGGAGCACAACTGTATATAACAGGGATGTAGAGACTGAGGAGCACAACTATATATAACAGGGATGTAGAGACTGAGGAGCACAACTGTATATAACAGGATGTAGAACTGAGGAGCACAATGTATAACAGGATGTAGAGACTGAGAGCACAACTGTATATAACAGGGATGTAGAGACTGAGGAGCACAAGTGTATATAACAGGGATGTAGAGACTGAGGAGCACAACTGTATATAACAGGGATGTAGAGACTGAGGAGCACAACTGTATATAACAGGGATGTAGAGACTGAGGAGCACAGCTGTATATAACAGAGATGTAGAGACTGAGGAGCACAAGCTGTATATAACAGGATGTAGAGACTGAGGAGCACAACTGTATATAACAGGGATGTAGAGACTGAGGAGCACAACTGTATATAACAGGGATGTAGAGACTGAGGAGCACAACTGTATATAACAGGGATGTAGAGACTGAGGAGCACAACTGTATATAACAGGGATGTAGAGACTGAGGAGCACAACTGTATATAACAGGGATGTAGAGACTGAGGAGCACAACTGTATATAACAGGGATGTAGAGACTGAGGAGCACAATGTATATAACAGGGATGTAGAGACTGAGGAGCACAACTGTATATAACAGGGATGTAGAGACTGGAGGAGCACAAGCTGTATATAACAGGATGTAGAGACTGAGGAGCACAAGCTGTATATAACAGGATGTAGAGACTGAGGAGCACAACTGTATATAACAGGGATGTAGAGACTGAGGAGCACAACTGTATATAACAGGGATGTAGAGACTGAGGAGCACACTGTATATAACAGGGATGTAGAGACTGAGGAACACAGCTGTATATAACAGGGATGTAGAGACTGAGAGCACAACTGTATATAACAGGGAGTAGAACTGAGGAGCACAACTGTATAACAGGGATGTAGAGACTGAGGAGCACAACTGTATATAACAGGGATGTAGAGACTGAGGAGCACAACTGTATATAACAGGGATGTAGAGACTGAGGAGCACAACTGTATATAACAGGGATGTAGAGACTGAGGAGCACAACTGTATATAACAGGGATGTAGAGACTGAGGAGCACAACTGTATATAACAGGGATGTAGAGACTGAGGAGCACAACTGTATATAACAGGATGTAGAGACTGAGGAGCACAAGCTGTATATAACAGGGATGTAGAGACTGAGGAGCACAACTGTATATAACAGGGATGTAGAGACTGAGGAGCACAACTGTATATAACAGGGATGTAGAGACTGAGGAGCACAACTGTATATAACAGGGATGTAGAGACTGAGGAGCACAACTGTATATAACAGGGATGTAGAAGACTGAGGAGCACAACTGTATATAACAGGGATGTAGAGACTGAGGAGCACAACTGTATATAACAGGGATGTAGAGACTGAGGAGCACAGCTGTATATAACAGGGATGTAGAGACTGAGGAGCACAAGTGTATATAACAGGGATGTAGAGACTGAGGAGCACAGCTGTATATAACAGGGATGTAGAGACTGAGGAGCACAAGCTGTATATAACAGGGATGTAGAGACTGAGGAGCACAACTGTATATAACAGGGATGTAGAGACTGAGGAGCACAGCTGTATATAACAGGGATGTAGAGACTGAGGAGCACAACTGTATATAACAGGGATGTAGAGACTGAGGAGCACAAGCTGTATATAACAGGGATGTAGAGACTGAGGAGCACAAGTGTATATAACAGGGATGTAGAGACTGAGGAGCACAAGCTGTATATAACAGGGATGTAGAGACTGAGGAGCACAACTGTATATAACAGGGATGTAGAGACTGAGGAGCACAACTGTATATAACAGGGATGTAGAGACTGAGGAGCACAACTGTATATAACAGGGATGTAGAGACTGAGGAGCACAACTGTATATAACAGGGATGTAGAGACTGAGGAGCACAACTGTATATAACAGGGATGTAGAGACTGAGGAGCACAACTGTATATAACAGGGATGTAGAGACTGAGGAGCACAAGTGTATATAACAGTGATTAGGATGACAATGTATATAACAGGATGTAGAGACTGAGCACAACTGTATATAACAGGGATGTAGAGACTGAGGAGCACAAGTGTATATAACAGGGATGTAGAGACTGAGGAGCACAAGCTGTATATAACAGGGATGTAGAGACTGAGGAGCACAACTGTATATAACAGGGATGTAGAGACTGAGGAGCACAACTGTATATAACAGGATGTAGAGACTGAGGAGCACAAGCTGTATATAACAGGATGTAGAGACTGAGGAGCACAACTGTATATAACAGGGATGTAGAGACTGAGGAGCACAAGCTGTATATAACAGGGATGTAGAGACTGAGGAGCACAAGCTGTATATAACAGGGATGTAGAGACTGAGGAGCACAAACTGTATATAACAGGGATGTAGAGACTGAGGAGCACAGCTGTATATAACAGGGATGTAGAGACTGAGGAGCACAACTGTATATAACAGGGATGTAGAGACTGAGGAGCACAGACTGTATATAACAGGGATGTAGAGACTGAGGAGCACAACTGTATATAACAGGGATGTAGAGACTGAGGAGCACAACTGTATATAACAGGGATGTAGAGACTGAGGAGCACAACTGTATATAACAGGGATGTAGAGACTGAGGAGCACAACTGTATATAACAGGGATGTAGAGACTGAGGAGCACAACTGTATATAACAGGGATGTAGAGACTGAGGAGCACAACTGTATATAACAGGGATGTAGAGACTGAGGAGCACAACTGTATATAACAGGGATGTAGAGACTGAGGAGCACAGCTGTATATAACAGGGATGTAGAGACTGAGGAGCACAACTGTATATAACAGGGATGTAGAGACTGAGGAGCACAATGTATATAACAGGGATGTAGAGACTGAGGAGCACAGCTGTATATAACAGGGATGTAGAGACTGAGGAGCACAGCTGTATATAACAGGGATGTAGAGACTGAGGAGCACAAGCTGTATATAACAGGGATGTAGAGACTGAGGAGCACAACTGTATATAACAGGGATGTAGAGACTGAGGAGCACAGCTGTATATAACAGGGATGTAGAGACTGAGGAGCACAGCTGTATATAACAGGGATGTAGAGACTGAGGAGCACAACTGTATATAACAGGGATGTAGAGACTGAGGAGCACAGCTGTATATAACAGGGATGTAGAGACTGAGGAGCACAGCTGTATATAACAGGGATGTAGAGACTGAGGAGCACAGCTGTATATAACAGGGATGTAGAGTCTGAGGAGCACAGCTGTATATAACAGGGATGTAGAGACTGAGGAGCACAACTGTATATAACAGGGATGTAGAGACTGAGGAGCACAGCTGTATATAACAGGGATGTAGAGACTGAGGAGCACAGCTGTATATAACAGGGATGTAGAGACTGAGGAGCACAACTGTATATAACAGGGATGTAGAGACTGAGGAGCACAGCTGTATATAACAGGGATGTAGAGACTGAGGGCACAGCTGTATATAACAGGGATGTAGAGACTGAGGAGCACAAGTGTATATAACAGGGATGTAGAGACTGAGGAGCACAAGCTGTATATAACAGGGATGTAGAGACTGAGGAGCACAAACTGTATATAACAGGGATGTAGAGACTGAGGAGCACAAGCTGTATATAACAGGGATGTAGAGACTGAGGAGCACAACTGTATATAACAGGGATGTAGAGACTGAGGAGCACAACTGTATATAACAGGGATGTAGAGACTGAGGAGCACAACTGTATATAACAGGGATGTAGAGACTGAGGAGCACAGCTGTATATAACAGGGATGTAGAGACTGAGGAGCACAACTGTATATAACAGGGATGTAGAGACTGAGGAGCACAACTGTATATAACAGGGATGTAGAGACTGAGGAGCACAACTGTATATAACAGGGATGTAGAGACTGAGGAGCACAACTGTATATAACAGGGATGTAGAGACTGAGGAGCACAACTGTATATAACAGGGATGTAGAGACTGAGGAGCACAACTGTATATAACAGGGATGTAGAGACTGAGGAGCACAACTGTATATAACAGGGATGTAGAGACTGAGGAGCACAACTGTATATAACAGGGATGTAGAGACTGAGGAGCACAACTGTATATACCAGGGGTGTAGAGACTGAGGAGCACAGCTGTATATACCAGGGGTGTAGAGACTGAGGAGCACAGCTGTATATACCAGGGTGTGGAGACTGAGGAGCACAGCTGTATGTACCAGGGATGTAGAGACTGAGGAGCACAGCTGTATGTACCAGGGGTGTGGAGACTGAGGAGCACAGCTGTATGTACCAGGGGTGTAGAGACTGAGGAGCACAGGTGTATATAACAGGGGTGTAGAGACTGAGGAGCACAACTGTATATAACAGGGGTGTAGAGACTGAGGAGCACAGCTGTATATAACAGGGATGTAGAGACTGAGGAGCACAGCTGTATATACCAGGGGTGTAGAGACTGAGGAGCACAACTGGATGATAGGTGCATGTTCTAGCCATGAAAATCACAAATGAATCTCGGGACGTCGATCCTGAGGGATCTAATGTGATCCGGTCACAGAGATCAAGTCTGGAAGCTGCATCATGCGATTCTAGATCGTGCGATTATATATTAGTCCAACTACTCCCGCCACTAATCACCGAGGAGGGCGGGGGGAGCCGCTGCTGTATGGGGGCCATGACTTGGCGGGAGCTGCTGCTACTTGCCATTGTCATGTGTGGTCTCTTCCCCCTGTACACTGAGTACCCGCGGCACTGGCCTGTTTTCCAGAGTGGAACATAAATAAGATGAAGTGCAGCAGCAGCAGGATGTGTGACCCCAAGGGTATGACGGAGTGGACCCAGGTGATAATGAAGCCTGAGCTGCGGCCAGTATCCCAGACAGTGGCTCCTGTCACAGATGTCCTATAGGGGGCGCTGTTTTCTTTGACTGATCAACCAAACTTATGGGCCTCTTCACATTCCAGTGTAACTATAAATTTACACAATATCCTACAGGTGGCGCTGTTTTGGGGCAAACTTACAGAAGACACAGACTAGATGAGAACAAGACGAGGAGTAAGACGAGAGCATTTAATGACATCTCCCCTACAAACATACTTTAAAAAAAAAAAAAATGGAAAAAGTAAAACTCAATGAAGTTAGGCTACTTTCACATCAGCGGTAAAAATGTAATTCAATGTAATTCGCAGCAGATCCAGCAGATGTCGCCACACCTGCCACGTAACGGACGATTTGTGGCATTGATCCGGCAAGCCCCATTCATTCTCTATGGAGCTTGCAGTCAGGTGTGGCAAGTGCGGCTTTGCCGGATCCAGCACCGCTGCTAGCAGCATTTTTTTGCAGTGCCGGATCCAGCATAATCGCACTTGCTTCACCTTACTGCAAGCTCCATAGAGAATGCCGGATCAATGCCACAAGTTGTCCATTACGTGTCGGATCTGGCAGGTGCGGCGACATCTGCTGGATCTGCCGTGAATGACATTTTTACTGCTGATGTGAAGGCAGCTTTACTGATAAGCGCCGCGGTTCCTTCTCTTCAGTGCTGAGATTACAGATTTTATTTCCAATCTGTTACAGATTTCAGTCAGTCATTCATCCCATGAGAACATGTAACGTAAGAGGAGACTGGGTCCGTCCCCGGCGTGCAATCAGCTCTGGGGGCACACAGTGCCAAGGTGCCAATCATTCATCTTCCATGATACAGGAAAGCGTCTTTACTGGATGCCACATTTTATTCTAGATTATGGATTAACCCAAGCACAGATCTAGAAATGAGAAATGAGCTACGCGGAGAACTCGGGAAACTTCGAAGGGACTCAAAACACCCGATCAAATTCTGATTGGCTTGTGGCAGGATTCCTTCCCTGATTGGCCGGTTGCTGGGGCATGTGACCCCCTCTTCTCCGAGGAGGTGCCAAATACTCAAACATGGACTGGTTGTGAGTGGACAGCATGTTCTTCAGGTCGGAGGGCATGGGGTCGGACCAGAAGAAGTCGTGGTTGAGGGCGTCATCGCTGTCGATCCTCTGGGCCGGATCCAGGACCAGCAGCTTGTCTATGAGGTCCAGGGCGTAGGCGTCCTTCACATACGCCTTTAACCTTTCCTTTACTTTCCGCTTTTGACCTTTCGGCAGTTCCAGCTTTTGGTAAAGTTCATATTTGTCCACATTTGGCCAAACCTGCAAATAGGAGAGAGGATGAGAATGGTGAGTAACTAGAACTTTCCTGAACACTCCTACAACTCTCTTAAAGGGAACCTGACGGCGGCGCCGCGCTTCCATTATATGGTAAAGCCACCGCCGGTTTACACATGGACCTTCAGCCACATAATCTACTATTTTCAGCCCATCTGTGATCGGTTTGGGGGTTTCTGGTGTCATTGAATCCCCCCAATACTAACCTCAGGTGTGATGGAGCCACACAGCTGGCTGATCAGGGTCAGCTGATGCTGCTCTGTATTTCCCTGCATGATCGGGCTCCGGGTCCACATCTCTGCCATGATGCATCCAGCTCCCCACAAGTCAATGGGAGGCCCATATATCCGCTCACCTGGAGGTAAAATGAAATAGAAGAAAAAAATATTACATATGGTCAAAGTAGCACAATGTCGTATAAAGTAACAGCTCGGGTTGAAATGACTGGACAGGTTTTGGAAAGTTTTGGCAGAAAGTCCCTGCACTTGTCAGACAATACCATCTTACCTAGGAGCAGCTCCGGGGGCCGGTACCACAGAGTGACCACCCGATTGGTGTATCTGTTGGGTTGGCTGTTTTTGGAGAGGCTAAATGCCCTCGCTAGCCCAAAATCAGCGAGTTTCAAGACACCATCTCGGGTAATGAGAACATTCGCAGCTTTCATGTCTCTGTGAAGGATCTGAATTGGTGAATAAAAAACAAACATCAATAAATGCAACAAATTCCTACCATCTGTAACCCTGTAATTAGAAAAAAACACAGTTTTTGCATCCAGTACATTATGGCTGGTTATACCATACCATAAATAATGTATCACCATGTGTCAAAATAGTTCTGGAACATATCAGGACATATCATCAAGCATGACCGATCGCACAAATTACGTATCAAGGTTATCCCCTAGGGGAAGGAACAGGATCCAATGGTCATTTATATGAAAATATTAATTTTTATTAATCAAAGATTACTCGGTACAGGGGGTGAGAGTGAGGTAGAGAATCAGCAATGATACGACTTAGTTTAACAATATTATAACCTATGTATACTTCCAATACATGACATAGACTCTCCATTAATTATTGGTCAAAAGTACACATAATTCCATTCAAGGTAGTGAACCAATTCAATTCTTGATTGATATCTAACAAAGATCTCTTGTATATTTTGTATACAGTATATATTACACACTAGATATCCATAAGAATGTGGTTTGTAAGGTTTATTTCACATATAGTTCATAGAGCAAAAATAGATGAAGTTGGAGATGGCATATCTTTATAGTGCCCTACACATGTAACTCACAACTGCTCTCATATTAATGTGGTTGCAATTTATCACCATATAATATATACACCAATATCAGTTTGCTTTAATAATATCTCATGCAATTAGCAATTTATACTGTTTTTTTGCTGAAAACTGAGAGAGGATCTATTAATTACCACAACAGTGAGAGCAGCACGTGTATCACATGTGGTCACCACTCAAAGTACGCCTGCACAGCCTATATATGCTTAGTTGATTACAAGAGTAAATAAAGCACTGCACAAGGGAACAAGGCACCTGTGTCTGCAGCATTGATCAACCCCTCATAGTATCAGGAGAAGACCTCTGCTGCTGCCGTCCTTAGATAGATACTATATCAGTCAATGTGACAATAAACCACCCACCAAGGGTTCCAGTGCTCCAATATGCACTGCCATTAAATAGAGATCAATAGGAATCAAATGAATATTCCATTAGGGTTCAGTACCTGTTTAGATTAGTGCTGGTATCATGCATGCGCCCTTATGCGCATTTCGGATTTCTCCTTCGTCGTTGGTGTACTTTTGACCAATAATTAATGGAGAGTCTATGTCATGTATTGGAAGTATACATAGGTTATAATATTGTTAAACTAAGTGGTATCATTGCTGATTCTCTACCTCACTCTCACCCCCTGTACCGAGTAATCTTTGATTAATAAAAATTAATATTTTCATATAAATGACCATTGGATCGTGTTCCTTCCCCTAGGGGATAACCTTCATCTGTAACCCTACAGTGAGTGGGCGAGCCGAGGGGGGCCTTGCCGAGAGCAGGAGAGCCTCAACGAGAGTGGGCAAGCAAAGGGAGGAGGGGGCCTCAACAAGAGCGGGCGGACCTCGCCAACAACAGCCAGAGGGGGGCCTCACAGAGCAGGAGGGCGGGCAGTAGGGGGCTTTGCAGAGAGTGAGCAGAGGGGGCTTCGCCGAGAGCGAGCGGGCAGAGGGGGAGGTTTTGGGGGGGGGGAGAAGGGCCCTCGACAAAAGCGGGGAGGCCTTGACGAGTGCGTAGAGTCTCACCTTGTTCCTGTGGATGTAGTACAGGCCGTTGAGGAGCATCTGCATGACCTTCTTGATCTCGGAGAGGGTGAACTTGACGTGTGTGTTGCTCAGCAGCCCCGCTAGGTCGTGCTCACAGAAATCAAACACCAAGAAGATGCTTCCTTTGTATCTATTATACTGGTTCGCTGTGGGAGAAACTAGGTGGGCAAGAGAGTCTCGGAAAGGTTCTGGCACTCACAGCAGAAGCTTATACATGAAGCATTGGTTAAAGCGCAGCTGCTGCCTGTACCGGCAATGTGACAGTAAAGCTATAGGCAGCGACCACCATCCCCCCCCCAGCTAATGCCACATAATGGCTGCAGCAGGCAACAGATGCACTTTAATATAAGGCAAAGCTAACCAAGACCAACATATTCTTTATCCTACCACCCCCCCTCCAACCCCCCAATATAGACACCAATTATATGAGGTGCTGCAGAATTTCAGCACATTTTACAGGCTTTCCCCGTCCTGTTCAGAGATCACCGGAGAGTCGGTCTCCATCGTTGGTCGTGATTAGGGTCAATAGTGATGCAACATCATCCCAGTGTCGGAGCGCACAAGAGCAGAAGGTGCAGACTCCCACCTCCCATTAATAGAAATGTTTTAGCCGCCCGACGTTCCCTTTAATTTACACAATTTCCCTACTAAATTTTAGCAGAATGCAAGCAGAAAAATAAAATATAAACTGCAATTAAACTAATTTCTCAGGACTGCTGCATTATATTTACTTCTCAATACGACTGACATTTTGCCTCCATTCTTAGTAGATGAGGAGGCGATCACACGAGGGGAGCATCTGACCGCCATAGTAGCATAAAGGGAGGTCGTGGGGGGCAGCATTTTTTTCATTATTTTAGGTTCAAATATAAGGCATTGGGTTAGGCTGCATTCACATTGGCTTTTTGTTCTGCAATAATCCTCCTTGTAAGGGTCATAAGAAGTCCCTCAGAGGCAAAAAAAATAAAATGAATAGAAAGCGTCCTTATGTATTAAATAATTATTCAATAATATATTTTTTATTATGTAATACAAAAGTGTCCATATGTATTAAATTATTTGATAATTGTCATAATTTAGTATTTAATTTACTACAAAAATGTCCTTATATATTAATCAATATTCACAATTATTTAATACCAAAGTGTCCTTATGCATCTAGCAATATAATTTATTATTTAATACATACAGACACTTGTGTTAACTTATAATTTCTATTTTATTTTTTTTTAAATAAATACAAAAATGACCTTAATATATGTATTAAATTATTTAAATTAAGGTCATTTGTCTTAAATAAATTATTAAATAAATATATTAATACATGGACACTTCTGTATTAAATAATGTATTACATTTAAAAAATAATATTTAATACATAAGGACACTTTTGTATAAAATAATGATTTAGTACATAAGGACACTATCAAATTAAAAAAAATAATAAATACATAAGGACACTTTTGTATTAAATCGTTTAATAAATATGTAATTTAATGTTTAATACAAAAGTGTCCTTATGTATTAATCATTAATTACAAGATTTTATTTATTTAATCATTATTTACCACAAACGTGACCTCATGTATCAAATATTTAATAGCATTTAATATTTAAATAATTAGACACAAGATTATTAAATAATCATTTAACTATTTAATACAAGTGTCCTTACGTACTAAATATTTTTTATATTTAATCATTTAATACAGAAGTGTCTGTATGTATTAATATTTTTTTTATTTAATAATTAAATCAATATAAAAGTGACCTTAATTATTAAATACATATGATTTAATTTTTTATTATTAATAATTAAATAATAGTTTAATTATTTAATTGAATAATTAATTTGATAGAAAAGTGTCCTTATATATTAAATAGAGCATTTTAATCATAGATGATGAGGATGATAATAAAATAGACATAATCAGTGCCTGTAGAACAGGAAGTGATGACATCCCATTCCTTGGTGACTTGACCACCAAGGCCTGTGATTGGCTGCAGCAGTCAGGTAACTAGGATTAATGAATAGGCAATCATTGCTCTCTGTTGTACCGGCGCGGCCCACGCTGCGGCCACAGGGGGCTCGGCGCGGCCCACGCTGCGGCCACAGGGGGCTCGGCGCGGCCCACGCTGGCCACAGGGCTCGAGCGGCCACGCTGGCACAGGGGGCTCGGAGCGGCCCACGCTGGGCCACAGGGGGCTCGGAGCGGCCCACGCTGGGGCCACCACAGGGGGCTCGGAGCGGCCCACGCTGGGGCCACCACAGGGGGCTCGGAGCGGCCCACGCTGGGGCCACCACAGGGGGCTCGGAGCGGCCACGCTGGGGCCACACAGGGGCTCGAGCGGCCCCGCTGGGGCCACAGGGGGCTCGGAGCGGCCCACGCTGGGGCCACCACAGGGGGCTCGGAGCGGCCCACGCTGGGGCCACCACAGGGGGCTCGGAGCGGCCCACGCTGGGGCCACAGGGGGCTCGGAGCGGCCCACGCTGGGGCCACAGGGGGCTCGGAGCGGCCCACGTGGGGCCACAGGGGGCTCGGAGCGGCCCACGCTGGGGCCACAGGGGGCTCGGAGCGGCCCACGCTGGGGCCACAGGGGGCTCGGAGCGGCCCACGCTGGGGCCACAGGGGGCTCGGAGCGGGGATAGGGTGACAGATGTTCATATTTTCCTATCTCCGTCATCAGTAAATTTTGGGTAATTTGCGACAACCCCTTTAAATGTATATTGTTAGTGAGCAGCGAATCGGTGTGATCTCCGCAGCTCCAGGTCACGGCAACAAATTAGAACAATGTGTCCATGATTTCACTGCAACCAGCAAATTGGCAGTGAAATTGCATGCAATATTGCCACGTGTGACGGTGCCTTTACAGAACAGAGCAGAATAATCAGCAGGACAGATATTATGCAGTCTGATCTCCGATCTCTACATCAAATCAGAGCAATGTGAACGCAGCCGTACAGACTCAATTTAAGCTATTTACTAGGAAATGCAGCAGTCCCAGAAACTAACCCTTCACCTGCCGGCACTGAACAGGGTCTATTCAGTAGTCATAAGGACTGCTCTCAATGCCAGGCACAATAAACCATGCAAAGATGGTGAGCGGCACAGGGGCCCGGAATATTCTGTACCTTTCGTCCTGCAGATCTCAATGAGATTCACGACATTTTCATGTTTCAGGAGCTGAAGGATCTTGATTTCTCGGAGCGCCGTGATTGGGAACTAGGGAGAGGAAAAAGAAGAAGAGGTTAAGGGTGCAGCCGCTGCCATCACCGAGGGCGAAACATTGCACAAATATGATGGAGAATGTAAATATATTCTAGAACACGGGTGGGAGGTGATAGACATTGTTTTGGGTGGTGGGGTGGGGTGTTTGAAGTTTTGTTGTATTCATTGAGATCCCTGATATGTTCATGAGTCCAGTGGGTGGTCCTAGTTTGTGATATCCAGAGACAGTTGTCAATCACTATTAGGACCGCCCACTGGACTCCTGAATACATCAGGGATCTCAATGAATAAATGACACTGAATCATTTCCCCACAAACATGGACATTGATCTGCTTTCAATCTTGGCCAGTGATCCCTCATATTTGGGTTCTTACCCCTTCCTTCTCATTTTCCATCAGTACTTTCTTCAGCGCCACCTTCTTCCCCGTCTGCCGATGTTTGGCCTTGAACACTTCACTAAAGAGAAAAAGAAGCAGCAGCGGGTCACATACAGGTGATAATACACAAGGCGGATAACCACCGCTCCATAATTTTCTATGGGGCCTCAGAAGTGATCGGAGCGTAATGGCACGTGCACAGTGGCGGGAGGCAGGGGGACTTCTATCCAGAGGAGAAATAATTATATTGGATCTGGAGGGACTGGATTGCTTTTCCTTTGTTTTATTTGGGCTGGAGCTCATCCTGACATCCCCTGGAACCATTACCCCAGGCTGGAGGAGCTGGGAAGTGTTATTATTTATAAAACACCAGTAATTCCATGAGAAGGGGGTTACATTCACAAGTATGACGTTATATATTTTTTCCTTTGAGGTTAGGGATCTCCCAATCTTTGCATTGTTGATGGCATGGGCGCATTGCTAATTGGATTACTTAACCCTTTGTATTCTCTAAACAGAAACTTATTGTCATTGATGAGATCAGTGGAGACAAAGTGTAAACAAACAAATAGTGGGGATCCCTCCCATTTGATGCTAATGACTTAACACTTAGTATTCTGTAAGGAAATTTATTGTGTCATTGATGGGATGAGTGAACCACGAGTAAACAAATAATTAGTGGAGACTTGTCCTTTTGATTGCTAATGACCTGCAGTGATGAGCAGGACAATGCATCAAAAATAGAAAAGGAAAGGTCCCTTCAGCCCCCAAACATTAATCATCACAATATCAAGTATACGACATGTGCCGAATCCCTTAATTTGTTCTGTGGGGGGGGGGGGGTTGATTATTGAGGTCGGTTAGGCTGCCTTCACACTTGCTGACCCTCCGCAGCGTCCTGCGGACGAGATCTGCAAGCTGACCGCAGCCCCTATGTTTATAGTGAGAACGTGAGGTCTGCTCATGACCATGCGCTCCCATTCACTACAATATGTGATGTGTACGCAGGCGGATGCCCGCGCACAAATCACACACTCCCCTCCGCACCAGGAACGCGACATGGTCGCGTTCGTGGTGGGGACAAGAGTGTAATTTGTGGGCGGGCATCCGCCTGCGTACACATCACATATTGTAGTGAATGGGAGCGCACGGTCATGAGCAGACCTGCGCAGCACCGTGCGCTCCCATTATAAAGATAGGGACTGGCGGTGGCTGCGGTCAACTTGCGGATCTCCTCCGCAGGACGCTGCGGAGGGGTCCACAAGTGTGAAGGCAGCCTTGGTCTTCATCTTGAAACGCATAGAAATAAAGCAAATATTTATTCCGAGCCATTTGGACTATTTTAATCAGATTACTCCCAGCAGTGCAGAGGAGCCGAATCTCTAACAAGGGATGTCCCACACAGGGTGGGCCATTTATATGGATACACCTAAATAAAATGGGTATGGTTGGGGATATCAACTTCCTGTTTGTGGCAGATTAGTATATAGGAGGGGAAAACTTGTGCCACAAACATGAAGTTGATATCACCAACCATACCCATTTTATTTAGGTGTATCCATATAAATGGCCGCAAAGTCAATGAGTCTTCAGAAATGCTGTTCAGACGCTGCGTTGTTTTACTGGTCCGTTTTTGGGGGCAGAAAATGCATCCAGATAAAGAACGAGCGTCTGTTTGTACAGTGTTTTTGCTCTTGTTTTCTCCATGGTAATGGGGAAAAACAGCACGCAAAAACTGGATCAAAAACGCACTTGTGTGAGCATGTCCTAAAGCGCTGCGCTCATGGTGCTTTTTTCCCCCTGCATTTTTGGTGCAGAAAAAAAAAAAAATCTGCACCAAATCTGCAGGGACAAAAACGCAACGTGTGCGCAGCACTTCTGAACCCTCATTGACTTTGCTGGGGAAAGGATACGCAGATCCTCAATGCCTGTGACAAAAAAAGCAGGGGGAAAAAAATGCACTGTGTGCACAGGGTCTTACTGTGGATTTTTAAGTCAGCTTTGCTTCCACCTTCTGAGCATGAACAATACAAGGTGTCCGACCAACAATGTAATAATATTTATTCATTTACATAATGTAAGTAATGTAATGTAGGACCTAAGGCTGCCTTCAGACTTGCAGATGCCTCCGCAGCGTTTTGCAGAGGCATCTGCAAGTATCTGCATGCAGACCGCGGCCCCTATGTTTATAATGGAGCGCACGGCGGTCCGCAGATGCTTGCAGACCGCCGTGCGCTCTCATTGCCCGCCATCAGTGATCTGTGCGCAGGCGGACGCCTGCGTACAGATCACACACTCTCGTCCGCACCAGGGACGCAAGATGTTGCGTCCCTGGTGCGGGCGAGAGAGTGTGATTTGTGCGCAGGCATCCGCCTGCGCACAGATCACTGATGGCGGGCAATGAGAGCGCACGGCGGTCTGCAAGCATCTGCAGACCGCCGTGCGCTCCATTATAAACATAGGGGCCGTGGTCTGCATGCAGATACTTGCAGATGCCTCTGCAAAACGCTGCGGAGGCATCTGCAAGTCTGAAGGCAGCCTTAAGTGATCTAAAAACTTTTTTGGAAACAAAAAGGGGCAACTACGGTCTGTTTAAGGTTGGCTTCACGCCACAGTTTTGTTCCTGTCCGTGGGGATCCTGTTTTTCTTTTGCAGGACCACACGGACAGGACTGGTAACTCTGGATGCCATTTCTGTGTCCGGACCTGGGATTTTGAGTGATCCGGACACAAAAAGAGCTGGGAGGACCCGAGCCAGATAAGTGGTGTGGGGCTTTTACTTTCGCAATGTATTTACATACATAGCGAAAGTGAAATTGAAGAAAGCAATAATTAAAATTAATTTTTAAAAAAATGCTCACCTCTCTGTCGAGTGTCCCGTGATGCGAGGAAAAAAATGCTCACCTCTCTGTCGAGTGTCCCGTGATGCGAGGCATCCACCTCCGATAGCTGAAGGACCTTAATCAGCTGACTATTGGGAACTTACGGCAACCTGAACAGCTGATGTGTCACCCAACTGCATCAGCTGAGCGGTTTAAATCACCCGCCCATCAATCGGTTTTGGCGAGCATTTTAAACCGCTCAGCTGATGCTGTCATGTGACACATCAGCTAATTGGGTTGCCGCCCCGCTCAGTCAGTTGATTATGGTTCTGCAGCCATCGGAGATGGACGCCTCGCATTGCGGGACAATCGGCGGAGAGGTGAGCATTTTGCTTTATTTAATTTCTCTTTAGCAGTGTATGTAGAAACACTGCTGAAGTGAAATTACAGGAACAGAGCAGTGACTGTGTACAGAGCACGTTCAGTACACCAAACAGGATCATTTCCCGGATCCGGCCCCCATAGACTCCCGTGTTATAGGTGCTGGATCACCCTGCATTCGTTTCTGTCTGGTATTTTAACTGGAACCCAAGATTGGAGCAGTCTCAGACTTTGGGGCTGGGGAAAAAAAACAAGACAGAAACGAATCTGGGACTGAATTGTCCAATCCGGCACCATAGAGACACATGGGAGGCAAAAACGGATCCTGCTCTGTCCTCTTCAAAACAGATCCCAAAAAACGCGGTGTGAAGCCGTAGGGAGAATTGTTTTGCAAATAAAATAAAACCCAAGGGCGACTCTGCACAGGAAGTCCTGATTGATGCATGAAGATGAACGAAGGTCACAGGAGGTCACGGAACGCAATGAGGGGGATTAATGGGACAGTGTGTCAGGGCATTGCTTATTCTAACACCCATCACTAATGTAAACTGGGCAGAATCAAGGCTGGAATAGGCAGGAAAAACAGCAGTAGCTTGTGCTGATACTGTCAGCTTTTAATTAGCATAAATCGCATGAAAAACGCAGCAGAAACGCAACATGTGAACACAGCCAATATTTTCTGTCTCTACCATTTCTGGGTCATAAAAAAAAAAAAGGAACAAACCTTCGTACAGCAGGAAAAAATATGATCTGCCCAGTCATTAATGGGTTAAGACACCTGCTCTATCCACAGAACAATCGCAGCGCTGGGTATTGGTGATGTTCTGATAGTTGGCCATTATAACCAATCACAGCGCGGCTTTCATTCCCTCGTCACCGTCATACAATGTAAGCTCGCCCCTGATTGGCGGATACAGGCTGTCCCTCAGGACAATGCCGGAAGTGCCGCCATCACTCACCCGAAGGTCCCCTGGCCGATCTTCGCCAGCCGCTCGTACTTGGAGACCTCATCGCAGTAAGGAAACTCCAGGGACTCGTAGTTCTTCGCCATGGCCGAGGCGGCGGAGGAGGGAGGCGGCTCAGAGCCGGACGGCCCCCGGGGATCGGACTCCGGGCACAGGCCGCCGACACCCGGCCTCTCCCGGTGCTGAGCCGAGGAGTTCAGGCTGAAGGCGGTGAGGAGCTGCGGAGAGAATGGGGGAGAGAGAGGAGGGGAGGCTCCGGAGAGAGCGGGGGAGCGAGGAGAGGCTCCGGATGATGGACCGAGAGGACGAGACCGAGCTCCGACTGCGAGACACAAACTGAGGACAACAGCGACCGGAAGACGGGCAAGAGGCAGGGCGGAAACACCGCCGGAAGAGGCGGGGCTTGTCTGATGATGACGTCACCCGTGCGGAGGGCGGGGCGGAGGTACGGAAGCCGAGAGGCCTGGAACCAACCCATCCTGCTGATCTCTGCCAAACTCTACACACTCCACCAGGAGGAGGAGGAGCTCTGGAGTCTACACAGAGATACTGTCCTCTCATTCTTACCTTCCTTTCTTCTCTTTATTCCTTCCTTTTTTCTTCATTTCTTACGTTATTTTCCTTCCTGTCTTCTTTCTTTCTTCCCTTTCTTTCTTCCTTTCTATCCTTCATTCTCTCCTTTCGTCTTTCCCTTCCTTTCCTGTCCTCTTTCTTCCCTTCACATATTTCTTTATTTCCTTCCTATCCTCTTTCCTTCCTTCCTTTATTTCCTTCCTATCCTCTTTATTTCCTTCCTATCCTCTTTCCTTCCTTCCTTTCTTCCTTCATTTCCTTCCTATCCTCTTTCCTTCCTTTATTTCCTTCCTATCCTCTTTCCTTCCTTCCTTTATTTCCTTCCTATCCTCTTTCCTTCCTTTCTTCCTTAATTTCCTTCCTATCCTCGTTCCTTCCTTCCTTTATTTCCTTCCTATCTTATTTCCTTCCTTCCTTTATTTCCTTCCTATCCTCTTTCCTTCCTTTATTTCCTTCCTATCCTCTTTCTTTCCTTCCTTTATTTCCTTCCTATCCTCTTTCTTTCCTTCCTTTATTTCCTTCCTATCCTCTTTATTTCCTTCCTTTATTTCCTTCCTATCCTCTTTCCTTCCTTCCTTTATTTCCTTCCTATCTTATTTCCTTCCTTTATTTCCTTCCTATCCTCTTTCCTTCCTTCCTTTATTTCCTTCCTATCCTCTTTCCTTCCTTTATTTCCTTCCTATCCTCTTTCCTTCCTTTATTTCCTTCCTATCCTCTTTCTTTCCTTCCTTTATTTCCTTCCTATCCTCTTTCCTTCCTTCCTTTATTTCCTTCCTATCCTCTTTATTTCCTTCCTTTATTTCCTTCCTATCCCTTTCCTTCCTTCCTTCCTATCCTCTTTCCTTCCTTTATTTCCTTCCTATCTTATTTCCTTCCTTCCTTTATTTCCTTCCTATCCTCTTTCCTTCCTTTATTTCCTTCCTATCCTCTTTCCTTCCTTCCTTCCTTTCCTTCCTATCCTCTTTCCTTCCTTTATTTCCTTCCTATCTTATTTCCTTCCTTCCTTTATTTCCTTCCTATCCTCTTTCTTTCTTCTCTTTCCTTCCTTTATTTCTTTCATTTCCTTCCTGTTTTCTTGTAGAAGGATATGAGGAGAGCGCACTGATGTAAATGTGAGATTTGATGGTAGGTGGGTGTAGTTGGCGCTCACCTTCTTTAGGTCTTGTTATCCTGTATATAGGTAACTGGGGACCATTAGGTGTCACCTCTGTGGTCGGTATGCAGCAAATCCCTGGCAGCTCGTATATAACTCAGAAGACTTTCCTGTAGGTGCAGGTATCCGGTGGAATTTTTTTATTTTCTGCCTTTGAAATCCAATATAAAGAAAAAAGGACACAATAAAAACAAAAGCCTCCGGCGCAGCTCATACGTCCGGTGATCGGAGCCAGCACAGATCTGTTCTGCAGACACAATCCCCACATGTTCTAATCCCTGGTATCACAGAGCTCAGCCGCTTCAGGCTCCACAGGCTCAATTAATTGATATTGGACTGGTAGAATATCGGCCAGTGTTCATCCTTCATCTTCACGTCACAGGCGCCGTATAGCGGATGAGGGGATGGAAGAAGGATGGGAATAACGGGCAACGTTAGCTGGGTCCCTAGAATGACCCTGTGCCCAAAGGAAGGAAGGAATTAAAGGAAAATAAGAAGGGAAGGAAGGGAAGAAAGGAAGTAAAGGAAAAGAAGGAAGGAAAAGTAAGGAAGGAAAGGAATAGAAGGAAGGGAGGGAAGAAAGAAAGGGAAGGAAAGGAAGAGAAGAAAGGAAGTCAGGAAAGACAGTAAGGAAGAAACGAAAGTAAATAAGGAAAGGAACGTAAGTACGGAAAGGAAGGGAAGAAAGGAGAGAAATGAAGAGAAAGAAGGAAAGTAAGTCAGAAAAGTAAGTAAAAAAGGGAGGGAAGGAAAGGAAAGTAAGAAAGGGAGGGAAGGAAAGTAAGTGAGTGAAGAAAGAAAAGAATAAAAGGAAAGAGAAAAAAGGAAGACAAGAAATACAAATATCTCAGTGTTAAATAGATAGTCCCCCTTATTGTGGAGTCTATTTAGTTGGGCACAAAGATCAGATCAGCAAAGGTACTTCTGATGGTGGGGAGATCTGGGCCACTACCCTTGCCCTCTTCCCCTCAAACATCCCGGTGCTACACCCCTTCACCTCCACCCACGGACCAGGATAGCCATTTCTGGGGAATATTGCTGCTGCTATCTTCAAGTGTAAACACTTTAGGAGGGCTTTAGCGTCAAACCCAGATATCAAAACAGCTCACAAGGTCAAAGCAGACTGAAACTCTATGTGCAACACCTAATGAAAGGAAGTGGAACTACTTAAAGGCTGAGAGAATGGAGAACTGAATGATCTGACACCCCTCCACCTGCAGAGCCGCACATAACAGCAGCTCCAGGCATTAACTCCGGATGTGCCAAAGGGAATTTACACAGATTTAAAGGGGTTGTCCAGAATTCTACAAACAAGGCTGATTTCATTCAAAAACAGCGCCACCCCCATCTACAGGTTGTGTGCGATATTGCAGCTCAGCTCCATTTAAGTGAATGTACTTACCTGCTGTAATACCACATGTGACCATTGGACAGGGGCGGCGATGTTTTTGAAAGAATGCAGTAAAGTTGTATTATTCCCTCTACACTACAGCAACATGTGACATGGACACGTGACACTTCTAGGACCTACAGTTGTGTTCACAATGATAGCAGTGTGCTCAACACCAAGAGGTCAGCCCCAAATCTTTACAATAGTTGGGAACATTGCACATTGCTGTTTTCTAAATCAAAATATGAAGAGAAATGTAGATAATTTTTAATTACTTTATAGAAAATCACAAAAAATGTTAAAAAAAACCAGCAGTGTCTGTAGATTGCAGCATTTTAATTGTATACAGTTGTGCAGGATCTGTTTTTTAACATTGGAGTCTATGGAGAACGGATCCGGTAACTGATCACTGTTTATCTTCTATGTGAAACTGATCTAATCAGTGCCAGATTCAGTGCAGTGCTTACAAGCTCTTTTCTACTGAGCAGTTTTGAAGATGGAGAGTGCTGTGACCTAATGTCAGTTTCAGTGCAGTGCTTACAAGCCCTTTTCTATTGAGCCGTTTTGAAGCTGGAGCACGCTGTTACCTCCTAATCTCGACCAGATTCAGCGCAGTACTCCCAAGTTCTTTTCTACTAAACTGTTTTAAAGCAGGAGCGCGCTGTCACACCGTAATCCCAGCCAGATTCTGTGCAGTGTCTACAAACTCTTTTCTATTGAGCTGTTCTGAAGCTGGAGCACTGTGAACTCCTAATCCCAGCCAGATTCAGCGCAGTACTTACAAGCCCTTTTCTATTGAGCTGTTTTGAGGCTCTAGGGCTGTTACCACCTAATCCATTTAATCTTCAGTGCAGTGCTTACAAGCTCTTTTCTACTGAGCAGTTTTGAAGATGGAGAGTGCTTAGACCTAATGTCTTTGAGTTTCAGTGCAGTGCTTACAAGCTCTTTTCTATTGCGCTGTTCTGAAGCTGGAGCACTGTGACCTCCTAATCTCAGCCAGATTCAGCGCAGTACTTACAAGCCCTTTTCTATTGAGCTGTTTTGAAGCTGGAGTGCGCTGTTACCTCCTAATCTCGGCCACATTCAGTGCAGTACTTACAAGCTCATTTCTACTAAACTGTTTTGAAGCAGGAGCACACTGTCTCACCGTAATCCTGGCCAGATTCTGTGCAGTGCTTACAAGCTCTTTTCTATTGAGCTATTTTGAAGATGGAGCATGCTGTTATCTCCTAATCGTGGCCAGATTCAGTGCAGTGCTTACAAGCTAGGCAGCAGCGGTGGTCGGTTTCCACGGCAACCAGCTGTAAACAAAAGAAAAATGTGACTATCTCAAGAACGACTGCAAATTTTCACGAGCAATAAATTGCTAAAGTGCTTATTTTTACAAGATCTATACAGTATGGCACTATATAATGTGACCACTAGAGGTCACTAGAGGCTCTGCTGCAGATGTAATTTATAGTATCAGGCATGATCACAACGCCGCAGCTGCTGCAGAACTTCCTCTATGCAGCAAAACACATAGGAAAGAATTTACCCCCTACTAAAAATCAGTATGGGAAGTTACAACACTTTGTCATGTACAGTGCTAGCACTATTATCTGGACACTATATGACATGCACAGTGCGGCACTATTCTCTAGGCACTGTTAAGTATTATATATGCAATAAATGGTGATATTATGAATGCACAATATGGTGGTAGAGGCTACACAATAATGCCAAACAGTGCCTAAAATGATAGTGCCATGCTGTGCATACACAATACCACCATATAGTGTCCACATAATAATGACACACTGTGCATACACAATACCACCATATAGTGTCCACATAATAATGACACACTGTGCATATACAATACCACCATATAGTGTCCACATAATAATGCCACACTGTGCATACACAATACCACCATATAGTGTCCACATAATAATGA
Source organism: Allobates femoralis (assembly GCA_033576535.1). NCBI lineage: Eukaryota > Metazoa > Chordata > Amphibia > Anura > Aromobatidae > Allobates > Allobates femoralis. The sequence goes on from JARQOC010000008.1 coordinate 7,288,255, forward strand.
CACACTGTGCATACACAATACCACCATATAGTGTCCACATAATAATGACACACTGTGCATACACAATACCACCATATAGTGTCCACATAATAATGACACACTGTGCATACACAATACCATCACTCACTACTTACGGTGTGCAGGATGGGTTTTTGCATGGACCCATTGACCTGATTGGTTCCGTGTGACACGTATGTACTCCACACGGAGACACATGTGGAAACATGGGCATATGAGAGAGAGTGAACGCACGTCTGTGATCCAGCATGTACAGACGGCACATGTTCCAGACACACGGACATGTGAATGAGGCCAAAGTCATACAAAAGACACTATAGAGACCCTGTATAATCATCAGCTCAGCCTCACCTGGCAGTAATAAGAAGTGCAGGTGATATAACCCCCCACACCCTGCACTCCGGCTCAGTCACCTGCAGGTAATGGAGGGACAAAGACAGGGAGGCAAGAGAGATACCGACATACACAATTCACAGCTCCCCCAACACAGCGTGATATTCTTAAGCACTATATGGCAGTATATATGCACAGTATGGTGATCTTATGTAAGCTCTATATGGTAGTATGTATGCACAGTATGGTGATCTTATGTAACCTCTATATGGTATGCACAGTATTGCACTATTATGTAAGCTCTATATGGCAGTATGTATGCACAGTATGGTGATTTTATGTAATCTCTATATGGCATGCACAGTATGGCACCGTTATGGAAGCACTATTGTATGTATGCACAGTATGGCACTATTATGTAAGCGCTATATGGTAGTATGTATGCACAGTATGGCACCGTTATGGAAGCACTATTGTATGTATTCACAGTATGGTGATCTTATGTAACCTCTATATGGTATGCACAGTATGGCACTATTATGTAAGCGCTATCTGGTAATATGTATGGCACCGTTATGGAAGCACTATTGTATGTATGCAGTGTAGCACTGTTATATAAGCGCTATATGGTGGTATGTATGGCATTATTATGTAAGTGCTACATGGTAATAGGCATGCACTGATGTGCACAGTATGGCACTAATGTATTCACTGTATGGTGGTATGCATACTGTTATGTATGATAGTATGTATGCACTGTATGGCGGTATGTATGCACTGTATGGCTGTATGTATGCACTGTATGGTGGTATGTATGATAGTATGTATGCACTGTATGGTGGTATGTGTGCACTGTATGGAGGTATGTATAGTGTTATGTATGCACTGTATGGTGGGATGTATAGTGTTATGTATGCACTGTATGGAGGTATGTATAGCATTATGTATGCACTGTATGGAGGTATGTATAGTGTTATGTATGCACTGTATGGTGGTATGTATAGTGTTATGTATGCACTGTATGGTGGTATGTATAGTGTTATGTATGCACTGTATGGCGGTATGTATAGTGTTATGTATGCACTGTATGGAGGTATGTATAGCGTTATGTATGCACTGTATGGAGGTATGTATAGCGTTATGTATGCACTGTATGGTGGTATGTATAGTGTTATGTATGCCCTGTATGGAGGTATGTATAGTGTTATGTATGCACTGTATGGTGGTATGTATAGTGTTATGTATGCACTGTATGGAGGTATGTATAGTGTTATGTATGCACTGTATGGCGGTATGTATGCACTGTATGGCTGTATGTATGCACTGTATGGTGGTATGTATGATAGTATGTATGCACTGTATGGTGGTATGTGTGCACTGTATGGAGGTATGTATAGTGTTATGTATGCACTGTATGGTGGGATGTATAGTGTTATGTATGCACTGTATGGAGGTATGTATAGCGTTATGTATGCACTGTATGGAGGTATGTATAGTGTTATGTATGCACTGTATGGTGGTATGTATAGTGTTATGTATGCCCTGTATGGAGGTATGTATAGTGTTATGTATGCACTGTATGGTGGTATGTATAGTGTTATGTATGCACTGTATGGAGGTATGTATAGTGTTATGTATGCACTGTATGGAGGTATGTATAGCGTTATGTATGCACTGTATGGTGGTATGTATAGTGTTATGTATGCACTGTATGGAGGTATGTATAGTGTTATGTATGCACTGTATGGAGGTATGTATAGTGTTATGTATGCACTGTATGGAGGTATGTATAGTGTTATGTATGCACTGTATGGCGGTATGTATAGTGTTATGTATGCACTGTATGGCGGTATGTATAGCGTTATGTATGCACTGTATTGGCGGTATGTATAGCGTTATGTATGCACTGTATGGAGGTATGTATAGTGTTATGTATGCACTGTATGGCGGTATGTATAGCGTTATGTATGCACTGTATGGTGGTATGTATAGTGTTATGTATGCACTGTATGGCGGTATGTATGGCGTTATATATGCACTGTATGGCGGCGGTATGTATAGCGTTATGTATGCACTGTATGGCGGTATGTATAGTGTTATGTATGCACTGTATGGCGGTATGTATGGCGTTATATATGCACTGTATGGCGGCGGTATGTATAGTGTTATGTATGCACTGTATGGCGGTATGTATAGTGTTATGTATGCACTGTATGGAGGTATGTATAGCGTTATGTATGCACTGTATGGCGGTATGTATAGTGTTATGTATGCACTGTATTGGTGGTATGTATAGTGTTATGTATGCCCTGTATGGAGGTATGTATAGTGTTATGTATGCACTGTATGGTGGTATGTATAGTGTTATGTATGCACTGTATGGAGGTATGTATAGTGTTATGTATGCACTGTAATGGAGGTATGTATAGTGTTATGTATGCACTGTATGGAGGTATGTATAGTGTTATGTATGCACTGTATGGCGGTATGTATAGCGTTATGTATGCACTGTATGGTGGTATGTATAGTGTTATGTATGCACTGTATGGCGGTATGTATGGCGTTATATATGCACTGTATGTGGCGGTATGTATAGCGTTATGTATGCACTGTATGGCGGTATGTATAGTGTTATGTATGCACTGTATGGCGGTATGTATGGCGTTATTATGCACTGTATGGCGCGGTATGTATAGTGTTATGTATGCACTGTATGGCGGTATGTATAGCGTTATGTATGCACTGTATTGGCGGTATGTATAGCGTTATGTATGCACTGTATTGGCGGTATGTATAGCGTTATGTATGCACTGTATTGGTGGTATGTATAGTGTTTATGTATGCACTGTATAGCGGTATGTATAGTGTTATGTATGCACTGTATAGCGGTACTATGGTGTTATGTATGCACTGTATGGCGTATGTATAGTGTTATGTATGCAATGTATGGGTGTTATGTATGACTGTATGGCGGTATGTATGCACTGTATGGCGGTATGTATAGTGTTATGTATGCACTGTATGGAGGGTATGTATAGTGTTATGTATGCACTGTATGGTGGTATGTATGAGCACTGTATGGCGGTATGTATAGTGTTATGTATGCACTGTATGGAGGTATGTATATGCGTTATGTATGCACTGTATGGTGGTATGTATAGTGTTATGTATGCACTGTATGGAGGTATGTATGCACTGTATGGCGGTATGTATAGTGTTATGTATGCACTGTATGGAGGTATGTATAGCGTTATGTATGCACTGTATGGCGGTATGTATAGTGTTATGTATGCACTGTATGGAGGTATGTATAGCGTTATGTATGCACTGTATGGTGGTATGTATAGCGGTATGTATGCACTGTATGGCGGTATGTATGCACTGTATGGCGGTATGTATAGTGTTATGTATGCACTGTATGGAGGTATGTATAGTGTTATGTATGCACTGTATGGCGGTATGTATAGTGTTATGTATGCACTGTATGGCGGTATGTATAGTGTTATGTATGCACTGTATGGCGGTATGTATAGTGTTATGTATGCACTGTATGGCGGTATGTATAGTGTTATGTATGCACTGTATGGTGGTATATATAGTGTTATGTATGCACTGTATTGGTGGTATGTATAGTGTTATGTATGCACTGTATTGGTGGTATGTATAGTGTTATGTATGCACTGTATAGCGGTACATGGTGGTATGTATGCACTGTATGGAGGTATTATATAAAGACTAATTCTCTGCTTTTTTCCTCCAGACCTTGCTGCTTCCCTCCTATATACAGTGCGGCCGCTGTCACCTCACTTCTCTTATGTTAAATATCTCACAGGAAACCAACAAAAAGCGGAAGAGAAGATTCCACCACGACCTGTGTTATACTGACAGTGAGTGAAGCCCCTTCACCCTCTGACCCTGGGGCACAGGCTGCAGGTCTATTGAGTTGTACATGGCGGGGGAGGTCTCACCTTCCAGATAGACATCTGTCCTTCATTCTCCATCACATCATGTGGATACAGGACAGTCCCCAAACCACAGCCAGAGAGATCTGAGGAGCCGACGACAGAGGACGCGACCGGTGCGACGCATCCGAAACCCCAAGAGAGGACGCGACTGGAGCGACGCATCCAAAACCCCAACAGAGGACGCGACCGGTGCAACACGTGTCCGAAACCTCAACCAAGGAAGCCGAGATGGGCGACGGAGGAAAGAAACCCAACAAAAAATTCAGTAAGTGTCAAACTGCATCTTCACATGTCCTTCATTGATGGGACTTTTTGGGGTGTCGGATTGTGACCATCAGGTTCCCAATCTTCCTGCACCTCCATGCTTCCTCTTTAAATTGAGGTTTCGCCGGGAGTGGACGCCTATCCCCCGGGGTGTCCGAGTGGATGGGCCCTCGGGGTGTCCGGGTGGATGGGCCCCCCCTAGGGTGTCCGGGTGGATGGGCCCCCCCTAGGGTGTCCGGGTGGATGGGTCCCCCCTAGGGTGTCCGGGTGGATGGGCCCCCCCTAGGGTGTCCGGGTGGATGGGCCCCCCCTAGGGTGTCCGGGTGGATGGGCCCCCCCTAGGGTGTCCGGGTGGATGGGCCCCCCCTAGGGTGTCCGGGTGGATAGGCCCCCCTAGGGTGTCCGGGTGGATGGGCCCCCCCTAGGGTGTCCGGGTGGATGGGCCCCCCCTAGGGTGTCCGGGTGGATGGGCCCTCCCTAGGGTGTCCGGGTGGATGGGCCCCCCCCTAGGGTGTCCGAGTGGATGGGCCCCCCCCTAGGGTGTCCGGGTGGATGGGCCCCCCCTAGGGTGTCCGAGTGGATGGGCCCCCCCTAGGGTGTCCGGGTGGATGGGCCCCCCCTAGGGTGTCCGGGTGGATGGGCCCCCCCTAGGGTGTCCGGGTGGATGGGCCCCCCCTAGGGTGTCCGGGTGGATGGGCCCCCCCTAGGGTGTCCGGGTGGATGGGCCCCCCCTAGGGTGTCCGGGTGGATGGGTGTCCGGGTGGATGGGCCCCCTCTAGGGTGTCCGGGTGGGTGGCCCCCCCCTAGGGTGTCCGGGTGGTGGCCCCCCCTTAGGGTGTCCGGGTGGATGGGCCCCCCTAGGGTGTCCGGTTGGAGTGGGGCCCCCGGGGTGTTTGGGTGGAGTGGGGTGTCCGGGTGGAGGGGCCCCCGGAGATCTCACCTGGGGAATTTTTGCCTAAAATATTAGGAAGTTGCATGAACAGCAATTCCTGATTGTCATTCACACAAAATCCTTTCTGAGATACAGCGCGGCCCTATAGACGCCTATGGATCCTGTATTGCGGTTCCTGCTATCGAGCTTTGTAATCCATTATTGGGCTGCCTGACGGTCTGGAGTTGCACCGTAGTTTCTCAGGTCTTAGGTGATGTGCAGAAATATCTGCATCTCCTGGCAAGAAAGATGCAGCTTGTGTTCTCCATGTATGTGAGGTGGAAAATGCTGCAATAATTTACATTCTGCACCAGATCTGCCTTATAGGCCTTGTGCACACTGAGCAGTTTTGATGCGAATTTTAGTGGTTTTGTCACAAATCTGACAGCAAATCCTCATGAAGCAAAGTCAATGAGAATCCTGACGTTTTGTGCACTTGTCGCTTTTTTCCCTTGACAGATTTGGTGCAGAAATAAATCCTCAATTCTTGACTCATTTTTGCAGCATTTTTATTGTCCACTGAGTTCAATGTAGTGATGAGAAAACCGCTGCAAAAAGGCAAGTTCACATCACACACTGCGTGATTAGGGGCGGATTAGGTGCGTTTTTCAAGAAAAAAGTACAGTATGCTTCACTAAATGTTACTCAATGATGTCGGGCTACCAAGACGTGTGTGTCTGTCTGTCTGTCTGTCTGTCTGTCTGTCTGTCTGTCTGTCTGTGTCTGTGTGTCTGTGTGTCTGTGTGTCTGTGTCTCTGTGTGTCTGTGTCTCTGTGTGTCTGTGTGTGTCTCTGTGTCTGTGTGTGTCTGTCTGTGTGTCTGTCTGTGTGTCTGTGTGTGTCTGTCTGTGTGTCTGTCTGTGTGTCTGTCTGTGTGTCTGTCTGTGTGTCTGTCTGTGTGTGTCTGTCTGTGTGTGTCTGTCTGTGTGTGTCTGTGTGTGTGTCTGTGTGTGTGTCTGTGTGTGTGTCTGTGTGTGTGTCTGTGTGTGTGTCTGTGTGTGTGTCTGTGTGTGTGTCTGTGTGTGTGTCTGTGTGTGTGTGTGTGTGTGTGTGTCTGTGTGTGTGTCTGTGTGTGTGTCTGTGTGTGTGTCTGTGTGTGTGTGTGTGTCTCTGTGTGTGTGTCTCTGTGTGTGTGTCTCTGTGTGTGTGTCTCTGTGTGTGTCTCTGTGTGTGTCTCTGTGTGTGTGTGTCTGTGTGTGTGTCTGTGTGTGTGTCTGTGTGTGTGTCTGTGTGTGTGTCTGTGTGTGTGTCTGTGTGTGTCTGTGTGTGTGTCTGTGTGTGTCTGTGTGTCTGTGTGTCTGTGTGTCTGTGTCTGGTGCCTCTTTTCCGCTAGCAGGTGCAGCCATGTTGTGCCCCCTCCTTACCGTACACAGTCTCGGGGTGATTACACCCCTGGATATGAGCTCATACTTCGATCTCGTTTTCAGTCATACAATATTCTTTTATCTTCGCTGTTTCAGAAATTGCTGTGAGGTTTCGGGGCAGATCACATTACAGGGGATCCCGGATCTCGTTTTGATGTTTTTTTTATGAATTCAGTGTTTTTGCTAATTATTATAGCTTAATTATGTGTATATAACACACGGTGCAGATTGGAAACTGGCAGGAGGCGTCTGCGGGGGGCGAACTCCGAGCAAATCCTGGAGATGACAGATTGTACAAACCATTTACAACCAGTTTCAATTAAACTAACTAAAAATCAAAAAAACTTCCACCCGGTATCACCAGGGTCTCTCTTACATTGGAGACTTGTGACTGATTTGGGACTTGTTTCATTCCTGTATTGAGACTTCATATTAAATGTTTCTTTCCTTTGGCAGTGTAGGAGTTAAGGCCACTTCACACACACAGATATCTGAGTCCAATATCTGAACAGATCTCTGGTTGCAGTGAAATCATGGATACATTGTTCCATGTTGTACACAGCCACAAAATGGAACTATGTGTCCATGATTTCACTGCAACCAGAGATCTGTTCAGATATTGGACTCAGATATCTGTGTGTGTGAAGTGGCCTTTAGTGTCAGTTTCTGTTGCTGCAATGCTCCCTAGTTCTCTTTCAAGGTGTGGCTACTTTGTGATCACTCCCAACTGCTTTATTTACATAGTCACATGATCCAGCATCCCTTCCTGGTAATTGAACTCATTCCTGACCTAGCTACCTGAGGTGCATGAGGTACTCTGGAGAGCTGATCCTTACCAAGCAGTCTGCTGCCCAGGAGAATGACAGCAGGCATGGAGTTGCCTTGTTATTCCCTGTCTGTCTCTCCTTCCCCTCTTGTTGTCTTTATTGCAGTGGTTGGGACTAGTACTCCCGCTCCCTATTTAGGGTTACTATCAGGGCCAGCGAGGGACTAGGTATCTTGCTCGGCGACTGGATGAAAGAACCTGTATAGGGACAGTAGGGAGATCAGGACACAGTGGCAGGTGAGTGCAGGAGGTCACCTCTCCCCCATTCCCTACAAGCAGGGCCCTGTGTTGTATTTGTCCCCCCAGTCTGTTGTGTGTAGTGCGCCGGACACCTTTGGTCGGCATGAATTGTCAGCAGTACATCGATGACCTTCTATCTGGCCCATGTGAACGGAGTGGCTATATTTTTATATATGGCGATCGGTTCTTGGCTAAAATTTGGCCATAAGTTAGTTGAAGCCTACAATGGATATGCTTACATTGATGAGATCACAATCTGGCGGCATTATATGGCTATATAGGGTGAAGGAAAGACCTAGGTCCATTGAGTTCTGGTTGGCTGATCTCGCCAAAATCGGTGGGATTGGACGATGTTTATCTACTATCTGGAGGGCATCACTTATCATTATGATGTGACTGTCGCTGCCCCCACTGAATGGCTGCGTGGCACATGCCCCCTGCACGGCTCCAGGGTGTATTTTTGTCAGATACCTTTTTAGCAGCAAATAGTTCTCCTCTTATAATTACATTTTACTTCCACACTCGGCGGCCCCCACATTTCCCAGACTCTGGAGCGCTAAGTGCATTGATTTCCTTGTTCTGACAGATATTTAGCCCTGTATTTTCTGCAGCGTCGTGCAGAAGGTTCAGTAATGTGTACGGCACCGAGGCCGGATGTCTGGATCCGGGCAATCAATGGCTTCATGAAACCATCAGCGAAACCAGTGTCTGTAATGTTACACCATGTATGTTGCTTACTCATATTGTGAAAACATGGATATCTCTAGGGTCTTCCACAACGGGAAGGGTTAATCCAAAGTAAATCCGTGGGCATCGTACAATTTGCAGGAGAAGTTGTTTCTTGCATACGTCATGGGGGCCCAGTTATCCACACTGGAGGACATCATGGTGTGGGGAATAGAAGGAACAAGGCAAAGCGGAAGACCAGCAACCCGATGGCTTGATGCAATCAAAATAAGGGGGAGGACCCTGGCGGTCCCATCTTTGCTTGGGGAGGACCCTGGCGGTCCCATCTCTGCTTGGAGAAGACCCTGGTGGTCCCATCTCTGCTTGGGGAGGACCCTGGCGGTCCCATCTCTGCTTGGGGAGGACCCTGGCGGTCCCATCTCTGCTTGGGGAGGACCCTGGCGGTCCCATCTCTGCTTGGGGAGGACCCTGGCGGTCCCATCTCTGCTTGGGGAGGACCCTGGCGGTCCCATCTCTGCTTGGGGAGGACCCTGGCGGTCCCATCTCTGCTTGGGGAGGACCCTGGCGGTCCCATCTCTGCTTGGGGAGGACCCTGGCGGTCCCATCTCTGCTTGGGGAGGACCCTGGCGGTCCCATCTCTGCTTGGGGAGGACCCTGGCGGTCCCATCTCTGCTTGGGGAGGACCCTGGCGGTCCCATCTCTGCTTGGGGAGGACCCTGGCGGTCCCATCTCTGCTTGGGGAGGACCCTGGCGGTCCCATCTCTGCTTGGGGAGGGCCCTGGCCGGTCATGTTTTCAGGATTTCCTTAGCATTGCACAGGTGATAATTTAATCATCTGCACAAATAAATCCAACTCCTTGTGCAATACTATAACAGGGAATGAATGAAGCAGTGGTCGGGCCGGCGCTCTAGTCTGAGATAAGTGCCCTGTTGTGCCGATTGTTAAAGGCCTGAGCGGTGCGACCCCCACTGATCAAGAAGTTATCGCCTGTCCTAAAGACAAGTCCTAACTTGATTTCACTGACGACCCCTTTAAAGTGGAGAACGTAAGTAATAAGTCAGGTTGATCAAAGTGACTTATACCCCTTGATATACCTAGATGGCCTGAACGATCATCCATCACTGGTTACATTGAACCCTTAGAGTAGGTTCCATAAATCTTGCAGTAAGACGTTGCATGCATTACAACGACAGTGCGAGCTGCATTGATTTGCCGTAAATCAGTTTCCTGGACATAGTGATGCATCCAAGGTCATAATGGCTCAACAGAGTCCTGGAAATAGGGTCCTGCCATAACTGTGCCCATCCGGTCTGGCAGCTGTAGCATCTATGGTCACCATACATGTCACCAATGGAGAGCACAAGTGGCCTAGTGGTAGAGGACATCTCTGACAATGAATGCTCTGCTTATAGTGTATTGGGTTGTGTTGGTCTAGACCGCACAAGATGGATTTTCTTAGAGCATTCATCAAGTTGCCATGATTAAAGATGAGGCTGAAGGCCATTAAAATCAAAAGTTGGGTGGTGTTTCCATGAGGCTGCCTGTATATTACATCTCCAAGAGGCTTTGCTTCTGTAGCTACATCACTTTCGGCAGAAGTTGGCCATCCATCTGCTGTATGTCGGCCGCCATACTGTCCTCCAACATAAGGATCGGGGACTGGAGTGATCGATCGTCTGATTCTTGTGTGGTGGGATGATGATCCCCGGTTCTGGTCTATAGGGGGGTCAGGAGAGGTGAACACTTGTCTGATCCGCCATCATAAGTATATGACCAGGACAAGGGCCGGTCTATGCTGTAGGTCGGTCTACACCTCATTGGGGTGATCTATAGATATATTTTTTTTGTGCCTTCGTACCTTCGTATTGAATATCATAGTTGAATTTTGCATCTGGTGTAGTCAGGAGAACCCAAACCCATAAATAGTCACTCGAATAGAGGAACCGTGCTTGTCTTTTATGATGTAGATGTAAACTTGTGGTTTTGGGTGTAGATCTGGGTTCCCACATCTTAAGTGAGATCTTACATGACTCCGGCGTTCCCACACCCAGTGACCGGCATTAAGCTTCTCCATTTCTTTGACTTTTACTTCTACCAGAGGAACTAAGTGACATAAGGCCAAAATGAGCACATCTGTTGTTTGAGGTCTGCGTACGACCACGATGCACGGGCCAATATGAGGTTCTCGGAGACCGGCGGTCGGTCCAACGCTCAGACCGGCGGTCGGTCCAACGCTCAGACCGGCGGTCGGTCCAACGCTCAGACCGGCGGTCGGTCCAACGCTCAGACCGGCGGTCGGTCCAACGCTCAGACGGCGGTCGGTCCAACGCTCAGACTGCGGAACATGGATGTGAGTTTCTGGCCCAACTTGTATGATCTGGGGCATCTTTCATACATGTGAAGCCTTCACGTTCCCTGGACTTTGATGTCTTCTCTACAAGTCCAATCTGGGCGGAGATCCTAATTTCTGTATAATGTCCTTTTTATATAGGGACTTTTACATGACAAGTGAGGAATAGTAAAAATAAAGTTCGGCTGTTCCCATAAGTCTATTGACCTTGTCGGGTTATTGCTGGGATTTCTGCAACCACGGCACAAACTGTTCATACACATCATACCATCTGTCCATTGTGTATGGTGGACCCCAACCCTTGTCCGGCTGAGAGCTAAGGCCTCGTTCACACGTCTCTGCTTCACAGATGGACCGTGATGGGAATGTGGCTCCCCAGGGTCCGGTTGCCACAATACTGTGCTTGGAAGCAAGGGAAGGTGCCCACATCAGGTGAAACACACACAACACCTTCCCAACTCCAGGCCAGAAGGGGGAGCTCTAAAACCCAAGTTCAGGGAGGTCCCCTATAAATTCTGGTCTGGGGGCGGGGTTAGGCAGTTCAATTCCTAGGAGGACTGTAGAAGACATCCTATGGTCGGGAGCTGTGTCAGGCTCATCCGAGGATACAGACTAGCCAGTGTGACGGACCCGTAAGTGAGCGTCTGAGGATGTGGAGGAGTGGGTGTGCGGAGTGGAGCCCCAGCACCGAGCGCAGGAACGTACACCGGAGTCCGAGGTAGTGAGGGACTTTATTCCCAGCAACCAACACCGGAGGGCTAGTGATTCCAAGTCACTCACCCACCACAAGCCCAGGAGACGCAGCAGCACCAGAGAGCTCAGGGAGACCGAGTGAGGAGAGTAACCTAAAAAGAGCTCAAGCCACCTGTCATACGGGCCAGGACAGAACAAGAGAGGAGAGGGTCGCAGCATAGCTTCAAGCAGCCAGGACCCACAGAGCAGGCAGCAGGGAGGCCTCAGAACTCACCAGTTGTGGAGAACCTCAACTTGCTTCCAGGCTCCGGACCCCCTAACACCGCTTGGGGACAGTTCCCTGGACAAACCTGCTACTTTCTACTGGCTAAAGGTAAAGGAGACTGTCACCGCCAACAAACGAACCTATCGCCTCCATAGACTATACAGTTGCCCTGGGGACCCGCTCTTCCCGTGGAGAGCTAAACCATCACAACTGCTGCTCCCATCTTCCCCAGAGGTCCCGACTGCAGCAGCGGCTATACTGGCCGCCTTCCACGGGTGGCGTCACGACACTAACTTTTATATTTCTTTTCATACCCTTTTCAAATTTCCCCTTTTTACTGATCGCCCGATGAGGGGACCACAGACCGGGTCACCTAATTGTGAGTATTTGGCCCTGACTGTTTGCTGAAGCTTGAAAAACCTCTAAAGTTTTTGCATACAAGAAAGGCTGATCACTGCTGATTGTGTCAGGTTTTACTATCAATCTGATTACACACAATGATGGAAATCAGTCCAGGTAAGTCCTATTGTTTGTGCACCGCATGAGGCCAGATGAACTTTTCTTTTCTGCATTTTTACTGGTTTTACAGTATTTTGGTGGGGGGAAAAAACACTAGCCAGAGGTCACCTTTCCTTCAAAACTCACTTGTATTTTATTATGGTGCTTCTTATTTTATGTAATTTTTTCATTTTCCTAAAGGAGTTAAAGGGATTTCCCTGTGTAAACAAATGATCACTGCAGGGTAGGTGATAACTTGCTGTTTGGGGGGGTGGCAGGGACTCGCACTCATCGGTAGATCAGGGAACTTTTATGTCCGACTGCTACATAATGGCGCATCCGTTTGGGCTCTTAACCGCTACTTAATTTTGTCATCCTGTGTACAGCAGCTCTTCATTTAAAAAGATGAGAAAATAATAATCATGAAGTTGTGATACATTTTAATGGCTACAAAAAGAAAGCCATGATGTTACAAAGTGAGTTCTCGGGACTGCTTACATCTCTTGATCAGGCATGGTATCAGCTGTAAGCAGTCCCGAGAGCTTGACCATATCTGATGAAGAGACATAAGCAGTCTTGAGAGCTTGACCATGCCTAATGAAGAAATGTAAGCAGTCTCTAAAACTTGACTATACCTGGTGAAGAGACCTAAGCAGTCTCGAGAACATGACCATACCTGATGAGATATAAGCAGTCTCAAGAGCTTGACCGTGCCTGATGAGATATAAGCAGTCTTGAGAGCTTGACCATGCCTAATGAAGAAATGTAAGCAGTCTCTAAAGTTTGACCATACCTGGTGAAGAGACCTAAGCAGTCTTGAGAGCTTGACCCTACCTGATGAAGAGACGTAAGCAGTCTCGAGAGCTTGACCATACCTGATGAAGAGACGTAAGCAGTCTCGAGAGCTTGACCATACCTGATGAAGAGACGTAAGCAGTCTCGAGAGCTTGACCATACCTGATGAAGAGACGTAAGCAGTCTCGAGAGCTTGACCATACCTGATGAAGAGACGTAAGCAGTCTCGAGAGCTTGACCATACCTGATGAAGAGACGTAAGCAGTCTCGAGAGCTTGACCATACCTGATGAAGAGACGTAAGCAGTCTTGAGAGCTTGACCATACCTGATGAAGAGACGTAAGCAGTCTCGAGAGCTTGACCATGCCTGATGAAGAGACGTAAGCAGTCTTGAGAGCTTGACCATGCCTGATGAAGAGACGTAAGCAGTCTCGAGAGCTTGACCATACCTGATGAAGACACGTAAGCAGTCTCGAGAGCTTGACCATACCTGATGAAGAGACGTAAGCAGTCTTGAGAGCTTGACCATACCTGATGAGACATAAACGGTCTCGAGAGCTTGACCATACCTGATGAAGAGACGTAAGCAGTCTCGAGAGCTTGACCATACCTGATGAAGACACGTAAGCAGTCTCGAGAGCTTGACCATACCTGATGAAGACACGTAAGCAGTCTCGAGAGCTCGCTTTGTAAGGGTCCTTTCACATCAGTGTTTTTCGCTGATCGTGGCAGTTGCGGTGAAAAAACCGCGATTACCGCATAACAGCCGCGATCGCAGCACACTTGCGGCAAGCCCCATACAATGTCTATGGGGCTTGCGGTAAGTGTGCGGCAGGTGCGGCCGCGAAAAAAACTGCGATATGCCGCGATTTTTTTCGCGGCCGCAAGTGCTAATACCGCACTGATGTGAGAGGACCCTACGGCTATGTGCGCACTTGCCGGGTTTTGGGCGGTTTACCTGTGTAAACCGCCGGTTTGTTTACATTAGTTTTATGTAAATTTATGTTAATCCAAACCGGCGTTTGGATTAACATTAAAACCAATGTAAACCGACCAAGGCTGTGCACACTCCGGCGGTTTACACAGCCTCATCCGTTGCTAACCCGCAGGTTTCCCAGCGGGTTAGCAAAGAATGAGCTTGTTCTATAAAACGGCGGTTCTGCAGCGGCTGCAAGCAGAATCATGTACTGCTTCCAGCCGCAGCAGACCCGCCGCCGAGAACACGCTGTGCAACCGCCCGGCTCCCGCCCGTCACCCCGCCCGGCTCCCGCCGCACATACCCGCCAGGAAGCCGGTGGACGGCGCCGGAGCTTCCTGGCGGGTTCCGCCCAGCCGCCGCCGACCAACCCGCCGGTAATGTGCACATACCCTAACATAGTTTTGTTGCCATGAAAAGTTATCACAACTACAAGATTATCATTTTGCTGCTTCTTCCACGGAGAGTAATCAATCTTTTTTTTTTTCTCAGCTGACTACAATGGTACCAATGTGTCTGTAATAATCGGATGCTTAACTGCGGCTCCATATGACATCCCATTTTTTTTTTCTTTGCACACCTAGACACTGGACAGGCCTTTTCTCATCCAATGTATTTACAGAAGAATCTAGAGCATGCTGCAATTTTTTTATTTAATTTTATTGATCACTGAAAAGAAATCTCCTCTGCCCCGTCCCATAGAATAACATTGGTCCGAGCTCTGTCCGTCTTTGTTTTCACGGACAATAGTTGGACCAAACATGGCCGAATCCTAAAGGGCGTAAAGTTCCCATTCTGCCGGTCTGTGAGGGTCCTGACTGTCAGACCTGTACATAGGTGATCACTTGTTTAAAAGAAAAATATCAGGGGGAAAAAATGCAAATAACAGAAAAAAAAATGCTACAAAAAAAGATATTTGAAAGCATTATTTTGTCTGTACATGTCCCCTATGGATTGTAAAATGCTCCAGAATATGTTCGCATTATATAAAAATTGCTATAATTGTTGTATTTAACAATTTCATTAAGTTTTTGATGATTACAAATTAGAAAAATAGGGAAATGTTTAAGAAAACTGGCCGTGTTTGGGGCAGTAAAATGGGCCGGAGTTTGGGGGGGTGGCGGAGGGACGCGAGGGCCGGAATTTGGGGGGGCGGCGGAGGGACGCGTGGGCCGTAGTTTGGGGGGGGGGGGGGGAGGGACGCGCTGGCCGGAGTTTGGGAGGGAGGCGGAGGGACGCGCGGGCCGGAGTTTGGGAGGGAGGCGGAGGGACGCGCGGGCCGGAGTTTGGGAGGGAGGCGGAGGGACGCGCGGGCCGGAGTTTGGGAGGGAGGCGGAGGGACGCGCGGGCCGGAGTTTGGGAGGGAGGCGGAGGGACGCGCGGGCCGGAGTTTGGGAGGGAGGCGGAGGGACGCGCGGGCCGGAGTTTGGTTGGGTGGCGGAGGGACGCGAGGGCCGGAGTTTGGGAGGGAGGCGGAGGGACGCGCGGGCCGGAGTTTGGTCGGGTGGCGGAGGGACGCGAGGGCCGGAATTTGGGGGGGCGGCGAAGGGACGCGCGGGCCGGAGTTTGGGAGGGCGGCGGAGGGACGCGCGGGCCGGAGTTTGGGCGGGCGGCGGAGGGACGCGCGGGCCGGAGTTTGGGCGGGCGGCGGAGGGACGCGCGGGCCGGAGTTTGGGCGGGCGGCGGAGGGACGCGCGGGCCGGAGTTTGAAAAGCTGTTTCCATGGAGATCTTTGAATTTAAAAATTAACTGCCATTGTTACCAGAATTCCGGAGTCGTCAGGTGTCGTCATTTTTTACACATCTGTAGACACATAAATGATTTTTATTTATTTTCTAAGTCTTGATCTGCCTATTGAGAACCGAGTGTTGACTGTAATTGCTGTTTTCTGGCTCAGCTGCCATCTTGAGTACAGGCTTCAGACCTTGTAATCTGTGTTGGTGGTTAATCACCTAATTGTGTGTTCGCCGCCTGTAATCATATTGCCCTGTGTATAGGGCGATCACTGTCCTCTTCTTTCTTGGAGCCGCCTTTTGTTTTGGGGTCCTTATCCTCTACATTTTCGGCACCAATTTGTCTTCTTTCTGACTGTAAACACATGTAAATGACGCCCTTCACCCTGGGGATATGTAAATGGTAATGGCAGGGCGTCTGCGGGGCGAGGGCCCCTATTACCATACCCTGATAACGCTGCATATACAGCTCATTCATGTGTTACTTAAAAACAAAAAAAGTATAAATCTTGTCCTCATTGTATCCAATTTTTCTCCATGTCCAAGTAAAGAATTGCAAAAAAAAACAAAATAAATGTCTTTACGATTTTCCAAATTAATATAAATTTTCCTATGATCTTTCCTGGCGGCCAATGTGCATCTTCATTATCAACACTGCTGAATAATAATCTGGCAACCGGGAAGCTCCGGACTCAATCTGTCCCATCATCTGCCACTTACTGGCAATTTTTGCTAATTAATCGCATTGCCTCCTCCAAAAAATACCAATGAAAATGATGTTCAATGTCTTAGAGAAAAACTGGGTAACCAGCAATGATATCGCACTTGTCTTTATCTCTCCCTTATGGACTCCTCGCTGCCGTATAGAGTTGGTTTCGCGTTTCTTCTAAACACAGCGCCACACTTGTTTACAGGTTGTCTTCGGTATTGCAATCCCGTTCTGTTTTAATGGCGCTCAGCTGCAATACCAGAGAGGGCCTGTACACAGGTGTGGCGCTATTTAATCGGCAAAAGAACAAAAAGCAACAGTGGTCCCCATGTCTACCCCAGTTTACAGCCGGATGTTAAACATGTATGTTCAAAGTCAATGATTATCAGATATATATATATTGAATATAGATATAGATATAAATATTGAGGCAGCACTCCAAATCTCAAAAGTGACATTATTGGATCAATTTGGCACTATGTCACTTTAGGCACGGTGGGAACCAGGCATGTAGGGTCCATCCGTTCACCATTTCTGCGACGCACAAAGACGCAAATCTCCGATTTTGGGCACAGGAAAAAATCGGACAGAATCGTAGCCGACACAAATCGGATGGCAATAATGTGAATGCAGCCTTACTCCAAGTGAGTTGGTGCTCTTGTTGCAGTACAGGGTTGATAGCACAGCAAGACAGTCAGACACAGCAGGGTGCAGTCTCACAGCTTCTGTCGTTCCCGGTTACAGCAGTCATCACCGTTCCAACAACGCCTTGGAGGTGGAGAAGGGGATCCAGCTAACTCCCGGGTAATGTGGTAGTCCTAATCCAGTACCCCTTTGGAGATACCGCAGCCTCCGGGTTGCTAGCTGAGCCTGGTTGTTCTCCACAAGTCTGGGGCCTGGTCCCTCTACTCTGCGGCCTGATCCCGACACACGGTCACAGTCGATGTGGTGCGGGTGCCCCGGTGGATTGCCCACTAACCGAACCCCTGGGACCCCTTCTGTCTTCTGGAGCACCCTCTCTTTCTCTCAGCTCCTCTCTCTAGACTTAGGACGAGCTCCCACCGGTTCCAGTCTTCAGGATGTCTCTTTCTAGATGTTGTCCCTCTCTGACACTTTGGCCGTCATAGACTCCTTCAGCTCTTACCAGCCACCCACCAACTGTCTTCTAGATGTTTCTACTCGTCTTTTTATACTGTGGTCACTAACTGGAGTCCTCCCTGACTTCATACCCTCCTGGGTGCTCCCCTAAACTCTGCTCTCCACACATCCCGTGTACCTTGGTTCCTACCCTCCAGATAGGACCAAGGACTGTGCTCTCCCTTAGGAGCATTCTCGCCCTATCCCTGACCTGTAGTGGTGTAGTGCTGGGCTACAGGTGTCTGAGTACCGGTCAGTGCCCCCCTCCTTACCCGAGATTGGGGTACCACACCTCTGGCTGGGGTGCAGTACCTCTGTGGCTCTGCAGGGGCACCACACTTATGCCAGCAATATGCTGCTGAAGATCCTACAGAGACGGCTACAGCCTTACTATGACAGAGAGCTGCAAGAGGAGCAAGCCGGATTCAGAAAAGGCCAAGGAACGAGATGATAATTGCTAAAACGAGATTGATAATGGAAAAGGCCAAAGAATACAACAAGGAGCTCTATTTTTGCTTCATCAACTACATCAAAGCCTTCGACTGTGTTGATCACTCGAAACTTTGGATCCACAAAGCATATGGGTGTGCCGACCCATCTGATCAGCCTCATTAGGGACCTGTACATCAACAAAGAAAGTCTGAACGGCACAGGGGACCCGGCATGGGTCAAAGAAGAGCGAGGTGTCAGACAAGGCGGAATACTGTCACCATTTCTAATCAGTTTACCTGCAGAAGCTATTTCCAGTAAGGCTGGACTTGCCGGAAAAAGCAAATCAAAATTGGTGGAAGAATCCTGAACAATCTAAGATACGTAGACGACACAACACTGATAGCAACAAGTGAATGAAGGACTTAATACGGAGAGTCAAGATGGAAGGCTCCAACATGGGACGGCTACTCAACACAGACAGATACTGACTACTGCCAGGTACGACCAGGACACATGTGAGATGGACGGTGAAGAGCTGGAAATCATAGAGGACGTCACCCTACTTGGATCAATGATCACTCAAGATGCAGTGACACCAGAAGTCAATAGGAGAAAAGCTATGGACATTTCAACAGTGAAGTGACTGGACAAGGCCTTCACATCAAGGAATGTTTCACTGGTGATGGACACACAGCTCATACATAGTCTGGTCTATTCTGTAGTAACATTTCACTGGTGATGGAGACATGGCTCGTACATAGTCTGGTCTATTCTGTAGTAACATTTCACTGGTGATGGACACACAGCTCGTACATAGTCTGGTCTATTCTGTAGTAACATTTCACTGGTGATGGAGACACGGCTCGTACATAGTCTGGTCTATTCTGTAGAACATCTCACTGGTGATGGACACACGGCTCGTACATAGTCTGGTCTATTCTGTAGTAACATTTCACTGGTGATGGAGACACGGCTCGTACATAGTCTGGTCTATTCTGTAGTAACATTTCACTGGTGATGAAGACACGGCTCGTACATAGTGTGGCCTATTCTGTAGCAACATTTCACTGGTGATGGAGACACGGCTCGTACATAGTCTGGTCTATTCTGTAGGAACATCTCACTGGTGATGGAGACACGGCTCGTACATAGTCTGCTCTATTCTGTAGTAACATTTCACTGGTGATGGAGACACGGCTCGTACATAGTCTGGTCTATTCTGTAGTAACATATGGAAGTGACACCTGGATGATAAAGACAAGAAGAATAAACACCCTCATAATGTGGAGTTGGAGAAGGTGATCAATACCATGGATGGCAAGAAGAACAGGAGTTAACCCAGACATGTCACTGGAAGGAAGATCACCAAGATATGACTTGTCTACACATACGAAGAGAGCGATCACTGGAGAAGGAGATCATGGTGGGAAGAAAAGAAGGAACAAGGAGAAGAGGAAGAAGAGCAACCTGATGGCTGGATACTGTCAAGATAATGAAAGAGAAGACCCTAGTAGACTCATCTAGGCTTTCTAGACCCTGGTGGTCCTGTCTAGGCTTTCTAGACCCTGGTGGTCCTGTCTAGGCTTGGAGACCCTGGTGGTCCTGTCTAGGCTTGGAGACCCTGGTGGTTCTGTCTAGGCTTTGAGACCCTGGTGGTCCTGTCTAGGCCTTTGAGACCCTGGTGGTCCTGTCTAGGCTTTGGAGACCCTGGTGGTCCTGTCTAGGCTTTGGAGACCCTGGTGGTCCTGTCTAGGCTTTGGAGACCCTGGTGGTCCTGTCTAGGCTTTGGAGACCCTGGTGGTCCTGTCTAGGCTTTGAGACCCTGGTGGTCCTGTCTAGGCTTTGAGACCCTGGTGGTCCTGTCTAGGCTTGGAGACCCTGGTTGTCCTGTCTAGGCTTGGAGACCCTGGTGGTCCTGTCTAGGCTTGGAGACCCTGGTGGTCCTGTCTAGGCTTGGAGACCCTGGTGGTCCTGTCTAGGCTTGGAGTTGGAGACCCTGGTGGTCCTGTCTAGGCTTTGAGACCCTGGTGGTCCTGTCTAGGCTTTGAGACCCTGGTGGTCCTGTCTAGGCTTGGAGACCCTGGTGGTCCTGTCTAGGCTTGCAGAAGACCCTTGGCGACCTCTCCTAGGCTTGTGCAAGATTGATCTTCCTACAGAGCGTTTTATCCACCAAGTAGCCATGGCTCGAGATCAAGCTGATCTCAGTCCAATAAATATTTCTTCAATTGCACGTGAAGAACCTGGATATCCTGATTCAGACATTTGTGCTGACTTGTAATAATGGAGTCTGGGGACACATTGTGTCTGAGGTGAGCACCGAGATGTAGTCAACCATCTTGGCGCTTGGGAGTATATTCCATCCACTATCTAGGCACCTTCAGGGCTGGGTGCAGCTACTTCTGCTCCCCTATAACTCCTATAGCTACATCCCTGGTCTTGATGAAGAACAATCACCAGCCCCATCTCCTCAGTCTCCAACACCCAGACTCAGCTTTTAGTGCTTTCAGGCAGTGAAGCTTTAATTGACCCTCCTGAGGTCACGGTGAGGTTGACCAGGTCGCGCAGGTTAGTGATATTGATTTGACTGTAGATACACACTATTAGGCTCTGATGTGTTATTTTAGACACTGTTGGGGCCATCACCATAAATTCATTTTCCTCTTAATTAGATCTAGGTCATTACCATCACTCAGAAGTAAAGCATCTATAGGTCGGATATAGTTCATCACCAAACATTTGCATAAAGTTGTAGAACAATGAAGAACGGGAATGGAACCTTCATATTGATG
The DNA here is from genome assembly GCA_033576535.1 of Allobates femoralis. NCBI lineage: Eukaryota > Metazoa > Chordata > Amphibia > Anura > Aromobatidae > Allobates > Allobates femoralis. The sequence goes on from JARQOC010000008.1 coordinate 7,309,260, forward strand.
GGTTCTGTAATGTGTGCGCTCGGCTTTCGGATCAGGTCACACCTTAGTGCTCTGCCTGGACCATTCACCCTCACATATAGGCCCAGGTTTATCAAAAATGGTGCAAAATTGCACCAAATCTATAGTGTACATCAACTCAATCACTCTGTATGTATAATGATGGGCACGACTTGTTTACAGAGTATCATGGATGTCAATGGGAAACTTGAGCATTTTTCTGGAAGATCTGCACTAAAACAGACCCCAGATGAGACCCACCTGATAGAGTAGTGATGAGCGGGCACTACCAACAAGCAGTTGGAAGCACAAATGGGCACAGCTAGAGTATAGAGTGTGATGGACGTTTGTACGTTCATGAGGGTGAGATGGGGAAGTGGACCCACTGGACCCCAGAGGGAACTTTGGTAACTAACCCCCCCCCAGGGCAGGGATGGACCCAGGCACAGTCACTGGTATAGCTGCGATGGCTGAGATGGACAGGGTGGCAGGCACAGTCTCTGGTATAAGCAGGTACAGCCAGGATGGCAGAGACAGACATTGTGGCAGGCACAGTCACTAATATAGGCAGGTACAGCTGGGATGGCTGAGATGGACAGGGTGGTATGGAGCAGGCTGGAATAGGCAGGTATAGCTGGGATGCCAGAGACAGACATTGTGTCAGGCACAGTCATAGAATAGGCAGGTACAGCTGGAATCGCTGAGATGGGCAAGATGGCAGGTAACAGGCTGGTATAGGACCAGGCATGGGTAAACAGGGAAAGCAGGACACAGAAGCAGGACTGGACAACAAGCTAGCAGGATGGACACAAAGTAACTAAAGATGTTGTTCAGGCACCTCCCCCAATAGGAGGATGCCTTATATACCCAGTGCCTCTCAGCCATAGGCTAAGGGGCACCTCCTGGAAACCTGCTGGCCCTGTAAGAGCAGGGCAGGAGTGTGGGCACATGCCCTAAGTGGACTCCTGGAAGACCTGTGTGGGGTGCACAGGACCCAGGAACACGATGTAGCAGAGGGGAAGGAGCATAAGGTAGAGCAGTGTCGGTAAGTCGACATTACAGAAGTCAGTGAGACCTCAAGCATTTTTCTGGATCCCCATTGACTTCCATTATACCTGGTACCCGAGTTGCGCCCATCCGAGCATCCTACTAGCGAGCTCTCAAGCATGGTAGTGCCCGCTCATCACTAGTGATAACTTCATTTACAATTTTACACACATTGCATCTTTTTATTATAGTATAAATGCTTGCAGATTAAATATTTGTTTTACCCCTTTATTTTTTATTCGGGAGAGTCTGCAGAAACACCGTCCGGTTGGGCATCGTCCCGTCTGCCACTAGACCCGGGTTCTGCAAATCATTGTTAACCCTTGTCCTTACTCGTGTGGTCTACAATGAACCTGATCCTTGCAGCTACTTAATGGTTAATGGGCACCGGCAGTTCCACTTTAATATCTTTAGATAGTCAGAATTTGTCGGCACGTCCTGATTCCACCATATTGTGACGGCTCCATACGGATTGTCTGGGATCAGATCGGCTCAGTGCTTCATTTTTTATGATGCCCGTCAGGATGTGACACATTTTCACTACACGGAAAAAGGAAATGTCATGGGCTTGATAGCGGCTATCTGATCCACCAGCTGTTGTAATCATGTTCCTACTTGTCATAGATGAGTTTCTGTCACATGTGTGTCATTATCTCTGATCAGAAGGGAGGTCGGCAGTGAGTTTTGGGTGGTTTTGGACGTGGTGAGACACTAACGAATCGTGCAATTCTCAAAGTATCTCTAACATGGAAACTGACGGCATAGTGGATGACTATTAGGGTACGGACACACATCCGTGTCACTCGGACGACTGTAGTGAGAGTTAATATCGGACCAATGTTATTCAATGTATGAGAACACATTTCCGAGTGTCGGACGTTTTTTTTCTCATCCGATTCACGGACGTCAAAGCAGTCGCAACCTGCTGCAACAGTATGCGATACACGGGCGAGACTCGCCAATGCAAGTCTATGGGTCCGACAAAACTCATGGACCACAGTTGGATCCCCGCACGGAATCCAGCTTGGGTCTCCATCTTGTTGGAGTCCAGCACAAACTTTTCCTTTTTCAATTAAAAATAAGGGCATATAAACCCATTCATATTGCACAACTCTCTTAGTCATAGTGGTAGGACCCGGTGAGATGGAAGCACCTTGTCGTCGGTCGCCGGGCACTCCGCAGTGGCCACTGCTGAAGATAAGTCTTCCAATTTGCAATATATTCTAGGGCAGTGTTTGCCATAATACATTTTATCATGCTTTTTATATTAGCTGTGCAGCTCGGCCGCTCATTGCACTCATGAATTGTACACATTTAGTGTCAGTGTTGCAGCAGATATCTCCTATTTTCATTAGTATGCATTTCTTCTGCTTGCACCTGCACTTAGAGGTTAGATGCCAGTCATCCATACTATTAATCACAGTTGGATCACAGTCGGACCATCCAACTCTGATCATGAAATTCTTTATTTTTAGGGTTGTCACTTTTGTCCGTGGTCCGTGCACACGGATGACATCTGTGTGCATGGACGTTTCACAGCAAAAGCGGTCCGTGTGTCTGCAAAAAAACAAAAACGGACATGACACCGTGTGGAGCACACGGACACACATCTGCTCCATATGGCGACACAGTCCTTGTGGAAAAACGGAAGTGTGCACAGGACCATAGGGGAACATGTGTCCACGTATGTCCGTGCCTCCGGCATGTGTCGGCACGGAAGTGTGAATGAGGTCAATGGGAGTGTTTTTGCATTCGCCAGCATGTCCGTACCCTAAGGGTACACTTGCATTGGCGAGTCTCAGAAGTTAATTGCATACTATCACAGCATGATGCGACTGCTTTGACGTCCGTGAATCGGATGAGAAAATACATCCGACACTTGGAAATGTGTTCCCAGACCTTGAATAACATTGCATCGACTGCAATGCGATTTTTAACTCTCACTACAGTCGTCCGAGTTTCACGCCAGTGTGTCCGAGCCCTAACAGCTCATCTCAAGTACAACTTAATTTCTCTGTTGCCATTGTGTCCGGGATCCCAGCGATTTTCTGGATATTGTGCTACAGACTACGGGAAGCAAAAAGTCATGCCCAAATAGTAAATAAAAACAGACGGGTGCGTGCTGAGCAAAGTGCGTGTGGACGGGTGCGTGCTGAGCAAAGTGAGTGTGGACGGGTGCGTGCTGAGCAAAGGGAGTGTGGCCGTGTGCGTGCTGAGCAAAGGGAGTGTGGCCGTGTGCGTGCTGAGCAAAGGGAGTGTGGCCGTGTGCGTGCTGAGCAAAGGGAGTGTGGCCGTGTGCGTGCTGAGCAAAGGGAGTGTGGCCGTGTGCGTGCTGAGCAAAGCGAGTGTGGCCGTGTGCGTGCTGAGCAAAGCGAGTGTGGCCGTGTGCGTGCTGAGCAAAGCGAGTGTGGCCGTGTGCGTGCTGAGCAAAGCGAGTGTGGCCGTGTGCGTGCTGAGCAAAGCGAGTGTGGCCGTGTGCGTGCTGAGCAAAGCGAGTGTGGCCGTGTGCGTGCTGAGCAAAGCGAGTGTGGCCGGGTGCGTGCTGAGCGTAGCGAGTGTGGCCAGGTGCGTGCTGAGCAAAGCGAGTGTGGCCGGGGGCGTGCTGAGCGTGACATATACTGGAACAGAGACAGCTGCACTCTGAAATACTAAGGGATGCAATCAATGAATATAGGAATACTGACATGCATCACTGCTAAGGAAATGCATGACAAACTTGAGATACTTGGCATATAAAAAAAGACCAGTGTCATGTGAGCCCAGCAGCCAATGTCACGGCGTATCTCTTTATGGGTCCCTACAGAAGCTAATGTCTGTTTCTGGGTCATAAATTCTCCAATTTAGGGGTGGATAGAACATTCTCATAAAGAATTACAATCTCCTAAGGCTATGTATTTCCTTAGCAGCGATGCATGTCCATATTCTCACATTCAGTGTTTGCTTTTCTGGGTGCATCTGTCTCTTTATTATTGTATATTCATGTTCAGTATGCTCCTGTATACACTTGAAGGTTAGGAAGTGCTGTCTCTTTTCTTAATTGGACCATGGGGTCTTGTCTTCTGACTGCTCTCTTTGCCTTTGGCATTAGGTGATTTTAATTCTCTATTAGCAGGTTCCTATCTGCAAAAAAATTATTTTTTTTTAACAGAGGGTGTTGGCTTAGGTGGGGACCCAGTAAAGAGATACGCCTTGATGTCGGCTGCTGGGCTCACATAAAAACTGGCCTTTTTATATGCTGAGTATCTCAGTTGTTCATTTTTGTATGTTTTTCCTTAGCAGCGATGCATGTCCATATTCCTATATTCATTGATTGCATGCCTTAACATTGCAGAGTGCAGATGTCTCTTTATTATAGTAACACCCAAATGGGTCACAGCCGCATTCACTTTCTCATAAAAATCCCATTTTATATAGCAGAGTTATGACCGGATGATCTGAGTGAACGTCCTGTGATGGCTCCAGACCCGGCACTGAGTCCGCAGGATACAGACGCAGCTAAAAGCTTCTACAGCCGCTCCCTATCAATCAGTCAATCAATTTCTCCATTAATCAATCAGAAGGATTTCTCTATACCCAAACATGCAGCACAATGTATTGGGGTCCTATTGACTCAACCTGGGAAATGTAAAGATCCCAGAGGTCCGCAGTGACCCTATAATGCTCCCGTGAGGCCTGACGGGGTCCATATTTCGACGTAACTGTACTTATTCTATAGTTGGAGGGGAATCGGCAGCTGCCAGAATTCTATGGCAGCTGCTCATCTTAAAGTATTGCAAAATACAATAATCCAACACTCTGAATCCCAAGAGACCAAATACACAAAGTCCCTCTGAAAAGCTGAAATATCCAAATGTTCAATAAGGGAATTCTGGTCCTGCATTACTGCTATCTACTACATAAATGCCCTGTCCAGTCTCTGTAAGTTTGTCCCAAAAACAGCGCCACCTATAGGACATGATGTAAATTACAGTTAAACTTGAATGAGAAGTAGCTCATAAGTTTGGATCAGTCAAAGAAAACAGCGCCACCTATAGGACATCTGTGACGGGGGCCACTGGGACACTGGTCGCAGCGCAGGCTTCATGAACTCCTGGGTCCGCTCCGTCCATCCTCCTACAAGGGTAAAGAGACGTTGCACAGGGGTGAGTGAAACAATGCACTAAGGGAGAAAGAGAGACGGAACACATGGGAGGGGAGAGACAGCACGTGTCTCTCCCTTGGCGGGGACCAGGGGTACTCAGAACCGGGCCCTCTCATCGTCGTCTGGGGCTGCAGGATGTCACGGTGGAGTGACCCGGTCCATGAGACCCCCCTCGTCGGGTGAGCAGTTAAAAAGGGGATTGGAAAAGTGGATGAAAACAAAATAAGAGTGATGTGACTCCACCCGTGGGATGCGGCCGGTATAGCCGCGGCTGTGCTCGGGACCTCTGGGGATCAGTGTGGTCTAAGCAGCCAGGATGCCTCATCACAATCACCCCCTTTCGTGTTAATTTCATGGGCCTTTTCGGTCTGTCAGCACGCTAGCTACGATCCAGCAGACACGGGTTTTCAGTGGGCGACCAGCCTGGTCCCCTAACCCTAATACGACGGCCTTCCTTTCGCTGCACCGGAGGTTGGGTCGTGGGACATAAAGACCCCTCACCCGCTGGGGTTTAGTGGTTGGAGGGTAGAGCATCCTGGCCACTTCAGCAGAGCTGGCACTCTGGTTCCGGCCCAGTCCCTCAGTGTCCCCGCTGACTCTAGCACACCTTGGACTCCTATCTTTCACCACGGTCTACAGCCGGGCACCCGGACAAGCCTCATGGTGTCCTCTCAGTCCTGTATGATGGTGTTCTCGCCTCTCCCTCTGACTGAATTGCACTCCTTCACCACCCTGGGCTGACTGGCTTACTGAACTTGGTGATGTCTCCATTTGTTGCCTCCCCTAACCGGGCCCTGTCCTAACTTTCCCACCCTCCACTTGTCTCCTACCGCCATCCTGCTGCTGGGCATAGAGTCCCTAGTCTTGGGATCGGAGTGTGTTGGGTGTGTGTTGTGACCGACTTACCAATCCCAGCTGCTTCGCCATCTAGTGGCAACCGGTCCACAGCGCCACACACACACATGGGTTGGGGGGGAGAGACAGCACACATGGGGTTGGGGGGAAAAACAGCACACATGGGGTTGGGGGGGAAAAACAGCACACATGGGGTTGGGGGGGGGGTGACAGCACACATGGGGTTGGGGGGGCAACAACACACATGGGATTGGGGGGGGCAACAACACACATGGGGTTGGGGGGGCAACAGCACACATGGGGTTGAGGGGGGCGACAGCGCACATGGGGTTGAGGGGGCGACAGCGCACATGGGGTTGGGGAGGGCGACAGCACACATGGCATTGGGGGGGGGCGACAGAACACATGGGGTCGGGGGCGGGGGGGAGACAGCACAAATGGAAGAGAGCGAAGAGGGGGAAGAGGCCGCACAAGGGGAGAGACTGCATGGGGAAGAGTACAAGAGAGAAGAGTGGGCAAAAGGAGCCTTAGAAGCGTCAGATGTATCAAATCTAAAACCAGAACTGCTGGACATGATCTATTGTGTATAGGGGGCTAGATATTGTCTTGCCTCCCCATTATTATGTCCTATAACTTCGTTGGAACCATCTGGATCCGTGTATCCATCTGATCCTATTTCGCCTATAGCAGTGATGGCGAACTCCAGGCCTCGAGTGCCGCACACAGTCCAGGTTTTCAGGATTTCCTTAGACTTTGACAGTTGGTCATTTGATTGCCAACTGTCAAATGCAATGGAAATCCTGAAAACCTGGACTGTGTGCGGCACTCGAGGCCTGGAGTTCGCCATCACTGGCCTATAGGGTCACACATTATTGGTTTTGCTCCATTGATCTATTTTTAGATAAAGATTGAGAAATGTTTGTGTAAATTTAGAAACCTTTCCTGCCGGTTGTACAAAGTGAAGCTACTTCTCCATTATGGTCACTGTTGTCTTTGCTACTTGTTTACACCACAATCTTTATCCTAAACGACCTGTAGAGCCCAGCATTGCCCGGGGATAGTAACTAACTGTTCTTGGTTATAGAACAGTGATGAGGCTGCATTCTGCTATATGGAGGGCTATGAGGCTGCATTATATTATTTGGAGGGCTATGAGGCTGCATTCTGCTATATGGAGCGCTATGAGGCTGCACTATGCTATATGGAGGGCTATGAGGCTGCATTCTGCTATATGGAGGGCTATGAGGCTGCATTCTGCTTTATGGAGGACTATGAGGCTGCATTATGCTATATGGAGGGCTATGAGGCTGCATTATGCTATATGGAGGGCTATGAGACTGCATTATGCTATATGGAGGGCTATGAGGCTGCATTATGCTATATGGAGGGCTATGAGGCTGCATTCTGCTTTAAGGAGGGCTAGGAGGCTGCATTATACTATAGATAGCTCCACCCCTACACATAGCTCTGCTTCCTTTAGGGGCGGCGCTATATAGAGATGGAGGAAGTGAAGTAGGCGTGGCTGAAACTGATACACACACACTCAGCTTTATATATTAGATATGGAAAGATATGAGGGTGAATTATGCCAAATGGAGGTCTATGAGCTGCATTATGCTATATGGAGGGCTATGAGGCTGCATTATGCTATATGGAGGGCTATGAGGCTGCATTATGCTATATGGAGGGCTATGAGGCTGCATTATGCTATATGGAGGGCTAGGTGACTGCATCTACTATATAATTGCCCTATGGTGCCTCTCTGTCTTTTTGTAACCGAAATCCTGCGTTGCTGATTGGTCGCTGAGCGGCCATGTCCCACAGCCAGGGCCCCCACTCGATTGGCTTTCCCCGCTGTCACACTAGCACCTGCCTGATCCACAGAACTGGGATGGAGAGCACACAAACTCCTGGGGATCTGGGATCAGCTGGAACAAGCTCCAAGTACTGACAGATCCCGGGATCTCCCTCCAGGGCAAGTGGGTGTAAGGTGCAGCATCTGCAGAGGAGCATAATCGGGCAGATCGGCTCTCAGGACCCCACACCTCTGCTGTGATCTCTGCTCCAAGGACCCCTGCTGTGAACTATGTGATCTCTGCTCATCCGATCCCTGTGATCTCTGCCTCTCCAGCACATACCTGTGAACCACACAGACACCGCCGCACACAGACACCGCCGCACACAGACACTGCTGTAGGTATCTGCTATATAATCGTCTAATTCTGTCTGTCTGTAATGGAAATTCCGCGTTGCTAATTGGTCGCGCCAGCCGCCCGCGACCAATCAGCGACAGGTGTAGTCCAGCCGCGAATTGGCGCAGGATTTAAACCCAGCTTCGCATTGCATTATTCTTAAATCTTCATAAATAAACTACATACATATTCTAGAATACCCGATGCGTTAGAATCGGACCACCATCTAGTTATACTATATGGAGAGATATAAGGCTCCATTATACGATATGGAGGGCTATAAGGCTGCATTATACTATAGGAGTGCTGCCTCCTAAAGGAAGCGGGGCTATGAGTAGGGGCGGAGCTATGTAGAGATGTAGGCAGTGAGATGGGTGTGGTTGTGATGTGGGTGGGGCTATGATACACACATACTCACCTTTCTATTCTTTTTGACTCTTTTGCAGAACTCTTTAAGTTGACCGTGTTCGGCAGTCTGAGCAGCTTGCCCCGGGCTTTCCGCAGAAAAGACTCCCAGGGTTCAGAGGCCGGTAACAATGTCAGCCTGGACAATATATTCGAGAAGACACAAGATGACCTCATTGCCATACCAAGGAGCCCGACCTACGCCCGGTCAAGTGACATGTACACCCACATGGGGACCATGCCTAGAATGGGCAAAAAACCTTCAAAATTCAAGAAAGACAAAAACAAGGAGCATCCGGCCACCATGGCCGCTCACTCCACCAACGACCTGCTGGACGAGGACCTCAATGATATTATAGTGGTTCCTTCCCTAAAGACTCAAAAGGCTGAAGAAACTGGTGAGAAAGACCAGAATGGAGATATAAAGGGCGACTCTGCTGAACATGCGGAGATCTTGGAGGTGACACCTGACGTCCTTGAGAAGATGGAAGATGAAAATGTAGCCGAGGCGAAAAGAAAAGACGGCAGTGACGAAAGGTAAGAACCAGGGTCTCCATAGGAAAGTGTAATAATAGTAATATTAATTAATATAGCGCTATTAATTGCACAGTGCTTTACATACCTCACCATCCCTCTCCCCATTGGGGCTCATAATCTACATTCTCTATCATTCTTTGGAATGTGGGAGGAAATCTGAGGAAACTCACAAAACACCAGGAGAACATGCAAACTTCTTCTACATGTCGTCCTTGGTGGGATTTGAACCCAGAACCCCAGTGCTGGATAGGGCTGACCCCTGAGCCACCGTCTCCATGGCTGGCCCCCGAGGCGCCGTCTCCGGGGCTGACCCCCCCGAGGCGCCGTCTCCGGGGCTGACCCCCCCGAGGCGCCGTCTCCGGGGCTGACCCCCCCCGAGGCGCCGTCTCCGGGGCTGACCCCCCCGAGGCGCCGTCTCCGGGCTGACCCCCCAAGGCGCCGTCTCCGGGGCTGACCCCCCGAGGCGCCGTCTCCGGGGCTGACCCCCCGAGGCGCCGTCTCCGGGGCTGACCCCCCGAGGCGCCGTCTCCGGGGCTGACCCCCCGAGGCGCCGTCTCCGGGGCTGACCCCCCGAGGCGCCGTCTCCGGGGCTGACCCCCCGAGGCGCCGTCTCCGGGGCTGACCCCCCGAGGCGCCGTCTCCGGGGCTGACCCCCCGAGGCGCCGTCTCCGGGGCTGACCCCCCGAGGCGCCGTCTCCGGGGCTGACCCCCCGAGGCGCCGTCTCCGGGGCTGACCCCCTGAGCCGCCGTCTCCGGGGCCGACCCCCCCGAGCCGCCGTCTCCACACTAGACTCAATAGAGATTGTCAATCACAGCAGGGGGTGTGTCAGACTGCCCTTCGCGTGACAAGGTAGTCGTGTAATGGTAATCACCAGGTGATAAAACCTTTAGTTTAAGTAAAAAATGAGTTAGTCTTTAAAGGGATTGACACCCCTCTCTTAAAAGCTGCAGTGACCCTAAGAGAAGTAAAGCAACACATGGCGACTAGAGAGAGATCCCAGGATTTTGTGCCAATTATCCCATTGTCCTCAGTAATATCAATATAAAGTAATCCAACATAGAGGATGGGAGGGAACACCCTCTACTAAAATCCTTGTAGGCCCATGACCTGGATCCTCGGGAGCCCTGACTCAATAAAAGGGGATAATAGAGGAGTATCAGCCGAGCAGGAGCCTGGGTATCGGGGAGCTCAGAGGACAGTGAAGGGAGAGGATATATAATGTATCCGGTTGATCTACGGGTGACCCTGAGGATCGTTTCTACTCTCCAGTTTTTGGGTTGACTGAGCCACAACCACAGAGCTGCAACGTGAAGATGTTTTCTTCGACACAATGATACAAACCTACATATCTGCTCATCACTAACCCGAAAGTCACCACATCCTGAGAGCGAAGCGAGAGCAGAAACCAAAACTCAATATCTGCACCCGAGGATGGAAAATACAAGGGGGGAATGTGCGGGGGTTCATGTCAGCCATATCTGATTCTGAGAAAAGAGTTACAGGCAAACTCTTACTACAAATATCCATGTATGTATGACCCTAGCAGCTGTTCTGGAAGACCCACATAGAGGGTTTGAAGGGGGACTTGTATAACAAACCCTATGTAACTGGCAGCCTAACTTTCCAGCTTGCACTCACTTTGCCGTTCCTCCGGCAGCAGGTTGTCCAGATGAAGGCCAAAAGGGGATCACCTTGGTTGCTCCAAGTCTGTGATTTTTAGAATATTCACTTTTACAACATCACAAATTCTTTCAAGTCATAGTGTCATACAGTGTCACGACGTATAAGAGAATTTGGACTGAAAGCCGACTCTGCAGTGACCAAACCTCTCATTAGTAGACAGAATCACAAGGCTAGACTCGCCTTTGGTGAGGAGCATGTGGTGTGGACAGAGGAGAAGTGTCCACAGTTCACTTTAGTGATGAAAGCAAGTTTAATTTATTTGAGCCTGATAGGAAACTTGATGTTCGTCGACAAACTGGGGAAAAAAAGGACCCACAGTGTGTAAGAAGTCAGTGAAAGGTGAAATGTGATGGTTTGGGGAATGTTTTCTGCTGCAGAAGTTGGACCTCTCATATAGCTACATGGCAGAGTGAATGCAAGTGTGTATCAGAACCTTCTTCAACATCACGTGGTTCCTTACTTGCATTCAGCACTCAATCAGCAGCCATGTTCATGCAGGACATTGTCCCCCACCACACAGCAAAACGGGGAAAGCGTCTCCTTGGTACAAAAAACATTGAAACAATGAAATGGCCCTAACCCCGAGTCCTGATCTAAACCCAATAGAAAACCTCTGGAAAATCCTTGGTGACAAAGTTATGGGCAAGAAACCCACATCAGTATCAGAACTGTGGAAGAAACTGGAAGAGTAAGGCAAAATCCCCCAGAGCAGTGTGAGACACTGGAAGAGGAGTGGGGCAAAATCCCCCCAGAGCAGTGTGAGACACTGGAAGAGGAGTGTGGCAAAATCCCCCCAGAGCAGTGTGAGACACTGGAAGAGGAGTGGGGCAAAATCCCCCCAGAGCAGTGTGAGACACTGGAAGAGGAGTGGGGCAAAATCCCCCCAGAGCAGTGTGAGACACTGGAAGAGGAGTGGGGCAAAATCCCCCCCAGAGCAGTGTGAGACACTGGAAGAGGAGTGGAGCAAAATCCACCCCAGAGCAGTCTTTTCCTGTTTGTAAATAGAAGGATGGGTGATGACTCATGCAGTTTTGGTTGCATTTGGGGCCTTCATCAGCACTGATCCACTTGTAGATTGGCGCTTATGTCCGTGTGAACCCTCCTGATTGTGTCCCCAAATGCTTTTATCTGTGACTCCCCTCTCTGTTCTCACATACAGGAGCCTCTTAATGAATTAGAAGATCAGCAAAAAGTGACTTTATTTCAGTAATTCAATACATAAAGTGACCACATCTATTATAGAGAGTCATTACACACAGAGGGAGCTATGTCATGTGTTTATTTCTGTTAATGTTGATGATTAATGAAAACCCAATGGTTTTAAAGTAGGGAGGATTAAGGGTTAAACTCTGCGCTGCCGTATTCCACCATACATCAAAGGGTGAATATACACTGTGTGCAGAATTATTAGGCAAATGAGTATTTTGATCACATGATACTTTTTATCCATGTTGTCCTACTCCAAGCTGTATAGGCTGAGAGCCAACTACCAATTAAGTAAATCAGGTGATGTGCATCTCTGTAATGAGGAGGGGTGTGGTGTAATGACATCAACACCCTATATAAGGTGTGCTTAATTATTAAGCAAATGGATCAGAAGAGAGATGTGACGGCTCTGAGAAGTCCACAATTGTGAGATGTCTTGCAGAGGGATGCAGCAGTCTGGAAATTGCCAAACCTTTGAAGCGATCACCGAACAATCAAGAGATTCATGGCAAATATCCAACAGGGTCGCAAGAAGCGTGAGGGCAAAAAAGGGACAAAATAACTGCCCATGAATAGAGGAAAATGAAGCGTGAAGCTGCCAAGATGCCATTTGCCACCAGTTTTGCCATATTTCAGATCTTCAACGTTACTGGAGTATCAGAAAGCACAAGGTGTGCTATACTCGGGACATGGCCAAGGTAAGGAAGGCTGAAAAACCACCACCTCTGAACAAGAAACATAAGATAAAACCACCACCTCTGAACAAGAAACATAAGATAAAACCACCACCTCTGAGCAAGAAACATAAGATAAAACCACCACCTCTGAACAAGAAACATAAGATAAAACCACCACCACTGAACAAGAAACATAGGTAAAACCACCACCTCTGAACAAGAAACATAAGGTAAAACCACCACCTCTGAACAAAAACATAAGATAAAACCACACCTCTGAACAAGAAACATAAGATACAACCACCACCTCTGAACAAGAAACATAAGGTAAAACCACCACATCTGAACAAGAAACATAAGGTAAAACGTCAGACTGGGCCAAGAAATATCTGAAGACTGATTCTTCAAAGGTTTTATGGACTGATGAGATGAGAGTGACTCTTGATGGCCAGATGGATGGGCCAGAGGCTGGATCAGTAAAGGGCAGAGAGCTCCACTCCGACTCAGACGCCAGCAAGGTGGAGGTCGGGAACTGGTATGGGCTGGGATCATCAAAGATCAACTTGTGGGACCTTTTCAGGTTGAGGATGGAGTGAAGCTCAACTCCCGGACCTACTGCCAGTTTCTGGAAGACAACTTCTTCAAGCAGTGGTACAGGAAGAAGACGGGATCGTTCAAGAAAAACATGATTTTCATGCAGGACAATGCTCCATCTCATGCATCCAACTACTCCACAGCGTGGCAGGCCAGTAAAGGTCTAAAAGAAGAAACAATAATGACATGACCCCCTTGTTCACCTGATCTGAACCCCATAGAGAACCTGTGGTCCCTCCTAAAATGTGAGATCTACAGGGAGGGAAAATAGTACATCTCTGGGAACAGTGTCTGGGAGGGAAAACAGTACACCTCTGGGGACAGTGTCTGGGAGGGAAAACAGTACACCTCTGGGAACAGTGTCTGAGAGGGAAAACAGTACACCTCTGGGAACAGTGTCTGGGAGGGAAAACAGTACACCTCTGGGAACAGTGTCTGGAGGGAAAACAGTACACCTCTGGAACAGTGTCTGAGAGGGAAAACAGTACACCTCTGGGGACAGTGTCTGGAGGGAAAACAGTACACCTCTGGGACAGTGTCTGGAGGAAAAACAGTACACCTCTGGAACAGTGTCTGGGAGGGAAACCAGTACACCTTTGGGACAGTGTCTGGGAGGGAAACCAGTACACCTCTGGGGACAGTGTCTGGGAGGGAAACCAGTACACCTCTGGGGACAGTGTCTGGGAGGGAAACCAGTACACCTCTGGGGACAGTGTCTGGGAGGGAAAACAGTACACCTCTGGGGACAGTGTCTGGGAGGGAAAACAGTACACCTCTGGGGACAGTGTCTGGGAGGGAAAACAGCACACCTCTGGGGACAGTGTCTGGGAGGGAAAACAGTACACCTCTGGGGACAGTGTCTGGGAGGGAAAACAGTACACCTCTGGGGACAGTGTCTGGGAGGAATAAGCAAGTGAGATGGGAATATATTTGGTTTTTACTAAGTTGCCTTATAATTCTGCACAGTAATAGTTACCTCCACAAACAGATATCCTCCTAAGAGCCAAATCTAAAAACTCCACTCCAACTTCCAAAAATATTAAGCTTTGATATTTATGAGTCTTTTGGGTGATTGAGAGCAGAGTTGTTGATCAATAATAAAAATAATCCTCTACAATACAACCTGCTTAATAATTCTGCACAGTGTAATATTGATTAATTAATCAACGTGTTTCAGGCTCCTGGACACATGATAATATGATATTGATTTGTCCTGAGGAAGAGGCCAGGGAGCCATAAAACGCGTTGACTAATAAATCAATATTATATTCACCCTTTAATGTCTGGTGGAATACGGCAGCGCTGTGTTTAACCCTTCATCCTCCCTACTCTATATGCATCACGCTGGGGACTGCAGCAGCCCTGATCTGCTTTTATAGTGGTTGTGACTCTCACAACCACACAAGGTGAAGCCTCTGATACCTATATAGGTCATATTTTATCTCTCAGACCCTTCATCCTCCCGGCTTTAATTTCTGAGATAATGATCATTAATCATCAACATTAACAGAAATAAACCCATGACATAGATCCCTCTGTGTGTAATGACTCTATATAATAGATGTGTCACTTTATGGATTGAATTACTGATATAAAGTCACTTTTCGATGATAATCTAATACATTAAGATGCTCCTGTAGGTTCCAGTTTCCTAATTCTTTAATATCCTGTATCCGGATGATGCAGGGGACAGAGGTTTGGGTTTCGGTTCCTCTGTCGTCTCCTCCGAACTTTGGAGCCATTGGAAATTGTTTTTCCCAGAAGTGAAGTTTATTTTGGGCTGAAACTTCTCAGATCTGAAATCTGTTCACGTTTGAATCTCCTGTCCGGGATCACAGGACTTCTCCTGTGCATATGGGGATCACTGGACTTCTCCTGTGTGTATGGGGGTCACTGGACTTCTCCTGTGTATATGGGGATCACTGGACTTCTCCTGTGTATATGGGGATCACTGGACTTCTCCTGTGTATATGGGGATCACTGGACTTCTCCTGTGTATATGGGGATCACTGGACTTCTCCTGTGTATATGGGGATCACTGGACTTCTCCTGTGTATATGGGGATCACTGGACTTCTCCTGTGTATATGGGGATCACTGGACTTCTCCTGTGTATATGGGGATCACTGGACTTCTCCTGTGTATATGGGGATCACTGGACTTCTCCTGTGTATATGGGGATCACTGGACTTCTCCTGTGTATATGGGGATCACTGGACTCTCCTGTTGTATATGGGGATCACTGGACTTCTCCTGTGTGTATATGGGAATCACTGGACTTCTCCTGTGTATATGGGGATCACTGGACTTCTCCTGTGTATATGGGGATCACTGTACTTCTCCTGTGTGTATGGGGATCACTGGACTTCTCCTGTGTGTATGGGGATCACTGGACTTCTCCTGTGTATATGGGGATCACTGGACTTCTCCTGTGTATATGGGGATCACTGGACTTCTCCTGTGTATATGGGGATCACTGGACTTCTCCTGTGTATATGGGGATCACTGGACTTCTCCTGTGTGTATATGGGGATCACTGGACTTCTCCTTGTATATGGGGATCACTGGACTTCTCCTGTGTATATGGGGATCACTGGACTTCTCCTGTGTATATGGGGATCACTGGACTTCTCCTGTGTATATGGGGATCACTGGACTTCTCCTGTGTGTATATGGGGATCACTGGACTTCTCCTGTGTATATGGGGATCACTGGACTTCTCCTGTGTGTATATGGGGATCACTGGACTTCTCCTGTGTATATGGGGATCACTGGACTTCTCCTGTGTGTTATGGGGATCACTGACTTCTCCTGTGTATATGGGGATCACTGGACTTCTCCTGTGTATATGGGGATCACTGGACTTCTCCTGTGTGTATATGGGGATCACTGGACTTCTCCTGTGTATATGGGGATCACTGGACTTCTCCTGTGTGTATGGGGATCACTGGACTTCTCCTCTGTATATGGGGATCACTGGACTTCTCCTGTGTGTGTGTATGGGGATCACTGGACTTCTCCTGTGTGTATGGGGATCACTGGACTTCTCCTGTGTATATGGGGATCACTGGACTTCTCCTGTGTGTGTATATGGGGATCACTGTACTTCTCCTGTGTATATGGGGATCACTGGACTTCTCCTGTGTGTATGGGGATCACTGGACTTCTCCTGTGTATATGGGGATCACTGGACTTCTCCTGTGTGTGTATATGGGGATCACTGTACTTCTCTCTGTATATGGGGATCACTGGACTTCTCCTGTGTGTATATGGGGATCACTGGACTTCTCCTGTGTGTATGGGGATCACTGGACTTCTCCTCTGTATATGGGGATCACTGGACTTCTCCTCTGTATATGGGGATCACTGGACTTCTCCTGTGTATATGGGGATCACTGGACTTCTCCTGTGTATATGGGGATCACTGACTTCTCCTTGTGTATATGGGGATCACTGGACTTCTCCTTGTGTGTATATGGGGATCACTGACTTCTCCTCTGTATATGGGGATCACTGGACTTCTCCTCTGTATATGGGATCACTGGACTTCTCCTCTGTATATGGGGATCACTGGACTTCTCCTGTTGTATATGGGGATCACTGGACTTCTCCTGTGTATATGGGGATCACTGGACTTCTCCTGTGTGTATATGGGGATCACTGGACTTCTCCTGTGTATATGGGGATCACTGGACTTCTCCTGTGTGTATGGGGATCACTGGACTTCTCCTGTGTATATGGGGATCACTGGACTTCTCCTGTGTGTATGGGGATCACTGGACTTCTCCTGTGTATATGGGGATCACTGGACTTCTCCTGTGTGTATATGGGGATCACTGTACTTCTCCTGTGTGTGTATATGGGGATCACTGGACTTCTCCTGTGTGTATGGGGATCACTGACTTCTCCTCTGTATATGGGGATCACTGGACTTCTCCTGTGTGTGTGTATGGGGATCACTGGACTTCTCCTGTGTGTATGGGGATCACTGGACTTCTCCTGTGTATATGGGGATCACTGGACTTCTCCTGTGTGTGTATATGGGGATCACTGGACTTCTCCTCTGTATATGGGGATCACTGGACTTCTCCTGTGTATATGGGGATCACTGGACTTCTCCTGTGTGTATGGGATCACTGGACTTCTCCTGTGTATATGGGGATCACTGGACTTCTCCTGTGTGTGTATATGGGGATCACTGTACTTCTCCTGTGTGTATATGGGGATCACTGGACTTCTCCTGTGTATATGGGGATCACTGGACTTCTCCTGTGTGTATATGGGGATCACTGGACTTCTCCTGTGTGTGTGTATGGGGATCACTGGACTTCTCCTGTGTGTATGGGGATCACTGGACTTCTCCTCTGTATATGGGGATCACTGGACTTCTCCTGTGTGTGTATATGGGGTCACTGTACTTCTCCTGTGTGTATATGGGGATCACTGGACTTCTCCTGTGTATATGGGGATCACTGGACTTCTCCTGTGTGTATATGGGGATCACTGGACTTCTCCTGTGTGTGTGTATGGGGATCACTGGACTTCTCCTGTGTGTATGGGGATCACTGGACTTCTCCTGTGTATATGGGGATCACTGGACTTCTCCTGTGTGTATGGGATCACTGGACTTCTCCTGTGTATATGGGGATCACTGGACTTCTCCTGTGTGTATGGGGATCACTGGACTTCTCCTGTGTGTGTATATGGGGATCACTGGACTTCTCCTGTGTGTATGGGGATCACTGGACTTCTCCTCTGTATATGGGGATCACTGGACTTCTCCTGTGTGTGTGTATGGGGATCACTGGACTTCTCCTGTGTGTATGGGGATCACTGGACTTCTCCTGTGTATATGGGGATCACTGGACTTCTCCTGTGTGTGTATATGGGGATCACTGTACTTCTCCTCTGTATATGGGGATCACTGGACTTCTCCTGTGTATATGGGGATCACTGGACTTCTCCTGTGTGTATGGGATCACTGGACTTCTCCTGTGTGTGTATATGGGGATCACTGACTTCTCCTGTGTGTATGGGGATCACTGGACTTCTCCTTGTTATGGGGATCACTGGACTTCTCCTGTGTATATGGGGATCACTGTACTTCTCCTTGTGTGGTATGGGGATCACTGTACTTCTCCTGTGTATATGGGGATCACTGGACTTCTCCTGTGTGTTATGGGGATCACTGGACTTCTCCTGTGTATATGGGGATCACTGGACTTCTCCTGTGTGTATGGGGATCACTGGACTTCTCCTCTGTATATGGGGATCACTGGACTTCTCCTGTGTGTATATGGGGATCACTGTACTTCTCCTGTGTGTGTATGGGGATCACTGTACTTCTCCTTGTTGTATATGGGATCACTGGACTTCTCCTGTGTGTATATGGGGATCACTGGACTTCTCCTTGTATATGGGGATCACTGACTTCTCCTGTGTGTATATGGGGATCACTGGACTTCTCCTGTGTATATGGGGATCACTGGGACTTCTCCTGTGTATATGGGGATCACTGACTTCTCCTGTTGTGTATATGGGGATCAACCTGTAATTCTCCTCTGTATATGGGGATCACTGGACTTCTCCTTGTGTATATGGGGATCACTGGACTTCTCCTGTGTATATGGGGATCACTGGACTTCTCCTGGGTGATGATGGGGATCACTGGACTTCTCCTGTGTATATGGGCGATCCCTGGATGGGACTTCTCCTGTGTGTGTATATGGGGATCACTGGACTTCTCCTGTGTTGTATATGGGGATCACTGGACTTCTCCTGTGTGTATATGGGATCACTGGACTTCTCCTGTGTTATATGGGGATCACTGGACTTCTCCTGTGTGTATATGGGGATCACTGGACTTCTCCTGTGTATATGGGGATCACTGGACTTCTCCTGTGTGATATGGGGATCACTGGACTTCTCCGTGTGTATATGGGGATCACTGACTTCTCCTGTGTATATGGGGATCACTGGACTTCTCCTGTGTTATATGGGGATCACTGTACTTCTCCTGTGTGTATATGGGGGATCACTGGATCATGTCTCTCCTGTGTATATGGGGATCACTGGACTTCTCCTGTGTATATGGGATCACTGACTTCTCCGTGTGTATATGGGGATCACTGTACTTCTCCTGTGTGTGATATGGGGATCACTGGACTTCTCCTGTGTATATGGGGATCACTGACTTCTCCTGTGTGTATATGGGGATCACTGTACTTCTCCTGTGTATATGGGGATCACTGGACTTCTCCTGTGTATATGGGGATCACTGGACTTCTCCTGTGTATATGGGGATCACTGGACTTCTCCTGTGTATATGGGGATCACTGGACTTCTCCTGTGTATATGGAGATCACTGTACTTCTCCTGTGTATATGGGGATCTCTGTACTTCTCCTGTGTGTATATGGGGATCTCTGTACTTCTCCTGTGTGTATATGGGGATCACTGGACTTCTCCTGTGTATATGGGGATCACTGGACTTCTCCTGTGTATATGGGGATCACTGGACTTCTCCTGTGTATATGGGGATCACTGGACTTCTCCTGTGTGTATATGGGGGTCACTGGACTTCTCCTGTGTGTATATGGGGATCACTGGACTTCTCCTGTGTGTATATGGGGATCACTGGACTTCTCCTGTGTGTGTATATGGGGATCACTGGACTTCTCCTGTGTGTGTATATGGGGGTCACTATACTTCTCCTGTGTGTGTATATGGGGATCACTGTACTTCTCCTGTGTGTATATGGGGATCACTGGACTTCTCCTGTGTATATGGGGATCACTGGACTTCTCCTGTGTGTATATGGGGATCTCTGTACTTCTCCTGTGTGTATATGGGGATCTCTGTACTTCTCCTGTGTATATGGGGATCACTGTACTTCTCCTGTGTGTGTATATGGGGATCACTATACTTCTCCTATGTATATGGGGATCACTGGACTTCTCCTGTGTATATGGGGATCACTGTACTTCTCCTGTGTGTATATGGGGATCACTGGACTTCTCCTGTGTATATGGGGATCACTGGACTTCTCCTGTGTATATGGGGATCACTGGACTTCTCCTGTGTGTATATGGGGATCACTGGACTTCTCTGTGTATATGGGGATCACTGGACTTCTCCTGTGTATATGGGAATCACTGGACTTCTCCTGTGTATATGGGGATCACTGGACTTCTCCTGTGTGTATATGGGGGTCACTGTACTTCTCCTGTGTGTATATGGGGATCACTGGACTTCTCCTGTGTGTATATGGGGATCACTGGACTTCTCCTGTGTGTGTATATGGGGATCACTGGACTTCTCCTGTGTGTGTATATGGGGGTCACTATACTTCTCCTGTGTGTGTATATGGGGATCACTGTACTTCTCCTGTGTGTATATGGGGATCACTGGACTTCTCCTGTGTATATGGGGATCACTGGACTTCTCCTGTGTGTATATGGGGATCTCTGTACTTCTCCTGTGTGTATATGGGGATCTCTGTACTTCTCCTGTGTATATGGGGATCACTGTACTTCTCCTGTGTGTGTATATGGGGATCACTATACTTCTCCTATGTATATGGGGATCACTGGACTTCTCCTGTGTATATGGGGATCACTGTACTTCTCCTGTGTGTATATGGGGATCACTGTACTTCTCCTGTGTGTATATGGGGATCACTGGACTTCTCCTGTGTATATGGGGATCACTGGACTTCTCCTGTGTATATGGGATCACTGTACTTCTCCTGTGTATATGGGGATCACTGTACTTCTCCTGTGTATATGGGGATCACTGGACTTCTCCTGTGTATATGGGGATCACTGGACTTCTCCTGTGTATATGGGGATCACTGGACTTCTCCTGTGTGTATATGGGGATCACTGGACTTCTCCTGTGTATATGGGGATCACTGGACTTCTCCTGTGTATATGGGGATCACTGGACTTCTCCTGTGTGTATATGGGGATCACTGGACTTCTCCTGTGTATATGGGGATCACTGGACTTCTCCTGTGTGTATATGGGGATCACTGGACTTCTCCTGTGTATATGGGGATCACTGGACTTCTCCTGTGTATATGGGGCGGAGGCCCTGATGATGCCCTGAGCATGTTAATGACCTGGAATTCCTTCAGATGCCAAAATGTGTTGGATCCATCCCCTCGCCCCACCGTACATTCCATACAGGGCAGTGGGAGGGCCGAGGGGGCGAGGAGGAGGGCGGCTGGAGGGTCCAGGACTCCTCTCCCAACTTCACTAACCGTCATCTGCTCAGGAGAGAGAACGTCTCCTCACTTGGAGATGAATTTAGACTTCAGAGCGGTGTGTGACGTGGGGAGAAGATGTTACCCCCTGGGATACTGGTGAGTAACCGGTCACCATTGTATATTGCACTGTGATGATCGGTCAGTTCTCATCTACATGGGCTTGATGAGCAATTATTATTATTATTATTATTATTATTATTTATTTATATAGCGCCATTAGGTTCCATGGCGCTTTACATGAGGATAAGGGAGACAAGAACAAGTACACTAAATCTAGGCGATCAGGACGTACAGGTACAGGAGGGGCAGGGAGCAATGATCAGGACTGATCGATCGCCGATACACCAATAATGTGCTCGGCAGCACGTCACCCGGGCAATGTGCTGCCGACAGCAATTTAATGCCAATGTCCATCCTGGGTCCTGACTTCAACACCTTCATTGATGCGATTGTTTAGTTCAGGATGAAGACCGTCAATGTCAGATCTTCTGGGATGGGGCAAACAATGTTACCCAAGCCGTATCAAAATACCCCGACCGAGGCAAAGTGGCATATAAGCCCCCGGGACACGTGCCGCCATTGCCCCCCATGTTCACCAATAGTTACCCCTTCCTACCTGCACCCTCCGCTCTCCCTCCTGCTCTCTGGGATTCCCTCTTTCCCACGAATTCGCTTATCTCATTCCCATCATCTGGTTAGAATTAAAATTCTAGCTATATTTAGGGAGGTCGCAACCCCCCTGACAGAGCGCTGATCTCATTCTTGTTGTCTGCATTGTGGCTGCGGGTGTAATGGGATTTACTGTGTCAGCAAAGTCCAGATCCCTGCAAAGACCATGAACAGTCTGCAAAGATCGGACCCCCGGGCGCAAAGAGGTTCTGCAGCAAAATATGGGCAATCATAGAAGATGAGAAAGATCCCGCCCTATACATCAAATATAGTTGTAGTAGTTGTTGTTGTAGTAGTTGTTGTGCCATCAGTTCAATCTCAAGTCATAGCAAATTAATGGATTGTAGGAACATCGATCTTTTTCAGCCTAGATGACTCCACCAGGGTCATCTCCAAGCCTAGATAGGACCACCAATGTGTTCTCCGAGCCTAGATGAGTCTGCCGGGGTCCTCTCCGAGCCTAGATGAGTCTGCCGGGGTCCTCTCCGAGCCTAGATGGGTCTGCCGGGGTCCTCTCTGAGCCTAGATGGGTCTGCCGGGGTCCTCTCTGAGCCTAGATGGGTCTGCCGGGGTCCTCTCTGAGCCTAGATGGGTCCACCGGGGTCCTCTCTGAGCCTAGATGGGTCTGCCGGGGTCCTCTCTGAGCCTAGATGAGTGTGCCGGGGTCCTCTCTGAGCCTAGATGAGTCTGCCGGGGTCCTCTCTGAGCCTGGATGGTGCCACCAGGGTCCTCTCCGAGCCTGGATGAGTCTGGCGGGGTCCTCTCTGAGCCTGGATGAGTCTGCCGGGGTCCTCTCTGAGCCTGGATGAGTCTGCCGGGGTCCTCTCCGAGCCTGGATGGGTCTGCCAGGGTCCTCTCTGAGCCTAGATGGGTCTGCCGGGGTCCTCTCCGAGCCTGGATGAGTCTGGCGGGGTCCTCTCCGAGCCTGGATGAGTCTGCCGGGGTCCTCTCCGAGCCTGGATGGGTCTGCCGGGGTCCTCTCCGAGCCTGGATGGGTCTGCCGGGGTCCTCTCTGAGCCTGGATGGGTCTGGCGGGGTCCTCTCCGAGCCTGGATGGGTCTGCCGGGGTCCTCTCCGAGCCTAGATGGGTCTGCCGGAGTCCTCTCCGAGCCTAGGTGAGTCTGCCGGGGTCCTCTCCGAGCCTGGATGAGTCTGGCGGGGTCCTCTCTGAGCCTGGATGAGTCTGGCGGGGTCCTCTCCGAGCCTGGATGGGTCTGCCAGGGTCCTCTCTGAGCCTAGATGGGTCTGCCGGGGTCCTCTCCGAGCCTGGATGAGTCTGGCGGGGTCCTCTCCGAGCCTGGATGAGTCTGCCGGGGTCCTCTCCGAGCCTGGATGGGTCTGCCGGGGTCCTCTCTGAGCCTGGATGGGTCTGGCGGGGTCCTCTCCGAGCCTGGATGGGTCTGCCGGGGTCCTCTCCGAGCCTAGATGGGTCTGCCGGGGTCCTCTCCGAGCCTAGGTGAGTCTGCCGGGGTCCTCTCCGAGCCTGGATGAGTCTGGCGGGGTCCTCTCTGAGCCTGGATGAGTCTGGCGGGGTCCTCTCTGAGCCTGGATGAGTCTGCCGGGGTCCTCTCCGAGCCTGGATGGGTCTGCCGGGGTCCTCTCTGAGCCTGGATGGGTCTGGCGGGGTCCTCTCCGAGCCTAGATGGGTCTGCCGGGGTCCACTCCGAGCCTAGATGGGTCTGGCGGGGTCCTCTCCGAGCCTAGGTGAGTCTGGCGGGGTCCTCTCCGAGCCTAGGTGAGTCTGCCGGGGTCCTCTCTGAGCCTAGATGGGTCTGCCGGGGTCCTCTCTGAGCCTGGATGGGTCTGCCGGGGTCCTCTCTGAGCCTGGATGGGTCTGCCGGGGTCCTCTCTGAGCCTGGATGGTGCCGCCAGGGTCCTCTCTGAGCCTTGATGGGTCTGCCAGGGTCCTCTCTGAGCCTGGATGGGTCTGCCGGGGTCCTCTCTGAGCCTGGATGGGTCTGCCGGGGTCCTCTCTGAGCCTAGATGGGTCTGCCGGGGTCCTCTCTGAGCCTAGATGAGTCTGCCGGGGTCCTCTCTGAGCCGGGATGGGTCTGCCGGGGTCCTCTCCGAGCCTAGATGGGTCTGCCGGGGTCCTCTCTGAGCCTGGATGGGTTTGCCGGGGTCCTCTCCGAGCCTGGATGGTGCCACCAGGGTCCTCTCTGAGCCTTGATGGGTCTGCCAGGGTCCTCTCTGAGCCTGGATGGGTCTGCCGGGGTCCTCTCTGAGCCTGGATGGGTCTGCCGGGGTCCTCTCTGAGCCTGGATGAGTCTGCCGGGGTCCTCTCCGAGCCTGGATGGGTCTGCCAGGGTCCTCTCTGAGCCTAGATGGGTCTGCCGGGGTCCTCTCCGAGCCTAGATGGGTCTGCCGGGGTCCTCTCCGAGCCTGGATGAGTCTGGCGGGGTCCTCTCCGAGCCTGGATGAGTCTGGCGGGGTCCTCTCCGAGCCTGGATGGGTCTGCCGGGGTCCTCTCCGAGCCTAGATGGGTCTGCCGGGGTCCTCTCCGAGCCTAGGTGAGTCTGCCGGGGTCCTCTCCGAGCCTGGATGAGTCTGGCGGGGTCCTCTCTGAGCCTGGATGAGTCTGGCGGGGTCCTCTCTGAGCCTGGATGAGTCTGCCGGGGTCCTCTCCGAGCCTGGATGGGTCTGCCGGGGTCCTCTCTGAGCCTGGATGGGTCTGGCGGGGTCCTCTCCGAGCCTAGATGGGTCTGGCGGGGTCCTCTCCGAGCCTAGGTGAGTCTGGCGGGGTCCTCTCCGAGCCTAGGTGAGTCTGCCGGGGTCCTCTCTGAGCCTAGATGGGTCTGCCGGGGTCCTCTCTGAGCCCGGATGGGTCTGGCGGGGTCCTCTCCGAGCCTAGATGGGTCTGCCGGGGTCCTCTCCGAGCCTATATGGGTCTGCCGGGGTCCTCTCTGAGCCTGGATGGGTCTGCCGGGGTCCTCTCTGAGCCTGGATGGGTCTGCCGGGTCCTCTCTGAGCCTGGATGGTGCCACCAGGGTCCTCTCTGAGCCTTGATGGGTCTGCCAGGGTCCTCTCTGAGCCTGGATGGGTCTGCCGGGGTCCTCTCTGAGCCTGGATGGGTCTGCCGGGGTCCTCTCTGAGCCGGGATGGGTCTGCCGGGGTCCTCTCTGAGCCTGGATGGTGCCACCAGGGTCCTCTCTGAGCCTTGATGGGTCTGCCAGGGTCCTCTCTGAGCCTGGATGGGTCTGCCGGGGTCCTCTCTGAGCCTGGATGGGTCTGCCGGGGTCCTCTCTGAGCCTTGATGGGTCTGCTGCCGGGGTCCTCTCTGAGCCTGGATGGGTCTGCCGGGGTCCTCTCTGAGCCTGGATGGGTCTGCCGGGGTCCTCTCTGAGCCTGGATGGGTCTGCCGGGGTCCTCTCTGAGCCTGGATGGGTCTGCCGGGGTCCTCTCTGAGCCTGGATGGGTCTGCCGGGTCCTCTTGACTGATGTCTGCCGGGGTCCTCTCTGAGCCTGGATGTCTGCCGGGTCCTCTGAGCCTGGATGGGTCGCCGGGGTCCTCTCCGAGCCTGGATGGGTCTGCCGGGGTCCTCTCTGAGCCTGGATGGGTCTGCCGGGGTCCTCTCTGAGCCTAGATGGGTCTACCGGGGTCCTCTCCAAGCCGGGATGGTCCTCCATAGTATAATTAAAGAAAGTTTAACATCCGCTCACCGGTTGCAAATGAGACCTCCAGGGTGGAATCGGGTGCGGTGCACGAACCGGTCCCAGGCTGCCTCCCAGGTGTAACAAGATAAAGGAAGGAAGTCCAGCACCGCAATGTATGAGGAAGTTGTAGGATATTAGGCAATATTCATAATTAATCGATTTAAATGGAATCCATAATAAGTCATGCTTACACGGTTTAGGCCCAAAATAATGGTCTTTAATTATAGCCAATAGATTAGTTCACCAGCGTCTTCTCCAAGCCTAGATGGGACCACCCTTATATTCTGTGATCCCCGGCTGTAATGTCTGTATACTCTTATATTCTGTGATCCCCGGCTGTAATGTCTGTATACTCTTATATTATGTGATCCCCGGCTGTAATGTCTGTATACTCTTATATTCTGTGATCCCTGGCTGTAATGTCTGTATACTCTTATATTCTGTGATCCCCAGCTGTAATGTCTGTATACTCTTATCACAGCCGGGATCACAGAATATAAGAGTATACAGACATCACAGCCGGGGATCACAGAATAAGTCTGTATACTCTTATATTCTGTGATCCCGTGCTGTAATGTCTGTATACTCTTATATCCTGTGATCCCGGCTGTAATGTCTGTATACTCTTATATTCTGTGATCCTCGGCTGTAATGTCTGCATACTCTTGTATTCTGTGATCCTCGGCTGTGATGTCTGTATACTCTTGTATTCTGTGATCCCGTGCTGTAATGTCTGTATACTCTTATATTCTGTGATCCCGGCTGTAATGTCTGTATACTCTTATATTCTGTGATCCCGGCTGTAATGTCTGTATACTCTTATATTCTGTGATCCCCAGGTGTAATGTCTGTATACTCTTATATTCTGTGATCCTCGGCTGTGATGTCTGTATACTCTTGTATTCTGTGATCCTCGGCTGTAATGTCTGTATACTCTTATATTCTGTGATCCCTGGCTGTAATGTCTATATACTCTTATATTCTGTGATCCCCGGCTGTAATGTCTGTATACTCTTATATTCTGTGATCCCCGGCTGTAATGTCTGTATACTCTTATATTCTGTGATCCTCGGCTGTGATGTCTGTATACTCTTATATTCTGTGATCCCCGGCTCTAATGTCTGTATACTCTTATATTCTGTGATCCCCGGCTGTAATGTCTGTATACTCTTATATTCTGTGATCCCCGGCTGTAATGTCTGTATACTCTTACCCAGGAGCTGTGGTATATCCCACCTGTTCCTCCATGGTCGGGCACATCCATTACACAGGGGCACATTTATAAGAATATCTCAGGATGGGAACATCATTTTTTATCAAATCCAATTGTGGAACTGATTATTATTCTAAGATCTATTCATTAAACTGAACTTTAAATGTTGGGAAACCCCTTTACGTTACCTTTTTATCAGGTCCTCATTTAGCCTATAGGGATGTGCATTCACTATCCAGCAGAAATCGCTCTGAATGTTTGCACTCATAGACATTGCAGAGGGGTCTGATACATTTGGTGATCAATGTAATGGTTATTGGCCCGGACTCTCTTAGGATTAGCCAAATAGACAGGTTGTATGACGGATCAAACATATATCCCAATGATTGTTCATAGAAGGGGTATTAACCAGCCGTGGGGATGGGGTGGTGATGGAGTGAGCCGTGGGGATGGGGTGGTGATGGGGTGAGCCGTGGGGATGGGGTGAGCCGTGAGGATGGGGTGGTGATGGGGTGAGCCGTGGGGATGGGATGGGGATGGGGTGAGCCGTGGGGATGGGATGGGGATGGGGTGAGCTGTGGGGATGGGGTGGTGATGGGGTGGGGTGAGCTGTGGTGATGGGGTGGGGTGATTATGGGATTGGCCGTGGGGATGGGATGGGGTGAGCCATGGGGATGGGGTGAGCTGTGGGGATGGGGATGGGGTGAGCCGTGGTGATGGGGTGGTGATGGGGTGGGTGAGCTGTGGTGATGGGGTGGGGTGGGGATGGGGTAAGCCGTGGGGATGGGGTGGTGATGGGTGATGAGCTGTGGTGATGGGGTGGGTGTGGGGTGGGGATGGGGTAGGCCGTGGGGATGGGATGGGGATGGGGTGAGCCGTGGGGATGGGGTGGAGTGGGGATGGGGTGGGCCGTGGGGATGGGATGGGTGAGCCGTGGGGATGGGGTGACCTGTGGGGATGGGGATGGGGTGAGCCGTGGTGATGGGGTGGGGTGAGCTGTGGTGATGGGGTAGGCCGTGGTGATGGGGTGGGCCGTGGGGATGGGGTGAGGATGGGATGGGGTGGGCCATAGGATATATATATACTAATATTCTGGGTCCTGGGTAATAATGCTGTGTGCGTGTGCTGGAGGTTATTATTCTCCCCTTCTTGGCATAGGAGGATGCAGCGGGAGGAAGCTTCCCATTGTCCCTGGATGAAGCGCGTTGTTTCCTGCGTTGCGCCTTCTTCCCGGCGGGGTCACTCCCTGCCACTTGACCCCTCAGTGATTCACCCCGGTCAGGAAACCTGACTGAGAACATGACGTCCGCTCCCCTCATCTGTAGATGGGTCCTCGGGGAGATCCAGAAATGGGACAGAACATAATAGTGACATAAAAACAGTAAAATGGTGGCTTTCCTGAACGGAACGACTGGTCGGGTATTATAAAGTCTCTGATTTTGGGATGGGACGGACTATGACATTTGTCTGTATTTATGAACACATTGTGTCTATGCTGCAATTCCAATCTCTGCCAACTCATGAAGGTGGCGCTGTTTGCCATTTTCCTAATGTTCCCTCTCTCTCTCTTGCAGCACGTGTAACAGTCTGGATGGTGGAAGCGAGTACGTGAAGGTAAGGCCCGTCCGCCTCTTCTCACCGTATGGTTATCCTGTGTCTGCCACCTGCCGCATCGCATTGAGGATTAGCGGCTCCCAATACACAACGGACGACATCAGCCACATAGAGTGATGCTACAGACAGTGATATACTGCACATATCTATGTAAAATGGCTACCAAGACTAAGTGAACTTTCGTCAAACAGCGCCACTCCTGCCCACAGGTTGTGTGTGGTATTGCAGCTCTGCTCCATTCACTTTAAAGGGGTTGTCCAAGAATAAATTATTGCAAAATAGGTCATTGATATGAGATTGGTGGGGGTCTGACACCCGGCAGCTGACTACTACCAGAACAAGTGATGGATCATTTCAGTATTTTGCAGCACCACAAAGCGAAACAGAGCAGCTCTTAGTCGCCCCTGCTAAATACTGAACCTTATCTACCATTTCTCAGCTGATTCTGGAGTTGCCAGGTGTCGGACTCCCCCCGCATTCGCCTATTGAGGAGTGTCTGAACCCCCACACTCGCCTATTGAGGAGTGTCGCACCCCCACACTCACCTATTGAGGAGTGTCGCACCCCCACAATCACCTATTGAGGAGTGTCGCACCCCCACACTCGCCTATTGAGGAGTGTCG
This sequence comes from Allobates femoralis, assembly GCA_033576535.1. Lineage (NCBI taxonomy): Eukaryota > Metazoa > Chordata > Amphibia > Anura > Aromobatidae > Allobates > Allobates femoralis. The sequence continues at coordinate 7,338,635 of JARQOC010000008.1, forward strand.
CACCCCCACACTCGCCTATTGAGGAGTGTCGCACCCCCACAATCGCCTATTGAGGAGTGTCGCACCCCCACAATCGCCTATTGAGGAGTGTCGCACCCCCACAATCGCCTATTGAGGAGTGTCGCACCCCCACAATCACCTATTGAGGAGTGTCGCACCCCCACAATCACCTATTGAGGAGTGTCGCACCCCCACAATCACCTATTGAGGAGTGTGGCACCCCCACAATCGCCTATTGAGGAGCGTCGGGCATGCCTTGGCTCTGGACCCCTGGACGCAGGGGCGTAACTACAACAGGTGCAGGGGTTGCGATCGCACCCGGGCCCTGCAGCCTAGGGGGGCCCCAAAAGTCCCTTTGGCCCATAGAAAAAGGCTAATACTATTAAAGATTTGCAATAATTGGGGGCCCTGTTGGAGATTTCGCATCGGGGCCCCAGGGCCTGAAGTTACGCCACTGCCTGGACGCCTTGGCTTTGGACCCCTGGACGCCTTGGCTGTGGGACCCCTGGACGCCTTGGCTGTGGACCCCCTGGACGCCTTGGCTGTGGACCCCCTGGACGCTTTGGCTGTGGACCCCCTGGACGCCTTGGCTGTGGACCCCCTGGACGCCTTGGCTGTGGACCCCCTGGACGCCTTGGCTGTGGACCCCCTGGACGCCTTGGCTGTGGACCCCCTGGACGCCTTGGCTGTGGACCCCCTGGACGCCTTGGCTTTGGACCCCTGGACGCCTTGGCTGTGGACCCCCTGGACGCCTTGGCTGTGGACCCCCTGGACGCCTTGGCTGTGGACCCCCTGGACGCCTTGGCTGTGGACCCCCTGGACGCCTTGGCTGTGGACCCCCTGGACGCCTTGGCTGTGGACTCCCTGGACGCCTTGGCTGTGGACCCCCTGGACGCCTTGGCTGTGGACCCCCTGGACGCCTTGGCTGTGGACCCCCTGGACGCCTTGGCTGTGGACCCCCTGGACGCCTTGGCTGTGGACCCCCTGGACGCCTTGGCTGTGGACCCCCTGGACGCCTTGGCTGTGGACTCCCTGGACGCCTTGGCTGTGGACCCCCTGGGCGACCTTTCATTCTGTATGGGGCTCCATAGTTATTCCCTCGGACACCCATTAGGCAAATTGGATATGTTGCTGATTGGAGATGTGGGATCCCCAACAATGATATTTTTACGCGTCTTGTAGAGAGAAGATACGTTACGATGGTCCAATCTTTAAGGAAGATTACAGCTGTAACGTTGGCGGGTCATGACATTTTTAGATTCGGTCTTTGAATCCTTGTCCTCCTCCACCCCTACGCCCTTCATTAGGCTTGGCACCATATCTGGAGAGCTCCTTTAAGATGTCAAGGATGAAGACGTCCCAGGAGAGTAGAAGTCACCATTTGGTGGATATTTCGGTTTACGATCTGAGTGCTCATCCACTCGTTGACTCGGAGGAGTATGGCTGGAGATGAGAGCCTTGCTCTTGTGGGACTCTTGCTCTTGTGGGGACTCTTGCTCTTGTGGGGACTCTTGCTCTTGTGGGGGCTCTTGCGGGGACTCTTGCTCTTGCGGGGACTCTTGCTCTTGCGGGGACTCTTGCTCTTGCGGGGACTCTTGCGGGGACTCTTGCGGGGACTCTTGCTCTTGCGGGGACTCTTGCTCTTGCGGGGACTCTTGCTCTTGCGGGGACTCTTGCTCTTGTGGGGACTCTTGCTCTTGTGGGGGCTCTTGCGGGGACTCTTGCTCTTGCGGGGACTCTTGCTCTTGCGGGGACTCTTGCTCTTGCGAGGACTCTTGCTCTTGCGGGGACTCTTGCGGGGACTCTTGCTCTTGCGGGGACTCTTGCTCTTGCGGGGACTCTTGCTCTTGCGGGGACTCTTGCTCTTGTGGGGACTCTTGCTCTTTGTGGGACTCTTGCTCTTGTGGGGGCTCTTGCGGGACTCTTGCTCTTGTGGGGGCTCTTGTGGGGACTCTTGCTCTTGTGGGGACTCTTGCTCTTGTGGGGACTCTTGCTCTTGTGGGGGCTCTTGCGGGGACTCTTGCTCTTGCGGGGACTCTTGCTCTTGCGGGGACTCTTGCTCTTGCGGGGACTCTTGCTCTTGCGGGGACTCTTGCTCTTGCGGGGACTCTTGCGGGGACTCTTGCTCTTGCGGGGACTCTTTCTCTTGCGGGGACTCTTGCTCTTGCGGGGACTCTTGCTCTTGTGGGGACTCTTGCTCTTGTGGGGGCTCTTGCGGGGACTCTTGCTCTTGCGGGGACTCTTGCTCTTGCGGGGACTCTTGCTCTTGCGGGGACTCTTGCTCTTGCGGGGACTCTTGCGGGGACTCTTGCTCTTGCGGGGACTCTTGCTCTTGCGGGGACTCTTGCTCTTGCGGGGACTCTTGCTCTTGCGGGGACTCTTGCTCTTGCGGGGACTCTTGCTCTTGTGGGGACTCTTGCTCTTGCGGGGACTCTTGCTCTTGCGGGACTCTTGCGGGGACTCTTGCTCTTGCGGGGACTCTTGCTCTTGCGGGGACTCTTGCTCTTGCGGGGACTCTTGCTCTTGTGGGGACTCTTGCTCTTGTGGGGACTCTTGCTCTTGTGGGGGCTCTTGCTCTTGCGGGGACTCTTGCTCTTGCGGGGACTCTTGCTCTTGCGGGGACTCTTGCTCTTGCGGGACTCTTGCGGGGACTCTTGCTCTTGCGGGGACTCTTGCTCTTGCGGGGACTCTTGCTCTTGCGGGGACTCTTGCTCTTGCGGGGACTCTTGCTCTTGCGGGGTCTCTTGCTCTTGTGGGGACTCTTGCTCTTGTGGGGACTCTTGCTCTTGCGGGACTCTTGCTCTCGCTCGGACTCTTGCTCTTGCGGGGACTCTTGCTCTCGCTCGGACTCTTGCTCTTGCGGGGACTCTTGCTCTCGCTCGGACTCTTGCTCTTGTGGGGACTCTTGCTCTTGCGGGGACTCTTGCTCTCGCTCGGACTCTTGCTCTTGCGGGGACTCTTGCTCTCGCTCGGACTCTTGCTCTTGCGGGGACTCTTGCTCTCGCTCGGACTCTTGCTCTTGTGGGGACTCTTGCTCTTGCGGGGACTCTTGCTCTCGCTCGGACTCTTGCTCTTGCGGGGACTCTTGCTCTCGCTCGGACTCTTGCTCTTGCGGGGACTCTTGCTCTCGCTCGGACTCTTGCTCTTGCGGGGACTCTTGCTCTTGCGGGGACTCTTGCTCTTGCGGGGACTCTTGCTCTTGCGGGGACTCTTGCTCTTGCGGGTACTCTTGCTCTCGCTCGGACTCTTGCTCTTGCGGGGACTCTTGCTCTCGCTCGGACTCTTGCTCTTGCGGGGACTCTTGCTCTCGCTCGGACTCTTGCTCTTGCGGGGACTCTTGCTCTCGCTCGGACTCTTGCTCTTGCGGGGACTCTTGCTCTCGCTCAGACTCTTGCTCTTGCGGGGACTCTTGCTCTCGCTCGGACTCTTGCTCTTGCGGGACTCTTGCTCTCGCTCGGACTCTTGCTCTTGCGGGCACTCTTGCTCTCGCTCGGACTCTTGCTCTTGCGGGGACTCTTGCTCTCGCTCGGACTCTTGCTCTTGCGGGGACTCTTGCTCTCGCTCGGACTCTTGCTCTTGCGGGGACTCGTGCCGCCACATGTCCGCTCACATCTGTCGCAGCTTCACAAAATAGAGCATCTGTCACGTGAACCCCGGCCAAGGACGCACACTTGTCTGTGGACTTAACCTTGCCAAGTACTTGGCTTTGTGAATCTACAAAACTTGGCAACGAGGAGAAATCTCGCCTCCTGTACGCTACGACTGCAGGGACACGTATGGCGGAGTATTAAGAGGAGCATCACCACTACAGCGTAGTAATATACCAAAAATGACATCATTTATACAATATGGGGCGATATTATGTATGCTCTGTACAGAAGCTGTTTGGGCACTGTATGGCGGTATAATATAAGCTCTATATGGCGTATTACAAAAGCTTTTTGAAATGGGAGAATTGGGATCCTAGTTTGCTGGTTGTACCCATTGGCTACAAAACTGGTCCTGACCCCTCCCTTGCAATCTGCCCTATGTTGGCATACAGGTGTTGGCATACAGAGTCACAAGGAAATCCTACTGGAATACACCACCCATAAAAATATCACTGATGGGTATTTGCACCGGGGGATTGGGCACAGCATGGCATCAAAGGTCAGATATACAAAGCTGGGCACCCTCAGAGGAACAGAAGGCAAGGTATGCAACCATAAAGGGGTTATTTACCCTCTAGGATTAATAGCCTATTCTTAGGGGAGGACATTTATGTAGGGTGATGGGATCTGACTCTTGGCGCTTTGTTTGATCAGCAAACTCTGATTTACATGAACTTGCAGAATAGTAGCTGCAACGCTGAGAGCTGAGGGGCCCACACGCAACAGATGTCTGCCGGATGGTTTGGTTTATCAGCCAGCCAACAGCCCTCTCGCCCTAAGCACAGCAGCCTTCCTGTTGTCGGCGCCCCCCCCCCCCTATTCTGGCGCCTCCCCACACTCCCATCTAGTGCTTCTCCCCCCGTCTTGCGCTCTTCCTCCTCCCCTTCCCCTCCCCCCCCCCCCCATCCTGCACTCTTCCTCCTCCCCTTCCCCCCCCTATCCTGCACTCTTCCTCCTCCCCTCCCCCCCCATCCAGCGCTCTTCCTCCACCCCTTCCCCCCCCCCCCCGTCCTGAGCTCTTCCTTCTCCTCCTCCTCCCCGTCCTGAGCTCTTCCTCCTCCTCTCCTCCCCGCCCCCCCCCCCCGTCTTGCGCTCTTCCTCCTCTCCTTCCCCCCCGTCCTGCTCTCTTCCTCCTCCTCTCCTTCCCCCCCGTCCTGCTCTCTTCCTCCTCCCCTCCCCCCCGCTTCCCCCGTCCTGCGCTCTTCCTCCTCCCCTCCCCCCGCTTCCCCCGTCCTGCGCTCTTCCTCCTCCCCTCCCCCCGCTTCCCCTGTCCTGCGCTCTTCCTCCTCCCCTCCCCCCCCGTCCTGCGCTCTTCCTCCTCCCCTTCCCCCAGTCCTGCGCTCTTCCTCCTCCTCCTCCCCCCCCCTGCGCTCTTCCTCGTCCTTCCTCCCCCTGCGCTCTTCCTCCTCCTCTCCTCCCGCCCCCCCCATCCTGCGCTCTTCCTCCTCCTCTCCTCCCGCCCCCCCTGTCCTGCGCTCTTCCTCCTCCCCTTCCCCCCATCCTGCGCTCTTCCTCCTCTCCTCCCCCCGCTCCCCCCCTGTCCTGCGCTCTTCCTCCTCCCCTCCTCCCCCCCGTCCTGCGCTCTTCCTCCTCCCCCCCCGTCCTGCGCTCTTCCTCCTCCCCCCCCGTCCTGCGCTTTTCCTCCTCCCCCCCCCCCGTCCTGCGCTCTTCCTCCAGTCCTGCGCTCTTCCCCCCCCCTCCGCAGGTGCCAGATACTTGTAACAAGCAGGTCGGACACTCGGAGGGGCTTCACTACCAAGTACAATTGAAATCCATGGGAAAGTCAAACATTTTCTTGCAAGAGTCTTCCAGAATAAAAGCTTCAGTTCCCCATTGACTTCCATTATACTCGGGTACTGGAGTCGCGCCCGAGAGCGTCCAACCTGCTCATTTCGAGTATCTGAGGCATGGTGGTGCCGCTCATCACTACTCCCATACTCTCTGCGAGAGAACCGCTGCCAGACTCCGACGGTCTAATGTATTTGGGGGCCCCCGACTCCCCCAGATGGATGACGGGGTGCCTGATTTTGGATAACCTTTATCCACCATAAGATAAGCCGCCATCAGAACAGGGGACAGACAATCGGGCGCGATAGCCGGGTCGACTTACCGCTATCTAACATGTATGGGGTCTTCACAATACCGAAGCCCATCTATACATTTCATTCTTAAGGGTCTTATTAACCCTTTAACGTACAATGTACATTGTTCAATTAAATGAGAAATTCTCAGCGCAGCATTTTTTTTTCATTTTTCGGGGTGACCCCCACATTCCTGTTCCCCCTCCAGAAACTTCACCCATTCATACACGCAGGAGCTTTCTTCTCCTTTTTGCTAAAATCCCTGGAAAGGGGGAGGTGTGAGCCTGGAGAGGCGGAAAAGGGAATTGGGAGATAAGAGCAGAAAGCCAGGCAAATGGAGGAGGGGGATAGGGGGGAGAGGCTGATTTTTCGATGAGCGCTCCTCCCATGATGCTCTTTTGACAAGGATGAGGTAATGCTCTGAGCATCAGCCTGCAATCCAGCATCAGCACCAGCAGCCACCGGCATAGGCTGCTCCGCCGCACGACACCACCGGGGCTTTATTACAACTCAACCTTCCTATTGGGATTTTTTTTTCCCCAAATTTGTCTACATTTTTGGATGGAGGATTTGATCTCACCATGACCGAACGGTGCAGTCTATGGAGCGCGCTGTCGGCTGCGGCATGCTGCTTCTACCGGGGGTCATTCATGCAAGTGCAGGTAAGGAACCTACAAGAAGGAAAACCCCCATCCAATCCATCACCCGTAACGCGGTCCTCACCTACGTCCAACCGGACGATCTTCACCCAAATAAGTTGACTTATCGAGTGTAGAAGGTCGGGAGGAGATTGGGTAGAAAACGTGGAAAGGCACGGTAGAAGGAAGGAAGTTTCCGGGTGCACGGTAGATGCCGGTGGACGGTGACGTCTGTGTTTATGGTATAACGTGTGTGAATGCGGCCATCGGGATCGGACATGGTGTAGCAAACCCGGCACGGTTAAAATGACATTTCTGGGTGTACGGTAGATGCCAGTGGATGGTGACGTCAGTGTTTATGGTGTAGACCCAAGTCGGGTATAACACGTGTGTGAATGCGGACATGGTGTAGCAGACTCTGCATGGTATAATGAAGTCAATGCCCGGACTAAGACCGGTGGACGGTAACCGAGTCGGGTATAACGTGTATGAGTGCGGCCAACAGCATCGGACACGGTGCGACAGACCTGGCACGGTGAAATGAAGTTTCTGGGCGTACGATCAATGCCCGGACTAAAGCCGGTGGACGGTGATGTCAGTGTTTATGGTATACACCCGAGTCGGGTTAGAACACGTGTGAATGTGGCCATGGTGCTGCAGACCCGGCATTTGTCCACGTCATGTCGAATTTCGGCCAGACACCATTATACGTTTTTGCCATTTGTGAGCGTTAATTGGATACCTGTGTGTATTAAGCTTTTTTAAACTTGAGTTTTTTTTGTTTTTTTTTCATTGGGATTTATAAAGTTAATGAGCATTAAATAACACAATCTGATATTTCGAGTTTATGAAGGTGCCGCGTCCTTTAGGTGAAGGTGACGGATCGAGCGTCGTCGCCTCATAAGCGATGCTCTGCGTTCTGGTATATAGAGGGTTACGGGGCCGGTGATGGAGCAATGTATGAATGACTGGGTGTTACTCCGCTGACGTCAGCCCCTGCACCTCCAGCTTATTACCCCCATCTTACAGCCATGACATCATTTCTAACCAATGGCAGAGCAGACAGCATATGCAGCACCTGCTGACAGGGGGGGTGAGCTCAGGACCCCCCCAATTATTAATAGGCAAGGAAAAAAGATCATTACAGGTGTATCCCGGCCATTGTTCTTGTAGCAAGATAAAGCGAGGACAATAGATATGATATATTTATTGACTGCGACCGAAGGGTTAATATGGGATGCCATGTGTGCTGCCGCAACGGTGACAGCGATGGCGTCCTCAGGGGAGAGATCAGATGCCGCGGACCCTCAGGAAACCGTCTGATGTGCAAAATGAAATGAATCAGAAACATGGAGCACTTACAAGCGGGTGACCGCAGGACACAAGCCGGATCCATTCATTACCAAGGGGGGGGACCATGGAGGGGTGGGCTGAGGTTACATATCATTAGACATATTATATATATGTGTATATAGCGCACACGCATTATACATATATATGCACTCTTTATCTGTATACACATGCACACACGGGCGCGAACACACACATGCACATATTAACACACATACTTATTGTCCATCTATATCTATACACGCACATGCACATACATACACGCACAACACACACTCATTCTCCATCTATATCTATATACACACACATGCACACGCACATACATACATACGCGCACACACACATTCTCCATCTATATCTGTACACACACGCACATCGTACATGCACACTCTTCATCTATATATAAATATATCATGTACACATGCACATACATACTCATTCTCCATCTATATACACACACGCACATACATATAACGCGGGTACACACACTCATTTTCCATGTGTATACATGCATACACTCTTCATCTATATCTATATTCACACGCGCACACATGCACATACATATACACACTCATTCTCCATGTAGATCTATTTACACACAGCACATACATACATGTGCGCACACACACTCATTCTCCATGTAGATCATATACACACATGCACATACATACATGCCGCGCACACACACTCATTCTCCATCTAGATCTATATACACACACGCACATACATACATGCGCACACAACACTCATTCTTCCATCAAAAGATGCAACTATATCTACACATATGCACACATCACATACATGCGCGCACACACTCATTCTCCATCTAGATCTATATACACACACATGCACATACATACATGCGCGCACACACACTCATTCTCCATATAGATCTGTATACACACACATGCACGCCACATACATACACTACACACACATCATTCTACATCTATATCTATACACACATGATGGGCATACCAGTAATATATATTATATTAATATATTTGTATATATCACACACACTCATGGTTAACATACATCATAAATGCTACGTGTGAACATATCCCTAAACTCTGTGTGTATATGTACCGGTATATAATGATCATGTAGCATTTTTTATTCTGCATGAAAACCACTGCAAAAATTACTTGCATTTTTGTTTTTTTATGCGTTTTTTGATGCTCGGCTACTTTAATGTCAATGGAGGAAAAAAACTGCAGTAAAAATCCTGAAAGAAAGGACACCCTGCGTTATTTAAATAACACGAATAAAAACAGCAAGGAAAAAACTGAATCTCATGTGACTGAGGTTTTATTCAAATCTTCTTTATTTTGCTGTCACTATAAAGTGCAAGAAAAGAAAAGATTCCAAAATGCTCCATGTGAACAAGCCTTTACGGTGCCAATTCCAGATCCGTCCACAGATGTGCAAAAAGGATTGTGCTGCCCCTTCAGTTTTGCTTTAGATTTTTGCATACATATATGCATATGTGTATGTGCATGTGTGCGTGTATTGTATGTGTATGTGCATGTGTATGTGCATGTGCATGTGTAGTATGTAGTTGATGTGCATAGCGCGATATGTGTGTGCATGTGCGCAAGTATATGGTTATGTGCATGTGTGCACATATGTGAGTATGTATGTGCATGTGCACGTATGTGAGTATGTATGTGCGCATATATTATGTGTGTGACATGTTGTGGCACGTATGTGAGTATGTATGTGCATGTGCACGTATGTGTAGTATGTATGTGCGCATATATATGTTGTGCATGTGTGCACGGTATGTTTTGTATGTATGTGCATGTATGCGTATATGTTTATATGTAGTATTAGTTGTGTATAGTTTTTTCCTATCCCGCCGCCCTGCAGATATGTAGCAGTAATATATTCCTATCTGAATATTCTGCATCTGCCTTTAGACTCCTTTGGGCGCTGATCCTTCCAGCCGCCCTCCTCCCTCCATATAGTAGTAATGAATGGACGGACGGTGACTGATCTGGTGAAGGAAGTTGTCAGACGGAGGAGCCGCAGCCTTGACGGGGTCGGGTTGATATGGTAACGGGAGCTACTTAAAGCCTCGGCCCCTCCAGGGGATATTTAGGCTGAATGTCCCCCCCACCAGTAATTAGAGCGGCCTCCCCTTATTCACAGCACGGACACAACTGCAGGATAATTGTGCTGCGGTGTGCAAAGGTTGTCTAATGGAGAGAGAGATTGGGGGGGGGGGGGGTCCTCGGTGGCTGCAAATATTGTCACACGCCACCGCTATGGGGTGGAGATGGAATAAATCAACATTTTTTTCCAATTGAATCAAATTTATCAAGTAATACAAATCTGTTGGTTATGTCCCCCCCCCCCTCCTGCACTAGCATTGCTTGAAGCATGTGGGCCCTAATGCAAAATGTTCAATGGGCCCCCAACTATCAGGGGTCTTGGTCCTTTTTGGATCCCTCCTCTTTGGCTCCTATTTTCGTGCCCGCTATGGGCCCGGGTACTCGGCAGCTCGGGCCGGTCAGTCTGGATCACGGTAGCTGAACCCAGCACTGGTGGACAATGAAATATAGAATGTTGGTGAAGGTTTCCACATACTAGGTGACCGGCAGGGTATGTAGAGTTCTCAAGGGTTAGAGGTTATGGCAGTGAGATGGATTACCCCCTTCAGCATGGGGCTGACCCTTGAAGTGTATTAGATAGTAAGAGTTGTATTGCAGAGTGGTGCAAGTCTTTAAGTCCTTTAACTTTATTTTAGGTTGTTCAATACAGCCAGGTCACGTGCAGAACCAAGCATGTGACTCGGCCAGTCCGGAGAAAGCTGACGTCCTCTTTGCAGGGGTAAGGTAGTTTGGCGTTCCTGCTGACTTCTGTCCCCAAGGTCACTAGCTCCTCTACATCCTCCATCCGAGCAGGTGATGCGAACCCTGCGAGCAACTGCTTCAGTCCTCTGGTCCTCTTTGCCACTGTGCATCCATGGGCCCACAAGGGTGGCTACTGGACATGAAATCCAATAGCCCTTAGGTTCTGTGACCAGGTCCTGGAAACCTGGACACGTAGCGCCTGGTTCACTTCCTGCAGCTTATTCCTCTGCCCAGCTACTCCGAGCTGGCTGGAGAGATGTCCTGTCGGCTGTTTGGCCCAACACCGACTAGAACAACTCATTTCCTACCTCTCCCTATCCTAACTCCTTCCTCCAACCAGAAGTGGGGTCTGCCCAGGGTGGGTCTCTTCTGCCCTGCACTCTGATTTTCCAGCAGAGTGATCTTCGCCTCTCTCCAGATGTGACATTACATGATATTACGTACAATACCGCTTGTGGCAGCAAGACCGCAGGGGCGCACAAACTATGCAACTGCACCCATGGAATTTGTAAATTTGGAAGAAAAATATTGCTATGATGCCTACAGCAAACGATTCAGTCTTGACATTGCAATAATATTTGCACCCCTCTTTTCAACCCCTAAACGAATATGCTGTCATTATTTTTTACTTTCAATGTCTACCCCCCGTTTTTCCTTGCACTGCTTGAAATATTTGCAGTTTGAACATAATTTTTCTACCCTGATCCATAAGGCAAAATGCAAGGAAAATGAAGGGGGAAGGGGGTAGACATAAAAAAAAATAAAAAAAAAATGAGGGCTTGTTTAGGGGTTCAAAAGAGGGGTGCAAATACTATTAATATGTCAAGACTGAAGGGGAAATGCTGTCCAGATCGTTTGCTGTAGGCTTCATGGCATTAGTTTTCTTCTACATTTGCAGCTGATTTGCAGCGTTTGCCTCATGTTAATTACATTGAACATCATTTTTTACCCTGATCCATAAGGCAATTAATATGGGGCAAACCCTGGAATAAATCGCATGTGAGCAGCTACGTCCAGGGAGATTGCAAATATAGAAGAAACCTATTGCCATGAAGCTACAGCAAACAACTGGGGCAGCATATCCCCCTTCAGTCTTGACATGGCAATAGTATTTGCACCCCATTATGAACCCCTAGATGAATATGGCGTAAGTTGTTATTTTCAATGTCTATTCCCCCCCCCAACCCTTTTTCCTTGCATTGCTTGAAATAATTGTTTGCCTTATGGATCAGGGTAGAAATATATTCAATGCAATTAATATGGGGCAAACGCTGGAATAAATCCTATGATGTGAGCAGCTGCCTCCCGGATAGTAGAGACCTCTGGATTCACTTTAATTAATCTGACGATGGGCGGGAAAGGAGTTCTTACAGTTTCCCTAATTTCCCATGGGCTCAATAGATGCAAATACGCAACATTTAACTGCGACATTTTATACCGATCTCCCAAGACTCCGAAGAAAAGGATTGTAAATTCAGAGAAAATGTGCTGACACGACGCACGGGAGCCAAGTGGTGACGTGATGGCGGAACCCAAAATATTCCTTGTATACAACGTTTGACCCCTCGTTTTATTAGGAAAGGATCGACCCCCAGTGTGGGAGGCTAGAGCCGCACGTAGGCACCAGGGCGTTGTCAATGCCATATCGTAAGGTTAGAGGGTTATTGCCAATGTAGCAAGTTATCCCTTCCCATAGGATAAGTGATGACGTGCGGATTATGGGGTCCTGGAACCTCCAGGAATCTTAAATTGGATTTTGTGTACAGCAGTCCCATAGACAATGAAAGAGGGACGGCTAGCATGCACGCCCATTCAATATTAAGCCCTATTTTGGGGAGTTAACCCCCAACACATGCTTGACTCGTGCTCCATTGGCTACAGGACTGTCAGAGAAAGCATAATACAGGGCTCCGCTGTGTCCAGCAGTCCCATAGACTATGAATGGAGTGGGGGTCTCTCATGATTGCCCATTCTGGAGTACCACATCCCTATTTTAGGGAGTTTGCCCCGAGCACATGCTTAGACTTCACTCCATTGACTACGGGACTGTCAGAGCACAGTACAGGGCTCCGCTGTGTCCAGTAGTTCCATAGACTATGACAGGAGCGGAGGTCAAGATTCAAAATGGCCCCGTTTTGGAGTTCCAGAATCCCTATTTTTGGGAATTAGCCCCTGCACAAGCTTGGGCCTGCACACCATTGACTATAAGGCTCCACTGTGTCCACTAGTCCCATAGACAATGAATAGAGTGGAGGTTAGCATGAACGCCTATCAAAATGGCCCATCCTCTATTTTTGGGAATTAGCCCTGCAAGCTTGGCTGCACACCATTGACTATAGGGTCCTCTGTGTCCACTAGTCCCATAGACAATGAATAGTGGAGGACTAGCATGAGGCCATTCAAATGTCCCATCTCTTTTTGGAGTTAGCCCTTTAAGTAATCAGCATGTTATTCCTTATCTTATTTTGGGAATGACCCTTTATTGGTGCCATAAATGAGCACAATATACCTAAATTCCACCTTTCTTGAGATTGGGGAACCTACTGTCAGAGGATGGAGGGGTCTGCACAACCCATGACTCAAATGGAGAGATACCCATGCACGGCCGCCTCCATTCACAATGGTGTGAGGTCTAGGACCGCCATCTATCTAGTTTACCCCAGAGAGCTTACAATCTAATTCGGCGAACACATCAAGGCTGTGATTTACTACCGGGATCCGGCTGACTCAGGGCATTACATCATCGCTTCTCCAGCGTGGGAGGGAGAGGGGGCCGCACAGGGCCGATCGGCTCAGGTGTTCTCGTGGCCACAAAAGCTCATTACAATGCAGACGACGTCTCTATTATTCAGCCAGACCGGCTTTGATATGATTTTGTGCGGAGGGGGATTATCTCCTGCCGGCGGAGACGAGGAACCGCCACCTGGACTGATACAGAATAAAGGCCTTAATTCTCTCTCGTTCTCTGCCCTAAACCGATTGGCTAAAGGTCCGATCGTCAGAATTAAATGGCTAATGCCGATCCCGTTACTCGGGTCACAGAGCCGTTCTGTAAGTAAAGAACCAGAAGTGGGGGAATTTGTATTGGTTTGTGCTGCTGATTGCTATGGAAAGTGAAGATTAGTGATGTCATCGAGCAGTGATGTTGTCTTCGAGCCATGGCGGTGTTGTCTTCGAGCCATGGCGGTGTTGTCTTCGAGCATTGGCGGTGTTGTCTTCGAGCCATGGCGGTGATTGATGCCGTTGAGCCATAGCGGTGATGCCGTCGAGCCATGGCGGTGTTGTCTTCGAGCCATGGCGGTGTTGTCTTCGAGCCATGGCGGTGATGTCTGAGCCATGGTGATATCATCAAACAATGGTGATGCCGTCGAGCCATAGCGGTGATGCCGTCGAGCCAAGTGGCGGTGTTGTCTTTGAGCCATGGCGGTGTTGTCTTTGAGTCATGGCGGTGTTGTCTTTGAGCCATGGCGGTGTTGTCTTGATCTCGAGCATTGGCGGTGTTGTCTTCGAGCCATGGCGTGGATGCCGTTGAGCCATAGCGGTGATGCCGTCGAGCCATGGCGGTGTTGTCTTCGAGCCATGGCGGTGTTGTCTTCGAGCCATGGCGGTGATGTCTGAGCCATGGTGATTCATCAACAATGGTGATGCCGTCGAGCCATAGCGGTGATGCCGTCGAGCCATAGCGGTGATGCGTTGAGCCAAGGTGCGTTGTCTTTGAGTCATGGCGGTGTTGTCTTTGAGCCATGGCGGTGTTGTCTTTGAGCCATGGCGGTGTTGTCTTTGAGCCATGGCGGTGTTGTCTTCGAGCCATGGCGGTGATGTCGTCGAGACATGACGGTGATGTCTGAGCCATGGTGATATCATCAAACAATGGTGATGCCGTCGAGCCAAGGTGGTGTTGTCTTTGAGCCATGGCGGTGTTGTCTTTGAGCCATGGCGGTGTTGTCTTGAGCCATGGCGGTGTTGTCTTCGAGCCATGGCGGTGTTGTCCGTCGAGCCATGGCGGTGTTGTCTTCGAGCCATGGCGGTTAATGTCGTCGAGCCATGGTGATATTCATCAAACAATGGTGATGCCGTCGAGCCAAGGTGGTGTTGTCTTCGAGCCATGGCGGTGTTGTCTTGAGCCATGGCGGTGTTGTCTTGAGCCATGGCGGTGTTGTCTTCGAGCCATGGTGGTGTTGTCTTCGAGCCATGGCGGTAATGTCGTCGAGCCATGGTGATATCAGTAAGCAATGGTGATGATGCCATTGAGCAATGGAGGTGATGTCACCCAATGATAAATGTCCCCAAGGAACAGATCTAATCAGCGTCATTGATCAAGTTACATGATCATCTATCATGGGCTTGGTTACCTGTGTGAAGAGCGTGCACTCCGTCAACTTTGGTCCCCTGGTTGATAGTGTAGGTATGAGATGCGGAGAGAACCTAATGGCTAAATGAACCTCAAAGCCCACTTAAAAACAGTATAAATTGCACATGGTAGGTGGCTGGCCCTGCCCTGTAAAGGCAAGGCCGAAAAATAGTGGTAAGAATTGCCACCCTAAATCAAATCAATAGTCCTTTAGGTGTCCTTTTGTCCTCTATAGCCATTTCTTAAAGGGAACCTGTTACCATGTAATCTGAGAGCAGCATAACTTAGAGGCAGAGACCCTGATTCCAGCGATGTATCACTTACCAGTCTGCTTGCTGTAGCTTTGATAAAATCACTGTTTTATCAGCTTGAGATTCACTACAGGACTAGTAAACCTGCTGCCTGGTAGTCCAGCCACACCCCTACCACTGATTGGAAGCTTTCTTTGTACATGGGCAGAAAACCTGCCAATCAGTGGTGTGGGCGGGGTTATAGAGCTCAGCATTCCGAGTTCTACTAGGTCTGCAGCAGAGAAAACATTGAACTGCTTGCTGTCCTTTTGGTAAAATCACTAAGTGACACATCACTGGAATCTCAGCCCCTACAGTGTGCGGCTCTCACATGGGGGAGCAGAAACTTGGTGACATTCCCTCTAAGGAAGGGGTCTCAAACATACGGCCCGCAGGCTCCGTGGATAACTTAACGTACTCTGGTCTAGGGGGGCCCCCACGGTCCCTGGTTTGTCTTCCATGCACCGCTCATTAAGCTCTTTCGCTCAGCTAGATGAATTAGAGGTCCCAGGATGGACATTACTACAAAAGAGGACCAGGATGGGGCCAATACTACATGATGAGGACCGGGATGTGGGACATTACTGCAAGAAGGGGACGAGGGTGGGGATATTACTACATTGAGCAAAAAATTCTGGTATTACTAAAAATGACACTTCGTCCTACAAGGAATGCGGCCCCCCGATATCAATTCTTATTTCTGTGTGTGGCCCATCAACCCAACCAAGCTTGAGACCCCTGGGCTAAGACGTCCATACACACTCTATAACGGGCAATCATTTGTCAATGGCCAAAAACACATCAGACTAAATCGGCCAATATTGGACAATGATGTCCTACAAAATACACGCCCCACCAGTGTGATGGATGACTGTTTGAAACAAAAATGTATCCAAGATTGTTCGTCATGGTTGATATTGGGTATTTCAATCCAGATTTGCCTAGTCTGTATGGTCTGCAGGGCTGTCGTCGGCACACGGGCAAGTGCCGGGGCCCTGGGCGTCGGGGGGGTTGGTTGGCTTTTGCTGTAACCCGGTGCTACAATTCCCAAGTTTTAGGTCACCCAGTTTTCCCAGTCTGCAGGTTGTCGTGATCCTAGACTTGTCCCCAGGTCCCAAAACTAAGGGTGACTCGTTACATATTTATAGAGGAGGAGGGGATGGTTGGATATCCTTGGCCATTAAAGACCGCTGATGAGTTCTTCCCATTCTTTTTACGCCCAGTTCTCTCTCGGAGGTGACTGTTGTCTACGGATGAAGCAACATGTCAACACATTGGTGCCAAAAACAAGATGGCACCAGCTGTCTCTCCATCTGTCCATACTGGCCCACACACCACATGTCCACATTATACAGAGGGACGATCATATTCATAGTCTTAGTCTATAGAGAAGGATCGATGACGTATTTGTGGGATCGGTTGGGCCTGATCGATAGAGAAGGATCGATGACGTATTTGTGGGATCGGTTGGGCCTGATCGATAGAGAAGGATCGATGACGTATTTGTGGGATCGGTTGGGCCTGATCGATAGAGAAGGATCAATGACTTATTTGTGGGATCGGTTGGGCCTGATAGATAGAGAAGGATCGATGACGTATTTGTGGGATCGGTTGGGCCTGATCGATAGAGAAGGATCAATGACTTATTTGTGGGATCGGTTGGGCCTGATCGGTAGAGAAGGATCGATGACGTATTTGTGGGATCGGTTGGGCCTGATCGATAGAGAAGGATCGATGACGTATTTGTGGGATCGGTTGGGCCTGATCGATAGAGAAGGATCGATGACGTATTTGTGGGATCGGTTGGGTCTGATCGATAGAGAAGGATCGATGACGTATTTGTGGGATCGGTTGGGCCTGATCGATAGAGAAGGATCGATGACGTATTTGTGGGATCGGTTGGGCCTGATCGATAGAGAAGGATCGATGACGTATTTGTGGGATCGGTTGGGACTGATTAATAGAGAAGGATCGATGACGTATTTGTGGGATCGGTTGGGACTGATCGGTAGAGAAGGATCGATGACGTATTTGTGGGATCGGTTGGGTCTGATCGATAGAGAAGGATCGATGACGTATTTGTGGGATCGGTTGGGCCTGATCGATAAGGATCAATGACGTGTTTGTGGGATCGGTTGGGACTGATCGATAAGGATCGATGACGTACTTGTGGGATCGGTTGGGCCTGATCGATAGAGAAGGATCAGTGACGTATTTGTGGGATCGGTTGGGACTGATCGGTGGAGAAGGATCGATGATGTATTTGTGAGATCGGTTGGGCCTGATCGATAGAGAAGGATCGATGACTTATTTGTGGGATCGGTTGGGCCTGATCGATAGAGAAGGATCGATGACGTATTTGTGGGATCGGTTGGGACTGATCGATAGAGAAGGATCGATGACGTATTTGTGGGATCAGTGACGTATTTGTGGGATCGGTTGGGTCTGATCGATAGAGAAGGATCAATGACGTATTTGTGGGATCGGTTGGGACTGATCGATAGAGAAGGATCGATGACGTATTTGTGGGATCAGTGACGTATTTGTGGGATCGGTTGGGTCTGATCGATAGAGAAGGATCAATGACGTATTTGTGGGATCGGTTGGGCCTGATCGATAGAGAAGGATCGATGACGTATTTGTGGGATCGGTTGGGTCTGATCGATAGAGAAGGATCAGTGACGTATTTGTGGGATCGGTTGGGCCTGATCGATAGAGAAGGATCAGTAACCTATTTGTGGGATTGGTTGGGCCTGATCGATAGAGAAGGATCAAGGACGTATTTGTGGGATCGGTTGGGCCTAATCGATAGAGAAGGATCGATGACGTATTTGTGGGATCGGTTGGGTCTGATCGATAGAGAAGGATCGATGACGTATTTGTGGGATCGGTTGTGCCTGATCGATAGAGAAGGATCGATGACTTATTTGTGGGATCGGTTGGGCCTGATCGATAGAGAAGGATCAGTGACGTATTTGTGGGATTGGTTGGGCCTGATCGATAGAGAAGGATCGATGACGTATTTGTGGGATCGGTTGGGTCTGATCGATAGAGAAGGATCGATGACGTATTTGTGGGATCGGTTGGGCCTGATCGATAGAGAAGGATCGATGACGTATTTGTGGGATCGGTTGGGCCTGATCGATAGAGAAGGATCGATGACTTATTTGTGGGATCGGTTGGGCCTGATCGATAGAGAAGGATAGATGACGTATTTGTGGGATCGGTTGGGCCTGATCGATAGAGAAGGATCGATGACATATTTGTGGGATCGGTTGGGCCTGATCGATAAGGATAGATGACGTATTTGTGGGATCGGTTGGGCCTGAGGTCACGGTTTCTAAGTGAATTGTTCCCTCTTAATATCAGCTTATTCTCTTTGAAGTTGAGTGATTGCAGAATGTGATGAAAGAAGTCATACAAGTTTCATGATGTTCTTCATGTTCCCACAGTTCTCCAAGGAGAAGTACATCTTGGATACTCCTCCCGAGAAACTGCACAAGGAGCTGGAGGAAGAGCTGAAACTCAACAGCTCCGACCTGCGCAGCCACGCCTGGTACCACGGCCGCATACCAAGAGAGGTAACGTGGTGTTTTAACCCTTCACGTTTGACCCTGAACCCGGCGATGATGAGTTAACCTGAGCGTTCTTCTATTGACGCAGGTATCGGAGAGCTTGGTGCAGAGGAATGGGGACTTTCTCATCAGAGACTCGTTGACCAGTCTGGGTGACTACGTCCTGACCTGTCGATGGAAGAACGAGCCTCTGCACTTCAAGATCAACAAGGTGATGGTGAAAACCAGTGACAGCTACACCCGGATTCAGTACCTCTTCGAGCAGGAGAGCTTTGATAACATCCCGGCCCTGGTGCGCCTCTACGTTGGCAGCCGGAGGGCGGTGTCTGATCAGAGCGGGGCGCTTATCTACTGTCCTATTAATCGTACCTTTCCACTACGGTACCTGGAGGCCAGTTATGGGTTGTCACCGCAGGCAGGCACAGCCCTCAGAGTCCACAGAAGGGACATATGAAGAGAAGAAGCATCACAATGACGGATGGTCTGACTGCAGATAAGATCATCAAGAGCAACGGCTGCCCAAACAGGTGCGGGAATTTTACCTAAATTTTAACTTTGGACTTGATTGTTCTTTGAAAGTCTGAAGGACTTGAGGCACATTTTTTGGAAAGGGGTGTGTATTTTGAACATGCCATGGTCTCATTTGTAAAGTCTCCTTAGTTTCCTTGTAGGAGGTCAGGATCTTATGATCTCCTCATTCATAGTCTTCTCCATCTCCTTGTATGGGGGTAGGATCTTAGTCTCCTTATGCATAGTCTTCTCCATCTCCTTGTAGGAGGGCAGGATCTTAGTCTCCTTATTCATACTCTTCTCAGTTTCCTAAGAAGGATAGGATCTTATGATCTCCTCATTCATAGTCTTCTCCATCTCCTTGTAGGAGGGTAGGATCTTATGATCTCTTCATTCATAGTCTCCTCCATCTCCTCGTAGGAGGGCAGGATCTTATGATCTCCTCATTCATAGTCTTCTCCATTTCCTTGTAGGAGGGCAGGATCTTATGATCTCCTCATTCATAGTCTTCTCCATCTCCTTGTAGAAGGTAGGATCTTATGATCTCCTCATTCATAGTCTTCTCCATCTCCTTGTAGAAGGGTAGGATCTTATGATCTCCTCATTCATAGTCTTCTCCATCTCCTTGTAGGAGGGTAGGATCTTAGTCTCCTTATTCATACTCTTCTCAGTTTCCTTGTAAGAGGGTGGGATCTTATGATCTCCTCATTCATAGTCTTCTCCATCTCCTTGTAGGAGGGCAGGCTCTTATGGTCTCTCATTCATTGTCTTCTCCATCTCCTTGTAGGAGGTCAGGATCTTATAGTCTCCTCATTCATTGTCTTCTCCATCTCCTTATAGGAGGTCAGGATCTTTACGATCTCCTCATTCATAGTCTTCTTAGTTTCCTTGTAGGAGGGCAGGATCTTATGGATTCCTCATTTATGACATCTTCACCATTTTTTGTGGTCCTTGTAGGAGGGCAGGATCTTAGTCTCCTCATTCATAGTATTCTTAGTTTCCTTATAGGAGGTCAGGATCTTATCTCCTCATTCAGTTTCTTTGTAGGAGGGCAGGATCTTATGATCTCCTCATTCATAGTCTCCTCCATCTCCTCGTAGGAGGGCAGGATCTTATGATCTCCTCATTCATAGTCTTCTCAGTTTCCTTATAGGAGGTCAGGATCTTATGATCTCCTCATTCAGTTTCTTTGTAGGAGGGTAGGATCTTATGATCTCCTCATTCATAGTCTTCTCAGTTTCCTTGTAGGAGGGCAGGATCTTATGGTCTCCTTATTCATAGTCTTCTCAGTTGCCTTGTTGGAGGTCAGGATCTTATGATCTCCTCATTCATAGTCTCCTCCATCTCCTCGTAGGAGGTCAGGATCTTATGATCTCCTCATTCATAGTCTTCTCAGTTTCCTTGTAGGAGGGCAGGATCTTATGATCTCCTCATTCATAGTCTTCTTAGTTTCCTTGTAGGAGGGCAGGATCTTATGGATTCCTCATTTATGACATCTTCACCATTTTTTGTGGTCCTTGTAGGAGGGCAGGATCTTAGTCTCCTCATTCATAGTATTCTTAGTTTCCTTATAGGAGGTCAGGATCTTATCTCCTCATTCAGTTTCTTTGTAGGAGGGCAGGATCTTATGATCTCCTCATTCATAGTCTCCTCCATCTCCTCGTAGGAGGGCAGGATCTTATGATCTCCTCATTCATAGTCTTCTCAGTTTCCTTATAGGAGGTCAGGATCTTATGATCTCCTCATTCAGTTTCTTTGTAGGAGGGTAGGATCTTATGATCTCCTCATTCATAGTCTTCTCAGTTTCCTTGTAGGAGGGCAGGATCTTATGGTCTCCTTATTCATAGTCTTCTCAGTTGCCTTGTTGGAGGTCAGGATCTTATGATCTCCTTATTCATAGTCTCCTCCATCTCCTCGTAGGAGGTCAGGATCTTATGATCTCCTCATTCATAGTCTTCTCAGTTTCCTTGTAGGAGGGCAGGATCTTATGATCTCCTCATTCATAGTCTTCTTAGTTTCCTTGTAGGAGGGCAGGATCTTATGGATTCCTCATTTATGACATCTTCACCATTTTTTTTGGTCCTTGTAGGAGGTCAGGATCTAACCCTATTCCGCTTTCTTCTTCCAGCACCTCCTCTCCACACCATAGAGATATCATCCGGAGCTGTGCAGTCAGCGTGGACCAAATCCAAGACCTCCACTCGCCAATGTCCCCCATCTGCGAGACCCCCGGGTCCCCGGCCTACAGTACAGGTATGTACAAGGGTGACCACATAACGTGTCACATTGTAGGATAATAAAGCTTATACTTACCATATTGTTGTGCTCAGTTGTCAGGGTGAAGCCCCCCGGAGCGCCTGCACCATGTGTAACCCCAGGCTCCCCGGTACTGAGAAGATCCAGTGAACCTCACGTAAACCCAGCAAACAACAACAAGGCCTCATTAAACACGGCCGAAAGCTCCCACTCCACACCCAGTCATGGATACCCACAAATCTCTCCTTCACCCTCAATAAACAGTTACAGCGACCCCGATAACGGACATTACTGCCAGCTACGCCCGGCCTCCCCGACACACGACACGCCCAGCAAACCTCTGCCACCCAAAAGCTACGTGGAGAGGTTAAAAGTGGACGAAGGCGTCAGGGCCGGCATCAACCGCGCGCTGGAAGATGCCGACAAGGACAGACTCTCGTTCACTATCCCAAGCGTAGAAATGAAATCTACCTTCAACCCGGCAACGTTCAAGTCCGTGCTGATTCCTGCGGACAATAAGCCCCTGGAGATGGCGATCCTGAAGAAGGTCAAGGAGCTGTTCTCCGAGGTCGATGCAAAAATCATTGCCAAGCACATCACCAAAACCGACTGTGAGGTGAGGAGCGCCGAGGTTATTACTAGAATTAGATGGCGGTAGACTGTACTGTCTGCATGCTGGCGTCACGGTCTGCCTGCTGGCGTCACGGTCTGCCTGCTGGCGTCACGGTCTGCCTGCTGGCGTCACTGTCTGATGATGTCATCTCACTCTCCTGCTAGAGCGCCTGCAGTGAAGTGATTGCCATTATCACGGTTGATTGTCTCCTCTGGGGATATTTTGCACAAGACGAGGCGACGATCAATCTGCAATTAAGAGACATTAATCTCCATCTTCATGTCACTCCCAGGTTGCCAGGATACTCGGTGTTACCAAGGAGATGCAGAGGATCATGGGAGTCGGCTCCGGTATGGAGCTCCTGACGCTGCCGCATGGCCGCCAGCTGCGTCTTGACCTTCTGGAAAGGTGCGCGGGGAACAAACTTAACAAACAGCGTCACGTTGAACCGTAATATTAATACATATGTGACGCAGTATAGGATCTGCTCCTCCAGACTGAGACCCTATTGGTCATTGCACAACTTCGGCTTAGAGACAAAGATCCCAATCTAGGGTCAACTATTTAGATACGTCAGCCTTTTTTTTTTAACCCTTTTTGAGGGGAGGTAAACAGCTGACAAGACTGGGACAATCCTGCAAAAAGTACAGCACAGATGCAGACGGGTCTAGGAGGTGCTGTAGACAGTTGTCCTACTGCCGCACTCATAGGAAGTGTGGATGGGTTTAAAGGGTGCTGTAGACAGTTGTCCTACCAGCTACTGCTGTGCCCATGTGGACTCTGGATGGGTTTAGAGGGTGCTGTAGACAGTTGTCCTACTGCTGTGCACATAGGAACTGTTAGAGTTTAGTCCTACAGTTGACCTACTGCCATGCCCATAGGAAGCGTGGATGGGTTTAGGAGGTGCTGTAGACAGTTGTCCCATCACCTATTGTCGTGCCCACATAGATTGCGGATGTATACTCTGCTTGAGCTACAAGATTGAACACTGATGTTCTAGGAGTCACATAGGAAATTAATATTTCTGCCTTGTTCCCCAGATTTCACACCATGTCCATCATGATTGCCGTCGACATCTTGGGCTGCACGGGCAGCATCGAGGAGCGGGCCGCGCTGCTCTACAAGACCATTCAGCTGGCGGCCGAGCTGAAGAGCACCCTGGGGAACCTGTACAGCTTTGCAGCTGTGATGAACGCTTTGGAATTGGCACAGGTACATTAAACATTTGCATGTTTTTTTCTTGCTTCCTGCCGTGGTTGTATTATCTTCAGTCTTTTAGTACAGACAGATTGTTTTCTATACTCGGAATAGATTTATAGGCAAAATTAAAGATGAGCGGGTTGCTTAGGTCCACGATCTCTATCAGTGCTTTCTTATTCTCCGGGATCCTGCCAGGCTAGCGAGACGTCGCCTGTTTTGCAGCCACGGCGCGGCTGACGTCGCCTGTGTTACAGCTGACATCACCTGTGTTGTGGCCGCCGCCAAGCGGCTGAAGTCGCCTGGGTTGCGGCCGCTGCACGGCTGACGTGAATCACTGCTAAGGGCCGCTTCACACTGCGGCATGATCCAGTCCGGTTCTGTCCGGGAGGACCCAGATAGCTGCGGACCGGATCAGCACTCAGGACTGGGGGGTTAATATACCCTCCGGTCCGGTGTGCAGTGCACGCAGTTCCCGCTGATAAGTCAGGACCGCGGGCGCCGCGGTCCTGACCTGTCAGCGGCTGCAGCTGTGTGCGCTACACACCCCAGACCGGAGGGTATATTAGCCCCCCAGTCCTGTGTGCTGATCCGGTCCGCAGCTGTCTGAGTCCTCCCGGACAGAACCGGATCATGCCGCAGTGTGAAGCGGCCCTAAGGAAATACATTTAAGAACTGAGGTACTAACGCATAAAAAAGGACCGTTTATGTGAGCCCAGCAGCCAACGTCAAGGCGCAGCTCTGTGCCAGGTTCCTTTTCTAATCTACTGCCTCTATCTGAGTTAAAACTCCCAATTGGCGGACAGGAACCTGCTAGTAGAAGATGGAGAGGATTGCACAGTCAGAAAGCATGACCCCATAATCTAAATAAGAAAACTGACTGCACTTCCTAACATACAAGTGTGAACAGGTGCGTACTGAACATGTACTTTTAACCCAGATAGAGGCATTAGATTAGATATAGACCTGGCAGAGATGCACCTTGACGTTGGCTGCTGGGCTCACATAGAACTGACCTTTATTATGCCAAGTATCAGGTTTTTCATGTATTTCCTTAGCAGTGATGCACGTCCATATTCCTATATTCAGTGATTGCATACGTTAGCATTTCGGAGTGCAGCTGTATATTTCATGCACCTGTTCACACTTGTGCGTTAGGACTTCCGTCAGTTTTCCTATTTAGACAATGGTGACTGTATATCTGGGCTGCACAAACGCAATAGTCAGATGGGAATTTTGCGCTGTAACCTCATATGGGATCATGTCACAATCCGCAAAACATGGAGTCATTTTGTATTTGCACCAGTTGCACGATCTCTATGGATCTCTATGGATCTCTATGGATCTCTATGGATCTCTATGGATCTCTATGGATCTCTATGGGATTTGGGATTTTTATGACGTTGGCGGCACGTTGAAGCCGCTTTCCTTCTCCGGCAATGACAGCGGATTAGTTGTGATGTTGTCACATTTGTAAACTCGCAGGGGGAGGGGGTGGGTCGTACATAATCAGGTCAATGAGGCCTCCTGCCTGCTCTATTAATTGCTTGGAAGAAATGATGCTATAAACCCAGCAAGATTAATGAGCCTTCGGCACGTGGAGTAACAAAGGCGACTGTTCCTCCAGATCTCCAGACTGGAGCAGACGTGGATCGCCCTGAGACAGAGACACACGGAGGGAGCCATATTGTACGAGAAGAAACTCAAGCCGTTCCTCAAAAGCATGAATGAAGGCAAAGGTAATTAACCAAAGGACAAGTCATTCTCTTTGCATTTTTCTGCCTCTTAGATGTTTTCACAATCGAAAATCAAAAGTGCTCCGCGTCCACAGCTCCTATCCTTGGACAGCACAGGGTTAATAGGGGTTTAGACATTACAGCTGGGGATCACATGATATAGGAGTATACAGACATTACAGCCGGGGATCACAGGATATAAGAGTATACAGACATTACAGCTGAGGATCATAGAATATAAGAGCATACAGACATTCCAGCCGAGGATCACAGAATATAAGAGTATACAGACATTACAGCCGGGGATCACAGAATATAAGAGAGTACAGACATTACAGCCAGGGGATCACAGAATATAAGAGAGTACAGACATTACAGCCGGGGATCACAGAATATACGAGTATACAGACATTACAGCCGGGGATCACAGAATACAAGAGTATACACACATTACAGCCGGGGATCACAGAATATAAGAGTATACATACATTACAGCCGGGGATCACAGAATATAAGACTATACAGACATTACAGCCAGGGATCACAGAATATAAGAGTATACAGATATTACAGCCGGGGATCACAGAATATAAGAGTATACAGACATTACAGCTGGGGATCACAGAATATAAGAGTATACATACATTACAGCCGGGGATCACAGAATATAAGACTATACAGACATTACAGCCAGGGATCACAGAATATAAGAGTATACAGATATTACAGCCGGGGATCACAGAATATAAGAGTATACAGACATTACAGCCGGGGATCACAGAATATAAGAGTATACAGACATTACAGCTGGGGATCACAGAATATAAGAGTATGCAGACATTACAGCCGGGGATCACAGAATATAAGAGTATACAGACATTACAGCCGGGGATCACAGAATATAAGAGTATACAGACATTACAGCCAGGGATTATAGAATATAAGCATATATATAGATATTATATTAATGATTTATATATGTTTTTTCTTTTTATCTTTGCAGAGAGTCTGCCACTGAGCAACACCACATTCCCCCATATCATCCCGCTCATCACCCTGCTGGAGAGGGACTCTCCTCTGCTGGACGGCGGCGAGCCATGGGACAGTATAGACAATGGAGTGGAGGTGGTCATGTCTCATCTAGAAGCGGCCAGGATGGTGGCCCATCACGGGGGTCTCTACCGCACCAACGCTGAGATGAGGCTACAAGGTGAGAATCCAATTCTGCTACGAGTGAATGCAACATGGCATCTGCTGCAGTTTTTTTTTTTGCTCCGACAGAGGGCTTCAGATCCCAGAAAAGTTGGGTAAGCTGCAATGGAAAGCATAATGTCACCCAACCATAGAGTATAGGACCACCTCCTTGTGAAGACCACCACTTTATCCTATAGTAGATTTTCTGTCTTACTGTACATTAGATATCAGTGCTGTAAGTTGAAGTTCGTGGGCCCCAAAGCAAAATTTCCAACACTTTCCCAAATTATCATGGCTCTTTACATCTTATTGGTTTGTTCATATGGGCTGCAGGACCCAAACGCAACCCCAGCACTTACCCAAAATGGTGGTCAGTGGGGGCATAAGTATGGTAAATATTGGTATATGTACATAGGCCAGATACATAGATTATTTCCTTTCTATGCCGCAGAAAATTGACCAGTGCTGTGTTTGGACACAGATTAGTGCGCAGTGTTCCTTGGTGGCCTAGAAGGGATTGGTGTGCCGTATGGATGGTGTACATTTGTCGGACTCGCCCGCCTGATAGTTTCTTCTTGCGCTTCCCAGGCTTCCACCCGAGATCGGATCTGGCGGAGCTCTCCACCACTGAATTCCAGATGCGGATGCTTTGGGGCAGCCGGGGAGCAGCCGGGACCCAGGCGGAGAGATACGACAAGTTTGACAAGGTTCTCACCGCGCTCTCACACAAACTGGAACCGTCCGTGCGCTTCAGTGAATTATAACAAAGAACTCAGCGACACGGACCCGAAAACAAAGGGATGAAATCGGCCCCAAGCAACGAATCAAAGGCTCCTAGCACTTTTTAATGACTTTTCGGGGGGGGGGGGGCATTGATATATTGCACCACAGAGCATGCTGGTTCTTGTGACATGGATGGGGTTAACTTCCAGAGGAGACTGCATTATATAAGACTTCTTAATTTACAGGTGGCTTTAATAGGGGGATCCCCCATCCCATCCGATCCCATCCCAGAGCGGAAGCCATGACTGGTTAATGAGAAGGAGCAGATCGCCACCTAGTGGTCGTGACTTCGCGTAAAGCACATGTCCCCATATACCGCAATACCATGGACCATTCCAATCATCAAACAACTCGAGCAGAGCGAGACGTAGAATATAATTTTATATAACGGGAATCATTTTACTGTGTATTTTCAACGTATTGGAAGGTTATTAATATTCCGTGACTTCTACAGTCCCCTACGTGACACATTGGATTAGAGTGGAATTAGTTTGCCAGGCGCTCCATTATATTTTTATATAACATTAAAATTACTTTTCTTATCAGAAACCATGAAGGGAAAATCAACAGCAAATATTAGGATCCTCCCTTCTTTAACTTTGGCGTCCCCGACCCTGTCCACATCAATGGTGGGAGGATTTCTCGGAGGGTCTGTCCTGAAATTTAAGGGGCAAATAAGTGATGAAACCAACTCAAATTAGATCAGTTTTCCTTCTCTATAGGGTTTTTTCCCCCATATGGGGGTGGGGATGGGGTCTTATGTTCCATAATTACGATGTGTCATTTCAATGTCGTCCCGAAACAGCATTTGACGATTTCTAGTTTTTCCTTCTACCGTCGAGGACCTATAGACTGTACAAGGATGTCCCTCACAGAACGATGAATGTACAGATCCGATATTCCCATGTAAATAATCCCAATATGTAAATATGGGTTCATTCTGTGCTGTAAAGAAACCTCACCTCATTGTACAGAATCATCCGCTACTGATTTCAAGTCATTTGTAAATAAATGTATTGATGTAAAAAAAAAAATAAAGGTTGTCGGTGGATGTGATTGGGAGTCGCGTTCAAACTAGGGAATACGGTTATGTGAATGTTCACAGCAGCACAGAGCATTTCAGCACACCTACTTCACACTGGGAATGGGACGCCAAGTGTTATTAAAGCTTCTCCAAAATGGTGAAGAATGAGGCCTCTGCACCTTCCACCGCGTCTGCAAAACGGCAGCGATCTGCACAAGCTTTTATGATACAGATTTGGCTGCAAGAAAAATTAATGAAGAGATCATAAAGTCTCATTCAAGTAGGTGAATGTGTCTTTTATGGATTGAGAATGGCCCTCTTTAATCTATGGGTCAGTTCACATGTCTAGTGTCTTCCTTTGAGTCACAGATCAAACTCAATCAAATCTATGGGTCGGTGACAAAAAGAAAAAAGGGGAAAACATGAATGCTAAAAAGGAGGACAAAACATGGATGCAAAAACAAGAAAAAAAAGTTAAAACCGCAGGTATGCTGAGAAAGAAAAGGCACGAAGTGGATGCTAAAAAGAAAAGAAGGGCAACATACGAATGCTAAAGAAAAAAAGGGATGGTGCAAGGGTGTAGGGCCCCAGCGCAAGCGCCCGGGCAAGTGTCGGGGCCCTGGACAAGTGAGGGGGCCCACTGTCTGTGAGCAGGTCTCCTCATTGCTTCTGCTCACAGACAGCTGCCCTCCCTCTCCTGCTCTGCACTGATCTAGGTGATCGGTACACAGCAGACCAATAAACTTAACGGGAGCTGAACATGGGCTGAAGGACCTTCCGGTCCTGACTGATCACATGACTGAAATTAAGGTTCTGGAAGATCCTGCAACTGCTCAAGTTCTGCAGCCTAAGGGTAGCTCCCAATGACCCCTCTTTCCTGCTCTACACCGATCAAGAACTTCAAGATGTGGTAATGTATAGTACGTGTGTGTGAGTAAGTAAATGTGTCTGTTGCAGAGCTGTATGTATCTGTATGTGCATGTAATGTCCATGTAGTAGAGCTGTGTGTATCTGTATGTAATGTCAATGCAGAAGATCGGTGTGTGTCTGTATAGTATACATGTAATAGAGCTGTTTGTGGTGTACATGTAGCAGAGCTGTGTGTCTGTGCATGTAGTCTTCATGTAACAGAACTGTACGTGTTTACAGGTGCATGTAGCAGAGCTGTGTGTGGGTGTGCATGTGGCAGAGCTGTATGTGTCTATGTTCATGTAGCAGAGCTGCATGTGTCAATATGTTCATGTAGCAGAGGTGCATGTGTGTACATGTGCATGCAGCAGATCTATATATGCCTATGGGCATATAGCAGAGCTGTGTGTGTTTCTAATATATAATTAGCAGAAAGACACAATACATTTATTACCTCCATATTCTACCCTAGTACATTAAAATTTGCGCTAATGGCCGCTCCTCCCTTTTACACCGCCAGGGAAGCTTTAATTAATAGGAAGAAAGTTTTTCTGATTTTCTTCTGTCTAAACTTGGGGTGCGGATGTGCAGTAGCGAGGAGGGGCGACTGTTAAAGGGGCCCACTGACACCTTCACCCGCGGCCCCTGAAAACCTGGAGCCGGCCCTGTGCGGGGGCTACTGCTGCATCATCTCTAGGTGCACACTTTTTTTTTTTTTTTTTTTTATTAAACTGTTTAATGGATAGAATTTTATTATTTTTTTTTTTTTATAAAACTTTTGCATACAAGAAATATATGCCCTCCTGATGGGGAAAAAATGGATGAAAATTAAATTTAATAAATAGGAAAAAAAACCTATTGTGTGCAAAAATATAAAAAAAAAAAACCAAAATGTCCGTCAGATCGCGGCCTCGTGCTGTGTTGTCTGCAGCTAATTAGGTTCAGGGCACCTGGAATTTTCAGAGGATCTTCTAGAAAGAAAACGGAGCACGTTTTTGGGGGCTTGTGTTCTTATATGTGAAGTGTATTTTTATAATGTAACCGGTAACGGCATCGGGAAACTGACGATTTATGGTGACGTGGATGAGGATTTATATGATTTATGTAGTTTTTACCACATGGTCAAAACCGACTGATGAAACGGGATATGTCCGCCCCAACATGGCCCCACAGCTGAGGGATCAGGCTGACCACTGACAGGTCACTAATGATCACAGCTGTGAGGGGGGAGAGCAGCCATGATGATAGGACAGGACAGGCCTGTGTGATGAGGGAGAGTGGCCATGATGATAGGACACGACAGGCCTGGTGTGATGAGGGAGAGCAGCCATGATGATAGGACAGGACAGGCCTGATGTGATGAGGGAGAGTGGCCATGATGATAGGACAGGCCTGGTGTGATGAGGGAGAGTGGCCATGATGATAGGACAGGACAGGCCTGATGTGATGAGGGAGAGTGGCCATGATGATAGGACAGGACAGGCCTGATGTGATGAGGGAGAGTGGCCATGATGATAGGACAGGACAGGCCTGATGTGATGAGGGAGAGTGGCCATGATGATAGGACAGGCCTGGTGTGATGAGGGAGAGTGGCCATGATGATAGGACAGGACAGGCCTGATGTGATGAGGGAGAGTGGCCATGATGATAGGACAGGACAGGCCTGATGTGATGAGGGAGAGTGGCCATGATGATAGGACAGGCCTGGTGTGATGAGGGAGAGTGGCCATGATGATAGGACAGGACAGGCCTGATGTGATGAGGGAGAGTGGCCATGATGATAGGACAGGACAGGCCTGATGTGATGAGGAGAGTGGCCATGATGATAGGACAGGACAGGCCTGATGTGATGAGGGAGAGTGGCCATGATGATAGGACAGGCCTGGTGTGATGAGGGAGAGTGGCCATGATGATAGGACAGGACAGGCCTGATGTGATGAGGGAGAGTGGCCATGATGATAGGACAGGCCTGGTGTGATGAGGGAGAGTGGCCATGATGATAGGACAGGCCTGTGTGTGATGAGGGAGAGTGGCCATGATGATAAGCAGGCCTGGTGTGATGAGGGAGAGTGGCCATGATGATAGGACAGGACAGGCCTGATGTGATGAGGGAGAGTGGCCATGATGATAGGACAGGACAGGCCTGATGTGATGAGGGAGAGTGGCCATGATGATAGGACAGGCCTGGTGTGATGAGGGAGAGTGGCCATGATGATAGGACAGGCCTGGTGTGATGAGGGAGAGTGGCCATGATGATAGGACAGGCCTGGTGTGATGAGGGAGAGTGGCCATGATGATAGGACAGGCCTGGTGTGATGAGGGAGAGTGGCCATGATGATAAGCAGGCCTGGTGTGATGAGGGAGAGTGGCCATGATGATAGGACAGGCCTGGTGTGATGAGGGAGAGTGGCCATGATGATAAGCAGGCCTGGTGTGATGAGGGAGAGTGGCCATGATGATAGGACAGGCCTGATGTGATGAGGGAGAGTGGCCATGATGATAAGCAGGCCTGGTGTGATGAGGGAGAGTGGCCATGATGATAGGACAGGACAGGCCTGATGTGATGAGGGAGAGTGGCCATGATGATAGGACAGGCCTGGTGTGATGAGGGAGAGTGGCCATGACGATAGACAGGACAGGCCTGGTGTGATGAGGGAGAGTGGCCATGATGATAAGCAGGCCTGGTGTGATGAGGGAGAGTGGCCATGATGATAGGACAGGCCTGGTGTGATGGGGGAGAGCGGCCACCATGACAGGACAGCCTGGTGTGAGGGAGGAGTGAGAAGTGGCTGCCATGACAGGACAGGCCTGGTGTGTGAGGGGAGAGTGGCTGCCATGACAGGACAGGCCTGGTGTGAGGGGGGGGGGGGGGGGGGGGGGGGGGGGGGGGGGGGGGGGGGGGGGGGAGAGTGGCCGCCAGGACAGAACAGCCTGGTGTGAGAGGAGGGAGAGCGCGCCATGACAGGACAGGACAGGTCTGGTTTGAGGGGGGAGAATGGCCACCAGGACAGGAGAGACCTGGTGTGAGGAGGGTGAGCCATGACAGGACAGGTCTGGTGTGAGGGGGAAGAATGGCCACCAGGACAGAATTGTCTAGTGTGAGGGGAGTGGCCGGCAGGACAGGAGAGGCCTGGTGTGAAGAGGGAGAGCACGCCATGACAGGACGGCCTTGTGTGAGGGGTTAGAGCGGCTGCCATGACAGGACAGGCCTGGTGTGAGGGGGGAGAGTGACTGCATGACAGGATTGCCTGGTGTGAGGCGGGAGAGCGTCTGCCATGACAGGACAGGACGGCTTGGTGTGAGGGAAAAGAGTGGCCACCATGACAGGACAGCCCTGGTGTGAGGGGGGAGAATGCACCATGACCGGACAAGACGGCCTTGTGTGAGGGGGGAGAGCAGCTGCCATGACAGGACAGGACGGCCTTGGGTGAGGGGGGGGAGAGCAGCTGCCATGACAGGACAGCCTGGTGTGAGGGGGGAGAGCGGCTGCCAGGACAGGACAGGCCTGGTGTGAGGGGGGAGAGTGGCTGCCATGACAGGACAGGACGGCCTTGGGTGAGGGGGGGGAGAGCAGCTGCCATGACAGGACAGCCTGGTGTGAGGGGGGAGAGCGGCTGCCAGGACAGGACAGGCCTGGTGTGAGGAGGGTGAGCAGCTGCCATGACAGGACAGGACGGCCTTGGGTGAGGGGGGGGAGAGCAGCTGCCATGACAGGACAGCCTGGTGTGAGGGGGGAGAGCGGCTGCCAGGACAGGACAGGCCTGGTGTGAGGGGGGAGAGCAGCTGCCATGACAGGACAGGACGGCCTTGGGTGAGGAAGGGGGGGGGGAGCAGCTGCCATGACAGGACAGCCTGGTGTGAGGGGGTAGAGCGGCTGCCAGGACAGGACAGGCCTGGTGTGAGGGGGGAGAGTGGCTGCCATGACAGGACATGTCCGTCCGTCCGTCCCCCAGAAACACACAGCTGAGGGATCAAGTTGATCACTGACAGGTCACTAATGATCACCGCTGTGAGGGGGGAGAGCGCCGACAGGACAGGACAGGACAGGACAGGCCTGGTGTGAAGGGAGGTGATTCATGTCCAGGAGCCTCCGCCCCGGAGCAGATACAGGGGCTGTAGTCATGGCAGGCTCCAGGATAATGGCCGCTGTGGAGGGACAGGTTGTGCAATGTGTTCTCTTTTATTAATAGTATGATGATATATATGGGGGCCCCTCCTATGCGCCCTGGGCTCTCGTCGTCATTATATTCTGTTAAGGGAAACCTCAGTGTTGTGGCTGTAATGCCAATGTGAAAGTGCGTCTGACATTGTGTCAGCCATTCTAGGCCTCAAGTGTGAAACTAGGCCCTTGTTGCCGTAGCAACACATTCACTTTCTAGCAAAGTAAGGAAAAGCTAAATTTTGGTTGCTACCGGCAACAAGACCATAAACATTTGGCTTTTATCGATAAAAAAATGTATTATAGTGCTTATCGCATCACATCACAAAAGCAACCAAAACGCAGCGATTGCTTTTTTGCACTTTCTCGTTCCTTGGTGAAAAAAACAACATTGCAAAATGCTGAAAAAATTGATGCTGCATCTTACAAAAAAAGCAGTTTCTATTTGTTAGGAAAAAGTGCAGATTTCTGGCGCTGTAAAGAAAAGGAGATTTTTGTGTACTCACCGTAAAATCTCTTTCTCTAAGCCTTCATTGGGGGACACAGCATGGTAACCGGTGTTCCCCAATTAAACAATAGAGAAAAGGAGATTTTTGTGTACTCACCGTAAAATATTTTTCTTGAAGCTTCAATTGGGGGAAACAGGAAGACCATGGGTGTACGCTGTTCTGCCACTAGGAGACAACACTAGGCTAAACAAAACTAAAAAAGGTTAGCTCCTTCCAGGCAGTATACACTCCACCGACTGGAAGAAGTTGGTCAGTTAGTGCAAAAGCAGTAGGAGAAGCATCTAAAAGAAGTACAGAGTGGCCCAACAGAAACATATAAAGGAGAGTGGGTGCTGTGTCCCCCAATTGAAGCTTCAAGAAAAGGATTTTACGGTACCAAAATAACCTTTTCTTTATCACTTCATTTGGGGGGCACAGGAAGACCATGGGACGTCCTAAGCAGTCCCCAAGGGTGGGAAAATAATGAGTAGAAAATAATGGACAGAGGCCAGCACTTCAGGACAGAAGTGGTCACTGTCAACCAAAAAGGGCTATCCATGTCTAAGCCCGAAGTAATAAGGGAAACAATTGATAACGGAAGGTCGATTATCCCTAAAGGGGAAGCTGCAGAAAGCAATGCCGATAAGGTGTCTGCCCACACTAGAAACGGTAGAGAACGTGGGCAAAAAGAAGAGAATAGAATTCTTCCTAAATCTCTAGACTGGAGTTGTTTAGCCTAGTGTCACCACCTAGTGGCAGAACAGCATATAGCCATGGTCTTCCTGTGTCCCCCAATGAAGCAATAAAGAAAAGGAGATTTTTGTGTACTCTCCGTAATATCTCTTTCTCGGAGCCTTCATTGGGAGAGACAGGATACCATGCTGCGTCCTCCAATGAAGCGAACTCGGCTTTTTATTAGCCTAAAACAAATGAAAAATGCAGCAAAAAAGTAACATATAAGACCATGTTCATAGGGTGGGTGTTTTTGTTTTTTTTTCATTGCTTTTATGCTAATAAAAAGCTGCTTTTTCCAGTAGCAGTAAAACCTATGAGATTCCAGAAATCTCCAGCACACAGATACACCTGCTTTTTTCATGGCTGAAATGGAAAACATCTAATTTTAAAAGAAAGCATCATGTCAATTCTTTGTGTTTTTGCTGCTTTTTTCACCATTGAAAGCAATGAAAAGTGAAAAAAAACACAGGTGCATGTCGGCGGCAAAACCTCAGCTTGTTTACTGCCAAGAGGTCAGGCTTTGCTGCAAAAAAAAAAATGCATGTGTGTGTATTTACACAGACATGTATACTGTGTGTATATCTATGGCCAAATACACACAGTGCTTATACAAGCTATAGACATATGTATGTATACAATCTTATTTTATCGACTTTCAGCTCGATCTCGAAAATGCTATGGAGCCGTGTCTCCATCACCAGTGAACTGTTCCTACAGAATAGACCAGACTATGTACGAGCCGTGTCTCCATCACCAGTGAAATGTTACTACAGAATAGACCAGACTATGTACGAGCCGTGTCTCCATCACCAGTGAAATGTTCCTTGATGTGAAGACCTTGTCCAGTGACTTCATTCTTGATTTGCCCATAGCTTTTCTCCTATTGACTGTATACAATATATAAATGCTATTTCTATATCACTTCCCCAATGAAGGCTTAGGCTGGCTTCACACTGCAGTTTTTTCCCTGACTAGGTTTGTGTGCCAAAACCAGGAGTGTCTCCAAAACTCAGAATAGGGGTCAATCTTTCAATTATAGTTGTTCCTCTCCTGGTTTTGGCACACAAACCGGATGGAACCTGATCAGGGAAAAAACTGAAGTGTGAAACCAGCCTTAAGGCCGCTTCACACGCTGGGATATAGGGGAACGATATTGTTACCTATGTCACGTGACCGCGATCCTTCTGACATCGTTGGTGCGTTGTCACACACAAGGATATCGTTAACGATCCTAAATTTGGCAACGCGCCAGTGATGCGGAGAAGAATGTATGAACAATGTTAAATAGCGACAGGAATAGGAGAAATATAAACGACATCGTTCATAAAGGCATCACACTGAATAATGTTGCTTCTTCCCAGGACGTTAATTGGACGACAAACGATAGATTTGAGGTCCGGATCCCCAATTTTGGATGAACGTTCCAACGATTTTTCCTTCCAACATCGTTCGTTTACACGCAACGACGCACTAACAAGATCGTTTAAATGATCATAAATCTGTGACGTTTCAACGATATCGTTAACAATATGCTAGCGTGTGAAGCGGCCTTTAGAGAAAGATCCTCTCTCTAAAGGAATGGTAATTGACAATTTTTTTTTAAAGGGGTTGTCCACTGTCATTGAATTTTTATGAAAATGTGGCAGATCCAGACAAAAATACGCCTTCCGCCTAACGGCCGCACTTGCAGCAAGCCCCATTTATTGTGTATGGGGCTTTCGGTGTGTGGCAAGTGCGGTTCCGGCCGCAAATAAAAACCGCTGCTGACCGCGGTTTTTTTTTGCAGCCGCAACCGCACGCCCCATACACAATGCATGGGGCTTGCTGCAAGTGCGCCCATTAGGCGGGACCCTCGGCAGATGCGTTTTTTTTTTGTCCGGATCCGGACAAAAAAAGCTAATGTGAAAGGGGCCTTACTCTGGTAAAATAACTAAATCCATAATATGCACTGCTGTGCCCACACTGTCCCTCGTCTTGGTTATTACAGCAAACTGCAGATGACCGCTGCTCCCTGTCTTTTATAGTCAGATAGGTTCAGAGATTGCCAAAATCTCTAAAGGGGTGTTGCCCTGAGTACCTGGGATCAAAGCTGACACCTTGTTAAAGGCAGCATGGGAAGCGGTGTCATGGTGCTCTAAGCCAGGGATTGCAGCCACCTGTTCTGCAAGATCCTTGATTAAGTGGCTTCGGGAATAGGGAACACAAATCGAGGCTATATCCTAGATAGAGAACAACTGCTAGAAGCCTTCTATACTAAATAGAAGGCAGCTGGATTCTTGGCGGATGTCTCTGTAGATAGGACACGTGCGAGTGGCAAACCTCATGCTATCTAACTCGAGCCGATGGGTGTTATGGTTAAAAATTGGGCGGCTGACTTTCAGTCTAAAGTCAAATTATGTTCAACCCTTTGTCAGGGAGATTATTTGGCTCTGTCCTCGAGGACATTCTAGGAAAGTTGGTTGGCAAAGTCTGCCCTTTTTTAGGTTCAGAAGATCCTTTTGAGGGTCATGGTACAGAGGAGAAGATGGAGTCAAGCAAAGAATAGGGCAAGGCGAGGTCACCCTTGGGGGAAAGAGAAAGGGGACAGAGTGTTTCTGTTCAATAAACCCTCATATGAAGGCCTTCGTACGTGATAATGGTAAGATTCTAAAATCTGCTGAAAACTCTGTCTGATATCATTACTTCATGCATGCACTTGCTTTTATGCTAATAAAAAACAGCTTTTTTTCCAGTAGCAGTAAAACCTATGAGATTACAGAAATCTCCAGCACACAGATACACCTGCTTTTTTCATGGCTGAAATGGAAAACATCTAATTTTAAAAGAAAGCATCATGTCAATTCTTTGTGTTTTTGCTGCTTTTTTCACCATTGTAGCAATGAAAAGTGAAAAAAAACAGGTGCATGTTGGCGGCAAAAACCTCAGCTTGTTTACTGCCAAGAGGTCAGGCTTTGCTGCAGAAAGAAATGCATGTGTGAGTATTTACACAGACATGCATACTGTGTGTATATCTATGGCCAAATACACACAGTGCTTATACAAGCTATAGACATATGTATGTATACAATCTTATTTTATTGACTTTCAGCTCAATCTCGAAAATGCTATGTAGGAAGATCAAGCCTAGATAGGTCCACCAGGGTCTTCTCCAAGTCTAGGTAGCTCCACCAGGGCCTTCCCTGTGCCTTAATAGGAACACTAGGGTCTTATACAAACAGATAGGTCCACCAGGTTCTTCTCCACGGTTCTTGATAGTATTAAGCCATTGGGTTGTTGGTTTTCCTCTTCACCTTCTTCCTTCAATTCTTCGCACCATGATGTCCCTTCTCCAGTGACTTCTCTCTTCATATGATGTATAGACAGTCGTATCTTGGTGATCTTTGCTTCCAGTGACATGTCTGGTTGGTTCTTGCTCTTCTTGCCATCCATAGTATTGATATCATCCTTCACATTATGAAGTTGTTGATTCTACTTCTGTTATCATCCAGGTGTCACTTCCAAATGTTACTACAGAATAGACCCGACTATGTACGAGCCGTGTCTCCATCACCAGTGAAATGTTACTACAGAATAGACCAGACTATGTACGAGCCATGTCTCCATCACCAGTGAAATGTTACTACAGAATAGACCAGACTATGTATGAGCCGTGTCTCCATCACTAGTGAAATGTTACTACAGAATAGACCAGACTATGTACGGGCCGTGTCTTCCATCACCAGTGAAATGTTCCTACAGAATAGACCAGACTATGTACGGGCCGTGTCTCCATCACCAGTGAAATGTTACTACAGAATAGACCAGACTATGTACGAGCCGTGTCTCCATCACCAGTGAAATGTTACTACAGAATAGACCAGACTATGTACGAGCCGTGTCTCCATCACCAGTGAAATGTTGCTACAGAATAGACCAGACTATGTACGGGCCGTGTCTCCATCACCAGTGAAATGTTACTACAAAAGAGACCAGACTATGTACGAGCCGTGTCTTCATCACCAGTGAAATGTTACTACAGAATAGACCCGACTATGTACGAGCCGTGTCTCCATCACCAGTGAGATGTTACTATAGAATAGACCAGACTATGTACGAGCCGTGTCTCCATCACCAGTGAAATGTTACTACAGAATAGACCAGACTATGTACGAGCCGTGTCTCCATCACCAGTGAAATGTTGCTACAGAATAGACCAGACTATGTACGGGCCGTGTCTCCATCACCAGTGAAATGTTACTACAAAAGAGACCAGACTATGTACGAGCCGTGTCTTCATCACCAGTGAAATGTTACTACAGAATAGACCCGACTATGTACGAGCCGTGTCTCCATCACCAGTGAGATGTTACTATAGAATAGACCAGACTATGTACGAGCCGTGTCTCCATCACCAGTGAGATGTTCCTACAGAATAGACCAGACTATGTACGAGCCGTGTCTCCATCACCAGTGAAATGTTGCTACAGAATAGACCAGACTATGTACGGGCCGTGTCTTCATCACCAGTGAAATGTTACTACAGAAGAGACCAGACTATGTACGGGCCGTGTCTCCATCACCAGTGAAATGTTGCTACAGAATAGACCAAACTATGTACGAGCCGTGTCTCCATCACCAGTGAAATGTTGCTACAGAAGAGACCAGACTATGTACGAGCCGTGTCTCCATCACCAGTGAAATGTTACTACAGAAGAGACCAGACTATGTACGGGCCGTGTCTCCATCACCAGTGAAATGTTGCTACAGAATAGACCAGACTATGTACGGGCCGTGTCTCCATCACCAGTGAAATGTTACTACAGAATAGACCAGACTATGTACGAGCTGTGTCTCCATCACCAGTGAAATGTTACTACAGAATAGACCAAACTATGTACGGGCCGTGTCTCCATCACCAGTGAAATGTTACTACAGAATAGACCAGACTATGTACGAGCTGTGTCTCCATCACCAGTGAAATGTTACTACAGAATAGACCAGACTATGTACGGGCCGTGTCTCCATCACCAGTGAAATGTTACTACAGAATAGACCAGACTATGTACGAGCCGTGTCTTCATCACCAGTGAAATGTTCCTTGATGTGAAGACCTTGTCCAGTGACTTCATTCTTGATTTGCCCATAGCTTTTCTACTATTGACTGTATACAATATATAAATGCTATCTCTATATCACTTCCCCCAATGAAGGCTTAGGCTGGCTTCACACTGCAGTCTTTTTCCTGCTTAGGTTTGTGTGCCAAAACCAGGAGTGTCTCCGAAACTCAGAATAGGTGTCAATCTTTCAATTATAGTTTTTCCTCTACAAGTTCATCTCCTGGTTTTGGCACACAAACTGGATGGACACTGATCAGGAAAAAAACGGAAGTGTGAAACCAGCCTTAAGGCCGCTTCACACGCTAGGATATAGGGGAACGATATCGTTACCTATGTCACGTGACCGCGATCCTTGTGACATCGTTGGTGCGTTGTCACACACAAGGATATCGTTAACGATCCTAAATTTGGCAACCCAGATGAGTTTTTTTGTCCGGATCCGGACAAAAAAGCTAATGTGAAAGGGGCCTTACTCTGGTAAAATAACTAAATCCATAATATGCACTGCTGTGCCCACACTGTCCCCCGTCTTTGTTATTACAGCAAACTGCAGATGACCGCTGCTCCCCGTCTTTTATAGTCAGATAGGTTCAGAGATTGCCAAGATCTCTAAAGGGGTGTCGCCCTTCCATTTGAGGACCTGGGATCAAAGCTGACACCTTGTTAAAGGCAGCATGAGAAGCGGTGTCATGGTGCTTTAAGCCAGGGATTGCAGCCACCTGTTCTGCATGATCCTTGATTAAGTGGCGTCGGGAATAGGGAACACAGATCGACGATAAATGTCCTAGATAGAGAACAACTGCTAGAAGCCTTCTCTACTAAATAGAAGGCAGCTGCATTCTTGGCGGATGTCTCTGCAGATAGCATGAGGTTTGACACTCGCGCATGTGTCCTATCTAACTCGAGCCGATGGGTGTTATGGTTAAAAATTGGGCGGCTGACTTTCAGTCTAAAGTCAAATTATGTTCAACCCTTTGTCAGGGAGATTACTTATTTGGCTCTGTCCTCGAGGACATTCTAGGAAAGTCGGTCGGCAAAGTCTGCCCTTTTCTAGGTTCTGAAGATCCTTTCGAGGGTCATGGAACAGAGGAGAAGATGGAGTCAAGCAGATAGGGCAAGGTGAGGTCACCCTTGGGGAAAGAGAAGGGGGACAGAGTGTTTCTGTTCAATAAACCCTCATACGTGATAATGATAAGATTCTAAAATCTGCTGAAAACTCTGTCTGATATCATTACTTCATGCATGCACTTGATTAACACTAGAACTACTGAGGTAGTCATTTTGACTACTTCGCACTATGTATTTCTATGTAGGTGTCACGAGTGCAGTAGTTCTAGTGTTAAATTAATTTGACCATAGGTAAGCAAATAGTTGAGGTCCTTGTTATCTCAAGTAGTATTGATGCCAAACAACAGGTACGGGGCAAACCAAAAAAATCTTCCCATCAATGAGCAAAATATTTGTATGAAGGCTGCTAATTCATCTCAGACAACCTGTGATCGACTGCGGAGCATGAAGAACTGACATGTAACCTCGTGAAGAAGGCGGATACAACACACAAGACGCGAGAGAGACGCCATCTTTTCCGGCAGCAGTTTCCATTTATAGCTACTGAAGAGGGAAAACCAGACAGTCTAAAAAAAATATATAAATTACAAGTAGTAAACAGAAACCTGAACATAGGAAAAAATAAAATAAAAAAACGCTTCTTCCACAGCTGCCCGACAATATGAAGCCGATGCGCAAACACGGTGACAGATTTATTCACACATCCGCGGGGAGGGTTTTTCTTTTTCCTTCTTTAGTTTATCATTATACACTGTTTAAAAAGAAATAAAATAATTGTACAAACTGCTAAAACCTCATCCGCAGAGCTGGTAAAGTCTTGTGTTTTCTTCCTGAGCCGTTCATGTGTGTAAAACGTGAAAAGAAAAAAAAATGATGGCGGGTCTAATGTTAAAGGAGGATTCACATCTCATATACAAGATATGTACAGATGAGATGGGGGTACCCCTTTCTTTTTTTACAGATAGGAAAAATGAACTCGGCACAGCAAACTGTGTCATGTCCATAGCAATCACAGCTCCTTTAATTTCTCTGTCACTTCATTGGGAGACACAGCATGGTATCCTGTGACCCCAAATGAAGGATTTACGGTGAGTATACAAAAATCCTCCATTGCTTCATTGGGGGGACCCAGGAGACCATGCTGTATCCCCCAATGAAGGCTGAGAGAAAAGAAGATTTTTGTGTACTCACCGTAAAATCCTTTTCTCTTTGCCTCTAATTGGGGGACACAGAACCGTGGGTGTTATGCTGCTGTCCACTAGGAGGCGACACTAGGCAGAATCTGCAAAAGAGTAAAGTGGCTCCTCCTCTGCAGTATACACCCCTGGAGTAGGCATTGCCTCACCAGTTCTGTGTCCCCCAATGAAGGCTGAGAGAAAGAGATTTTACGGTGAGTACTCTATAAAATGAGCCAGAGCTGCTGTACCGGGTTCATCAACCCTCTGCAAAAAACAATCACTGTACTATCCAACTTACATTACTGCACTGCAAACATCATCATAAAATGGAAATGGGAGAAAATAACAGAAATCAATGCAGCAGACAAAACCTTTCTGGTCTTGTGTACATGGATGTAGCTGAGGTCCATATTCTCACGCTCGTTTCTGCAGAGAAATCTGTGCGAATAACTAATGTCCGGAGTGTGATTAAAACCAATGTTCATGGTTACAGCTGCTATGTAAAAGGAGAAACAAGAAAATCTATGTATAAAGGAGGCAGGATGGACAAGGAGAAGTTTGGGGTCTGATGTCAGTCTTCATTCTTACATCCGCCAGTCCAAGTGCTCAGTACAATGTTAGACTAAAAACCTTAAAAACATTATTTTAGTGCTGTCAGGGGAGAAGCAGGTGAGGGGCAAAGAGATAGATATTGACTTCTGTTCATAGTCGACCCCCTTGGTTATGACCGACATCTCCACGTCCTTTTAAAGACACTCAAAAAACCTCAACGCAAAAGCCGTGGAGCGAGCGTCGGCACAGAGTGTTCCCCACCCCATGTCCCAACGTGACCCGAAGAAGAAAGCCGGACCCGGGCCGGGGATGACCCCCACATCCCACTGCTCTGTCACAAGGATCCAGCTCTCGGGGGTCGGTGTCCAGGCCGCCTTTTTTGGTTTATTTTCTCTGTAAAACATATCACTTTTGTAAGCAGTTCTTTAAAAAAATAAGTGCTGAGCACGGCCAAGGGGGGAGGCAGTACTGCGCTCTCTCAGGGCTTTGTCCCATGGCCCCCAAATAAGTCTTATCCACCAAAGGGTCAAGCGAGAGCGGAGAAAGGAGGGATGGAGGGATGAAGGGAAGGATGGAGGGAGGGAGGGATGGTCACAGCAGCAGCAGCTTCCCATTCCTGTGGATTTTCAAGATCTTGCCCAAACGCTGCTTCGCCGTTGCCAGGCCCTTCTTGGGTCTCTTCCCTAAAAACAAAAATAAAATTAATTTTAGGTGAATAATGATGCTCCATCTCCCTCCATCCTCCTCTAGCCCATCCTCCTCCTCCTCTAGCCCATCCTCCTCCTCCTCTAGCCCATCCTCCTCCTCCTCTAGCCCATCCTCCTCCTCCTCTAGCCCATCCTCCTCCTTCCTCTAGCCCATCCTCCTCCTCCTCTAGCCCATCCTCCTCCTCTAGCCCATCCTCCTCATCATCATCATCTCCCCCCCCCCCCCCCATCTTCCTCTTCATCCTCTCCCTATCCTCTTCTCATTCTGTCTCCATCCTCCTCTCATGATCTCCCCATCTTCTCCCTATCCTCCCGATTGGTCTATAAGAGAAATCAGATTCCTTACCCTGAATTACTTGACTTGATGGAGAGGTCGCAGAAAGCCGCCGGTGGGAGAGGAAGACCCCTGGTGCCATCGGGGTGGTGCCTCGATTGATCTGAGCCATGCCAAATATATTGGGTCCGGCTGTGTACTCGTGATCCACCAGGCTGCCGGAGAAGACCTCAATCTGTGGTTCTGGTGGAGGAGGTTCGGGTTCAGATGGAAGAATGAGAGGTTCAGGTTCACTTGGAGGCTTCTTCTTAATCTGCACTTTTTTCTTCAGGGATTTCTGTTGCTCCTATTTCACAGGGAAAGTAATACAATTCGGTGATTGCTTCTTAGGATGACTGGGTTACAGCATCTCTGACGTTCAATTACCTGCTGAGAAAGCCTTGCTGCGGCCACCGCTAACCCTGTCTCCACCGAGGCCACACGTGTCCCCTCACGGATGGGACGGGCCTGCTTAGGAAGGGTTGGCGTCACCCGTGCTAATAGAAAAACAAAAAACAAAAATTAAAAAAAAAAAAA
This sequence comes from Allobates femoralis, assembly GCA_033576535.1. Taxonomy (NCBI): domain Eukaryota; kingdom Metazoa; phylum Chordata; class Amphibia; order Anura; family Aromobatidae; genus Allobates; species Allobates femoralis. The sequence goes on from JARQOC010000008.1 coordinate 7,382,483, forward strand.
AAAAAAAAGTGTAAAAATTAAAAAATGGGTTAAAGCAAAGGCAGCCTCCCCTGTATCAGGTATTCATTACACATTAAATCTGCACGAGGGATGGATGAGGATACGGCCCAGGGCTGTCAGCATCGTGGTCTCAAGCTCAGGGTGCAGATTTTTCTATGGATTTGATCTGTCCGTTTGCCTCACTCATTACCTTGTACCTATTATAATCTACTAGATTTGGGCCCAATGCCATCGCATCGGCATGACGGTCTCTGTGCGCTGTGTCTACCCTCCCTGTGCCTGTCTCTTCCCACTGTGCGCCCTTCCGCCTCTCCACACTGTGCGCCCTTCCGCCTCTCCGCACTGTGCGCCCTTCCGCCTCTCCGCACTGTGCGCCCTTCCGCCTCTCCACACTGTGCGCCCTTCCGCCTCTCCACACTGTGCGCCTTTCCGCCTCTCCACACTGTGCGCCCTTCCGCCTCTCCACACTGTGCGCCCTCCGCCTCTCCACACTGTGCGCCCTTCCGCCTCTCCACACTGTGCGCCTTTCCGCCTCTCCACACTGTGCGCCCTTCCGCCTCTCCACACTGTGCGCCCTTCTGCCTCTCCACACTGTGCGCCTTCCGCCTCCCACACTGTGCGCCCTTCCGCCTCTCCACCACTGTGCGCCCTCCGCCTCTCCAACACTGTGGCTGTCTTTTCACCCCTGATCCCCATCTGCTCCCCGTCCTATCCTGAGTGGTGCTGAGCGTAGTGCAACTGTCACATTGTGATCAGTCACGTGACCGACCACATGACCTCACATGACCGTGACATCACACAGGTTCTTTATCCCTCTGGTAAGTCGGAGGGAGGCAGGGGGCTGTGTGTGTGGTGTGGTGGGAGGTGTTTGGCGTGAGGAGCGTCTGCATTGGGTGTCTGGCAGCGGGCACCATATTAGCATCCTCATCAACTGGGTGTGCTAATATGGCGTGGCTTCCGGTGGCGCTGTGAATTCTAGGATTTATGGACATTGCCCCGGATGTTGATGACGGACACCACTAGGTGAGTATATAATAGATGGAGCTGTTCACACGTTGGTGTATTTTTGTGGACAGAGTAACCTGCATCAAAACAAGGAGACGTCCGATTTGATCAGTCATGGATCAAACTCGCCAATACATGTATATGGATCCATAAAAAGAAACAGTCAGATCTTTTCATGTCTGAAGAATCTTAAGAAAACTTTTTGTAATAAAAAAAATAATCTGATCCAAAACACTGATGGAAATGGGTCAGTATTTTGCATACAAGAAATTGATGCCTTCCTCCTCGCTAGGTGACAGATGGAAGACTTACAAGAGTTTTGTTACTGTGCACATTGCTCCTTTTTACATGTTTTTTTTTTTCGTCCTGTACATCAGAGGTCCCCAACTCCAGGCCTAAAGACCCACCAACAGGTCATGTTTTCAGGATTTCCTTAGCATTGCACAGGGGTTGGGATCATCACCTGTGCAGATGATCACATTAGCACCTGAGCAATACTAAGGAGATCCAGAACACCTGCACTGTTGGTGGGTCTTGAGGTCTGGAGTTGATGTACAGTTAGGGCCAGAAATATTTGGACAGTGACACAAGTTTTGTTATTTTAGCTGTTTACAAAAACATGTTCAGAAATACAATTATATATATAATATGGGCTGAAAGTGCACACTCCCAGCTGCAATATGAGAGTTTCCACATCCAAATCGGAGAAAGGGTTTAGGAATTATAGCTCTGTAATGCATAGCCTCCTCTTTTTCAAGGGACCAAAAGTAATTGGACAATGGACTCTAAGGGCTGCAATTAACTCTGAAGGTGTCTCCCTCGTTAACCTGTAATCAATGAAGTAGTTAAAAGGTCAGGGGTGGATTCCAGGTGTGTGGTTTTGCATTTGGAAGCTGTTGTTGTGACCAGACAACATGCGGTCAAAGGAACTCTCAATTGAGGTGAAGCAGAACATCCTGAGGCAGAAAAAAAAGAAAAAATCCATCAGAGAGATAGCAGACATGCTTGGAGTAGCAAAATCAACAGTTGGGTACATTCTGAGAAAAAAGGAATTGACTGGTGAGCTTGGGAACTGTAAAAGGCCTGGGCATCCACGGATGACAACAGTGGTGGATGATCGCCGCATACTTTATTTGGTGAAGAAGAACCCGTTCACAACATCAACTGAAGTCCAGAACACTCTCAGTGAAGTAGGTGTATCTGTCTCTAAGTCAACAGTAAAGAGAAGACTCCATGACAGTAAATACAAAGGGTTCACATCTAGATGCAAACCATTCATCAATTCCAAAAATAGACAGGCCAGAGTTAAATTTGCTGAAAAACACCTCAAGAAGCCAGCTCAGTTCTGGAAAAGTGTTCTATGGACAGATGAGACAAAGATCAACCTGTACCAGAATGATGGGAAGAAAAAAGTTTGGAGAAGAAAGGGAACGGCACATGATCCAAGGCACACCACATCCTCTGTAAAACATGGTGGAGGCAACGTGATGGCATGGGCATGCATGGCTTTCAATGGCACTGGGTCACTTGTGTTTATTGATGACATAACAGCAGACAAGAGTAGCCGGATGAATTCTGAAGTGTACCGGGATATACTTTCAGCCCAGATTCAGCCAAATGCTGCAAAGTTGATTGGACGGCGCTTCATAGTACAGATGGACAATGACCCCAAGCATACAGCCAAAGCTACCCAGGAGTTCATGAGTGCAAAAAAGTGGAACATTCTGCAATGGCCAAGTCAATCACCAGATCTTAACCCAATTGAGCCGCATTTCACTTGCTGAAATCCAGACTTAAGACGGAAAGACCCACAAACAAGCAAGACCTGAAGGCTGCGGCTGTAAAGGCCTGGCAAAGCATTAGGAAGGAGGAAACCCAGCGTTTGGTGATGTCCATGGGTTCCAGACTTAAGGCAGTGATTGCCTCCAAAGGATTCGCAACAAAATATTGAAAATAAAAATATTTTGTTTGGGTTATGTTTATTTGTCCAATTACTTTTGACCTCCTAAAATGTGGAGTGTTTGTAAAGAAATGTGTACAATTCCTACATTTTCTATCAGATATTTTTGTTCAACCCTTCAAATTAAACGTTACAATCTGCACTTGAATTCTGTTGTAGAGGTTTCATTTCAAATCCAATGTGGTGGCATGCAGAGCCCAACTCGCGAAAATTGTGTCACTGTCCAAATATTTCTGGCCCTAACTGTACATCACCCGACCATAAGAAATGAGAATAACCAGACCTGCCAATCACACAAATACCTTTTGGATTCCATGGAGCATCGTCCGTCTGTTTCTTTTTCTTGGGCCGTGACCTCAGAGCCGGGTCATCATCGTCTGACTCCAGAGAAGGATAAACTGAAGGAAACGCATAGGTAAAAATCTATGTAACGCTGTACATCACTTACCGTATTTTTCGGACTATAAGACGCACCTTTTTTCTCCCAAAAATTGGAAGGAAAATAGAGGAGCGTGTTATATAATTGAATGCAGCTTAGAGGAGGGGAGGACCGATGTCCCAGGAGGCAGGGTCACTGCTGCAGGAATCCGCAGCGACACAAGTGGGGGGGGGGGGGGGGGGATGCTGCCGGCCCTGGACTGGGAAAAGAGGGTGTCCCGCCCGCTGGTGGAATGCATGAGGGGCGATACTGCGGAAGGAAGGCGCCATTGATCTCCCAGTGTTAAGGCACCAGAAAACAGCACATTCGCCGATTGAGACCTCGGAGAGCTGAGATCACAATCTCTGCAAGTGCCACTTCTGGCGCCATTTTCCTGAGGTCTATCTCGTTGGAGATGGCGCATGCACAGATCAAGTCTTTGATGTGTCTACCTTCGCATGCGCCGCCTCCTGGCGTAAGTTTCCTTGAAGTCTATCACTGGGAAATCAATGGCCCCTGCTTCCCGCAGCAGCGCCACACTCATGACACCCCCTCCCAGCCCAGGGCCCACAACACCACCCCACTCCTGGCTCCTGTGACTCCGCTCCACCACCGCTGAGTCCCCTAAGTAAGCAACATTTGGACAACAAGACGGACCCCCATTTTAACAATACATTTTTTTCCCATTTTCCTTTTCTAAATTTGGGGTGCATTTTATAGTCCAAAACTACAGTATAATAAATTACAGGGTAATATAACACGTGTGCGCTTACTGTATTCAGAGTCTTTGAAGCATGCCCCCAAGGTTTCCTGCTCATCTGTGCTGTCGTCATCATCCTCGCTGTCCATGCTGGGATGCGCTGGGCGTCTTACTGGCCTTTTTCCCGGCCTGATAATAACTTTACTGTTTCCTGTTCCTCCGCTGGTACCATTGCTCCCAGCCTTGTTAGTCCCTGACGTTTTGCTGCCGCCTTGAGGTATACTTCCTGAAGCGCCCCCCTCCTGTCCGGCTGCCCACCAAGCCTGCAGACTGGAGGGGGTACAGGAGGAGGCTTGCAGATTTGCCATGCAGAGCATGCCCTGGATCGCTTCTTGGGTGCTCGGAGACGCAGGAGCTTCACTGTACATTGGAGATTAAAAAAAAACAGGATCAGCAAAGGGAGGGATGGTTACATGACATCAGACGTAGATATTTCTATAGCCCAATTCAATTTAATGTAGGTGTATTACAGTTCCTTACACACCAGGTGGCGCCATGGAGCAGATTAAGGTTTGACTGTACCCTAACCACAATGTTATAGCATATCCCTAAAGCCCCCGTCACATGGGGCGACATCGCCGCCCATTACAGAGGCTACGTGGGGGCGTGGCCTATCGGCGGTGTCATCGCCCCTACGTCACCCCATGTAAAGGGGCGATGTCGCCGGTGCCGGGCGGTCGCCTGGTTTCAGAGCAGTGCTCTGAAACCAGGCGACCGGGCGCCGGCGACCTGTCAGGAGATGGGAGCCATAAGCTCCCATTGTCCTGCATCGCCGCTGGGGTTTCCAGAAACCCCAGCGGCGATGCCGACTGATAGATCGCTGGTGCAGGGCTGGTGGCGTCGCCCCGTCTAAACGGGGGATGACGACGCTGGCGGGGCGCCAAAAACGTGCACTCCCCCACCAGTCGCCGCCGATATCCCCAGCCCCGTCGCCTGGTGTGACGGGGGCTTAATAGTAGTAAATGGGAATATTCCATTAAAGGTAGCACATAACTATAAGAAACTAGAAGTAAATGGCCGCTGAATTAATTCCCCTTACTCTATTTCGGCGTAGTCTGGGCCTCCGACTTGTCGACTAGCCTTAAGAAGGTCCAGTATTCCTCCGCTGCTGGCACCAAGCTGGTCTCCGTCCACTTCTCCCATCTCCTCGTCCGTGGTGTAATCCTCCTATTACACAAACAGGTTTCCAGACTAAAGAATATTACACACAACACGTTTCTAACACAAAGTGGTAAATCATTTACCTCCACGTCAAACTCCAGCTCCCCGGGCTCCCGCACCCGGTTGGGGTCCGAACATGGCTTTGCTCTTGGGAGTTTTCGTGGAAACTCTGTGATAAAAACAAAACAGGGATTTTTGTGTACTCACCGAAAAATCCTTTTCTCTAAACCTTGATTGGGGGACACAGGATCATTGTCCCCCAATGAGGCAACTGAGAAATAAATGGTTTATTTTGATTTAGATTAAAGGGGCTCCTAAGGTTTCCAACCAAAGACTGTTGGCTACCAAATGTGATTGTGTCTATGCTATAATAGCAGATGCCGCCCGTGGACTAGACGAGGGCGTTTTGGACAAGGAGGGTTGGCGAAGCTGATTTCTTCTAGTTCTGTTCAAGACGTTAATTATCCCACATCAGCGGTAAATACGGGGTACAATCCCTGCATCCGGTACTGGATACTCACTGTGAAGCTTTCTTTTCGGAGGCAGCAGCTTCCTCTCTTTATGAGGCGTTTCGTCAATTTGAAGATCATCTTCAGAGTCCATGAAAAAAGGATCGCTGGGAGACCGTTCCGGATCCAGAGATTCACTTTTAGGAGTTTTCAGCATCGCCCCCGGCCGCCGGCTCCCCGCTCCTACACGGATCTTTTTACCACTAGAATAAAAAGAAAAGGCAAATTACAGCCGTCTGGGTTAGATTAGGGGCTATCAACACTAAACGTCTGAGAGTCTACACAGAAAAGTGACTCCTATGCCATCAGGAAAAGTGACCGTCACCCACCTCACGTTTGTGCCGTTGGCCAGGACCAGGCGCAGTTTACTCTCGGTCAGTTCTGGATCCAGTAAGCAGCCATTGGGCTTCTCATCAAAGTCGTCCATGAGGTCATCGTCTTCCTAAAAGATCAGAATGAAACACATTGAGGCTGCGGGTTCCTTGTATTAGCAAATCCATCACATAATGGGCCCCATTCATTTACAACGGGGTCTGTAGCGGGGGTGCTGCCCATCAAACATGAGGAAATCTGCAGCGGAAGCAATGATGTGATCTATGGCGGACATTCCTAGTTGGGATATTAGAATATAATGCTGGTGCTCTGTACAACAGCTGGTGCAGAAACCAAAGAATCAAGGTCTAGAAGTGGGAGACTTAAAAGAGAGAGACCCCCTTATCAGTCTGGAATCGTATGGATGACAAAAAGAGACAGCCAATTCCTGAGCAGCGACTCCGGCGCCATCATTACAGGCAGGTTACAGTTTACTCCAAAACGCTGCAGGGTGTCAAAGAACGTATACCCTGTTTTCCCGAAGATAAGACAGTATCTTATATTAACTTTTGCTCCCAAAGATGCACTAGGTCTTATTTTTAGGGGATGTCTTATTCTTCCATGATCCCCCTAAAGTTCACAATATCCCCATTATCCTCCTGCAGTCTCCATGCAACCCCCAATATTTCCATCATTCCCTTGCAGCCCCCAATATCCCCATCATCCCTTAATATCACCATCATCCCCAAGCAGCCACCATCATCCCCATACAGCCCCAATATCGCCATCATCCCTTTGCAGCCACCATCATCCCCATACAGCCCCAATATCGCCATCATCCCTTTGCAGCCCCCATCATCCACATACAGCCCCAATATCCCCATCATCCCTTTGCAGCCCCCACTATCCCCATCATCTCCCTGCAGCCCCCATCAACCCCATGTAGCCCAATATCCCCATGCAGCCCCCATCATCCCCATGTTGCCCCCAATATCCCCTTGAAGCCCCCATCATCCCCATGCAGCCCCAAATATCCCCATCATCCTCCTGCAAGCCCCCATCATCCCCAATATCCCCATGCAGCCCCAATATCCCCATCATCCCCTTGCAGCTCCCAATATCCCCATCCAGCCCCCATCATCCCCCTGCAGCCCTAAATATCCCTGCTTGAAGCCCCCATCATCCCCAATATCCCTATGATCTCCTTCCAGCCCCCATCATCCCTAATATCTCCATCGTCCCCCAATATCCCCACTATGGCACCTGCAAAAAGAAAAACACACAAACACCCACACCTTTTCTCACCAGTCCTCGCAGTATGTATCGGTATTCTGCCGCCGCTCTGAGCTCTCTGGCTCAGCTGCCAGATATACGGTAAGCCACCAGCCAATCAAAGACCAGCAGCCGCCGGTCAGAGACCGGCATGTAACATCATGCGCCGATGTTAGCTGCTGGCCTCTGATTGGCCAACAGCTGCTGGTGTTTGATTGGCTAGTGGCTTTCCGTACATCTATGGCAGCTAAGCCAGAGAGCTCAGAGCGGCGCCGGAATAAATACAGCAGGGGTCACCTGGACAACAACGGCGACGGGCGCGCTACAGTAACTACTGAATAAGCTGTATGCCTTGTTAGGTGGCATGCTTAAAAAAAATAAGCTTTGATAGGTCTTATTTTCGGAGGAGCAGTTCTGCAAACCCCCCTACTACGTGTTATATTTGGGGAAACATGGTACTGTTAAACTCTACCAATAAAAAATTCTGTGTTTTATCATAAGGACATGTCCACACATAGCAGATAACCAGTAAAATCATCTTATATGCATGAAACAATGTAAAGAATGAGGTCCGCCGCTTAAGTTTTTATTTTAGACATAATGCAATTTAAAAATAAAAATGTTTACCATTTCCTTCTTGGGAATCAGCGTGTTCCCGTGGAGGTCAGAGAGCTCCGGGCTCATGTCGTCGTCCTGACTCCGGCCTGATTTCCTTAACAGTTCCTTGGGTTTCAGCCCTTTCTTCTTGGAATTCTTGGCCAGCAGTGACATGACCGGAGAGGACGTGCCGGTGATCGGACTCCGGGTCATACCCAGCAGGTTACCAGTTTTCTCAATGTTTTGGTGGAAGATGTCCTGAATGGAAAGGACAGAGGGTCACACGACTTGGGAGTGAAGCACCTGTGGGAATCGATGCAAACTGAAGAAGCTTCACCTCCATTAGTCTGACTTCACGATCCAAATCCTTTATGAGCTGAACAGTAATGATGGTCTCTGGAATCTCCTCCTCGTGATCCATAATTGCCTGAAAAATAACCCAGGTACAAATGAGATGGAGACAGAAACCCCACGAGGCTTGGAAGATTCAATTAGTATATTAAGTGTTTATTTTTTTTTTTCCCTTAGAACCAGTGTTAGGGACTTTCGAGGTCTGAGCCTTGTATTGCAGTATTCAAGACTTGAGCTGCAGTACCACATCTCGCCCATGGGTGAGGTGGCGCTGTTTGAAAATCTTGGACAAACCCTTTACAAGCTTATAGAAACGTATCTTGGATTATTAAAATATGCACTTTTGTTCCCCCCAAACTTGAAGGGAAGGGGGGTGAAAAAGAGGGTCTATCTTACAATCTGAGGAAAAAAAAAAACATATGGGGGGAAGTTGTTTCGGTGGTGGAGTGGAGGTCCATCTGCAGCTATTTTCTTGAAGTCTCAACCTCTAGTGTCCAGCTTGGCAATGCAATACAGGCACATAGAAAATGGTGGCCCCTCATCCGCACACCATACACCCCTGCAGCACCGGGCCTGAAGCTGTACCCCCACCCTCCATCCATGCACCCATGGACCTTGCCTCCTGCACCGCAACCCCCCTTGGTAAGCCATGGGGGTTATGGTAGATTCTACATGGTGGGGTGTCATGTACAAGGATAGGGAGCCATGTACCAAAGAATGATGGGGAAACTGGTGGTCAGAATGAGTTGTTTGCTATGTACAGGATGGGGGGGGGGGGGGGAGGATGCGGTGGCTTCAGGATGGGTGCCATGTACCAGGATGGGGGGCTACAGGGGGTCCAGAATGGGTTGCCATGTACCAGGATTGGGGAGGAGGCTACGGTGGATCCAAGATGGGTTGCCATGTAACAGGAATGGGACCATATATATACCAGGATGGGGCCCAGGGTGGGGAACATATATATTGATTGTAAGACTGACACTGGCAGTATAAGACGGACCCCATTTAACATTAAAAATTATTTTTTTTTGTCTTTTCCTTCACCAAATTTGGGGTGCGTCTTATAATCTGGTGTGTCTTATTAAAGTGAAAAATACGTAAATAAAGATCACCTCTTTCTTGGTCCAAGCTTTGAATGCCGTATTCAGGGCCTTGGCTCCGTGCAGTAAATAAGATGCCGGGTGTCTTCTGTTCTCTCTTAGACCTAAAGACAATGAAACAATTGGTAAAAATGAAATATAAGAGCGAAGTTAGAAAATGCAGAAGTCAAAATGTTGAGTAAAAGCGTATGGGAGACTCCAGAACACCCATCACGTCTGCTGATGCTTCACAAATATTTCAATTTCTAACGCCACAATTAAAGGGGTTCTGCAGCGTCTCATATCTGCACAGCAGGTGCGACGGTAGTGCAGAGCAGTATCCTGCGCCCATTGTAAGACACACACATTACCTGCTGATGCTTCACAAATGTCTCATATCTGCACGGCAGGTGAGACGGTGATCCCCAGGCCGCTGTCCTGCGCCCATTATGGGATACGCACATTATCTGCTCAGTGTTACATGCTGCCCCAATCTATCTGGATGCATACTTCAATTCCAAAGTGGAGGTAAAGCAAAACTCTCACAAAACAACAAAAAGGGGAGGAAGGAAACACGGGGGGGGGACACTTACCTCTGAAGGTATCCAGTAAATGCTTCCCCACGTACCAACAGATAGACTCAAAATTAGGAAACTTAAAAAGGTCGGCTGTACTCAACCTCTTCTCAATTTCATATGCTCTGTGGAATGAAAGAAATATATATGTATTTACATAGATTTTCAGCTTCACAACTAACCACAAAATTAAAATGACAGAAAATTGGGGTGTCTGATACCAAACTGAAAGGGAAGACACCTTAATATATGGATCTTAAAAGGGTAATCCGGCTCTGTTCACCCCACATCTGGAGACTATCAGGTCGGTGATATCGCATCAGTCCTGAGCCCGCACTATCCTAATGCTCAGGACAGAGGAACCGCATCTGTTGCTGGCACATGGGAGGCCGCAGACCTGGATAAATGTGATGTTACAGGACCCACTCACCTGCTAATGTGGACGTGAGGGCAGCCAGATTATTTATTTAAAGGGATTGTCTGGTGAAAACAATCTATCACTTATTCACAGGATTAGTTGGCGGTCCGTCCGTTGGGACCGGCCAGATTAGCAGAACGAGGCACTTTTACCCTGGTTAGAAGGAGCGACTGCTACATTCAATCAATATGGGGCCCCTTAAAGAATGAATCATTGTCATGTGCTGCTTCTATTCTGTAACGTGGGATCTTCCAATCAGTAGGGTACCAGCAATTAGCATCTATGCTATAGACAAACATGTATGTCACGACAATGTTCCTATTCTCCTACCTGAGCTGCATGGCGATGTTCAGACTGTGCAGAAAGTTTCCTCCAAAAGCTAAACAGTCCACGGGGGTGAGAACAGCATGGATCCACCCTGTGAAGAGCAGACATAATAATCAGGACTACAGACTCGTTACAAGGGCCGTGGAGTCGGAGTCGGTGCCCATAATGGTGGAGTTGGACCAATGACTCCTAACATGTAGAAACTTCACTAACATGTTTCAATGCAGAATGTGCTGAATATTATTATTCTGAATATATTCTATCTAGATATCTTGATTATGTATCATAATAGTGATTAAAAGCCTGATGTTACCATTGCCCTACAATAAACTGATCACTTAAACATGAGCGTGTATGAATGGAGTCAGAGTCAGGGAAATTGAGGAGTGAGTGGTTTGGCTTACTGACTCCACAGCCCTGCTGGTTACCTGTGGATAGTACCCCGATAGTATTTCAGTAACAACATGGTCACCTGTGGGGATGAAGAGCGTCTGCCCCTGTTTCACTGGACACCGGTAACACTTGTCCACTTGATCGCCAAAGAACATTTCATTCTGGTTTGAGGAGCTGCTCCAACACTCAAACAAGGCCAGGTTAGTCTTCGTGGGTTGGATCAGGTAGAAAATCTTTTCTCCCTGCAGACAAATAAACAAAGCACATCATAGTCACATGCAAGGGAGTAACGACCGCCCTAAATGAATGACCTCTATATAAACACTGTCCTTCTGCATAATGTGGCAATCTGAGTGCAAGCGCTTTCCAGCTGCTGCAAATCTACCTGGCATGTGCACGCAATACGTAGACAGGTGATTTCGATGGGTGTCATGTCAGGCCTTATTTTTGCTGTGATGGAGCTACTCGGATCTGAGAACCCCTTTAAGTTGGGGGTAAGAGCTAATAAAGCATTGCTTCTGATAATCAGAAGCGCTGTCCACGCTCAGGGGTCTCCTAGATGACTGGCACACAGGGGTATACGGATGAGTGACATTTTTACCTTTAACACGTGGTACCAGACAGAGGTGCCCCCAAAGTCTATGTGGAAGTCTGTATAACTGTCCTTCACGCCCATCAGGCAGTATTTCTGAACATTCGGCCTCTCAAATACACTTTGCTCGGGCCACAAGTTTTCAACCCAGGAAAGTCTGCGGACAATTTTGGGAGTTTCCACGAGGTTCGATAATCTATTGAAAAGATGCAAAGGATAAGACCAAAAGGAAGACGCAGGGAGCCAAAGACCCCCTCAAAGTGACAGTGCCGGTGCCATCGTGCCCACTTAAAATCAGTCACCTCGTCTCAGAGAACTCCAAGCTGATAACATTCAGCACTTTCTCCCTTTTGGGGCTGTTGTAATATTTCACAAAATCCTTCAGCTTCATCTTCATGTCGGCTTGTCTGGTCACATCGATTACATCGATTTCCTTCTCACCCCCTGGAAATACAGAAACAAGAAGGTTAAAGAGGATTAACAAGAAATCCTCAGCCCAGTGAGCAGGAGAGGAGCAGAGAGTCCTGGAGGAGACACAGACCCACGGATAAAGGGGGACGAGGGGCCCCAGCACTACAATCCGATAAGGCCAGTGACCCATGTCCGACGTTCATGGGCAAAGTATGATCAGCCCATCCACACCCCAAAGTCACTTGCCTCAGATAGATTTAACCCCTTCACAACCAGGGCTGTGGAGTCAGTAAGCCAAACATCCACTCCTCAATTTCCCTGAATCCAGCTCAGACTCCACAGCCCTGTCCACGACCTTGTCTTTGCATTTTTTTGCACTTTCATTTTTCCCTCCCCTTCTTCCAAGAGCCATAACGTTTTTACTTTTCTGTCAATATAGACATATGAGGGCTTGTTTTTTTGTGGGACGAGTTGTACTTTCAGATAAAATCATTTATTTTACCATATAGTATGCAGGGAAATTGCAAAAAAAAGTGCAATTACACGTTTGTTTTTTTCTTTTATTCATCATGTTCACTATATGGCAACACTGAGGTGTCGGTATGATGTCTGGGGTCAGTACTATATGGTAACACTGAGGTGTCGATGTGATGTCTGGGGTCAGTACTATATGGTAACACTGACGTGTCGGTATGATGTCTGGGGTCAGTACTATATGGTAACACTGAGGTGTCGGTATGATGTCTGGGGTCAGTACTATATGGTAACACTGACGTGTCGGTATGATGTCTGGGGTCAGTACTATATGGTAACACTGAGGTGTCGGTATGATGTCTGGGGTCAGTACTATATGGTAACACTGAGGTGTCGGTATGATGTCTGGGGTCAGTACTATATGGTAACACTGAGGTGTCGGTATGATGTCTCGGGTCAGTACTATATGGTAACACTGAGGTGTAGGTATGATGTCTGGGGTCAGTACTATATGGCAACACTGAGGTGTCGGTATGATGTCTGGGGTCAGTACTATATGGTAACACTGAGGTGTCGGTATGATGTCTGGGGTCAGTACTATATGGTAACACTGAGGTGTCAGTATGATGTCTTTGGTCAGTACTATATGGTAACACTGAGGTGTCGGTATGATGTCTGGGATCAGTACTATATGGTAACACGGAGGTGTCAGTATGATGTCTGGGGTCAGTACTATATGGTAACACTGAGGTGTCAGTATGATGTCTGGGGTCAGTACTATATGGTAACACTGAGGTGTCAGTATGATGTCTGGGGTCAGTACTATATGGTAACACTGAGGTGTCGGTATGATGTCTGGGGTCAGTACTATATGGTAACACTGAGGTGTCGGTATATGTCTGGGGTCAGTATTATATGGTAACACTGACGTGTCGGTATGATGCCTCGGCTCATTAATATATGGTAATACTGACGTGTCAGTGTGATGCCTCGGGTCGGTACGAGTTCATAGATACCAAACATGTTACTTTTACTGTTATCTTAGGCTGCTTTCACATCAGCGGTTTTCGCTGATTGCGGCAGTTACGGTGAAAAAAACGCAACTGCCGCAATTACCGCATAACGGCCGCCCTTACGGTTCACTTGCGGTACGCCCCATACAATGTCTATGGGGCTTGCGGTAAGTGTGCGGCAAGTGCGGTTTCGATATTCCGCGGTTTTTTCGCGGCCACACCTGCCGCAAGTGCTGATACCGCACTTGCTGCAAGCCCCATAGACATTGTATGGGGCTTGCCGCAAGTGAACCGTAATTGCGGCCGTTATGCGGTAATCGCGGCAGTTGCGTTTTTTTCACCGCAACTGCCGCGATCAGCGATTACCGCTGATGTGAAAGCAGCCTAAGTGGTGAAAAAAAATCAAAAGTTTAAAAGAATTGCGCTTTTGTTGCCATTTTCCACGCCCCGTAGTGTTCTCATTGTTTGGGATCTGGGGCTGGTGACGGCTTATTTTTTGCATCTTGAGCTGACCTTTGTAATGACACCATTTTTAGCTAGATGTGATGTTCTTATCGTCCGTTATTTCATTTTATTGCAATGTTGCAGCAACCAAAAAGAAGTAACTTTGGAGTTTTGACTTTTCTTTTCCGTTACGCAGCTTACAGATCTGATTAACTGATTTTTTATTTTGATAGATCGGGCATTTCTGAAAGTGGCGATATCTAATATGAGTTTTTTTGTTTTATTTTCATTGGGGCAAAAGTGGGATAATTCGAACTTATGTTTTTTTTATTTTACATGGCCCCTTAGGGCGCCTCAGCACTCTATGCGATCGCTTCTCCTATTCACAGTCATGATGCTGTGCATCTCTGAACAGGAGAAATGATCACTTTCTATGGGTGCAAGCGCTCGGTGGGCATCCACAGCAAGTGAGTCATGACAGCATCCGGGGTCATCACAGGACCCTGGGCTGTCATGGCAAAGCATCGAGGACCAGTGATCGTATCACAGGGCCGCTGCTGCTAATGGGAAATAGTGCGATACCCACCGCAGAGCTTTAGAACGTTTTCAGTAATTGGCAGCACGATCTAAAGGATTATCAGTGCTGTTCAGATCACTGATCCTATCGGTCCTGTTAGCTCATGTCAGATGATCAGATCAGCTGACATGTGCAGGGGATGGTGCGAGCTCCCCTCAAAAGTGAGGCGGCCTTGGACGTACCCATAAATCCAAGGTTGTGAAGGGGTTAAGAGTGTCGAGTTCAGGTTGGGAGACCAGCGGCCGTCCAGGCTCGGCTCATGAATGTTAGATGTATGAAACCGGCCTAAGGCTCTAACTCACCTACATAACACTCCACATCATTCACTGCGAAGGACAGAGGTGGGAGAGTCATCCCAAGACCGTCTTTTTTCACAACCAGGATGGGGACGCTGAAGCTGTTCTCCTCCAAGTACTCTACGGTTAGCTGAGCTCCCTGCGGCTTCAGGATCACCTCATCTGCGCTGGAGAGATAAGAGGAAAAAAAATCAGTAACTCAAAACACATTTACATGCAGTGTGGATTAATAAATTCCAAGTATTGTATTTAAAAGTACCACAGGCGTCACTAATAGATTAATAATTCTGCAAATCCACCACTAGGGGGAGCTGCTGCTCACAGTGCAACGTGTGAAGAATATGCAGTGGGCTTCCCCTAGTGGTGGCACAATATTTTGTATGTCAGGAGATAGTAGAGCCCTGCACCCCCCCAACCAGAGTGGTGTGGTACGCCACTGTTTTGAGCAATTTGACCCGCAGTAGCCCAAGGGCCAGAGTTAGCCAAGATTTTATCTTTTCTATATGGAGGGTAACAGAATGGTGAATCCAAAAGTCACATTCTGCATCATGGCGGTGCAGAAAAGAGGATTTGTGTGTACTCACCGTAAAATCTTTTTCTCGGAGTCTTCATTGGGGGATACTGCATGGTATCCTGTGCGCCCCAATGAAGCGATAAAAGAAAAGGGCGAGTGCAGTAACAAATGTAATGGAAAGTATTGCCCTCATAAAATGGGTGGATGAGATCCTCTGTGTCCTATATTAACCCCTCACATTTCTCATCTGCTTTACCTTGGAAAGTTTCTACTTCTCAATTCCTTGATGAAGCTGGCGCTCCCGGTCTGCACGGGTTTCCCCACATCCTTTATCACAGAGGGGTCTTGCTTTGTGCTCCCGCGTCTTTTCTTCACTGGATTAAAAAAAAAAACACCCAAGATCTCAGAATTAGCCGCATACAAATCTGCATTATGGGAATTACATTGTGTCTGTCGGCTTCTTTCTACCCAATACTCCTGCCTGGTAGTGGATGGACACAGAAGTGCGCAGGCGCCTGTGTGGCCTAAGAGGGGGCTGATGAGAGAGAAATTAGACTTTTATCCAATATGCTAATGAGCTCATAAGTGCCAAGTGGGCGGGGCCAACCCAAAAAGTGGTGAGTAAACCTCACGCCTCTGCCTTCTTTGAATATGCGCCGTACTCTCCTGGAACTGGACAATGTCACTGGTAAGACTTGAACACTTACACAGGATAAACAGGGATTTTTGGGTAATTACCGAAAAATCCTTTTCTCTGAGCCTCCATTGGGGGACACATGATTATGGTCCTGTGTCCCCCAATGAGGCAATGGAGAAAAGTGCAATATTTTTGCTCATCAGACCTCTTTATAGGCCGACCGTCCTCAGTGCTACTAATAAAAGGAATTAAGAAGCCCTTACAAACACCATTCCCTGAATACGTAACAAAGGGAAGTTACTTACTGACTGACGGCCCGTGAGTGATCTGGCAGTTCGGGCAATGATACAGGTCGATCTCGGACGCATTTTCCTCCTCCACTCCAACACAGCTATCAATAGAAGACAGTGTTATCCATAGTGTGAAGCGGGACCTACCTGCACATCCGCCGTACAGAGGGGTCACCATCTGTATGATTAGTCCTCCCAGCCCGCCGCCCCCTACCCCCTCCACCATCAGCAGATTGTCAGGAGACCTCCACTAATGGGAGGGCGTCCAGCAATGGCATGAGCCTGCCATGTGGAAAAGCAGATACAGGGTTAATCTGACCCTGCCCTGAGAGTCCCACTGCCGGGAGTTTAAGTGCATTGTCTCTGGCAGCCTCAGGCTTTCAGTCATAGTGAGTGGCGGCTGTAATCGCGCCTAAGTACTGACTGACAGCTTCTCTAATGTAGACCCGGCTGTCAGTCAGTGCTGGGGCGTGATTACAGCCGCCTCTCACTATGACTGAAAACCCGAGGCTGCCGGGGACAATACATTTAATTTCCTCCACGCAGCGGGGCTCTCAGTACCAGGGTCGGGGAGAGTCACTATTAAACTGCAGATTAACCGAAGGGATAAAAAGATCTCAATAAGAGTTAAAAACGTATATTAAGGCTTTTTACGATGTGTATTGGAGACTCCATAGTTGAATAAAAAACACCTGATTTAAAAAAATAAACAAACTGCAGACTAAGCCCATATGATTACGTTAATAGGGATTTTTCACATGGAAGGTTCCCTTTAAGGAATGCTCAAACATGTCATATCCCTTTAAGAAGGCAATGCCCGGTCTTACCTGCCGTGAAACCAGTCCTGGCAGACATCGCATTCGATCATGAAGCGGGTCACATCATAGGGCAGACGGCACAAGCAGTAGACAGGCACCGACGCCATCCTGCCGGGGTGACAGCGCAAGGGGGGGGTTAAGAGCCTCCTCTTAATTTCCCCTCAGCAGGCGACTGATACATGGACGATCCGAGAGATGCTGTGATAATCAGGCGATGATTCTCATGAAGGGAAGATTGTGGAGGAACCTGCAAGAGAAGACAGAGGACATTCTACATCAGTGACCATTAAAGGGGTCCACCAGGGTCACCTGATACAATGGGTCATAATGAACAAGTGGCCCCCCAGGGATTGTGTAAGTGCACAGGACATGGTATATGGGCACCAGGACAAGCTCTATTATGGGTGATGGATGAAGCACTGGTCTGGTATTATAAACACACTATTATAGGGGGACCGGCTGGCGTTATATTATATGCACCATAACGTTATCCATAGTGAAACCTGCAATAAAACGTTCAACAACAAAAGCCCACAAAAACTAAATGAACATTTGCAGAGCAATAAAGCTTAGCTTCAGGAAACAGCAGATGAAACGTCTTCTCCTTAGGAAACACAGTGAGTGTGACAGTGACTACAACTAAGGCCATGTGAAAACTGTCCTAAAGAGGCACCTGGCTGGCACCACATAGGGCTGGCATCATACACAGAGGCACAGAGAACGACACTAATCTGTATCTGTCCTCTCCCCTCCCCTACTCTATCCTCACCCATCCCTTGTAACTGTGAGCCCTCGTGGGCATGGTCCTCTCTCCTCACCTGCTGTATCCTCACCCATCCCTTGTAGACTGTGAGCCCTCATGGCAGGATCCTCTCCTCCTCACCTGCTGTATCCTCACCCATCCCTTGTAGACTGTGAGCCCCTTTGGCAGGGTCCTCTCTCCTCCCGCTGTATCCTCACCCATCCCTTGTAGACTGTGAGCCCTCGTGGGCAGGGTCCTCTCTCCTCACCTGCTGTATCCTCACCCATCCCTTGTAGACTGTGAGCCCTCGTGGGCAGGGTCCTCTCCCTCACCTACTGTATCCTCACCCATCCCTTGTAAACTGTGAGCCCTCGTGGGCAGGGTCCTCTCGCCTCACCTATGTATCCTCACCCATACCTTGTAGACTGTGAGCCCTCGTGGGCAGGGTCCTCTCTCCTCCCTGCTGTATCCTCAACCATCCCTTGTAGGCTGTGAGCCCCTTGGGCAGGGTCCTCTCTCCTCTCCTCTGTATCCTCACCCATCCCTTGTAGACTGTGAGCCCCGTGGGCAGGGTCCTCTCTCCCTCACCTACTGTATCCTCACCCATCCCTTGTAGACTGTGAGCCCTCATGGGCAGGGTCCTCTCTCCTCACCATCCTTGTATTAGATCTCCTCACCCATCCCTTGTAGACTGTGAGCCCCGTGGGCAGGGTCCTCTCTCCTCCCACTTAGCCTCACCATCCCTTGTAGACTGTGAGCCCTCGTGGGCAGGGTCCTCTCTCCTCCCTGCTGTATCCTCACCCATCACTTGTAACTGTGACCAACTGTGTTGCAGGGTCCTCTCTCTACTGCTGATCCCACCACACTTGTAGATGTGAGCCTCGTGGCAGTCCTCTACCCACCCGCTGTATCCTCACCATCACTTGAACTGTGAGCCTGTGGCAGGTCTCTCTCCTCACCCACTGTATCCTCAGCTAATCCTTCAGACTGTACCAGCTGTGTTATAGGGCCACGCTGCGTTATAGGGCCATGGTTATAGGGCACAGTGTTAAAGGACCGCTTGTTATAGGGCCGTGCTGCATTATAGGGCCGCAGCATTATATGGCTGGCCTGCATTATGAACCAACTGTTAAAGCACAGTTCTTATAAGGCCACACTGCGTTATAGGGCCGTTCTGTTATAGGGCCACTGCGATATAGGGCCGCGCTGCTATAGGCCTGTTATAGGCCACTGCGATATAGGGACGCGCTATGTTATAGGACTGTATGAATAGGACGTTCGTTATAGGACCACTGCGTAGGCCACCTTATAGGCTGTATTTATAGGACCGTTCTGTTATAGGGCCACGCTCTGTTATAGGGCTGTATTGTTATAGGACCACGCTCTGTTATAGGACCGTTCTGTTATAGGGCACGCTCTGTTATAGGCTGTATGTTATAGGACCCGCTCTGTATAGGACTGTTCTGTTATAGGGTCACGCTCTGTTATAGGCTGTATTGTTATAGGACCACGCCTTTTAGACCTTCTGTATAGGTCACGCCTCTGTTATAGGCTGTATTGTTATAGGACCACGCTCTGTTATAGGACCGTTCTGTTATAGGGTCCCTGCTGCGTATAGGGCCACGCTCTGTTTTAGGGCTGTATTGTTATAGAACCGTTCTTGATATAGGGCCACGCTCTGCTATAGGGCTGTATTGTTATAGGGCCACTGCGATATCAGGGCCACACTCTGTTAAAGGGCACGCTACTGTTATAGGCACACGCTCTGTTATAGGGCCACGCTCTGTTATAGGGTCACTGCGATATAGGACTGTATTGTTATAGGCACGCTCTGATATAGGGCCACGCTCTGTTATAGGACACTGCGTATAGGACTGTATTGTTATGGGCCACGCTCTGTTATAGGGCCACGCTCTGTTAGGGTCACCTCTGTATATAGGACTGTTTGTTATAGGGCCACGCTCTGTTATAGGCCACGCTCTGATTAGGGTCACGCTCTGTTATAGGGCTGTACTATTTGTATAGTCATGTAATGTAATGATGGGGGTGATGATGATGGAGGTAGTGGTGTCTCCCCTCCCTGTGACGTGTTAGGCCCCGGACCTCCATGGTGGAGGAGGCACAGGTCTTCCCGCAGACGCTCTGTCCCTCCCCGGCCGCGCGTTTTACCTGAGGCCGAGGCCCGAGCGGCGGCCCTGCTCCAGCGGAGGTCAGAGCCGTGCGGGGCGGAGAGAGGCGGCCGGGGAGCGGGAGGGTCCGCAGCCGCTCAGGGGCCGAGCAGAGAGCGGCAGAGTCCAGTCTGGGGCCGCGGACACCGCCGCATCGCTGGCGGAGGGGACTGAGGCCTTCGAGACGCCATTAACCTGGTAACTCCGCCCAGTCAGCCTGCGAGCTCAACAGACTGTTCACATCAATAAAGTTTGTTGAAATTTCATCGGCGGTTGGGCGCCATCTTGGTTGTGGCAGTGAATTATTCACAGAGCAGTGAACCCCCGTCTGTCAGGAGGATTAACAATGGTTACAAATACTGAGGTAAAAACCGCACCAAATACTCAGCGTGTGCACGAGGCCTTACAGATACTGAGGTAAAAACTCACCAAATATTCAGCATGTGCACGAGGCCTTACATATACTGAGGTAAAAACTCACCAAATACTCAATGTGTGCACGAGGCCTTACAGATACTGAGGTAAAAACTCACCAAATACTCAGCGTGTGCACGAGACCTTACAAATACTGAGGTAAAAAACTCACCAAATACTCAGCGTGTGCACGAGGCCTTACAGATACTGAGGTAAAAACACCAAATACTCAGCGTGTGCACGAGGCCTTACAGATACTGAGGTAAAAACTCACCAAATACTCAGTGTGTGCACGAGGCCTTACAGATACTGAGGTAACAACTCACCGAATACACAGCGTGTGCACGAGGACTTACAGATACTGAGGTAAAAACTCACCAAATACTCAGCGTGTGCACGAGGCCTTACATATACTGAGGTAAAAACTCATCAAATACTCAGTGTGTGCACGAGGCCTTACAGATACTTAGGTAACAACTCCCCAAATACTCAGCGTGTGCACGAGGCCTTACAGATACTGAGGTAACAACTCACCAAATACTCAGCGTGTGCACGAGGCCTTACATATACTGAGGTAAAAACTCATCAAATACTCAGTGTGTGCACGAGGCCTTACAAATACTGAGGTAAAAACTCACCAAATACTCAGCGTGTGCACGAGGCCTTACAGATACTGAGGTAAAAACTCACCAAATACTCAGCGTGTGCACGAGGCCTTACAGATACTGAGGTAAAAACTCACCAAATACTCAGCGTGTGCACGAGGCCTTACAGATACTGAGGTAACAACTCACCAAATACTCAGCGTGTGCACGAGGCCTTACAGATACTGAGGTAAAACTCACCAAATACTCAGCGTGTGCACGAGACCTTACAGATACTGAGGTAAAAACACCAAATACTCAGCGTGTGCACGAGGCCTTACAGATACTGAGGTAAAAACTCACCAAATACTCAGCGTGTGCACGAGGCCTTACAGATACTGAGGTAACAACACCAAATACTCAGCGTGTGCACGAGGCCTTACAGATACTGAGGTAAAACTCACCAAATACTCAGCGTGTGCACGAGACCTTACAGATACTGAGGTAAAAACACCAAATACTCAGCGTGTGCACGAGGCCTTACAGATACTGAGGTAAAAACTCACCAAATACTCAGCGTGTGCACGAGGCCTTACAGATACTGAGGTAACAACTCACCAAATACTCAGCGTGTGCACGAGGCCTTACAGATACTGAGGTAAAAACTCACCAAATACTCAGCGTGTGCACGAGGCCTTACAGATACTGAGGTAACAACTCACCAAATACTCAGCGTGTGCACAAGGCCTTACAGATACTGAGGTAATAACTCACCAAATACTCAGCGTGTGCACGAGACCTTACAGATACTGAGGTAACAACTCACCAAATACTCAGCGTGTGCACGAGGCCTTACAGATACTGAGGTAAAAACTCACCAAATACTCAGCGTGTGCACGAGGCCTTACAGATACTGAGGTAAAAACTCACCAAATACTCAGCGTCTGCACGAGGCCTTACAGATACTGAGGTAACAACTCACCAAATACTCAGCGTGTGCACGAGGCCTTACAGATACTGAGGTAAAACCTCACCAAATACTCAGCGTGTGCACGAGGCCTTACAGATACTGAGGTAAAACCTCACCAAATACTCAGCGTGTGCACAAGGCCTTACATATACTGAGGTAACAACTCCCCAAATACTCAGCGTGTGCACGAGGCCTTACAGATACTGAGGTAACAACTCACCAAATACTCAGCGTGTGCACGAGGCCTTACAGATACTGAGGTAACAACTCACCAAATACTCAGCGTGTGCACGAGGCCTTACAGATACTGAGGTAAAAACTCACCAAATACTCAGCGTGTGCACGAGGCCTTACAGATACTGAGGTAACAACTCACCAAATACTCAGCGTGTGCACGAGGCCTTACAAATACTGAGGTAAAAACTCACCAAATACTCAGTGTGTGCACGAGGCCTTACAAATACTGAGGTAAAAACTCACCAAATACTCAGCGTGTGCACGAGGCCTTACAAATACTGAGGTAACAACTGACCAAATACTCAGCGTGTGCACGAGGCCTTACAGATACTGAGGTAACAACTCACCAAATACTCAGCGTGTGCACGAGGCCTTACAGATACTGAGGTAACAACTCACCAAATACTCAGCGTGTGCACGAGGCCTTACAGATACTGAGGTAAAACCTCACCAAATACTCAGCGTGTGCACGAGGCCTTACAAATACTGAGGAAACAACTCCCCAAAGGCTAGGAGGAGTCCGGGCACTGGTCGCTCAAATCAGGCATGCTTTCCACCCACTGCTGCGGTCAGGGTCCAGACTGGCGTTGCTCAGCTCAAAGCATTAAGTGAATACAGTACAGCAAATAAGAGCGGCACTCACTGGCACTTCAAGTGCGGTGTCTTGGATTTTTATTCCATGTTCACGGGTTACACAGTGCAGGGAGGGAGGGGGTGCAGAGTCTGACTACGGTAAACCGTTTCGCGCGGTTGCGCTTCCACGGGTCCTGTGCAAGGCAGTGACGTGTTGCTCCTCCTCATATAGGAGGTCATCAGCACGTCACTGCCGTTCATTAAAATATGTGTAACATTAATACACCAATTTGTCAAAACAACACATATATACACATATAAATACGGTGACAATCTAACATTAGAAATCATTATCAAAAATACAAGAATTTAGAACAGAAACTTGCTGTTATTGGTTACTTAGTAACGGCTTAATAACCAAACTTGTAACCATAGTCACCTAGTCATAGTTACTAAGCAACCAATACCAGAGCAAATTTCTGTTCTAAATTCTTGTATTTTTGATGATTTCTAACGTTAGATTGCCACGTATTTATGTGTGTATATATGTGTTGTTTTGACAAATTGGTGTATTAATGTTAACCATATTTTAATGAACGGCAGTGACGTGCTGATGACCTATATGAGGAGGGGCAACACGTCACTGCCTTGCACAGGACCCGTGGAAGCGCAACCGCGCGTAAAGGTTTACCATAGACCGACTCTGCAGCCCCTCCCTCCCTGCACTGTGTAACCCGTGAGTATGGAATAAAAATCCAAGACACAGCACTTGTGAAGTGCCAGCGAGTGCCGCTTTCTTTGCTATATTAAATACTCACCAAATGCTCAGCGTGTGCACTGCTTTACTGAATCAACTCTACTGTACCAGCTCTGCTTCAAATATATCTTACCGCTCATCATCTCAGCTCAGCTCTCCAGAAGCACAGTCTTCATCTCCGCCCATCTCACTGGTAGAATGCTCTTTATTTCAGCCAATCTCACTGGTTGCGCACTCATCATCTCAGCCCATCTCACCAGTAGTGCACTTGTCATCTCAGCCCATCTCACCAACAGTGCGCTCATCATCTTAGCCCATCTCACCAGTAGCGCACTCATCATCTCAGGGCATCTCACCAACAGTGCGCTCATCATCTTAGCCCATCTCACCAGCAGTACACTCATCATCTCAGCCCATCTCACCAGTAGCGCACTCATCATCTCAGCCCATCTCACCAGTAGCGCACTCATCATCTCAGCCCATCTCACCAGTAGCGCACTCATCATCTCAGCCCATCTCACCAGTAGCGCACTCATCATCTTAGCCCATCTCACCAGTAGTGCACTTGTCATCTCAGCCCATCTCACTAACAGCGCGCTCATCATCTCAGCCCATCTCACCAGTAGAGCACTCATCATCTCAGACTATCTTTTCAATAGTGCGCTCATCATCACAGCTCAACTCTCCAGTAGCGAGCTCGTCATTTCAGCCCATCTAACCAGTAGAGCACTCATCATCTCAGCCCATCTCACCAGTAGCGCACTCATCATCTCAGCCCATCTCATCAGTAGCGCACTTTTCATCTCAGCCCACCTCACTAACAGCGCGCTCATCATCTCAGCCCATCTCATCAGTAGCGCACTCATCATCTCAGCCCATCTCATCAGTAGCGCACTCATCATCTCAGACTATCTTTTCAATAGTGCGCTCATCATCACAGCTCAACTCTCCAGTAGCGAGCTCGTCATTTCAGCCCATCTCTCTGGTATTGCGCTAATCATCGCAGCCCATTTCTCGAGCAGTGCACTCATCATCTCAGCCCATCTCTCTAGTAGCGTGCTCATCATCTTGGCCCAAATCCCCATTAGCACACTCATGTCAGCAAATCTCTCCAGTAGTGCACGTATCATCTCAGCCCATTTCTCCAGTAGTGCACTCACCATCTCAGCCCATCTCACCAGTAGTACACTCACCATCTCAGCCCATCTCACCAGTAGTGCACTCACCATCTCAGCCCAGCCCACCTCACCAGTAGTGCACTCATCATCACAGCTCATCTCTCCAGTAGCGAGCTCATCATCTTTGCCCAAATCCCCATTAGCACTCATGTCAGCAAATCTCTCTAGTAGTGCATTCGTCATCTCAGCCCATCTCTCTAGTAGCGCACGTATCATCTCAGCCTATTTCTCCAGTAGTGCACTCATCAGCTCAGCATCTCAGCCTCTGTCAATGGTAGAACGTTCTTTATTTCAGCTAATCTCACCAGTAGAGCAAGCATCATCTCAGCCCACCTCACCAGTAGCACACTCATCATCTTAGCCAATCTCATCAGTAGTGCATTTATCATCTCAGCCCACCCCACAAACAGCACGCTCATCATCTCAGCACATCTCACTAGTAGTGCACCTGTCATCTCAGCCCATCTCACCGGCAGAACGCTCTTTATTTCAGCCAATCACCAGTGTTATTCTCTTCTCAGCCTATCTCACCAGTAGCACGCTCATCATCTTGACCTACTGCACTCATCATCTCAGCCATTTCTCCAGTAGCGCACTTGTCATCTTGGCCCAAATCCCCATTAGCACACTTATGTCAGCAAATCTCTCCAGTAGCGCACTCGTCATCTCAGCCCATCTCTCCAGTAGCGCATTCGTCATCTCAGCCCATCTCACCAGTAGCGCACTCATCTCAGCCGCCATCTCTCCAGTAACACGCTCATCATCTCAGCCCTTCAAACCAGTAGTGCAATAATCATCTCAGCCCATGAACCAGTGGCTCACTCATCATCACAGCCCATCTCTCTAGTAGCGCAGTCAGCATCTCAGACTATCTTTTCAATAGTGCGCTCATCATCACAACTCATCTCTCCATTAGTGCGCTCGTCATTTCAGCCATCTCTCCGGTATAGCGCTAATCATCGCAGCCCATTTCTCGAGTTGTGCACTCATCATCTCAGCCCATCTCTCTAGTAGCGTGCTCATCATCATGGCCCAAATCCCCATTAGCACTCATGTCAGAAATCTCTCCAGTAGTGCACTCATCACCTCAGCCCATCTCACCAGCAGTACACTTATCTCAGCCCATCTAACCAGCAGTACACTCATCATCTCACCAGCAGTACACTTATCTCAGCCCATCTAACCAGCAGTACACTCATCATCTCACAGCAGTACACTTATCTCAGCCTATCTCACCAGCAGTACACTCATCATCTCAGGGCATCTCACCAGCAGTATACTTATCATCTCAGCCTATCTCACCAGCAGTACACTCATCATCTCAGGGCATCTCACCAGCAGTACACTCATCATCTCAGCCTATCTCACCAGCAGTACACTCATCATCTCAGGGCATCTCACCAGCAGTACACTCATCATCTCAGGGCATCTCACCAGCAGTACACTCATCACCTCAGCCCATCTCACCAGCAGTACACTCATCATCTCAGCCCATCTCACCAGCAGTACACTCATCATCTCAGGGCATCTCACCAGCAGTACACTCATCACTCAGCCCATCTCACCAGCAGTACACTTATCTCAGCCATCTAACCAGCAGTACACTCATCATCTCACCAGCAGTACACATCATCTCAGGGCATCTCACCAGCAGTACACTCATCATCTCAGCCCATCTCACCAGCAGTACACTCATCATCTCAGCCTATCTCACCAGCAGTACACTCATCATCTCAGCCTATCTCACCAGCAGTACACTCATCATCTCAGCCATCTCACCAGCAGTACACTCATCATCTCACCAGCAGTACACATCATCTCAGGGCATCTCACCAGCAGTACACTCATCATCTCAGCCCATCTCACCAACAGTACACTCATCATCTCAGGGCATCTCACCAGCAGTACACTCATCATCTCAGGGCATCTCACCAGCAGTACACTCATCATCTCAGCCCATCTCACCAGCAGTACACTCATCATCTCAGGGCATCTCACCAGCAGTACACTCATCATCTCAGGGCATCTCACCAGCAGTACACTCATCATCTCAGGGCATCTCACCAGCAGTACACTCATCATCTCAGCCCATCTCACCAGCAGTACACTCATCATCTCAGGGCATCTCACCAGCAGTACACTCATCATCTCAGCCATCTCACCAGCAGTACACTCATCATCTCAGGCATCTCACCAGCAGTACACTCATCATCTCAGGCATCTCACCAGCAGTACACTCATCATCTCAGGGCATCTCACCAACAGTACACTCATCATCTCAGCCCATCTCACCAGCAGTAGACTCATCATCTCAGCCTATCTCACCAGCAGTACACTCATCATCTCAGCCTATCTCACCAGCAGTACACTCATCATCTCAGCCTATCTCACCAGCAGTACACTCATCATCTCAGGGCATCTCACTAATCCACACTCATTGTTCTGAGGCCATGTCTGTAATATTGCTGATCTTGGCCCTGTGTATATATATATATTACATATATATATATATATATATACATATATACACACACTAGCTGTGGAGCCTGGCGTTGCCCAGTCATAGTAACTGTTATTAGTTATAAGCTGAGTGTATGTCTGTGTGTGTATGTCCACTATACACATCAAACCTGCCCCGCCACACTCCCCCCCCCCCCCCCAACCTGGCCCATCCACCCACGCTTCCCACTAAACCTACCCCTCACCCCCCCGCCGCCTTAAAACTTCCGCTACCCCCAAACTTGCCCCCTGCATCCTCCCCAAACCTGCACCCCCACCCCACCAAGAAATGCTCCCCCTCAACCAACACCCCTCCAAACCTGCCCCCCCCCCCAAACCGAGTCAAATGGGGTGTGTAGGCAAAATTTTGTGATTGTAGATGCAACGGTACAAATTCCTTTAGTCGACTGGACATACATACATTGTGAAGGGGCAGGGCCATAAAGCTATGAAAGCGTGGGGCAATGTGGAGGGATTGGCACTTGTGAAGGGGCTATACGGAGGGGGCAGGGTATAGTAATTTATTTGCAACTCATTCAAGAGCCTTTTGATAAATGACATTCTTGGTTTTTCCTTCCGGTGTAGAATTTTTGGCAGTTCCAACTCTCGAACAGTCCACGTAAAGTTGACCATGAGGTTCTTTTGTTTATGGGTCATTAGTGTCTGTAGGACACACAAGAATGATCAGGCAGTGACATGACACAGAATTTTATAAACTAACATTCTATAGTGACATCACAATGACAGGGCGGGGCAATAAAGGAGACAGCGCTATAAAAGGGGGTGTGGTTATGGAGTGGGCATGGCTTTGTGGGGACTTTGCTGTGAAGTGGGTGGAGCTATGAAGGAGGCATGGCTATGTGAAGTGGGCGGAGCTTAATGCATACTATCATCTTTGTGGAGTCTACATAGGGGCCCCTGCAGGTTTTCCTCGTGTATATATATATCAAATATATAAAGTTAAGTGTGGGTGTGGCTATGGGAAGTGGGTGTAGCTATGTTGAGTGGGTGGGGCATGCTACATACACACACCCAACTTTATATCTAATATATAAAGTTAAGTGTGGGTGTGTGTATCATGCCTCACCCACTCAACATAGCCACACCCACTTCCCATAGCCACACCCACACTTAACTATATATTTGATATATATACACGAGGAAAACCTGCAGGGGCCCCTATGTAGACTCCTAAGAGTTCTGACAAGTGGCACTGATTAATGAGGAATATTGACCCAAAATGTCCCTAATAATCCAAGTATGAAAATATCTCCGAACATCTTCTATGAATGAATCCATCAGAGAAGGTAAAAAGGAGATTTTTGTGTACTCACCGTAAAATCCTTTTCTCTTAGCCTCTAATTGGGGGACACAGACCGTGGGTTCTGCACTCCTAAGACACTAAGCAAAAACTGGTCGGGTTAGGGCCCAGCCAGGGGGTGTATACTGCAGAGGAGGAGTCAATTACTCTTTTTCAGATATTGCCTAGTGTTGCCTCCTAGTGGACAGCAGCATAACACCCACGGTCTGTGTCCCCCAATGAGGCGAAGGAGAAAATAAGGGCACTCACCCATAAGTTGTGCAAACAGTCAGCTTTATTCTGGATCCATTATACAGGTCGCAGGGAAGGGAGCGGAGAACAGTGGACAACGGCCTGTTTCGTGCCTGTCTGGCACTTCAACTGGTCCACGAAACGGGCCGTTGTCCAATGCCCTTATTTTTCCTTCTCTGATGGATTTGTTACAATAGACTTCTGAAGCAAGCACACCCAGTGCCAGACCTATGGGTGCATATAAGTGAGTCCTTCACGTCTGTAGTGGTGCCCGGCTTATGTCTCTTATTAAGAGACTTGCCTTCTATGAATGATGATATGTGATTTTTCCTTGATACATCAGCTCCATTATATAGGATCCGGTAAATCTGTCAGCCAGGCAATAACTTACTGGGGGTCCTACTGGATCCCAGTAAATGGCTTCATCTATAAATAAATGGCAGAATGTAGCCAGTCAATAGATAAAAATGGTGGGAAAGGGAAACAATCCCTTACTGTCCTCAAACCACATTGTATAAATAGGATCTCTCTTTCAATGTAATATTTAGTATTAATTAGGTTTTAAATTAGATCCACAATCTGCCCATATCCTTTTGCTGGCGAGGGCTTGGCACCCATTGCAGAGAGAATTAGGCATCAGCTTCATTCATCCCTAATGAGCTGTAAATTAACACGATAGATAAGACTTTATAATCCAGATTTTATAGTATTACTAAACTGACCCTGTTAAGCTGCTGTTTTTTAATGGAGCAGAGTAGCAATAATGCAATCATATTTCTCTTGTCATTTCATTGCCAGGGGTCAACGGCACCATGAAGGCTACGAGATTTTACATTGAGTACCAAAAGTCCTCTTTTTTTCCAGCGTTGCTTACATGGGTCAATCAAGGGTGGAAAGCATTTAGGAAGAATATAGTGTGCTCTTTTTGTTTGCTTAGGCAACAGCTGAAAGATGGCAATAGGAAGGGGACACAGGAATACCAAAAACCAAGAATACAGGAGAGTACCAAAAATCCTCATTCCCAGTATCAGTTACATAGGAGATCAAACAAGGACAGAAACTATTTCAGAAGAATATGGCGTACTCTTTTTTTTTTTTGATAGGGCAATTGCGTTAAGATGGGAATATGAATGGGGCACAGGAAGACCAAAACCACTGGTGAGTACCAAAAATTTTGTTTCCTGCATCGCTTACATAGGTGGTCACTCAAGGGCATAAAGCATTTAGGAAGAATATAGTGTTTTTTTTTTGCTGTGGCAACTGTTGAAAGATGGCAATAGGAGGAGGGACACAGGAAGACAAAGACCACTGGTGAGTACCAAAAATCCTGGTTTCCTGCGTCACTTACTTAGGTCAATCAAGGGCACAAAGCATTTAAGAATACAGAACTCTTTATTTTTGCTGTGGCAACTGCTGAAACATGGCAATAGGAGGGAGACACAGGAAGACCAAAGAGAAGGACCACAGGTGAGTACCAAAAATCCTCTTGTTTCCAGGGTTTCTTACATAGGTCAATCAAGGGCGGAGAGAATTTCAGAAAAATATAGCATGCTTTTTTTTTTTTTTTGCTGAGGCAACTGCTGAAAGATGGTAATAGAACGTGAACACTTGAAGACCAAAGACCAAGTCCAACGGTGAGTACCAAATATCCTTGTTTTCTGCATCGCTTACAAAGGAGGTCAATCAAGGGCAGAAAGCATTACTGCTTTCTACTGCATGATGGGAATAGGAGAAAGACACAGGAAGACCAAGATCACTGGTGAGTACCAAATATCCTCTTGTTTTCAGCATAATTTACATAGGAAGTCAATCAAGGGTGGAAAACACTTAGGAAGAATATAGTATGCTTTTTTGCTGGGTCAACTGCTGAAAGATGGAGGGGGACACAGGAATGTCAAAAAACCAGCCCATTGGTGAGTACCAAAAATCCTCTCATTTCCAGCATCACTTACATAGGTGATCAATCAAGGGCAGAAAACATATAGGAAGAATATAGCATGCTTTTTTGCTGGGTCAACAGCTAAAAGATTGAAAAAAGAGGGGGGACACTGGCAGACCAAGACCACAGGTGAGTAACAAAAATCCTCCTTTTCAGCATTGCTTACATAGGTCAATCAAGGGTGGAAAACATTTCGGAAGAATTTGGTGTGCTCTTTTTTTGCTGAGGCAACTGTTGAAAGATGGTAATAGGAGGGGGACACAGGAAGACCAAGATCACTGGTGAGTACCAAAAATCCTGGTTTCCTGCGTCACTTACATAGGTCAATCAAGGGCAGAAAGCATTTAAGAATACAGAACTCTTTATTTTTGCTGTGGCAACTGCTGAAACATGGCATTAGGAGGGAGACACAGAAAGCCCAAAGAGAAGGACCACAGGTGAGTACCAAAATCCTCTTGTTTCCAGCGTTGCTTACATAGGAGGTCAATCAAGGGCGGAGAGAATTTCAGAAAAATATAGCCATGCTTTCTCCTTTTTTTTTTTTAGGGATGGGGGACACAGGAGGGGACCAAGATCACTGGTGAGTACCAAAAATCCTCTTGTTTCCAGCGTTGCTTACATAGGAGGTCAATCAAGGGCGGATGAGAAGATTTCAGAAAATATATAGCATGCTTTCTTTTTTTTTTAGGAGGGGGACCAGGAAGACCAAGATCACTGGTGAGTACCAAAAATCCTCTTTTTGGTGCAATATAAAAAAAAAAGCGAGACACAGATTTTTACTAAAAGAATAGACTTTATTAAGCATTGTAAGTCTTTCTAACTTGAAACCAAGCTCCTCCATGAAGCATTCCTAAACATTCTGCATCATAAGTTCACCACCTTTTTCAACAACAGCAGACATTCTCAAGAGTTTTGCCGCTCTAACTTACATTGATAAACTATGGAGATGCCGGGGGGGTGGGGGCAAAGGATTACAGGACAGGAAGATTTTTGGGATGTGGGAGATAGTTACACATTACCCATCCACTAAACAGGTGACTAGCATAAGGGGAAGAGGGGGGCGTTTATTAACAGGTGGGGGGGGAGAAAATATAATCCAGAAGCCATGTTTTTATTTTTTTTTGTTTGTTTTTTTTTAGATATTTTTTTTTACTGTAATTAAAACACAGACAGTATCAGTTAAAACATGAAATTACTAACAAAGATTCATTGCAGTGAAAGTTTCACCTAGCTAAAAAATAAAACCTCCAAAAAAAAAAAAAAAAAAAAAACTGAAGAGAAAGCGGGAAGTTTATATTAAAAATCGGGTTTAACAGGGAGCGGGGCTTACAAAATATATATACTTACACTTTGAAAGTCAGCAAGATTTGCTTTCAAAAGGTTCGGTTTCTTCTTGAATAAAAATTAAAAATTCGCAATTAAGTTACCACTAAACCAGGAATTAAAGAGAAGCGTACTATCACAAATACATGTGCGGCAGATACAAGATGGGTCAAAAGTCGACACCCATGAGGAACCGGGTGCGCGGACAATATTTTTATTTTTTTATTTTCTTTGTCTTACAAGTCTCAAGAAGAAAATGTTAGTTTTGCTTGTAGGTTTTTTTTTTTTATTGTTTGTTTCAAGAACATTTAAAAATTCGGAAATAAAAGACACCATTAATTCAGAAGTACATAGGTGTGAGAATCGCCTCCGAGGTGCGATATAAGAGCCAGAATTAAAAAGAAAATTAATATATATAAATCAGAAATATATGACAAGTAAATAAATGACGAATGGGTTTTTACCGGCTGCCCCTTAATGAGACATCAACAATGGAAATGACCAAAGTTTTTTTTTTTGTTTAAGAAAAAGTAAGTCCCGGTGTCGGGCAGCGTAGCAACTCCACAGTCTTTTCCCCCCCACGCAACACAATTTGAAGCCTTTGGATGTTCAGTTTTTTAAGAAAAAGTTAAGTCTTTGTGTCGGGCACTGTAACAACTCTACAGTCGTTCCCCCCACGCAACACGATTGAATCCTTTGGATGTTCATTTTCAGGAAACAGTAAGTCTCGGTGTCCGGGCACCGTAACAACTCTACAGTCATTCCCCCACACAACACCATTGAAGCTTTTGGATACTGAAAACTACTATGGGGGTTCTAATGTTACATATGTGCTGCAGTGAGAAAAAGGTGTAAAGTCTTCATTTATGGCGTGTTGTGATGTCGAAGCGGGGAAGGCCCAATAGTACTGGGAGTGGGTTGGTTAATATATATATACGTCAAAGTACCGCACTGGGTAAAGTGGCCTTGTTTTTCCATGTCACGATACAAGAAACAAGGCAACACATAGCTACCGTTCCCAAAACGTCCTACCGGTTCGGCGGGTTCCGGTGCGAAAGCCGTCACCCGTTCATACAGATTACAAATGGGGTGGGGGTGGGGGTTTCTTGGGAACCTATCATAAGTCAATTCGAGCAATATGTATATAATAAAGAACAGTGTTACATCAACAATAACTGCCCACCCACCCTATCCCCTTTAACACCCCAAATAAAATATATATATCCTAGCCGGGTAACCAAAACAGAATGAATATCTGCGACTAAACCCCCGTCTACGTTACGTGCGCTTAATTGGTTGAAGCCAGCAGTTGCTCAAAATGACCTTTCTGAGATCAAACAACACAAAAAGAATAAAATAAAAACAATCTTCCGTATATGTTGTTATTTTTTGCGCACGTCCTGGATGCAGGCAGAACAAAAGCGCCAAGAGTAGAAAATATACGGGTTTAACGTCAGAAAGGTATCAGGAAAAGTGCAGCTTTAAACAATGATGTGATCTAATATATGAGATTAGCGGTTACTTTAATAATTCAAGAGAGATTATGGTTAGTGAGAAACATTAACAAAACTCCTCCTGGTGAGGACAGGAAACAAAAAGGAGATTTTTGTGTAATCACCGTAAAATTCTTTCTCGGAGCCTTCATTGGGGGACCGTGTATCCACCAATAAAGCGAGAGAGAAAAAAAACGGTTTAAATCGCCACTCACCAGCTACATTATGTGTACACAACACATAGAAAAAATTGATAAAAATCAATACGGCAAATTAAGTGGATGTTTCACGTGTGATTAAAATTAGTTGTGAAATGCGATAAAAAATATGAAAAATAAAAAAATCACAGGTTGACACTTTTTTGGGTGGGAACTGGTTGATCTTATTTTTTTCTTCTTCCCTGTGAAATATCAGGACAGGTTCCACCATCTATAAACAGTTTTTTTGCCCAGTGGTCACGGGCAACGATCCTTATAGGAAATCATCAGAAGTCCGTCCAGGCGGCCAGAGGAAGTTATTCAGAGAATTTTCGTCACGACTCCTGGGTTGAGCGCTCCCAGGATGATGCGTAAAAAACAAAAAAAAGAAGAGATCCGAGCAGCGGGAAATCCGCGGACGCCAACGTCAGAAAGCGGCTTGGCGTGACTCCAGTTATCGTCATCAGCAAAAGGTATGCCCCAAGCCTGGTATGCCGCCAAATGGTAATTTTGTATTGAAGTTTGAAGAAACCATTGTAACGTTATCTCCCTTCTTTTGTAGAAAGTTTGGAGTTCAAAATAAAAAAAAAAATAAAATAAAAAAAACACAAACATGCAATGTAAAGGGCCGGTTAAAGCACCGCAACACTGCAAAACCATTCTATCAACTGTACGTTGGATAAATCGGCTCAGCTCTGCCGAGTAGACGCTGAAATCCCTCCTAGTCGAAGTGGGACGGAAGGGAAGAAGGACTAAAGTGAAGGGAAGAAGGAACAGGGACTGGTATCAGTATCGTAACCATTGGCTTTCACTCTGGGTACGGGGTGGATGAATACAATGTTGCACAATAAAGGAGCAAAAAAAACCCAGATAATTAAAATTCCCCCCCCCCCTAGAAATGGCGATTCCCCAAAATTGGGATCATAATAGGCATTAGTGATGAGTGAACACTACCAAGTATAATGAAAGTCAATGGGGAATTCGCAAATTTTTGTGTACTCGCCGAAAAATCCTTTTCTCGGAAGCCTCCATTGGGAGACACAGCTGAACTATCGTTCTGTGTCCCTCGATGAGGCAATGGAGAAACAGGGATTTTTGTATACTCACTGAAAAGACTCCATTGGAAGACACAGCTGAACTATCGTTCTGTGCCCCTCAATGAGGTGATGGAGAAATGGATTTTTGTATACTCACCGAAAAATCCTTTTCTCTGAGCCTCCATTGGGGGGCACAGGACCTTAACACAGCTGTGTCCCGCAATGAGGCGATGGAGAGAAAACACTCTAGAACCCCCATTGATCTCCATTATACTCAAGCCTGTCAAAATACTCGTTACATGCACCCGCGCATGGTATTAAGCATTCATGTTACTGCAACAAATTCTACAAAGAATTTGAAAAACATTTGACGTTAAAACTTTTCTTTGTTGGTGGAGATCTAAGTGCCGAGATCCTTACTAAGGGCTAAGACAGAAGGAGAGAAAGAGGTCAACTGAGCGCGGTGCTACTCAGAGAATGGAGTATATGGTGGAAGATGTAAGCACAGTGCTCAGCTGAGTGATTCTCCCTTTCGTTTTGATGGTGGTCTCAGATCTCGGACCCCCAAAAGATTTATAAGATGATGGCTACCTATTAAAAATTGGCCAAATCCGACAATTTTGGCGGGATCAGGCTGACCATCCGATAGGTTTTGACCTGTTCAGATGATTAAAAGGTCGAAAGTTCAACCCCCGATTCTCACTACTGATTAATGAAGGTGGAGGCTAGCGAAGCTCCCCCATTTCTTACTTTGAGAAACTGTTTTAGGGGTGCAACTGGGTACGGAGATCTTTAAAAATTTGTCCCAATGTTAATACAGGTCACAAAGTCTAAATAACTACCACGAAAGGACATCACAAGACTCAACAGGATGGAAAAAAAAACAAGGTGGTACCACACCCCCATATTTATTAGGGGGGGGGGGATTAAGGTAAAAGCTGATCCAGGATTTAAGAATGTGAAACATCCAACCCCTAAGGATGAACAGAGGCTTCTCTGACCATAGCCCTCATAAAATGGATAGATACATGAAAACCAAATTTACAATGGAAGTAGGGGGGAAAGGGGGAGAAAAAGAAAATCTCTCTAGATAAGCGGACTGTATTCTTATCGGACAGTCCTCTCTTGCTGGATACATCTCCAAGTCTGAGCTCAGAGAAACCACGTAAACAATTTAAAAGATGGGAAGAGTTGAAAAAAAAAATTGGGTTCTTTTCTTTTCGGACAGAGGGAGAATTGGGCTTGTTTACTACTGGAGCAAGGGGGAATTGGGTTAATTTTCTACTAGGAAAGGGAGAATTGGGTTTGTTTCCTAACGGGGGAAAGGGAAAATTAGGTTTGTTTCCCAACGGGGAAAGGGAGAATTGGGTTCATTTCCTATGAGGGGAAAGGAAGAATTAGGTTTGTTTCCTAACGGGGAAAGGGAAAATTAGGTTTGTTTCCCAAGGGGAAAGGGAGAATTGGGTTCATTTCCTTTGAGGGAAAAGGAAGAATTAGGTTTGTTTCTTAACGGGAAGGAAGAATTGGGTTTGCTTCCTTCAGGGGAATGGGAGAATTGGGTTGGGCTTGTTTCCTAGCGGGGAAAGGGAGAACTGGGTTTGTTTCCTTCCGGAGAAAGGGAGAATTAGGTTATTTTCCTACCAGGTAAAGGAGAAATCAGGTTTCCTTCCAGGGAAAGAGAGAATTTGGTTTGTTTCCTAACGGGGAAAGAGAATTGGGTTTGTTTCCTAACGGGAAAGAGAGAATTCGGTTCATTTTCTGCGGAAAAAGGGGATATTGGTTTGTTTTCTACTGGGGAAAAGTAAAAATGGGTTTGTTTCCTTGGGGGGAAAGGGAGAATAGGGTTAGTTTTCTTCTGGGAAATGAGAGTCTTGGGTTCGTTTCCTTCCGGGGAAAGGGAGAATTGAGTTTGTTTCCTAACGAGTAAAGGAGAATTGGGTTTGCTTCCTAACGGGTAAAGGGAGAATTGGGTTTGTTTCCCAACAGGGAAAGGGAGAATTGGGGTTGTTTCCTAACGGGGAAAGGGAGAATTGGGGTAAGTCTCTACAGGAAAATGGTGAAATTGGGTCAGTTTCCTAATGGGGAAAGGGAAGTCATTCCTTCTAGTGACAGGTGCAGAGCAACCCCCTCAGGCAGAGAAAAAGCCGATGGGCGTTTCTTTCGTAAAAAGGAAATAAAATCTCATTTTTCGTTAGGTTTTAGGAGAGGTGGGCGCCAAAGCGAGGATTCCAAAAACGGAACGCTGGACGCGAGATCTGCCCCCCCTCCCTGTTCGAGTGAATTACAAGTCCGGAGTACGGTTCAGAATGGCCACAAACCTTCCCCCCAGCAGCGGCAGCGTTCTCGAGGAATACTGGTTCTGCTTAGGATGCAAATGTGGCTTATTTCTTCTTTTTTAACTAAATATATATTTATAGGTTACATAAATAGATCTCTCTCTGCCTCTCTCTGTACATAAAGTCTGTGCACAAACGTATGCATATTCACAATATACACAGTGAGCCTTGTCAGACAAGTCCTTAGGTGCGTACTCGGCGCGCGGACCACGTTATGCACATACAATCATTCACAGTACATCTTCGCCAAAAAAACTTGAGGTTTAACCTTTTTTTTTTTTTTTCCGTGTGATGTCAAGCGATGTGTGCGAGCGTCTCTGCTGGCCTTGGCTTTACACCGTTTGCCATCAGTAAATTGAGAGTGTCAC
The DNA here is from genome assembly GCA_033576535.1 of Allobates femoralis. Classification (NCBI taxonomy): domain Eukaryota; kingdom Metazoa; phylum Chordata; class Amphibia; order Anura; family Aromobatidae; genus Allobates; species Allobates femoralis. The sequence continues at coordinate 7,420,053 of JARQOC010000008.1, forward strand.
TCAGTAGCCACCTCCACCCGAGTCTCCTTGTAACGCTGGAGCAAAGAATACCAAGCATCGCTGTAAGAATCGACGGTACGAGGCCGGATGCAACGAGGCTCCGCCGGTGCGAGGATTTCAGTACGGCCGATATTGCTCCGAACGTATCAAAGAAACGGGAGGAGAGCAAAAATGAAACAAGCACCCAGCAGAAAACACAGGCTTGACCTTATTACACAAGGCAGGAAAAATCTGCCCATGACAGTCCTCTTTCCTGAATGTCCCCTTTGTACAAAGGCCATATTTATATATATATAATTATTTTTATATATATATATGTACATATAAAAAATAATATTAATAAAATTCTGACAAAAAGTCCCAACATTTTATCTACAGGATTGGGGGAGTCTGGCAGGAGGAGTCGAGAGGAGGAGAGTGTCCGGAGGGAGGTGCAGCTCCCGGGGTTCCCGGCCACCAGGCGTAATACTGAGAATCGGTCAGTACACACTATCAGCTCTGTTTCATCAGAGTGGTATTCAGATCAGTACACACTATCAGCTCTGTTTCATCAGAGTGGTATTCAGATCAGTACACACTATCAGCTCTGCTTCATCAGAGTGGTATTCAGATCAGTACACACTATCAGCTCTGCTTCATCAGAGCGGTATTCAGATCAGTACACACTATCAGCTCTGCTTCATCAGAGTGGTATTGCGGACAGTACACATTATCAGCTCTGCTTCATCAGAGTGGTATTGTGACAGTACATATCAGCTCTGCTTCATCAGAGTGGCATTGTGGACAGTGCACACTATCAGCTCTGCTTCATCAGAGTGTCATTGTGGACAGTACATAGTATCAGCTCTGTTTCATCAGAGTGGTATTCTGATCAGTACACATTCTCAACTTTGTTTCATCAGCGTGTACTGACCAGAATACCACTCTGAAGAAGCAGCGCTGATAATGTATGCTGTCCACAATACCCCTCTGATGAAGCAGAGCCGATGTGTACTGTCCACAATGACACTGATAAAGCAGTGCTGATAATGTGTACTGTCCACAATACCCCTCTGATGAAGCAGAGCTGATAATGTGTACTGTCCACAATGACACTGATGAAGCAGAGCTGATAATGTGTGCTGTCCACAATACCACTCTGATGAAGCAGAGCTGATAATGTGTACTGTCCACAATGACACTCTGATGAAGCAGAGCTGATAATGTGTACTGTCACAATACCACTCTGATGAAGCTGATAGATTGTACTGACCACTATCAGCTCTGCTTCATCAGAGTGGTATTGTGGACAGCACACATTATCAGCTCTGCTTCATCAGAGTGTCATTGTGGACAGCACACATTATCAGCTCTGCTTCATCAGAGTGGCATTCTGGTCAGTACACATTATCAGCTCTGCTTCATCAGAGTGGTATTCTATGCTGGGACACCTTTATTGTTGTTTTTTTTTTCTTCTAAATGTCTATATTGCAACTTATTCCTTCTATGGCCAGGAACAACTAGCAGCATTGCAATATACGTCAGAGCGGATCTCATTGCTTCCGTACTAGTTTGGGTTTTCCGATCACTTGCGTTAGGAACCGGGATGGCACCGAATCAGCATTTTTCAGAGATGTGGGCAGCAATTGACAATCAGAGCACCATAGAAGATTTTGGTTAAAATATGTGCAAAGGGATCACTTGTTTTTTTTGTATTTTTGTGTGTGGAGGGGGTTGGTGTCTCTGTACCTCCCTAGGACACTCTCCTCCTCCGGGGGGTTGCCCTGTATTTTCCTGCACTGCTCATTCCTCCTTCTGGAGGGCTGTTGGACCCAACTTTTCGTCGCGGCAGTTGTCGCCGCCTTCGCTGCTCATTCCTGTGTAGTGAGAGGTGTTGCCATTGCTGCAAGGCTCGCTGCATTCCCGGGGTAAGGCACATGCTACAGGTTGAGGGCTGGATTCTTCCTCGGCGACTGCGATTCCGCTGGTCCCGTTCACGTGGGACGGGCTACGGCTGTCGGTCGATCCCTAGGGTAAAATAAAAAAAATGTGAGAGGTGAACCTAAGACATAAAGAGAAGATTCCTCCTCAGACTTAAAGGGGTTGTGCCACAAACAAACGTACATTTTAATTAATGATTTGTATTGATCAAAAAGTACATTAAAGGGGTTTTCCAGTTTAAAGGGGAACTCTGGGGAAAGAAAAGGGGATTTTTGGTACCGTAAAATTATTTTCTTGAATCCTCAATTGAGGGACACAGGAAAACCTTGGGTGTATGCTTACTGCCATCAGGAGGGTGACACTATCCAAAAAACACAAAAGCATCTCCTCCCCAGCAGTATACACCCATCTACTGGCGCAAATACAACTGTTAGTGAAAATAGAAATAGGAGCAACCATAAAACACATCAACCTGGTCAACTATATACAGAGGGAGGGAGCTGTGTCCCCCCAATTGAAGCTTCGAGAAAAGGATTTTACGGCGAGTACCATAAATCCCCTTTTCTTAATCGCTTCATTGGGGGACACAGGAAGACCTTGGGACGTACAATAGCAGTCCCGTCGGGTGGGTATAGTAACAGAAGAACTGATCGGGTGAACTCAGACCACTGCAGCCTGGAGAATCTTGCACAACAAAGCCGTATCGGCAGAGGCGTGAGTATAAACGTTGTAAAATTTAACAAACGTGTGAACAGAACCAGGTAGCCAGATCAGGAGGCTCCCACTGCTCTAGTGGAGTGAGCTCTTATCCTGGACGGACAGGGAACCTGCCTAATGCGGTATGCCTCTTGAGATAGCGGAGTGAATCCACCGGGCAATCGTCGCCTTGGAGGCTGCCAAGTTCTTGCGAGGGCCGTTTGGGACCACAAAGAGTCCATTCGCCGAAAGGAAGCTATTCGCAATAGGTAGATAAGAAGAGACCTTAAAGGGAACCTGTCACCCCAAATCACCCTTGTAAGCTGTAAATACATGTCCCTGAAGCATAACACCACAGTCCTACACATCCCTTTGTGGTGTTTTAGTTCAATATGAAAGTGCACTTTAGTCGTTTGCAAACTTACTAAATCCATGCCAGTGGGGCGTTCCCAAGCCTCCTTGTCTGCGAGGCGGTTCCCCTGTGTGCCGCTGTATTACGCCCTAATGGGCGTTTTTTCAAACTTTCTAGCACGGGCACGATTCATAATCTCGTGCCCGCATCGTCACGGTCATGTGATGCCGTGACGCGTCATTTCCGGGCGGCTGGGTCGCTGCTGTCTGACGCGCACTGGCCAACTTCAGCGCATGCGCAGATCGCTTGCTGAAGTCGGCCGGTGCGCGTCAGACAGCAGCGACCCAGCCGCCCGGAAATGACGCGTCACGGCATCACATGACCGTGACGATGCGGGCACGAGATTATGAATCGTGCCCGCGCTAGAAAGTTTGAAAAAACGCCCATTAGGGCGTAATACAGCGGCACACAGGGGAACCGCCTCGCAGACAAGGAGGCTTGGGAACGCCCCACTGGCATGGATTTAGTAAGTTTGCAAACGACTAAAGTGCACTTTCATATTGAACTAAAACACCACAAAGGGATGTGTAGGACTGTAGTGTAATGCTTCAGGGACATGTATTTACAGCTTACAAGGGTGATTTGGGGTGACAGGTTCCCTTTAATAAGTCCAGATTGTGTAATCTCTTTTCGCGAGGATGAGAAGGAGCTGGGCAAAGAGAGGGTAGTACGATCTCCTCGTTGATGTGGAAAGAAGAGACTACCTTTGGTAGGAACTTTTCCATGGTACAAAGACCACCTTGTCTTGATGACAGATTAAATAGAGAGAACGGCATGAGAGAGGCGCGAGTACACAATCCCTCCGAATGGAAGTGATCGCCACCAGGAAGGCGAGCTTCTAGGCTAAGAGAGAATAACTGACCTCCTCTAGGGTCTCGAAGGGTGGGCCCTGGAGCAAATCTAGAACCAAATGCAGATCCAGGGATCGAGTGGGGGCGAAACGGCGGAGTGACATGAGCGACCCCTTGGAGGAATGTCTTGACCTGTGGCCGTGAGGCCAGTCGCCTCTGGAAAAGAACTGAAAGGGCGAATACCTGATAGTTCTGAGAAACCCGACGATCTCAGCACGGCGGCTTCAACAGCCATGCCGTTAAATTGAGCGACCGAGAATTCGGGTGACGAAAAGGACCCTGAGTCAAGACATCTGGGAGGTCGGGGAGCGGCCATGGAGAGTCTACTAGAAGGTTGATGACCTTTGCGTACCCAAAGCGTCTGGGCCAATCCGGAGCTACGAGGATTATGGTTACCCTTTCTGCTCGGATCGTCTTGAGAATCCTGGGAATGACAGGGATGGGGGAAAGAGATAAGGAAGGGAGGAACTAGGTCCATGGAATCGTGAGAGCGTCCACATCGAAGGCCAGGGGGGGGTCTCTGTACCTGGCCACGAAGGGACGGAGCTTGTAATTATCCCTGGAGGCCATCAGGTCCACATCTGGAAATCCCCACCTGAGGCAAATCTGATGGAATACCGCCAGGTTCAGGGACCCGCTCTCCCTGACCTAACCCCCCTCAACTGAGATATTCGGCTGCCCAGTTGTCTACTCCGGGAATGTAGACTGCTGATATTGCCGAAAGGTTTATCTCGGCCCATTGAAGGATTCTGGTCAGTTCCGACATGGCTGAGCGACTTGGGAGTCCCTCTCTGGCGATTTATGTATGTCACCGCCGTCATGTTGTCCTGTCTGAATTCGCTAGGACGTCTTGACAATAAAGAAGGGCTCGGAGTATCACCCTGAGTTCTAGGATGTTTATGGGCAGGGAGGATTCTTGAGGGTTCTGTCTGCCCTGGGCTGTGCGGCGTGAAAGGTCATGACTGGGCGGTCGAGACTGCCGAGAGAGCGATGCCCTCTTGCTAGAAGGAAGTGTTGGGAGAGGCCGGGTATGGAATTGAGCGAAAGGATTGAGGCCACCATTGTGGCCCGCACCCTCAGGACAGGCGGAGTGAGGGGAAGAGGTGTGTCTGAGCCGATGAATCCCGGACAGCAGGGCGGCACATTTGTCTGGGCTGTCGAATATCATGCCCAGAAAGGTGATCCGCCGGGTCGGGAGAAGACAAGACGTCTTGGCATTGATGATCCAACCTAGGCGACGGAGGGAGTCCAGAAAGATTTTGCAGACTGTCGAGGCACTCCGCATGTGAGGGGCCTTTATCAGGATGTCGTCCAAGTAGAGTATTGCTAGAATTCCCTTGGACCGAAGAATGGCTACTACTGATGCCATGATTTTCGTAAAGACCCGGGGAGCCGTGGCTAGGCCAAATGGTGGGTGGTGAGCTGATCACGTTGGGACCCCACGGGAAGTGTAGGAAGCGTTGGTGGGAGGAAAGTACTTTTCCCGCCAGTAGCATCTGATATGATCTTATCAAGCTTATCTGCCGAATATGCAGGAGCCCTGGAATGAAAGATTGCCAAGTGATTTTTTTTAGAAGCTGCGTCCACGGTCCAGGCTTTCAACCATAGGGCCCTGCGAATGGAGATCATGTTGCTGGAAGCCTGCGCAATGCAGGGGACGAGTCAAGGCAAGCGGTGGCAATGTATTTACCCGCTTGGGGATCTGGTCTGCCAATACCGCCAGTTCCAAAGGAGGTGCTTGGGCCAGGATGCCCCTTCAGAGGTTCTAGCTTATGGACACCAGGTGGTGAAAAGGAGGGCAGAGGGATGCACTGGAGGCTTCAAAGGCAGATTTCGCCATGGCCTCTATGTGTCTGTCTTAGCCTTCCTTAAGGGAGGCGCCATCTGCTAGGGGTAGGATGGTGTTGGTAGAGAGGCGCAAACAGGGGGATCCATTGCTGGTGATGTGGTCCATTTTTTGTCGAACCTCTTGAGAGAAAGGATAAAGGGCCTCTAGGCACCTTCTGGATTGAAAGCGCTTCTCTGGGTCCGTCATGCCTTGGCAAAGATGTCGTCAAAGTCTTCTAAACAAGAGAAGACTCTGGGTGCTTGCTTAGAGCGCTTGACGGACACCTTAGGGAATGCGGTTTGTGTCAGGGTTGACCTTAAGGGTCTTGTTTACTTCTAGGATCAGGCTTTCGACCGTGTCCCTGATTCTAGAGCTTTGATCAGAATCTAGGTCCTGATCAGAGTCAGAGGGAGGACCCGGAATCAGCTGGTGCCGAACCTGTGGGGGAAGCGGACCTCGAGTGGAAATTTCTGGGGAGGGGGACCGGGATGAGGAGGATAAGCGGATCCGCTTCCTCTGCGAGCGGTCTATTCCCTCGGAGTCCGAGCCGCTCCAAGGATCTATAGATCACTTATAAATCAATAAAATCATATCTGCTCTCCACTCTCACCCCTCCCTCAGGGGAAAGTGAAATTCAGCCTCATGCGGCAGCAGTGACCTTGGGGGCTCCAAGATCATCTTACATTTTTGCCCTTCATACGTCTGTATGGGCAGGGGGGCATGGCCGCGCCGCCGCCACCATGGTCACACTACAATCCTGCCCCTGATATACCATCTTATGTAATGTAAGTACAGGGGTGTTCTCCCTTCTAGTAGCAATCATGTCATCAAGCAGATATAAATACACGCTGTCATCTTCTGCAGTACAATGATGGTGCATAATGTGTGCTGCCATGTATCAGGCTAGGAGCAGAGGCAGAGCACTGCATTGATCAGCACTGCCATGGTCTCCCTTCCCCACTTTAAATTGGACAGAAGCTATGGATCCAGATTCCTCATTGTCTCCTCAGTCAAAGCAAAGCATCCAGAGTCATTGCAGCTCTGTTACACATGGTATAAACCCCAAAGTTCCATTATTATGCTGTGCACCAAACATATAGGGGCTTAAAAATATCTATGTATCTCTCTCGCACATGTCTGTGTATTTATCTATCATCTAAAATCTGTCTATCATTCATCCATTGATCTCTACAATATATATATATATATATATATATAACACACACACAATACATATACACATATATGTCCCCTGCTCATACAGAGGTGTGAGGGGGCAGGATTCAAGATGATCCTGGAGCCCTCAGAGTCCATGCCCCCTGCTCATACAAAAGTATGAAGGGGTGGGAATGCAAAATGATCCTGGATCCCCCATGGTCCACGCCCCCTGCCACATCTCCTGCTCATACAGAAACAGAGGGGGCGGGAATGCAAGATGATCCTGGAACCCCGGAGTCCACGCCCCCTGCCCTCACCAGCAGCAGGCAGTTCATTTTCTAAATCCCTGAGGGAGGGGTGAGAGCTGAGGAGCAGATATGATTTTATTGATTTGTAAGCGATCTATAGATCCTAGAGCTGCAGTGTACGGCTCTGCTTATCATGTAGGAGGGCAGAGCAGTATGTGGTTTTCCTCCCTCCCCGGGTCCAGGGCCGAGTCTCCGCTCTATTATAGTTGCAGCGAGTCAGTGGCTCTCAAGGTTTTTATTGTCAGCAATACAAAAGATCAGATGGCGGGAAAATTGGGAAAATCAGGGCCGGACCTGGGGAGAAGAAGTCAAGTACAGTTTTATTGGGTTTTTGTTATCATAGTCTGCAGCCGGGAGAGAGGGGATTTCTCAAACTGGAAAATGCCTTTAATTCTGAAGAACCCCGCAAAAGTTAACATTCTTTTATCCAATATAATGTCGTCTGTAGATCGTCTACATTGTCCAATTTCTTACCTGTTTGTTCACTTTTTTGTTGTTTTTTGTCACTTTATTAACAGAGTTGTTATCTCTTCCACGTCTGAAAACAAAAAAAAAAGTGAAACTAAAGATCACAACTGAAAAACAGGAATTTTTGTGCACTCACCGAAAAATCCTTTTCTCTGAGCCTCCATTGGGGGACACAGGGCCATGGGTATTATGCTGCTGCCATGGTCCTCTGTCCCCCCAATGGAGGCTCAAGAAAAGGATTTTTCGATTCGGTAGAGTGAACACATAACAATCCCTGTTCTCTCCATCGCTTCATATTGGGGACACAGGACCATTTGTATAGAAATTGTGGACATTATGCTGACTGTTCCATGTTCCTGTGTCCCCCAATGAGGCAATGGAGAAAGACATTTTGGAGACACCCACATGATGTTGTCCACTCACCCTTTTCCTGGACCCCCAACAGAGACCACTTGCATGCCGAAAGCTCCGCGACCTCGGGACGGTTTACTGCCGGCCCACTGACCGACCACCATCCCCGCGATCTCCAGCTTACCTCCTTGTGGAGGAATAGGATGAACTCCTGCATTGGAGAAAAGAAAAGTTACGAACAAACAAATGCAAGTGAACTTGTACTAAAGGATGGCGAATACTCACCTGAAAAGCCTCGATTTCTGCCAGGTGGAGGCGGTGGCATGGACCCCATGGCTCTGGGATACAGCGGCACTGGGTAGAACGGTGGCATCATCGGGGGCATGAAGGGTGGCGGAGGAAGAAGTGGCGGAGGAGGTTGGCGATTGAGATTGATCCCCTCCAAGATGCTCTGTCTCATCTTCTCCACTTTGGCTGCCTGCTCCGCCTGCGGGAGGCAATTATCAGATCTCGGTCACGATGACGCCAATCCAAGACGTCGGCCCATTCGGCTACTTACCTGGCCGTCGCACAGTTCAATCAGCGGGACTTTCTCGCGGCCGGCTCGGATTAGCTTGCTCTGGAAAAGCTTCCCGTCAAAGTAAATCCAAGGGCAGCAATGCTCCCAGGGTACGGGCTGGCCGCAGGCGTCATTGGCAAATAGTGCGGTGTCCACCCCACTCATGAAGAGGGCCGCCAGCTGCACTCCACGGGCATCCAGCTTCTCAATCTGCTCGGAGAATGAACACCAGTTAGTTAATTCTGCACCTTCGGAGCAGCACTTCCATTAGGATCTTTCGAGTCGTACCTTAAGCTCTTGGAGTTGGTCAGGCTCGTAGAGTTGTGAAGATACGGCTTGGGCTAAGAAGGCGTCCAGCTCGTGCCTCAGCAATATTCTCCCTCCGGGCCACTGCATCATATACCTGCGAATAAGAAGAGCTGTGACTCCGGGGGTCCCACCGACTGATCCTACCTTGCAATCAGAAGCCCCCCAGCTCCTCACCGCAGCACGCAGCACATCAGGAGGAGGTGGGTGGGCACGTTGGCAGGATTCAGCATGCTGGGGGTATCCGACTTCATGCACGCCAAGAAAGCTCGCATTCTGCGATTCTTGTCTTCAACAGCTTTGCCCAGCCATAACTTCTTCAAATTAGGACAGGTCCATTCTCTAAAGGTCAATGCTGATACCAGCTCGGGGGTCTGAGGAGACTTTCCTTTATAGGCCGACCATTCCTTGATGATCACTGGTGGAACTAGGGGAAAAAATACAAAAACAAAGCACATAATTCACAAAGTGCACGGACATACTCGCCCTGCCCTCCACACTGTGGCTTTTTCTCTTGGTATCAGCCTGAACTCATCCTGCCCTCCATGTTGTTGCCTTTCCCTTGGCATCAGCCCTCCACATTGTTGCTTTCTCTCTTGGCACCAGTCCTCCACTCATCCTGCCCTCCACGCTGTTGCTTTTTCTCTTGTCATCAGTCCTCCACTCATCCTTCCCTCCACGCCGGTACTTTTTCCCTTATCAGTCCTCCACCCTGTTGCTTTTTCCCTTATCAGTCCTCCGCTCATCCTGCCCCCCACGCTGTAGCTTTTTCCCTTATCGGTCCTCCGCTCATCCTTCCCTCCACTCTGTAGCTTTTTCCCTCATCAGTCCTCCACTCATCCTGCCCTCCACGCTGTTGCTTTTTCCCTCATCAGTCCTCCACTCATTCAGCCCCCACGCTGTAACTTTTTCCATTATCAGTCCTCCGCTTATCCTGCCCTCCACGCTGTAACTTTTTCCCTCATCCTTCCCTCCACGCTGTAGCTTTTTCCCTCATCAGTCCTCCGCTTATCCTGCCCTCCACGCTGTAACTTTTTCCCTTATCAGTCCTCCGCTCATCCTGCCCTCCACGCTGTTGCTTTTTCCCTTATCAGTCCTCCCTTATCCTGCCCTCCACGCTGTTGCTTTTTCCCTCATCAGTTCTCCACTCATCCTGCCCTCCACGCTGTAACTTTTTCCCTTATCAGTCCTCCGCTCATCCTTCCCTCCACGCTGTTGCTTTTTCCCTCATCAGTCCTCCGCTCATCCTGCCCTCCACGCTGTAGCTTTTTCCCTCATCAGTCCTCCACTCATCCTTCCCTCCACGCTGTTGCTTTTTCCCTCATCAGTCCTCCGCTCATCCTTCCCTCCACGCTGTAGCTTTTTCCCTCATCAGTCCTTCGCTTATCCTGCCCTCCACGCATTTGCTTTTTCCCTCATCAATCCTCCACTCATTCTGCCTTCCACGCTGTTGCTTTTTCCCTCATCAATCCTCCACTCATCCTGCCCTCCACGCTGTTGCTTTTTCTCTGGCCCCGGCCCTCCACTCATCCTTCCCTCCACGCTGTAGCTTGTTCCCTCTCAGTCCTCCACTCATCCTTCCCTCCACGCTGTTGCTTTTTCCCTTATCGGTCCTCCACTCATCTGGCCCTCCACGCTGTTGCTTTTTCCCTCATCAGTCCTCCGCTCATCCTGCCCTCCACGCTGTTGCTTTTTCTCTGGCCCCGGCCCTCCACTCATCCTTCCCTCCACGCTGTTGCTTTTTCCCTCATCAGTCCTCCGCTTATCCTGCCCTCCACGCTGTTGCTTTTTCCCTCATCAGTCCTCCGCTCATCCTGCCCTCCACGCTGTTGATTTATCCCTTTTCAGTCCTCCGCTCATCCTGCCCTCCACGCTGTTGATTTATCCCTTTTCAGTCCTCCGCTCATCCTGCCCTCCACGCTGTTGCTTTTTTTCTGGCCCCGGCCCTCCACTCATCCTGCCCTCCACGCTGTTGCTTTTTCCCTCATCAATCCTCCGCTCATCCTGCCCTCCACGCTGTTGCTTTTTCCCTCATCAATTCTCCGCTCATCCTGCCCTCCACGCTGTTGCTTTTTCCCTCATCAATCCTCCGCTCATCCTGCCCTCCACGCTGTTGCTTTTTCTCTGGCCCTGGCTCTCCGCTCATCCTGCCCTCCACGCTGTTGCTTTCTCTGGCCCCGGCCCTCCGCTCATGCGAGATAGACGATTTCCCAGCATACTGGATTTATTCCATAGTTCAAAGCTTGAAAATAACAAACACAATCCAAGAGACCGGTTGATTTGCTCCTTTATCAGGTGCTGTGTTGATAAGTCGCTGTTTGTTTTGCAGTTCTCCATTTAAAGGGTCATTCCCACCTTCATCGGTGAATATATTATCGGATAGTTCTTGTAAACACAAGCACATTTGCAATTTAGTGCTTGTTAAAATATGCAGCCGCTCTTGAGATATTAACACTTTTCTTTTGTTTACACCTCGTTGCCTTGGAAACCGACCACCGCTGCTTCCAGTTTGCAAGCAAAGCCGGGATTAGGAGGTAACAGCCGGGATTAGGAGGTAACAGCCGGGATTAGGAGGTTACAGCCGCTCCAACAATCTTGTCCGGCTTCTAAACAGCAGTTTACAAGCTCAATAGAAAAGAGCTGGTAAAAACAGCACACATTCTGCTTGTGTAGCAGCAGCGGTGGTCGGTTTCCACGGCAACCAGATATAAACAAAAGAAAAGTGTTAATATCTCAAGAACAGATGAAAATTTTAATAAGCGGTAAATTGCAAAAGTGCTTGGTTTTACAAGCTCTATCCGACGATATACCCATCTATGAGGATGGGGATACCCCTTTAAAAGGTATCAACTATTTCTGCCATGTTTCGCTGTTTGTGGTCACCACTCCGTATAAGAGCAGTGCAGAGCGGATGGCGAACAGCACAAACAGCCGGCTGAAATATCCTTAGGAAGATTAGATAAGGCGGCTTAGCAGAACAAAGGATTTGTGTAGAGCAAGTGGGAAAAGCAGCCGAGACCGGATATAAACAAGTGCGGTATACCGCCGGCGGGTTATTATCTGCGCTATCGCTTTATTAACCTATTAAATCTGGGTATAAGTGTCCAAATCAGAATATAGACAAGAATACAGCCATAATAAGAAGAAAGCGGCTCACCGTCTACGGGCAGGCGACGGCGCATGGCGAGCCGCTCCAGGCGCCTCTGGGTCTCCGCCAGGCTGAAAAGGACTCCGTATACATACTGGCGAGCCGGGCGGAAGAGGATGGCGGCAGGCGGGAGGTCGGCGTTGCACTCATCCTCTATGCAGACTGGCAGTTTTAGCTCGCCCTATGGGGGGGAAAAAAGAAGCCTGATGAAGGAGTTACTGTACCCCGACCCGAAAGGCATCAATTTACACAGCCCTCAATGTTATTAGGATCATACACTGTGAATCACTAACCTGGTACAAAAACAATTCAAGCATTTATCATAAATGAGCTCCGCCAATTATGGTCACATGGTCGTGACATCACCACGGGTCCTTCACCACCAGTTCTCCAATGATGAGCTTCGCCCATTATGGTCCCATTCTCAACCGACCTGTGGTGATGTCACGGCCATGTGACCTTAAGGCAGGGCCGGGTCAAGGTTCACCTAGACCCCGGGCAAAGGAGCCTTAGTGGACCCCTTTAACACATACATTTCATGATTATAGAGGCTGCAGGCTGTATTATATAATCCCCCCTGTGCACATCTCTCTCCACCCTATGTGCTCTTCTCCCCAGTGTCTGTTTTATCCACCGTGCGCGCCTTCTCACCCCTGTGCACTCTCTCCTTGTGACATCTCTTCCCTCTGAGCGCTCTCCCTCTTGTCTCTATCCACTGTGTGCGCCCTTCTTCCCCTTGTGCACGCTCTTCTCACCCTTGTGCACCCTTTTCCTCCTCGTGTGCTCCCTTCTCCCCTGTGCGTTCTCCTCTCCCTCATGCACCCATCTACCCCTTATGCACGCTCTTCTCTGCCTGTGCACCCTTCTTTCCCTTGTGCACTCTTTTCTCCCCCTGTGCGCTCTTTTCCCTCGACTGCACTCGTCTGCCCCTCTATGCTGTCTCTTACATTATGTGCTCTATTTCCCTGTGTGTGTCTCCCATTGTGTGCCTTTCCTGCACGCAGTGTCTCCCGTCATCTGCGGTATGCACTGTCTTCTCTCTTCCTGCATTGTGCGATGGAGATGCGAGAGATCAACATCGCACCGCAGGTGACATCACTGGTCTCTGCTGCCAGCTTATTAGCATTCATAAGCTGCCAGCAGGTAGGGGAGAGTGTTACTCCACGTCCCATACATCGTTAAGGGTTGGGGACACCATCCGGCAAGAGCGGGATGGTGTCCCTGACAGCGAGTAGGCCCCCCCCCTGCTTATCCAGGGCCCCGATGTGCCAAGTGCTGGCACCGGCCCTGCCTTAATGAGAGGAGCTCAGCAAAAGTGAATTTCTGCAGGACCTTCAGTGATGTCAATATATTACAATGCAGGGGGGTGACTACGTTTAAAAAACTGCATGACTGCAGTGGATTGATGTGACTGATGCCAGCTGAAGTGTCCACCCCATGACTGTTTGTGCAGTTACCTAATGCAAACATATAAACATCTAAAGTGACATGACAGGTTCCTTTAAGCTTAATAAGAGCCTAAGCCTTACCTTGGTAAGCACATGGTAAATGTATGGATACATAAGACCACGGCGATGTCTGTGTTCAGCCACCCGTAAGACTTCGGGGGCCACTGGAGGTAGCGGTGGGGTGGTGATGTCCATGTGGTTCCTTGTAGCCATGGACAGCAATGATGGAATCTGTGACTCGTGCCCCATGTTCTGGCCAGCCTCTCCACCTCCAGCCTGATGGCCCCAGTTCTGGGAGAGCTTGTCACCAGACGATTCTTCCCAATTAGTCTTATGCTGACGAGTATCCGTCACATGACTGCACGAGAGGGAAAAAAAAAAAGAGGATTTTGGTTACTCACCGTAAAATCTCTTTCTCGAAGCTTCCATTGGAGTTCACAGCATGGTCTTCTGTGTTCCCAATAAAGCGATAGATAAAAGAAGATTTTGGGTACCTACCGTAAAATATCTTTCTTGAAGTTTCCATTGAGGGACACAGCATGGTCTTCTGTATTCCCCAATGAAGCGATAGAGAAAAGATGATTTTGGGTACTCACCGTAAAATCTCTTTCTTGGAGCTTCCATTGGGGGGACACAGAAAACCATGCTGTGATAGTGAAATAAAGATTTCCATACGTGACGCTGACCTTCACTCAAACCAAAATAAGTCCCAAGACTTACTTGGACGCGGCGCCGTTTTGGTCTTCATCCGAAGAAGAGGACGGTGACGATTCCTGGCCTGATGAAGTGCAAGGCTTCAGAGATAAGGAATTGGGGAACTTGGAAGTGGTGGTGTCGTACGGCAGGGACCAGCCGGAGAACGGGCCGCTCTTCAGAAGGTTGTCGTCGTGAAAGTGAGACATGTCACCCATGTGATGAGGGGGAAACACAAACCCAGAATTGGGGCCAGGAGGGAACGGGTGGTGCTGGTACTGCAGCTTCGGGTGCATCTGGTGCCCAAACTACAAGAGAAGACAACTGTCATTTACTGTCTTAACTACTTACAGACCCCTCATAGTCTGGCAGTCCACATTGTACTCTGCAGTGACGTTTTAAAACGTCAATGCAAAGTAAGAAGCTGTCATAGAGAAGACAGAGATGGTTTATTACCATCTCTGCTCCCGATAGCTGACAGTTCTTCCTGTGATCATTTGGAGGGGGGGGGGTAAATAAGCTGCGGGTCCAATCAGATCCAAATCAGCTTTCGGATTCAAGCAAGAGGTCGAATTTTCCCTGTAACTTGGGCTAATGTACCTGACCCAGTTATAAGGAAAATCTGATTTTTTTTTTATCGAAATGTTGAATTGCCCACTCAACGGTCTACGGGGAAGAGTGAAACAGGGATTTTTGTGTACTCACTGTAAAATCCTTTTCTCCAAGCCTGAATTGGGGGACACAGGAACATGTATATGTTACAGGCAACGGAGAAACAGGGATTTTTGTGTACTCACCATAAAACCCTTTTCTCTGAGCCTCTATTGGGGAACACAGGACCATGTATATGTGCTGTGTCCCCCAATGAGGCAAAGGAGAAACATGGATTTTTGTGTACTAACCATAAAATCCTTTTCTCTGAGCCTCTTTAGGGGGACACAAGACCATATATATATGCTGTGTCCCCCAATAGAGGCTCAGAGAAAAGAATTTACAGCGGTGAGTACACAAAAATCCTGTTTTCCACTGCTCATTGGGACACAGCACAGATCATGGTCCTGTGTTCCTCAATAAGGCTCGGAGAAAGGATTTTACAGTGAGTACACAAAAATTCTGCTTCTCCATAGCCTCATTGGGACACAGCATATATATATTGTCTTGTGTCCCCTAAGAGGCTCAGAGAAAGGATTCATGGTAGTACTCACTGTAAAATCCTTTTCTCTGAGCCTCTATGGGGAACACAGGCCATGTATATGTGCTGTGTCCCCCAATGAGGCAATGAAAACAGGGATTTTTGTGTACTCACCGCCGTAAAATCCTTTTCTCTGAGCCTCTATTGGGGGGCACAGCACATATATATGGTCCTGTGTCTCCAATGAGGCAATGGAGAAATAAAAATTAAGAGAAGGAAAAAAACCATAAATCAAATAATAAATGGGAACAAGGGAACACAGTATAAAATACATGTTTTTTAAATAATATTTTTTTCTATATATTTTGACTTGATATTGGCAAAAAAGGCCCCAAATATCCAAAAATTATTTGAGAATATTTTTTTTAAAGCATGTAGAAAAAAAATCCCCCCAAAATGGGACTAGTCAGGTAAGAGAACATGCACTGGGCATGAATAATGATTCTTCGGGTTGATAGAAATCATATTTTTCACAAATATCCACACGTTCGGTCGCTGTAATAAGGAACATAAATTCTGGAGCACCTTCTCAAATCCTGGACAACCCCTTTACAAACTAATACTAAATCCCAGTATGATATAGAAGACAGAAGGTCAGTGGGTGCAAGGGGGGGAGGGAAACGCTCACCATCGGTTTGCCCACATGGACTCCGCCCATTTGGCTGTGTGGTAGAGGGGGAACTCCAAACTGATTAGGTCCATAACCTGCAACTAAGGAAAGCAGGAGCTCAGCGGTGGGACCCTGCGGTGAGTGCTGCTCACACCCGCCACCCCCGTCACACTCACCGATGAATGGAGAAGGGCTCAGTGGAGGGGGACGCTGCTTGATGGCCACTGAATAATATTCCACCGCTTTTTTAAATCGTTCAATCTTATCTTCTGTCCGGGACTAAAATACAAAACAAACATATGTCCAAGCACGCAGCAAACATTTCTGGGTTGTGTGACATGTTCATTGTTTGTACCGCTTTAATAAAAGGCTACATTTTCCTTGGTCCCTGTAGCTTTATAGTCTGAGTGTCTCCTATGTGATGTATAAACAACAGTCTCAGTACCTCCTTTGTAATGCATAAGCAGCCTCAGCATATCCTATGTGATGTATATACAGCAGTCTCAGTGCCTCTTATGTGAGGTATATACAGCAGTCCCCGCATCTCCTATGTGATGTATAATAAGCAGCCTCAGAGTATCGTATGTGATGTATAGACAGCAGTCTCTCCTGCATGATGTATATACAGAAAACTCAGTTTTTCCTGTGTGATGTATATATCACAGTCTCAGGTTATCAAGTGTAATTTATAAAGAGCAGTCTCAGCGTTTCCTGTGTGACGTATATACAGCAGGGTCAGTGTATGGCCTATGTGATGTATATACAGCAGTCTTGGTGCCTCCTGTTTGATGTTTATACTGCAGTGTCACTGTGTCATATATGATGTACATAAAACAGTGCCAGTGTATCCTATATGATGTATATATAGCAATCACAGTGTTTCCTATGTGATAAAAATACAGCATTCTCAGTTTCTTGTGTGTGATATATATACAGCCATCTTAGTGTCTCCTATGTGATGAGCATACATCAATCTCAGTGTCTCCTGTGTGATGTATATCTAACCTTCTCAGTTCCTCTTATGTGATGTATACAGCAGTCTAAAGTGTCTCCAATGTGATGTGTATACAACGAAGTCTCAGTATATCCAAATATGTGTTATATAAAAGCACAAATCATATTATCTGCACAGGAAACATCTACAGAAACAAGGAGGATGGAGCTGGTGGGGAGAGGAGCAGTCTGAGACATTATACAGAAGTCTTAAAGTTCACATGAAGTCAGAAGAGAGTACTGGACTCGAGGTCAGACGACAAGTGCTTACAATAGAATATAATATATATATCTAATAGGATATAAAAATGGATTTTGATACTTGCCGTAAAATCCTTTTCTTGAAGCCTCTATTGGGGGACACGGGAAGACGTTAGGATGGAGTCCCTACACTTGGTGATGGCATCACTGGAAGCCAGCACAGTTCCTGGCTTCTATAGACATCCAATACGCCTCCCTGCACATCCCAGAGAATAGCTATCACTACCGCCATAATCTTCGAAGACTCAGGGAGCGCTTCCCAGCCAAAGGGGAGGGCGGTAAACTGGTAGTGTTGGGAACAGACTACAAGGTGAAGAAATCACTGGTGAGCGGCAAGAATGGGGACATGTAAACAGGCGTCCTGGATGTCTATAGAAGCCAGGAACTGTCCTCACTCCATGGACACTGTCATTGAGCGAAGGGACTCCAACTTAAAGTCTTCCTATGTCTCCCAATGAGTCGGTAAATAAAAGGAATATATACGGCTGCAAATGAGCTGACATGATACATTCCACCACCAGAACATTGCAGGTGAGTTACAGTTATATTTCAAAAGGGATTTTCTAGTATTTCCAACAAAACAACATGATGATATCTTTTGCCTATGTGGTGTATATAGAGCAGTCTTGGTGTCTCCTGTGTGATGTATATACAGCAGTGCCCTCTGATGTCCTACTCACCTGCGAGTGTCGGAATATCTCCTTCCCCACAGCGTCGAGGTTAGAGGCGTCTTTAATGGTTGCCACATACTCAGAGACGGCTTTAATAACCACATCACAAGGTGGCAGGACAAGCTGGTGAGCGCGGACCTGCAAGAAGAACCACAACGGATGATACAGGGGGCACGGACGTCATATGCAGGAGAAACTAGGCTTAATAGGGTTAACTTAAAAAAGGGTTTTCCAAGATGAAAAATCCTTCCTATGTAAGAAAAAAAAAACAATCTTGAAAAAAATGCAATTAATTTCCCAAACAATAGGGATTTTTGTGTGCTCACCGAAAATCCTTTTTTCTGAGCCCTTGGGGACAACCATGGTGCATTATCTGCTGCCTCATGAGGTCTGACACTGAGTGGAACTTTCTTCCATTGCTTTGCTCTAACTGGTTTCGCACACTACAGTTTCCCTGGCGACCATCAGCAATGCACAGATGGTAGCGCGAGACCTCATGTAACGCCGTTGCATAGATGTCCATGGCGTCCCGCCGTTCTCACTGCATAGCATGCGGTATTGAGCAACGGTAATGATGTGCCAACTGTAGAGTTTATAGTGCAGGAAAGGAGATTTTGGTACTCACCGTAATATCCTTTTCTTGGAGTCTTCATTGGGGGACACAGGAAGACAAAGTCTTCCTGTGTCCCCCAATGAAGCAATAAGAGAGACAGACTCAGAGAATAATGACCTTTGCCTGCCTCTGTTAATGCACACTACAGTGTCATGATTGCGTTCTAAACTGCATGCTCTGGGACCATGGCGGTCAGCCTGATCCCATTCAAAAGGTTATCCCCAATCTCCGCTGAACCACAGAAAGCATTAGAGCACGCTCAGTGGACAAAAGGAGGATTGTTGGACTTGCCGTAACATCCTTTTGTAGTAGCCTTCATAGGGGGGAGGACAAGAACCCATCATGGCTGATCTCTTGGAAAATTGTATTCCAGAGACCAAAAAATGTCCATCAGAAGCATCTCCAGATGGGCTCCCAGGTCCATCTCCATCCAAATGTTAAGAGGCTATAGGCAGACAGTACATTAAAAGAGGATCCCACGATTTACAAATCTGAAGATTTTACGATAGGAAAGAGTATTACTGGTGGAGTCCACTTTCATAGGGAACCAATGGGCAAAGGGGAATAAGGGTTGTAGAAGACAATTTAAATAGAAAGAAATCTAGAAAATCAACCTTGAAAGAAAGACGGAGCAATTTGGCCCGAAGGAACTTGCAAGAAAAGGGAAGTCTTATCAAAAAGAAGGTGATTACCTGATCCAAAAACAGAAAAAGGTAGTAGACGCCATTGTAGGGACCCTTACATTCCAAAGTCAGGTTCACGCCGCCAAGATGATTAAGCAGGGGACTGATCATAATACAGACCCTTTAAAAATAAGCATTTGGAAATTAATGAATAAGTTTATTAGTTTTCCTACTAAATCATTACCTACTATGGATAATGGTGATTAACTGGTATGGTTCTTAGATCCTCTGCAACGAACTGGTGGAAAGACATAATGATTAATAATCACCTTCAAGTGGGAGAGGCCAGAGGTAATAATAGCGACTTCTCGAATGTTACTTCATGAGGCAGAGAGAAACTGGCCATGTGGACGGTCATTATACAGGATCCACATTCTCGGATTGTTAAGGTCCCTGAATGGTGACCCTGAGTGATCATACAATATCGCTGATTTAGAATAAAAGACCCTATCAATGCTAATCCATTATAGGCCTTATTCACATGTCCATTACCTACGTACATGTACGTCCATGAAAGATCATCAGTATCTCCGACACTCGTGAAAAACTGGATGAACGTCATTTGACACGTCCATGTGGGCAGAGTGTGTATGAGCTCCACAACAGATACCAGGGTCACACGGACACACGGACTCATTCAGGTCAATGGATCCGTGCCAAAGCATCCTGCACACGGGTGACATCCGTGTGCATGGACCAGAGCAAATACTTTAAAAATACAGATCTCTATCCTTCCCTGACTCCAGCGATGCTCATGTCCCTATCACCTCTGGGGTAGCTCAGTCACTTATGACTGCAACAGCGGACCCGGAGAGAAACAGCAGCGCCGGAGACAGGCGAGTCTACAAAGTCATGCTGTCCGTGTGCTATCCGGTTGTCACATGTAGCCAGACACACGGGAGAGAAACGGCCCCTTACCCACGTGCGTTATTTGCATGGATGCGTGAAAGAGGCTTTACACAGTGAAGGGCAGGGTTCCTGGACGATGTCAATCATCTAGTGGTGAAGCAAGTAGATAATTGGTACTTTTGGTGAATGCAATGATAGTGGTCACACGTATGCACTGGGGCTTCATTTACATGGGACCCCGCTCTTGTGATGGGCGAGCATACCATGTGCGGGAGCTCAGTTCTTGTAATGAGCAGTTGGATGCTCGGATAGCGCGTCTAGAGTATAATGGAAGTCAGTGGGGAACTCGAGCATTTTTCCAGATGCTTGGCTTTCCCATTGTCTTCCATTACACTGGGTACATGAGTCGAGCCCGTCCAACTGCTCATTACTAGTAGTTAAAAAAGAAACAAAAAAAAATAAAACAGGCAATTGATGCGTCTGACTACACAGGGTTTGATTGTAGTCTGTTACCATGGAGACATAAGTCTTAGTAGGAGCTGTAGACAACAGACATATATTTACTACATTATGTGAAAAATGTCTTGGTTTTCTTCGCATGTACGGGCCAGCTTCATACCACAGTTTTGTGCTGTCAGGTTGGATCCTGTTTTTTGCAGGATCCACTGGACAGAACCTGACAGCACAGAATGGGCAGAACGTGTGGCCAAATATGCCCTCTGATCCTGTTTTTTTGCAGGGTTCGGTTTCTGCTGCTCTCCATGGTGCTGACCTGTCAGCCTGTGTGTGCAGTGCTGCTCTCCATGGTGCTGATGTCAGCCTGTGTGTGCAGTGCTGCTGTCCATGGTGCTGATCTGTCAGCCTGTGTGTGCAGTGCTGCTGTCCATGGTGCTGATCTGTCAGCCTGTGTGTGCAGTGCTGCTCTCCATGGTGCTGATCTGTAAGCCTGTGTGTGCAGTGCAGCTCTTCATGGTGCTGAACTCTCAGCCTCTCTCTGAAATGCTGCTGTCCATGGTGCTGATCTGTCAGCCTGTGTGTGCAGTGCTGCTCTCCATGGTGCTGACCTGTCAGCCTGTGTGCAGTGCTGCTTTCCATGGTGCTGATCTGTCAGCCTGTGTGTGCAGTGCTGCTCTCCATGGTGCTGATGTCAGCCTGTGTGTGCAGTGCTGCTGTCCATGGTGCTGATCTGTCAGCCTGTGTGTGCAGTGCTGCTGTCCATGGTGCTGATGTCAGCCTGTGTGTGCAGTGCTGCTGTCCATGGTGCTGATCTGTCAGCCTGTGTGTGCAGTGCTGCTGTCCATGGTGCTGATCTGTCAGCCTGTGTGTGCAGTGCTGCTGTCCATGGTGCTGATCTGTCAGCCTGTGTGTGCAGTGCTGCTCTCCATGGTGCTGATCTGTAAGCCTGTGTGTGCAGTGCAGCTCTTCATGGTGCTGAACTCTCAGCCTCTCTCTGAAATGCTGCTGTCCATGGTGCTGATCTGTCAGCCTGTGTGTGCAGTGCTGCTCTCCATGGTGCTGACCTGTCAGCCTGTGTGCAGTGCTGCTTTCCATGGTGCTGATCTGTCAGCCTGTGTGTGCAGTGCTGCTCTCCATGGTGCTGATGTCAGCCTGTGTGTGCAGTGCTGCTGTCCATGGTGCTGATCTGTCAGCCTGTGTGTGCAGTGCTGCTGTCCATGGTGCTGATGTCAGCCTGTGTGTGCAGTGCTGCTGTCCATGGTGCTGATCTGTCAGCCTGTGTGTGCAGTGCTGCTGTCCATGGTGCTGATCTGTCAGCCTGTGTGTGCAGTGCTGCTCTCCATGGTGCTGATCTGTAAGCCTGTGTGTGCAGTGCAGCTCTTCATGGTGCTGAACTCTCAGCCTCTCTCTGAAATGCTGCTGTCCATGGTGCTGATCTGTCAGCCTGTGTGTGCAGTGCTGCTCTCCATGGTGCTGACCTGTCAGCCTGTGTGCAGTGCTGCTTTCCATGGTGCTGATCTGTCAGCCTGTGTGTGCAGTGCTGCTCTCCATGGTGCTGATGTCAGCCTGTGTGTGCAGTGCTGCTGTCCATGGTGCTGATCTGTCAGCCTGTGTGTGCAGTGCTGCTGTCCATGGTGCTGATGTCAGCCTGTGTGTGCAGTGCTGCTGTCCATGGTGCTGATCTGTCAGCCTGTGTGTGCAGTGCTGCTGTCCATGGTGCTGATCTGTCAGCCTGTGTGTGCAGTGCTGCTGTCCATGGTGCTGATCTGTCAGCCTGTGTGTGCAGTGCTGCTCTCCATGGTGCTGATCTGTAAGCCTGTGTGTGCAGTGCAGCTCTTCATGGTGCTGAACTCTCAGCCTCTCTCTGAAATGCTGCTCTCCATGGTGCTGATCTGTCAGCCTGTGTGTGCAGTGCTGCTGTCCATGGTGCTGATCTGTAAGCCTGTGTGTGCAGTGCTGCTGTCCATGGTGCTGACCTGTCAGCCTGTGTGTGCCGTGCTGCTCTCCATGCTGCGGACCTGTCAGCCTGTGTGTGCAGTGCTGCTCTCCATGGTGCTGATCTGTCAGCCTGCGTGTGCAGTGCTGCTCTCCATGGTGCTGATCTGTCAGCCTGCGTGTGCAGTGCTGCTCTCCATGGTGCTGAACTCTCAGCCTGTCTCTGAAATGCTGCTGTCCATGGTGCTGAGAGAGCATGGCAGCATTTCAGAGCCAGCGCTGTGGTGTAAATAGGATCTGGGAAATGATCCAAATTTTTCACGGATTCGGCACACATATAAACTCCCATGTTATGGGCGCCGGATCGTCCCGGATCCGGGACGGTCCAATTTTTGCACCGGAGCCAAAAAATGATGCAGGCTCCGATTTTGTGCTCAGTGAAAAACCAGACAAAATCGGATCAGGGACAGAAAACACAAAACTTGATGGCCAAATAGGACCAATCCAGCACCATAGGAATGCATTGAAGGCAAAACTGGACACAACCTGATGCAGAAAAACGTGGTGCGACGAATGAAGAACATTGCTCACACCTTACATGACCGTCTGCACATAATGACTGTTCAAACCAGGCAGTCACACCTTCCCACCTATTTTCTGCCCATCTCTGCCCTTCCCTTGGCTCGTTACAAAGCTATAGATGTCAATCAAGTAAGGAGGGCAGAGATAGATTGAAAGAAAGTAGGAAGAGTTATTTGGCCACACCCAGGGTGCGCCGAGAATCTGTGCTTACTTGACTAAATTACCTTCTGCTGACAGATTCCCTATAATCCCAATGGTTGCATGCACGCAGCTATATTTTGCTCCCTTTCCCCACCAGAAATGTACCCGTGTTTTGTGCAGACTCTTACTGTATGACATACAGCTGTATTTGCAATGAAATGCGTCATCGCCATATGCAGCTGGGTGAGGCAAATTGCAACCAATGCAAGTTGATATAGTGTTAACAAAAGTCTTAATAGTAAATGCGGCTGTATGACTGCGCCCTTTAAGGATACATGCACACGATCCAGAGTAGCAGCGTTTTGGACACAGCGGGTTTGCACTGTCTCCAAAACGCTGTATTGTAGAGTACAAGCGCATAGGGAATGATTTCTAGAAATCCCATGCTCACTGTGCTTCTCCCCTCTGCAGTGTGATTTCAGCTGCGGTGCAGGTTGGTCAATTTCATGCTGCAGAGTCAGATGCGAGCCCCCGCACGCTGTATTGTAGAATACAAGTGCATAGGGAACGATTTCTAGAAATCCCATGCTCACTGTGCTTCTCCCCTCTGCAGCGTGTTTTCAGCCGCGGTGCAGGTTGGTCAATTTCATGCTGCAGAGTCGGATGCGAGCCCCAGCACGCTGTATTGTAGAGTACAAGCGCATAGGGAACGATTTCTAGAAATCCCATGCTCATTGTGCTTCTCCCCTCTGCAGCGTGTTTTCAGCTGCGGTGCAGGTTGGTCAATTTCATGCTGCAGAGTCGGATGCGAGCCCCAGCGGGTAAACACAGGGAGAAGCCGCCCTTCACCGAATGCAGATTGTGGCTACAAGGCGGTTGCGGTCTTCCTGCATTTACCCGCAGGTCCGGAGACGCTGCGTCCAACACGTCGTGCCTCCGGATCGTCTGCACATACCCTAAAGCTGCAGAATTTTGGCTCCTTAGTGGTCGCCTTACCCAAAAGGGCAGCGAAGATGGGGAAGTTGCTCATCTTGAGGCCCAGCTGTTTGGCCACCTCCTGCATTAGAAACTGGTTGGTTGTGAGATTCTTCCCGTTCCAGCTGAGTTTCAGGGCGTGAGAACTGTAGTAAGACGGGATGTTACACAAAGCGTATTCAGAGTCGTGAGCAATGAGGCCGTGAAATCCGTTCTCCCGGAAGAAGGACACCACCTCCAGGTGATGGTCCTCCAAACTCTGAAACACCTGAAATGCAGGAAGGGTCACCGGGTGGGTGATTATTGTTCTCGTCACATCACATTCAGCAGCCAAAGCAACGGGGAAAGGAAGCGGGAAAAGCCGAATGACGAGACAGGGGACACTGCGGAGACATCACCCCCGGACGGACACCCGCAAGCAGGGGAGGAGAGGGAGCGAATGCGGAACACAAGGCAGGACTACACAAAATATAGCCAAGCACAAAATACAATTAAATTGCCCAAGCAAAACTGTTAGCAGTTTAATAAAAAATACTTTATTAAGGAAGCAAAAGTTAGAACATTTCATAAAAGAACAAATACTCATAGCTTGTACTAGGATTATGTGATGGAGCTTGGTGCAGGTTAATCTAATATTAGGTCAGCCCAAACCATGTCATGAGTACAGGGGTGTCAGGAGGAAGAGCTGTCAGCTTAGTCATGAGTACAGGGGTGTCAGGAGGAAGAGCTGTCAGCTTAGTCAGGAGTACAAGGGTATCAGGAGGAAGAGCTGTCAGCTTAGTCAGGAGTACAGAGGTGTCAGGAGGAAGAGCTGTCAGCTTAGTCATGAGTACAGGGGTGTCAGGAGGAAGAGCTGTCAGCTTAGTCATGAGTACAGGGGTGTCAGGAGGAAGAGCTGTCAGCTTAGTCAGGAGTACAAGGGTATCAGGAGGAAGAGCTGTCAGCTTAGTCAGGAGTACAGAGGTGTCAGGAGGAAGAGCTGTCAGCTTAGTCAGGAGTACAGGGGTGTCAAGAGGAAGAGCTGTCAGCTTAGTCATGAGTACAGGGGTGTCAGGAGGAAGAGCCGTCAGCTTAGTCAGGAGTACAGAGGTGTCAGGAGGAAGAGCCGTCAGCTTAGTCAGGAGTACAGAGGTGTCAGGAGGAAGAGCTGTCAGCTTAGTCAGGAGTACAGGGGTGTCAGGAGGAAGAGCTGTCAGCTTAGTCATGAGTACAGGGGTGTCAGGAGGAAGAGCTGTCAGCTTAGTCAGGAGTACAGAGGTGTCAGGAGGAAGAGCCGTCAGCTTAGTCAGGAGTACAGGGGTGTCAGGAGGAAGAGCTGTCAGCTTAGTCAGGTGTACAGGGTGACAGGAGGAAGAGCTGTCAGCTTAGTCAGGTGTACAGGGGTGACAGGAGGAAGAGCTGTCAGCTTAGTCAGGTGTACGGGGGTGACAGGAGGAAGAGCTGTCAGCTTAGTCAGGTGTACAGGGGTGACAAGATGAAGAGCTGTCATCTTAGTCAGGTGTACGGGGGTGACAGGAGTCAAAGCTGTCAGCTTAGTCAGTTGTCTTGGGGAATCTTTGTCTGCTGGTGCCGACCAGAGTGTGTCATAGGTATATATGTATTAACACAAGCTGTAAGCATAGTCTTGCTGATTCCTTGATGATATAGGTATAGGACTTTACACCTAGGGAGCATTGAAGCTTCTTCCTCTCTGCACTGGAAATAACATTACATTTAACAGCTCAGCGCTGCAAAGTATACAAGACACCGGCCCATGAAATAAAGAGGGTTTCCGTCATCACGATGTATTTTCATTAAAACGAGCCTTTATTCAAAAATTCTTTAAAATCAATCTCCATTGGATATAAAAGCAAGTCAGGCTTACATGTTTCGAGTCCTTCTCATGACTCAATCATAGCAACTATGATGCTATGATTAGAAGGACTCGAAACATGTAAGCCTGACTTGCTTTTATATCCAATGGAGATTGATTTTAAAGAATTTTTGAATAAAGGCTCGTTTTAATGAAAATACATCGTGATGCCGGAAACCCTCTTTATTTCATGATACACCTCTCCAGGATGGGGAGCTTCTGAATACCGAGCACCGATCTCTAAGGAAGGTGGACGGGGCTGACTGGTACAGGTGAGCTGGAAATTTTCCTTTTTTAAGACACCGGCCCAGTATAATGCGAGTGGCGGCCAAGCCACAATGACCAGCGCTGTGCCCTGAGGCTGCCGGAATTATGGCTGTGCTCAGTCTGTGGCATGCTGGGAGTTGTAGTGTCACTATAGCGGATGAGTCGCTGCTGTATCCACTGGTCTGTAAGATAATCCCACACTCCTCCAATGACTCCTTCCAGTCTCTAGCATGGGCCATTCTGTTTGTGCCAACTTTGCCTGACCCTCTCCCCTAGTTTTGTGCTCCTGTACTAATCAGGAAGCAACTTGTCACCTTATCAAAAACGTTGCTACAAATAAATGCCCTCTAAATGCCACCTTGGCACCAGCTAAACGATACAGTACATCGGTCAGTGTCCGATAACATTGTTCCCTCCCCACCAGGCTGAGATGGGGGTTCTCTACCCATGACGTCTATGTGCCTGCACAGAGCCGCCCCGGTGTAGGTTTTCTAGCATTGTTAATGTATTTTGAGTTATATTTTGGTACATTTAATATATTTGTATGTTAACTGCATCCCACTGGCCTGGCATCGCCCATCCCGACACTGGCACCTTCTCCATTGTGACACTTGCTTGTAACACGATAAACTTTTATATACCGTATATACTCGTGTATAAGCCGACCCGTGTATAAGCCGACCCCCCTACTTTTGCCCCCAAAAACTGGGAAAACTTATTGACTCGCGTATAAGCCGAGGGTGGACTCCAGCACAGGTATACAACCCCCAGCAGTGAGGTATACAGCAGCCTCCCCAGTGGTAGTATACAGCAGCAGCCCCAGTGGTAGTATACAGCAGCCCCAGAGGTATATACAGCCCCAGAGGTATATGCAGCCCCAGAGGTATATGCAGCCCCATATGCAGCCCCAGAGGTATATGCAGCCCCAGAGGTATATGCAGCCCCATATGCAGCCCCAGAGGTATATGCAGCCCCATATGCAGCCCCAGAGGTATATGCAGCCCCAGGGCTGTATACAGCCGCAGCCCCAGGGCTGTATACAGCCGCAGCCCCAGGGCTGTATACAGCCGCAGCCCCAGGGCTGTATACAGCCGCAGCCCCAGGGCTGTATACAGCCGCAGCCCCAGGGCTGTATACAGCCGCAGCCCCAGGGCTGTATACAGCCGCAGCCCCAGGGCTGTATACAGCCGCAGCCCCAGGGCTGTATACAGCCGCAGCCCCAGGGCTGTATACAGCCGCAGCCCCAGGGCTGTATACAGCCGCAGCCCCAGGGCTGTATACAGCCGCAGCCCCAGGGCTGTATACAGACGCAGCCCCAGGGCTGTATACAGACGCAGCCCCAGGGCTGTATACAGACGCAGCCCCAGGGCTGTATACAGACGCAGCCCCAGGGCTGTATACAGACGCAGCCCCAGGGCTGTATACAGACGCAGCCCCAGGGCTGTATACAGACGCAGCCCCAGGGCTGTATACAGACGCAGCCCCAGGGCTGTATACAGACGCAGCCCCAGGGCTGTATACAGCTGCAGCCCCGGAGGTATACAGGCCCCCCCCATCAAGCTCCAGGGCCCCCCCCTTGAGGTCTGAAAAATAAAAAAGAATCAATACTTCACCTGTCCGACGCCTTCTGCCGCTGTGCGATCCCCAGTTCCAAGTGAGATCTCTTCTGACAGGACCTGTGGTGATGTCAGAGGGGCGTTCCCGGGCACTCGCAGTCATGTGATACATATCACATGACCGCGAACAGCCAATCAGCGCTGGGAACGCCCCGGGAACGCCCCCCTCTGACGTCACCACAGGTCTTCTCAGTACACCTCTCACTGAATGAAGCCTGGGATCGCGTGTCGGCAGCTGCGGACGGCGCGACAGGAGACTGGCAAGTATGATATTCCTTTACAGGACGCCGCTCAAGGGGGGGGCCCTGGAGCTTGATGGGGGGGGCCTGTATACCTCCGGGGCTGCGGCTGTATACTCGCGTATAAGCCGAGGGGGGACTTTTCAGCCCAAATTTTGGGCTGAAAAAGTCGGCTTATATGCGAGTATATACGGTATTTACTTTTGGCATTTAAGTTACCAACGACAAGATTGATGATCAATGTATAATCACTGGGACCCCACAGATGACAAAAAACAGGGGGACAGTCGTGGGCACGCTCGACAGCCACTATTCACTTCTATGGGGGCGGCAGGTGGCACGTTCGACAGCCACTCTATTCACTACTATGGGAGCAGTGGTGGGCACGCTCAACAGCCACTATTCACTTCTATGGGGGCGGCAGTGGGCACGCTCGACAGCTGCTCTATTCACTTCTATGGGGGCAGTGGTGGACACGCTCGACGGCTGCTCAATTCACTTCTATGGGAGCAGTATCAGGCATGCTTGATAGTTGCTCTATTCACTTCTGTATGGGTGGTAGAGGACACGCTCGACAGCCACCCAATTCACTTCTATGGGGGCAGTAGTGGGCACGCTCGATGGCCGCTCTACACCTACAAAGTAGTGGACATGGTCGACAGCAGCTCTATTAACTTCTCTAGTCAGTGGGCATGCTCGACTGCAGCTCTATTTACTTGTATTGGGTTAGTGGACACGCTCAACAGCTGCTCTATTCACTTGTCTGGAGGCGGTAGTGAGCACGCTCAACGGCCTCTATATTATCTTCCATGGAAGCTGTAGTGAGCACGCTCTACAGCTGTTCTATTCACTTCTATAGGGTCAGTGGGCACGCTCGACAGCCGCTCTATTCAATTCTATGGGGTCAGTGGGCATGCTCGACGGCCGCTCTATTCACTTCTACGGGGGCAATAGCGGGAACACTTGGCTAGCACTCTGGTAGACAGCGATAGAAGTGATCACACATATGCACTACTGCCCCATTTATAAGAACTCTGTTTTCATCATTGGGGTCCCAGTGGCCATACATACACTACACATCTGATGCTGCTTATCCTTTAATTATATTGGACCCTGTTTCCCACCGTCCTGAAGCGCCCCCCACAGGCACATTGCTGGCATGCCATGCATCTTTCATGTGATCCTCCAGCCAATCACTGCCCTCAGCAGAGATTGCGGCACGTGATCGCCTGCAGCAGTCACCTCACTGACGGGACATCACCACTCCTGTTGCTGGTGGATTTAAGGGGCTAGTAAGGTTTATTTACTTTACAACATATAAACTGACACTTATGCCAAAAACAACGAAGAAAAAAAATAAATAAATAAATCGAAGATGGACAATTTTATTAAACTTAAATGCATGGAATTTGGGGAATAAACAGGGATTTTTGTGTACTCACCGAAAAATCCTTTTTTCTGAGCCTCCATTGGGGAACAAAGGACCATAGTTCAGCTGTGTCCTCCAATGGGGCGACAAAGAAAGCAGGATTTTTGTGTACTCAGCGAAAAACACTTTCTGAGCCTTTATTGGGGGACACAGCCGAACTATGGTCCTGTGTCCCCCAATGAGGCAATGGAGCTGCAGAATGAGCTAGCTGAGCATCCATCAGTGAGCGAGTTTGGGTGGGCTGCATGCACACAATGCGTTTTCATTGTGTTTTTTTAATTGCAGACGTCAAATTAGAATCCTGAAGATTCCTGCACTTTGACTATTTTCTCCTTGTTACAGAAAAATCTGCGTCAATTCTTGCAACTCAAATTAAAAAGTGTTTTGCCCCAAATACATGCAATTATGTTACAAACAAAAAAAGGTCTCTAACCTGCACCGATTGGCTAGAATGGACTGGACCATCACTCTAATTCTCTATGGCGCTATGCTTTTTCTAGCAGTACCATAGATAATGAAAGACAACGTGTTGAGCGGCAGTATTGTACCCCTATCTATGGGGGTGCCAGCGGGAATTTTTTTTTTTTTTTTTTACATTGGGCCAAGTAAAGAGTTCTAAAAGTACAGAAATTGGTGTTACTGATGGTTATATCCAGCTATGTCTGAACTGATGATATCCCATCCACAAGTCATCACAGGTGTCAGCATCACCTCCGCCATGCAGGGCACGTGAGCGAGGCCGGAGGAAGTGATTGGCTGTAGAGGTCACGTGTATCCGAGGCATCAGGTGTATTCAGGGGGTAACGAATACTTATTTCATTAAGGGGGAGTTGACATTTGCATTAGAACAGATCCAGCAGCAAACTGTTAGAAAAGAGTCTGTAAATAACGGATTTCTGCTGGATCCTTTTTTTTCTTATTAACGGAGTCTATGGAGAACGGATCCGGTAACTGATCGCTGTTTAGCCTCCGTATTTCTTTAATTGGTAAAGGATCCTTTTTTTGCTTACAGGATCAGTTATACTAAATAACGATCACTTACCGAATCCGTTCGCCATAGACTCCGATATGAATATAATGGATCCAGCAGAAATCAGTCGTGCGTTTATTTCTTTTCAGCACTGGAGTGTTGATTTTATGCTAAACTCCGTCACATACTTCTCCCCCCACTCCTGCAGCTTCACCTTTTATCAGCGTTCCTCCCGTCCCATGCCAGTGACTTCTGACTGGCCAAATGTCAGAAGTTACATCACAAGGTCTCAAGGTAATGAGAGCAAGAACGAGGCTCCCGTAGACTTGTATTGAGTTGTGACCTTCAGCGCGGTACATGAAACACCTGAGCTGCCGACAGGTCATGAATCCGCAAAGACCAACCGGAGCGCTGTAGATAGAAGGTGAAGATGGCAGGAGGATCTTAGATTAAAAAACAAAATGCTGTGGTGATGCTTTAACCTTTTCCCAGGGGCATATCTACAACAGGTACAGAGGTTACAATCGCACGTGAGCCCTGGAGCCTAGGGGGCCCCAAAATCCCCTTTGGCCTATAGAAAAAGACTAATGCTATTAAAGTGTTGCAATAATCGGCGGCCCTGTTGGAGCTTTTGCACCAAGGCCCATAAGTTATGTCACTACCTGTACCTGGAAAAAAAAACAAACCCTAAAACTTGTGTGTTCACTTGTGTCATGCAACGACTTAAGGCCCCGTTACACAGTACGATGTCCCCGCGATCCAACCAACAATCAGGTTGCTGGGACATCGTTAGCTGATCTCTGGTGAGCTGTCAAACAGGCAGACTCGCCAGCGAGAATGCTGGTAACCAAGGCACACATCGGGTAACTAATCAGAGCACTGCGCTTAGTTACCCGATGTTTACCAGCCCCCAGGGCTTGCCGTGCAGCGCTGGGAGGTCGTTCATCGTTGGTCTCCCGCTGTCACACACGCCAATGCTGGCCGCCCATTGGGAAAACCAACAATAAATTTATGGTCCAGTCCATTACTTATCGTTGGTCGTTGATACGTGTCACATACAACGATGTCGTTTCGACATCGCTGGAACGTCACCAAATCGGTGACATTGCAACAATATCGTTAACAATATCATAGTGTGTAACGGGGCCTTAAGTCTCTGTTCACAAGTCAGTGTTTAGTTCCATTTTTAAGAATCTGGGCAGAACAACAGTAAATACAGGATCTATTTATCTTAATGGCTTTTTAAAGTGTTTTAGGGGAAATCTAGCAAAAATGGGGGAAAAAAATAATTCCATGACCCTTTTTCCCTTAAGCCTATGGGAAATAGATCAAGTGACTGCTGATCACGCTGCACCTCCCTGGAGCACAGAGGTGAGCCGACATTCTATTGTAAACAGATGTTACCACGGAAACCAGTTTAAATTTTTGAATGTATCAATTTAAAGTGTAACTGCCATTCCAGGAGAACTTGTCTGACTCCGCCTCTAGCGCCTTCCACTGACTCTTAAATGCACCAACTGTCATCTCTACTCCGGTATTTTTTTTACCCCTGAACAAGGTACAAAGATCCAGGAGTAGAAAAGCAGATTCCCCTGATCAGATCCATTAGGCTGAGAGCACATGCCCAGTAAGCATCCGTTAGAAGGGGTCATGCAGAGATCCGCTGGGGGGAAAAAAAAAAAAGTTGTGCAGGATCCGTTTCTTTTAACATGGGAGTCTATGGAGAAGGATCCGGTAGCAGCCTTAGGCTGTGCGCACACGTTGCGATTTATTAAATGTTTTTTGCTTGCAGATTAGTCACAAAACTACAAGCAATTTCTGATCTACTGGACATGCAAGCTATACAGACGTTTATGGTGCCAGTGTAGTGTTGTACAATGGGCACATGTGGTGGCGGCTGTCATGTCACCTTCAGCAAGTTGTGGCACAGTGGGCAAGGCCTAGAGCCAGGGGCCCCTTGGCCATGCATTAGGGGTAGGCAGTGAGGGTCCAGGTGGGCTCAAAGCCTATAGCCCCCTAGTCAGGCATTATTAGAGGCAGGCTGTGGGGGTCTGGGGAGCTTATAGTCAGGGGCCCTTTGGTCATACATTAGGGCAAGCTCCCTGGGGGCCCCTCGGTCACATTTGGGGCAAGCTCCTGGGGGGCCCATCGGTCACATTATGGGGGCAGGCTCTAGTGGGGGCCCTTGGTCAAGCATTACAGGGGTCAGGCTCTGGGGGGTCTTGGTCACACATTACGGGGCAGGCTCTGGGGGAGCCCTAGGTCAGGCTGTAGGGGGCCCCTCGGTCACACATTAGGGTCAGGCTGTAGGGGGGCCCCTCGGTCACACATTAGGGTCAGGCTGTAGGGGGGCCCCTCGGTCACACATTAGGGTCAGGCTGTAGGGGGGCCCCTCGGTCACACATTAGTCAGGCTGTGGGGGGGCCCCTCAGTCACACATTAGTCAGGCTGTGGGGGGGCCCCTCAGTCACACATTAGTCAGGCTGTGGGGGGGCCCCTCAGTCACACATTAGTCAGGCTGTGGGGGGGCCCCTCAGTCACACATTAGTCAGGCTGTGGGGGGGCCCCTCAGTCACACATTAGTCAGGCTGTGGGGGGGCCCCTCAGTCACACATTAGTCAGGCTGTGGGGGGGCCCCTCAGTCACACATTAGTCAGGCTGTGGGGGGGCCCCTCAGTCACACATTAGTCAGGCTGTGGGGGGGCCCCTCAGTCACACATTAGTCAGGCTGTGGGGGGGCCCCTCAGTCACACATTAGTCAGGCTGGGGGGGGCCCCTCAGTCACACATTAGTCAGGCTGTGGGGGGGCCCCTCAGTCACACATTAGTCAGGCTGTGGGGGGGCCCCTCAGTCACACATTAGTCAGGCTGTGGGGGGGGCCCCTCAGTCACACATTAGTCAGGCTGTGGGGGGGCCCCTCAGTCACACATTAGTCAGGCTGTGGGGGGGCCCCTCAGTCACACATTAGTCAGGCTGTGGGGGGGCCCCTCAGTCACACATTACGGGGCAGGCTCTGGGGGAGCCCTAGGTCAGGCTGTGGGGGGGCCCCTCAGTCACACATTAGTCAGGCTGTGGGGGGCCCCTCAGTCACACATTACGGGGCAGGCTCTGGGGGAGCCCTAGGTCAGGCTGTGGGGGGGCCCCTCAGTCACACATTAGGGTCAGGCTGTGGGGGCCCCTCAGTCACACATTAGGGTCAGGCTGTGGGGGGCCCCTCAGTCACACATTAGGGTCAGGCTGTGGGGGGCCCCTCAGTCACACATTAGGGTCAGGCTGTGGGGGGCCCCTCAGTCACACATTAGGGTCAGGCTGTGGGGGGCCCCTCAGTCACACATTAGGGTCAGGCTGTGGGGGGCCCCTCAGTCACACATTAGGGTCAGGCTGTGGGGGGCCCCTCAGTCACACATTAGGGTCAGGCTGTGGGGGGGGCCCCTCAGTCACACATTAGGGTCAGGCTGTGGGGGGGGCCCCTCAGTCACACATTAGGGTCAGGCTGTGGGGGGGCCCCTCAGTCACACAAGGTCAGGCTGTGGGGGGGGGCCCCTCAGTCACACATTAGGGTCAGGCTGTGGGGGGGGCCCCTCAGTCACACATTAGGGTCAGGCTGTGGGGGGGGGCCCCTCAGTCACACATTAGGGTCAGGCTGTGGGGGGGGGCCCTCAGTCACACATTAGGGTCAGGTGTGGGGGGGGGCCCCTCAGTCACACATTAGGGTCAGGCTGTGGGGGGGGGGCCCCTCAGTCACACATTAGGGTCAGGCTGTGGGGGGGGGGCCCCTCAGTCACACATTAGGGTCAGGCTGTGGGGGGGGGCCCCTCAGTCACACATTAGGGTCAGGCTGTGGGGGGGGGGCCCCTCAGTCACACATTAGGGTCAGGCTGTGGGGGGGGGGCCCCTCAGTCACACATTAGGGTCAGGCTGTGGGGGGCCCCTCAGTCACACATTAGGGTCAGGCTGTGGGGGGCCCCTCAGTCACACATTAGGGTCAGGCTGTGGGGGGCCCCTCAGTCACACATTAGGGTCAGGCTGTGGGGGGCCCCTCAGTCACACATTAGGGTCAGGCTGTGGGGGGCCCCTCAGTCACACATTAGGGTCAGGCTGTGGGGGGCCCCTCAGTCACACATTAGGGTCAGGCTGTGGGGGGCCCCTCAGTCACACATTAGGGTCAGGCTGTGGGGGGCCCCTCAGTCACACATTAGGGTCAGGCTGTGGGGGGCCCCTCAGTCACACATTAGGGTCAAGCTGTGGGGGGGCCCCTCAGTCACACATTAGGGTCAGGCTGTGGGGGGGCCCCTCAGTCACACATTAGGGTCAGGCTGTGGGGGGGCCCTCGGTCACACATTAGTCAGGCTGTGGGGGGCCCCTCAGTCACACATTAGGGTCAGGCTGTGGGGGGCCCCTCAGTCACACATTAGGGTCAGGCTGTGGGGGGGCCCCTCAGTCACACATTAGTCAGGCTGTGGGGGGCCCTCAGTCACACATTAGGGTCAGGCTGTGGGGGGCCCTCAGTCACACATTAGGGTCAGGCTGTGGGGGGCCCTCAGTCACACATTAGGGTCAGGCTGTGGGGGGGCCCTCAGTCACACATTAGGGTCAGGCTGTGGGGGGCCCTCAGTCACACATTAGGGTCAGGCTGTGGGGGGGCCCCTCAGTCACACATTAGTCAGGCTGTGGGGGGCCCCTCAGTCACACATTGGTCAGGCTGTGGGGGGCCCCTCAGTCACACATTAGGTCAGGCTGTGGGGGGCCCCTCAGTCAGGCTGTGGGGGGCCCAGTCCTGTTACCTTGACTCTGAAGCGGATCATGGCCAGGCGGATGCAGTGAGCCAGGCAGGCGGGCGGCAGGAACCAGGCCCGGGGGGGCGGGGTGCCCTTGTTCCCTACGTGGCTGACGATCAGCTGCGCCGTCTGCCGCTCGCCCTGCGCCCTCCTCGCCCACTCGGGCAGCCGCTCCTTGGCCAGGGTGCCGTTGAACATGGCCACCAGCTCCAGGCCGCCCTGGTACAGACAGGCCTGGGACAGCGCCGCCAGGTAGCCCAGCATGGCGTTCCACTGGCCCCCGCACACCCAGTCCGTCTGGTATCCGCCGTACAGGCGCTGGAGAGCGGAGTCCGCGTCCACCAGGACCCGGCAGGGAGGAGGCGCGGCCGGAGCCGGGGCTGCAGCGGGCGGAGGAGGGGGCGGGTAACCCCCGGGGCAGGACAGGCCCGCGCGGTGCTGCTGCCGGGCCACGGTCCGGGCCAACTTCAGCAGGTCCACGGGCACCACCGCCCCCGGGCAGCGCTTCTCCAGGAACTCCTGGAAGCCCTGCACCCCCATAGTGCCGGAGCACCGGGAGCACGGCCGGATCACACGACGACGAGGAGGAGGAGGGAGCGGACGGGAGGAGCGCGGACACACGGGCACCGGGGGAGGCGGCCTCACTGTCCCTGCGCGGCACAAGCCGCCATCTTAATCGCCTTCTTCTTCGGCAGCTTTTACCACCACTCCCCACTTTCCCTCCAGCCGCTCCGCGGGGGGACCTGGGACGTGTAGTCTCCCGCCTCCTTATTACAACTGACGTCAATGACACGGCGAACTACAAGTCCCGTCATCCATTGCGGGAGGCGACGCTGTCTCCTGCGTCTGGGGAATGTAGTCCTCGCCCAGTGATCGGCTACGGCCGGAATAAAGAGATGGACTACATTACCCGGCAGCCCCCGCGGCCGCACGGATCTGCTTTGCTAATAAGCTTTTAGACAAAACGTTTATGTATTTTCTAGTTAGAGATGGAGCGTCCGCCCTCCCGGGAGAGACCCGCGCCTCCGCTCATAGAGAATGACGGAGCGCGGGGGATTGTGGGACATGGAGTCTGGACGAGGCTGGGGACCGGCGGCGCTGGGAGAGTCCAGGACTACAACTCCCGGCAGCCCCCGCGGTCTGCCATTCTACACAGCGGCCGTGAGAGGGAGAGAGTAAAGTTTTACCGTAAAGAAGCTGCATGGCTCAGGGTGCCGTAAAGGCCCCGTTACGTTGGAATGATGTCAGTAACGATCTCGGGGGCGCCGTCATATTTTTGACATCGTTAGTGAGATGTCACACGTAGATATCGTTGACGACGCACCAATGATGTCGTGAGAAGCGATCGTGCGAACGATACCTGAATAGGGGAAGTCGTGAACGACATAGTTATCGCGGTGTCACACATAACGATGCAGCAGGTCGGCTGATCGAGGATCGTCTGATTACAGAACTTGTTCTCAAACCTGCAATCAATGATTTATCGTAGTCGTATCTCGCTGTCACACGCAACGACGAACTAACAACGGCGCTTAAACGACTCCAAGCCCGTGACGTTTCAGCGATATCGTTAAGGATAGTGTGCCGTGTAACGGGGCCTTTAGAATGATCTCATGTCATAAACTGTGGACGGGTGAACTCACTGCAGAGGGTCCTCACTGTGTGTCAGTGTGTGCCAGGGGTAACACAGGGCTCACGAGGAGGGCCTCACAGAAGAGGGCCCAAGTGCCAGCCACAATGCCAGAGAGAGGGCCAACAGTGCCAGCCAGAGAGAGAGGGCCAACAGTGCCAGTCAAGAGAGAGCGAGGGCCAACAGTGCCAGACAAAGCAGAGAGAGGGCCAACAGTGCCAGTCACAGAGCCAGAGAGAGAGGGCCAACAGTGCCAGTCACAGAGCCAGAGAGAGAGGACCAACAGTGCCAGTCACAGAGCCAGAGAGAGAGGACCAACAGTGCCAGTCAAAGAGCCAGAGAGAGGACCAACAGTGCCAGTCAGAGAGAGAGGGCCAACAGTGCCAGTCAAGAGAGAGGGCCAACAGTGCCAGTCACAGAGCCAGAGCAAGGGCCAACAGTGCCAGTCAGCAGAGAGAGGGCCAACAGTGCCAGTCAGAGAGAGAGGGCCAACAGTGCCAGTCACAGAGCAGAGCGAGGGCCAACAGTGCCAGAGAAAGAGAGCGAGGGCCAACAGTGCCAGTCACAGAGCCAGAGAGAGAGGGCCAACAGTGCCAGTCACAGAGCCAGAGAGAGAGGGCCAACAGTGCCAGTCACAGAGCCAGAGAGAGAGGGCCAACAGTGCCAGTCACAGAGCCAGAGAGAGAGGGCCAACAGTGCCAGTCACAGAGCCAAGAGAAAAGGGCCAACAGTGCCAGTCACAGAGCCAGAGCGAGGGCCAACAGTGCCAGAGAGAGCGAGGGCCAACAGTGCCAGAGAGAGAGAGAGGGCCAACAGTGCCAGTCACAGAGCCAGAGAGAGGGCCAACAGTGCCAGCACAGAGCCAGAGAGAGGGCCACACACAGTGCCAGCCACAGAGCCAGAGAGAGAGGACCAACAGTGCCAGTCACAGAGCCAGAGAGAGAGGCCAACAGTGCCAGTCACAGAGCCAGCAGGAGAGAGGACCAAAGCTGCCAGCCAGAGAGAGAGGGCCAACAGTGCCAGCCACAGAGCCAGTAGGAGAGAGGACCAACAGTGCCAGCCACAGAGCCAGAGGAGAAGGGCCAACAGGTGCCAGCCACAGAGCCAGAGAGAGAGGGCCAACAGTGCCAGCCACAGAGCCAGAGAGAGAGGGCCAACAGTGCCAGCCAGAGCAGAGAGAGGCCAACAGTGCCAGCCAGAGAGAGAGGAGCCAACAGTGCCAGCCAGAGAGAGAGGAACACACCAGAGCCAGCCACATGAGCCAGAGAGAGAGGGACCAACAGTGCCAGCCACAGAGCCAGAGAGAGAGGACCAACAGTGCCAGCCACAGAGCCAGAGAGAGAGGACCAACAGTGCCAGCCACAGAGCCAGAGAGAGAGGACCAACAGTGCCAGCCACAGAGCCAGAGAGAGAGGCCAACAGTGCCAGCCACAGAGCCAGAGAGAGAGGACCAACAGTGCCAGTCACAGAGCCAGAGAGAGAGGACCAACAGTGCCAGTCACAGAGCCAGAGAGAGGACCAACAGTGCCAGCCACAGAGCCAGAGAGAGGACCAACAGTGCCAGCCACAGAGCCAGAGAGAGGACCAACAGTGCCAGCCACAGAGCCAGAGAGAGGACCAACAGTGCCAGCCACAGAGCCAGAGAGAGGACCAACAAGGGCCAGTCACAGAGCAGAGAGAGGCCAACAGTGCCAGCCACAGAGAGGCCAGTGAGAAGAAGAGGGCCAACAGTGCCAGTCACAGAGAGGGCCAACAGTGCCAGTCACAGAGAGGGGCCAACAGTGCCCAGTCACAGAGAGGGCCAACAGTGCCCAGTCACAGAGAGGGCCAACAGTGCCCAGTCACAGAGAGGGCCAACAGTGCCCAGTCACAGAGAGGGCCAACAGTGCCCAGTCACAGAGAGGGCCAACAGTGCCCAGTCACAGAGAGGGCCAACAGTGCCCAGTCACAGAGAGGGCCAACAGTGCCCAGTCACAGAGAGGGCCAACAGTGCCCAGTCACAGAGCCAGAGAGAGAGGACCAACAGTGCCAGCCACAGAGCCAGAGAGAGGGCCAACGGCGCCAGTCACAGAGCCAGAGAGAGGGCCAACAGTGCCAGTCACAGAGCCAGAGAGAGGGCCAACAGTGCCAGTCACAGAGCCAGAGAGAGGGCCAACAGTGCCAGCCACAGAGCCAGAGAGAGGGCCAACAGTGCCAGCCACAGAGCCAGAGAGAGGGCCAACAGTGCCAGTCACAGAGCCAGAGAGAGGGCCAACAGTGCCAGTCACAGAGCCAGAGAGAGAGGACCAACAGTGCCAGTCACAGAGCCAGAGAGAGAGGACCAACAGTGCCAGCCACAATGCCAGAGAGAGAGGACCAACAGTGCCAGCCACAGAGCCAGAGAGAGAGGACCAACAGTGCCAGTCACAGAGCCAGAGAGAGGGCCAACAGTGCCAGTCACAGAGCCAGAGAGAGAGGGCCAACAGTGCCAGTCACAGAGCCAGAGAGAGAGGACCAACAGTGCCAGTCACAGAGCCAGAGAGAGGGCCAACAGTGCCAGTCACAGAGCCAGAGAGAGGGCCAACAGTGCCAGTCACAGAGCCAGAGCGAGGGCCAACAGTGCCAGTCACAGAGCCAGAGCGAGGGCCAACAGTGCCAGTCACAGAGCCAGAGCGAGGGCCAACAGTGCCAGAGAGAGAGAGGGCCAACTATGCCAGCCACAAAGCCAGAGAGAGGGCCAACAGTGCCAGTCACAATGCCAGAGAGAGAGGGCCAACAGTGCCAGAGAGAGAGAGGGCCAACAATGCCAGTCACAGAGAGGGCCAACAATGCCAGTGACAGAGCCAGAGCGAGGGCCAACAGTGCCAGTCACAGAGCCAGAGCGAGGGCCAACAGTGCCAGTCACAGAGCCAGAGAGAGGGCCAACAGTGCCAGTCACAGAGCCAGAGAGAGAGGGCCAACAGTGCCAGTCACAGAGAGGGCCAACAGTGCCCAGTCACAGAGAGGGCCAACAGTGCCAGCCACAGAGCCAGAGAGAGGGCCAACAGTGCCAGTCACAGAGAGGGCCAACAGTGCCAGCCACAGAGCCAGAGAGAGGGCCAACAGTGCCAGCCACAGAGCCAGAGAGAGGGCCAACAATGCCAGCCACAATGCCAGAGAGTGGGCCAACAGTGCCAGTCACAATGCCAGAGAGTGGGCCAACAGTGCCAGTCACAATGCCAGAGAGAGAGGGCCAACAGTGCCAGTCACAATGCCAGAGAGAGAGGGCCAACAGTGCCAGTCACAGAGCCAGAGAGAGGGCCAACAGTGCCAGCCACAGAGCCAGAGAGAGAGGGCCAACAGTGCCAGTCACAGAGCCAGAAAGAGAGGGCCAACAGTGCCAGTCACAATGCCTGAGAGAGAGAGAGAGGGCCAACAGTGCCAGCCACAATGCCAGAGAGCCAATAGCCACAGTGCCAGCCACAATGGCAACCACAGAGCCAACAACAGCTACAGTGCCAACAATGCCAGCCACAGTCACTGCACCAACAGTCACAGCCACAGAGCCATCCACAATGACGGTGACAGTGCCAACCATGCCAGCACCAACAGTGTCAGACACAATGACAGCCACACTGACACAAAATGACAGTGTCTGGCACAGCACCAATAGGCTTACCGCAGTGCTATGGATTGAAGGAACAATCCTTGCCATTTTCTTTTTATCTCAGTAATCCCTAAGCATAACACAAGGTCCAGGAGACCCCAATATCTCATAAGTTTAGTAAGCCGAAAAAAACTTTCCCCCCCCGAGTTCCGCCTACAGGGGACCCATATCCTCTGTGAAGTCAGTATCCATAGCCATCCTGGTAGCCTTATTTTGTTGATTCCTTCCAGTCTAGGAGGTAATTTTATGTTTCTTTTAATCTTTATTATAGATAAAGACGCAATTTGCAGATGCTAATAACCTGGAAGGTCGCTGCTCTCACCCCGATTACCGATATAGGTACATACAATTTAATTAAAAAATATATATTTTTGTCCTCTTTTTTTTGTTCTGAACAATCCATCTATATCCTTTCATGGAGTTAGTACCCTTTATCTTTCTCTTTTTATCTCACTCACTTTCGCCTCTAATAGAACTCCATGAATTGGACACCTCGGTCTTCACATCACGACATCGTGAGCACCAGGAGCGCCACATTGTCACCACTCATTACAGTTTCCCTTAGGTTATCACACGACCGGCACCACTATGCACCTCTGATGTAAAGATGTATTAATTTGATAGTTTTGGATTACCTGATTATTGTTTGTTCTGTATATTGATTATGTATCTATTAGATCCTAGATGAAGGCATGTTAAAGCCGAAACGTTGACTCTTGTTTTCAGTGTGTGATAAACAGTTTTTCATTTGGAACATAAAAAAAAGCACTGGAGTTTTATTTGTATCAACATGAATAGTGGTGTGCCAGGGTACTCTGATAGACAGCTCCAACAGTGACAGCTTCAATGTCAGCCAAAAGGACAGCCACAGTGTCAGGCACCGCATCAACAGTGACAGCCACAGTGCCAGGCACCGCATCAACAGTGACAGCCACAGTGCCAGGCAAAACATCAACAGTGACAGCCACAGTGTCAGGCACAGCGCCAACAATGACAGCCACAGTGTCGGGCACAGTGCCAACCTGTGCCAGGCACCGCATCAACAGTGACAGCCACAGTGTCAGGCACAGGCCAACCATGACAGCCACGTGTCAGGCACAGTGCCAACCTCAGTATTAGGCACAGGCCAACCAGTGACAGCCACAGTGTCAGGCACGGCCAATAGTGACAGCAACAGTGATTAGGCACGGCGCCAATAGTGACAGCCACAGTGTCACATGCAGGCACATGTCAGTACAACGCTAACCCCAGTGTGAGGCACAGCGCAATCAAGACAACCCAGTGTACAGCACAGCGTCACAGTGACAGCTCAATGTCAGCCAAATGACACCACAGTGCCAGGCACCGCAGAACTGTGACAGCTGCAGTGTCAGATACAGCTTCAACAGTGACAGCCACAGTGTCAGGCTAGCCCAACCTCAGTGTCAGGCACAGCGTCAACAATGACAGCCACAGTGTCAGGCACGCGCAACAGTGACAGCTTCAAGTGTCAGACAGCTCAACAATGACAGCCACAGTGTCCAGGACACAGCGCCAACGAACTGTGACAGCCAGTGTCAGCATCGCCAACAGTGACAGCCACAGTGTCAGGCACGCACCAACCTCAGTGTCAGGCACAGCGTCAACAATGACAGCCACAGTATCAGGCACGGCGCCAACAGTGACAGCCACAGTGTCAGGCACAGCATCAACAATGACAGCCACAGTGTCTGCACGGCGACAATAATGACAGCCAGTGCAGGCACGGCACCAATAGTGACAGCCAGTGTGTCAGGCATGGTGCCAATAGTGACAGCCAGTGTCAGGCACGGCACCAACAGTGACAGGCGCCAACCTTGGGAACTGCCATTAATCAGTGATTACCGACTGATGACATCAGCAATGGCATTTGCTGCCCAGGTAAGGAAGG
This sequence comes from Allobates femoralis, assembly GCA_033576535.1. Classification (NCBI taxonomy): domain Eukaryota; kingdom Metazoa; phylum Chordata; class Amphibia; order Anura; family Aromobatidae; genus Allobates; species Allobates femoralis. Next base: position 7,462,475 of record JARQOC010000008.1, read on the forward strand.
GGCACTGTGCCCAACAACCAAGGGCACCGAATTGGGAGCACGTAGAGTGTGGCCCTCTGGGGAACCATTAATTAAGGATGTCCAATCTTTGCTTTGACCCAGGCTGCCTTCCTACACCTTACCACTAGATGGTGGTGTTACTGAATTTGCATTGGATCCCAATAGCGCGCCCTCTGCCATGATGCTCACATTTCTTCGTGTTGTCGGCTGTGGGTCTCTTTTTTTGTTTTTTTGCACAAACACATTACATTCAGCGGGTTTTGTCACATTAGTTTTTTATTTTTGCAGACCGATGATTCACACAATAAAAAGGAGACTTTTTGTCTATTTTGGCCCAAATTGTGGAGGAAACCTGCGCGATAGCAGAATCTTCAAACTACTAAGTCAGTCGGAGACACCAACGTGTGGCCGCACGGGCCGACCGTCATCCACAATGACTGGTTGCACATGCCACAAATGATCAAATTCTAAACCTCCTGCATCCGGTGTGCCGTGTGTGAATATCCCCTACAAGTGGACAATCCCTTTAAGGCTGTGATTGCAGAGCGGTGGCTGCTATATTCACGCTATGATGTGCTGGACAGATGAATGTTACAGCTATTTCTGTAAATGTGATAGTTGGCGTCGCCGGCCAAGACCATATCACGTTCCCATGAAGCTTCACACGGTGTCAGCTGCCTCGTTATTTGCCAAATCATTGTTCCCACACAATGACAGACGGAGGGGGCTGGATCCTCAGCGGTGGCACCGGCTGCAGCCGCTCAGATACTTTCTCTCATCAGATCCTTGTTATATTACAATGTCATGTAGTAAAAGCAACAATAACGTGTAAGAGTTTTTATGCTCTGTAATTGGTAGCTAAGAGGTACCACCACTGCAGCTGTGGAGAGGTACCACCTGTCAAGAGTCACCTACATCTCTAGGAAGCAGAAGGATCGTATAGTCCCATAATGGCAGAGCTGTGCAACGACATTATAGTCCCACACAGCAGAGCTGAGCAACAGTAGAATTGCTGAGCCCCACGTGGTAGAGTTGGGTTGTGCAATTGCATAATTGCAGTGAGCATCAAGACAGGATAGCACCTGCACAGCCAGTTTAAATGAACAGGGTTGGTCTGCACCTGCGCAGCCAGTGTGCATGAACGGGATGGGTCGACACCTGCACAGCCAGCGTGAACGAGAAGGGTCCGCACTTGCACAGCCAGCGTGAATGAACAAGATGAGTCCGCACTTGCGCAGCCAGCGTGGATGAACGAGAAGGGTCTGCACCTGCGAAGCCAGTGTGGATGCACGGGATGGGTTCACCCATGTACAGCCATTGTGGATGAACAGGATGGGTCTGCACCTGCACTGCCAGTGTGGATGAACAAGATAGGTCCATGCCTGCACAGCTGAATGAGATATGTCCACGCCTGCAAAGCTAGTGTGGATGAACAAGATGGGTCTGCACCTGCGCAACCAGTGTGAACAGGAAGGGACCGTGCCTGCTTAGAAAACATGAACGAGATGGGTCCGCACCTGTGCAGCCAGTGTGCATGAACGGGATGGGTCGGCACCTGCGCAGCCAGAGTCAACAAGAAGGCTCCGCATCTGCGCAGCCAGCGTGGATGAACGAGAAGGGTCCGCACAAGCTCAGCCAGTGTGAAGGAACAAGATGGGTCCGCACTTGCACAGCCAGTGTGGATGAACGGGATTTGTCTGCACGTGCATAGCCAGCGTGAAAGAAAAAAAGGGTCTGGACCTGCGCAGCTAGTGTGGATGAACGAGATTTGTCTGCACTTGCATAGCCAGCGTGGATGAACGAGAAGGGTCCAGGCCTGCGCAGCCAGTGTGGATGCACGGGATGGGTTCACCCATGTAGAGCCAGCGTGGATGAACAAGATGCGTCTGCACATGTGCAGCCAGCGTGGATGAATAGGATGGGTCTTCACCTGCACTGCCAGTGTGGATGAACAAGATAGGTCCATGCCTGCGCAGAAGAATGCGATATGTCCACGCCTGCAAAACCAGTGTGGATGAACAAGATGGGTCTGCACCTGTGCAGCCAGTGTGCACGAATGGGATGGGTTGTCACCTGCGCAGCCAGCGTGAACGAGAAGGGTCCGCACCTGCGTAGCCAGCATGATCAAGAAGGGTCCGCACCTACACAGCCAGCGTGGATGAATGATTAGGGTTCGCACCGGCACAGCCCGCATGAACGAGAGGAGTCCGCCCCTGCACAGCCAGCGTGAACGAGAAGGGTCCACCCCTTCACAGACAGCGTGAACAAGAAGGGTGCGCACCTGCGTAGCCACTGTGGATGAACGAGAAGGGTCCGCACCTGCGCAGCCACCGTGGATGAATGAGAAGGGTCCGCACAAGCTCAGCCAGCGTGAAGGAATGAGATGGGTCCGCACTTGCGCAGCCAGCGTGGATGAATGAGATAGGTCCGTGCCTGCACAGGCAATATGGATGAACGAGAAGAGTTTGCACCTGCATAGCCAGTGTGAATGGACAAGATGGGACAGCACCTGTGCAGCCAGTGTGGATGAACAAGACAGATCCATGCCCGCACAGATGAATGAGATATGTCGGCGCCTGCAAAGTCAGTGTGGGTGAACGAGATGGGTCCACACCTGTGTAGCCAGTGTGCATGAAGATAGGTTCTTGCCTGTGCAGCCAGCATGGATGAACGAGAAGGGTCCGCGCCTGCGCAGTGTCTTTGGGCGGTCAGCAGATAACCTTTTTTTTCCTTTGCTATTGCTGTTTAATGACTAGTGTGAACGTGCTCCTAAACTTTGCGTACAATCTTACATTCCAGTACATTTATTTTTTCCAGTTCTCTCAACCTTTTATAAAAACAAACCTGAATATGTGAAGTTTCTGGACTTCTCTGAGACCTAAATGCGTAAGAAATAAAACATAGAAACATTTAATAATGACAGTTTAATGAATTGTTTTTTTGTTTTTTTTTATGCAAACTTTACAAGACCCTCCTGTAGTTAAACAATTACAATTCCAGTGATGGAATGTTAGTATTCTAAATTACCCCCAAAAAAGTGCATGCTGCGTTTCTAAACTTAAGTATATTGCAGTAAAAGACCAACTTTCAAAAATAAACACAGTACTTGTAATAAGAATATATATATTATGTATAAAACACAAACCACCGGTAGATTTAAAGCAGGGATCTGTTCAGAGACTTCGTAAGAAATAATACAAAAAAAAGGCCAAAAAAGAGACGAGAGGCAGAGCCGCAGCCGCCGCTTCCACACAACTGAAACGCTTGTTTTTTTTTGTTTTTAGCTTCGGCTCTTTGCATCGTTGCGATGTTCACTGCTATTTGGTATCCAGCAGTAAAAAGGAAAAAGTGGGGAGAGATTTAAAGGGGGCAGACATTCTGAACAAATCCCTGGGGTGAGCAAAAAAAAACAACAAAATATATATTCACAGCTTGGAAATAATGGGGAAAAGTAAAATAATAAAAATTGTGAACGTTGTTCCAAATTCAACAGGTTAAATGGAGGCAAAGAAAATAGCGGAAATTGTATTTGTTCCTAAAATAAAGGGTGCAGGCGAACGTCACGTCTCCAATTCTCAACAATCTATACTTTTTTTTTTTATGGCCAGTTTCAGAGTTAAAGATGGATTCCCTTTAAAAAAATAAGCATGAGTCGTCCTGTCCGGCTAAAGTGTTGACCGTTGGGTGAGAAGCTGGCGGTGGACGTGGGGTTTATCTGTCATCTGGGAAAAGGTGGATGTGTACATGAAACGCGTCAGGGACGTGTACTCGTCAGTGATTGGTCGTCTCAAAATACAACAACATCCTACAGCTCGGAAGGACAGACCCCACCCAGCACCGATGGTCACGAGTCCCCAGTACTGACAGTGGAGAGATTGGGATTACATTCCAGAGAGATACATTCACCTGAAAATAGGGGATACTACCGGCTGTGACAGTAAATCCTCACAGTACGGAGGACGAGGCCGTTATATCCCACACGTTATATCCTATTCACAGTTTAGTCATTGCTACAACTCCTATCCCGCAATCATCTGGATCATATCACGACTATAGAGGATCTACTTGTAACAAGTGTAAAGACACTTATACCACTGGACCATAACCTCAGCTGTGCAACATACAAAACCCTTTCTGGCCAAAACCTTCCATATTTGAGACACTATGCGGGTTCCAATCTGTCCGAATCTCTTAACTGCAATTAAATGATCAACTCTTTCTAATATAAATAGGTTCAAAGTTCTGTGCAAAATAATTTCCTAATATATCTTTATAAGCTGTTTTTTCCTATACAGAGCTCCAAACCCTCTGCATAGATTTTTCACTTTTAATGAGATGGTTTTGCTTGCAATCACCACTAGAGGGAGCAATGAGCAGTTAACTTGAGTGGACGATGAAGCTCCCTCTAGTGGTGGCTGTAAACACTAAGATTTCAAGCATTGCATGCTAAGTGCCTGCAGCCACCACTAGAGGGAGGCTTCATCATCCACTGAACTCATCATTGCTCCCTCTAGTGGTGGCTTCAGGCACTTTAGCAGGCAATGTTCTAAATCTTAAGTGTTTACAGCCACCACTAGAGGGAGCAATGTCGAGTTCAGTGGATGACTAAGCTCCCTCTAGTGGTGGCTGCAAACATTAAGATTTCGAGCATTGCCTGCAGCCACCACTAGAGGGAAGAATGACGAGTTCAGTGGATGATTAAGCTCCCTCTAGTGGTGGCTGCAGGCAAGATTTCGAGCAATGCAAATTACGTAAGTGTTTACAGCCACTAGAGGGAGCCTCATCATTCAAACTCAATAGCATTCTAGTGGTGGCTGCAAGCACTAAGATTTAGAGCATTGCATGCTAAATGCCTGCAGCCACCACTAGAGGGAGTTTAGTCATCCAATGATCTCATTATTGCTCACTCTAGTGGTGGCTGCAGGCATTTAGCATGTAATGCTCTTAATCTTAGTGTTTACACCCACCACTAGAGGGCGCAATGTTGAGTTCAGTGGAAGACAAAGCTCCCTCTAGTGTTGTCTGGAAAGACTAAGATTTAGAGCATTGAATGCAAAGTACCTGCAGCCACCACAAAAGGGAGCATTGCAGTGTTCAGTTGATAACTAAACTCCCTATAGTGGTGACTGCAGACACAGCATACAATGATTCAAATCCTAGTGTTTGCAGCCACTGCTAGAGGGAGCATTGTGGATGACTAAGCCACCTCTAAGGGTACCTTCACACACGGCAATATTGCCAGCCAATTTCACTAGCAATTTGCTGGTTGCAGTGAGATCATGGACACATTGTTCCATTTGTACACAGCCACAAGATAGAACAATGTGTCCATGATTTCACTGCAACCAGCAAATTGCCAGTGAAATTGCCTAGTAATATTGCTGTGTGTGAAGGTACGTTAAGGGTGCCCCATTCACTGCTTGATATCTTAGTGTTTGCCACCGCCACCACTAGAAGGAAATTATATAATCTACTGAACTCAACAATTCTCCCTCTAGTGGTAATTGCAAACAAAAAGATTTACATCATTGTATGCTAGAGGGAGCAATGCTGAGTTCAGTGGTTTATTAAGCTCCCTCTAGTGGTGGCTGCAAGCACTTAGCATGGAATGATGTAAATCTTAGTGTTTGCAGCCTCCACTAGAGGGAGCATAGTTGAGTTCAGTGGATGACTAAGCTCCCTATAGTGGTGAATGCAAGCACTTAGCATACGATGTAAATCTTAGTGTTTGCAGCTTCCACTAGAGGGAGTTCAGTCATCCACTGAACTCAACATTGCTCCTTCTAGTGGAGGCTGCAAACACTAAGGTTTACATCATTGCATGTTAGAGGGAGCATTGTTGAGTTCAGTTGATGGCTAGGCTCGCTCTAGTGGTCCTGCAGGCACATAGCATGCAACTATATAAATCTTAGTGTTTGCAGCCACAACTAGAGAGCTGTGGTGCTCTCTCACTAGAGAGAACTGGTACACCCGCGTCACTTCCACCTGTCGTATCGCTGGGTGTACTAATCGCACAGGGCACCTTCAGAGCATGCGCAGATGGCATTGAAGGCGGCCTGTGCGCTTAGTACACCCAGCAATATGACGGGCGGAAGTGAAGCGGGGCCAGCATCACGTGACCGCGTCATAGCGATGACGAAATGGGCGGGTAGTTTTAATCCAGCCCGAGCTCCGGAAAGAAGAATGCCACCCATCGGGGAGTAATTTCAGCAGGGAGGCGAGGGAGAGCGCGGCCCAGGAGACCCTGCCTTCTCGTCAAAAAACCCCTCTAGGAACGCCCATCCGGCATGGATTCAGTAAGTTTACAAAATGCTGTATTGCACTTGTAGATCCCTATAAAAGGTCAGACAGGGATGGTTGATAAAGTTGTTTGAGGCTCCAGGGACAGGTATTCATAGGTCAGGAGGGCTAGATTAGGTGACAGGTTCCATGTAAGCTTTGTATCCGAGAAACGAAGTTGACAGCTGTAAAGATATATTGAGGAATAATTCAGCAGAGCGTCGAACCTACAAATGACAAAAGCATATTAGGAGGATACTGTCATTGTACAGACAAATCCCCCGTGTGATAGGTCTGACCTGCAAGGTGCTTACTTCCCTGTCAATCATATAAAGAGAACAGGGGAAAGGAATGTCAGAGCTTACACGGCATCCATAGCTTTGTAGCCACCATGATGGCTCTCACAGTCAGGTGCAATCGCCTTTTGATACTATGATCTCTTTTTGCCAGCAGTTGGCTCTGCCAGCATGGCATTGTCTGTTGGGGCATGCTGAGAGTTGTTGTTTTATACCATCTCACACTTTAAAGCAGGCACCGGGCACTTTCGTAAAAGTCCAGTGTGTCGTTGTCGTCATCGGCCATACACCTTTCTCTTACCTAGCACCCCTATTTTTGGACTCTTGCTCCAGGATCCGTCAATAACTGGATCACATGTACAGAGAACACATTTGTAAATCGCACACACAACCCAGTGACAGGAGTATTATTATGGCACATTCACATATTAACAAGAGATCCCATGTGTTGATATCATGGTGCGTCCAAAAGGAAGATTTAAAGCTGAATAGAGGATTTCAGGTGGCAAAAAAATAAATATGTACAGTACAGTATAACTAAAAGTAACCATGTAGTGCCCACCTGACAACACGGATGCGAAACGTTGGGGGTCATCCACCTTTCTCTACCTGGTCCTCGAGGATACATCCTACCTAATGAAAACTATATCGTCACACTCCCTATGAGGTTAGCAGGGACACGTCAAAGACAGACCAGGTTGCAAGAAGCAAAACTAATTGGAAAAAAAAAATGTATAAAGAAAAAAAATGTATTTTTATAAAAATAAAATTCTAAAAAAAAAACCAAAAAAAAAAAAACCTGCTCCACTCCTCCACATTGCAGTATAAAGCCCGATCCACTTTAATAGGCTTGCACTGCAATATCGAAGTACAGTACTGCAAAAACTTGTGGGAAATATATATCTAAAAAAATTATATATAATATAATAATATTCTTATATTATATATAAGGAAATAAAAAAAAAAAAAACCATAAGAAACGTCTACTTTTCACAGCTAAGTGCTTTTACGGTACTTTCTTTCGGGCTGCAGTTGTCTCAGTACAGAAAGGCAAAGCTCGAAATATAAGGACAATAAAAAACTAAGAAAAAAAAGTCTTAAAGTTTTAAAAAAAAAAAAGGGAATTTTGTTACTCACCGTAAATCCTTATTTTGAAACTTCAATTGGGGACACAGCAATGTCTTTCTATGTTCCCAATGAAGTGGCCGAGAAAAGGGGATTTTGGTACTATAAAATCCTTTTTTTTTTGAAGCCTTATTGGGGACACAGGAATGCCTTGCTGTGCCCCCAAAGAAGCATAAAGAAAGGGGATTTTGGTACTCCCCATAAAATCCTTTTCTTGAAGCTTCAATTGGGGGACACAACAAGGTCTTCTGTGTCCCCAATTGAGGCTTCGAGAAAAGGATTTTACGGTGAGTACCAAAATCCCCTTTTCTCTATCACTTCATTGGGGGACATAGGAAGACCTTTCTGAGTCCCCCAATTGAAGCTTCGAGAAAAGGATTTTACGGCAAGTACCAAAATCCCTTTTCTCTATCACTTCATTGGGAGATATAAGAAGACCTTGCTGTGCCCCCCAATTGAGCTTCAAGAAAAGGATTTTGCAAGGAGTACCAAATCCCCTTTCTTTACGCTTCATTGGGGAACACAGCAAGGTCTTCGAAGGTGTCCCCTAATCAAGTGATAAAGAAAAGGGTTATATTTTCAAGACACATATCCCATGATGCCTAGGGAGACCGGACCATGCTGCGGGAATGTGATGGCCCCCCCACCTAACCCTTCTTCTAGTAAACACTATATAGCTCTATTTGTATCAATGCAAATGTTGAACATTGAAAGTACCAAAAAAATTAATAATAATTCTCGCCTGTCAAGACTAAAGTTGGGAAGTTGGAGTCGAGGCTCCATCCACAAAGCAGTCTGTAGTAAGAAACTGTAAAACTATAAAAATGACTCGCTTCCCGGAAGAGACTTCGGGGGGGTGGAAGGGGTTATTTCATGGAGGAAGAACAGAGGATGGCGAGAGATGAGGGGAGACCCTCTCTGATAAACCAGCAACGTGCACTTCCTGGAATGGGCGCTACAAAACGAGGTAGATAAAAAAAACAAAAAGGAATAAAACCAAAAATTTGAAGTTGAAAGGATACATTCTACCAAGCCGTGTTCATTCACACCGAGCATCGGATGAAACATACAAAAAAAATAACTAAACGGAGAGCGGCGTCCTCGAGGAGGTGGGGACCGACGGCCCAAAACTTCAACACACTATATTACATTGCACTAAGGCGTTCATATTTTTGGGAGAAAAAAAAAAAAGTGAGGTTTAGGAGTAAAGCAGGAATTAGTGTACTGATCCTGGTCTCAGCTTACTGTGAGGAATAAAGAGCTTCTTCAGCAGGGGGGGCGCACTTGAAGGGTCAAAGTTTTAAGCCCAACCCTTAAGAATGTCATTGAAGGCATACCTCCTGCCCATCAAACCAGAGCCGCCGCACGTTGCGCTGTAACTGCGAGTCATAGGTGCAGATGAGAGTGGTGCAATTTGAAGGCAGAGAGAAATGGCAAACCCTAAATAAGGTCATTAGAGGGATACCCCCCATCCATCAGACCAGACCCGGACGCACGTTGCGCTGTACTGTGAGCCATAGATAAAGATGAGTGGTCAATTTGAAAGTGGTAAGGCCAGACCTTGTCATTAAAGGGATACCCTCCATCCCTCAGACCAGACCCGCCATACGTCATACTGTACAGTAAGTTGTAGCCACAATATGAAGGTGGAAAGAAAGGGCAAACCTTATATAATGTCATTAAAGGGATACCCCCCATGAGATCAGACCCGCCGCACGTTGCGCTGTACTATGAGTCATAGGCGCAGATGAGAGTGGTGCAATTTCAAGGAGGAAAGAAAGGGCAAACCCTAAATGTCATTAGAGGGATACCCTCCCACCCATCAGAACAGACCCTACGTGCATTATACTGTACTGTGGTCCAATGCACGATTGTTCCGCAGGAAAGTCTGCATGCAATATTTAAATGGGTTAACAGATGGCTTTGGATTAGGACCATCCTCTGATATGACAATCCATCATTTTACATGTTCTCAGAAACCTCCACACCAAGACAGAGGGGGTCCGGCACAGCAGCGATCACTACCTGCTCAAGTCCAGGGAATCCGTATTAAAAGAATTATCCATCGCCTTTCTCTTCTGCACCGGTCCAATTAATACAGGTATCAGGGAGGCGCTGGATAACCCTTCCTCACTATTTCTGCAGCACTGTCAAACCTCGTTAAAGTAATATAAGTAGGAAAAAAAAAAAAAAACGTATAAAAACCTACAAAAAAAAAATAATAAATTCAGCCGATACGTACAGCAAAATGGTCAAAAATGGCGAGTTATCAGATTCACAGATGTCAGAATGTACAATATCCCCCAAGGCACAGCAAGAGTCTGCAGGCAAAGCAGAAGCAGCAGAAGCTAGAAGGCCTCTATGTAAGAAGAAGGTGCTGGGGGAAGGTAAATACATGCGGACGAAGCCATATAGACATTGCCCTCCTCAGAACGGAGCCCCAAAAAAATACATAAAAAAAAAAACTGCTCTGAAGCCAATAAAGCATCCAAAATAAGGAAACAAAATAACGGGAACGTTTTGCACAACAGCATTGGAATTCACATTTTTCTAGCGCTGGTGAAAGGAGCTTCTGCTTTAGGATAATCTGATGTTGGATCGCCGGAAGGAAACAGGAGAGATATTTGGGGGGGGAGAGGGGGGTTTCATCACCCTCCAAAAATAATCATGAAGGGGGTGAAGAAGCCACAAGAGGATACATTGTTGTGCTGTGTAACCCTGTACAAAGGCTCGAGGGGCGAGATATCCCCCATCCCTCTCGCTCAGTACTTTGCTCGGCTGCAGTTACTTGTGAAGGCTGGGACACATTCGTTCACCTGTATGGCACCAGGATAGTTATTTGTACAAAAAAAAGATCAAATAAAAAGTGTAAATCACATTGCAGAATGACTATGTGTAGCAACGAGGGGACGTTCAACCCCAATTCACACAACACAGCACATAGGAAAAAATAAAATAAAATGAAATAAAAAAAAAAATAATCCCCGGGAACGGGGAAAAGAGATAACAGAACACCCTTTGTATCACAACCATAACCAAAGAGGTAAAACAACCAAAGAAACGGCGAGCGGGTGTCTGACAGTCTGTGCGGGAAGGCAGGGAAATCCCAGAGAAGTCTTAAGAGTCGTTTACAGGGATCATTTGGGGGAGGATGGGATTGTAGCAGCTTTCTGAGCTGGAGCGGAGGGAAATGCTTGCATTCCAATTCCAGGCTGGTAGGTTGGAAGGTGCGGTGCGGGGATGCCCGGCGGCTGATTAGACCACTGTACGGGGTAGCCGGGGGCTCCCATTGCATTCATCTGGCAGGCGTGTGGTATTGGGTATGATTGAATGCCTCCGGGTGCAAAATTTGGGAGTACAATTGATTGAGAGATAGCAGCTGGACCCGTCCCATGGATCTGAGACAAAGTTGGGACCCAGGAGGAAGGGAAGCTTGATGTGACCGGGGAAGGCTGAAAGAGAAAGAAAAACACCAAATTAATGACTATCATAATAGGCATCACTGACAAACCTGTCCGGAGACTTGGCAATGACAATCGTTGTAGGAGATTTCTCCAGAGGATCGGGGATAACCTCCCGACTGCTGAAGGTCAGACCACTGGGACCCTCACAATTCTCAAGAGCGTGAATGGCATTCCTGCTTTATGGCACCACCGGAGATAGCAGAGTTCAGCTTGTATTCGGCACTCCCATTAAGGTTGACCACGGTCTCCATTCATGAGGAGCCCTGGTTCTCCAGATCAGTGGGGGTCTCAGTGGTCAGACCCCAGCAATTAGGAAGTTATTACAAACTTGATCCAATCCCTTAAACCTTTACCCAGCTGGACCATTTTTAATTTAGGTTTCCTACCCTTTTTCCCAAGAGTCAAAATTGTTATTTTTGCATTTACACGCCTATATGGCAGCTTGTAAAAGTACAACTGATCCTGCAAAACAAATAAGACACTTATTTTAATTTAGTTTTGTGGGGCGGGTTGTAAAAGACACCGTTCATTTTACCCATATAATGCACTAAACAATGGGGAAACAATTCTATGTGCAGTAAGAAACAGCATTCTCCCAGTCACTACAATCACGGTGATACATTTTGGGAATTAAAAAAATAAATAAAAATAAATTGTAAACTACAGAAAAATCCATTTATTTTGCCGGTGTCACTATTTAGAGAGATGTGTAACCATTTCAAGCGCGCTTCATTGGAGGACTCAGCGCTTACTTCTTAGGTTGTAATTCTTAGTGTTGGCCTCTTGGTGGCAGCAGCGTACACACCATGGTGTCCTGTGTTCTCCAGTGAAGGATCCGAATAATGGATCTTTACATCAGGTCATTATTATTATTATTTATTTATTTATATAGCGCCATTGGGTTCCATGGCGCTTTACATGAGGATGAGGGAGACAAGAACAAGTACACTAAATCTAGGCGATCAGGACGTACAGGTACAGGAGGGGCAGGGACCCTGTCCACGAGGGCTCACAGTCTATGAGGTCCAAAAATCCTCTACATTATTCTATTAATGAAGATGTGAAATATCTTTTTTATCTTGGGAGTAGATGCATCATTTTTATCTTTGGTCTCTTTGTGAGTTGAGGAGACTGAAAAATCCCCCAAAAAATATATATTACACACGTACTTAAAAATGACAATTCTGAAGTCTCATCTTGTATATGTACCGTATATACAGTGGTGTTCAAAAGTCCTGCATAGGCGTGAAGAAAACTATATATTTCATACTTCTGCATCTCTACAGTGAAACTGGTGGAACATACCGTATATACTCGTGTATAAGCCGACCCGTGTATAAGCCGACCCCCCTACTTTTGCCCCCAAAACCTGGGAAAACCTATTGACTCGTGTATAAGCCGAGGGTGGACCCCAGCACAAGTATACAGCCCCCAGCAGTGTGGTATACAGCAGCCTCCCCAGTGGTGGTATACAGCAGCCTCCCCAGTGGTGGTATACAGCAGCCTCCCCAGTGGTGGTATACAGCAGCCTCCCCAGTGGTGGTATACAGCAGCCTCCCCAGTGGTGTATACAGCAGCCTCCCCAGTGGTAGTATACAGCAGCCTCCCCAGTGGTGTATACAGCAGCCTCCCCAGAGGTGTATACAGCAGCCCCAGAGGTGTATACAGCAGCCCCAGAGGTGTATACAGCAGCCCCAGAGGTATACAGCAGCCCCAGTGGTGTATACAGCAGCCCCAGAGGTATACAGCAGTCCCACAAGTATATAGCAGCCCCAGAGGTATACAGCAGCCCCAGTGGTGTATACAGCAGCCCCAGAGGTATACAGCAGTCTCACAGGTATATAGCAGCCCCAGAGGTATACAGCAGCCCCAGAGGTATATAGCAGCCCCAGAGGTATATAGCAGCCCCAGAGGTATATAGCAGCCCCAGAGGTATATAGCAGCCCCAGTGATATACAGCAGCCCCACAGGTATATACAGGCCCCAGCAGTGAGTTATATATGCCCCCAAACGCTGGCACTCGTCCCCCTCCGTTATAAGCATCCCCCACCCCCCCGGCTGCTTACCATCCCTGGTCTTCTGATCCGCGCCGGTCCTCCACGCTCCCGTCCTCTGCTGCATCCGGGGTCCCCGGCCAGTAGCGATGACGTCATGCGACCGGCCGGTCACATGACCCCGGATGCTGCCGAGGACAGAGCATACCGGGATGGATTGGTAACTTAAGCAGCCGGGGAAGGGAGGGCTTATAACGGAGGGGGACGAGTGCCAGCATTTGGGGGCATACATGCACTGCTTCCCCCTGCCGCTGATTGACAGGGGGAAGCAGTGCATATATAATGAGCGGCCACACGTGACGGGGCTGCTCATACAGCAGCCTCCCCCCGCCTGAGTTACCGTATTGACCCGTGTATAAGCCGGGGGGGGGGGGGGGGAGGACTTTTCAGCCCAATTTTTGGCTGACACGAGTATATACGGTATATGTTTTTGTAATCCCTCATTGTATGCATACTCATTTTTGAATGTCCCAAGTGTATAAATTGTTATGGTATGCGCATTTTTGATAATTTTTTTACAGCATAACCATACCTACACCAGTACAGTGTGTAGAATGGTGAACAGGTTTCTAAGTTCATTAACTTCCAATGCAAGTTCACACAGACTTAAATATTACTTTTTAAGATTTATTATTTTTTATTTCATTCAGAGTCTGGGCCTTTTGAGTGCATCTTTAGCTTCTAATACTTTATTGGCCGCCTTTGCTCTTGAGCACCAACTTGCATCTCTGTGGCATTGAGTGAACAAGCTTCTGCAGATGTTCACGAGTGATGATGTGGTTCCAGGCCTGTATCAGAGCCTCAATCAACTCTTTCTTGGTCCTTGGCTGTTTTTTTAGATATCTCTATTGATACCTTGTGCCACAAATTTTCAATTGGATTGAGGTCCGGGGACTGGGCTGGCCAGTCAATAGTAGCCACCTTGTTCTTTTTTTTTTCCATACCGTTACTGTCTTAGTTCTGTGACAAGGAGCGTTATCATCCTGGAAGATATAATCCTCTGAAAACAGGTGTTGAGCAGAAGGCAGCATTTTCTTTATTAAGGATGTCTATGTATTTTTTTTGCATTAACCATACCCTCCTCAATATGAAGCCTTCAAACACCATTGGCTGCCATACAGCCCCAGACCATTACTTTCATCGGATGTTTCACAGAGAAGCTCAAAGACTCTGGCTTGTACTCATGTGGAAACCTTCTCACATAAGACTTGCCATCATTTCCTAAAATGCAAAAAGTGCTTTCATCACTAATAGCACTTTTTCCCACTCCTCCTTCCTCCATTTTGAATATTTCAATGCCCACAGTTTTCGCCTTTGTTTTTGTATGGCTGTCGTCAATGGCTTCTTTCGGGCCTTGCACCCTCTCAGTCCTGCTTCCAAACATCTCTTCCTAACAGTTGATGTTGCTACCTCAATATTGCACTTTTCTTGCCATTCTCGCAGAAGCTGAGGAGAGGTGAGCTTTCCATTGGTAAGGGATGTTCTTATCAGTACTCTATCCTCCCTTTTAGTTGACTTTCTGGGCCGACCAGATCTGGGCCTGTCCTGGGTAATTCCAAGCTGCTTATGTTTCTGCAAAATTCTTACGACTGTCCTCGGATTACTGCCGACCTTCCTTGTGATCTGTGGGCCAGTATAACCCTTTTCATGTAGCGCCACAACTCGCACACGATCCTCCGCTGACAAAAATCTGAAGGCTCCGATCATAAATCTCTACAGTATGATTCACTAGATAGACCAACAGATAAAACACACAAACAACGCAGCAGATGTGATACAATGTAATGGAATGTGATTGGCTGCCATATCCAGGTTATGATTGGTCACAAGAACCTCATCTGTGATTGGCTAATTTTGGATCTGAAGCTGTACAATATTTAGTTGTGCTTTCAATTCCCATATTGTTGCAATAATTTCAGGCAAAACTGCTTCAAAAGGTAAAAATATTACAGGGAGAGAATGCAAAATTATATTCTGAACAAAACCATATATAATATGTCATATTAGCATCGAAGATATTCGACAGAAAACGTTTAAAACTTGAAAAATCTATTTATCCTATGCAGGACTTTTGAACACCACTGTATGTAGTGTAAGAGGAACTCCAGAAATATCATTTTTAAAGAGTGTGTGTATATTATAATCCCAACCCTTTTTTAATATTTACTTTTTTTACGGCATTTACTGTCTTTTTGTTCACTAATGATAGATTGAACTTACTGAACTTACTGATTCCAATTATGCTTACATTTCTTTTTTTTTTTTTTAACATGTATTACTGTATTGGGGGAAAGGCAGTCGTGTCTACTTTTATTTCCCTTTTTTTATATTTTTATTACTTTAATGGTAATATTAATTACTCATAAATATTAATAATTTTTGGTAATATATCAGTATATAGTGAAATGAATTTACTATGGGCCTCATGAGAGTATTAAAGATGGCAGTGATGAGGGGCGGGGGCCTTCAGTAGGCCTACATGCTAACCCTGTAATCGCATTGTGGGAAGGGGGCGATTGGTGCCCAAATGAAGGCGACTGCTAAGTGCTAATTAAATTAGTTAAATCGCAGTTATTGGAGCCTTCTGAGTCCACTCCATACATGCACACTCGATATCGAATGTTAGCTTGTTAATAAATCAACACAGTGAAATCCTGTATGTCTGTATAGTATATTTCCAATGGAACATAACATTAGGTAATCCTCTCAATGTATACCGTCCATGAAAAACTCAAATGTAGTGAAAGCATCACAGTTTTAGTCTTGATGGCCCAAGGTCCTTTGAAAAACACAAGTCTCACCTCGTGAACCCGATTCCAGCAGTCTGTCTCTGGGCGGTTCTGGTTCAGTTTGATCTGATTGAGGCTGGGTTTCTGGTGTAAGCTGCCCGCGTTCTCCTTCGCCCAGTCGTCCACCAGTTTGTGCAGATCGTCGGTGAACAGGCTTTTCTTCTCAGAGACCGACTGCTGGCAGGCATCCGAGTTACTCTCGCTGCATTGATGATCTGAATTCAAGAAAGAAAAGTGAGAAGATGTTACAATTTGCACATCCCATCTCCAGCTGCGCTTCAATCAATGGCCATGATTACAATACATACATACAGACGACAGAC
Organism: Allobates femoralis; assembly: GCA_033576535.1. Taxonomy (NCBI): domain Eukaryota; kingdom Metazoa; phylum Chordata; class Amphibia; order Anura; family Aromobatidae; genus Allobates; species Allobates femoralis. The sequence goes on from JARQOC010000008.1 coordinate 7,478,805, forward strand.
ATGTTCAGCCACACTGGTGGGGGCTAATCAATGTAAGTGACAATTTTTAATAGTCAGGAAAGATACTTCGTCCTGGCGGTGTATGAATGACATTTTACCTGAGTGTCCGATCCCGTTATCCAGGTGGGTTAGAGACTGAGGTCTGCTGCGCTGCTTACTCTTTAATGAGCGGGGACGCCGCGGGGACATTGGTTGGGAAGAGAGGGATCGGAGGACTGTGCTTTGCTCTCCCTCAGAGAGCGCAGACGGCCATAGACTTCTTGTAGTTCTCGGTCCTGTTGGGCCTGTAAGCTAACCACCTCCCGAATGTGCCTGTGTGACAAGGGAACAAAGCACTTAATATTCTATAAAAAGGAGAATTTTGTGTACTCACCGTAAATTCCTTTTCTCTTAGCCTCTAATTGGGGGACACAGACCGTGGGTGTTATGCTGCTGTCCACTAGGAGGCGACACTAAGTAAAATCTGCAAAAGAGTTAACGTGACTCCTCCTCTATAGCATACACCCCTGGGGCAGACACTGCCTCACCAGTTTGTGCTAAAGCAGTAGGAGCAAGTAACAGATTAACGATATAACAAGGCCTGTAAAAAGCCAGGCACCTATAGAACAAGTAACAGAATATTAAAACAACCGGACCTGTAAAAAACAGGCACGTATGTAACATCTCAGAAGTAACCTGAGAGACCAGAAACTTGAAAAACCAGTAAGAAGGTATGAACAGGCAACAGGGTGGGTGCTGTGTCCCCCAATTAGAGGCTAAGAGAAAAGGAATTTACGGTGAGTACACAAAATTCTCCTTTTCTCCTTCGCCTCATTGGGGGACACAGACCGTGGGACGTCCCAAAGCAGTCCCTGGGCGGGAAAAGAATACATTAGACTCTTATACAAGCTGCACCCTACCGGTGAGCTGCTGCCACCAGGGAGACGCATCAACTAGGTCTGCGTCTAACAAAGAAAGAAAATGAACACTGTGATGGTACACAACAGCGTAAGCGTACGAACATTGTGTTGTACCCCCAACAGAGTAAAAGCTGAACCAGGTGACAGCCTCGTCCACCTACAACGGAGAAGCCTGGGCCCGAAGGAGGTAGAATGCCCCCGGTTGTACGAGTGCGTGCACGACATTATACCCGATGTAAACGGTAATATTTGCAACTGCTAAACTTCCTGACTAGGAAGTCTGTACGTGTAACCAGTTTGGCTGAGGATGTCGGCATGCGCAGTCAGCGGCCCACCAAGGGGATGAAGAACAATCTGTCAAGAGTTTCTTCGAAGGACAGAAGGAACTTCTGGAAGCTGCCGCAATAGCCTCACAGACACGTAGAGGTCAGGCGAATCTAACGTGTGCTGAGCCATGTTGATACGGTGCATCAGTGCTGAACGACTGAAAAGGAGCCGGAACGGTGTGATCTTTGTTTATATGGCATGACCCTGTCATCTTATGAAGAAAAATGAAACAGGTCGCAACCCAACCTACCTTGGCGACCACCGAACAAGGGGGGTGCCTCGAGGAGAACGCTAGGGTTAGAGACTCAACGGATAGGGTAAGGGTAGGGGTAAAGTTACACCACCCTTGGTAACAAAGGTGAACTAAAAATTTCTGTGAAGGTCTGAAGGAAGAAATCCCGCAGCACATAGTAGACCGGAACGAAGTCCCATGAAACCAGCAGTTGTAATGAAAGAGGGGACAATGCGTGAAAATGTCCCGGATGGAAGGTGCTAACCTGAACCCACAGCCACGCAATGGAGGCGTAACCGAGAAGGTAGCATGGGGATGTGCCCCTGAGGCACTCGAGGGAGAGAAACGATGTGAATGGAAACAGGTGTTTACCCCCCGAGACAAGGTTGTAGCGCCTGTTCGCGAAAGGAGAACAAAGTATCATAGCTACAACCAGGTGTCAGGGCCACACTAAGATTAGAGTTTCCGATTCTTTGAGAAAAGGACCTTGGAAAGAGGGCCTGTACGGTCTGGACAATGCCAGGGAAAAACAGTGGTGAGTGAAAATAGTCCAGCATACTAAGTGCGCCTGGACCAAACCGGGGTCCTCTAGAAGACTAACGCCATTGGACCTGAACCTTGTCAAGGCCATTTGGATGATTGCAAGGCCGTGAGATTAAATCCTCGCCTCAGACTAAGAAAGAGAGGCAGAGGGGTATCCGCTCTCATAAGTTGTGAATTGTGAGCAATAGCCCCGAATACAGGCGCTTGCTGTGTATTAGGAACGAAGAAGAAAACCGGAGTGATCTGATTCACTGTATACTGGGTCCTACCTTGGACATTACATGAGTGGGTTACGCCTGCGAGGCCCCAATGAAGAGATACAAATCCCCAGGAGAATGATAGGCAGGGACGCCCGAGGGTCGTCCGCTGTCCCGAGCCGTGTGAGAACAGGGCGCCACTCTCCCTCATATAGGTGTGCGACAGTACGGCTCGTGAGAGGAAGGACAGGTGCGGTCACCAGGGAAGGTCAGCCTGAAAAACCTGTCTGGAGAAAAAGGGATCTGTTCCGGGACTTGAGGAGAATCATGTGGGGAGACCAGAGGAATGGTTGGTCAATAGGTAATCAACCCGTATGCCCTAACTTCATGGAGAGAGAAGTGACGGACTGAAGAGGGTCTGCGTCTATGACGATGGCATCCAGATTGGAACTGGAGAAATTTTCTCGGTATGGAATAACTAGGTAAGATGAGTTAGGGGGTTCACTGTGGTGTGAGCACCGCTGCGCAGTCCCAAAAGAACGCGTCTTGAGTGATCCCTGGTGAGCAACCAGGTTAAATGAACTGGGAGGTCCACTGCAGTGTGCAAACGCATCTGCGCAGCCTCCAAGTGAAAAAACCTTGATAAGGAGACCCTCTAGGTAAGGGAGGACAACTTGTCCTCGTGATTGAGAAATGGATATAATCGCCGGTATCACACGGAGCCACCGAAGGGCTAGGTAGAGAGAACAAACTATGGAGCACCCGGGAATATGTAGACAAATGTGCTGACATTTATGAAGGCCAGAAACCTTTGTACTTCCATGGATGAAATAAGTTCAGGGAGGTCGCATAACGTTTCCCTGTTTGGGGAGTACAAGAGGACTTGATGACGATCAGTGAAGATATACATCCGCTTCCGCTGCGACCTCAATGCCATGAGGAAACGGATGGAAGCCGGAGAATTACTAAGGAAAGGCGTTGTTGCAACTCTGCATCCAGTTGTGGGAGCTGAGGAAGAGGATCGTCCGAAGTTGCTTGTAAGACGGTCCCATATTGGAGACGGTACTGTGCACGTGCTGCAACCCAATGTCCTGAAGAGACGGATGGGGAGACTAAGGAGTACCAAATAGTGGTGCCATCCATTGCAAACCAGACACCCAGCTGTGGGAGCTGGAGAGGATGAATATTCAGATCCGCGTGATAAGGAGTCTCATATCGAAGACGGCAATATAAAAGTGCTACAACCCAAGTGCCCTGAGGAAGGCTAATGGGGAGACTGAGGGCTACTAAATCATAGCGCCATGCACAGCAAACCCAGCTCCTACAGTGGGAACTGGGGAGGATGATTGTCCGGATCCGCATACCAAACTGTTCTGTATTGTAGAGGAACCAGGGGGGACGATTGTCCGGAACTGCGAGCCAAGCAGTCCTGTATTGGAGATCTATTGGAGATCGGAACACTTAGGAACCGTCGCCATAAATGATGGTTCTCAAATCAGGAGGGGAAACGTGGAGGTAACACCCCGCGTTGCCGCCTGTTGGTTTTGGGAGATCGGTACTCACAGGTACCGTCGCCCTCCATCTTTCAGTACTCGTTCCTCTTGTGGCTAGATTGCTTGTCTAGTCTCAATGGCGCTTGAAGCAACTACGGCTGCTCCATCGGTTATCATGAGCATTGTATGCTTAACTGACGGTCTGATGCATCCTCGCGAAGACTCTATCCTGGAGAGGAGGGAAAGTATCAGATGAATGTCTGAATCAGCTTGTAAAAACAGTTCTTAGTTGAGGATCGGAATGCTGAGAAACCGTCGTCAGAATGATGTCCCTCGGAGCAGGAGGGGGTACGTGGAGGTAACACTCCGCGTTCCCGCCTGTTGTTGGTTTTGGGAAATCGGTACGCATAGGTACCGTCGCCCTCTATCTCCCGTGGGTGGTGGATGTGGACTCCAGTCGGCACTGGGAGGATATATACGGTGTGAATGGGACTTGTACATCTGAAGGACCGCCTGGATTGCGTGATGAATTGTTAAACATTTGTGTGGCCGTTTCCTTTCTGTGAATTAGTCCGTGAGACATAGGACTGTCCATGGATGGAGAAGGTACAAAAAGTGTTTGTTAATGGCCTGAGTAGGGTAATAACCCTTGCCAAATGTGCGACACGTCCAGCAGGGCGAGCGTGGAAGATCAGGGCCCCTTGGGAGACTCAAAACACAGATCCAGCCAGATATCCCTCTAAGGAAAGACTCAGCTAAGGGGTGGCTCCTGCGGAGAACACCATTACCACCATGATAAGTGGCCCTTGTAGTCAATATCCAGCTCCCTCACAAGCTTAGAGATATGACAAGGGAATACCAAGGCCAGGTATCCAACAACCGACAGCTGCCTAAATATAGCATTCCGCTACATGCAACGATGGTAGACACGCCTGAGGAGGTGTGCTGTCTGTTCCACGGTGCAAATCGGACCGGTCTGAGTCGCACGTTGGGCGACCCTGTAGGACCGGAGGTCTCGACCCTGTACTGTGCTGTAGCGTGGACACAAACCTGCCCAGTTATGTAGGGGGGAGAATGGTAATCTTGTACTCGGTAGGAGTACGATTGTGGCAGTGAGGGTAGGAACTGCTGAAGTCAGAAAAGTTACATATAATGAAGATCCTGCAGTGACACATCTAATGAAGTGCCTGCAGTGACACATATAATGAAGTGCCTGCAGTGATACATACAAAGGAGTGCCTGCAGTGACACATATAACGAAGTGCCTGCAGTGACACATATAATGAAGTGCCTGCAGTGACACATATAATGAAGTGCCTGCAGTGACACATATAAAGAAGTTCCTGCAGTGACACATATAAAGAAGTTCCTGCAGTGACACATATAACGAAGTGCCTGCAGTGACACATATAATGAAGTGCCTGCAGTGACATATAATGAAGTGCCTGCAGTGACACATATAAAGAAGTTCCTGCAGTGACACATATAATGAAGTTCCTGCAGTGACAATCCATACAGGGGAAGCTGTCCTTGGGGCCATAGTGTCCCTAGTGCTGAGCCACAACTGCCCCCCAAGCTACCTCTGCAGCTATGACTAATATAGACATGGTAAACAGGGCTGCGGAAGCATAAGAGCACTTACCCTGCTTGCCACATTGTTGCACGTCCAGGGTCCGGTTACGTCCGGGTATACAGCGACGCCAGCTCGCCAAAGTTGGTGCCCCTCCGGGGTCCGGGATGCCGGGGACCAAGTATACAGCGGCGCCATGTGTATTCCGGCGACCGCTGACCTGGAGGGAAGGGGCGGGCCAGAAGACAGGGCTCGCTGGGATCACGCGATGCGCGAGAAGCGCGAAGAAATAACCGTCCCGCCCCCTCTGACGCGGGCTCCGCCGGAGTTGCGCGTCACGCGAGGGGCGGAGAAAGGCGGGGACTATCGAGGCTAGGCCGAAGCCGGGGCCTGGAGTAATACGCGGCCCCGGCAAAGAGGGGAGGCCGGCGCGGAGGTCCCGCCAGACCCGGGGCCAAAGGCCAAAGCCAGATTGCTGCTGCACCGTGGGAGGAATCCCCGGATGCAGAGAGCCATCGGTGTCCGGGTTCTGTCGGGGTGGAGGCCGGAGGTATGCGGCCGCTGGAAAGGCAATGTGTAACCGTGGAAGGGCTCCAATGCCATGGGTAAACTAGTACCTGTGGTTGGCTCCTCTACCCGGAGTCCCTGTGAGGGGAGACTGGGGAGGGCAATGTCCGTCCTGCGTGTAGGACCGACTGGCCAGCGTGCTGCCATCCAGAGACCGAGATGAGACCTCCGTCCCTCAACCCAGGGCTCAGCTATGAGGCCTGGGGAGGGCTGTTAATAAAGGAGTCTGTCTGAACCTTGGCCCAGGCTCTAAGATGAGGCTGGGGAAGGAGATGAGTAGGTTCTATAAACTCAGCCCATGTGGGGAGCTGAGAAAGATTCTTCCTATTTCCTAGGAGTTGTAGAAAAAAAGTAAAATTCTAATAAATCTATCTAAAAAAGGGAAAACAACAAAAGAGGTCTGCCTCCTAAGCGACACTAAGCAAAACTGGTGAGGCAGTGTCTGCCCCAGGGGTGTATGCTATAGAGGAGGAGTCACGTTAACTCTTTTGCAGATTTTACTTAGTGTCGCCTCCTAGTGGACAGCAGCATAACACCCACGGTCTGTGTCCCCCAATGAGGCGAAGGAGAAAAATTATATTCCCCAGCAGTCCCCAGCATGGTGCATATAGAGTAGGGAGGATGGATGAAGGGGTTAAACACTGCGCTGCCATATTCCACCAGACATCAAAGGGTGAATATAATATTGATTTATTAGTCAACATGTTTCAGGGCTCCCTGGCCCCTTCCTACGGACACATCAATATCATATTACCATGTTTCAGGGAGCCCTGAAAGGCGTTGACTAATAAATCAATATTATATTCCCTCTTTGATTATATATATATATCCTGCAGTTTGAGAGTTTAGTTTTATTCAGTTTTAGGCGGCTACATTAAAAAAAGATCATCAGACAGCACTAACTTTTCCCGAAGTTTCTGCAGTTCCACCTTCAAGTCCTCGTCCTCTAGTTCGGATTCGTCGTCGCTGCTCATGGGAGAAGACAGGGAGTACAGGAGGCAGTTCTGCTTTTGGGTGAAGGCTTTTTCTCCCAGACAGTTGTGTCCGGAATCCCGGGCTCTGAAATCTTTTTCTTTTCCGGGGGCCGCAGACATTTCGGAGTCACTACTCGGCTGCTTTGAAAAGCTACTTTGCTTCTTGATATCTTTTATCCAAGGTGCTGATGGGGCGCTGCTGCCGGTGACGGAGGTTTCTTCCAGTTCTCGGTCGGGGGTGAGAGAGGAGGCGTCTGTCTCACACGCGGTGCTGGCAGACGGCGGCGTTTCCTCGGCTCGGTTGGCGGCAGACTCGGTCTCTTCTGCGGATACGGTTTTCTCGGAGTGAAGGGAGTTTGAGGGAATACTGGGAGATTCGGCAGTGATGGATTGTTCCTGTTGTGGAACTGTGATAACCTGCAGATAAAGAAAATAATAAGGATAAAACTATAAAACGATACAGGAGACTGGAAACCATGAAAACTGCTTGTAGCGGTAAATATGCAACTCAGGGCTTATCCTTGTACATAAAATTAAAACCATTCTGAATTAGACAGCAAGACGGTGACAGTTGCGGCAACAGGGCGGGAGGGAGCGCGGCAACAGAGAGAGAGGGAGCGCGGCAACAGAGAGAGAGGGAGCGCGGCAACAGAGAGAGAGGGAGCGCGGCAACAGAGAGAGAGGGAGCGCGGCAACAGAGAGAGAGGGAGCGCGGCAACAGAGAGAGAGGGAGCGCGGCAACAGAGAGAGAGGGAGCGCGGCAACAGAGAGAGAGGGAGCGCGGCAACAGAGAGAGAGGGAGCGCGGCAACAGAGAGAGAGGGAGCGCGACAACAGAGAGAGAAAGGGAGCGCGACAACAGAGAGAGAGAGGGAGCGCGACAACAGAGAGAGAGAGGGAGCGCGACAACAGAGAGAGAGAGGGAGCGCGACAACAGAGAGAGAGAGAGGGAGCGCGACAACAGAGAGAGTGCGCGACAGAGCGAAAGATTTATAGATGTATATTTTTTTTACTTCCTCTCTTTTTATTTAAACATCTCATACGATCTGTAAATTTGCTTCTCCGCACCTGAAAACGTCCACGTTTGAAGGCACTGGTTCCAGTTGCGGTTCCCTCGGACAAGGCACATTCAGCCAGTGCTTCCACCACCCTTTGCGTGGCATCTGATACTTCTCGTCTTGCACCGTCATCATCAGCTACAGAGAAAAAAGATGAGAAGAAAAAAAAAAAAGGAAGAAAAAAAAAACAAAAAACAAAGCTCAGAAGTTTCTGCCAAATGCATAAGTAAAGGCCGGTTCTCCTACTACCATAGTGAAGGAGTGGGGCAAAAGGAATACAACAGTGCGTGCGGGCTCCAGCTATATACAGATTGCCATGCTCAAGGCAAAATACCAGTGCTTCACATGAAAGACATAAAGCGATGATAGTCCGATGCTCTTACAATGTGTCTGTACAGACACGGCTAGACAAACACAAAAAGAACAAAAAGTGAAGGTGCAAGAAACGTGAGGGAACAACTCTGAGGATGAAAACAAAAGAAAAATAACAAAAAAATAAAAATTTAACTCACTAAAAAGAAATATATACGTACGGAAATAACCAAAAGGGATGTTCCTATGGTACGGGCCCTAACTGTAAGCAACACTACCTTGGCGGACTCTTGACCTCTTGAATAAGCTGTTGGAATGCCGCAACCTGCAGGCCCAGCTTTTTAATTTGCGAGCCCACGGTTTCTTGCTAATGGGGTTTTTGAGACTAGGACAAGTAAAGCTTAGGCCAAAATATCCACCTCCTGTCTGTAGATGTGCAGCTCCGGGGCCCAGAGAGCGTTTGGTGCAGGCATGAGAAGCACTTGCAGGATGCCAGGCATCTTCAGAGCTTTCCTGGAGAGGACAAGACGAGAAAAGGGAAAAGAAAAGAACAAAGATGTGAATCATCAAGGAAATATATGGAATTTAATATTTTTTTTTTTTTTTAAATCTTTCGTTTTTCCATCCCCATTACTATTATTTTTCAGTCCACACAGCCATAAAGGGCCTGTTTTTTGCGAGCCGAGTTTTACCATTTAATAAACTAAAAAGGGGGGGGGGGGGGGGGGGGACTTTTACCATTTGTATGGATTTTGCTTTCAAAACATTGTGTAGCAAAAAAAATGTCCCGACTGGTCAGCGATGCCCAGACATGTATAGTTTATTAATTTTTTTTTTTATATGATTTTGTGGTTAAAAAGGGTAAATATTCATGTTAATTATTATTTGTAATTTTAATCATTATATTTTTTAATTATATTATAAATTATAATTATTAATTATTATTGAACCACACTACAATACTATGAAGCTGGTGTTGGCTGTGTAACACAGCAGGCAGCTCCTGAGTCTGCCTCAAAGACCTGCACATGTGCGGTGGATGTCAGTACGAGGGCTTATGGATAAACCATAGAACGTAAACAAAAAAATAACCTGTTAAACTTTATATACCGTATTTTTCGCATTGTAAGATGCACTTTTATTCCCCCAAATTTTGGTGGAAAGTGGGGGGGGGGGTGCGTCTTATAATGCAAAACTACAATCAGTTGTGCGGTGGGGGAGGGGGAGCAGTGTGCCAGCATGGCGGGGGGGGGGGGAGAAGAGAGACGCAGTGTGCCAGCACGGGGGAAGTGGGGGAAGGAGAGACGCAGTGTGCCAGCACAAAGGAGAGGGGGATGGTGGTCGGACAGTCAGTGTGCCAGCACAGGGGCGGGACGGGACAGTGTGCCAGCATGGGTGGGGACAGTGGGCCAGCATGGGGGTGGACGGCGTGGCAGCATGGGGGAGGCTCATGTACCAGGATAGTGGACATATACATGATTTGTAAGACAGACACTGGCATTATAAGACGGACCCCATTTAACATTAAAAATTATTTTTTACACTTCTCCTTCACCAAATTTGGGGGTGCGTCTTATAAAGCGAAAAATACAGTCAGTGTGTGTGTGTGTGTGTGTGTGTGTGTGTGTGTGTGTGTATATAAATGAATATGGAACACACACACGTTACTATACTCACATTGACCCAATTACAATAAAAAAAGATGTGTAACGTGCCAAAAAGAATAATAGACAACAAACATAGACCTAACGAGTGACAGGCTGGATTCACACTTGCGCTCCCCGCCGCAATACACTGCGACATATCGCGTTCAGGGTGCGGACGAATCACATATTGCCGGCAATGGGTGCGCACTGCCATCTGCACCCGAGCGCAGGCACTTGTGTCCCCATAGGGACACGCGGTTGCCTGAGCTCAGCTTGCACTTCCCCGCCGCAATACGCTGCAGCAGGGAGCGCAAGTGTGAAACCAGCCATAGATATAAAGAAAAATGTATAAAAACCAATATAAATAAAAAAAAATAAAAAATAGTATAAAAATGGTAGAAGAGGAAATGTAAAAATGCTAGAAATAAGTATAAAATAGTATAAAAGTGCTAGGAATGAAAAATAGTATAAAAATGGTAGAACTAATTTAGTAATAAAATAGTATAAATATACTAAAAATGAAAAATAGTATAAAAATACTAGAAATAAAAACTATAAAAAATGCTAGAAAAAAATAGTTAAAAAATGCTACAAATAAAAACTATAAAAAATGATAGAAATAAAAACAGAAGAAAAATGGTAGCACTAAATATAGTAAAAGTATATAAATATACTAGAAATAAAATGAAAAAAAATAGTATAAAAGTGCTAGAAACAAAAATACTATAAAATTGTTAGAAATATAGTATAAAAATACTAGAAATACAGAATAAAATAGTATAAAAATATTAGCAATAAATATAGTATAACATAGTATCTAAATACTAGAAAAAAAAAAAGAAGAAAAAAAAATTAAAGATTTACAGAAAAAAATGTAAGCAGTGTCTGGTCCTTAACACAAAGTTCCCAGGACCACAGCCATTAAATGCTGGCTGCCTGCAGCTGCCACTAGAGGGCGCTATGGCGCTTTCTGCATACACTACACAGTCAACTCTACAGCTCCCTCTAGTGGTGGCTGCAGTATGTTCTTAAGATTGATTCTCTCTCTTTGCAGGAGGGAGTAAAAACTTTTCAGAACGTGAAAACAAGACTAATGAAAAATAAGTCACAGCTCAGGAAGGTAGAAGAGACTAAAAGAGAAGGACACCTTAAAACTTGCACTTCCGGTAAATGACTTGGAGACATGAATTACTTACAGATGGCGTTAATTCACCGGGAAACGTGATGACGGCTTCAGCAGCTTGGACTTGCAGGGGATCGGCAGGCTCTGTCTGCTCCGGGGTGGCCTGAGTGCTGGCGGGATTGGTGGCTTCAGGGGCGGGACAGGATAGGGTATCCTCGGCGGATGATGACATGGGGGATTCTGTGCTCTGGGTCTCCTTCTGGCTGTCGGCGTACGAGCTGGCAGAACTGTCTTGGTAGAGCAGATTTCTCAGTTTTTCATCGAGGGTTTTGATGCAGTTATCGGAATATTCTATTTTGGGGGGACCTTCATTGTCAGACTCCTGGACTGAAGCAGATTGCCCGAGTGACGCTTCAGAGACGGGGGTCTGTGGATAGTAGGGGGCTTCTGAAGGGCCCATACTGTCTGACTTTGTCAGCCCGAGAGACATGGCTGTGGTGTTCTGTCCAGACGAGGGTTGGACAGCTGACTCTGCGGGGTGAACGCCGTTATTTGCCACTTGCGCCTCCTGATCACTGACAGTGTGAGCAGCAGGATGCTGAGCTTCTGTCACCACCGCTATATTGTTACCATACACCTCGGGCTCTTTGTGGATCGGCGCGGCGGCCGAGCTATTGTTATTGACAGTAGAGGACAGGATCGGATTACCATTTACCACCCGAGTGGTCACCACTAAAGGCTCCGTTTCCTTGGAAGAAACATGACTGTCTGAGGATGTGGAGAGAATGGGGTGCCCCGTCTGAAAGGAACCGATTTGCTTAGCACTAGAAAGATCGTCAGGAAGACTACGCCGCGTCTCATTATGGGGTCCTGGGGAGAGAAGTAAAAAAAAAAAAAAGGTATTAATTCCATAATTAAGGCTTGTCAAACACAACATTGATCAAATAGGGGGGTTGACACCTGGTGATCAGCTGGTTAAAAAGGACCTAGGAAAATCTGACAAGCGCTGTGGCCATGTCATTCTGTATCCGGCACAGCTCCATATGCTTTGTAGGGGATATATCTACTGATTAGTGGTGACACCAACCTGATATTATTGGTCTGCACAAACAAATTCCCTTTAAAAGGAAATCTGTCTGCAGATTTTTCCTATGTAATCTGAGAGCAGCCCAAGGTAGGGGACAGTGACCCTGAAAATCAGTGTTTTATCAGCAAGAGATTATCACTACAGGACTAGCTGCCTCATGCTTCCTAGTCCTGCTCTGTGTAACCCCGCCCCCACCACTGATTGGAAGCTTCTTGTGTGCATTGACAGAAAGCTGCCAATCAAATGGTGTGGGCTGAGTTATGCATAGTTCAGTGTATGAAATTGACAGTGGAAATCCAGTAAGTGACACATTGCTGGAATCAGAATGTCTGCCCCTACATTATGCTGCTCTCAGATTACATAGCTAAAACCAGTGGACAGATTTTCTTTAAAGATAAATTATGGTGCACCTACTCTTTCAATGCTGCAATATTACTTCATAAACCACAGCCGGCCGGCTCCACACCTCCAGATCAGGTTGACGGGAGGTCGCCACGCTGCGAGTGACTGACGAGCTGATGCAACGTCAGGCTATTTTCAGACAACATAACACGGAAAGATCCGCCAGTCAGGATTCTGAGAAAATGACAGATACTCCACCTCTCTGCGTCACAAGCATATTCCCTCGTGTCCTACCAGCACTGACGGGATCTGTGTCACTGCACGGTCTATGTGTAAGATTGAGGGATCCATTCAGACCCTGTAGTGAATAGTGTCTGTTTTAAGGATACACCTTAACTGATGAAACTTAAGAATAATCTTTATTTACAAATGAAAAAATAACGGTCTAATAAAGCAAATATAAAAGGGAAGACTTCCAATACGGCGAGCAAACGTGTGCATTCACGGAATACACGCTACACGTCCCGCACACGTATGACAGCTGTGTGCATTGTGCAAGAAAGAAAAACATGTTTGTTGCAGAATCTTTTTGTATTAGGAATTGCAAACCGGCCATAAACTTTACTACAAATGATATTTGTGTCTTCTACTACATGGACAAATGTATTGGCACATGTCCACATTATACCTAACGAGATCTTCTGACCTCTCCCCATCCTACAGCCATACTCATCATTAGTATGGAGTCAGCCCCTCAGCAGCTACAACAACTTCTGTTCCTGTGTTAGACTTGCTGCAAGATTTTGGAGGAGTCTGTGGGGATTTTTGCCCCTACATAAGAGTATTTGTGAGGTGACACTGCTGTTGGGCAGAGACCGGGCTCACAATCTCCACTATAGGTGTTGGATGGGTTGGGGTCCGAGGTTTGCGCTTTTCAGCCTTGTGCTTCGGGCGCAGTCATGGGGAACAAAAACAGTTACCAGAAAGAGAGAAGCTACAACTGTGCACAAGGTCTTGTGCCGAAGCATTAAGACTTCCCTTCAAGGACAAAATCCGCAAGGGGTTTGTAGATTTTCCCTCATGTTTCTTAGGTTTCCTCCGGTCGCCCCTGTACTTGTGTGGGTTTCCGCTACTTTCCCCTGCATTTGCGCGAGTTTCCTCCGGTCTCCCCTGTGTTTGTTTCGGTTTTCCCAATGTTTGTATGTGTTTTCTCCTATTTCCCCTAGGTTTCTATAGGTGTCCTCTGTGTTTGTGTGGGTTTTCTCTGGTTTCCCTGCATTTGTGTGCTCTCCCCCGTGCGTGCGTGGGTTTCCTCCGGTCTCCCCCGTGCGTGCGTGGGTTTTTTCCCTGTCCCTCCGGTCTCCCCCGTGCGTGCGTGGGTTTCCTCCGGTCCCCCGTGCGTGCGTGGGTTTCCTCCGGTCTCCCCCGTGCGTGCGTGGGTTTCCTCCGGTCTCCCCCGTGCGTGCGTGGGTTTCCTCCGGTCTCCCCCGTGCGTGCGTGGGTTTCCTCCGGTCTCCCCGTGCTGTGCGTGGGTGGGTTTCCTCCGGTCTCCACGTGCGTGCGTGGGTTTCCTCCGGTCTCCCCGTGCGTGCGTGGGTTTCCTCCGGTCTCCCCCGTGTTGTGCGTGGGTTTCCTCCGGTCTCCCCCGTGTGTGCGTGGGTTTCCTCCGGTCTCCCCGTGCGTGCGTGGGTTTCCTCCGGTTCCCCCGTGCGTGCGTGCGTGGGTTTCCTCCGGTCTCCCCCGTGCGTCGTGCGTGGGTTTCCTCCGGTCTCCCGTGTGCGTGGGTTTCCTCCGGTCTCCCCCGTGTTTGCGTGGGTTTCCTCCGGTCTCCCCGTGTTGCGTGGGTTTCTCCGGTCTCCCCGTGTTTGCGTGGTTTCCTCGCTTCCCCGTGTTTGCGTGGGTTCTCGTTCCCGCTGGTCCCGGCTTCCCCTGTGTTTGCATGCGTTTCTTCCGGATCCATCCAACACTCCAAAGACATACTGATAGGGAATCTAGGTTGTGAGCCCCAATGAGGACAGTGATGATTATGTACGTAAAGTGCCATAGAATTAATGGCAATATATAAGTAAATAAATATTATTATGATATTACTGGAACCAAAATTTTACACTGGGGGCGAGGGGACAGACTCAAAAACCTGAATTCAATTATAAAGATGTGTGGCCCAATAAATCAACCCATGTGGATAATGTTTTGACACCAAGTCTATAGGCACATCAGCGTATAGATCAGGTGCACTTGGTGAACAAAGATTCAAGGTGTGAACAGAGATTTATTCTACTGCCTCAATCCATTACATCTTCAATATCCTGACCTGTCGCTTGCTGAGGAACTCTAGTAATGGACGTCTGGGTGACATAGGATTCACGGTTTCTAATTGTCTGGTTGATGAAAAACCTCCATCGGCCCACGGGTGACGACTGTGGCACCGCTTCCCCTGGAAAGAGAAGACATTTTGAGCTTGGTAAGTCAGGTCAAAATTAATAAGTGACTAAACCTGTAAATCACGATTACTGAAATGATCCATCTAACAAATTAATTTAAATACATTTGTAAAAAACACAAAATGGATTCTAAATAAATACAATTTTGATATGTGATTTTTTTCATCCCCAGTCTTAGAATAGATCAACACCTTAATGATTGACAGTACTGCCGAGAGTAGGACGCAGTACTGGAAAAAAATCTATTCTCCATTGGCTCATTGGGGGATACAGGACCATGGTGCTGTGTCCCCCAATAGAGGCTCAGAGAAAAGGATTTTTCGGTGAGAAAACGAAAATCCCTGTCTTAAGACTGAGCTGAAAATACTTTGGTTTTCCGATGTTCTGCAAAGTACATAGCTTTTCCGAAATCTATCCAGACGTTAGAAACCCCCTCTAAATACAAGTTCCATTTTGTGAGGAACCCTAGGAACCAATATAAAACTTCCAATGGAGATCTCCAGTCATTCTTGTGTGGTTTTGACTGCTACAGCTTTGCTACCACTCACCTCCGACCGGGGCAGATGCCGGGGCTGCCACTTGCACAAGCTCAGAAGATCCCGTCTATAAGAGGAATTTACATATGTAACACGGCAGGTAGATACCAAGATGCGGCTGGTTTGACCGAAACACCACGACATCCACTCACCTGACTACTAGACTCTGATGGGGCCAGCTCGGCTCGCTCCTCCGCTGGGATCGTCTGCAGAATCTCCTGCGCTTGGGTCACAATGAGCTTCAGTTCCTCCACAAACTTCTCCTTTTCACCCTCCAGGACAAAGTCGTCTTCAACCTTAAGATTTAAAAGAACAAAAATAGATTTTTTGTGTACTCACCGTAAAATCTCTTTCTTGGAGCCTTCATTGGGGGACACGGGAGACCATAGTTTCAGTTGTGTCCCCCAATGAAGTGATAGAGAAAGGGTAATTTTCATACTCCTTATCCCATGCATTTGCAAAAACCGATGTTGTATATGTGAACACCAAAAAAAATGCAAGCACTGAGTGATCCAACCAAGGCAGGTGCCCGAATTTTATGAAATCAGATTCCACAATGGAAATCTGAAGCCAAGAGAAGTATACAATAGGAGTGTGGGCACCGTGTCCCTTTAACGTGCTCACTGACTGCTGTTTGAATTGGCAGGAGAGCCGAAAGGTACATTATATTTATGGCACCTTACAAAGGTCACGTCATTGTAAACAAGCTAATGGTTTTGGTTTAAAGGGCATGTTCACCTTTGGACACCATGAAGATCCAGACATGAGTAATTTTGTAAATAAGAGATATCTCTCATCCTCATCCACAGTTATAACCTGGGGTAAGGCTGGTCATGCACACTACAGGGATAACAGCCATCTGCCATTATGTAGACTGTCTGGTGCAAAAAAACTGCAGCTGGAAAAAAACAAACTAACCATATAAATGGCAATGTCCTCCGGAGCGTCCCCGTCTGCGTCAAATTTGAAGGTGACCATCTTGTTGCTGTGAGTTTCCAGCTGACACTCCACCATGTTTTCACCAAAGCTCGAGACCTGCAGGGATGGGAAGGAGGAAGATGTAAGAAGCTTTTACTTCTGCTACATCAGGATACAAACTGTAACCAGTGACACGTACCCCAAGGAAGGACAGGTTGAATCGAGTCATTTTGTCTGGCCGGGGGCAGGAGGCGCGACGCTGCTTCATCTTTTCTTGCTTTCCATTTCCAAGGGGCCCATCAGAAACGCAGCTGCCGTCTCTGGCGGAGTCAGTCTGCGAGCTGTAAAGCAAGATGAAGAATAAACATTACTAACATACAGCAAGAAGATATAAATCCAGATGCTGGTACATCTGTGATTCTCCACTTTAAAGCAATATTACATTGTATATACATTAACGATACATTATCGCAAAATCTATTAGTATGATGCGCATTACACTTATTTGAAGTGTAAAATTGTGTGGATATACAGAGTCCAAATGATTGCATCAATGTAAGACCAGAAATATTCCCTCGATTCATTTATATAAGATTATCATTCTATTCATTAAGAAGCCTGGAGTACATCAGGGTATGTAGAGCAAAATGAAAGCGTTACTGCACTGGGAGAAAATCGCACCATTTCCCCCACATTAATGAAAGTTGGGGACATCCTCCATTTCTATACAAGATATTTGTCATAATGCACTAGGTCATTAACTTGAGCCAGAGGCCAATGGGAAGGGCGAGTCGCCGCAGCGTGGCGAGGCAAGGGCGAGTCGCCGCAGCGGGCGAGGGCAAGGGCGAGTCGCCGCAGCGGGCGAGGGCAAGGGCGAGTCGCCGCAGCGGGCGAGGGCAAGGGCGAGTCGCCGCAGCGGGCGAGGGCAAGGGAGAGGAGCCGCAGCGGGCGAGGGCAAGGGAGAGGAGCCGCAGCGGGCGAGGGCAAGGGAGAGGAGCCGCAGCGGGCGAGGGCAAGGGAGAGGAGCCGCAGCGGGCGAGGGCAGGGAGAGGAGCCGCAGCGGGCGAGGGCACGGGAGAGGAGCCGCAGCGGGCGAGGGCACGGGAGAGGAGCCGCAGCGGGCGAGGGGGAGGCGCCACAGCGGCCGAGGGCAAGGGGGAGGCGCCACAGCGGCCGAAGACAAGGGGGAGGCGCCACAGCGGCCGAGGGCAAGAGGGAGGCGCCACAGCGACCGGAAGGCAAGGGGGAGGCGCCACAGCGGCCGAAGGCAAGGGGGAGGCGCCACAGCGGCCGAAGGCAAGGGGGAGGCGCCACAGCGGCCGAAGGCAAGGGGGAGGCGCCACAGCGGCCGAAGGCAAGGGGGAGGCGCCACAGCGGCCGAAGGCAAGGGGGAGGCGCCACAGCGGCCGAAGGCAAGGGGGAGGCGCCACAGCGGCCGAAGGCAAGGGGGAGGCGCCACAGCGGCCGAAGGCAAGGGGGAGGCGCCACAGCGGCCGAAGGCAAGGGGGAGGCGCCACAGCGGCCGAAGGCAAGGGGGAGGCGCCACAGCGGCCGAAGGCAAGGGGGAGGCGCCACAGCGGCCGAAGGCAAGGGGGAGGCGCCACAGCGGCCGAAGGCAAGGGGGAGGCGCCACAGCGGCCGAAGGCAAGGGGGAGGCGCCACAGCGGCCGAAGGCAAGGGGGAGGCGCCACAGCGGCCGAAGGCAAGGGGGAGGCGCCACAGCGGCCGAAGGCAAGGGGGAGGCGCCACAGCGGCCGAAGGCAAGGGGGAGGCGCCACAGCGGCCGAAGGCAAGGGGGAGGCGCCACAGCGGCCGAGGGCAAGGGGGAGGCGCCACAGCGGCCGAGGGCAAGGGGGAGGCGCCACAGCGGCCGAGGGCAAGGGGGAGGCGCCACAGCGGCCGAGGGCAAGGGGGAGGCGCCACAGCGGCCGAGGGCAAGGGGACCCACGCGCCGAGGCAAGGGGGAGGCGCCACAGCGGCCGAGGGCAAGGGGGAGGCGCCACAGCGGCCGAGGGCAAGGGGGAGGCGCCACAGCGGCCGAGGGCAAGGGGGAGGCGCCACAGCGACCGAGGGCAAGGGGGAGGCGCCACAGCGACCGAGGGCAAGGGGGAGGCGCCACAGCGACCGAGGGCAAGGGGGAGGCGCCACAGCGGCCGAGGGCAAGGGGGAGGCGCCACAGCGGCCGAGGGCAAGGGGGAGGCGCCACAGCGGCCGAGGGCAAGGGGGAGGCGCCACAGCGGCCGAGGGCAAGGGGGAGGCGCCACAGCGGCCGAGGGCAAGGGGGAGGCGCCACAGCGGCCGAGGGCAAGGGGGAGGCGCCACAGCGGCCGACCGCGGTTTTTTCACGGCCGCACTTGCCACAGGTGCCGATACCGCACTTGCCGCAAGCCCGCATATATACATTGTATGGGGCTTGCCGCAAGTGCAGCCGTTATGCGGTAATCGCAGCAGTTGCGGTTTTTTCACCGCAACTGCCGCGATCAGCGCAAAACCGCTGATGTGCAAGCAGCCTAACTGATATCTTTAACCAACAGTAGCAGATTCTCAGAAGAGAGTTTAGGAAACTCAAAGTGATCCAAATTCTTGTTGATTTCTTGACTGGAAACTGTAAATATTATCCTCAAATCGATTTGCAATTCATTCTGATAGAAGGGGGGTACCATCTTTTGCTTTAGTATGTAAAATCAAGGGTGAGGTTTGGTTTTGGTGAACTGTGTATGCCAGGAATGTACTGGATTGAGAAATACAACCTACCAATCTAGTATTCTGTCATGCCTTCCTACAAGTGACAGCCAAAATGGGTGTATACCAAATTTATTGGGCTTTTTGTTGGACCTGACATATAGCAGGAATGGGTACTGCTGTCTCCATAGGTCAGTCCACCCTACCTCAGAAGGCAATGTCTAACGCTACAACCTTACAAGAACTGATGGTTTTGTTGCTGGAGGTAATCAATCCATAAGGAAATTAGGAATCAATAAAGTCTCCCTTACACAACAATTTAGAATCTGGATACTGTGATATGGAAATGACTGCTTGATGAAGAATATCCAATGTTGCTGAAGGAGGGTAAATATTAAGGCGTACACATGAGGCACCAGATCTACGAAAGCATGTGTGACAGCTCAACGTTAATAAGGATTATCTGGTGACTTATGCGGGGGTGAACTAGTCTTAATTAAGGAAGACGTATTGTTCCTGGCCGTTGTTTCATGTGGTACTGTCCCCCTTTTTGGAATGCCTGCTGATTGCAGGTTGAAACAGCCCCTGCGGTGTACTAGTCTGCGTCATCTGGAGGAAATTAGACTAACGAATAATGAGGGAACAGCCATGATTATCCTCCCCCGGGTGGTTCAATACAGGCAGTACTGACCTATTTTGTGGGAAGAAGCCCTCTGGTGCAGGGATTGGAGACCGGTAGATTTAACCGGTTGGGAGGGAAGTTCCCCACTCTGGGTCTAATACATAAAACTTGGTCCACAGTCAAGAGAATAAGAGGAGTTTCTGGCCTAACCATATACACTCCCATTTGGATGAATGAAAAACTGAGTGAATTATACAAACTTAGGGATTGGAAAGACTGGTGTGCCAAAGGAATACAATACGTGACGCAATTACTAGTGAATCAACAATTGAAAGAGTTTGACATACTGAAGGAAGAATTTGGCATTCTAGAATTAGATAGATATAGATATCTCAGGATCCAAAATGCACTCAGGAGGCAGAGACGGGAAACTCGACTCCAGGTACAGAAAGATATAGTCCTTGACTATATTTGTATGGAGGGAACTAAGAGGGGGGTAATCACCACCATATACAAAGATATTCTACATACATTTCTGCTGAAGCATCCGGTGGGTGCTCGGAGTAAATGGGAGGAAGAACTGGGGGTACTGGAGGATGAGATATGGGAGTCGGTTTTAGAGTATGTACCAAAACTATCACTGAGTGAGCCGGGACGACTTTCGCAGTTGTACACCATTCACAGAGTGTGCAGATCTCCTGAATTTTTATACAAGATTGGGATGAGAGACACGTCAGAATGTCCAAAATGTAAGAATGAGAATGCAGGAATTATACATATGTTATGGGAGTGTCCGAGGTTACAGGCCTTTTGGATGGTAGTGATTGCAATGATTGAAGGAAAGTATGAATGTGTGGTGCCTAGAAACCCACTGGTATGTGTGTTGGGGTATGTGGAAGACATACAGGTTACCAGTGCTGAGAAGATAGCGATAGCCAGACTGTTATATATGGCTAGGAAATTAATCGCTAGGGGCTGGATCGGGACCGAGCCCCCCTCTAGGAAGGAATATGTTCAACAGGTGGAATATACCATTAGCTTGGAAGAGGGTATATACCGGAGGAGGGAAGCTTTGACGACATTTGTACAACTCTGGGCACGATGGAAGGGAATATGTGTATAACTTATGGGATTTAATGTTCTTTAAAGTCAACTTATAAATAAGAACCAAGTTCTAAAGCTTTGCTATAGATTAATAATACTGCTTTTCGAATGCCATTATACTTGGCAAACTGTATATGTAGGGACATAGATACCAGATGTGATATTTGCTGTCTATAGAGGGGAAGGGGGCGGGGGGAAGGGATGTTGGGGTTATATTCTGTAAGGGGATCTTGGGGTATATTGTTAAAAGCTTATGTGCAACTTAGATGCAATGTATTGTATTTCTGTTTGGCGAATAATCATAATAAAAACATCTAAATAAAAAAAAAAAAAAAAAAATTATCCTCCCCCAATCCTGTGGTAAAAAAATGCCCTGAAATCGGAGCAGAGGGGTATGAAAAAGGGGCCTGCTCCTTGCAATGATGACTCTACAGAACCTCAGCCTTGGGGCCATGATTCCAGCTGGTGGAATACAGAACTGCTGTGCTGCCCACTAATGAGACCATGAATTTGTTTGAGAACCCAGGTTGGGACAATCCGATCACTTGGCCACCTTTCTAAACCTGTCACTACCTCCTCTCAGTGGGTACCCACAAAAACTTGCTGAGGCAGTAGGCCCTGGATGCCCTGGAGTTAAGGAGGCTTTGTTTCCTGGCGAGCGAGTGTAAGGATGAGACTGTCACATGCACCATCTTGTGTCCTTGCTGGTTGACTGTTGGGGATCCAATTAAGTTTTACTGGAGCGTGGCTCTCTACCCTGTGTTATCTGAGTAGTGTTCTGCCCATGGGGAAGGAGTCCGGGCATTCAGTGGGGTTACATCCGGCTCCAGGCAGCCATTCTAAAGACCGCCAGGCCAGAGATCAAAAGCACACACTGAGCCTCATGTCTCCACAGCATATATAAAGAGAAACTTGCCCTCTTAGCCATTTGGGGAACCCCCACAAGGATTTGGCTATCCCTCTGGACTAGGAATCATGAGTGCCATGCTTTTCCATTGTATCCAAGTCTTATTCAGTCTAGATATTGTATCAGGTGTTAATCAAGTTTTCTGGAGGCAAATTATTTGTGGTTGTCATTTACGTAACAAAGCGAATACCATATTCTGTTTCCTGACGCTTTCTAGTCCCTCAATGTTCCTGAAAGAAGTTTAAAGTGTAAATGTCATTTCATTGAAGAAGAAAAAAAAAAACAAAAACAGTACTGCACTGCTTGTCAATGACGAATCACATAGCAGCTAAGATAATGCTTTTTTTTGTGCCATATGACTTATTTTCTCACATTTTTCAGTGCTCTTATAAAAACTGCATTTTAGGGCTTTGCGGGCGTACCCAGCATCTGATAGGGATCAGTGCAATGTGACAGTAGAGAAGGGGTTAACAGAGATCCTGACTGAGCTGTGTGGAGCCAGATGACAGATCTGAGACTCTTGTGTAAGGAAAGAAGAGTGTGCAGTGATCCTGACATTGCTCCGCACTGTGCTGTAATCTGAGCTAATCTGATACATTGTTTCCTCATCAGTTGCAGTCAGGAGTGTTAGCCACGTCCCCTCCTCTATATGGTTACATGCCCCGTATTCACTTAAGACAGATCTGACTGGGAATGAGCATGTCTGCTTCACACACAGAGCAGTGGGGGCACCTTGTGGAAGGTTTATGAATGGTTTTCAACCAGAATTCTCTGCTAAAGTATATTTCAAAGTTTATTAAAATCAATTGCTCTACATTATTAAAAACATATTTAAACAGTGGATACACCAAGTGTAGCCATGTAAATTCCATGAAATAATCTGAGATAGGATACAATTTCCCCTGAAGTGTACAGATTCATCACAATAAGACCTCTACTAACTATAAAGTGTAATGTTTATAAAAAGGGCCAACCATAGTAAAAAAAAATAATAAATCGACATCTGGGGATGCCTATGAACTGTCCAAACCTTGTACACAAGCATTATTATTTGTTAATGTCCGATCCACTAATAACGATAGTGAGACATGTACCATCAATGATATGTGAAGAGTTACGCAGGTTATATCAGAGTTATTTATCCGGCATCTCTATTTTTGCTGCACCCTTTGGGTAATCGAGGCATCAGATAATGAACCAAAGTGTAAACTCACTGAAAAGGAGTCTCCCGCTCCAAATCATCAAAGTCATCCGATGAGTTTACATCAGAAGACCTTAATATGTTGATATATAACTATACCATACATTCATTTATTTTGAAAAATCTTGTATTTTTCTCTCATCTTAAGATCCAGTTCCAGAGAAAGAGAAATAAAACCGTCCTTCATGAATTAACTAGTAAAGATAACAGTATTCTATCAGTTCTGAAAACTGTAAAGCAATTTATAATTACCAAAAAGGTATAAAACATAATGACTATATGAAAGTTTAGATGCTTTAGTATTGGGATAATTTAGACTCTAAAAGAAGCAATTCAGTGTTTTGTTGTCTTTTTTTATCATCATTAGTTTGAGTCTTACAGACAGAATGAGAGTCCGATAGACCAAAAATACAGTCTTCGCCAAGATCTAATTTTTACAAAGATCAGAAACCGAGAAATCTCTTGGGCGTCTGGATCTGACAGGAAAACAAACAGGCGCTGCCGGACTGTCATTCCTGCCACAGACTTAAAGCAGCTCAGGCATTTTACTATGGAGAAAATGTGAAACTTTACAGCTCAGACGATCCCTGGATTGTAACGGTTCTATAAATACAAATACATATAACACGTATAATAGACAGGAAGAAGGCGTCATAATTTACCTCTGAAAAGGGTCGACTTTCTGAACACCGGACTGTTCTGTCAGATGCGCCTGGAAATGCAAACATATAATGGTCAGGAGCTATCAGAATGTGCCATAGGTGTGACCAAACACAAAGACAAGTATTCCTGCGCTTTCAGTTATTTCAGCTTGCTCTGTGTCTTTTCCCCAAAGCATTTCTCTGCTAGGATTACCTGTCCACCCCAAGAGGTCACCCTCAAATAATAAGCTACCTATCCACCCCAAGAGGTCACCCTCAAATAATAAGCTACCTATCCACCCCAAGAGGTCACCCTCAAATAATAAGCTACCTGTCCACTCCCAAGAGGTCACCCTCAAATAATAAGTTACCTGTCCACCCCAAGAAGTCACCCTCAAATAAGCTACAGTATCTGTCCACACCAGGAGGTACCAAAGCAAATAAGGCTAAACAGTCATTTCTCTCTACTCCCCCGTTTGAATTAATCTCACATGTTTAGTGTGGGGTGTGGATATGTCCCTTCACCAGAGACATCGATCAACTTATATTTAAAGTGGCTTCATATTTGTTGAATATACATCAACTACATGTGCTTTGAAGGTGGAAAGAACCTGCTACTTTGATATGCAGTGGGTACAGAAAGTATTCAGACCCCTTTAAATGTATCACGCTTTCATTGCAGCCATTTGGTAAATTCAAAAAAAAAGTTCATTTTTTCCTCATTAATGCATCCTATCTTCACTGGAAAAAAACAAATGTAGATATTTGTGCAAATTTATTAAAAAAGAAAAACTGAAATATCACATGGTTATAAGTATTCAGCCCCTTTGCTCAGTATTATTTGCACCTTTTGAGCTCGTACAGCCACGAGTCTTCATTGGATTGATGCAGGTTTCCCCCCCTGGATTTGGGGATCCTTGGCCATTCTTCCTTGCAGATCATCCCTGTAGCTGAAACCCCCCCATAGCATGATGCTGCCACCACCATGTCTCACTGTTGGGATTGTACTGTGCAGGTGATGACCAGTGCCTGGTTTTCTCCACACATACTGCTTAGAATTATCACCACAAAGTTCTATCTTCATCTCATCAGACCAGAGAATCTTATTTCTCATAGTTTGGGAGTCCTTCATGTGTTTTTTTGCAAAATCTATGCGGCTTTCTTATGTCTTGCACTGAGGAGAGGCTTACATCAGGCCACTCTGCCATAAAGGCCTGACTGGTGGAAGCTGCAGTGATAGGTGACTTTGTGGAACTTTCTCCCATCTCCCTACTACATCTCTGGAGCTCAGACACAGTGATCGTGGGGTTCTTATTTACCTCTCACCAAGGCTCTTCTCCCACGATTTGGCTCAGTTTGGCTGGACGGCCAGGTCTAGGAAGACTTCTGGTGGTCCCAAACTTCTGCCATTAAGGACCTCACTAACCTTATTAATATCACCTGCACACCTTCATCTCCCTCTTTTAATTGCGCTCTCTGGAATCCACAGTCTGTATGCAACAAACTTCCCTTCATTCACAATTACTTCCTTTCCAACTCTCTTAACCTTCTGGCCCTCACAGAAACCTGGATCCAGGATTCAGACACTGCTTCCCCTGCTGCTATTTCTTACGGCGGCTTACACTTCTCTCACTCCCCTAGACCTGGGAACAGACGTGGCGGTGGAGTTGGCCTCCTCCTGTCCCCACATTGTACTTTCCAGGTCATTCCTCCAGCCCCATCACTCTCATTCCCTTCTTTTGAGGTCCATACCATTAGGCTATTCCATCCCCTCCCCCTCAAAGTAGCGGTGGTATACCGCCCCCCAGGGTCACCCACCCAGTTCCTCGACCACTTCTCCGCTTGGCTCCCGCATTTCATGTCCTCAGATTTACCAACCCTTATTCTGGGAGACTTTAACATTCCCATAAACAGCCCCATCTCCCCATCTGCATCCCAGCTCCTATCTCTAACTACCTCTCTTGGCCTATCACAGCTCTCAACCTCTAAGACACACGAAAACGGTAACACCCTTGACCTTGTCTTTACCCGGCTCTGCTCATCCTCCCCCTTGGATAACTCAACTCTACTCTCTGACCACAACATTCTTTCCTTCTCACTCACTAACCCTCGGCCAACACAGCCCAATCCTACCTATCACACATCCAGAAATCTACAGGCCATTAACCCCCAAGCACTCACAGACTCCCTCATCTCATCTCTGTCCCCAATCTCTTCAATCTCCTGTCCAGATCAGGCAGTAAATCACTACAATGACTCTCTCAGAAGCTCCCTGGACCAAGTAGCGCCCCTCACCCGCAGAACCTCCAAACAGAGAACAAAACAACCCTGGCTCACACCACAAACTCGATTCCTCCAGCGATGCTCCAGGAGTGCTGAACGTCTATGGAGGAAAACTCGCTCACCAGGAGACTTTATCCACTATAAATTCATGCTAAAAACCTACAACTCTGCCCTTCACCTTGCCAAACAGACCTACTTCACCACCCTGATCTCCTCACTATCCAACAATCCAAAAAAAACTCTTTGACACCTTTCACTCTCTCCTCAGTCCGAAAGTGCAGGCCCCCATCACTGACCTCTGTGCTGATGACCTGGCCTCCTACTTCATGGAGAAAATAGACAACATCCGCCAGGAAATCAGCTCTCAGCCTCCAAGCACTGACACCCCCATTCTTCCCCACATCTCCTCCGGTTCACTCTCCACATTTGACCCGGTCACAGAAGAAGAAGTCTCCAGGCTCCTTTCTTCCTCTCGTCCCACCACATGCTCTACTGACCCCATTCCCTCACACCTGCTCCAGTCCCTCTCTCCAGTCGTCACCTCTCATCTAACCAAAATCTTCAATCTCTCCCTCTCTTCTGGCATTTTCCCCTCCTCCTTCAAACACTCGATCATTACTCCATTATTAAAGAAATCCACTCTCGACCCAACCTGCACAAATAACTACAGACCAGTCTCCAATCTCCCCTTCATCTCTAAACTCTTGGAGCGCCTGGTCTATTCCCGCCTCACCCGTTACCTCTCCGCTCACTCTCTTCTAGATCCATTACAGTCTGGTTTCCGCCCCCTTCACTCCACAGAAACTGCCCTCATCAAAGTGACCAATGACCTTCTGGAAGCAAAACGTAATGGTGACCACTCCCTGCTTATTCTCCTTGATCTCTCTGCAGCTTTTGACACTGTCGACCATCAGCTCCTACTCGCTATGCTGCACTCCATTGGCATAAAGGACACTGCTCTCTCCTGGCTCTCCTCCTATCTTTCTGACCGCTCTTTCAGTGTATGTTTTGCTGGCTCCACTTCTTCCCCTCTTCCCCTCACCATTGGAGTCCCTCAGGGGTCAGTCCTTGGACCTCTCCTCTTCTCTCTCTACACGGCCCCGATTGGACAGACCATCAGCAGATTTGGCTTTCAGTACCATCTTTATGCTGATGACACACAACTATACACTTCAGCCCCTGACCTTACCCCTGCGGTAGTAAAGAACACCAATGACTGTCTAGCTGCAGTTTCCAATATCATGTCCACTCTCTATTTGAAACTAAACCTTTCCAAAACTGAACAACTTCTGCTCCCCCCATCCACTAACCTCCCTAAATCGGACATCTCTCTCTCAGTATGCGGCACTACGATAACGCCTAGACAGCAGGCTCGCTGTCTGGGAGTTATGTTTGACACCGATCTCTCCTTCTCCTCCCACACGCAATCTCTCGTCCGCTCCTGTCGCTTACACCTGAAGAATATCTCTAGAGTCCGCCCCTTTCTCACCCTGGAAACAACAAAAACCCTCACCGTGGCCCTAATCCATTCCCGCCTTGACTATTGCAACTCTCTATTAAGCGGCCTCCCCCTCACCAGACTTTCTCCTCTCCAGTCCATCCTTAATGCAGCAGCCAGGATCACCCATCTGGCCAATCGTTACTCAGATGCCTCTGCTCTGTGCCAGTCATTGCACTGGCTGCCCGTATATTACAGGATCAAATTCAAATTGCTTGTTCTCACCCACAAAGCTCTTCACAGTGCAGCTCCCCCGTACCTCTCCTCCCTCATCTCTGTCTATCACCCCACCCGCTCTCTACGTTCCTCAAGTGACCTTCGACTAACATCTGCACTAATCCGATCCTCCCACTCCCGGCTCCAAGACTTTTCCAGAGCTGCACCCAACCTCTGGAATGCTTTACCCAAAGAAATCAGGACTATCCACAACCTGCATGGCTTCAGACGATCCCTAAAAACGCATCTTTTTAAGGCGGCCTATCATACTCCCTAATAAGTCCATTGTACTGTAGACAGTGAATGGGCTATCCCTCTGGACATTACTCTTCTAAAAACTCCACCAAACCATAAAGGTCTACAGACTGTATAATGACCATCCATGTAAGCTTAGCCCTATACCCCATTTCCTCAAGATGCCTGGACCACCAGTGCAATAAGCCCCGGCACCTTGCGCAACCCCCTTTCCCGTTGTAGATTGTAAGCTCTTTTGAGCAGGGTCACCTTCATTTCTTGCTTTATTTATTGTATTTCTTTTCACATTGATTCTATACCTATTGTTTTGTATCCAATTATTGTACTTTATTTGTTCTCTATTGTAATTACTTACTGTATTATATTTTCTGTACTCTAACCCTACATTGTAAAGCGCTGCGGAATATGTTGGCGCTATATAAATAAAGTATTATTATTATTATTATTATTATGGAGGCCACTGTGCTCTTAGGAACCTTGAGCACTGCAGACATTCATTTCTAATCTTGGCCAGATCTGTCGCTGAGCTCCTTGGGCAGTTCCTTTGACCTCATGATTCTCTCATTTGGTCTGACATGCACTGTGAGCTCTTATATAGACAGATGTGTACCTTTCCAAATTAAGTCCTATCAGTTTAATCAAACACAGCTGGACTCCAATGAAGATGTAGAACCATCTCAAGGAGGATCAGAAGGAAATGGACAGCATGCGACTTAAATATGAGTGTCTGAGCAAAGGGGCTGAATACATATGACCATGTGATATTTCAGCTTTTCTTTATTAAGACATTTGGAAAAATTTCCACATTTCTGTTTTTTTTTTTCAGTCAAGATGGGGTGCAGAGTGTTCATTAATGAGAAAAAAATGAACTTTTTTGAATTTACCAAATGGCTGCAATGAAAGAGTGATAAATTTAAAGGGGTCTGAACACTTTCTGTACCTGCTGTATCTTGTGAGGAGCAATACATTATACAGGAATTTTTGTGCACTCACCAAAAAATCCTTTTCTCTGAGCCTCGTTTAGAGGACACAGCTGAAACATGGTCCTGCGGCCCCTAATGAGGCGATGGAGAAACAGAGATTTTTGTGTACTCAAATAATAAGCTACCTGTCCACACCAGGAGGTGACCCTAAAATAATAAGCTACCTGTCCACACCAGGAGGTCACCCTCAAATAATAAGCTACATGTCCACACCAGGAGGTGACCCTCAAATAATAAGCTACCTGTCCACACCAGGAGGTGACCCTCAAATAATAAGCTACCTGTCCACACCAGGAGGTCACCCTCAAATAATAAGCTACATGTCCACACCAGGAGGTCACCCTCAAATAATAAGCTACCAGTCCACACCAGGAAGTCACCCTCAAATAATAAGGTTCTCGGCTATCAATTCTAGCCGGAGCATAAAGTTGGTCTACATGTGGCATATAGAAGTATGTTCACACGGTTTGATACAAAGTGGGGTTTTGTTAGTCTTCAGGACCGTCCCGATCGGGGTACACTTTGTTGTGGTGGGAGGACTACATGTTTTTTTTTTTTTTTTTTTTTTTTTTTAAATCATAAAATAGTGTGTACCAAGTATCTTATATTATTTAATATGTACCATATCAGAGAAATTTTAAAATCCATAAAGAAATCTGTTGTCTCTGGAGAGGGGACATATCTATACTCAACATTAAACTTGCATGAAAGCAGAGAGAGTACACTTCAGCCTTCATTGAAATGGGACCTCCTGGTGTGGACAGGTAATTACAGCAGAGAAATGCAAGAAACCGCAAACCCAAATGTAAGAAACCGCAAGACAGATTTGTTTACGCAGAAGTGGCCAAAAGCTGACTCTGATCAAAAGTAGAATAGTAGGAATTTAGATGCCAGCATACAGTTGAATAATGAGGTTTGTATGAGGGCTCCAAAAAGGGGATTTTGGTACCATAAAATGCTTTTCTTGGAGCTTTCATTTGGGGACATAGAAATACCTTGGGTGTATGCAGCACATACCCAAAGGTCTTCCTGTCCCCCCCAATGAAGTGATAAAGAAATGCCTATGATTCTGCTTTGATCAGAGGAAGCTTTTTGCCTGGAAGGGGTAATTGCTTGCCTCTGCATAAACAAATCTCAGTCTTGCTGTCTTTTTCCCCCAACACTGGCAGAAGAAAGGTGCAAATGTTGTATTGTTGGAAAGGAGACACAGATAAAGAGGAGGATAATAAAGTGATTTTAATTGAATGCATTTCGAAGCGTTACTGGCTCCGTCAAAAAAAAAAAATGTAAATAATTTTTTTCCTGAAGGAGCCGGATACGCTCCAAAACGCGTTGAATAATAAAAATCACTTTCTTTATCTCCTCTATGGTGTGTCCTTCCCAACAGCACAGCGTTTGCACCTCTCTCCTGCCGCTGTTGGGAAAAAGACAGCAAAACTAAGATTTGTTTATGCAGAGACGGGCAATTATCCCTTCCAGTCGGTATAGTGATCTCGTCATGGTGGCTGCAGCAGTCGTGCTAATATGCATGCATAGCGGTTGTGGCTTGCACAACCTTTCCAGGTGAGCGCCCACTGGGTATATACCCCTATGATACCAAGAGTAAGACCCCATTTCTGTGCTTTCAGTTATTCCAGCTTTCTTTGTGTCTTTTTTAGAAAGCATTTCTCCGCTATGATTACCTGTCCACACCAGGAGATCCCACATCAATTAAGGCTAAAGAGTCATTTCTCTATACTTCCCCTGTTTGAATTAATCCCACATGTTCAGTGTAGGGTGTGGATATGTCCCCTCTCGATAAGAGAAGTCTTCAATCAACTTTATTTAAAGTGTCTTTATATCTGTTGTATATACATCATCTACATGTGCTTTGAAGGTGGGAACAACCTGCTGCTCTGATATATCTGGTGAGGAGCAAGACATTATAAAGGGATTTTTGTGTACTCACCGAAAAACACTTTTCTCTGAGCCTCTATTGGGGGACACATGACCATGTTTCAGCTGTGTCCCTCAATGAGGCGATGGAGAAATATACATTTTATGTATGTCCGTAGACTGCATGGTAGACCGTTTGTTCTTTGACTATGGGACATGGCTGTCTATGCGGTATCCCTCAAATAATAAGCTACCTGTCCACACCAGGAGGTCACCCTCAAATAATAAGCTGCCTCTCCACACCAGGAGGTCACCCTCAAATAATAAGCCTTTGGATGTATGCAAAGGGAAACCCTCCTGATATATGAATTTGATGTACGCTGTGTACATAAAGCACAACAGCCATAGATGGGTCATGTTTATCAAGACATGCAAAGAAAACAACTTTGTAATGTGCCACAGGGTGGGAACAAGGTCGTACCTGCTGGAATTTAGGATCTGGCTGATGGGTCTGGTACGCATCCTGAGGAACAAAGTTCTCCATTGCTGCAGTAATCGAGGAGTAAGGCTGTGACATGGGATTAAGGTATCCGGGATGCTGTGACGATTCCTGGTTGTCAGGCTGGAGAGGAAGCTGCTGATGTAGAAGTGGTGCTGGCTGCTCTGAAGCTGAATGAACTTGATTTTGTGACGAGATCTGGTTCATAGCGTCTTTGTTGTGAGATGGGGGGAGAAGTCCTGGCATCCCATGTGGCTCATACGCGTGTGCAGGAGGTTGCTGGGGCTGTAGATAAGACTCCTGGGTGGGCAAGGAAGCATTCATATGCAGGTTATTTTGATGTCCATTCGGCTGCGATTGGACCATTAAGGGATGACCGCTATCTGGAGACTGTACAGATGGCTGTGAATACATGGTATTTTCGGCATGTCCTTCTGGTCTGTGGTCTTGTGGTGGGGTCATAGTTTTACGCAGCTGAAGGTTTGTTGGAAGATCAGAGGGCAGAAGTCCATGCATTGGAGGGTACAACACTGGATTTTCAGAAACAGGAGGGGCATGCTGCATTGTATATACGGGCTGATGGGAGGGTGGCACGGGCTGAGAACTGTACATGACTGGATGAGATGGAGTGACTGTCTGCTGTGTGTACAGCTGCTGATCAGCATTGGTGACCATCTGCTGTACGTATACCTGGTCAACTGTTGGGACTTGTTGTGAAGCATAGACTGGGACAGCTGGAGAAACTGGTCTATGCATGTGCTGTTCGGGTCCCGATGCCATACGCTGGGTAACTGTAAGCTGGTCTGCGGCAGGGACTGAGTGTGTATTATGAAGAGGCGGCTGAGGATATCCTTGGTGATTAATTACAGGTCTTTCGGATTTATATAGCATCTGATCCTTGGGAGGTTGTTGTGTGCCAGTTGATCGGTCAGCATATATATCTTGTGGAGCATATACATTTTGCTCGGACGGCGCCACTGAATGCTGGGCATATACAGGCTGCTCAGGTGCAGCCACCACATGCTGGGATAAACACACGGCTCAGATGGCACCACCGCGTGCTGGGCATATACTGACTGCTCAGACGGTGCAACCACTTGCTGGGTATATAAAGGATGCTCAGAAGGCGCCACCGCATGTTGGGCATATATACGCTGCTCAGACGGCGCCACCGCATGCTGGGCATATACAGGCTGCTCAGACGCAGCCACCGCATGCTGGGCATATACAGGCTGATCAGATGACACCATCGCGTGCTGGGTATATACAGGCTGCTCAGACGGCACAACCGTGTGCTGGGCATATATAGGCTGCTCAGATGGCGCCACCACATGCTGGGCATAAACAGGTTGCTCAGACGGCGCCACCACGTGCTGGGCATATACAGGCTGCTCAGACGGCGCCACCACATGCTGGGCATATGCAGGCTGTTCAGAAGGTGCCACCGCATGCTGTGAATGTACAGACTGCTCAGATGATGCCACTGCATGTTGTGCATATACAGGCTGCCCAGACGGCGTCAATTGCTGTGCATATACAGGCTGCTCAGGTGGTGCCATCCCATGTTGTATGTACATAGGCTGCTCAGACGGTGCCACCGCATGATGTATGTACACAGGCTGCTCAGACGGTGGCATCACTTGCCTGGCTGGCATAGACTGCTCTGATGCTGGCATCCCATGCTGGGTATGCACAGGATGCTCCGGTGGTGGTCCTGGATGCTGCTCTATTGGTGGCGCCATATGTTGTGCACACACAGGCTGAACATACACAGGTTGGTCAGCTGTTGGCATTGAATGCTGGGCATATAATGGTTGTTCACTCGGTGGTGCAGCATGCTGGACATAAACAGGCTGTTTTTCAGCTGGTGGTATAGTTTGTTGGGGGTACGCCAGATGTTGATGCTCTAGGACCGGGGGTCCACCTTGCTGGGTATATATATTCTGCATTTCTGGTTGTGGCACAGGTTGCTTTCCGTATACTTGCTGCAGTTCGGGTTGGGTCACACTTTGCTGGGAACACATTGGTTTATGGTCTGCATTTCGTGGCAAGCTTTGCTGGGCATATAAAGGTTGCTGCATGGCTGAGGGCACAGTCTGTTGGGCATACAATGGTTTCTCGGTTGGTGGGATGATTTTCTGAGAATACATGAGGTCTTGTGGGGGGATATTTTGCTGTACAGCTTGCTCAGTTGGATGAACATACCCAAGCTTTTCAGATGCAGGTGCAGATTGCTGGGCATACATCTTCGGATCAGTAGGCTGAGAATACACAGGCTGCTCTGCTGACATTTGCTGAAAATACATTGGATTCTCCCCCGATGCAGCCTGGGTCTGCTGTACATACATGATCTGTTCAGTGGACGCAGCTTGTTGGTGATACGCGGCTTTGTCAGGTACCAAAGTCTGTGGTGGATAAACTGGTGGCTGGGCATGAACATACTGGTCGGGTAAAGGCATATTTTGCTGAATGTAACGCATCTGGTCGGCAGATTGCAGAATTTGCTGGTTGTAAATCAGCTGTTCAGGCAAGACTCCAGTTTGATGCACAAAAGTGACTTGATCAGATGGTGCAACCGTTCTTGGAGTCTGGTCGGCAGCAACAACTGTCTGCTGTCCATACACTTCCATTGGAGGAATCTGGATGTACAGAGGCTGCTCCACAGGATTTTGCTTGGCATTAGGAAAGTGCTCTGTAGGCACTCCGGCATGCTGAGGAAACACAGGCTGCTCGGCTGCAGGTTTGGCCATCTGCATCGCCTGCTGGACAGGGATTTGTGACAATGGGTGCTGCTGGTTTGCAAGTTGCTCATGTGCAGATGTCAAAATTTGCTGCGGGAGCCCAGAAGCTTCAGCGGGAGCGGTGAATGGTAAATGCTCCATCTCATGGGGATGTTCAGGGTGCACGTCTTGCGCAGCGTGCATGATCTTGGGGGTCTGTTCCAAAATGGTCTGTTGAATCAAGGGACTCTGGTAAGACGTCTGATGGTTCGCACTCTGCAGCTGCTCCAGGTGAGGCTGCATTTGGAAGGTTGGTCCTTGCTGTACATTTGAGGAAAACACCATATGGTCTTGGGAAGGAACGGCGGCCACCTGATGTTGAACGTTTCCAGGGACCGCCTTCACATTTTGGGTTTGATGCATCACATTCTGCATGCCATACTGATTTACAACGCTCGGATGACACACGGGCAGAAGCGTTGGAACTTGATTATCAGCGGCTGGCGCACCATGAACTTGTACACCGGTGTGCCCACAAGTGTCTGGATGAACGCCAGCCCTGGTTTGCTGAGCTGCCATTGAGGAGGACATTATTTGAGGGGACAACGCAGACACTGCCGGTTGCAACGCTGGCATCATTGAGGAGTCTAAGGTGTTCGATTGAGGAAGAGATTTCAAGTCTGTTGAAAATGCCATTTGGGGATCCACAGGCTAAAAATAATGGGAAAAAAATAAAGTTAATTTTATAGTCAAAATGTTAAGAA
The DNA here is from genome assembly GCA_033576535.1 of Allobates femoralis. NCBI lineage: Eukaryota > Metazoa > Chordata > Amphibia > Anura > Aromobatidae > Allobates > Allobates femoralis. The sequence goes on from JARQOC010000008.1 coordinate 7,513,322, forward strand.
CATAGCAATTAACCCAAATGTTTTATAATACCTGAACCCCGAGTTGTCCGTCTATCACTGGCAGCTGATATGGGGTGCCCGGCTGGGGCATGCCCTGCATGGGTAACATCTGCGGTACGGGCATCTGACAAAAGGAGAGAGATGAATATTAATAGGACACAGTGATAAAAGCTGAAAGGGAACCTGTCATGACGATTTTTGTTTTTACACCGCCCCCCAATCTTATTTAGATCACTAAACTGGTTTAAAAAACATAAATCCAAGTATTTATCATAAAAAAGCACTTTAGATGCTTACAGGTTTGCATTATGTACCTGCCCAAACAGTCATGGAGTGGAGACTTCAGCTGGCATCAATCATGTCAATCCACATTCAGTCATGTCGTTTTTTAAACAAAGGTCACCCCCCCCCTGCATTGTAATATATTAACATGCTGAAGGACCTGCAGAAATTCACATATGCTGTAGAAGGACCTGTGGTGATGTCACGACCATGTGGCTGTAATGGGCGGAGCTAGGCAGGTCTCAAGTGAAAGACCCTTTGTGCTTAGACCCACACATTGTGTTTACATGTTTATGACATCACCACAGGTTCTGCAGAGATGTCAATTACAGTGCAGGGGGTGTGACTAAATTTAAAAAATTATATATCACACCCCCTGCATTGTAATTGAGTGCCATCACTGCAGAACCTGTGGTGATGCCATGACCATGTGACCGGAATAAGCAGATCAGGCAACCATTTTTTATTTTATTAAACTATTGATACTGAATAAACGGTTGAAAATACGAAGGAAGCCGAACTCCGTTACTATGGGAGCACCCTACGCCTTTCCGGATGTTGCCTGATCTGCTTATTCCTGTTACGGTCACATTGGTATTGTGATCCGAATGATCCGGGACGGAGCTGCATACCATAATTGAAGGACAATATCTTCTAGACCGAAATAAGTCTGATAAGCAAGAGACAAGACATTTGCAAGGTGAGAGATAAGATTAATAATCACCGAAAAACAGATTTAAACACGCTGCACTTAGATCTGCACCCTCTTCTCTTGTTTGTCTCCCTACCCACCCTTTAGACTCCACAGCCTTGGAGATCAACACATTTTGATGACCATGTGACCATAATGGGTGGAGCTAAGCCTAAAGGGTCTTTCAGTTCAGGTCTGCTTAGCTCCGCCCATTACAGCCACATGGTCGTGACATCACCACAGGTCCTGCAGTGATGTCAATCAATTACAATAGAGGGGCGTGACTAAATTAAAAAATATCATGAATGAGCTTGAGTGATAGTAACTGAAGCAGGCAAAATCTCCTCCCCTATGACTGAAGACAGGTTACACGTGTGCAACTTTCTTCAACATAAAATATGAGGAATTTAGTTTTTTAGAAAACCATATTAGTGTGCACATTGCATCATTTAAAACGCATTGGGGGCGGATTAATATCACAAAACATCATGACAGCTTCCCTTTAATAATAACACAAGAGTCATGCGGTTGATGACACTGGACATATTACGCTAAAAGACAGGGGACCTGCCTCCGTGACATATGGCAAGGGGTTGTCTAACTGAAACAAACCCCTTTAAGAACTGGAGGTGTGGAGTTGTGCTGCGGAGGAACTTAAGTCGCCAACATCAACGAGCCTCGCCAAGCAAAATGTGGCATTCACATGAATAATACACGACAGGTCGGGTGCATAACGTTTTTTTGTTAAAGGGGATTTTCACTACTCAAATATTGAATACCCATCATCAATATCAGATCACCCCCAATCAGCTCATGACAGACCAGACAACTACAACTGCATCCAACTATTCAGTCACTGCTCTCAGGTATAGTAGAAAATCTCCATTTAAAGGGAAAACCCATTAAACTGTCCATTTTGGCTAATAGAAAAAACTTCCAGGTGATGGACCCTTCTACATAAAGTTAAAGTGTTAAGAAAAGGACAAGTGGAAAAGGGATTGATTTAGAGAAATTAACCCCTTTAAAGGGGAACTCCAGGGAGATAAAAAAATGTTTGTCTTGTCCCTGCCCTCATACATGATGAAGCAGAGCTGGGCACTACAGTTCTAGAATCTATAGATCACTTATAAATCAATAAAATCATATCTGCTCCTCACTTTAACCCCTCCCTTTGGGGACAGAGAAATTCAGCCTCATGCGGCAGCAGTGACAGGTGGTATCGGGGCGTGAACCCTGGGGGCTCCAGGATCATCTTACATCCTGCCCCAGCCCCCTCATACTTCTGATGGGCAGGGGCGTGGCTGCCGACCCTGTGGTCGCAGTACATACTACCCCTGATAATGGAAACTTGGGGTCTACTAGCATGTGCAACAGAGGATGAGGAGATGTCTGGATGCTTTGCTGTGACTGAGGAGACAATGATGATCAATTAACCGTTTCAGGGACAGAATTGTAGTTTGACTATGGGGCCGGTGACCACGTCCCCTGTTCATACAGAAGTATGAGGGGCTGGAATTTAGGATAATCCTGGAGCTCTCAGGATCCACGCTCCTTGTTTATACAGAAGTATGAGGGGGCGGGAATGTAAGATGATCCTGAAGCCCCCAGTGTCCACTCCCCCTACCCATACAGAAGTAGGAGGGGTTGGGAATGTAAGAAGATCCTGGAGCCCCCAGGGTCCACGCCCCTGACACTCCTGTCACTGCTGCAGCATAACTGAATTTTTCTGTCCGCTAAGGGATGGGTGAGAGATGGAAGCAGATATGATTTTTATTGATTTATAAGTGATCTATAGATCCTACAACTGTAGTACCCAGCTCTGGTTCATCATGTAGGAGATACATGGAAAGAAATGCAGCGGTCTAGTAGAGGCGCTTAGGGAGGATATTAATGGCACAATATAATAAATGGTTGGCAAACCTTTATTGGTTACTGGTTCCCTTTACAGCTACACAACCGGTTTCAACAGCATTGTCTTCATCAGGTGGTGTAAAGGTTTGCTGTCGAAACGCGTTGTGGAGCTCTAAAGGGAACCAATAACCAATAAAGGTTTGCCAACCATTTATTATATTGTGCCATGAATATCCTCGCTAAGTGCTTCTACTAGACTGCTGAATTTCTTTCCATCTATCTCCTTCCCTCGCTGAGGAGCAGCGGCAGAAGCAGCTTTGGGTACCCACCTCCTAGGCTGAAGGACCTGGCGTCGCCCGGCAATAAGGTTAACGCTGAAGACCTGCGGTGACATATTTCCGGCTGGCCCAACCATGTGACCGTGACATGGAAACAACACGGGAGCGGCGGACAGCGGATACACACAAGCTCCAACCCGGATGGCACACAATTAGGCCAGCACCGGCAGGTTTGTTGCCCCCCCCTCCCCCAGCCCCATCTGTTTCCAAATAGGCTCACAATCCTTCACAGTGTGCTCCTTTCTCGCTTACATACTCATCATGTAAGGAGGACAGGGACAGTACAAAATAATTTTATCTCCCCGGAGTTCCCCTTTAAGAGATGGAGTTGTGAAATAATGCAGAGGATTTGGTGAATGCTCCCTCTTGGCTTTTGAGATTTATCGTGGTATAGTGCCATATCCAGTGGATATAAGCCAGAATTGCCTGGGATGAGTATTCTTTAAGATACAGAAATATACTCCTGTATTTTCTTTAATAATGTACTTTTCTAACATTCAGAGCTGGACTAGGCCTCAAATGAATATTTTCCTGTAAAGGAGTCTCTCAATTTGGGTGGCTCATGCAGATGTGAAGCGATTGGACCTCTATGTCGAGCATTCACATTTGTCAAGTGTTAGATTACAAGAGCAGCACTGCTGCATATTTCGCTGGCGGCTGGGAGAACACTATTCCTTTTATAGGAGCGTGTACTCACTGCTGGCGTCGGCTGATAATGTCCCATGACGTGCTGCTGAGGGTAGTACTGCCCCATGTGCCCGGGCTCCGGCTGAGGCATGCCCGAGACTTGCTGTACAGCGATGCCTCATGGGATGTGGCATAAATGGCGCTGTGCTGACTCGAAGCATCTGACATCGTGATGGAGCCTCCTCCTACATCAGACAAGCTGTCAGCTACAAAAATAAATCACAAATAAAATTAGGAAGAGAAAATACCCACAAGCATTATTTTCAGTGTAAAATAGTAGAATACATGTATACAGGTGCATCTCAATCAATTAGAATATCAACAAAAAGTAAATTTACTTCAGTAATTCAATACATAAAGTGAAACACATTATATAGTCATTACACACAGAGGGATCTAGGTCATGTGTTTATTTCTGTTAATGTTGATGATTAATGAAAACCCAAAGGTCATTATCTCATAAAATTAAAGTAGGGAGGATGAAGGGTCTGAGAGAGAAAATATGACCTAAATATTTATCAGTGGCTTCACCTTGTGTAGTTGTGAGAGTCACAACCACTATAAATCAGATCACGGCTGCTGCAGTCCCCAGCATGGGGCATATAGAGTAGGCAAAATGAAGGGTTAAACACTGCGCTGCCGTATTCCACCAGTCATCAAAAGGTGAATATAATATTTATTAGTCAATGTGTTACAGGCCTCCTTCGCACCTTCCTCAGGACAAATCAATATCATATTGCCATGTTTCAGGGACTAATAAATCAAGATTATACTCACCCTTTGTCTCGTGGAATACGGCAGCGCGGTGTTTAACCCTTCATCCTCCCTCCTCAATATGCACCATGCTGGGGACTGCAGCAGCCGTGATCTGCTTTTATAGTGGTTGTGACTCTCACAACCACACAAGGTGAAGCCTCTGATACCTATTTAGGTCATATTTTATCTCTTAGACCCTTCATCCTCCCTACTTTAATTTTCTGAGATAATGACCTTTGGGTTTTCATTAATCATCATCATTAACAGATATAAACACATGAAATAGTTCACTCCGGGAGAAATGCCTGTACATAATATACAAATTGGCAATTCAGTAAGGAAGTGGACGAACTCTAGCACCACCTTTACTATATGCGTTTCACTTTATGTATTAAATTAATGAAATAAATGAACTTTTCAATGATATTCTAATTCATTGAGATGCATCTGTATATGGTTGCATTAATTGATCACCATGTATAATAGGCCAGCAATTCCTAACATCACAACAGGGGAAAATCTCCAGACCCATTATTATGAAGAGCCAATATAATTACCCCTATCTCTGCTATACTGCAGGTGCTTTTTTTGGGGGGGAAGCCAAAGGGCCACAGTGTTTTATTAAGTCCTGGTTGCCAAACCATGCACTAAAATAGACTGTAAGCTTCCAGGACGTTCACATTAAGCAATTGTAATCGATAATACAAAGAGCTTGCGGGGTTTTATAGAGTGGCTTGCTTGCTTATCAGTCCATATGCCAACAAAAATGTTCTTAGAAAAGTTAAGCATGAGATTAAAAGTATAAGAGTTAAATTGACGACTGATGGCTACAAGGAAACAAGCTCTGAGATGAACAAACCTGTGACAGAGGAGCACTGCTGATATTGCTGCTGCTGGAGCTGCTGACGCACGTGCTGATCCACCTCAGTCTCCTCGCTCTCGTTCACACCTGCCTGTGACACTCCCACAGGTACAGGGGCGCTGGTCTGTACAGCTGGCACCCCAGCAGCTCTGCTCTGTGAGTCCCGCCGCTCCTCGGTGTGACCAGCCTGCATCTTCCTTTCTCTTGTCTTCTTAATTAGGGTCACTCTATCACGTATGGACTTCGCGACCGCCTTGCTGTCACTTTCATGGAAAAATCCAGATTTTACCTGCACAAAAAAACAAATATGGTAAATTAACAAAGTTATCAAATTTATATTCAATGTGAATGAATTAGTGCAGGCACAAACTAATGAAGGCATAGCTAGCGAGACCCAGCACAAGATGGGGGGCCAAAGCGAGAGGGCGCAAGCGGGGGCCAAAGAGCGAGAGAGCGCGCGGGCCAAAGAGCGAGAGCGCGTGCGGGCCAAAGAGCGAGAGAGCGCGCGGGCCAAAGAGCGAGAGAGCGCGCGGGCCAAAGAGCGAGAGAGCGCGCGGGCCAAAGAGCGAGAGAGCGCGCGGGCCAAAGAGCGAGAGAGCGCGCGGGCCAAAGAGCGAGCGGGAGCCAAAGAGAGAGCGGGAGCATTAGCCAAAGAGAGCTATAGAGGATGGAAGCACATAAACAGTCACCATTTCATAAGCCACTTCTTCAGAATTGTCCAAATCCAAATTAAAGCTGAATTCTATCGCTTCGTTGTCTTTGTGTTTTCCTTTGAGCTTTTTTGGATCTTCTACCCAAAGTCTTAAAGCTAGAGAGGCCTGAACGCCATCATCATCCTCCGCTATCTCCACTCGCAGCCCAGTGTCTTCAGCAAAGAATGCGTGGTTCAAGAGATCCTTAATAGATAATCTGGGAGAAAGAGAAATCAAAATGACAATAATCCACATTTAGGCTGTGTTCACACATTTGCATATTTTGCTGCGCTTTTTTGCGCGCGCTTTTTGCCGCGTTTTTCGGGCCGCGCAAAAAAGTGCAACAAAATACGCAGGGGCTTTCACACACTGCGCTTTCTTAACCCCAGAAAGCGCAGTGATGTCACAGAGGGGAGGAAGAATCCTGCTTCCTCCTCCCCTCTGTGACCGCCCATTAGATTTCACAGTGTATTAATATACACTGTGAAATCTAAATTGAACAAAAGCAAGTGAATGAAAAATAAAAAAGAATGAATACTTCACCTCTCCGACGCCTTTTCCGGCAATCCGACGCTGTCCGGTATCCGGTTCCAAGTGAGATGTCTTCTGCCAGGACCTGTGGTGACGTCAGAGGGGCGTTCCCGGCGCGGATTGGCTGATCGCGGTCATGTGATCAGCCAATCAGCGCCGGGAACGCCCCTCTGACGTCACCACAGGTCCTGGCAGAAGACATCTCACTTGGAACCAGATACCGGACAGCGTCGGATTGCCGGAAAAGGCGTCGGAGAGGTGAAGTATTCATTCTTTTTTATTTTTCATTCACTTGCTTTTGTTCAATTTAGATTTCACAGTGTATATTAATACACTGTGAAATCTAATGGGCGGTCACAGAGGGGAGGAGGAAGCAGGATTCTTCCTCCCCTCTGTGACATCAGAGGGGGAAAACGCAGGAGGCAGCTGCGTAAAGAATTGACATATCCATTCTTTACGGAGCTGCGCTTTCTCCCTGAAAACGCACTGCGTATTTTTGCGCAATGTCTGCACTGCAAAGTGAATTTCACATTCACTTTGCTGGCAGACAAAAGGCACATTGCGTATTTTGAAAAGCGCGCGTAAAAAAGCGCAGCAAAATACGCAATGTGTGAATGCAGCCTAACACTGCACCTATTTACAAACCTGAGGGCATTTATACTGGAAGTTTCCTTCTATGACAGCAAGTTTCAAAGCTCCTAAACTAAAAGGGCCCCAGTCCTGGGAGAAGAGGCCGTTTAGGACACCTTTATGGCGAATTATGGCTGATTTATCACCCGGAAGCACAGTAACAGCAGTGTTCCTTAGGTTGAGCTCAGTTGTAGCAAGGAAATTTCATGGTCGCGCTAGTATTTTACTCAATTTAGTAACTAACTAAGATGAGGAAACCTTTAGGCCACGTTCCCACACTGCAGAATTTCTGCACCATTTCTGAACTTATATAAATTACGGTAGGTTACTTGCATTTCTCTAACTTGCTTTTTTTTTGTCTATTTGGTGTGTCAGGTTTTAAATAAAGCTGCTTTGCTTTTGAAACTTCCTAGTATTTGGCTTTGACAAAACTTTGACATTTTTAGGAACGGAGTGCATAAATTTTAATGCATTTCTGCTGCGGAAATTCACTACAAAGCACAAGTGCTCTTTTTTTTTTTTTTTTTGTAACCTGCAGATTTTCTGCATCCAAGTCAAGTCTATGGGAAAAATGTGCACAGAAAACAGAGAAATTGACACCTCAATGCAACTCTATGGGAACATCATCTTGGCTCTCAGAGATGCATTGTGCGCAACTTCTGATTTCAGACCAATCAGAAGTTACAGGTTCAAGATGGCGCTGAGAGACCAGAAACATTAAAAAAGGATGAAGACAGTGGCAGGTAAATGTAAGACAGGGGGCTTATGTTTTAAGCACCACTCCAGCGCCGAAAAAAAAGGCTGTAGTGATGTGTTAAAGAAATGTAAAAAAAACTTGCCTTTGCTTTAATAGTAAAAGTCCGAACTATTACAATATGGAAATAATTCAATTAGTAGATGCAGCGTTTTTTGCTATCTCAATCTGTCTTTTATAAGTATTCAACCTATCATATGTACATGAACTTGATGTCCAGCTCATCGCGCAAAGAAGCCTTCACTCAATCCCATCAACAGAAAAAGGGAAGTTTTACGGGTCTTGGAAAATGGCGACTCAAAGCAAAGATTAAGGAAGCTGAGGTGTCAAATATTGAGTTACGTAGAACCCTTCATTAGTTTGACCATGTTAAACCGGCTATTTCATTGAATAGTAGCTGCAAACAAAGGGTAGATTTAGTTTTCAATTCCTCCTCTCCTCTGTGAAGATTTAGCTTGTAGAGTTTATGACTTAACCTCGTAACTTAAAGTTATAAGTGTGTAACCAGAGATTCTTTGGGGTGTGTGTACTCCTTCCCATGTATTATGTTGACCAATCTTGGGGTCACGTACTCCTTCCCCTCTAGGTCGTTGACTAATCTTGGGGGGCATACTTCTTCCCCTTCTTGATGAAGATATCTTGGAAATGTACTTCTTCCCCTCAATGAGGGTTGCTTATCTTGGGGACATATACGTCTTCCCCTCTATGACGTTGATTAATCTTGGAGGCATGCACTCCTTCCCCTCTATGATGTTGACTACTCTTGGGGATGTGTACTCCTTCCCCTCTACAAGGTTTACTAATCTTGGGAGCGTGTACTTCTTCCCCCTGTAAGATGTTGACTAATCTTGGGGCGTGTACTTCTTCCCCTCTATGATGTTGGCTAATCTTGGGGGCGTGTACTTCTTCCCCCTGTAGGATGTTGACTAATCTTGGGGCGTGTACTTCTTCCCCTCTATGACGTTGACTAATCTTGGGGTTATGTACTTCCTCCCCTCTATGATGTTGACTAACCCTGGGGGTATGTACTCCTTCCCCTGTAGGACGTTGACTAATCTTGGGGGCGTGTACTTCTTCCCCTCTATGATGTTGACTAATCTTGAGGGGTGTACTTCTTTCTCTGTACGATACTCAACAATAATAAGCATTAAGTAACATAATAGAAGAACAAACCCGCACAATAGCTTAGGACAGGCCTTCTTCTGTGTGAGACCATTGATTACAGACAGTGTGATCGTACACATCTCTCCTATGAGACCAGTGAGGGGATCAAAGCGCCAGGAGGTATTTGTACTAACCCTTGCCTGGGTCAGGGTTCATCAGGACATGTCACAGTCTGTATTAGAGGGTCACACAGATTCCCTCCTCTTGGACATCCATAAGTCCTACTCGTGCATATGAACAGAAGTGACTTCATTGTAACCAATACAGGTGTGCTACCATCAAGCATTATATTTTCATACCTTTCAGTCTTGTTCTGCCGTATGCAGCTCTCTATGATTTCCTTTACCTCTGGGTCAGACACTTTGTTAAAGCTGGCAGGCTTAATGCCCTGTGGTGTCAGAAAATACAATTAGCAGTGCTGATGTACTTAACATAATGGATCCCATTATCTGCGGTTATATTGAGTAATCAACATAAAAAAAGAAAACAAAATCCTAAACCATAAATTGGGGCGCTATACCCAAACTACAACAGATGGGAAAAGAAATCAATATGGAACCGTTGTGAACTAGGAAAGCAATATAGAAAAAGTTACAGGCGATAAGCGGCACAATTCATGTTATAATATACCACAGCCAAGAGAGGGAAGGGAAACAGATTGGGTCCGACTGCTGCAGAAGAGAAATGATCCAGCAAAATCGTGTTAAAGAGGCGGATGGACGTACACTGGTTACTTTGCGGTAGATCTGAGCTGCGTTCTGGCATTCAGAGTACGGATATTCTGAGGTAGCCATTTCCAGCATGCACATGCCAAATGCATAGACATCCACAGACTCGTCGTAATGCTCCTCATACATTTCTGGGGCCATGAATTCTGGGGTTCCTGAAGAGAAAATGATCAAAGAGCTCTAAGATCATTTGTAAAGAAAAGTCATTTAAGACACCTTGTGGCTGCAAAATACAACACCTCATGCAGAAGAAAGACAGAAAGCAGTCAGCGCTCCACAGGCTACACCAGGTGAAGGAAAAAAGAATTTCTAATATTTGATGGCCTAATGAGAAGCGGGTCAGCAATATCACAAATTCCTCTATACACACTGCTGTAAATAAACGCTAAAAAGAGGGTGAAAATTAGGAAAATATATAGAAAAGCATCTGGCATGAAACTGTGCACTCTCCTCAACCTCACCCTCTGATCCCCTCCCCTCTCTCATCCTCATGGTCTGGGACCTCCCCCCCCACCATCCTCACTGTCCGGGGACCTCCCCCCCTCTCATCCTCACTGTCTGGGGACCTACCCCCCTCTCATCCCTACGGACCAGGGCCCTTTCTCATCCTCACGGTCCGGGACTTCCACCCCCCCTCTCATCCTCAGTCTGAGACCCCATCCCTCTCATTCTCACAGCCCAAGCCATCCTCCCTCATCTCCGTCCAGCCCCTCCCATTTCATTCTCATAGTCAGGGCCCCCCTCTCATCCCCATGGGCCGAGCACCCCCCTCATTCTCACTGTGTGGGGACCTCCTCCCCCTCTCATGTCTCAGTCTCATCCCGCCCCGCATCCTCACGGTCCGGGACCCCATTCCTCTCATCATCACAGCCCAAGCCCTCTTCCCGCTTAATTGTCACAGTCTGGGCCCCCCTCTCTCATTTTCACAGTCCGCCCACCCTCATCCTCATGGTCCGGGCCCCACCCCTCAGGATACAAATTTTAAGAAGGTCTTTAACCATACTGCCCTATGTATGGGCAACCCAAAATGTCAGGCATATTAGCGCTCCCCTTAGCCCAAAAAAAAAAAAAGGGGGGGGGGGGGGCCTTAACCAGTTTTTATATGCACTGGACACTGTATGAGGCCTGTACATTAATTGATGGCCTACTGCTGGCTAATTTTTTTTTTTGCTATTTATGTATACTCCTTACGTCCATACAGTGTGACCATCAGTCACTAAGTCACATATACCACTACATGCATATAAAGAGGGGTGGGGCACCTATACCACTATATAAGCATACAATTATCTATGGTGGAGTGAAAGGAGCTGGAAATATTTAGTCGTATGTCCTAGAAATGCAGAAAAGCGCGCCCTTTCCACAGAAAGCATCCAGCGCCCATATCTCTGCAGTGCAGTACGCCAGATCAAAGAGACGAATAGAAGTTTACACAGTACTGCAGTCAGCATTAAATCGTTCCTTTGAGGGTAAAGGAAGAAGACACCAGCTCTGAGCTTGCGGTCAGGCGCTCCCTTCAGTACGACATGATCACCCAGCGACTAATCACATCTATCTGGGTCATATGTGACAGCAGCTCACCAATCACGCTCTTGGCGAAGGACGTCCGCATCAGTGTGGCCAGGCCGAGGTCTCCGATCTTCACAGAACCGGTGGGCCCGGTGATGAAGATGTTGTCACATTTCAGGTCGCGGTGGATTATCGGAGGGGTCCGGGTGTGCAGGAATTGCAGCCCTTTCAGGATCTGTCTACACCAACTTCTTAATACTTTGGGCTTCATGACTTTGAAACGTTTCAAGTAGCTGAATAAAAAAAAAAACACAAAAAACATTGTGAACTTTTACACAGGAAAAGAACAGGTATATAGATATCTAGTGCTTTATAGTGTAGGGACCCACCTAATACATAATGCAGCTTTCTCTACATGTTACCAAATGCTACAGAGGAATTATTAGATATCGCTGATCCTAATGTTTATGTCAGGAAACATTTGATGGGTCAGAAGTGCTCCAGGTGATCATCTCTCACTATTGATTCAGGTTACTGATTTTGTCATTAATGAGATAAAAGATGATAGTTGGTTGCTGTTAAAATTCTATGGAGGGGGAGGAGCTAGAGGCCGACAGACTTTCTACTGCAAGTTCCCTTGATGGAGAGGAGCTAGAAGCCAACACAGACATTCGACTGCAAGTTCTCCTGAGGGGAAGGAGCTAAAACACAGACATTCTGTGGAGAGTTCTCCTGAGGGGAAGGAGCTAGAGGATGACAGATATTCTACTGCAAGTTCTCCTGAAGGGGAGGAGCTTGATGTCAACACACACATTCGACTGCAAGTTTCCTGAAGAAGAGATGCTAGAGCCCGACAGACATTCTACTGCAAGCTCTCCTGAGGAGGAGGAGCTAAAACACAGACAGACATTCTGTCGCAAGCTCTCCTGGGCGGGGTGCTAGAGACAGACATTCTCTCGAGGGAGAGGTGCTAGAGGCTGACAGATTCTACTGCAAGTTCTTCTGAGGGGGAGGAGCTAGAGGCTGACATTCAACTGCAAGTTCTACTGAGGGGGAGGAGCTAGAGGCCAACATTCCCCTGCAAGTTCTCCTGAAGTGAGGAGCTAGAGGACGACATTCAACTGCAAGTTCTCCTGAGGGGAGGAGCTAGAGACTGACATTTTACTGCAAGTTCTTGAAGGGCAGGAGCTAGAGGCTAACACACATTCGACTGCAAGTTCTACTGAGAGGGAGGAGCTAGAGGCCGACATTCTAATGCAAGTTCTCCTAAGAAGGGGAGCTAGAGGTGGAGACATTCTGCAGCAGAACAAAGTTCTCTATAGAATGTTATGAGCACCAATATCAAAGTAAAGCAGACCTCATATCTCAATTTTACCAATTGTGTGTCTACGCTCCCACCTATCAAAACTTTATTAAAAATAAAAAAGTGATACTGCAGATTGGGAAAAATCTTACAGAAAAAAAAAATATTTAAAAGTAAAAAGGGAATAAAATGAGCAGCCATTATCATTATCGAAACAGAATTACCGTATATACTCGTGTATAAGCAGAGTTTTTCAGCCCAAAAATTGGGCTGAAAAGTCACCCCCTCGGCTTATACACAGGTCATATACGGTAGGGGCTGAAAATAAGACAGGGGGGGAGAGAGGGGGGCGCTGCACAATATACATTACCTTGTCCGGTGCTGTCCCCGCGCCTCTCCTGGTCTGCGGCGCGGTTCCGGGTCCAGTTCCATGATGATCGGTGCGGTCCCCGGCCGACTTCCTGCTTCCATCTGTAATCTCCGCCCAGGTCAGGCCCTGCACCAATGAGAGCGCAGGACCCGTGCCGTCAATCACTGCCCAGACGCGGCCAGATGACGTTGGGGCCTCTGATTGGCCCAACGTCATCAAGGCGCCGCGGCTTGATGACGTCGGGCCAATCAGAGGCCCCAACATCATCTGGCCGCGTCTGGGCGGTGATTGACGGCACGGGTCCTGCGCTCTCATTGGTGCAGGGCCTGACCTGGGCGGAGATTACAGATGGAAGCAGGAAGTCGGCCGGGGACCGCACCGATCATCATGGAACTGGACCCGGAACCGCGCCGCAGACCAGGAGAGGAGCGGGGACAGCACCGGACGGCCGGAGGAGCGGGATATGACAGCGGGGGACAGCACCGGACAAGGTAAGAAACGGTGCATATGTGTGTGTGTGTATGTGTGTGTGTGTGTGTGTGTGTGTGTGTGTGTGTGTGTATGTATGTGTATGTATGTGTATATGTGTGTGTATGTGCATGTGTGTGTGGATGGGGCTGCTGAATATACCACTGGGAGGCTGCTGAATATACCACTGGGAGGCTGCTGAATATACCACTGGGAGGCTGCTGAATATACCACTGGGAGGCTGCTGAATATACCACTGGGAGGCTGCTGTATATACCACTAGGAGGCTGCTGTATATACCACTAGGAGGCTGCTGTATATACCACCACTAGGAGGCTGCTGTATATACCACCACTAGGAGGCTGCTGTATATACCACTAGGAGGCTGCTGTATATACCACTGGGGAGGCCTATATACCACACTGCTGGGGGCTGTATACCTGTGCTGGGGTCCACCCTCGGCTTATACACGAGTCAATAGGTTTTCCCAGATTTTGGGGGCAAAAGTAGGGGGGTCGGCTTATACACGGGTCGGCTTATACACGAGTATATACGGTATCCTTGATTTGAAAGCGGACGGCTTTTTGCCAAGGTGGCTTTATTTAGGAAAAGCACATTCCCCACCTTGCACACAGAATTTGCCTGTACATGTGTAGCAATATATTGCTTTTTCCCAGTCACTTTTACGTGAACAGCAGTCTAAGATCTGCTCTATAGGAGAATAAAATGCTTTCTGGCTTTCTACACTGAGTGATCAGATGAATTTTCGCTCATTTACAGCACCGGAGGCTCGATATATTTTACAGAAAATTCCTTTCCACCAATTATAACTCGCCCTACTCCCCTCAATGCCAGGTTTTAGCCAATGTCATAATCTAGAGGAAGCAGGTGGAGTGTATGGAAGAGCTTTCCTTGATCAGAAACTCAAGTCTACAATTACCATGAAAAGGAACAAAAGAAGAAAAAAGGAAAAGCATAGGGCTCCTAACATCAATGCCGACTGATTAAATGAAAACCAATGATCAGCTAAATATAAAGGAGAAAAAAAAAAAGAGCAAGACCATAAGCTGATAGAAAAGCAAGACTTTGGTAAACCAGGTCAACTGTTGGATGACCATTCGCTTGGGCGACAGCTTCCACCTGCCTCCTCTATACATGTACTTCAGTACGCCTGAGTAAAAAGTCACTGCCCAAGATCAGGGAGCAGCTCATCTTCCCTAAACAGGAGGATAGAGTCATCCAGCTGAAATTGAATGGTTTGCTCGACTACTATAACTACTGATCGGTCTCCCTGTAACCAAAATGTCTCCTTTCTAATCCAGCCTGAATGCGGCAACCAAGGTTTGTAATTCTGTCCAGCCTCTACACTGATGCCTCTATCCTGTGCCAGTCATTGCACTGGTAGCCCATCCGCAACAGAGTACAATTTAAACTTCTCTGTCACACCCACAAAGCTCTCTACAGTTCAGCACCACTCTATATCTTTCTCCCTGGTCTCTGTATCACCTGTGCCCTCCACTCTGCAACTGATCAAGACTGAAACACTTCTTAATCCAAACCCCACACCTTAGTCTTCAAGACTTCTCTTATGCTGCAGCAGCTTTCTGGAATGCACTACCCCATACGATCTGATTAATACCTAACCTCCACATTCTTAAGCATACATTAAAAACACATCTCTATAGACCGAATAGTGAAGTGAGGTGATAAGCCTAACTCTCCCCTGTTCACCCTTTCTCCTTAGAACCTGCTCCCTCCTATCCTCTGTAATTGATGAACTGTATGATACTTTATAATGTCTTTAATGTCTGTACATGTCACACTCAATTGTTAAAGGGGAACTCCGGGGAGAGAAAACTTTTTTAGTACAGTGCCTGCCCTGCTACATGATGAAGCACAGCTGTACACTGCTGTTCCAGGATCTATAGATCGCTTATAAATCAATAAAATTATACCTGCTCCTTTGATCTCCCCCTTCCTCATGGGACACAAAATTTCAGACTGACAGCTTCATGCAGGAGCAGAGAATAGGAGGTGTGTCAGGCGTGGACCCTGGGGGCTGCAGGATCATCCTATATTGTAGTGAGGAGTGATGATGATTCATTGAAAGTTGAAGGGATAGGAAGCTACCATGTTCCTATGGGGAAGGGGAGACCACGCAGAGCTAAATCAATCAATGTAATGATTTGCCTGTGCTCATAGCCTCACAATAACAGGACACATTATGCATCATCAGACAGCAGAGGATCACAGCATGTATTTCTATCTGCTTGATGACATAATTGCAATTTCAAACCTGGACCCCTGTCACATAGGATGGTATATCAGGGACAGGATTTGTGTGAGCATGGGTCGGTGGCCACGCCCCCTCCCTGTACAGACATGTGAGGGGACTGAATGTAGGATGATCCTGCAGCTCCCAGCATCCACTCCCCCGATACGTCCTGATCTCAGCAACAGCATGAAGCTGCCAGGCTAAAATTCTCTGTCCCATGAGGGAGTGGTGTGAGTGCTGAGGAGCAGATTATGATTTCATCAATTTATGAGAGATCTATAGATCCTAGGACTGCAGTGTACAGCTCTGGTTCATCATGTAGGAGGGCAGGAACTGTACTAAAAAGGTTTTCTCTCACTGGAGTTCCACTTTAAGTGCTATGGAATAGGTTTGCACTATAGAAATTACCATAAATATTCTTTAGAAAAGTCTATTGGTAATTGCTATTCTGTGGCTCAGATGTAGATGGCCTGTAAAATCCTATAATATCATAAATTCATCCATACAGTGGAAGGTATATTTACGTTTTTAAAGTGCCAGACGTCATCAGCTCGGTCACTAGGACAATGCATTTCTTTCCCTTCAGTGAAGATTCCCAGGAATCATAAAAACGCACAATGTTCGGGTGCTGGAGGCCCTTTAACATCTCTGCTTCTTCTTTGAATCGTTGCTGCTCCGCTTTGGTTAGTTTCCGGTCCTGAAAAAAAACAAAGAATATTCTCCACTGTAAAAGCTGGTAAGAAACTTGGATGCAAATTACTCATGATATTATTTTTTTGCAAATGTGTTTGCAGGTTAACAACTCCCAGTACATTGGGGCAGTCGAGGGATAGAGATTTTAGCCCAGGAAGAGGCGATTTAGCCACATTTGTTTCATTACGCAGCACAATATTCTTGTCACACAGCGCTCTGCTCAAGTGTCAGCATCGACCCACATCTGTCACATAAATCTCCACTAACATTTGGAGTGACGCGACCCATAAAAAGTTGTGTACTAGAGATAATTTGGCAAAACTACTCGAGCAGATAAAGTGCCCAAAACGACCGCCGAATGAGGATACAGCAAGTGGTTGTTATACCATTCCCCAATGCTTTGATTACAGCACTGTCGGCAGCACATCCACTAATCGAGGGCATGTGCTGCCGAGAAATAATGATTTTTCCGTAATCATATCTGATGAAGTATTATTGTTCTTCGTCAGGTTTACACTGGGCAACGGTCTAGATTAACGAACGTTTCAGCAAATTAACACCAAGTGTAAGAAGCTCTTCACAGCACAGAGGTAATGGCAGAGATTACACCAGATTATGTCGCATCATAACAAAAATTGGCAGGAAGCGAGGGAGCATTTATCCCAGACAATTAGTGCGAACAAGCAATGCTGGGAACGCTCGTTTCCCGATATGCACATGCTAACGATGACCCAACAAATGAGCAAAAGTCTTGCTTCAAAACAGTCATTTTCGGCAGCAAATGTGTGCTGCCGGAAAAAAAACAAACAAGGGCAATTAGGTTAAGTGCCCACTGTGCTTATTTTTTGAGCTGAATTTTTATGCTGCGTTTGTACACATACAAACGCAGCACAATTAAAGGGACACACACACACACACAGGCAGAGCCACCGACACACAGGCAGAGCCACCGACACACAGGCAGAGCCACCGACACACAGGCAGAGCCACAGACACACAGGCAGAGCCACCGACACACAGGCAGAGCCACAGACACACAGGCAGAGCCACAGACACACAGGCAGAGCCACAGACACACAGGCAGAGCCACAGACACACAGGCAGAGCCACAGACACACAGGCAGAGCCACAACACACAGGCAAGCCACAGACACACAGGCAGAGCACAGACACACAGGCAGAGCACAGACACACAGGCAGAGCAACAGACACACAGGCAGAGCCAGACACACAGGCAGAGCACAGACACAACAGGCAGAGCCCAGACACACAGGCAAGAGCTCAAGACACACAGGCATAGAAGCCACGACCAAGGCGAAGCCACAGACACACAGCAGAGCAAAGACACACCAGGCAGAACCACAGACACACAGGCAGAGCCACAGACACACAGGCAGAGCCACAGACACACAGGCAGAGCCACAGACACACACACAGACTTTCTCACCCTCCCCGGCAATCCTGCGGTGATCCCCGGTGATTCTTCTGTGCACCAGCAAATGTTTTCTGTATCTACCTGCCAGAGCCTTGTATCATGTGACGCGGCCTGTCACATGCTGCGCAGGTTATGACTCTGATAGGACGATATCCACAGGCCCTACTGCAGGTATGCATGAAGAAGAATCACCAGGAATCACCGTGGGCTCACTGAGGAGGGTGAGTATATTATGGAAATCGCATGAAAAAACGCATCACAAATGGACTGTGGGAATACCCAACCATTTGTGCCGCCATTTTTTTAGAGGGGGGGGGGGGGGGAAGTTAGAGTGGACGCAGCCCAAAAAAGGTAAGGTAGGGACGTAAAAAAGCATGCAGGTGATTTCTGAAACAAAAACGCACATGTGGGCACAGCTTTTGGGAAATCACATTGTCTGTAATGTTAAAGGTGAGGGTGCTGCATTTTTGGTGCAGAAACGCACTAAAAACACACACTGGGCACATAGCCACACTGATCATTTGTTCATTTGGGGGGGGGGGGGGAGAATTGTGGATAAAATTGAGTTCCAATAGATGAGGATGAATGTGTTTGCATTTTGCTTGATACTAAAGTAAGATGTTAATGTTAAGGGTATACAGTAAAGCACTAGAAATGTCATCTTTGCATCCAGACATGAATAGAAAAACATTCTGACTCTGGCAATTCCAAGATGAATGATTGCGGTAAAGCACTGTAAAATTTGATTTTTATGATGTATAAACAAGAGAAAACATTGACGAAAAAGAGCAGCGCGTCAGGGAAGAAAATGTGCAGCAACGACTGAGGTCCGAGGACGGGAAGAAAGGCAAAGAGAGGAACAACAGTGACCGATAATGAAACAGTCACTGGTAGGATAAATGGTGAACAATATAGAATACACTGTGTGCAGAATTATTAGGTAGATGAGTATTTTGATCACATGATCCTTTTTATCCATGTTGTCCTACTCCAAGCTGTATAGGCTGAGAGCCAACTACCAATTAAGTAAATCAGGTGATGTGCATCTCTGTAATGAAGAGGGTGTGGTGTAATGACATTAACACCCTATATAAGGTGTGCTTAATTATTAGGCAAATGCCTTTCCTTAAGGCCCCGTTACACCTTGCGTCATGGCGTGCCTACGCGCGCCTCACCCTACGTTGCCTAATGTAAAGGGGCGATGTCGGCGCCTCCGAGAGGCGCCTGGTTTCACATCAGTGATGTGAAACCAGGCGGCCGATATGGGGCGATGTACACACATCGCCCCATTAACCGGCCAGCGGCGACCTGACAGGCATGGAGCCATGGTTTGAGACACCCCAGCGGCGATACCGCCTGTCAGCTCGCCAGGGCGCCGCCAGAGGTGTCGCCCCATGTAAATGGGGGACGGCGACGCTGGCGGGGTGCAAAAAACATGCGCGCACCCGCCAGTCACCGCCATCTCCGGTGGATCGGCAGGTTGTAACGGCACCATTAGGCAAAATGGGTCAGAAGAGAGATGTGACGGCTCTGAAAAGTCCGAAATTGTGAGATGTCTTGCAGAGGGATGCAGCAGTCTGGAAATTGCAAAACTTTTGAATCGTGATCACCGAACAATCAAGCGTTTCATGACAAATACCCAAGAGGTCGTAAGAAGCGTGCTGGGCAAAAAAGGCACAAAATAACTGCCCATGAATGGAGGAAAATCAAGCGTGAAGTTGCCAAGATGCCATTTGCCATATTTCAGAGCTGCAACGTTACTGGAGTATCAAAAAGTACAAGGTGTGCCATACTCAGGGACATGGCCAAGGTAAGGAAGGCTGAAAAATGACTGAACAAGAAACATAAGATAAAACGTCAAGACTGGGCCAAGAAATATCTTAAGACTGATTATTCAAAGGTTTTATGGACTGATGAAATGAGAGTGACTCTTGATGGGCCAGAGAAAGCCAGAGAAACAAGGCAACTCCATGCATGCTGCCACGCTCCTTAACAGCAGACAGCTTAGCAGTAGTCAGCTCTCCAGAGAACTTCATTCTTCTCAGGAAGCTTGGCCAAGAATGGGTTCATTCACCAGAAAAGCATGCTGGAACCATGTAAAGGGGATGGGAGTAATCACAAAGTAGCCACACCTTGGAAGAGATCTAAGGAGAACTGACATTAACTCCTGAACTACCAAAGGAAAGATACAAGTTTAAAATTAAATCTCAATAAAGGAATGAAACAGAGGTCCAAACCAGTCACAAGTCTTCAAAGTAAGAGAGACCATCATGACAATAAGGGACGTGACCAGTATGGAGCGAAGAAGAATTTAAGGAGTACATAATGGTTTAATACATTTTCCTACTTCTTTTCCCACTTTAAAAAGAATCACAAAAAAAAACCTAACATACGAATGTGGCTCAAGGACTAAACCGTTTCCAAAATGTCTGCTTGCTGTCAGTGATTGCAATTAACTCAACCATCATTCAGTCTGGTGACATTACATCTTTTTAGTATTTGGTTCTATGAAACTGTCCTGTAAACATGGGAGAAGTTGATGGATGCATCTTTAGAGATGTAACTCGTTCCTTTGGTGAGCTCAAAACTCTTGATTGGTACAAAGTTGCTATACAGACTTGAGCAAAACATGGCCGGCTTTTCAGTCTCAGAATGAATAAAATACAATAAATGCTTCCATTCACTAATGGCAAGCGGTGATTTAGCAGAAAAAGAAAAAATATAAATGGACACTAAATTCAGAAAGTTTCAGAATATTTTCTGACATAAAATGATGATGCTGTAATTTACAAAAAAGAAAAAAAAATGTAATGTTCCCAATGCAGCCACTGTAGGGGTGCGAGAGCCTAATTAGGAGAAATGCTGTATAAGTCAGCAGAATTTCACAGAGAAGGGAACTTTATTTTAATTAAACTGAAGCGGTGGCCTAGCAGAGAAAAAAGAAAAACTCGCTCTCTCCCAGTATAGTCAGGGTGGATTAGGCTACAGTCAGCAAATGCACCATACTAACAACTGTTCACAATTTAACATCTGGGGAGAAGTTGAGATACATAGTGATTAGAGTGGTCCGGCCATGCTGGTGATATTGGAGGATCTAATGACCAAAAGGTCTACCCAACAAACAAGCATCAGTGAGATAATGGAATAAGCAATATTCCCTTGTACTAAGATACAAATGGCAGCTGTGTATAAACTGCAGATAGCCTACAAGGAAAATGTCTCCCAAAACAGAGAACCATATTTATTTTCTGCAGCATAATCTAATGGACAGGAGTCCATCTAGAGATGCCATCTTCTGGGCGACACTTTTGGCTCAGTGGTTATATACGATGGCTCAGTGGTTAGCACTGTATACGGTGGCTCAGTGGTTAGCACTGTATACGGTGGCTCAGTGGTTAGCACTGTATATGGTGGCTCAGTGGTTAGCACTGTATACGGTGGCTCAGTGGTTAGCACTGTATATGGTGGCTCAGTGGTTAGCACTGTATACGGTGGCTCAGTGGTTAGCATTGTATACGGTGGCTCAGTGGTTAGCACTGTATGGTGGCTCAGTGGTTAGCACTGTATACGGTGGCTCAGTGGTTAGCACTGTACACAGTGGTTCAGTGGTTAGCACTGTATACTGTGGCTCAGTGGTTAGCACTGTATACTGTGGCTCAGTGGTTAGCACTGTATACGGTGGCTCAGTGGTTAGCACTGTATACGGTGGCTCAGTGGTTAGCACTGTATACGGTGGCTCAGTGGATAGCACTGTATACGGTGGCTCAGTGGTTAGCACTGTATACGGTGGCTCAGCGGTTAACAATGTATACAGTGGTTCAGTGGTTAGCACTGTATACAGTGGCTCAGTGGTAGCACTGTATACGGTGGCTCAGTGGTTAGCACTGTATACGGTGGCTCAGTGGTTAGCACTGTATATGGTGGCTCAGTGGTTAGCACTGTATATGGTGGCTCAGTGGTTAGCACTGTATATGGTGGCTCAGTGGTTAGCACTGTATATGGTGGTTCAGTGGTTAGCACTGTATATGGTGGCTCAGTGGTTAGCACTGTATGGTGGCTCAGTGGTTAGCACTGTATACGGTGGCTCAGTGGCTAGCAGTGTATACGGTGGCTCAGTGGTTAGCACGGTATACGGTGGCTCAGTGGTTAGCACTGTATATGGTGGCTCAGTGGTTAGCACTGTATATGGTGGCTCAGTGGTTAGCACTGTATATGGTGGCTCAGTGGTTAGCACTGTATATGGTGGCTCAGTGGTTAGCACTGTATATGGTGGCTCAGTGGTTAGCACTGTATATGGTGGCTCAGTGGTTAGCACTGTATATGGTGGCTCAGTGGTTAGCACAGTATACGGTGGCTCAGTGGTTAGCACAGTATACGGTGGTTCAGTGGTCGGCACTGTATAGTGGCTCAGTGGCAGCACTGTATACGGTGGCTTAGCGGTTAGCACTGTATACGGTGGCTCAGTGGTTAGCGCTGTATACGATGGCTCAGTGTTTAGAGCTGTATACAGTGGCTCAGTGGTTAGAGCTGTATACAGTGGCTCAGTGGTTAGCGCTGTATACGGTGGCTCATTGGTTAGCGTTGTATACTGTGGCTCAGTGGTTAGCGCTGTATACAGTGGCAGCACTGAATATGGTGGCTCAATGGCAGCACTGAATACGGTGGCTCAGTGGTTAGCACTGTATACGGTGGCTCAGTGGTTACCACTGTATACAGTGGCTCAGTGGTCGGTGCTGTATACAGTGGCAGCACTGTATATGGTGGCTTATCGGTTAGCCCTGTATACGATGGCTCAGTAGTTAGCCCTGTATACGGTGGATCAGTGGCAGCACTGTATAAGGTGGATCAGTGGTTAACACTGTATACGGTGGATCAGTGGCAGCACTGCATACGGAGGAACAGTGGTTAGCACTTTATGTTGGCTTAGTGGTCAAAAGATATACTGATAGGATGCTTAGATTGTGAGCCCCAATGGGGACAGTGTTGCAAATGTATGCAAAGCGCTATGGAATTAATAGCACTATATAAATGAATAAATATTATTATTATCTGTAGCTACACTGCGGCAAAAGAAATAATAAAAGTTGAACATATGCAGAATTCCATCATCAGGTGCATAAGGCAGAAAAGTGGAGATCACCCCGGCTTCACAATGTGTTCAGGATCCAGTCCTTGCCCGCTGTGCTCGTGTACGGGATCCAGTCCTTGCCCACTGTGCTCGTGTAGCGGGTGATAATCCGTCGGTATTGTAATCCCTTATTTCCCCATATCTAGCTCGGCCCTGATCCATGAGACATCGCTCACATTCCTTCGCACTTACTACATCACTTCTCTGACCCCCATCCTCTTCCTTGTAACACTACATTTCCCAGTATTGTAGAATATCTGGCCATTACATCACAGCTGAAAAATGTCTTAATCCTCCCTCCCCTCTTTCTATTCTACATATTCTTTAAGTGGAGAACTGCAGGACGCCTCTACAATCTGATACAATGGAGATAACTCAAGTTGTACAGGACGTCGTCAGTAAATTCTGCAGATACAGATACTACTACTGTGCCCTCGACCTCAGTATTTATTCCTAGCGGCAACTAAAATTTGGGACCCGGCAGACCCTAAATCTCACTTTTCTTCTTATATCGAACCTCTCAGCTACTTTATGTCCCCCAGCTTTCACTGGCTGTCCCTGCAGCTTCCTAGTACAATCGTTAAGCATCCCTGTCAGAGCTAAAAGTGCGGTTTAATAGTTGCAAAAGCAAATCTTATAACTTACATTTTCCCCCTTGTAATTAGGCTCCATCTAGTCGGATGGGATATTCTCAGAGGGTCCATGTCCGCCCTCATATTCCACTGGGGTGTGATAATTAATGTATGACCATTGCCCCTTTCTTTGGACATACTGAAATCTACTGGCTACTTCCAGGTATGACATGATGGTTGCGTCCATTTCCGGTCCTGTATACTTCATTTTGATGTGAACTGGGAGGTAGAAACAGAGATGACATCCATGTTGATAATTCACACAACCGGGGATGGCATACTGATCACCAATCACTCCCCCCGTCCCCCAGGGGATGGATTACAGAGTCCACCTCACCAGGGGATGGCTTACCAATCACCAAATCCCCTTCCCCGGGAGATGGCTTACCAATCACCTAGTCTCCCCTCCCCAGGGGATGGCTTACTGGTCAATGGGTCCCCCTCCCCAGGGGATGGCTTACCAATCAACGAGTCTCCCCCCCCCGGGGATGGATTACAGAGTCCACCTCACCAGGGGATGGCTTACCAATCACCAAATCCCCTTCCCCGGGAGATGGCTTACCAATCCCCTAGTCTCCCCTCCCCAGGGGATGGCTTACTGGTCAATGAGTCCCCCTCCCCAGGGGATGGCTTACTGGTCAATGAGTCCCCCTCCCCACGGGATGGCTTACCAATCACCAAATCCTCCTCCCCAGGAGATGGCTTACCAATCACCTCCCCTCCCCTCCCCAGGGGATGGCTTACTGGTCAATGAGTCCCCCTCCCCAGGGGATGGCTTACCAATCAACGAGTCTCCCCCCCCCCCCCCTCCGGGATGGCTCATTGGTCGACGAGTACTCCTCCTCCCTCCCCACCCCCGTGAAACCCGCAAAAAAGCTTGTGAACCAAGTTTCGCATTCATGTTAATGCTCGACTATCTCCATTCATTGTCTATGGGACTGCAGGACAAGGCTCCATCCCATAGGCCATGAATTGAGCAGTGAATGGGTGGCTGTCCCTTTTCCCCCTCAGGGATGAATAAGCTATCCCCTACTCTATTAATAGGGAATGCCTTGATTTGCATAAATCATTTTAGTTCAACTTATAGCATTATAGTATCACCCAATTCCGTTAAAAAAAATAATACAAAAAAAAAATACACAACTGGTGACAGCAACCTAACAAATTCAATTAGTGATTTATAATAATGTTAGGGATAATCAACTAGCTTCATACTAATGTGGCCATTAGGTAAGGTGACTGGTTTCAGTGCACAGTGTGACAATCTCAAGAACAAACAATCCCCCCAGGCTGCAATAAAAATACAAATCCTGCATTCGCACCCTGTGTGGGGAGCATTATCATAAAATCTTTCTGATCTATTGAATGAGGAAGCAGGGAAAGGCTATAAAACGCAGAGAGCCGGCTAATGAATAACCTTTATTACCGCAGGAGTCGGACACATTCTCAGTTGTGGATCTGTGCGCTGAACATACTTATTAAGTTATAATTTATTAATGCCCTTCTTTAGGGGGCCGCTGTGTAGATGCCGCATCCACTAATATGCATTGGCGTTTATTATTCTGGAGATGTAATTAAGACCAACTTGTTCACTACAAAAATGTGTCATGGGCCCCTGCTTGAACCCTGAGGGCAGATGCTTATGGGAGGCGTTCAGTCTGGAAAACAAGTTGGGGACCCCCCATTGCATCCCGGTCACCAGACATACGCAACTCGCTTAATGGCAACGTTTCAATCTTACTGCCACTGGCGGGAGACCAAAAGTCTCTACGCAGACTTATAAATTAAAAAAATGTCTTGCATCACTCATTTCCCTCTCCCTCTTCAACTATTCATTAGAAGACGACGACAATGGCCGAAACGTGCGTGTAGGGAGTCCTGGTGGTCTGTGTAATTTTTGAAGGTAATGACACAATGAATTTGGGTTTATGTTGTTAACTGTTATAGCATTTGGCACTTTTTTGTACGCTTATTCTGCTGAATGGTAGACAGGGATATAAGAGGAATAATTCCCGGGTTCCCATGTATAAAAATCTTGGCAGAGAAGCTATTAAAGAGGACCTGTCACCAAACACACATGGTGATCTAATTACAGCACTGAATGCAGCATGTCTACTGCATCCAGGCAAGGGGTCCCCCAGCCCTTGAGCCCCCCTGTACCCCGACATAATACACTCTGAAAACTTACATTGTGGAGCCAAATAGGAGGTGGCTAGAGGCTGGAGCCGAAGGGCAGATGCACACCCCCTGTATGTTTAATCTGCCCAACCGCCGCCTCCCTGATGCCAATAATTGTCTCCCTTGTCTGCAGTATAACAGAGCTTATTTCAGTAATGGCCGCTTAGCCCCGCCCCCTGCGGTGACGTCACCGCTTATACCCGCCCTGCTCCATTGGTTAACATGGAGCAGGGCGGGGAAAGGTGGTGATGTCACTGCTGGAGGCGGGGTGGGCGGCCTCCTGCTCTGACATCACCGCCTTTCCCCGCCCTACTCCATGTTATTGACTCTGCTCCCCGACCACTGAGGAAGAGGCGCAACCCTAAAAACCCCACAGCCACTGTAACAATACTCATTACAATCATCGCGACAGGGCGAGGCCAAAAGGGAGCCAGAGACAGGGCGAGGCCAAAAGGGAGCCAGAGACAGGGCGAGGCCAAAAGGGAGCCAGAGACAGGGCGAGGCCAAAAGGGAGCCAGAGACAGGGCGAGGCCAAAAGGGAGCCAGAGACAGGGCGAGGCCAAAAGGGAGCCAGAGACAGGGCGAGGCCAAAAGGGAGCCAGAGACAGGGCGAGGCCAAAAGGGAGCCAGAGACAGGGCGAGGCCAAAAGGGAGCCAGAGACAGGGCGAGGCCAAAAGGGAGCCAGAGACAGGGCGAGGCCAAAAGGGAGCCAGAGACAGGGCGAGGCCAAAGGGAGCAAAAGAGCGAGCCCAAGGGCGCAAAAAAAGGAGCAAGCCCAAAGAAAAGAGAGAAGTCCAACTGAGCAACAGAGAGAGCAAAGTCCAAATAAGTCTATTGCTTACTTCATTCATTTAGACTGGACAATACTCATTACAATCTTTGCAAGGCAGGCGCCAAGTGTAAATTTTTACATTGCTTGTCATTAACTTTCCCAGATTTTACCATCTTTCCAGGGGACTTTATTAAAGCCTATGTTCTGCAGACACCAATGACAGTCGCTCAGATTTCCTCACTGCTGCTCCCTCCTTTATCGGAACTGCCCCATTTATAAAAATAAAAAAAAAACAAACTTAATTCAGGTAATACACTGTTTCCCCGAAAATAGGGCGCCCCCAGAAAGTAAGGCATGCTTGGGGGGGTACACCCTACCTCCTAATATAAGGCACCCCCCGATTTTAAGGTGTACCTCCTCAGCATGCCACCGATCACAAGACCGGGGCATGCATCTGGGTCTCGCTCCCCGCTGTCCGGTGCCCGCCACTCTGTACCGCTCTTCTGCCGCGCTGCAGTGCTCACAGCCCAGGAGCGCAGCCGTGAATCACAGCTCCGGAGCTCTGTGCCGGTCTCCGCCCATGAGCCCTGCGCCAATCACAGCGCAGGAATCATGGGCCAGTTGACGTCAGTAGCCTCTGATTGTTCCTAGGCTATGATTGGCCCAGGGCTCCTGCGCTCTGATTGGCCCAGGGCTCCTGCGCTGTGCACCACCAAAGCAGCACCGCAGAAAAAAGAAAGTGAAAAGAAAGTACGGTAGGAAAGTGAAAGTGTGTGTGTGTTCTGTGTGTGTACGTACATGGGAGGCTGCAGTGGGATACGGTACTGGGATGGGAGGCTGCTGCAGTGGGATACAGTGCGGTACTGGGATAATGGGAGGCTGCTGCAGTGGGATACCGTACAGTACTGGGATAATGGGAGGCTGCTGCAGTGGGATACCGTACAGTACTGGGATAATGGGAGGCTGCTGCAGTGGGATACCGTACAGGGATGGGAGGCTGCTGCAGTGGGATACGGTACTGGGATAATGGGAGGCTGCTGCAGAGGGATACAGTACTGTGATGGGAGGCTGCTTTTCTATCAATTTTTTTTTTGGCTAATACAAGACACCCCCCAAAAATAAGACATGGTGCACCTTTTGGAGCAAAAATTTATATAAGACAGTGTCATATTTTCGGGGAAACACGGTAGGTATATATTAAGAAATTACTGTCAAAGCATACAAAAGCAGCTTCAGTAAAAAAAATGTACAAGTTCCAAGTCCATAGTACAAGCTACTCCTCCTGCAAGAATTCTTCCATAGCATTCCTTCAAGAAATGAAAAAAAAAGGATGTTAATGATAATCTTCACCATATAGACACAATTATGGCCTGAGTCTTTGGACACATTCCTGGAATAGGTTAATCATTAGCCAGAAGCTATATGTTGCCACATTTAAAAATGCAAAATAAAAGGAAAGTTTTCCCCAATAAAACAAATTCCAGTAATATTTAGACTGTCAAGTTCTTAAAATAGTTCAAAGAAAAGAGCACGGTCCCTACAGTCAAACATGGCGGAGGTTCCCTGATGTTTTGGGGTTGCTTTGCTGCCTCTGGCACTGGACTGCTTGACCGTGTGCATGGCATTATGAAGTCTGAAGACTACCATCAAATTTTGCAGCATAATGTAGGGCCCAGTGTGAGAAAGCTGGGTCTCCCTCAGAGGTCATGGGTCTTCCAGCAGGACAATGACCCAAAACACACTTCAAAAAGCACTAGAAAATGGTTTGAGAGAAAGCACTGGAGACTTCTAAGGTGGCAGCAATGAGTCCAGACCTGAATCCCATAGAACACCTGTGGAGAGATCTAAAAAATGGCAGTTTGGAGAAGGCACCCTTCAAATATCAGGGACCTGGAGCAGTTTGCCAAAGAAGAATGGTCTAAAATTCCAGCAGAGCATTGTAAGAAACTCATTGATGGTTACCGGAAGCGGTTGATCGCAGTTATTTTGGCTAAAGGTTGTGCAACCAAGTATTAGGCTGAGGGTGCCAATACTTTTGTCTGGTCCATTTTTGGAGTTCTGTGTGAAATGATCAATATTTTGCTTTTTGCTTCATTCTCTTTTGTGTTTTTTCATTGAAGACAAATTAAATGAAGATCATAATACCAAAGAATTTGTGATTGCAATCATTTTCAGGAAGAAACTGAGTATTATCTGAAAGAATTGCAGGGATGTCAATACTTTTGGCCACTACTGTATGACCAATCCGGCACCACAGGGATACATGGGAGGCAAAACTGGATCTATGCCTATCCGTTTATAAATGGATAGACACAGATCCCCAAAACCATGGTGTGAAGCCAGCCTAAAGGGGGATTTACACGTTGCGATATCGTATTACGATTTCAATGAAAAGTCACGTGGTTCAATCGTTGGACCCGATATCGTTCCTGCGTTGTATGGTGTGAACGTCCAATACGATGCAGGAACGATGTCAATGCGGTATCGGGGATTGAATGAGCGTGCTATTCAGTGCTCCGATATTGAATGGAGATTGGAGCCGGATCATGCTGTGTAAACACCCAACTACGATGCGATTTGAAACATCACCCATTCACTCCCATGTTAAATGTTCGATCCTGGGTTGGGGGGCGTAGACATCGCACGGACGTTGTATTCCGATATCGCAGCGTGTAAACCTCTGATGCGATGCGGGAGAAACGTGCACTAAATGCGCGTTCCCGCGCCATTGAAGTGCGATATCGCAACGATATTGAAACGTGTAACGCTGCTTTCACACAGCGTTTTTTTGCTGTCCGAAGGGATCAGACTTTTTGCTGCTCCCCTCGGACAGCATCGGATCCAAACTGATGACTGCAATCGGATGCCAAATAGGCATCCGATCCCGATATTTTGCAGCATCAGCTGGATCCTGTCCCTGCTCCTCCTGTCACCTTTGTCCCCCTCTTTGCACCCCCTCTTTGTCCCCCTGTGTCTCCCCTCTTTGTCCCCCTGTGTCTCCCCTCTTTGTCCCCCTGTGTCTCCCCTGTGTCTCCCCTCTTTGTCCCCTGTGTCTCCCCTGTGTCTCCCCTCTTTGTCCCCCTGTGTCTCCCCTCTTTGTCCCCCTGTGTCTCCCCTCTATCTCCCCCCTCTTTGCTCCCCTGTTTGCAGACCTTAAAAAATAAAAAAATCTTCATTCTCACCTCTCCGCGACACCCGCGATGCTTCCAGCTTCTTCTGATCAACAGGACCTGGCGTGATGTCACAGTCACATGACCGGTTACCGCGGCAACCGGCCATGTGACTCAACTGTGACGTCAGGCCAGGTCCTAGAAGCACAGAGCGCAGGAGGTATCGCTGGATCGTGGAGAGGTGAGAATGAAGTTTTTTTATTTTTAACCCTTTATTTTCAGGAGATGTCACTTCTGCAATGTATGAATATACATTGCAGAAGTGATATTACATGGCACAGAGCGGTGTTAGTGTACTGAGCATGCTCAGTACACTAACATCGGGTCCGAGGAGACATGAGCTGTTTCCTCGGATCCGCGCTCCATAGGCCCCATGTTATTTGGCGCGGATCAGGTCGGATCCAATTCGGTCCGATCTGACCCGCTGTGCCAAAAATCGCAGCAGGCTGCGATTTTGGGCACAGCAAAAAATCGGCCAGGATCGGATCCGACCAAAATCGGATGCCAATAAGGGCAAATCCGATGTGATCCGTGCCCATAGGATAACATGGGGCCAAAATCTGATCCGTGGCTGTCAGTTTTACAACGGACAGCCACGGATCACAAAAAAACGCTGTGTGAAAGCAGCCTAAACCCACCTTTAGAGTAAAGAAGCAATAGGTATTGAATGCTGAAGTATGCAGGTATTAATGTGCTAGAAAAGTTTGATCCCCCCCCACCCCTCGCCCCCCCAAAAAAAAAAAAAAAAAAAAACAAGACCTTTCCACAAGAGAAAATTTATTGTGAAGATGGACACATTACCAAGTCATAAAGCCATTTAATCCTACTGAATAAAGAATGCCTTCAAATTTCGCATGTCAGCCTATGGGACTGGATCCAGATAAAGTCATCCTGAGAGGTATGTGAGCATTAATAAATTAGCCCTTAAGAGCGACCAGAGTGAAGTTCTCTACACTGCTGACAGATAAATCTAACAGAACTAAAAATATCTGCTGCAACACACGAGGCCTCGGGGTAGAAACGGAACAGAGGCCACAAACATTCACAAGTATGGTGGGAGGTTTAGAGCTATTTTTTTTTGCTTGCTATATGTTAATGGAAACATAAAAGGTAAGACGTGCGACTACTCTCAGGTTAACCACAGCCAGGCAGTCGAGAGCATCCGCTCTCAGACGTTCCCCGCAGATCTTAAACAAAAAGCATGTAATTTACTTGTAAGTACAGTGTAGAGGCAGAGGAGGTGCACACACACCAGTGATCGATAAGGAAAGGGCCTGGGGGACTTGTTTAGGAAACAGGTCGATTACTCAGGTTTTAGAGTGATCTCCAGAGGTTGGCGCGTCTGGACAGGCTGCATTCACAGACCAAGACAGACCTGGAACACTTAAGTCTACGTGTGAATGTGAAGACCACAAATGAAAAGACCCGTCGACTGAAAGGCAAGTGGTTACCTTGTGCGTGCATCAAGCATCAGGACCAAGGAAATCAAGATGTTCTCCAAAAGAAAGTCAGCTGGGTATGTGTACAAGCCGAGTATCTGGTAGCAGAAGTTTCTGCAACTCTTAAAAAATGCAGCTGCAAAAACATGCGTTTTTGACACATTTTTATCTGTGTGTCTCAAAAGGGAAATCAATGGGTAAAAAAACGCTAAAATGAATAGACATGCTGCAGGTTATTTTCTGCATATAAGGAGAAAATGCACGACACATTGGGATTCTCATCGACTTTGCTGCCAAATTTGTGACAACTCTGCAGTTAAATGCAATGTGTGCACAGGACCTAATTAATAAAAAAGCATTTAAAAAGAAAAAAAAAAAAAAAAAACTTTCTGGATCTTGTGAAAGCTCTGTACTTTCATAGCAAGATGCCCCAGTTTAAAATGTGCCTGTTTAAAGGAAATATTTGTATTCCCCAATTCGGGAGAATCTTTACAGAAAATGTGTTCTGTTAAAGGTATGATATGCGTGAAGCAGAGATCCCAGGAGCGCTCGCTTCACGATAATTGCACAGTCTAAACAGGCTGCAAAATGCTTGCTTGTCAGGTGAAATGATCATTTGGTTTCATCGTTCTCGGCAGTGTGACTAGGACCTGTGCATTAGTGGATTCTCAACAGATTCATAAGTTTAAAGAGGATGAAGTTCAGGACTCACAATCCAACCCCTAAAATCTCGGTCCCTACAGACATGTAACGCTAGCCTTACTATTCCCCTTGTTGACAGGATGACTCCATCCATATCTATTACTAATCACACTTAGGCCCCTTTCACATCAACGGTTCTGTCCGGATCCGGCAGATTCACCGCATCTGCGCCTAATAGCCGACTTGTGGCAAGCCCCCATTCTTTTTCTATGAGGCTTGCGGCAATTGTGGTTTTGCCGCAATATGGCAAATCCTGAAGTTGCGGCCGCGAAAAAAAACACAACAAAAATTAGGTTAGCAGAGTTTTTTTTTTTCTCCGCCGCAAGTGCCGCATCCGGTAGAACCGCACTTGCGACACCCAACCGCAAGCCCCATAGACAATGCACGGGGCTTGCTGGATTGGTGTCACAAGTCGGCCATTAGGAGGCCGATCTGGCAGAAGCGGAGGCATCTGCTGATTCGGCTAGAAACATCAGCAGACCGCTGATGGGAAAGGGGCCTTAGGCTTGTTTCACACCGGCGTTTTTTTGCCATCTGTCTGTATCCAACCTGAACTGGATGCACAGCCTCCATTTTCAGCCACACTGACTTTTAATGGGGCCAGAAAAACTTGCAGGTGCATTCAGTTCTTCCCGTTTGGGTGTCACAGATTTTTGCACTCAGACATAACCCACATTTTGTTGCAATTTTGGTCTCTGTGACAAAAACGGGAACGCCCGGATCCGGGGCAATGCAGGATGAATTAAAATAAGGATGTATGCAACCCGGATCCGGAAGACTTGGGATCCCATTCGATTCGAACACTGGATCCGTGTTTTTGGTCTGCGCATGCACAGAATGCAGTTTATAAATGACATGATTCCCCCCGCCCCGATTTAAAAAAAAAAAAAAAAACACCAGTGTGAAACCAGCCTTGCTGGTACACATCCTGCAACTTTTCAATCCATTCATATATCACCAGGAAAGACATAGGTATGGAACAATCCAGCACGTAAAATGTGCTAATGAATTGTTACTTAATAGGAACTGCAAGTATTCAGCAAGACAAATCAAATCAGGAGACTGATGAATGGCTACCGTATAACAAGGACGTTTTGCACCTGTAATATTTGGCCTGTTAATTGACTCCTGTGTTAGGAGATTTGGGTCAGATCTCCAACTTCAGTGGTCGAATGCCACAAACATGTCATGTTTTTAGGATTCCCTTAGTATTGGAGTAATCACCAGTGCAGGTGATTCAATTATCACCTGTGCAATACTAAGGAAATCCTGAAAACCTAACCTGTGTGCGGCCTTCGAGGCCTGGAGTTGGAGATCCCTGTTCTACTGCAATAAAAAGGAGTCTGCAGGTCTTCAACGACACATCGGCAATAGGAAAGAAGCACAGAAGACAAAGTGCTCATTTATATACCATATACTTCTTATATACACTATAAACGCCGCAGTTCAGTGTTTAGCTACGGATGATCACTGGCATCCTTTACTAATGCTAATATACTCTAATTCTGTATATAATCCTCTTGCTCCCGCACCCAACTCTACTGTAAATTTCCTGGGGTGGTGCCAAAAGTGGTTTTATTTGGCTCCTAAATCTGTCATCTATTTAATCGTGTTCCCTAAACTCGCAGCACTAGGACCGGAGAACGCACTACAATCTCACTCCACCAGGTTAAAGTGAAGGAACCTGGAGGATAGCATTCAGTTTGCCTACAGCGCCACCACAGGGGATATAATGCATTACAATGTGACCACTGTTCTCCGTACGAGACGTGTTGGGTCCTTTTGGGCAGAGATGCTCTTTGAGGCATCTTTCTGCACAAACAAAATACTTCAGGGTCTTAAACTAGAGGCCGCTTTCTGCAAGGATGTGAACAAGACAAAAGTGAAGCCACAGGAATCAGAAGTAGAAATGGTCGCCTACTCAATATTTGGAGGTATTTTTTAATTATTTATTTTCTTGAAACGACTCGTCTCCAGGGAATGGTCTTACGCGGTCATAGCATATACACGGGAAACGAGCTTACAATACATCTATAAACAGGAAACACTAGGGTTTATCCTCAGAGGTCCATTTATTGAAGAAAAATATTATTGGAGCGGCTTCTAATAATCACTATTGCTGCTTCATCTTACAGATCTCCAGTGCTGAGAAGCTATTAACAGTCTCTGCTTATATTCTAGCATTATAGTACGATTCTGTAAACTTATCAGAACATACAGTACTCAAATTACTACATTTCTGGATTTAAGACTGAGGAGTGGGGGGTTTGAGACAAAGAAAGGTCTAGGTCATCTCAATAATTCCCCACCTATGCTCTTGATGGGGAGGGGCAATTAATTTTCCAAAGGGGCATTATGAGAGACCATGACTGGAGTGGAGGGCCTAACCAATAGACTGAAATTAATTATTTTCAATATTAACATATAATTATTATTTTATAATAATGGTATCACTATTGAGTAGTATTACAAGTGCTGACATCCAGATATAAACCGCATGAGCCCCCAAATAGCTTCTTATATACAGCATGAGCTCCCACACAGCCTCCTATACACAGCATGAGCCCACACAGCCTCCTATATACAGCGCAAGCCCTCACACAGCCTCCTATACACAGCATGAGCCCCCACACAGTCTCCTATATACAACATGAGCGCCCAAACCGCCTCCTATACAGCATATAAACCCATACACTTTGGGGGGGTAAAAAAAATTAAAAAAAATAAATAATAAAATCGCAAAAAACACCACATACTCACCTTGTTCAGATGACTATTCCAGAAGTATGGTTCCGAGCAGCTTCTCCACACCCCTAGACCAGAGCTGGGAAACTCCAGTCCTCAAGGGCCGCATATTTTCAGGATTTCCTTAGCATTGTACAAGCAGTTGGAATCATAACCTGTGCGTGTGATTAAATTACCACCTGTGCAATGCTAAAGAAATTCTGAAAACCTGCACTGTTTGAGGCCCTTGAGGACTGGAGTTACACACCACACACACACACACACACACACACACACACCACACACACACACACACACACACACACACACACACCCTAGAATGCCCTAGGATGACAGGTTTTTCCCTATATTCACACACAGGAAGATTGGAACAGACTTGTCAACCCAATGGGAGAAGGTGTGAGGACCACCTGGAATTTGTCATCTGAGACACTGTCCCCCTGCCGGCTCATAAATGTATGTTTTCTGTGGTGTTTGGGTAAAATATACATGTCTGCAATAGCAAAACCACACTCATTCTAGGCCCATTGTTCAAAGTTTACCGTTCCACCGATCAGAGTTTCCCAGGGGTCAGGCCCAGTTACGATCAATAAATCATCATTTATGCTGTGGATAGGTGATAAGGGGTTGCCTGGTGAAAACAAGCTATTTTCATCCACTTGGATGTCTCTTTTGTGCACCATTCTCTTTAAACTTTCCAGATCGTTGGGCATAAAAATCCCAGATCATCAGCAGTTTTGGAGATTCTTATACCACCCCCTCTGGCACCCACAATCAGATCACATTTCACTCTTTTTTCTGCTTCTGGGTCTGATCAACAATTCGAGCTGCTTACCACGTCTGCGTGTGTTTTTGCAGCGAGCTGCTGGCACGTGATCGGCGGATTAGATATTTGCATTACTGAGGAGGTATGAACACGGATCTAATGGCCTCGGACACTAAGGTTTCACTAATCGTTGCCCTCTAAGCCTCGTGCACTCATTAAAGGGTTAATAGCAGTCTTCTGACTGACTGATTTTTGTCTGCATATACTTTCAGGCATTTGTTTAATCATCTCAGGATTCATTGAAAACTTTTCATGCCTCGCATGGCTAGTTCTGGTTATATAACCTCGGTACACTGCTGTATTATGCTGTAGACCTCTGCTGTCAACCAGAAGCTTTGCTGATGTTGAGCTGGCACAGATCGCTGCCAACATCCTGTACAAACATTTTTTTTTAATAAATAGAGAGGGGTTACTTTGGCTTCAGCGGGTTGGAAGCCGCCAATGATGTAACGAGAAAGGCAGCAAGAACAGCGAGAGACTTAGGCAATGCTAAAAAAAAAAAAAGTGAGCTGGAGGTCAGTGTCGGGCACAAGGATCAGACTGCGGGGATTTCAATCATCCAGCCTTATTGCATGGATCTGCTGCTTTCTAGTACAGCCCTAGATGACACTTTAATTTTGTTTGCTTTTCCCCAAGTTCATTAAAAAGAAATATGCAGCCAAATCTACCCAACATCAGCCAGTCCATATGGCGGCCAGCAAGCTTCTGTATTGTTTCCTAGACTTGTTACACGCCACATTTTTGTGCCAGATATCACACATCACCCCTGACTGCTCGCCTGGTTTCAGAGCACTGATGTGAAACCAGGCAACCACTCAGAGGCAATATGTAGCGCCGACATCGCCCCTTTACATTAGGCGACGCAGGGGCGATATCGGCGCCGATAGGCCACGCCCCTATGTCGCCTAAGAAATCGGCGGTGCCATCGCCAGGTGTGACGGCACCCTTAGCCTCTAATTAGGGGGCACAGGACCGTGGGTGTTATGCTGCTGTCCACTAGGAGGCGACACTAACCAGATCTGCAAAAGAGTAATAGTGGCTCCTCCTCTGCAGTATACACCCCTGGAGCAGGCACTGCCTCCCAAGTTTTGTGCTAAAGCAGTAGGAGAAATTAACAATGTTAATTAATACCAACAAAGCCTGGCAAGGCCACAATGTAACAACATAAGAGTAACAAAAACTACAGTAACAAGACCGGTATGGCCAACAGGGCGAGTGCTGTGTCCCCCAATTAGAGGCCAAGAGAAAAGGAATTTACGGTGAGTAAACACAAAATTCTCCTTTTCTCCTTCGCCTCATCGGGGGACACAGGACCGTGGGACGTCCCAAAGCAGTCCCTGGGCGGGAAAGACAATGGAACTAACAATACTGAACAAGTCAGTGAACAACTAAGTACCTACAGGTGGGCAACCGCCGCCTGACGGATGCACCTACCCAGACTGGCGTCCGCCGAAAACTGGGTATGAACACTATAGTGTTTGGTAAAAGTGTGTAAACTCGACCAGGGTGGCCGCCTTACACACTTGGAGAGCAGAGACTTGGTGGCGAATGGCCCAGGAGACCCCCACGGCTCAGGTAGAATGTGCCTTGATCCCCGCTGGAAGTGGAGAATTTTTCATTCTGTAGGCTTCTTGGATAGCTGATCTAATCCACCTAGCCAGTGTAGCCTTGGAAGCTGGCATACCCTTTCGAGGGCCTTCCGTTAGAATGAACAGAGTGTCTGACTTACGGAAAGGCACAGTTCTGGACTCATAAATGCGAAGAGCCCTGACGAGGTCCAGAGTATGCAAGGCTCATTCGAACATGTGAAGCGGAGCCGGACAAAAGGAAGGCAATGAAATTTCCTCGTTCAAGTCAAAAGAGGAGACGACCTTAGGGAGGAATGACGGCACCGGACAGAGTACAACGTTGTCCTGATGAAATACTAGGAAGGGTGGTTTGCAAGAAAGCGCCGAGAGTTCTGATACTCGGCGAAGAGAGGTGATAGCTACTAGAATAACTTTCAGAGTCAGGAAGTGGAGAGGGATGTCCCGAAGAGGTTCAAAGGGAGGCTCCTGCAGCGCCGTAAGGACCAGGTTAAGGTCCCATGCATCTAAAGGTCATTTGTATGGAGGGAGAATGCGGTTAAATCCTTGGAGAAAAGTTTTAACTTGCGGTTTAACGGCAAGGCGACATTGAAAGAGCACTGAAAGGGCTGAGAACTGACCTTTAAGGAAACTTAGGGAGAGACCAGATTCTAACCCCGACTGAAGGATGCCTAGAATTAACGCCAAAGGAATAGGGAAAGGGGGAATGATCTCGAGAAGAGCACCAGGTGATGACACTTTCCAGGTGCGATGGTAAATTCGAGCCGATGCTGACTTTCGTGCTCTGATCATGGTCTGAATAACGGCAGGGGACAATCCTGCTTGGGTTAGCACCCAGGTCTCAAGGGCCACGCCGTCAAATTCAGGGCGTCAGAATTCTGGTGGTAAAAACGGTCCCCGAGACAGAAGATCGGGACGATGTGGGAGGCGCCAAGGAAAGTCTGCCATGAGCTGGACGAGATCGGCGTACCATGCTCGTCTGGGCCAGTCTGGGGCTATGAGAATGACTTGAATGCCCTCTTGCTTGATCTTCCGCACGACTCTGGGTATAAGAGGCAGAGGAGGGAAGATGTAAGGCAGCTGGAATTGCGACCAGTCTTGAACTAATGCATCCGCCC
This sequence comes from Allobates femoralis, assembly GCA_033576535.1. Lineage (NCBI taxonomy): Eukaryota > Metazoa > Chordata > Amphibia > Anura > Aromobatidae > Allobates > Allobates femoralis. The sequence goes on from JARQOC010000008.1 coordinate 7,551,638, forward strand.
GAGAGCTCGCAGGTCGTGAGATCTGGCAATGAACATTGGAACCTTCGTGTTGAACCGAGATGCCATCAGTTCTACATCCGGAGTCCCCCAGCGATGGCATATTTGCTGGAACACGTCGGGATGTAGGGACCACTCTCCAGAGTCCATGCCCTGACGACTGAGAAAATCCGCTTCCCAGCTCTCTATCCCTGGGATATGAACTGCTGACAACGTTGCGTTCATTGATTCTGCCCAGTGCAGAATGTGTTGCACTTCGTGCATCGCATGGAGACTGCGGGTTCCACCTTGATGGTTGATATAAGCCACGGCCGTGGCATTGTCCAATTGAATTCGGACTTATGTACCTGCTAGCAGAGAATGGAAGGCCTTCAGAGCTAGAAATATGGCTCGGATTTCCAGGAGGTTGATGGGCTTGGACGACTCCGCTGGGGACCATGTTCCCTGCGCCGTGTGATGACGGTATACCGCTCCCCATCCACTGAGACTTGGTCGTGGTGACTACCTTCCAGCAAACCGGTAGAAAAGACTTTCCCCGTGTGAGGGAAAATGGTTTGAGCCACCAATGGAGGGAACTCCTCGCTGCAGGTGACAGTCGGAATAGTCTGTCCAGGGCAGAAGGGTTCCTGTTCCACGAAGTCAGAATTGCCAGTTGGAGAGGCCTGAGGTGAAGTTGGGCGAACGGCACCGCCTACGTAGAGGCAACCATCCTACCCAAGACTCTCATGGCTAATCGAAGCGATCGAGGAAATGGGCGCAGGAGACTGTGGACTCCCTGACGTAGGGCCTTCACCCTGTCTTGAGGAAGAAGGACCAGACCCCTGGGGGTGTCGAACCACATCCCGAGGAACGTCAGAGATTGTGACGGGACTGGTGAGGACTTCTGAAGATTCACCAACCAGCCTAGACGACGCAGGGTGTCCACCGTGATGGAAACACTCTGCTGACACTCCCTGAAGGTAGGGGCTTTGACGAGCAAATCGTTCAGGTATGGCAGGACTACCAATCATCTCGTGTGCAGAATGGTCATGACAGCCGCCATGACCTTGGTAAACACCCTGGGAGCCGTCGTAGATCGAACGGGAGGGCCACATACTGGTAATGGTTTTGGTCGATAGCGAATCGGAGAAAACGCTGGTGGATTGTTGCGACTGGGACGTGGAGGTAGGCATCCTGTATGTCGATGGACGCGAGAAATTCGTTCTTCTCCATGGACGCTATGATGGAGCGCAGTGACTTCATGTGGAAATGCCGAACGAATGTGTTTAACTGTTTTAGATCTAGAATGGGTCGTACCGCACTTCCTTTCTTGGGTACTACAAAAAGATTTGAGAGTAAAACCCTTGGAAGTGCTCGGCTGGCGGCACTGGTATGATGACACCTGTCTTCAAAAGGGAATCTACGCCTGAAAGAAGGTGCGAGCCTTGGATGGGTGAGTGGGTGGAATCGACAGGAAAAAAAAAATTTGGAGGTTGGGCTTTGAATTCTATAGTGTATCCGGAAGACACTAAGGTTTTTACCCAATTGTTGTTGGTAGTAGCGAGCCAGAACTGACGAAAGCGTGAAAGTTGGCCGCCAACCTGACTAGTGTCTTCCGGAAGAGACGAGTTAAGAAGAGAACCTGCTGGACTTTGAGCCCTTAGATCTTGACTGGCGAGAATGAGACTGCAAGTTTGCACCAGCCTTCCGTGATGTCTGGGGGTGCTCCCTACAGGGGGACCTGTTGCCCACCGGCGGAGGTTTTGAGACTGACCAACCAAAGGAGTTCCGAAAGGACAGGAGATGGGTCTGTTGACGACGACTGAAGGGCCGTTCTTTCGTTGCAGAAGAGAGGTACTTTTACCACCCGTAGCGTCTGAAATCAATTGATCCAGCTTTTCTCCAAATAAACTGATCCATAGATGCAGCCTGTAAGCCTGCACTCCTGCAGGCAGCTTGTAGCGTCATTGCCCATAGTGCAGCTTGTGCTGCTAATACCTGTGGTGCCTCAGCCTAAAACACCCAAAGGGTGATTAGGGGGGACGTCATCTGGCAGGTAGTCCAGCTTCGAGTTCACCTCAGGACCTCGAGGGAATGAGGAAGGAGGGTGTTATGCTGGGCTGTCTCAACTTTAACCCAGCAACCCAACAGTGGGAGGCCAAGAAAGGAATACGGTATATGTATGGATTCTCGCTTCCACCCAGCGCCCCAACAATGGGTGGTCGAGGAAGGAGCATGCCAGGGGCCACGCCAGACCCACTTTTCTTCATTTAAAGATAAAAATCACCGAGAAGTAAAAATGGTCGTGTGCCTCCTACGACACTAAGCAAAAAACTGGGAGGCAATGCCTGCTCCAGGGGTGTATACTGCAGAGGAGGAGCCACTGTTACTCTTTTGCAGATCTGCTTAGTGTCGCCTCCTAGTGGACAGTAGCATAACACCCACGGTCCTGTGTCCCCCAATGAGGCGAAGGAGAAAAGGGTAAGTTGCTGATTTTTTTATAAGTACAACCAGCCCTATCCTCTCCTATGTATCCTTCCCCATCCCTTGTAGACTGTGAGCTCTCACGGCCAGGGTCCTTTCTCCTCTTTGTACCTGTGTGTGCCTTGCATTGCTCATGTTTATTCTACTTGTCTACGTATGCCCCCTTTCACATGTAAAGCGCCATGGAATAAATGACAATAATAATAATAATAATAAATAATAATAATAATAAATAAATAAATAAATAGAAAGCACTTTGCAATTTTACACATTTGACAAGACGAGAGAACCCTTTTCAATGAATGTGGACAGAGGCCATGCCAAGTGATCAGTATCTTTTAGTTTTGTAGTCTTCCTTCAGCCTTAAAAACTAAGTCCATAGAGTATAACCTGTAGCCCAACATATTGATCCGGGGATAGCAAAAAACCCCATGGGGCAGACATTAAACTTCAATTTAGGGGAAAAATTCCCTCCCAACTCTTTTCGACTTATGCCACTCTAAACATTAAGGCTACGTTCACACATTGCGCATTTTTTGTGCGTTTTGCACAAAAAACGAGCAAAAAAAACGTGGTGCATTCACACACCACGTTTTTTTACGTGCTCACTTCTTCCCCCAAAAGCGCAGGGGAGAAGTGATGTCACACAGGGGAGGAGCAATCCTCCCGTGTGACATGTGTGACAGCCCCTTTTAGGTTTCGTAGTTTATTAATAATATACACTTCGAAACCCAAAATAAACTAATCCAAAATTTGTAAAAAAAAAAATAATAATAAAAATTGAATACTTACCTCTCCACCGGGTGTTCGTAGTCATGTGATATGTGACGTACTATCACGTGCATATCACATGACCGCGAGCGGCCAATCCGCGATCTTTATAGGCCCTGGAAGGTCGATACCTGCGGTTGTGTCGGCACCAGACTCCTGGAACACCGGCGGAGAGGTAAGTATTCAATTTTTATTATTTTTTTTTACACATTTGGATTAGTTTATTTTGGGTTTCGCAGTGTATATTAACACACTAAGAAACCCAAAAGGGGCTGGCACAGATGTCACACAGGGGAGGATTGTTCCTCCCCTGTGTGACATCATATCCTGCAGCGCCAGCATATTCCCGCTGGAATTACACGTTGTCTGAACGGCGATGCGTAATTCCAGTGGGAATACTGGGCCCCTATGGAGAAAGCGCGGGCGCAGGTGTGTAAAGAATTAACATGGTCATTCTTTTTACACCCGCGCTTTCTCCCATAAAAGCGCTGCGTATATTTACGCATTGTCTGAACGGCAAAGTGAATTTCACATTCACTTTGCAGGCAGACGCACTTGCGCTTTTTTGAAAAGCGCATGCAAAAAAGTGCAGTGTGTGAACGTAGCCGGAGAGCACAAGCACACTCATCTGAGAGGGGATAGATTGTACGAGTATTCAGCCAAAAATTTAAGGCTCCATTTACACTGTGCATTTTTGGTCTCGTTTTTCTCATCAGTTTTTGTAGCCAAAACCAGGAGTGGAACAATCAGGGAAAAAGTATAATAGAAACGCATCATCACTTCTGTATTTATCACCCACTCCTGGTTTTGGCTACAAAAACTGATGAGAAAAACCAGACCAAAAACGTACAGTGTGAATGTAGCACATTACTTAATATCCAAGGTTTATTGCTTCCCTTGTTGCGCTGCAAATGTTATGCTGTATCTGACTGTACATCCAGCTTCTGTTTTTGGGAAATACTATATAGCAATTATTGATCGGTTCAGTTAAAACACCTCAGGGGCATCATGACAGGCGTACTCCCTTCAGTGCATAATGGTGGGGTTACACGTTCCGATATCGCGGCGATATCGGAGGCAACGGGCGGGTTAGACGCGCATTTTTTCAGCCATTTTCCCAATATCGCATCGGCGGTTTACACGCTGCGATATCGGGAAACAACGTCCCTCCGATGTGTACGCCCACCAACCCAGGAACGACCATTTAACATGGGAGTTAATGGGTAGCATCGACGTACAGATCGGATTTGGGCTGTCTACACGCTGCGATGCTGCTACAAGGCCTTGCGATATCGGGGAGTTGAATAGCTCAGCTATTCAACTCCGATATCGTTTTGGCATCGTTCCAGCATCGCGTTGTACGCTCAAACCGTACAACGCGCAAGCGATATCGGGTCCAACTCGCGACCACGTGACTTTTTGTCGGGTTGGTCGGAGTTGGACGCCGATATCGCGGCGTGTAACCCACATTAAAGTTGTTTGCAAAATCAAATAGTGGGAATTGCATACAAGGTGAAATCCAATCAAGCAGGGCTGCTAATCACAATCTGTCAGGAGCAGCACTTCTTACAATGTAGTCAGCCATTGTTTCACACATTATATGCAGGTGTTCAGACAGTACATCCTGTAACAAGACTATCTATACCCAGCACAGACCTCCATACACATCTGGGAGTCAATCCAGGCTGGAAATGAACAAATTAGGAAAATTCTTGTAAAACTAAAATCCAATTACCGTAATATGGACAGAGTGCCAACTGTAATAAATATATATATGTCGTTTATGTATAGAGCACAATAAAAAACAAAGGATGCTCCTCAACTTATTCACTTTTTTCACCTTGTTACAAAATACCGACTTGCATTACATCCCAAAATGAAGAATGGGGTATGACTGCTGCCAAATCTGCAATTCTCTTATTTTCTGCCTTTACAAATCTTTGGTTTACCTTTTAAAATTGATTTTTTTTTTTTGTACATACAGTGGGGCTTGTAGAAAAAAAAAAAAAGCCACAAAACGGTTAAAGAAAAAATTGGTATCGAGTCTGTAAAGGGCAGTGGTTCAGCAACTTTTGCAAAACAGTAATTCCTCCCAGCATGGCCCCAAGAAAGCAGAAAGGGGCACGAGGGCCGCGCCTCCAGAGGGGCACAAGGGGCCGCGCCTCCAGAGGGGCACAAGGGCCGCGCCTCCAGAGGGGCACAAGGGCAGCCGCGCCTCCAGAGGGTGTCGGGACACATTACAGTTTTGTAAAAGCTGGTGACCAAAAGCTGCAGGCCGCGGCTGTAAGGTATACCTTAAGTCATTAGGTCTAATGCTCACACACCAGAGAAAAAAATAAGTAGTAAATCGACAGCTTACAGGAATGATATAGGCTTCCACACAATATATAGCACAGGGAAGGATCTCTGGCTAATAGCACACAGAGGGGTGAATGAGCCCTTGTCAGTGGATTCATATATACAAGCTGAAGGAGACGTGACTAAAGAAATGCATCCATACATATGTCTCAGTAGCAACTGGTGGGACTAAAAAAAGGCCAGAGCTGCAATAAGGTCAGCGCTTGGAAATTCCTCTTTCACAATCCGCCAAAGTTGCAGCTGCCTACCGCCATTTGTGTGCAATAATGGGGCATTTTACTGACAGGAAGCGGCTTTCCGAAAACCTCTATAGGAGAAGTCTCATATAGAAGTCACTTCTCTCTTCCAAGAAAAAGCTGCTGTCTGTAAATATCCTGCCTCGTCTGCTTCCCGCTGTCCACCCTGGCGATTCATTTCTTCACTGATCTTTCTGACTGACGTCTACTGACAACTTTAGCGCTGAACAGACATCAGATGAGCAGCCGGGCGGGGAATAAAACAGGGGATGGATATACCTGCCTGTATTCAGACTATCTGTGGTGCATTTGTGTGCTAAGCTTTCTAGGGTTATCTACATCATTAAAAGTTATCAAATTTGGAAAAAAAATATAAATAAATAACATTAAAAGAACTTAGTAGCCTTAGAAATTAAATGGCAATAGCCCTATCCAGTGATGACCGGACGCAACAGTTCAGGCCAATAGTCTCCATGTCTGTGGGCAATCATGGCCAGCAAATAAAACCATTTAAAGGGAACCTGTCACCTGGAATTAACCCCCTGACCTATCACTAGCTGTCCCTACACCTTCCTAGGTGCTCCCCAACAATCCCTCTCCGTTGTAAATCCACCCTGTAAAGATGAAGAAAAATGACTTTGAATTTACAGGATATCGCTCAGTCAGGCGAATGGAAAGGCGGCTCCAGGCTCCATTGTCCCCTCCTCGCTGCTTCACCGCACACCCCGCTGGGCATCATTATTCTGTATTGATCTCCTCCTGTATTTCTAATCTCCCGCCCTTTTTTCCTTCTATGATGCACTGGCCGGTACATCTCATCCGGCCCTGGTGCATTATGGGCTGGATCACGTCATCTACCCGGCTTCAATATGCGCATTGCGCATGCGCGGAGCGGGCCCGAACACATGATTCGGCCCATAATGCACCAGGGCCGATCACGTGATCGGGCCCATAATGCACCGGGCCGAATGTGACGAACTGGCCGATGCATTATAGGAGGAAAAGAGGGCGGGAGATTACAAATACAGGAGGAGAGCAATATAGAATAATGACGCCCAGCGGGGTGTGGGTGAAGCAGTGAGGAGGGGACAATGGAGCCTGGAGCCACTTTTCCAGTCTCCTGAGAGAGCAATGTCCAGTAAGTTCAAAGTAATTTTTCTTAATCTTTACAGGGCGGATTTACAACAGAGAAGGATGGTTAGGGAGCACATAGGAAGGTGTAGGGACAGCTAGTGATAGGTCAGGGGGATAAGTCCAGGTGACAGCTTCCCTTTAATAACTATTTAGTCAAGATGGACAGACGTTGATAAATCATCCACTGACTTATCTGAAAAACATAAATGATGAGAACCTAGACTTAAAATAACTAGTGATGCAAGATACCTGGAGATTTCCTTATTAATGGCACTTGATTATGTAAAGTGTAAGCCGTATAACATCCGCTAATAAAATAACTCCACCTCATAAAATCACACCAAGGCGTCTGTTATAATTTAATAAAATATAATAACTTTCCTCGGGGTGATGCAAATGCTGCCAAAAAAGTGAATAATGCACCGACTGTGTCATTTCTAGTCATCGCTGCTCTGAAGCGGTTCATACAGAAAGTAATCAAACTCTTTTTTCAGTTCTCATTTACCTTTTTCACTATTAGATTATATATTCTTGTGGGAGTTTTTCTTAATTCTGTTCTTTCGGTTAATATCTGTAGTAAACTCGAGATCACTTGCAAATATTGAACAAAGTTGATTCCTTCTGCTATGATAAATAAAATCACGCTTTTACACTGCATTCGTTTTACCTTAATTGTGTATCACATTGTGGGTCTCACATCAGTGTTAAGTGTACAGATCAGACACACAATTGCATGCACTGTGTCATCGTTGGATGCAGTTCATATATAGGCAATCTGGCTCAAACCGTAGGTAGTGCCAGGAGAAGGAATAATATATTAAGTCTGCCATCAGCCTCTAGCATGTGATGATGCACAAAACTTCAACAGGACGAGCATAAACGCTTTCTGACCAGTGATGACCTGATGTAGACCCCATAGCAGCAGGTCTGTGATCCATAATTTGGATCTCGGACTGCATTCCTATTAACGAGCTCATGGCACATACACCACTAACTGAGTAAAGTGAGTAACTCCACTACTGCAACAGAAATGTGAGCTCTGAGAGCAACGTTTGATGATTGTGACTTTCACAACTCCACAATAAAAACACAAAGATCACCCTCCTGCTTTTAGTAGGATGCAAATTTCAGCTCCACATCTGATTTTTCTCCTATCCTTTGAATAGTAATTGGTTGCAGCGGTCACATGACAATGTAATAGTAGTGGACTACCCATGTATAGGGAGAAAACTTTCTATATTTCTTAGAGGTCACCCAGAACTTGCAGTGCAGTATTCTTTGGAGTTTGGGAACTTTTCAGGGCACTTTATCCTCTTGTTATGAATTGGTTTACATTCCTTAGGCTATGTGCCCACTGTGCTTATTTTTTTGGGCTGCGTTTGTGCATATACAAATGCAGGACAATTAAGGACGCACAAAGACACAAACACACACTTGCATCTTCCCGGTGAACCCACGATGATCCCTGGAATTCTTTTTCGTGCAGTGGCAGGAACTGGGTGTTTATTGATCTTACAGATCCTGCGCACCATGTGACAGGTTGAGTCACATGACTAATCACATGGTGCAGGTCCTGGAAGCTCGATAAACACAGCTCCTGTCGGTCCAGAAGAAGAATCACTGGAGAGGCGAGTATGGGAGCATTTTTGTTTTGGAAATTGAGAAAAAAGCACCACAAACGACTGTTGAGATACCCAACCATTTGTGGTGCTTTTTTGGGGGGGTTAGAATGGAGTCTATGGGAACGATGCAGCCCAAAAATGAGCATGTTAATTGCATAGATATTAAAAAAATGCAGGCGATTACTGCAACAAAAATGCACATGTGGGCACAGCTTCTGAAAAATCACATTGATTGTAATGTTAAAGATGTGGATGTTGCATTTTTGCGACAGAAACCCATAAAAAAAAAAAACAGTAGTATAAACCACAGTGTGCACATAGCCTTAGGCGACAATAAGATGCTGCCCTGCAAAAACTCAAGTAGCATCAAAGTACTACAATCCGAGACAGCCCCTGTAAAGACACTAAGGTTAAACAAATATGTACGAGCAATCGTGTAGGTGTTAAAAATTCAGTTTCCATACAGCAACGAGCTGTAAGTTTGTGAGAAATTGTTAATTTGTGCCTCAGTGACTCCTCTGCAAGCAAATGAAAGACACATTCATAGTCTATAACATTCCAGGAAGCTCGAGAGCAAACATAGGATTTAACCGCACCACAAGTAGAGTAACCAGACGGAGTTTCAGCAGGAAAAAAAACCTAGACTAACCTGCAGCTCACACCACGCGACTTCTACCCACGTCTCGGTATCCAGTCCTTTGAAGACCGTCTTAAAAGCCCCACGGCCCAACTCAATGTCAAACTTCAAAAATCGGCCACTGGGGGACGTTGCTACGGCTTTCATTTCAGCTTCCTCCTCCATCTCCTTCTCGTTTTCTCCCTCGGGGAGTCCTTACCAGTACCAGATACCATTTTAGGTTCATTTTTGTCATCCTGGGCCGCCCCTGCGGCGTGTGCAATGCGAGTGTCCAGTTGCTGCTTGCCCTCGTGGTCAGCAGCCTTCTCCTCCTTTAGGGGTTGCTCCAGGATCCGGTCATCTTCGGTAATGTCTACGCTCTTTCTGAAGAATCGCTTTCTTTCACTGGTCCCTGAAGCAGACAGTGGTTTATCGCTCTCCTCCATGCTGACGTGTCGGACCAGAGAAGAGCCCTGAGGGACCGGGTTCTTTTCTGCAGAAAATCCAGCTGGTTTGTCGGATTCGTCCGTGCTCGCTGGCTCTCCAGAGTCGTCGCCATTTTCCTCAGATTGGCGGTTCAAGTTTTCACAGAATATACAGTAAATTATCCTTTCAGAATCAAGACCTATGATGAAAAAAAATAAGAAAAAAATTAAAATCTAGGAGTTAAATTATACATAAAAAATTAACTAATTATAATGTGTTTAATCTGTCATTAAATAGGAGTCAATTACCACACGGTGGGGGTACAATGCTCAGGAGAAGGACATGGTGGACCTGGTGTAGATAGAAATCAGGGATTTCTGCCTACTCAATATTTACCATGCTTGCTATCTTTTACATACAATCCCAGTTTTCTCTGCTGCAGATGTAGCAGATCTCAGAATGCAGATCTATGTATAACCCCACCCCCACCACTGATTGGCATCTTTATGTGTACATGGGCAGAAATAAGCCAATCAGTGGTGGGGGCGTGGCTGGACTACCTGGCAGCAGGTTTACTAGTCTTGTAGTAATAATAACCTCCTGATTATGCTGAGCTGTGTATAATCCTGCCCCAACACTCACTGACAGATTTCTGTGTACCCCGTGCATAGGCAGAAAGCTGCTAATCAGTGATAGGGGAGGTATCACAGAGCAAGAGGACTAGGAGGCACGTGACAACGAGTCCTGTACAATCTCAAGCTGATTAAACACGGATTTAATTGAAACAAACACACAGCCTAGTAACTAACACACTGCTGGAATCGGGCTCTCAGCCCTTACATCATCGTGCTCTTAGATTATATAGCAATGAAAAAAAAAGTCAGACAGATTCCCTTTAAGAAATCCTTTCTTTCTGAAAGTAGATCCTGACAAACAATAATGCCAAGGCAAGACACAAAACTGTTACTACATGATGATGGCACCAGACAATTGTACAGAGGGGGGTGGGGGATCTCTATAGTTGAGGGTCTCCAATGAGGGAAACAAAGCTACAACCCAAAATATTGTATATAGGGTTAAATATCCTTCTCAGGGAATAGTAGTATATAGAATAAAGAAGAAAAATATTACTTATTGGATACCTAAACTATAAAAGCCACAAAAATAGACTAAGGTGCAAGTGATGAAAGAACCGAGTTAAAGTGCAAATCAAAAACGAGGAGATCTCACCTAATTCGATATTGATCGCTGGAGCATTACAACTAGGGGTAGGTTATTTGCAGGGCTGTGGTGTCGGGAGTCTGTGCCCATTTTGATGGAGTTGGGAGTCGAATTCAGGGAAACTGAAGAGTCATGGTGGGTTTACACGTTGCGATATCGGCGTCCAACTCCGACCAAAAGTCACGTGGTTCGTGCGTTGGACCCGATATCGTTCGTGCGTTGTACAGTGTGAACGTCCAATACGATGCAGGAACGATGGCAAATCGATATCGGGGGTCGAATGAGCGTGCTATTCAACGTCCTGATATCAGATGCCGGTTGGAGCCCCATCGTGCTGTGTGACAGCCCAACTCCGATGTGTAGTACAAAGTCCTCCATTGACTCACATGTTAAATGGTCGTTCCTGGGTCGGGGGTGTAGACATCGTAGGGACGTTGTAGCACAATATCGCGCTGTGTAAACCTACGATGCGATTCTTTGAAAACCGGGCACAAAATGCGCGCTCCTGCGCCGTTGGATACGATATCGGAACGATATCGCAACGTGTAAACCCACCATCAGGGTTGGAAGTCGCTTACTGACTTCACAGCCCTGATTATTTGCACCTGGTCGTGCCCCATGTGTCACTTCTGCCCTGACTAGGGCAGCACCCAAGTGTAATGCTGCCTGACCCCAAAAACAAGCAACCTCCCAATGAGTTTCCTCCTAAATAGCAAGGATTCATCAGGGGAGCATATACGGTAACAGGAATAAGGATGAGGGGTGGGGGTGGGGGGGGGTAAAAGGAGAAATTTGCATTGTCAGGGTCCTCTCTCCCCTCTGTCACTGTTAGTTTGTTCATTGTATTTTTAACTTGTTTGTATATAACCCCTTCCTCATGTACAGCACCATGTAATCAATGGTGCTCTATAAATAAATAGTAATAAATAGAAAAATATATTGCAATTTGAGGGTCCTCAGTGGTTGATACCTTTTAATGGCTAACTGAAAAGATGGTAAACATAGCAAGCTTTCGGGACACTGTGGCTCCTTCATCAGGGTGGTAAGAAGGGCCACAGTGTCCCGAAAGCTTGCTATGTTTACCATCTTTTCAGTTAGCCATTAAAAGGTATCAACCACTGAGGACCCTCAAATTGCAATTTTTCTATCTACTGGCTAACACGGTCTAAATATTCTTTACCTTAATAATAAATAATAATAATAATTGGCAAAGCTCTCACGTTAGCATGCTGCTGCAAAACTTTCAAAAGAAAAATGGATATTAAACACCATGTTGTTGTCTTATATATGGTGTTGGAATAATAAGTTATATTTTACTTCTCTATCCCAAACAAGGAACATTCTTCAAGTAGCATTTGAACAGGGGTTGCTTTCAGCAAACGACCCCTTTAAACCGTCACAAGTCAACAATACAAAATGTTTAAAGAAACCTAAATCTCCAGAAGAAAAAAATTGATTTCCACTCATACATGCAAGATGTTTTCCCCTGATCCTGGATGTAGTGACAAAAGCCAGATTAAAATCCACCTAGTGAAATGATGCCCATCGTCTTGTCCACGCATAAAGCACCGGGATAAGCCAATGAGTTAACGCTGAACTTAGCGGGCAGCTTCCCAATGATACTACCATCCTGTTCCAAAACCAACAGCGATAAGAATAATACAACATCAGATACTAAAGATACCGCCGCTCATTCAACCACAAATCTATTTTTATGAATCGCTGAACGTCTTCTTGAAGTCTGGCGCGTCACATCTTATAGAAGAGTTCGTCACAGCGGACAGGACAGCGGTCTGTAACGTGTGCCCTCTGCCAACTACTCCCCGCATGTATGCAGCTGTCGGGGCATGCTCGGAAATGCGGCTGTGCAGCTGCTTGACAATCACCTAACAGCTGTCAGGGTGTCTAAGGAGCTGGACTGCCACAATGGGTAAAAGAGGATAGGTATATACACAAGATCACATATAGAAACCATAACAGACATAATCAATCAAATAATAAGAAAAAGCAGAATGAAAACGCATCAATACTCAGCCTCAGGTGGAAGCCCAAACTACAGTGGAAACCGACTGCAGGCATGGAAAAGTACCAGGACGGGTATAACTTTCGAGGGGCAGTCTACAGCCTTGTGAGCCTGCTCCTATAGATCTTTACAGCGCGAGAGGACTTCAGCACGGAAGGTACAGCACAAGATATGTGGAGAGCGAGCCCGCAGGAAGCAATGAGGTTCACATACTAGTCAGACCAGTTCTCTCTCATTCTGCATGAGCTCATCTGATGCCCTCCAGACCCAAAGAGAGGGGGGAAAAAATGTAGTATTCAGCTACAGGTTATGGCTCATGCAAATAGGAAGAGATAAAACAATCGTGAGAGCATGCATATTCTGTCAGGAAACGATTACCATTTGAGAGAGAAACAATATAGAAAACCAGAAGCCGCATTTCCCGTGCACACTCACACAATGTGGCAGCGGGCACGGTCTCATAATCAGTAAGAGCCACTCCATGCATTCACATTTTGTTAGTCGGTATGGGGCTGGTGCTCTGCAATTGATACTAAGGTGACAATACATTACTGCAGATAAAAATAGGGCAGAAACAGAAAGGAGCACATGGCCGATCACACCATGCAATGTGCTAAACCTTGCACCCTGGACAGCTGAGCTCAGGGAGAGGGTTGTTTATTCACACGGTGCACTATGGACAAGACGTATCTACACATATAGACAAAGTCACAGCCCGTCTATAATAAGCGGACCAAACTAAGTGATGGCAACCTTACGGATCAACACCAACACCATCATCACCACCTGCCAAGACATAATGAAAGTCTAAAAATCCCATTTCAATAAACCCTTTATGAAAATTCTCATTTCTTGGATAGAGAATAAGTGTGTCTCCTGCTCTGGAAGGGCAATCCTGTCCTACATTATACACGTAACAGAAATAATTAAATAAGCTCTGGGAAACACCCAATCCCACCTATACAATAGGATATTCCATATTCTGCAATCTTCATTTTTTTTCAGACCCCTGATTTGCAGTTTTCAACCTGATCCATGTTCCTTCGGTAGGAGCATCTCTCCCAGTAATATAGGCTGGATGTGAGGTGCATGTGTCTCTCTCAGTAATATAGGCTAGATACGAGGTCTGGGTCTCTCCAGTAACATAGGCTTGTTGTGAGGTCTGTGTGCCTCTCCCAGTAATATAGGCTGGATGTGAGCAGTATGCATCTCTCCCGTAATACGGACTGGATGTGAGCTGTGTGTGTCTCCCAGTAATACAGGCTGGATGTGAGCTCTGTGTGTCTCTCCAGTAATATAGGCTGTATGTGAGGTCTGTGTGTCTCCCAGTAATACAGGCTGGATGTGAGGTCTGTGTGTCTCCCAGTAATACAGGCTGGATGTGAGCTCTGTGCGTCTCCCAGTGATATAGGCTGAATGTGCGAGGTCTGTGGGTCTCTCCCCGTAAAATAGGCTGGATGTAACATCTGTGTCTCTCCAGTGCTGCTGTCTTCACTGGTCATATACCAGCAGTTCCTTATCTGTAACTCATTTTCTCTATCCTCCAAGTAGGGCTGGGCGATTAATCGAATTAATTCGATTAATTCGCCCCCCTGCTGTGGCCACGATACTGATTTGACGAAAATCGTCAAATTCGATTTAACCTTCCTAGCGGGTATTCCCGAGTGTAACTCGGGGTTAACTTTCACTGCTAGAAGCGGTAACCCCGAGTCACACTCGGGAATACCCGCAGCTGCTGCCGCTGATCACTGTCAGGCCGCGGGGGGGTGCTATCAGAGCCCAGCACTTCCGCCCCTGCTACAGCCGCTGGAGACGTCCAGGGGGGGTGCCGTCATTGCCCCGCCGCCCCTGCTACTGACACCCGCGGGTGAGTTCCGGCGGGGGGGGGGGAGGTGCCGTCATTGCCCCGCCGCCCCTGCTACTGACACCCGCGGGTGAGTTCCGGGGGGGGGGGGGGGGGTTGGGCTCTGCTGCCAGAGCCCTGCTGCAGGTCTTACCTGCCCCTTGCACCATTACAGGGATATGGCAACCGCCCCCTTCTGCTAGGGTTAGGGTTAGGGCTAGGTTAGGTTAGGCGCCTGTATGCCAACTGGGGGCTGCTGCTGTATACACCGCTGGGGGCTGCTGCTGTATACACCGCTGGGGGCTGCTGCTGTATACACCGCTGGGGGCTGGTGCTGTATACACCGCTGGGGGCTGGTGCTGTATACACCGCTGGGGGCTGGTGCTGTATACACCGCTGGGGGCTGGTGCTGTATACACCGCTGGGGGCTGGTGCTGTATACACCGCTGGGGGCTGGTGCTGTATACACCGCTGGGGGCTGGTGCTGTATACACCGCTGGGGGCTGGTGCTGTATACACCGCTGGGGGCTGGTGCTGTATACACCGCTGGGGGCTGGTGCTGTATACACCGCTGGGGGCTGGTGCTGTATACACGCTGGGGGCTGGTGCTGTATACACCGCTGGGGGCTGGTGCTGTATACACCGCTGGGGGCTGGTGCTGTATACACCGCTGGGGGCTGGTGCTGTATACACCGCTGGGGGCTGGTGCTGTATACACCGCTGGGGGCTGGTGCTGTATACACCGCTGGGGCTGGTGCTGTATACACCGCTGGGGGCTGGTGCTGTATACACCGCTGGGGGCTGGTGCTGTATACACCGCTGGGGGCTGGTGCTGTATACACCGCTGGGGGCTGGTGCTGTATACACCGCTGGGGGTGGTGCTGTATACACCGCTGGGGGCTGGTGCTGTATACACCGCTGGGGGCTGGTGCTGTATACACCGCTGGGGGCTGCTGCTGTATACACCGCTGGGGGCTGGTGCTGTATACACCGCTGGGGGCTGCTGCTGTATACACCGCTGGGGGCTGCTGCTGTATACACCGCTGGGGGCTGCTGCTGTATACACCACTGGGGCCTGTATACCTGTGCTGGGGTCCACCCTCGGTGTATACACGAGTCAATAGGTTTTCCCAGGTTTTGGGGGGCAAAAGTAGGGGGGTCGGCTTATACACGGGTCGGCTTATACACGAGTATATACGGTACCTCTTAGTTTTTTTCTCTTTATTCATCAAAGAAAAGCAAAAAAAAAAATAGAAAAAAAAAAATCGAGATTTAAATCGAAAATCGTCCATAGGTTTAAATAAAATCGAGATTTTGATTTTTTCCAAAATCGCCCAGCCCTACCTCCAAGATACTTACCCTTTCCCCATGCTGTGAAAATCTGTCTATACCTCATACAGACAACAATGATTTTTCTCTTAAAAGGAAATTGAATTATTGACACCAGTATTTTGGATCAGATTTTCATCAGTATTTTACCATCAGAGTTTCACCTCTTTATTTTTTTGTTTGCATATCAGAAGGTCTCTCTAATTTCTATCAAAACAAACATGAAAATTGGAGACCACGTGGATACGACTCGGATGGCATCCGAGCGCTGTTACTTTCCACTGACCCATAAACTGGCATTAGAGAATTTACTCTATAACTTGGCTAAAAATCCAGTGTTTTGTTGCAGCCCACAGACGTGTGATCATCCCATAGGCTACAATGGGTACAAATATTTGCCGTGAATAACAAGACCACTGAATGAGGCCTAAAAAGAGGGGGAGCAGAGATCAGAAGCAGGATTTATTATGACAAATATTTTAACATATTTGCAACAGCATTTAGCAAGAAAAAGAGCCTAACGCTACAGCAGCGACAGGATAGAAAACTTAATGAACTTTATGTAGAAAGTTGCTTCATTTTGCATTTAGGAAGTAAATGAATAAAAAAAGAATTTCTGTGCAAAGGTCTCCATAGTGTTTTAAAAGGGAACATTACATTTTTAGCCACTAAGCTACCAACCGCTCATTGAACTGCTGGGAATGGATTTCTAAACATCTCCCTGACGAAAATAATGCCCAACGAGCAATAGGTGTCAAAAGTAGTTGACAGAGTGGTCCCCGATCATCCAAAATAGGGGCAAATGACAAAATAAGCATTACTTACAGGAGCATCTCAATGAATTAGAATATCATCAAAAAGTTACTTTGTAGATCAGTAATTCAATACATAAAGTGAAACACATGTAATTATATAGAGTCCAGAAAAGAAAGAAGCCAGGTGGCTTATTATATAGAGTCATTACATACAGTGGGATCTATTTCAAGTGTTTACAGTGCCTTGTGAAAGTATTTGGCCCCCTTGAACTTTTCAACCTTTTGCCACATTTTAGGCTTCAAACAAAGATATAAATTCTATTTTTTTTCTGAAGAATCAATAAGTGGGACACAATCGTGAGGTGGAACAAAGTTTTTTGGATATTTTAAACATTAACAAATTAAAAAAAAAAAAAAAAAAACTGAACAGTGTGGCGTGCAATATTATTCGGCCCCTTGAGTTAATATTTTGTAGCGCCACCTTTTGCTGCGATTACAGCTGCAGTCTCTTGGGGTTTGTCTCATTCTTCCTTGCAGAACAGCTGGAGCTCAGCGAGGTTGGATTGAGGCGTTTGTGATCAGCAGTTTTCAGCTCTTTCCACAGATTCTCCATTGGATTCAGGTCTGGATGTGACTTCCCATTCTAACACCTGGAGACGGTGATTTTTGAACCATTCCATTGTAGATTTTGCTTTAGGTTTGGGATCATTGTCTTGTTGGAAGATAAATCTCCGTCCCAGTCTCAGGTCTTTTGCAGACTGCAGCAGGTTTTCTTCCAGAATGGTTCTGTATTTGGCTCCATCCATCTTCCCATCAATTTTAATCATCTTCCCAGTCCCTGCTGAAGAAAAGCCCAAACCATAATGCTGCCACCACCATGTGTGACAGTGGGGATGGTGTTTTGAGGATGAAGAGCTGTGTTGCTTTTACGCCAAACATAGTTTTGCATTGTGGCCAAAAGTTTGATTTTGGTTTCATATGAGCAAAGCCCTTATTCCACATGTTTGGTGTCTCCCAGGCGGCTTGTGGCAAACTTCATACCAGACTTTATGGATATCTTTGAGAAATGGCTTCTTCTTGCCACTCTTCCATAAAGGCCAAATTTGTGCAGTGTACGACTGATTGTTGTCCTATGGACAGACTCTCCCACCTCAGCTGTAGATCTCTGCAGTTCATCCAGAGTGATCATGGGCCTTTTGGCCTCATCTCTGATCAGTCTTCTCCTTGTTAGAGATGAAAGTTTAGAGGGACGGCCGGGTCTTGGTAGATATGCAGTGGTCTGATACTCCTATTTCAATATGATCACTTGCACAGTGGCTCCTTGAGATGTTTAAAACTTGGGAAATCTTTTTGTATCCAAATCCAGCTTTACACTTCGCCACAACAGTATCTCGGACCTGCCTGGTGAGTTCCTCGGTCTTCATGAAACAGACCCCTGAGCCTATCACAGAGCAGGTGCATTTATACGGAGGCTTGATTACACACAGGTGGATTCTATTTATCATTACCAGTCATTTAGGACAACATTGGATTATTCAGAGATCCGCACTGAACTTCTGGAGTGAGTTTGCTGACCTGAAAGTAAAGGGGCTGAATAATATTGCATGCCCCACTTTGTTTTTTTATTTGTTAAAAAAATTTAAAATATCCAATAAATTTAGCTCCACCTCACGATTGTTGTTGATTCTTCACAAAAAAAAATTTGAATTTATATCTTTATGTTTGAAGCCTGAAATGTGGCAAAAGGTTGAAAAATTCAAGGGGGCAAAATACTTTCACAACGCACTGTATTTTTGTAAATGATGATGCTTAATGAAAACCCAAAGGTCATTATGTCAGAAAATTAAAGTAGGGAGGATGAAGGGTTAAAAACCTCGCTGCTGTATTCCAAGAGACGTCAAAGGGTGAATATTGATTTATTAATCAACACATTTCAGGGCTTCTTGAAACATGGCAATATGATATGAATTTGCCCTGATGAAGGGGCCAGGGAGCCCTGAAACTTGTTGACAAATAAATCAATATAATAAATATTCACCCTTTGATGTTTGGTGGAATACGGCAGTGTGGTGTTTAACCCTTCATCCTCCCTCCTCTATATGCACCACGCTGGGGACTGCAGCAGCCGTGATCTGCTTTTATAGTGGTTGTGACTCTCACAACCACACAAGGTGAAGCCTCTGATACCTATTTAGGTCATATTTTATCTCTCAGACCCTTCATCCTCCCTACTTTAATTTTCTGAGATAATGATCTTTGGGTTTTTATTGGCTGAAAGCCATAATCATCAACATTAACCGAAATAAACACTTGAAATAGATCACTCTGTGTATTATTATTTATAGAGCACCATTGATTCCATGGTGCTGTACATGAGAAGGGGTTACATACAAACAAGTTAAAAATACAATGAATAAGCTAACAGTGACAGACCGATACAGAGGGTAGAGAGGACCCTGCCCTTGCGGGCTTACATTCTACAGGCTAATGGGGAGGGAAACAGTAGGTTGGGTCTGCTCTGCTGGTGGTGGTGCGCCGGGTCCAGTGGTGGTGAGGTGGCACTGTGGTCATTGCAGGCTGTAGGCTGTTCTGAAGAGATGGGTTTTCAGGTTCCACTTGAAGGTTCCAAGTGTAGGGGACAGTCGGACGTTTTGAGGTACAGAATTCCAGAGGATGGGGGATGCTCGGGCAAAGTCTTGCAGGCGGGTATATGAGGAACGTACAAGTGTGGAGGAGAGGAGGTCGTCTTGGGAAGATCGAAGATTACGAGTTGGATGATATCAGGAGATTAGTTTAGAGATATATGAGGGGGAAAGATTGTGGACGGCTTTGTAAGTCAATGTTAGTAGTTTGAATTGGATGCACTGGGGAGTTGGGAGCTAGTGGAGGGATTTGCAGAGGGAAGAAGTGGAGGAGCAGCGAGGAGAGAGGTGGATTAGTCGGGCAGCAGAGTTAAACGACAGATTGGAGAGGTGCAAGAGTGTTAGCAGGGAGGCCACAGAGGAGGTTGCAGTAGTCGAGACAGGAGATGATGAGGGCATGCACTAGGTAGTTTAGTAGATTGAGGGTTGAGGAAGGGACGGATTCTGGAAATATTTTTGAGTTGTAGGCACGAGAGTTTGAATGTGTGGTCTGAAGGATAAAGCAGAGTCAAGGATTACTCCGAGGCAGCAGACTTCAGGTACAGGGCAAAGTGTGATGTCATTTATTGTGATAGATAGATCAGGGAAAGGAGGTGCGCAAGATGGGTGAAAGATGAGTGGTTCAGTTTTGTCTACATGTAGTTTAAGGAAGCGAGAGGAGAAGGAGGATATGGCTGATAGAGACACTCTGGGATTCTGGACAGCAGAGAGGTGACGTCTGGGCCAGAGAGGTAGATCCGAGTGTCATCAGCGTACAGGCGGTACTGGAATCCATGAGACTTTATGAGTTGCCCTAGGCCAAGGGTATAGATGGAAAAAAGAAGGGGTCCCCAGGACAGAGCCCTGAGGGACCCCAACAGAGAGGGGAATGGGCAAGGAGGTCGTGTGGGAGTGGGAATCACTAAATGTGCGATTGGAGAGGTAGGAGGAGATCCAGGAGAGGGCAAGGTCAGTGATACCAATGGAAAAGAGGATCTGTAATAGGAGGCAGTAGTCGACTGTGTCGAATGCAGAGGATAGGTCAAGAAGGAGGAGGATGGAGAACTGTCTGTTAGCTTTGGCGGTAAGTAGGTCTTTAGTAATTTTGTTTAAGGCGGTTTCGGTGGAGTGGTGGGGGCAGAAGCCGGATTGAAGGTTGTCAAAGAGAGTTAGAGGAGAGGTGGGATGAGAGTACAGTGTGGACATGCTTTTCAAAATATTTGTAGGCAAACGGGAGCAGCGATATGCGTGGTAGCTGGATGTGGAGGTCGGATCGAGAAATGGCTTCTTCAATAAGATGTAAGTGTTTCATGTTTGAAAGCGGAAGGAGGTGTGAAAGTTCTCCTTCAGTGATGGAGGGGAGGAGGGTTAGTGGTCTGGTATACATAGGGGTTGCGATGGTTGGGTAGCAAAGACTTGTCTGATCTGATCGATCTTATTGGTGAAGTCTTCTGCAGAAATACAAGAAGGGGGGGGGGGCAGTGGGGGACGAAGGGGAGAGTTAAATGTGTTGAATAACTGCCTGGACTTGTGGGATAAAGAGGATATGCGGGTAATTAAGTAATTCTGTTTCGTGGTGGTGAGTGCTGACTCAAATTTAAGAAGTGCTTGTTTGAATGCTGTGTAGTTTTCTTGCGAATGTGTTTTCTTCCAGCGCCGCTCAGCAACCCTAGATTCTCGCCTCAGCTTTTTAGTGGTGTCTGTGTGCCGGGGTTGTCTGTTCATTCGTCATGTTCTGCCATGAATGAGAGGGGCAACTGCATCAATTGCTGCTGTGAGTGTAGAGTTGTAGAAAGCTGTGGCATTATCTGTGTCGTGGAATGAGGACATGGAGGATAGTGGTAGAATAGTGTCAGAAAGTATGTGAGTGTCAAAGTGTGTGAGGTTTCTGCAAGGGTGTGCGAAGGTGTAATGACCTTATATAATAATAATAATATTATTAATAATATAACATATATATGCATTTCACTTTATGTATTGAATTACTAAAATAAATTAACTTTTTGATGATATTCTAATTCATTGAGATGCATCTGTACCTGCTCCAGTACAGGGCTGCAACAGGTGACCACTGCAGCTAATCACTAGGATGGGCAGCAAAACCCCATTCACACATCCGCGTGTTGCAGAAAGACTGGACGCGCGTCTCCTAGGCACACAAGGCTGCCAGGTTTAGTTACAGATGTTCCTTACTCCCACGACAAAACATGGATGTGTGAATCTGGCCTCATGCTATGTGACTATCTGCAGTGGTCATGTATGGTCACCGCTGCATGCAAAGGTGGAGATATAGTGCTGGAGCAGCAGGGTAATCATTTCACAAACTTTCCTACCTCTACCCCCAATTTTGACCAACCACATAAAGCCAAAAAATAAGTAAACTCCGTATAGCACTGAGCAAAAAGGCAAACTGGCCGATGTCCAATAAATCTACAAATCAGATTATAGTGGTCCGTGTTCCTTTAAAACATACCGAATCTCTTAAGGGGTAAAAAAAAAATTCCTGTGAGCTACGGATGCAACGTACACGTGTTCATTAAAACTAAAAGCAGGATGTTTCCCAAGAGAATGCCACGAGGAAATTACCAACCAGAACAAAGTTTGCCAGGTGGGGGAGGCACAGCAGCTGGCACAGCACAGGAGCACAGTAATCATTATTGTCTCCTGTATCAGGTACACAAATCGGACAAGTACTGGAAAAAAGAAAAAGTCACTGATAATATATAGGGGGAAAAAAAATAAAAAAAAACTTGTTCCAGAGCAGAGAGGGGGCCGGGCTTGTCAGCTGGCACACAAGCAAACACTTTTATCTGCACCGACAGAACAGTTCACAAAGCGAATTAGAAAGGCAGACAGCGGAAACCAGTTATCTAAACTCCAATGACATTTAATCACACCGTGGACCCGGCAACCTCAATCAATGCAAATGACATAACTTATTCATTACAGGGCTAAAGAAGGTGGACGCATTAAAAACACGGCCGGAGGAGCAAACGGACAAAGCCGCTGAAACCGACTAGACCTATATCTGCAGAACAGGGAGCGAGACTGACAGGGTACACGACAGCAGGCAGCGCCACTTGACAGTGGGCAGCGTCACTCGACAGCGGGCATCGCCAACAGGGGGATTTTAACGCCTGAGGTGCTGGCGTTGTACACGAAAAAATAAGAACTCATATGGTCATTGCTATATTAAAAGGAAGAAGTGAAAAGAGATGAAAAGTTCCATAAATCATCATCTGTAGGGGTGATCCCAGCACATCATACCAGTATATAATACTGCTCTAGACGACCCCGGGGAATCATATTATATGTCTGTGTTTACAGACGAGTGTGCGAGGATCAATGCACGAATGTCTACAGCTGGCAGACTGCCTAAATGTATTAATATAAAGACTTCTATTCGTACTGGTATAGACTCGTGGCCGGCGTCTTCTCACTTGTGCATTAAGAGGATTGTAAGGAACGTCCAAAAATGATAGGAAATGTGATAACACAAAAATATAACCAATGTCCTTGTTCACACTCACCTGCGTTTTTGGCACTCTCTGCGTTTTTCTGCAGTTTTTCAAAAACGCAGGTGCGTTAACGCAGGGTGCAATTGAGTGTAGCTGCGTTTTTCACCTCCACTTGCGTTTTTTTCCCCCAGTCCAAAAAACGCTGCATGCAGCGTTTTTTGGGTGCTGGAAAAAAAACGCAGGGGTGGTTTCCCAAAAACGCATGCGTTTTTTTAACATGGGGCCCTATGGGAAACGCATGCGTTAACGCAGGACACCTATAGGCACCTGCGTTAACGCTAGCGTTTTTAAAGGGCACCTATAGGCACCCTGCGTTAACGCATGTGTTTTTGCCTGCGTTTTTGGGCAAAAAATGACTAAGTCCAAAAAAGTGTCAACTCCTTTCAGACACACAAGGGACACTTTTTGGCACTTTTAGAAAAACGCATGTGGTTTTTTTCCTGCTAAAAAAAACGCAAATTGAGTGTGAACAAGGCCAATGGCAAAAATGTCCTCACATTGTTGGTCCGGACGCAATCAATGTCCATGGAACCTGATTGACTGCAGAGGTCACATGGATCACTGCAAGACAAGTAAACAGCATAACCGCCGGGAAAAGCAGAGAACATTAACAGGGAACTAATTGATGTTTTATCACATTGTCTGCCAATTATTAAGAATATAAAAGAGATTTTAAGTTATCCCCTGACCCACTTGCTGGGGAGGGGGATGTATGACCAATGGGAGATAAGGAGAAAATGGAGCCCAAATGACAATAGCTAAAAACGTGGACCTCCTCTGCATTCTCAGGATTGCTGGTCGACCCCCACAGCAAACAGCAAGGTACCCCCTATTCTGCACATTGCAAATTTGTCATTTGTGGGGGGGAAACAAAAAAAAAAAAACTAAAGACTTTAATGCATAGACTTCAATATCTGTGTGTTGCACCTCTTGTGCCAGGAAGTAAAATAAAAATGGTTACATGGGTCAACATATTCACATGTAATTCATAGACATCTGTGCATGTATTCAAATGTAGGGGTGTAAATATTACATTGTAAATAACATGTTTATATAATACACACAACCAAAACAATAACAGCCCGTGTCATACAATCAGTTTGAGTCCGCTGGTGGGATCTTTACCTTCGCCACATCCACAGCTGAGGAGTCCCTACAACACGTCTGTATGATCATTGTATTCTTTTGGAATAAACAGTCTATTATGTTCTTCTAAAATTATGTTATATCACTCATATAATATCCAGAACACACCTATATAATAGCAATCATGTATTTTTAAAAATAGACACATCATCATACACAGGTGTCTAATACCTGTCACACCACATATAAACAATGCACACAGCTACATAACACACAAATATATATATATATATAACACTCTGTACCAGGTATATACATTACATACCTATATAATACATACAAAATGAACTCACTATGCACATTACACACACATTAACTAAATATATACGTTACACATCTCTAACACTAATAAAACACGTTACACAATACATATAACACAGACAGGTATGTACACAATACAAAGGTTACATTGCAAGCCTATACCTATATAATATACACACAATACAGCCAGGTTATACAGATTACACACCTGATATATATATTCATTTATAACACTTATATAGTACAACACACACCTGTAACTCAAATCTAATACACACCTGATAATCATACTAGACACATGTAGTACACATACTTATACACATATAAAGACATACCGTACATTACACAACTGACAGGTGTACACATGACTGACACACACATGTCATTACACACCCACATCTTTCAACTATATGATATACACATATAATAGGCTGGTATACACATTACATAAATATATAACACACATACATAGTACAATCCACACTTTTTTTTAAACACAAATACACACCTGACAAACATTACACACAAGCAGTATACATACCTACACCATGTCCCACCCTATAAAACAGGTCCACCATGTGTCCCCCCCCCCCATATACAGTACATACGGGTCCACGACTCCCCCCCCCCCCCCCATATACATGAGTCCGCCCCCCCCCCCCCAATGAACCCCATATACAGGGGTCCACCCCATCCATATCCATATACAGGGGTCCACCCCATCCATATACACATATATATATATAATATATACACATACACACACACACATATATATATACACACACACATATATACATCCCCATATACACGGGTCCACCACATGAACAAATATACACAGTACACGTATGTGTGTATATATCCCTCCATATACACCGGTATATACAGTACACTGTGTATATGTATATATACCCCCCCAATACACAGGTATATACAGTAGACATGTGTATATATACCCCCCCAATACACGGGTATATACAGTACACTGTGTATATGTATATATATCCCCCCAATACACGGGTATATACAGTACACTGTGTATGTATATATATATCCCCCCCAAATGCACGGGTATATACAGAAGACATGTGTATATATATATATATATATATATATATATATATATATATATATATATATATATATATATATATATATATATATATATATAATATATATATATATCTCCCCCCCATATACACAGATATATACAGAAGACATGTGTGTATATATATATATCCCCCATATACACAGATGATATATCCCCCCACCTATACTCGGGTATATACAGCAGACATGTGTATATATATATCCCCCATATACACAGATGATATATCCCCCCCCCCCCTATACTCGGGTATATACAGCAGACATGTGTATATATATCCCCCCATATACACGGGTATATACAGTAGACATGTGCATATATATATATATATATACCCCCCCCCCAATACACGGGTATATACAGCAGACATGTGTATATATATATCCCCCATATACACGGGTATATACAGTAGACATGTGCATATATATATATATATATATACCCCCCCCCCAATACACGGGTATATACAGCAGACATGTGTATATATATCCCCCCATATACACGGGTATATACAGTAGACATGTGTATATATATATCCCCCATATACACAGATGATATATTCCCCCCCCTATACTCGGGTATATACGGTGGACATGTGGATATATATCTCCATCCATCCCTCGGTCTCACCGGCCTCTTCTCTCCCGGTTGTGTGGTGTCGGTGGCCCCGGTTATATGAGGGAGTCCCCGCCGCCGCTCATCACACGGAGCGCGCTCCCGTCACCTGCGCGCCCCCGGCATTTACCTCAGGAGAAAAACCCCTCAGATAATGATGAGGATGATGAGGGCGGGGGGATGTACCGGCCACACTCGGTGCCGTCAGACGATGGCGGCTCCTCGGTACCCGCCGCTCTCTGTCCGTCTCCCTCTTTCTTCCCCCGCCGCCATTCACCAGACAATGAAGCGGCTTCCCTGGACCGAGCGGCTGTGAGGCGCGCACCCGCCAGGCCGCGCTCAGCTCTGCGCGCTCCCGACTCCTCCTCCTCACACTCAGCTCCTCGCTGCAGAGCAGACAGCGCGGACGTGCTGACGTCACATGCGCCGCCGCCGCAGGGGCCGCCGGGAGATGTAGTCCTGTCATACACTCATCATCTGCAGGGCCTTATTCACATGCAGCAGGTTTTTATTTATCCTTTATTGTTTGAAATGTAACTTTATTGATAGAATCAAACATTTACTGGGAAAACTTTTTAATTTTGTTAATGTAAAGACCGTTCCAGGATATAACTAGAAAATGAAACACATTTCTGATTGAATGAACATTTCCATGTGATCGTGAAAGGGGATTTTTTTAATGACTTAAAAACAAGTATTTTTTTTGCAATTGGGAATCCATCACTGAGATCCCATCCTGGTATACATTATCCCCATTCTGGATTATATAGTCCTCACATAAGTATATATGTCCCCATCCAGTATATATGTCCCCATCCTGGTATATATGTCCCCATCCTGGTATATATGTCCTCACATAAGTATATATGTCCCCATCCAGTATATATGTCCCCATCCTGGTATATATGTCCCCATCCGGTATATATGTCCCCCATCCTGGTATATATGTCCCCATCCTGGTATATATGTCCCCATCCTGGTATATATGTCCCCATCCTGGTATATATGTCCTCACATAAGTATATATGTTCCCATCCAGTATATATGTCCCCATCCTGGTATATATGTCCCCATCCTGGTATATATGTCCCCATCCGGTATATATGTCCCCATCCTGGTATATATGTCCCCATCCTGGTATATATGTCCCCATCCTGGTATATATGTCCCCATCCTGGTATACTTGTCCCATCCTGGTATATATGTCCCCATCCTGGTATATATGTCCCCATCCTGGTATACTTGTCCCCATCCTGGTATATATGTCCCCATCCTGGTATATATGTCCCCATCCTGGTATATATGTCTCCATCCTGGTATATATGTCACCCTCCCTGGTATATATATCCCCATCCTGGTATATATGTCCCCATCCTGGTATATAGGTCCCCATCCTGGCATATAGGTCCCCATCCTGGTATATATGTCCTCATCCTGGTATATATGTCCTCATCCTGGTATATACATTCCCATCCTGGTATATATGTCCCCATCCTGGTATATATGTCCCCATCAGGGGCGGGCTGGCCCAGGTGGCAGGGGGGCAAGTGCCCCCTGGGCTGGTGGTATATTCCACATCTAGGGCCGCCCCCTACAGAAACGGGCCGGCCGCGGGCGTCGCTTTGCGGCCGGCACATGACGCGAGACGGCCCGGCCGCGGGAGTTGCTCTGTGACGCTGGAAGTCAGGTATGGGCTGACAGCACCCCACCCACCCCCCCCCCGCTTCTCAAGTCAGACACCTGACAGCACCCCCCCCCCCCCGCTTCTCAAGTCAGACCTGACAGCACCCCCCCCGCTTCTCAAGTCAGGGCCGGCAGGGCAAATCTGCCACCCAGGGATGGAGGCTCCAGCCAGCCCCTGGTCCCCATCCTGGTATATATGTCCCCATCCTGGTATACTTGTCCCCATCCTGGTATATATATCCCCATCCTGGTATATATGTCCCCATCCGGTATATATGTCCCCATCCTGGTATATATGTCCCCATCCTGGTATATATGTCCCCATCCTGGTATACTTGTCCCCATCCTGGTATATATGTCATCTTCCTCTTTTAATTGTGCTCTCTGGAATCCACGATCTGTATGCAACAAACTTCCCTTCATTCACACTTACTTCCTTACCAACTCTCTTAACCTGCTGGCCCTCACAGAAACCTGGATCCAGGACTCAGACACTGCTTCCCCTGCTGCTATTTCTTACGGTGGCTTACACTTCTCTCACTCCCCTAGACCTGGGAACAGACGTGGCGGTGGAGTTGGCCTCCTCCTGTCCTCACAATGCACTTTCCAGGTCATTCCTCCAGCCCCATCACTCTCATTCCCTTCTTTTGAGGTCCATACCATTAGGCTATTCCATCCCCTACCCCTCAAAGTAGCAGTGGTATACCGCCCCCCAGGGTCACCCACCCAGTTCCTCGACCATTTCTCCGCTTGGCTCCCGCATTTCATGTACTCAGATTTACCAACCCTTATTCTGGGAGACTTTAACATTCCTATAAACAGCCCCATCTCCCCATCTGCATCCCAGCTCCTATCTCTAACTACCTCTCTTGGCCTATCACAGCTCTCAACCTCTGAGACGCACGAAAACGGTAACACCCTTGACCTTGTCTTTACCCGGCTCTGCTCATCCTCCCTCATGGATAACTCAACTCTACTCTCTGACCACAACATTCTCTCCTTCTCACTCACTAACCCTCGGACAACACAGCCCAATCCTACCTATCACACATCCAGAAATCTACAGGCCATTAACCCTCAGGCACTCACAGACTCCCTCATCTCATCTCTGTCCCCAATCTCTTCAATCTCCTGTCCAGATCAGGCAGTAAATCACTACAATGACTCTCTCAGAAGCTCCCTGGACCAAGTAGTGCCCCTCACCCTCAGAACCTCCAAACAGAGAACAAAACAGCCCTGGCTCACACCACAAACTCGATTCCTCCAGCGATGCTCCAGGAGTGCTGAACGTCTATGGAGGAAAACTCGCTCACCAGGAGACTTTATCCACTATAAATTCATGCTAAAAACCTACAACTCTGCCCTTCACCTTGCCAAACAGACCTACTTCACCACCCTGATCTCCTCACTATCCAACAATCCAAAAAAACTCTTTGACACCTTTCACTCTCTCCTCAGTCCTAAAGTGCAGGCCCCCATCACTGACCTCTGTGCTGATGACCTGGCTTCCTACTTCATGGAGAAAATAGACAACATCCGCCAGGAAATCAGCTCCCAGCCTCCAAGCACTGCCACCCCCATTCTTCCCCACATCTCCTCTGGTTCACTCTCCACATTTGACCCAGTCACAGAAGAAGAAGTCTCCAGGCTCCTTTCTTCCTCTCGTCCCACCACATGCTCTACTGACCCCATTCCCTCACACCTGCTCCAGTCCCTCTCTCCTGTCGTCACCACCCACTTAACCACAATCTTCAATCTCTCCCTCTCTTCTGGCATTTTCCCCTCCTCCTTCAAACACTCGATCATTACTCCATTATTAAAGAAAACCACTCTCGACCCAACCTGCACAAATAACTACAGACCAGTCTCCAATCTCCCCTTCATCTCTAAACTCTTGTAGCGCCAGGTCTACACCCGCCTCACCCGTTACCTCTCCGCTCACTCTCTTCTAGATCCATTACAGTCTGGTTTCCGCCCCCTTCACTCTACAGAAACTGCCCTCATCAAAGTGACCAATGACCTTCTGACAGCAAAACGTAATGGTGACCGCTCTCTGCTTATTCTCCTTGACCTCTCTGCAGCTTTTGACACTGTCGACCATCAGCTCCTACTCTCTATGTTGCACTCCATCGGCATAAAGGACACGGCTCTCTCCTGGCTCTCCTCCTTTCTTTCTGACCGCTCTTTCAGTGTATCATTCGCTGGCTCCACTTCATCCCCTCTTCCTCTCACTATTGGGGTCCCTCAGGGTTCAGTCCTTGGCCCTCTTCTCTTCCTCTCACTATTGGGGTCCCTCAGGGTTCAGTCCTTGGCCCTCTCCTCTTCTCTCTCTACACGGCCCCGATTGGACAGACCATCAGCAGATTTGGCTTCCAGTACCATCTTTATGCTGATGACACACAACTATACACTTCAGCCCCTGACCTTACCCCTGCGGTATTAAAGAACACCAATGACTGTCTAGCTGCAGTTTCCAACATCATGTCCGCTCTCTATTTGAAACTAAACCTTTCCAAAACTGAACTTCTTCTGCTCCCGCCCTCCACTAACCTCCCTAAATCGGACATCTCTCTCTCAGTTTGCGGCACCACGATAACGCCTAGGCAGCAGGCTCGCTGTCTGGGTGTTATGTTTGACACCGATCTCTCCTTCTCCTCCCACACACAATGTCTCGTCCGCTCCTGTCGCTTACACCTGAAGAATATCTCTAGAGTCCGCCCCTTTCTCACCATGGAAACAACAAAAACCCTCACCGTGGCCCTAATCCATTCCCGCCTTGACTATTGCAATTCTCTATTAAGCGGCCTCCCCCTCACCAGACTTTCTCCTCTCCAGTCCATCCTTAATGCAGCAGCCAGGATCACCCATCTGGCCAATCGTTACTCAGACGCCTCTGCTCTCTGCCAGTCATTGCACTGGCTGCCCGTACATTATAGTATCTGCTCTGTGCCAGTCATTGCACTGGCTGCCCGTACACTACAGGATCAAATTCAAATTGTTTGTTCTCACCCACAAAGCTCTTCACAGTGCAGCACCCCCCTACCTCTCCTCCCTCATCTCTGTCTATCACCCCACCTGTTCTCTACGTTCCTCAAATGACCTTCGACTGACATCTGTACTAATCCGATCCTCCCACTCCCGGCTCCAAGACTTCTCCAGAGCTGCACCAAACCTCTGGAATGCTTTACCACAAGAAATCAGGACTATCCACAACTTGCATGGCTTCAGACGATCCCTAAAAACGCATCTTTTTAAGGCGGCCTATCATACTCCCTAATAGAAGTCCTTTGTACTGTAGACAGTGAATGGGCTATCCCTCTGGACATTACTCTTCTATAAACTCCACCAAACCATAAGGGTATGTGCGCACGGGGGCGGGTTAGTGGCGGCGGCGGCTGGGCGGGACCCGACAGGAAGCTCCGGAGCCGTCCACCGGCTTCCTGTCGGGTCCGTGCTGCGGATGACGGGCGGGTGTGCGGCGGTGCACAGCGGGATAGCGCCGGCGATTCTGCCGCGGCTGGAAGCAGCACATGATTCTGCTTGCAGCCGCTGCAGAACCGGCCGGATTATAGAACCTGCACATTCGTTGCTAACCCGCTGGGAACCCAGCGGGTTAGCAACGGCTGAGCATGTGTAAACCGCCGCTGTGTGCACAGCGGGTGTCGGTTTACATAGGTTTCTATGTTAATCCAAACGCCGGTTTGGATTAACATAAATTTGCATGAAATTTATGTAAACCGACCGGCGGTTTACACACCTAATCCGGCCCTAACCCGACCAGTGCGCACATACCCTTAAGGTCTACACAGATTGTATAATGACCATCCATGTAAGCTTAGCCCTATGCCCCATTTCCTCAAGATGCCTGGACCATCAGTGCAATAAGCCCCTGTACCTTGTGCAACCCCTATCCCATTGTAGATTGTAAGCTCTTTTGAGCAGGGTCACCTTCATTTCTTGCTTTATTTATTGTATTTTTTTTCACATTGATTCTATGCCTATTGTTTTGTATCCAATTATTGTATTGTATTGTATTTGTTCTCTACTGTAATTACTTACTGTATTATATTTTCTGTACTCTAACCCTACATTGTAAAGCGCTGCAGAATATGTTGGCGCTATATAAATAAAGCTTTATTATTATTATTATATGTCCTCATTCTGGTATACTTGTCCCCATCCTGGTATATATGTCCCCATCCTGGTATACTTGTCCCCATCCTGGTATATATGTCCCCATCCTGGTATATATGTCCCCACCCTGGTATATAGGTCCCCCACCCTGGTATATATGTCCCCACCCTGGTATATAAGGTCCCCCACCCTGGCATATATGTCCCCATCATGGTATATATGTCCCCATCCTGGTATACTTGTCCCCATCCGGGTATACTTGTCCTCATCCTGGTATATAGTTCCCCCATCCTGATATATATCCCCATCCTGGTATATATGTCCTCATCCTGGTATATATGTCCCCATCCTGGTATACTTGTCCTCATCCTGGTATATATGTCCTCATCCTGGTATACTTGTCCCCATCCTGGTATATAGGTCCCAATCCTGGAATATAAGGTCCCCCATCCTGGTATATATGTCCTTGTCCCCATCATGGTATATATGTCCCCATCCTGGTATACAGTATATGTCCCCATCCTGGTATATATGTCACCATCCTGGTATATAGGTCCCCATCCTGGTATATAGGTCCCCCATCCTGATATATATCCCCATCCTGGTATATATGTCCTCATCCTGGTATATAAGGTCCCCCACCCTGGCATATATGTCCCCATCATGGTATATATGTCCCCATCCTGGTATACTTGTCCCCATCCGGGTATACTTGTCCTCATCCTGGTATATAGTTCCCCCATCCTGATATATATCCCCATCCTGGTATATATGTCCTCATCCTGGTATATATGTCCCCATCCTGGTATACTTGTCCTCATCCTGGTATATATGTCCTCATCCTGGTATACTTGTCCCCATCCTGGTATATAGGTCCCAATCCTGGAATATAAGGTCCCCCATCCTGGTATATATGTCCTTGTCCCCATCATGGTATATATGTCCCCATCCTGGTATACAGTATATGTCCCCATCCTGGTATATATGTCACCATCCTGGTATATAGGTCCCCATCCTGGTATATAGGTCCCCCATCCTGATATTATATCCCCATCCTGGTATATATGTCCTCATCCTGGTATATATGTCCCCTTCCTGGTATACTTGTCCCCATCCTGGTATACTTGTCCCCATCCTGGTATATATGTCCCCATCCTGGTATACTTGTCCCCATCCTGGTATACTTGTCCTCATCCTGGTATATATGTCCCCATCCTGGTATATATGTCCTCATCCTGGTATATATGTCCACATTCTGGTATATATGTCCTCCATCTTGGTATATGTGTTCCCATCCTGGTATATATGTTCCCATCCTGGTATATATGTCCTCATCCTGGTATATATGTCCTCATCCTGGTATATATGTCCACATTCTGATATATATTTCCTATCTTGGCATATATGATCCCCATCCTGGTATATATATATTCATCCTGGTATATATATCCTCCATCCTGGTATATGTGTTCCCATCCTGGTATATATGTTCCCATCCTGGTATATATGTCCTCATCCTGGTATATATATCCACATTCTGATATATATTTCCTATCTTGGCATATATGATCCCCATCCTGGTATATATGTCCCATCCTAGTGTATATATGTCCCAAATCCTGGTGTATAGTATCCCCCATCCTGGTATATATGTCCTCATCCTGATATATATGTCTCCATCCCGGTATATATGTCCCCAGTCCTGGTATATGTGTCTCCATCCTGGTATATATGTCCCCATCCTGGTATATATATCCTCCATCCTGGTATATGTGTTCCCATCCTGGTATATATGTTCCCATCCTGGTATATATGTCCTCATCCTGGTATATATGTCCACATTCTGATATATATTTCCTATCTTGGCATATATGATCCCCATCCTGGTATATATGTCCCATCCTAGTGTATATATGTCCCAAATCCTGGTGTATAGTATCCCCCATCCTGATATATATGTCTCCATCCCGGTATATATGTCCCGAGTCCTGGTATATGTGTCTCCATCCTGGTATATATGTCCCCCATCCTGGTATATATGTCCCCCATCCTGGTGTATATTTCCCATCTTGGTATATTTGTCCTCATCCTGGTAAATATGTCTCCATTTTGGTATATATGATCCTCATCCTGGTATATATGTCCCCATCCTGGTAAATATGTCTCCATCCTGGTATATATGATCACCATCCTGGTATATATGTCCCCCATCCTGGTATTCATTCTCCCCATCCTGGTATATATTATCCTTATCCTGGTATATATGTCCCCAATCCTGCTATATGTGTCTCCATCCTGGTATATATGTCCCCTATCCTAGATTATATGCTCCCCATCCTGGTATATATATCAACATCCTGGTATATATGTCCCCATCCTGGTATATATGACCCCATTCTAGTATATATCTTCCCATCCTAGTATATGTGTCACCCATTCTGGTATATATATCACAAAAAAAAAAGTATAAAAAACATAAAAAAATACTCTGCTATATAGGTAAAAGTAAAAAGCAAGTGCAAAACAGTGTAAATAACAGGACAGAGGGGTACTGCACCCAATCCACCAGGTTGGTAAGTCCAGTCACCCGCAAGCACACCCAACACACC
This sequence comes from Allobates femoralis, assembly GCA_033576535.1. Taxonomy (NCBI): domain Eukaryota; kingdom Metazoa; phylum Chordata; class Amphibia; order Anura; family Aromobatidae; genus Allobates; species Allobates femoralis. The sequence goes on from JARQOC010000008.1 coordinate 7,586,127, forward strand.
TGGAACCAGGGACAGCGGGTGGACTCAGGCAGTGGCATAGCTCAGGCAGTCAGCGGGACGGCGGGGAGAGAGGTGGAGGGTGGGAAGTTAGGAAGAGCAGTCAGGAAGTAGGAAAGGGAACAAAGAGAGAGAGGACCGGAAGTGAAAGAGAGAACAGCGAGGGAAGTCAGAGAGGAAGAACTCGGAGGACTTGAGCGGAGATAATGCTCGTCCCGGGTCCCAGAACAGCAGACTACAGAGAGACAAAGGGAGCCCTAGGGGAGCGGAAAGTGAGCAATCCACCTGTGTGCCCGAATCTGGGCAGGGCAAGCACCAGGGACCGGTCCGGAAGGTGGCGAGGAGACTCCACGCTCCAACCACAGAACCAGAGACCACGAGATCTAGAGGAGATGTGGCCAACTCCCGACTCATCCGCTGAGAAGGCAGCTGTACTAGGGTCAGGGTACATGGCCGGCCGCCTGAGAAGGCCCGTGGCTGCTGGATTGGGGCTCTGTGTGCGGAGGCATGTGCAGGAGTGTGGCGAGCAGGCAGCGCTGAAGCAGGAAGGCCCGAGAGGAAAGGAACACAGAGGGGGTGTCCTGGACAAGCCATCCTGGTTGTTAAGGACTACCCGGACCACAATTGTACTTGAACTGTAACCTGTGGTGTGAGAAGAGAAAAGCAAAGTGAACTGGGTTTGGAACTCAGAACTGTGTCAGACTGCTCATTTCCCGCCTGAGGAGCGGTAGACCGAAACGCCGCACAGGACGCAGGAGCCTGCTTGTGAGACGCTCCGATCCTTCCCTGCAGCCAGATCACCCCGTTTGGCCCACCATCACCCTAATAACCAACACTCCTAGCTGCCATCCCATCATCCCCAGAGGTCCCAGTCTGCAGCGGCGGCCACCAATAGCCGCATACCACGAGTGGCGTCACGACAACCACCGCCCAAAATCCCTTATTCCCTAAACCTTCGCTCCCTTTTTATTGACTGCTCCGGGGCCACGGACCGGGTCACACCACCGTGACATCCCAAAGACTCCCGATCTCCCGCACACAACATCGCCAGGAGAGGGAGAGGACCCGGCTCCGAGTAACCCCCACAGCCTCCACGGGTGCGTCACATATGACCCCCATCGTGGTATATATGTCCCTGTTTTGTCCAAAACACATATTTAAAATACAAAAACATTCAACTTTTTTATTTATCACGTTTAATAAATGGTAAATCTGACCTGGCAGTACGAGTCCCCAGATCAGTACGAGTTTATAGATACCAATCATATATAGATGATTTTCATTTAAGTGGTGAAGAAAAATCTTAAATTTGTAAAAAAAAAAATCGCCTTTTGCTCCATGTTCCGCACCCCGTAACGTCCTCATTTTTCGGGATCTGGGGCCGTACGACGCCTTATTTTTTGTGTCTGGAGCTGATGTTTCTAATGACGCCATTTTTGGGTAGATGTGATGTTTTCGTTGCTCGTTATTGCAATTTTATTGCAATTGTGCAGCGGTCTAAAAGGTGTAATTCTGTCATTTTTACCGATCTGATTAATTTATTTGATATTTTGATGGATCGGACAATTCTGAACGCAGTGATAATGAACATGTGTATTTTTTTTAACAGTTTTATTTTAAATGGTTTAAAAGGGGGTTGATTGGAGCTTTTTTTGGGGGGTTATTTTATTTATTGATTTTTTCATATTTTTAAAACCTTTTTTTTTAACTAGTGCCCTTAGGGGACTTGAAGCTGCGATTGTCTGATCGCCTGTACTACTTTACAGTGCAGTGCATCAACACCAGCATAAGCACCAGCCACAGTTATAGCACCAGCACAAGTGTCAATACCAGCACCAGCCTCAGTACCAGCATAAGCACCAGCCTCAGCATCAGCCTCAGTTACAGCACCAGCACAAGCCTCAGTACCAGCACAAGCTCAGCACATTCCGTTACAGCACCAGCACAAGCCTCAGTACCAGCAGAAGCCTCAGCACCAGCATCAGCACCAGCCTTAGCACCAGTCTCAGTACCAGCACAAGCCTCAGTACCAGCAAAGCCTCAGCACCAGTCTCAGCACCAGTCTTAGCACCAGTCTCAGTACTAGCTGAAGTCTCAGTAACAGCACAACAACAGCACAAGACTCAATATCAGCAGAAGCCTCAGTACCAGCACAAGCCTCAGTATCAGCACAAGCCTCAGTACCAGAACAAGCCTCAGTACTAGCACAAGTCTCAGAACCAGCACAAGTCTCAGTACCAGCACAAGTCTCAGTACCAGCACAAGCCTCAGTATCAGCACAAGCCTCAGTACCAGCACAAGCCTCAGTACCAGCACCAGCCCCAGGACCAGCATAAGCCTCAGCACCAGTCTCCGTTACAGCACCAGCACAAGCCTCAGCACCAGCCTCAGCACCAGTCTTAGCACCGGTCCAGTACCAGCACAAGCCTCAGTACCAGCACAAGTCTCAGTACCAGCACAAGTCTCAGTACCAGCACAAGCCTTAGTACCAGCAACAGCGCAAGACTCAATATCAGCAGAAGCCTCAGTACCAGCACAAGCCTCAGTATCAGTACAAGCCTCAGTATCAGTACAAGCCTCAGTATCAGTACAAGCCTCAGTACCAGCACAAGCCTCAGTATCAGTACAAGCCTCAGTACCAGCACAAGCCTCAGTATCAGTACAAGCCTCAGTATCAGTACAAGCCTCAGTATCAGTACAAGCCTCAGTACCAGCACAAGCCTCAGTATCAGTACAAGCCTCAGTACCAGCACAAGCCTCAGTATCAGTACAAGCCTCAGCACTAGCACAAGCCTCAGTATCAGCAGAAGCCTCAGTACCAACACAAGTCTCAGTATCAGAAGAAGCCTCAGTACCAGCACAAGCCTCAGTACCAGCCCCAGGACCAGCACAAGCCTCAGCACCAGAAGAAGCCTCAGCACCAGTCTCAGTTTCAGCACCAGCATCAGCCCTGTTCTGTACAGCAGAAAACACAATCACCTATAAATGGTGGTTCACAGTGATCAAAGGAGGATCATAATGACAGACACAGGGGTCATCAGCTGGCCCACAGCTGTGAGGACAACCCAACGATGATCAGTGATCGTGTCACATATGCATCGATGGGAGAAGGAAATAAAGCGCCCCTCTCCTGGCGCATGTTAAATCCAAATTGATAGTGGCATTTAGCTGGTTAATATTTGCGTGTGGATCTCAAACCCACCCACGACTGTTAGAGGTAGATGATGTCTGATTAAACCAGCCATCATGTGCAGGGAAAGATGCAGGATACATGGAGGGAGACACTGATGATGTCACATATGTATGAACCTGGTAGGAAGCGCACACAATTGGCAGGTAGTGAGCAGGAAAGTGAATTAAAAGGGAATCGGTCAGCAGGTTTGTGTTACCTAATCTAAGAGCAGTATAATGTAGGAGCAGAAATCCTGATTCCAGCGATGTGCCACTTACTGGGTTGCTTACTGTAGATTTGATGAAATCACTGTTATATAAGCAGGAGGTTATCACTACAGGACTACAGGAATGTTGCCACCCTTCCCCCCCCCCTACCCCAGGTCCAAACTGTGTGCTCTACCAGCTTCATCTCCGCAGGGGCCGGTCAGATCTGGCAATCTGTCCAATCACAGAGTAGCACATGCCCCATGCCCAGGAGACCAGCCACCTCTGTTAAGACTCCAGGGCTGGCTACAAATATATTGCAATTTTACCTATTTATAATGATGTGAAACCCCTTAAAGGGAATCTGTTAGATCAAAAATCCATACATAACTGCTATCATGTTCTAATTCCTCTGGTGAAGCTCTTTCTATTCATGTATTTCTCTTTATTTATACTTCCCTCCTATTCTCTGTAAACTGCAAATAAAGAGATTCATTCCATCTGTCAATCACAGTGAGTGATCACTTAGTTCTCTGAAGCCCATTCCCCATAGGATGAATATTCATGCAGTGACATCACTTCACTGCCCTCCTCTTGGTCTGTATCCTGTATGTGCAGCTCTCCATGCACAGGCACAGTCCAGGGGAGAAAGGAGGAGGTGTTTTCTCTTAGCAGCTGCACCTCTGACATCTTCATTGTGTGTATCTTAGGCATGTGTGTAGTGTGTGCTTGAGATATTTCTATGTGTTTATAAGAACATTTGCTCAGCAGATACACACATTACATGTATGTAGGATAACAAAAGTTCATATAAGCACACAAATCTCTTACAGACAGCACACACATTCCTATCTCTCCCTCCCCCTCAGAAGGAACCTGAGATTTTCAATGTAACTTCAGCACAGAGAGGAGGGACAGAATACCAGCTTGGATAGGCGTGGATATTTAAATAACATTTACATACCCAAACTATTTGCTAGACCAGTCAATTACTTTTACAGCTGCCTGCTGGGTGTGAAGATACTTATAGCAAGAAAACTACAAAGGGTACAGTAATGATGATGTCATGAATCACTCCATGCCTGCAGTGGCCGAGTGCAGGGCCGCACCCTCCATTGGACAGTGTGAGCCCTGAGTACCAAGCAGCAGCAGCCAGGGGCAGCGGCATTGGAGAAGGGGGCGGCGCCAGCAGCGGTGGCCGGCTTTCTGCGGCGCCGCAGCGTCACCCGGCAAGAGGGCGGCGGCGCTCACTGGTGAAGTCTACAGGGCGGCGGGGCTGAGGTCTGACAGCACCCCTTCCCCCCCGCGCCTCACCTAAGGCTACTGCAGGGGCGGCGGGCCTGAGCTCTGCTAGCACATCCCCCCCCCCCCGGTCCTCACCTATGGCCACAGGGGCGGCGGGGCTGGAGTCTGCTGGCACCCCCTTTCCGCCCGCTCCTCTATAGGGCTCAGGCGGCGGGAGGCTTGATGCACCGCTGGCTGAGTGACGTTATGGACAGAAAGTGATCATTTGTGCTGTGCGGAGGATGGTGAAGCATCTCTCTACATAACACAAGCGATCGCACTGTGCAGAGCTGAGGAGATAAATGTTTTAAAAAATATGAAAACAATAAAAACATAAACGTTCAAATACCCCCCTTTTGCCCTTTTGAAAATAAAACTATATAAATATACACATATTTGGTATCGCCACATTCAGAGATACCCGATCTATCAAATCATATAATAAATTAATCTGATCTGTAAACTGCGGAACGGAAAAAAAAGTCCAAACGCCAAATTTAAGTTTTTTGGTCGCTGCAACGTTGCAATAAAATGCAATAACGGGCGATCAAAACATCACATCCACCCAATATTGGTATCATTAGAAACGTCAGCTCAAGACCCAAAAAATAATCATCACAGCCCCAGATCCTGAAAAATGAGAACAGCGCGGGGTGAGGAAAATGGCGCAAAAGCACAATTCTTTTTATTTGAAAATTTCTGAATTTTTGTCAGCACTTAGATAACAGTAAAAGGAGCATGTATGGTGTCTATAAACTCATACTGACCCGAGGCATCATACCGACACCTCAGTGTTACCATATAGTACTGACCCCAGACATCATACCGACACCTCAGTGTTACCATATAGTACTGACCCCAGACATCAATACCGACACCTCAGTGTTATCATATAGTACTGACCCCAGACATCATACCGACACCTCAGTGTTACCATATAGTACTGACCCGAGCCATCACACCGACACCTCAGTGTTACCATATAGTACTGACCCGAGACATCACACCGACACCTCAGTGTTACCATATAGTACTGACCCCAGACATCATACCGACACCTCAGTGTTACCATATAGTACTGACCCCAGACATCATACCGACACCTCAGTGTTACCATATAGTACTGACCCCAGACATCATACCGACACCTCAGTGTTACCATATAGTACTGACCCCAGACATCATACCGACACCTCAGTGTTACATATAGTACTGACCCCAGACATCATACCGACACCTCAGTGTTACCATATAGTACTGACCCCAGACATCATACCGACACCTCAGTGTTACCATATAGTACTGACCCCAGACATCATACCGACGCCTCAGTGTTACCATATAGTACTGACCCCAGACATCATACCGACACCTCAGTGTTACCATATAGTAGCTGACCCCAGACATCACACCGACACCTCAGTGTTACCATATAGTACTGACCCCAGACATCATACCTGACACCTCAGTGTTACCATATAGTACTGACCCCAGACATCATACCGACACCTCAGTGTTACCATATAGTACGACCCCAGACATCATACCGACACCTCAGTGTTACCATATAGTACTGACCCCAGACATCATACCGACACCTCAGTGTTACCATATAGTACTGACCCAGACATCATACCGACACCTCAGTGTTACCATATAGTACTGACCTCAGACATCATACCGACACCTCAGTGTTACCATATAGTACTGACCCCAGACATCATACCGACACCTCAGTGTTACCATATAGTACTGACCCCAGACATCATACCGACACCTCAGTGTTACCATATAGTACTGACCCCAGACATCATACCACACATCAGTGTTGCATATAGTACTGACCCCAGACATCATACCGACACCTCAGTGTTACCATATAGTACTGACCCCAGACATCATATCGACACCTCAGTGTTACCATATAGTACTGACCCCAGACATCATACTGACACCTCAGTGTTACCATATAGTACTGACCCCAGACATCATACCGACACCTCAGTGTTACCATATAGTACTGACCCCAGACATCATACCGACACCTCAGTGTTACCATATAGTACTGACCCCAGACATCATACTGACACCTCAGTGTTACCATATAGTACTGACCCCAGACATCATACCGACACCTCAGTGTTACCATATAGTACTGACCCCAGACATCATACCGACACCTCAGTGTTATCATATAGTACTGACCTCAGACATCATACCGACACCTCAGTGTTACCATATAGTACTGACCCAGACATCATACCGACACCTCAGTGTTACCATATAGTACTGACCCCAGACATCATACAGACACATCAGTGTTACCATATAGTACTGACCCCAGACATCATACCGACACCTCAGTGTTACCATATAGTACTGACCCCAGACATCATACCGACACCTCAGTGTTACCACATAGTACCGACCCCAGACATCATACCGACACCTCAGTGTTACCATATAGTACTGACCCCAGACATCATACCGACACATCAGTGTTACCATATAGTCTGACCCCAGACATCATACCGACACCTCAGTGTTACCATATAGTACTGACCCCAGACATCATACCGACACCTCAGTGTTACCATATAGTACTGACCACAGACATCATACCGACACCTCAGTGTTACCATATAGTACTGACCCCAGACATCATACCGACACCTCAGTGTTACCATATAGTACTGACCCCAGACATCATACCGACACCTCAGTGTTACCATATAGTACTGACCCAGACATCATACCGACACCTCAGTGTTACCATATAGTACTGACCCCAGACATCATACCGACACCTCAGTGTTACCATATAGTACTGACCCAGACATCATACCGACACCTCAGTGTTACCATATAGTACTGACCCGAGACATCATACCGACACCTCAGTGTTACCATATAGTACTGACCCCAGACATCATACCGACACCTCAGTGTTACCATATAGTACTGACCCGAGACATCATACCGACACCTCAGTGTTACCATATAGTACTGACCCCAGACATCATACCGACACCTCAGTGTTACCATATAGTACTGACCCCAGACATCATACCGACACCTCAGTGTTACCATATAGTACTGACCCCAGACATCGTACCGACACCTCAGTGTTACCATATAGTACTGACCCCAGACATCATACCAACACCTCAGTGTTACCATATAGTACTAACCCCAGACATCATACCGACACCTCAGTGTTACCATATAGTACTGACCCCAGACATCATACCGACACCTCAGTGTTACCATATAGTACTGACCCCAGACATCATACCGACACCTCAGTGTTACCATATAGTACTGACCCCAGACATCATACAGACACATCAGTGTTACCATATAGTACTGACCCCAGACATCATACCGACACCTCAGTGTTACCATATAGTACTGACCCCAGACATCATACCGACACCTCAGTGTTACCATATAGTACTGACCCGAGACATCATACCGACACCTCAGTGTTACCATATAGTACTGACCCCAGACATCATACCGACACCTCAGTGTTACCATATAGTACTGACCCCAGACATCGTACCGACACCTCAGTGTTACCATATAGTACTGACCCCAGACATCGTACCGACACCTCAGTGTTACCATATAGTACTGACCCCAGACATCATACCGACACCTCAGTGTTACCATATAGTACTGACCCAGACATCATACAGACCACATCAGTGTTACCATATAGTACTGACCCCAGACATCATACCGACACCTCAGTGTTACCATATAGCACTGACCCCAGACATCATACCGACATCCTCAGTGTTACCATATAGTGCTGACCCCAGACATCATACCGACACCTCAGTGTTACCATATAGTACTGAGCCCAGACATCATACCGACACCTCAGTGTTACCATATAGTACTGACCCGAGACATCATACCGACACCTCAGTGTTACCATATAATACTGACCCCAGACATCATACCGACACCTCAGTGTTACCATATAGTACTGACCCCAGACATCATACCGACACCTCAGTGTTACCATATAGTACTGACCCCAGACATCATACCGACACCTCAGTGTTACCATATAGTACTGACCCCAGACATCATACCGACACCTCAGTGTTACCATATAGTACTGACCCCAGACATCATATGACACCTCAGTGTTACATATAGTACTGACCCCAGATATCATACCGACACCTCAGTGTTACCATATAGTACTGACCGCAGACATCTACCGACACCTCAGTGTTACCATATAGTACTGACCCCAGACATCATACCGACACCTCAGTGTTACCATATGTACTGAGCCCAGACATCATACCGACACCTCAGTGTTACCATATAGTATGACCCGAGGCATCATACCGACACCATCAGTGTTACCATATAGTACTGACCCCAGACATCATACGACACCTCAGTGTTACCTATATGTACTGACCCCAGACATCATACTGACACCTCAGTTTACCATATAGTCTGGACCCCAGATATCATACCGACACCTCAGTGTTACCATATAGTACTGACCGCAGACATCATACCGACACCTCAGTATTACCATATAGTACTGACCCCAGACATCTACCGACACCACAGTGTTACCATATAGTACTGACCCCAGACATCATACCGACACCTCAGTGTTACCATATAGTACTGACCTCAGACATCATACCGACACCTCTGTGTTACCATATGTACTGACCCCAGACATCATACCGACACCTCAGTGTTACCATATAGTACTGACCCCCAGACATCAATACCGACACTCAGTGTTACCATATAGTACTGACCCCAGGGGCGGACCGTCCCCCCGGGGGCCCTGGTGCAGGAGAGGACCGGGGGGGGGGGCGGGGCTACTGGCCGTCGGCTCGGCCCGGAAAGGGGGGGGGTGGGTGCCGCTTGGAGCCGCTGGGAGCCGCAGGCGCGATGCTCTCCTACCTGGGAGCCGCGCCGGATGTCTGCTAGGGGCCGGAGGAGCAGAGGAGAGGAGGGGCTGGATCAGGCAAGGGAAGCAGGAAGCTCTCTGCTTCCCTTGCCTGACCCTCCTCTCCTCTGGTGGCGGCTTGGGGGCTCGGCTGGGGGCCCCCCTCCAGGCTTGAAGGGGCCCCCTAACCGGTCGGGGCCCTGGTGCGGCTGCACCAGCTGCACCAGTGTAGTTCTGCCCCTGACTGACCCCAGACATCATACCGACACCTCAGTGTTACCATATAGTACTGACCCCAGACATCGTACCGACACCTCAGTGTTACCATATAGTACTGACCCCAGACATCATACTGACACCTCAGTGTTACCATATAGTACTGACCCCAGACATCACACCAACACCTCAGTGTTACCATACAATGTTGGCCAAAAGTATTGACACCCTTGCAATTCTGTCAGATAATCCTCCGTTTCTTCCTGAAAATGATTGCAATAACAAATTCTTTGCTATTATTATCTTCATTTAATTTGTCTTCAATGAAAAAACACAAAAAGAATTGTCCTAAAGCCAAATTGGATCTAATTCCACCAAACATAAAAAGGGGGTGGACAAAAGTATTGGCACTGTTAGAAAAATCATGTGATGCTTCTGTAATTAGTGTAATTAACAGCACCTGTAACTTACCTGTGGCACCTAACAGGTGTTGGCAATAACTAAATCACACTTGCAGCCAGCTGACATGGATTAAAGTTGACTCAGCCTCTGTCCTGTGTCCTTGTGTGTACCACATTCAGCATGGAGAAAAGAAAGAAGACCAAAGAACTGTCTGAGGACTTGAGAAACCAAATTGTGAGGAAGCATGAGCAATCTCAAGGCTACAAGTCCATCTCCAAAGACCTGAATGTTCCTGTGTCTACCGTGCGCAGTGTCATCAAGAAGTGTAAAGCCCATGGCACTGTGGCTAACCTCCCTAGATGTGGACGGAAAAGAAAAATTGACCAGAGATTTTAACGCAAGATTGTGCGGATGGTGGATAAAGAACCTCAACTAACATCCAAACAAGTTCAAGCTGCCCTGCAGTCCGAGGGTACAACAGTGTCAACCCGTACTATCCGTCAGCGTCTGAATGAAAAGGGACTGTATGGTAGGAGACCCAGGAAGACCCCACTTCTTACCCCGAGACATAAAAAAGCCAGGCTGGAGTTTGCCAAAACTTACCTGAGAAAGCCTAAAACGTTTTGGAAGAATGTTCTCTGGTCAGATGAGACAAAAGTAGAGATTTATGGGCAAAGGCATCAACATAGAGTTTACAGGAGAAAAAAAGAGGCATTCAAAGAAAAGAACACAGTCCCTACAGTCAGACATGGCGGAGGCTCCCTGATGGTTTGGGGTTGCTTTGCTGCCTCTGGCACTGGACTGCTTGACTGTGTGCATGGCATTATGAAGTCTGAAGACTACCAACACATTGTGCAGCATAATGTAGGGCCCAGTGTGAGAAAGCTGGGTCTCCCTCAGAGGTCATGGGTCTTCCAGCAGGACAATGACCCAAAACACACATCAAAAAGCTCTAGAAAATGGTTTGAGAGAAAGTACTGGAGACTTCTAAGGTGGCAGCAATGAGTCCAGACCTGAATCCCATAGACACCTGTGGAGAGATGTAACAATGGCAGTTTGGAGAAGGCGCCCTTCCAATATCAGGACCTGGAGCAGTTTGCCAAAGAAGAATGGTGTAAAATTCCAGCAGAGCATTGTAAGAAACTCATTGATGGTTACCGGAAGCGGGTGATCGCAGTTATTTTGGCTAAAGGTTGTGCAACCAAGTATTAGGCTGAGGGTGCCAATACTTTTGTCCGGCCCATTTTTGGAGTTTTGTGTGAAATGATCAATGTTTTGCTTTTTGCTTCATTCTCTTTTGTGTTTTTTTCATTGAAGACAAATTAAATGAAGATAATAATAGCAAAGAATTTGTGATTGCAATCATTGTCAGGAAGAAACAGAGGATTATCTGACAGAATTGCAGGGGTGTCAATACTTTTGGCCAACACTGTATAGTGAACATGATGAATAGAAAAAAAAGTACAATTGTGTAATTGCACTTTTTTTTTTTGCAATTTCAATGCAGTTGGAATTTTTCCCATTTTCCTGTCACTATATGGTAAAATGAATGATGTCATTCAAAAGTACAACTCATCCCGGAAAAAACAACAACTCGCCACATCTATCTATAGTGACGGAGAAATAACAGAAGAAGAGGGGGGGGGAATGAAAACCGGAAAAAAATCACCCAGGGGTGAAGGGGTTAATGGGATCACTCAATACCGCTAAATGCTCCAGAAGGAGTTAAAAGATCCTCGAGTAAGTGGATACAATCATATTAGTTCTATTATTGTTTCCACTAATAATAAGTGTTCACTCTTCTTGGTTGAGTAAATCTGCGTCTCCCGGCAGGAAAAACTTATCAAAAACACAACAATTGCACCCAGGCACTCCCCCTCCAACCTGGAGACACCATGTCTCACCTTTCATCAAAGAACTGTTTGTAGATAAGGGAAAATCCTAGAAGTGGAATCGAGGGAAGAAGAGAGTGAACGACCTGATTGTGGGCACTGAGAGGAGGGCGAACACCTGAATGTGGGCACTGAGAGGAGGGCGAACACCTGAATGTGGGCACCGAGAGGACGGCGAACACCTGAATGTGGGCACCGAGAGGAGGGCGAACACCTGAATGTGGGCACCGAGAGGACGGCGAACACCTGAATGTGGGCACCGAGAGGAGGGCGAACACCTGAATGTGGGCACCGAGAGGAGGGAGAACACCCAAATGTGGGCACCGAGAGGAGGGAGAACACCCAAATGTGGGCACCGATAGGGCGAACACCTGAATTGACCCTGAACCTTTCCAAACTGATCAGAGGAACAGTAGAAAACCCCAATTTGTTATTCATCCATCATAACACATAATAAATATATTCTATGTACTGTCCTTCTGCCCACTGCCGGTGACCTCAGGCCCCTTGTGATGAGGGATGGGTGTTTGCTGAATGTATACAGTCCATTGTGATACAAAGACCTTCAGAGATCTGGCAGGAGATTGTGAGGAGCTAAGGTCAGTCCTCCATAATGTCTGGATGTGGAAAGCTGCTTATATGGAAGATTTCCCCTTATGTCATGAAACTGGTTTGTCTTCTCTGTGGACACAAGACGTGATTGTATCAACCTGAGACTCGTCCAACATTGCAAAATGTCAGCGGAAGATTCCCTGGCACAGAAAAAATAGAAACACTCCAAATAATAATGACCGATCATCAACATTGATACAGTGAAGACTCCAGAAAAACGTCCTCCTCCATTACTTTGTGGCTCATAACTACAGAATGACCATGGACCTAAAAACTAATAAGTAGGTAGCTGCCAACCCCCCTACCTGGAGTGCCTGACACCAATCTCTGCCGGCACCGATCAGTCACAGCGCTGCTGCCGGTGATCCTGCGGCTTCTCTTCGTCTCTGTTGACGGGTGATATTGCTGACGTCACGCTGATTGACAGTTGGTTTTGCATTGCCTGAATACATGGAGTCTGCATAAACACTCATGCATGCCCTCATCATCTCTCGCCTGGACTACTGCAACCTCCTACTTTCTGTCCTCCTCTCTAGCACTCTCGTACCCCTAAAATCTATCCTAAACTCTGCTGCCCGACAACAGTTTGACAACCAAAAAAGACGGCACTTCTTGGTGAACTGAGCAAATAGATTGAAATCCAATTCACCTAAAAGAGCCGTAATGTCCATCAATAGGACAGACGCTCAACTGGACTCATGGTAGGTGCAGCCCTGATGCATCAAATATGTACATATTGGGCGAATATCTGCCATGCAGGGTCATAACTACAATAGATGCAGGGGTTGCGATCACACATAGGCCCTGTTACTCTTACTTTATATGGTCTATATAAAATGACCAATGCTATGAAAGACTTGCAATAATAGGGGCCCCAATGGAGCTTCTGTATCCCATAAGCTTCAAGTTACACCACTGCTGCAATGTGCTTGTGTTCTCAATAGGGAGAGGGTAATAAGCGAATGCCAGATACCCATAGCTGATGCTTATCTACCACGAGACCAAAACTGGGTTCTGCCTATTCAGCAGCTGTCCCGGTACCATTAAACGGTCGTCAAACTTGTGCCGTGAACTTGGGTAAAGCTTGACTCACTGATTTGTTGCAGCGTTGCATGAATGATGTCAGCACAATAACACATTAGGAGCAGCAGTTGAGATTCTGCACACTGGGCCTGGGGAGGGTGAGTAATGCACAGTTTTGTTTTTACAACATGCATCCCAGGGGCAGGGGTTTTCTTAAAGGGGACAAACCCTTTCAAAAGTAAAAGAAATTGCCGTATTTCACATGACACGCAGATGACATCCTTGTATTTTGCTTTCTCAGCAGCTGTAGCAATGAACCGCAGATTGCAATGCCAAGTTTCAGAGAATTTTCTCTATTTGAATGTGATTGTTTTTCTCTATGATAGGAACATTGTACTAGTACATAGAGCAACATCTCTATATGACTCGCCCCGGCGGGGACCGTGGGGTACTCGGAACCGGGCCCTCTCTTTGTCGTCGGGGCTGCTGGATGTCACAGTGGTGTGATCCGGTCTGTGATCCCCTCGTCGAGCAATCAGTGAAAAGGGGTAGTTTGAAAAAGGGATGAAAAGAAAAAATAAAAAAGTTTGTGTTGTGACGCCACCTGTAGAAGGCGGCCGGTATAGCTGCTGCTGCAGTCGGGACCTCTGGGGATGATGGGAGTAGCAGCTGTGATGGTTTGGCTCTCCACTGGAAGAGCGGGTCCCCAGGGCAGCCGAATAGTCTGTGGAGGTGATTTGGGGAATGGAAGCCCAGCGGGACTGAGCTGGCTGCTGGCAGGGACCAGGGACACTCTCGGGCAAGCTCCTACTGCCAGCTCGGCGTTTCAGTCTACCTCTCTTCAGGCGCAGAATAAACAGTCTCACACAGTAATGAGCTTCATCCCAGTTTACTTGGCTTTTCATGTTAGGTGGTACAAGTTGCAGGCCAGTGCAGTGGCGGGTCCGGGAGTCTTTTGGCAGCCGGAATGGCTTGTCCAGTTCACCCCCCTTTTGTCTTCCTTTCCTTGGGACTCTCTTCCTTGCACTTCCGCACGCAAAGCACCGATCCAGCGGTCACGGGCCTTCGTTAGGCGACCTGCCTGGTCCCCTAGCCCTAGTATGGCGGCCTTCTCTCTGCTGTGCCAGGGATTTGGTTGTGGGACATAAAGACCCCGCAACCGAACGGTTTTGTGGTTGGAGCATGGAGCGTCCTGCCACTTCAGGGCCGGTACCCTGGTTCCTGCCCCATCATTCAGCTTCCCAGCTAATTCTGGTGACGGGTGGATTGCTCACTTCCCGCACCCCTAGGACTCCTTCTGTCTCTCTACGGTCTGTAGCCCGGGACCCGGAATTAGCCTTATGATGGTGCAGGCCTCCGGGTCCGTGTCCTTTCAGTCTCGTGGAATGATGGTTCTCTCTCCTCTCTGTCTGCCTGGTTAATAGTCTAACTCCTCTCCTCCCCGACTCCAGGGCTAACTAACTCACTTTCTGTGGTGTTGTCTGGCTTTGTTCCCTCTTTCCTGACTGTTTCCTTTACTAACGTCCCCACCCTCCAACTGTCTCCTCCCGCCATCCCATGGGTGGGCATAGAGTCCCTTGTCCTGGGATCGGAGTGTGTTAGTTGTGTGTTTGGGTGACTGGACTTACCGATCCCGGTTGCTGCAACTTCTGGTGGTGACTGGACCGCAGGGGCGCCACATATATACAGGAGCATCTCTATGTACTTCTATTCTGTATTAAGCAGCTTTAGCGATAAACTACAGGCTGCAATGCCAAGTTTAAGGGAATTTTGTCTACTTGAATGTGACAGGTGTTCTTGTTCATTACAGCAACATTGTACTGGTACATAGAGCAGCATCTCTATATACAGGGGCATCTCTATGTACCTGTATTCTGGAGGTAAAATAAAAGTCAAAGATTTTTTTCTTCCAATAAAATTACTAATAAAAATCATGAAAAACAATTACAATAATGACATTTTTAATGCACTTAAGAACAAATAAATATCAAAAATCAACACCAGGGATGCCAGAAAGTGGGAAATTCGAGGCCTCCCATCCAGCGACCGGAAGGTGAGAGACTCGTGACCTCTGTCCAGCCGCCGGGGACACCGTAAGGTGAGAGGTTAATGGCCTCTTGTCCAGCCGCCAGAAGGTGAAAGACTTGTGCCCTCCGTCCAGCCGCTGAGGACACCGTAAGGTGAGAGATTAGGGGCCTCTTGTCCAGCCGCTGGAAGGTGAGAGACTTGTGACCTCTGTCCAGCCGCCAGGGACACCGTAAGGTGAGAGGTTAATGGCCTCTTGTCCAGCCGCCAGAAGGTGAGAGACTTGTGACCTCTGTCCAGCCGCCAGGGACACCGTAAGGTGAGAGGTTAATGGCCTCTTGTCCAGCCGCCAGAAGGTGAGAGACTTGTGCCCTCCGTCCAGCCGCCGGGGACACCGTAAAGTGAGGGATTAGCGGCCTCTTGTCCAGCCGCCGGAAGGTGAGAGACTTGTGCCCTCTGTCCAGCCGCCGGGGACACCGTAAGGTGAGGGATTAGCGGCCTCTTGTCCAGCCGCCGGAAGGTGAGAGACTTGTGCCCTCCGTCCAGCCGCCGGGGACACCGTAAGGTGAGAGATTAGGGGCCTCTTGTCCAGCCGCCAGAAGGTGAGAGACTTGTGCCCTCTGTACAGCCGCCGGGGACACCATAAGGTGAGGGATTAGCGGCCTCTTGTCCAGCCGCCGGAAGGTGAGAGACTTGTGCCCTCTGTCCAGCCACCGGGGACACCGTAAGGTGAGGGATTAGCGGCCTCTTGTCCAGCCGCCGGAAGGTGAGAGACTTGTGCCCTCCGTCCAGCCGCCGAGGACACCGTAAGGTGAGAGATTAGGGGCCTCTTGTCCAGCCGCTGGAAGGTGAGAGACTTGTGACCTCTGTCCAGCCGCCAGGGACACCGTAAGGTGAGAGGTTAATGGCCTCTTGTCCAGCCGCCAGAAGGTGAGAGACTTGTGCCCTCCGTCCAGCCGCCAGGGACACCGTAAAGTGAGAGATTAGGGGCCTCTTGTCCAGCTGCCGGAAGGTGAGAGACTTGTGAACCCCCGGTCCAGCCGCCGGGGACGCTGGAAGGTGAGAGTTTAGCGTCCTCCTGTCCGGCTTCTGGGGACACTGATCTGGACCGGAGTCCCCGGAATCGATTGGCTTATCTCTAGTCCTAGCTGTCCTGGATACAGTGGACATTCCTGGATTTGGGACTCTCCCTCCAGTTTTAGGCGTCTGGTGAGTGTCCCTCACCGCCGCCGCCCCTCTGACAGCTCCTCCTTTCAGGGTAGAAGGAAAAAGCCAAATGGGTGTGACTGGGGGGCGTGGTCAAAATGTGGCGCAACGTACGACGAATACTTTTTCCCTTTTTCTGTACTTTAAAGATTGGGACGGGATGTATGGTGCATGTATATATAACTATGCAGGGGTGACAGTGGAAGCTCAGGGGCCCCGTTGTGAAAGCTCCGATGGGGCCCCCAACTGTTACAAATCTTTAATAGTATGTCTTTTTCTATAGGCCAAAGCGACTTTTGGGGCCCCCCAGACTCCGGGGCCTGGAAGCGATCGCAACCCCTGCAACTATTGTAGTTAACCCCTTTTATATGCGTATATATAATGTGTATATATAACATCTTATATATATATATACCGTATATATGTATCTATCTATCTATCTATCTATCTATCTATCTATATATATATACAGGGTTGGAGGGAGCCTTTTATTTTAAGAAAAGCTTTTTATTTGGAAACACAATGTGTAAGAACTATAGAACATTCTCCTTGTTTCCAGCGGATCGCGGATCGGGATTTGACTATTGGGGCTGAGTCTCCATGGTAACAGTGCGGTTCTCCCGCTCGCTCACTCGGCGCTCCACCGATCGATGTTTCCGGCTGTGGATTGCGCGTCCTGTGTGCAGCCTCAGCCTGCGCTCGGTCATCTCCCTCGCTCACTGCCCGGGAGGTGTCATGGCGGCGCGCAGTCAGGAGTCACGTGCGGTGTTTTATGAGGCGGTGCAGGCGGTACTGAGGAGCTGGCCGGTGCTGCAGGTAACAATGACACCCCTGACTATATATCCTATATATATATAACCCTATATATCCTGTCAGTGAGAGCTCAGTGTACACGGGATATCAGGGGGGATTACACTGACCCGGATTTCACAGATTCAAGCCCTTAAAGGGGGAGTTCACTGTTAAGAAAATCCCTGGTAGAACAAGCTGTGCTGTACTCACCCTCTCTGGGTCCAGCACTGAGTCTTCGCTGCTGCTCGTGGTGTCTGGGATTGTCTGCAGCGCTGATGATGATCGGTGAGCTCTGCCCGAGATGAAGGCACGATCTGCTCAGAACCACTGATTGTCTGCAGCGCTGATGATGATCGGTGAGCTCTGCCCGAGATGAAGGTACGATCTGCTCAGAACCACTGACTGTCTGCAGCGCTGATGATGATCGGTGAGCTCTGCCCGAGATGATGGCACAATCTGCTCAGAACCACTGATTGTCTGCAGCGCTGATACTGATCGGTGAGCTCTGCCCGAGGTGACGGCACGATCTGCTCAGAACCACTGATTGTCTGCAGTGCTGATGATGATCGGTGAGCTCTGTCCAAGATGATGACACGAGATGCTCAGAACCACTGATTGTCTGCAGTGCTGATGATGATCGGTGAGCTCTGCCCGAGGTGACGGCACGATCTGCTCAGAACCACTGATTGTCTGCAGTGCTGATGATGATCGGTGAGCTCTGCCCGAGGTGACGACATGATCTGCTCAGAGCCACTGATTGTCTGCAGCGCTGATGATGATCGGTGAGCTCTGTCCAAGATGATGACACGAGATGCTCAGAACCACTGATTGTCTGCAGTGCTGATGATGATCGGTGAGCTCTGCCCGAGGTGACGACATGATCTGCTCAGAACCACTGATTGTGTGCAGCGCTGATGATGATCGGTGAGCTCTGTCCAAGATGATGACACGAGATGCTCAGAACCACTGATTGTCTGCAGTGCTGATGATGATCGGTGAGCTCTGCCCGAGGTGATGACACGATCTGCTCAGAACCACTGATTGTCTGCAGCGCTGATGATGATCGGTGAGCTCTGCCCGAGATGAAGGTACGATCTGCTCAGAACCACTGATTGTGTGCAGCGCTGATGCTGATCGGTGAGCTCTGCCTGAGATGAAGGTACGATCTGCTCAGAACCACTGATTGTCTGCAGCGCTGATGATGATCGGTGAGCTCTGCCCGAGATGAAGGTACGATCTGCTCAGAACCACTGACTGTCTGCAGCGCTGATGATGATCGGTGAGCTCTGCCCGAGATGATGGCACAATCTGCTCAGAACCACTGATTGTCTGCAGCGCTGATGATGATCGGTGAGCTCTGCCCGAGATGAAGGTACGATCTGCTCAGAACCACTGATTGTCTGCAGTGCTGATGCTGATCGGTGAGCTCTGCCCGAGATGACGGCACGATCTGCTCAGAACCACTGATTGTCTGCAGCGCTGATGATGATCGGTGAGCTCTGCCCGAGATGACGGCACGATCTGCTCAGAACCACTGATTGTCTGCAGTGCTGATGATGATCGGTGAGCTCTGCCCGAGATGAAGGCACGATCTGCTGAGAACCACTGATTGTCTGCAGTGCTGATGATGATTAGTGAGCTCTGCCCGAGATGACGGCACGATCTGCTCAGAACCACTGATTGTCTACAGCGCTGATGATGATCGGTGAGCTCTGCCCGAGATGACGGCACGATCTGCTCAGAACCACTGATTGTCTGCAGCGCTGATGATGATCGGTGAGCTCTGCCTGAGATGACGGCACGATCTGCTCAGAACCACTGATTGTCTGCAGTGCTGATGATGATTGGTGAGCTCTGCCTGAGATGAAGGTATGATCTGCTCAGAACCACTGATTGTCTGCAGTGCTGATGATGATCGGTGAGCTCTGCCCGAGATGACGGTACGATCTGCTCAGAACCACTGATTGTCTGCAGCACTGATGATGATCGGTGAGCTCTGCCCGAGATGAACGTCCGATCTGCGCAGAACCACTGATTGTCTGCAGCGCTGATGATGATCGGTGAGCTCTGCCCGAGATGACGGCACGATCTGCTCAGAACCACTGATTGTCTACAGTGCTTGTGAACATGATGTTACCACTGCAGACAAACACTGTGACCATCGACTAACACTCCACAGCAAACCTGGGGAGGGTGAGGAAAGCAAAGTTGTGGGGATATTTTTTGGTTATAAGGGAAGGTTTACTGAAAGACAACCCCTTTAAAGGTGATGTCCAGTCTAAAATGACTCCTCACAACATGCTCACTGTGAGGATTGTCTGGTGTCAGAGCCGGGAGCAGCAGTCGTGTGATCGTAGGTATGTCATATGTCTCAGCCAGAATTAGACCGGACTGATTCCGGTGCCCTCAATACAAGTACGGTACACTGACCAAGGCTGCGCCCCTCTAGTCAGGTTGTGGCCGGGAGTCTGCATATCGCATAACTCCATTCACATGATTGCTGCTCCCGGCTCTGACTGTGGAGAATCCTCATAGCACTCTGTGTAATGTGAGGACTCCCATGTCTGCAGTCCTATAGAGGGGCATAGAGTGACTGCAGAATTGAGATCACATGTGGCTGAAACCTCATCCAACAAAAGGGCAATTTCCGCATGATTCTGTGTAACAATTGTGTGACCTGCGGCGGTGCGGGGAGCGCTGGCTGCTTCTTCAGGGGAACAGCTGTTTTGCCTTAAATCAACCACACTTTTCTGGGTGAAACAATTGTTTCTTTGCAAAATCAAGTAATTACATCCTAAACAATAACATTCTGCTGTGCTTTTCTGCAGTTTGGCCTCATCCTAGTCCTCAACTTTTTTGGCGCCATAGTAAATGCTTAACAAGATCCAACACAATTTGCACATGGTACCATATCCTGCGCCTTGTCCTTTCCATCCAGATTGGTTTAGGTTAAGGGAAGCTGAAAATGAAAATGAAATACTGAAATATTGGAAATTTGCTGTATCCAGAAACTGTACTGTACCTGCGAGATGCAGGGATAATCAACCTCGGTATAGCATCATGTACAACCGACCTCAGTATAGTGACACCTAGTGTATCTGACCTCAATATGGCACTACATCTATCCGACCTCAATATGGCACTACATCTATCCGACCTCAATATGGCACCACATCTATCCGACCTCGGTATAGCGGCACTGTGTCTGTCCGACCTCGGTATAGCGGCACCGTGCTTTGTCCACCTGTCCTCGGTATAGCGGCGCCGTGTCTACCAGTCCTCGGTATAGCGGCACCGTGTCTACCCGTCGTCGGTATAGCGGCACCGTGTCTACCCGTCGTCGGTATAGCGGCGCCGTGTCTACCAGTCCTCGGTATAGCGGCGCCATGTCTGTCCGTCCTCGGTATAGCGGCGCCGTGTCTGTCTCTCCTCGGTATAGCGGCGCCGTGTCTGTCCGCCCTCGGTATAGCGGAATCCTGTCTACCCAACTTTGGTATAGCGGCACCGCACCGTGTCTGTCCGCCCTCGACAGAGCGGCGCCGTGTCTGTCCGCCCTCGGTACAGCGGCGCCGTGTCTGTCCGCCCTCGGTATAGCGGTGCCGTGTCTGTCCGCCCTCGGTATAGCGGTGCCGTGTCTGTCCGTCCTCGGTATAGCGGCGCCGTGTCTGTCTGTCCTCGGTATAGCGGCGCCGTGTCTGTCCGCCCTCGGTATAGCGGAATCCTGTCTACCCAACCTTGGTATAGCGGCACCGCACCGTGTCTGTCCGCCCTCGGCACAGCGGCGCCGTGTCTGTCCGCCCTCGGCACAGCGGCGCCGTGTCTGTCCGCCCTCGGCACAGCGGCGCCGTGTCTGTCCGCCCTCGGCACAGCGGCGCCGTGTCTGTCCGCCCTCGGCACAGCGGCGCCGTGTCTGTCCGCCCTCGGCACAGCGGCGCCGTGTCTGTCCGCCCTCGGTACAGCGGCGCCGTGTCTGTCCGCCCTCGGTACAGCGGCGCCGTGTCTGTCCGCCCTCGGTACAGCGGCGCCGTGTCTGTCCGCCCTCGGTACAGCGGCGCCGTGTCTGTCCGCCCTCGGTACAGCGGCGCCGTGTCTGTCCGCCCTCGGTACAGCGGCGCCGTGTCTGTCCGCCCTCGGTACAGCGGCGCCGTGTCTGTCCGCCCTCGGTACAGCGGCGCCGTGTCTGTCCGCCCTCGGTACAGCGGCGCCGTGTCTGTCCGCCCTCGGTACAGCGGCGCCGTGTCTGTCCGCCCTCGGTACAGCGGCGCCGTGTCCCCTCTCGGAACAGCGGCGCCGTGTCCGCCCTCGGTACAGCGGCGCCGTGTCTGTCCACCCTCGGTACAGCGGCACCGCACCGTGTCTGTCCGCCCTCGGTATAGCACTTGTTAGAATGTTGTCCCTTGTTATATAGCTCAGCACTTACATATAAGAAATGCCGCCTCCTGTGGGTCACATTCCATAACGTAAGTGACAGATATCTGAGCATTTGTTCTTTGCAGCAAATGTTGACTGTGCCGCCATATTCTTGATGCCATGTGCAGCCCCCTGAATTCCTTCTCTTGGACACTCAGCCCAGATAGGTTCACCCTCTGGTTGTCTTGTGGTTGCCCCTAATGTTAGCTGCACCTGTCTTGTGACAAATGCATTTTCCATTCTGAAACACTTGACAGGTGTAGTTGTCGCCCGTATGGTAAAGATCTGTGATCCTACAGGGAGGAACAGGTGCAGGTGGTGAATGGCGCTGAGCTGCAATCACAGTTGTGGAGTCGGTAAGCCAAACCTCCCGCTCTTCAATTCCTTGTATCCGACTCCTTTAATGGGGCTAACATTGATGGCCTATCCTTAGGATAGGTGTCACGCCGCCGACTAGGGAGCATCTGATTACATTGCATGACAGTGGTGCACAGACCAACAGTGTCCGGCACACTACACAAAGCAACAGACGGGGAAACACCAGAGGGGACAAATACAGCGGAGGGCCCTGATCGTAGGGAACAGGGGAAGGGAGACCTCCTACACTCACCTGTGGCTGTGCCCTGATCTCCCTTCCAACCCTATACGGGTTCTTTCACCATGTCGCTGAGCAGGATACCTAGATCCTCACTGACCCTGATGGTAACCCTCAATAGGGAGATGCACTAGTCCCAACCACTGTACTAAAATCAACAAGAGAGGAAGGAAAGACAGACAGGAGGACGACAAAACAACTTAATGCCTGCTGCCACACTCCTAGACAGCAGATGGCTTGGCAACGGTCAGCTTCTCCAGAGTAGCTCCTTCACCAAAGGTACTTAGGCCAGGAATGTGTTCAGTCACCAGTAAGGAATGCTGGATCATGTGACCAAATAAAGCAGATGAGAGTGATCACAAAGTAGCCACACCTTGGAAGAGAACTAAGGAGCATTGCAGCAACAGAAACTGACATGAACTTCTACACTGCCAAAGGAAAGAAACTCATATAGAATGAAGTCTCAACACAGGAATGAAACACAGGTCCCAAACCAGTCACAAGTCTCCAAAGTAAGAGACACCCTCTTGACAATAGGTTACCAATGTCTAATCGATGGGGTGTGACACCGGCCAGAACTGATCGGTTGCGGAGTTGCACAGCTCCATTAACTGAATAGTGGCCGCGGCCCGGTACTGCACATCCGCTACCTATTGATTAGACTAGAGGGCAGATATACAGCACCCGGCTGTGGCTGATCAGTTCCGTCCGGCATCTTGTGTCGCACCCCCATCGATGACACCATCATAACCTATTCTAAGGATATGCCATATAGTCTATAGGACTGATGGTCGCACATGCTCATTACAGCCCTATACACACTATATATACTATAAGCCCCCCTGGTCTCTGCATTAGTGTGGTCCCAGCATTCCTCAGTGATTATATCCCTTGGATAGGCAATAAGTGCTATATACTTTATGGGAGAACCTGGGCAAGTTGACGTTTTTATGTCTGTCTTTGCCCATTTGGTGGCTCACACTATAGATGAAGATCCCTGTCCTGCCCTCCTGTCTTCGCAGCCTGCTCAGGCTCGTATTGTGACGTGTTCCCTTTACAGTCCAGTACACGAGGTTCTGGGTGAGTCATGGCCATTATCTCTCTCAAAACTACGACCTATAATTTCACACTGACATGCGGAAAACTGCTGAAAGCAAGGAAGAAAAGAAAAGCTTGTCCGTTCACATGGCGTTCTTCACCCTGACAGATTGTGTGACTCGTTCGAGTTTTCTGTGGTCTGCAAGGGGCTGAAAAAACAATCCAGTGCTGTATGGAGAGGCAGTATACTGTATAGCAGAAAGATCTTCCTGTGATCCTGAGAGCACATTAAAGGGTCAGGTCAAAAATCCATACATGACTGCTATCATTTTCTAATTCCTCTGGTGAAGCTCTCACTATTAATGTATTTCTTTTATTTATACTTCCCTCCTGTCCTCTGTAAACTGCAAATAAAGAGATTCATTCATCTGTCAATCACAGTGAGTGATCACTTAGTTCTCTGCTGGCCACTCCCCAGGGAATGCATATTCATGTAGTGACATCACTGCACAGAATCAAGGTTCAGTAGAAGTCACTCACATGGGGGAAGGGGGGCTGTATCCTTCTGTCTCTGCTCTCCTTTGTATGCAGCAAAACAAATGTTTAAATAAACACACAGAATCTCTCAGACAGTACGGGCTTGTGCTCTGGTGAAGCTCTTACTATTCATGTATTTCTTTTATGTATACCGCACACAAGGAAGGTTCAGTAGAAATCACTCACATGGTGGGCTCTGTATCCTCCTGTCTGTGCTGCTCTCCCTTTATGCAGCAAAACAAATGTTAAAATAAACACACAGAATATCTCCAAGATAGTACAGGCTTGTGCTCAGAGCAACAAATGGTTGTGCTCTGGTGAAGCTCTATTAATGTATTTCTTTTATTTATACCTCCCTCCTGTCCTCTGTAAACTGCAAAAAAAAGAGATTCATTCCATCTGTCAATCACAGTGAGTGATCACTTAGTTCTCTGAGGCCGTCTCCCCAGGGATGAATATTCATGTAGTGACATCACTCCACTGCTCACAGGAATAGTTCAGTAGAAATTACTCACATGGTGGGGGGGGGGGGTGTGAGGCATGTATCCCTGTTGCTCTCCCTTGTATGCATCAAAACAAATGTTCAAAGAAACACAGAATCTCTCTCAGACAGCACAGGCTTCTGCTCAGAGGAACAAATGGAGGAGATTGTCTTACCAAGATGAGCATTCAGATATCCGATATGTGCCTGCCATGTCTCCCTCCCCATCATAAACACCAGGAGGACAGAAAATGAAACTAGAAGTGAGGCAGAGCACAGGGGCGAGGGAGTGTGAAATTAATGGATTGGATTAGTTTAGATAGCTGCCTGCTGGGTGTGAAGATGCTTATAGCAAGAGAACTACAAAGGGTACAATAATGATTTTAACATATTCTGTAAGGGCTGCACAGCACTATTCAAGGGTAATATTAGTATCATACTTAAAAATGACCTGACAGAGTCCCTTTAAGGACTGTATTCCAGTCTTGACTGGGGTAAATATCATGGGTGACCCCTGATTCTGCAGAGTAACCATAACTATCCTTTATGTTGACAGATCGCTGTAGAGAATGGATTTGGAGGCCCCCATGTGCAGGAGAAGTCGCAATGGATGGTGGGAGCCGTGCACGAGTATTTTCACACGAACTGTAAGTGTCCTCACGTAGATGGCGGCGTAAGTGTCCTCACGTAGATGGCGGCGTTAGTGCTGCCATTCATGTGTTTTCTTAAAGGGATATTCCATACATTTGGGTCTGGCTAATGCCCGGGTATCAGGTGCCACAAATGGTTCTTTATTGTAGTCAATGAAAGACAGTCAATGATAGTGTAATGTCATGTTTTTTTTAACCCTGGATATTTTTTTTGCATTTACCCTGCTTGGTTTTGCATCATTGTTTGTTTTTTTTTTTATCTCCATAAAATCTGAAGATTGACGTTTTGTCCGCACTTCTCCAATGCAACAAGTTCCATTTTGAAATATCACTGTGGTCCTGCAGCTATCCGGTGCACTTTAGAGCAACGCTCGCAAGCTGTATAGTAAAGAGCTTGTAAGCGCTGCATCCTTGCAGAGGAGACTAAAGGAGAAGTAAACTTTAGACCAGTGTACGCAGGCTGTATTGTAAAGAGCCTGTAAGCGCTGTGCTTCTTGCTCAGAGACTCAAGAAGGGAGCAGTAAACCTAAGAGCAGCCCTTGTAAGCTGTATAGTAAAGAACTTGTAAGCGCTGTGCTACTTGCTCAGGAGACTCAAGGAGCAGTAAACTTTAGAGAAGCACTCACAGTCTGTATAGTAAAGAGCTTGTAAGCTCAGCTCTCCTTGATTAGAAGACTCGGGGAGCAGTAAACTTTAAGCAGCGATTGCAACCTGTAAACAGCTTGTAAGTGCTGTGCTCTTTGCTCTGGAGTCTCAAGGAGCAGTAAACTGTAGAGCTTCGCTCGCACGCTATATAGTAAAGAGCTTGTAAGCGCTGGGCTCCTTGCTAATGAGAGTGAAGGAGCAGTAAACTTTAGAGCAGTGCTTGCAAGCTGTAATCAGCTTGTAAGCACGGCACTCTTGGCTCATGAGACTCAAGAAGCCGTAAACTTTGGAGCAGCACTCACAGGCTGTATAGTAAAGCGCTTGTAAACACGGCTCTCCTTGTTAATGAGGACTCTAGGAGCAATACACTGTAAAACAGCACTGGAAGACTGTACAATAAAGAGCTTGTAAGCTTTCTACTCCTTGATCAGGAGACTCACGGAGCAGTACACTGTGGAGCAGCACTCGAAGGCTGTACAATAAAGAGCTTGTAAGTGCAATGCTTTTTGCTCTAGAGACTCAAGGAGCATTAAACTTTAGAGCAGCGCTCGCAAGCTGTATAGTAAAGAGCTTGTAAGCACAGCTCTCCTTGCTCAGGAGACTCAAGAAGCCGTAAACTTTGGAACATATGTTCCAAAAAACACAGAGTGCTCCCTTGTTTTTGGGCACCACCGACCAAACTATGGGGGCGCTGCTGCTAATAGACAGCAGCCATGTTTTTCTAATCCTCGATAAGGAAGCCTGATGTGTAAGGGAGACTATTAGGAAGTGACATATAGCTTACTTAGCACTCCGAGTGCACAAGGGTGTAGTGATCTGCACACAGCTGCAGCCCTGCTCATAATGGTAAAGGGTTGTCCATTACTAGGATCCACTAGATCCACTAGGTAAAAAGGTATAAAGAAGCTTGGGAGAATATTCCTAAACTGAGAGCCACAGAGTTTACTTAATACTCCGAGTGCACAAGGGTGCAGTGATCAGAGCACAGCTGCAGCCCTACTCATAATGTTAAATGGGTTGTCCATTACTTGGATCCACTAGATCCACTAGTTCAAAAGGTATAAGGAAGCTTAGGAGAATATTCCTAAACTGAGAGCCACAGAGTTTACTTAGTACTCTGAGTGCACAAGGGTGTGCTGATCTGATCACAGCTGCAGCCCTGCTCATAATGTTAAAGGGGTTGTCCATTACTAGGATCCACTATGTAACAAGGTATAAAGAAGCTTGGGAGAATATTCCTAAACTGAGAGAGTCACAGAGCTTACTTAATACTCCGAGTGCACAAGGGTGTGCTGATCTGAGCACAGCTGCAGCCTGCTTATATTGTTAACACAGTTATCCATTACTTGGATCCCCTAGATCCACTATGTAACAAGGTATAAGGAAGCTTAGAATATTCCTAAACTGAGAGAGTCACAGCTTACTTGGTACTCCGAGTGCTCAAGGGTGTGCTGATCTGTATGAGCACATTCACTAAAAGGACAACCCCTTCTTCATCAGGTAACGTAATAGACCCTCTACTCACCTCCGGTGCAGGCGCCGTTCCAGCATTGCCGGCAATCGCGGTTCAGGGTTCACGAGACATTGTGACATCACCTGAGCCTCGTCCAATCAGTGCCATCTTCTCTATCCTCACCTTCAGACCAAACATGTTAACAGCTAGTGACGTTGCAGCTGACAGAGCTAGGTAAGCCGGCGGTGATTGGATGCAGAGCTCACGTGATGTCACGTGAACCCTGAACCGCGACTACCACTAGCACTGGTGAGTACAGGGTCTTTTATATCACCTGGGAAGAAGAGGATGTCCTAGTAATGGTCAACCCCTCTAACACTATGAGCAGGGTGGCAGCTGTGTTCAGATCAGTGCACCCTTGTGCACTCAGAGTACTAGATAAGCTCTATGTCACTCTATAATATTCACTTACATGCCAGGCTTCCATATCAAGGATTAGAAAAACAGGGTCTCTTCTATTACCTGGGGGAGACTTGGAGTCAGAAGGCGTCGTCCTAGTAGTGAATGTGCTCATTCAGATCAGTGCACCCTTGTGCACTCGGAGTACTTAGTAGGCTGTGTGACTCAGTTTAGTAACATTCTTCCCTTACACGCCGGCTTCCTTATACCCTTTAACATGGTAGATCTGACTCCTCATATCTAATGAACAGTTATTAGCGTGTGTATGTGCCCAATGATATATGAGCAGCAGCACGACAGGTAGGTTCTATATCCGACATTGGGGCCGGAGTCTCCTCCTCATCTTGGCTTTGTCTCTCTGCAGCGGATCTGGAGCAGTACGAGGTGGAGGACACCCTGCAAGGCATCTTGAATGATGAGTTTGATACTATGGTGGAGGACGGCAGTTTACCTATGGTAAGGATGCTCATTGTTATACAATTCTTCCTCCCTTAAAGGAACACTCCAGGCAAAACCTATTCACTGTTTATTACCTGGTGCAGCCGCAGGTTGAAGAAAGGGATAACACAGGGGCCATCACTGACAGTCCTGATTGTCACAGGTGTATCAGGAGCCACAGACGAGGCTGTTGGGGCCACTCGCAGCGTCTGGCCAAACAGCCAAAAATCCTGAATTGTGGTTTGTCCCTTTAAGAGGTATATCTCTGCTTGGTGATAGCTGGAGGTCACTAGGCCCCAGCAGGTCTCCTACCTGCTGAACTTTCAGCTGTCTCTATTTATACTCCTTGGCTCCCATGATACATTGTTGGTGATAGCTTGTTTGCAGTTGGTGTTGCTTCCTGGCTCATGCAGTGCATCATGGACTTCCGGTGTAGTTTGCTGTCTGTTCTACCTTTCAGCTAAGTGTTTCCCCTCTCCCTTTGTTTGTTTCCTTGGTGTTTCCCTTTAGTTATTAGCTGGGCTGACCAGTGTTCACCCTGTCTGATCCCTAAGTAGTCTTAGTTGAGGGATAGACAGGGAAAAGGTATCCTGATCGGCGACAATTGAGAACACTGTATAGGGTTGTTAGGGAGCCAGCGCTAGTATTTCTAGGGGTCACCAGTCCCCTTTTGCTTTAGCAGTAGGGATTCCTTTCCTCTTAACCCCCCTGCCCCCTTGACGTCCTGCGCTGGGTGTCTCCCTACGCCTAGCGTGACCCTGACACTCATAACTGTAGTAAATCCTCTCTAGGTCAGCCCTGCTGTTGGAAGTGGTTTATGGCGCTATGCTTCCCCACACCACAATGTATATTTATGTCATACGTTAGGTGCTTGTATATATGGAGCTGATCCTATTTCATGAGGGCGACTGCTGTGTTATACAGACGGCACCTGCCTGTAATTGCAGTGACCTGAGCTCGCTCTGATCTCTGCTTTTTAGCCATTTAGATGCCTCTGTCAACTAAGTGATTGTGCACCCACATTTCGGAGTGCTGATGTTTCACCATGGCAGCCCGGGGCCTCCTAAAGACCCCCGACTGCCATCTTGTTACACCGATGTAGACCAGGCTTCATAAGGTCAGAAGGGACATTGTTTATTATTATTCTCTATGTAGATCTAAAAAATATAATAAAAAGTAGTTTAAAAAAATATACATCTATTACAATCCTGTCCCGTCCACCATCAACTTCCGTCGTCATCATGTCCTCCTATCCTCTGATTGGTCAAAACAAGTTCCGGTAGCCATATGGCACACTCAAGTGATGTATGTACAAATATGGCACCGCTGGTGGTATGGGGCCACCAGTAGTACCACCGATAGCGACGCCACCGAAAATGCTTCCCCCCACAAACACCTATCCGCACCCAACACCAGCCATCCCCCCTTGTCCACTGCAAACACCCTTCAGGACCTGTGGTGATGTCACAGTCATGGGTGGAGTCAGATCACATCACCGTGACATCACCACAGGTCCTTTCCCTAACATGGAGTGGGGTGCACAGAGAGTACTGCCCTCACCTCCCCCAGTCTGCACACTGGGGGCAGAGAGAGAGTGCACATGGGGGGCTAGAGAGAGAGCATGGGGGGCAGAGAGAGCACACAGGATGAAAACAGCTGAAGGAGAGAGCACAGGGGGAAGAGACAGCACACTGGGGGTGAGGGAAAGGGCACAGGGGTGGGAAGACAGCTGCCGCCCCCAATAAAATGATTTTTATTTATATATATATATATTATACAGTATAGATATATATTTTTTTTAAACAAGAGTTAGTCACCCATGAGTGTCATCCATGACAGTCCCTCTCCAGATCACTCACGGTGAGAGAACAAAGCTAAAGTGACAGTTCCGTTCATTGATGGCGCAGGGTCTGAGGATTCTGAGATTTGCTCCGTCTATTTTAGCTTTGCACAGTGATGACACCAGGAGGGGTCACGTCCGGCTCCCGTCAGACCGGTCTGGGAAGGTTCTCAGCGGGAGCCTCTTGTTTCTAATTTGGGGCCACTCCCTGAAGGAGCCGTTCCTTATTGTTTGTGGCCTTGTGTTCTCTTTTCGGGGAACCTGAGGACACATATATTCTGATTTTCCTTTTCCGTTGTTCTTGTGCTTCTGATTACAAACTTCTCCTTCGTTCTAAACTTATTACGAATTCCCAAATACGTTTCTGCCGTTGTACGTTTTTCCCACAGTTTCAGACCACTAGGTGGCACCTTCTGTTCAACTTAATACCCGTGCCTGTTGTCAGGTGTAAAACAGCAGAGACACAAAATATTACAGGAAGTGGAGGGCAGGCATTTGGCTTTATACAGGCAGCACGGTGGCTCAGTGGTTAGCACTGTATATGGTGGCTCAGTGGTTAGTACTGTATATGGTGGCTCAGTGGTTAGCACTGTATACGGTGGCTCAGTGGTTAGCACTGTATATCGGTGGCTCAGTGGTTAGCACTGTATATGGTGGCTCAGTGGTTAGCGCTGTATACGGTGGCTCAGTGGTTAGCACTGTATATGGTGGCTCAGTGGTTAGCACTGTATATGGTGGCTCAGTGGTTAGCACTGTATATGGTGGCTCAGTGGTTAGCACTGTATACGGTGGCTCAGTGGTTAGCACTGTATACGGTGGCTCAGTGGTTAGCACTGTATACGGTGGCTCAGTGGTTAGCACTGTATATGGTGGCTCAGTGGTCAGCACTGTATACGGTGGCTCAGTGGTTAGCACTGTATAGGTGGCTCAGTGGTTAGCACTGTATAGGTGGCTCAGTGGTTAGCACTGTATATGGTGGCTCAGTGGTTAGCACTGTATACGGTGGCTCAGTGGTTAGCACTGTATACGGTGGCTCAGTGGTTAGCACTGTATACGGTGGCTCAGTGGTTAGCACTGTATATGGTGGCTCAGTGGTTAGCACTGTATACGGTGGCTCAGGGTGTTACTGTATAGGTGGCTCAGTGGTTAGCGCTGTATATGGTGGCTCAGTGGTTAGCGCTGTATACGGTGGCTCAGTGGTTAGCACTGTATACGGTGGCTCAGTGGTTAGCACTGTATATGGTGGCTCAGTGTTAGCACTGTATACGGTGGCCAGTGGTTAGCACTGTATAGGTGGCTCAGTGGTTAGCACTGTATACGGTGGCTCAGTGGTTAGCACTGTATATGGTGGCTCAGTGGTTAGCACTGTATACGGTGGCTCAGTGGTTAGCACTGTATATGGTGGCTCAGTGGTTAGCACTGTATAGGTGGCTCAGTGGTTAGCACTGTATATGGTGGCTCAGTGGTTAGCACTGTATATGGTGGCTCAGTGGTTAGCACTGTATATGGTGGCTCAGTGGTTAGCACTGTATATGGTGGCTCAGTGGTTAGCACTGTATATGGTGGCTCAGTGGTTAGCACTGTATATGGTGGCTCAGTGGTTAGCACTGTATGGTGGCTCAGTGGTTAGCACTGTATACGGTGGCTCAGTGGTTAGCACTGTATATCGGTGGCTCAGTGGTTAGCACTGTATATGGTGGCTCAGTGGTTAGCACTGTATATGGTGGCTCAGTGGTTAGCACTGTATACGGTGGCTCAGTGGTTAGCACTGTATATGGTGGCTCAGTGGTTAGCACTGTATATGGTGGCTCAGTGGTTAGCACTGTATATGGTGGCTCAGTGGTTAGCACTGTATATGGTGGCTCAGTGGTTAGCACTGTATATGGTGGCTCAGTGGTTAGCACTGTATATGTGGCTCAGTGGTTAGCACTGTATATGGTGGCTCAGTGGTTAGCACTGTATACGGTGGCTCAGTGGTTAGCACTGTATATGGTGGCTCAGTGGTTAGCACTGTATATGGTGGCTCAGTGGTTAGCACTGTATACGGTGGCTCAGTGGTTAGCACTGTATACATGGTGGCTCAGTGGTTAGCACTGTATATGGTGGCTCAGTGGTTAGCACTGTATATGGTGGCTCAGTGGTTAGCACTGTATATGGTGGCTCGTGGTTAGCACTGTATATGGTGGCTCAGTGGTTAGCACTGTATACGGTGGCTCGGTGGTTAGCACTGTATACGGTGGCTCAGGTGGTTAGCACTGTATATGGTGGCTCGTGGTTAGCACTGTATAGGTGGCTCGGTGGTTAGCACTGTATATCGGTGGCTCAGGTGGTTAGCACTGTATAGGTGGCTCGTGGTTAGCACTGTATACGGTGGCTCAGTGGTTAGCACTGTATACGGTGGCTCAGTGGTTAGCACTGTATACGGTGGCTCAGTGGTTAGCACTGTATATGTGGCTCAGTGGTTAGCACTGTATATGGTGGCTCAGTGGTTAGCACTGTATATGGTGGCTCAGTGGTTAGCACTGTATAGGTGGCTCAGTGGTTAGCACTGTATATGGTGGCTCAGTGGTTAGCACTGTATACGGTGGTTCAGTGGTTAGCACTGTATACTGGTGGCTCAGTGGTTAGCACTGTATACGGTGGCTCAGTGGTTAGCACTGTATACGGTGGCTCAGTGGTTAGCGACTGTATACGGTGGCTCAGTGGTTAGCACTGTATACGTGGCTCAGGGTTAGCACTGTATACGTGGCTCAGGTGGGTCTAGCACTGTATACGGTGGACTCAGTGGTTAGCACTGTATAGGTGGCTCAGTGGTTAGCACTGTATACGGTGGCTCAGTGGTTAGCACTGTATACGATGGCTCGGGGGTTAGCGCTGTTACTTTGCAGTCCTGGATTCAATTTTCCACCAAGGACAACATCTGCCAGGAGTTGTGTGTTCTCCCTGTGTTTGCGTGGGTTTCCTCCGTCTCTGGGTTCCTTCCACATTACAAAGACATAGTGATAGGATATTTAGATTGTGAGCTCTATTGGGGACAATGATGCTGATGTATGTAAAGCACTTGTCCTTGCGGAAGTAAGGCGGGTCCTTGTCATTTGCGGGAAGGAACGGGCGGGTCCTTGACCTTTGCGGAGCGGCGGCTTGACCTTGCGGGAAGGACGGGCGGGTCCTTACCTTGCGGAAGACGTCGTCCTTGACCTTTGCGGGAAGGACGGGCGGGTCCTTGACCCTTTGCGAAGACGGCGGGTCATGACCTTGCGGAAGGACGGGGTCCAATTTTGCCTGGTGTTGCTTTGAATAATTTACGTTAATCCAATGCTTCTGCTTTTACTTGCACCATACACTACAGATTCCAGACTATTGGGTAATTTCCAGATTAGGGGATTGTATCATTGTGAATTTCTTGTGATTTGTGTCATTTCCAGATCGCTCAGGCAGCTCTGCACCCTCTACTCCCAGTGTCAACATGGAGACACCGCGAGCATGAAGGAGAAGATCGCTCAACTGTCTCAGAAGAAGTATGATGTGAAGGCCAACGTGCAGGAAGTGAGAGGAGCGGAGGACGGGGAGGGGAGCAGTGATGGCGAGGAGGAGGAGGTGAGCTGTGATATCATCTATTGTGAATGGTGGATCCTGTGTTTATCTACTGTATATAGAGGTGTTATCAGTCATTGTACAGGAGGGGGAGGTGAGCTGTGATATCACCTATTGTGAATGGTGGATCCTGTGTTATCTACTGTATATAGAGGTTTATCAGTCATTGTACAGGAGGAGGAGGTGAGCTGTGATATCACCTATTGTGAATGGTGGATCCTGTGTTATCTACTGTATATAGAGGTGTTATCAGTCATTGTACAGGAGGAGGTGAGCTGTGATATCACCTATTGTGAATGGTGGATCCTGTGTTATCTACTGTATATAGAGGTGTTATCAGTCATTGTACAGGAGGAGTGAGCTGTGATATCACCTATTGTGAATGGTGGATCCTGTGTTATCTACTGTTTATAGAGTGTTATCAGTCATTGTACAGGAGGAGGAGGTGAGCTGTGATATCACCTATTGTGAATGGTGGACCTGTGTTATCTACTGTATATAGAGGTGTATCAGTCATTGTACAGGACAAGGAGGTGAGCTGTGATATCATCTATTGTGAATGGTGGATCCTGTGTTATCTACTGTATATAGAGGTGTTATCAGTCATTGTACAGGGGGAGGTGAGCTGTGATATCACCTATTGTGAATGGTGGATCCTGTGTTATCTACTGTATATAGAGGTGTTATCAGTCATTGTACAGGAGGAGGTGAGCTGTGATATCATCTATTGTGAATGGTGGATCCTGTGTTATCTCCTGTATATAGAGGTGTTATCAGTCATTGTACAGGAGGAGGTGAGCTGTGATATCGCCTATTGTGAATGGTGGATCCTGTATTATCTACTGTATATAGAGGTGTTATCAGTCATTGTACAGGAGGAGGTGAGCTGTGATATCATCTATTGTGAATAGTGGATCCTGTGTTATCTACTGTATATAGAGGTGTTATCAGTCATTGTACAGGAGGAGGAGGTGAGCTGTGATATCACCTATTGTGAATGGTGGATCCTGTGTTATCTACTGTATATAGAGGTGTTATCAGTCATTGTACAGGAGGAGGAGGTGAGCTGTGATATCACCTATTGTGAATGGTGGATCCTGTGTTATCTACTGTATATAGAGGTGTTATCAGTCATTGTACAGGAGGAGGTGAGCTGTGATATCATCTATTGTGAATGGAGGATCCTGTGTGATCTACTGTATATAGAGGTGTTATCAGTCATTGTACAGGAGGAGGTGAGCTGTGATATCATCTATTGTGAATGGTGGATCCTGTGTTATCTACTGTATATAGAGGTGTTATCAGTCATTGTACAGGAGGAGGAGGTGAGCTGTGATAACACAGGATTCACCATTCACAATCGGTGATATCTACTGTATATAGAGGTGTTCTACCAATGTAGCTACAGAAACTAAACACTGGACCTGGGGAGGGGGAGTAAGGAGCATTGTATTTGCACTGTCCATAGGAAAATGGTTTCTAAAAGAGGACGGGTGAAATGGTAGGACGTGATTGATCACACCCTCTTGTGTGATGCAGGGCTTTGTTCTGTAGACTCGATGCTGCCACTTATGCGTCATCCTCTGTTTCAGGCAATGGACTGCGAGATGAGTGTAACTACTACTCCCACTCCAACTACTTCTGCATTGGGCAGGCAGCCAGAGGAGGAAGAACCAGAAGACGATGGCTGGACAGTGGTGCACAGGAGAAAGAAATGATCGGGACTATTTCACCAGCACTTCCACAATTGCACCACTAGGTGGCGCCATAATACCAAGTACGATGGAGAACCATCAGGACACAATAGACCTGATCACCGGTCGAATCGTCCTCAGATACCCCCGTATCATCAAAACGGGGCATTATGGAGCACAAGTAGGGCTGATCTGAGCAGCCGCCCGTTTTATACCAGTTTACCTAATTATTCATGAATTCTGAGACATTTTAACACGTCCTATGCGGACATTCATGCTTTTTTTAAGTCATTGCAGTCGTTTATGCATTACAGGATGCCGTAATCACTTCTGCTTGTGGTTTTTTTTGTTTTTTTTCTCATTAGCTTCCTCATAGCGCCACCATTGTTTTTCTTATGAAATTCTCAATACGTTTGATGGGTCACATGACCCTCTTCCCATTAAAAAAAAATAAAGTTGGATCCAAAATGGCCGACTTAAAAATGGCCGCCATGGTCACCACCCATCTGGAAAAGTTCATCCCCCTTCCCGTATACTAATGTGCCACAAACAATTAAGAGACCACTGCAAAATGTTGAGTTTCTGATTTTTCTCTTTATATTTTTGAGTAAAATGTCCACTGTTTTTTATTCTATAAACTCCTGACAACTCGTCTCCGAAATTCAAAACTAAGAACTTTATTTGCAGCAAATGAGAAATTGTTAGAATAATAAAAAAGAAACATCAGACCTCAAATAATGAAAAGAAAACAAGTTCTTATTCATTTACAACAACAACACTCATGTTATAACTCAGGAAGAGTTCAGGAATCAATATTTGGTGGAATACCCCTGATTTTTAATCACAGCTTTCATGCGTCTTGGCCGCTTTCCACCAGTCTGTCACACTTTTGGGTGACCTTAGGCCACTCCTGGCACAAACATTTAAGCAGTTCTTCATTGTTTGATGTCTTGAGACTGCCCAGTCCTCAGAGGTGGGGCATTGTCCAGTCCTCAGAGGTGGGGCATTGTCCAGTCCTCAGAGGTGGGGCATTGCCCAGTCCTCAGAGTTTCCTGATCAGAAGGAAGCAAGTGGTTTTCAAGGATAACCTTGTATGCGGCTTGATTCATACGTCCTTCACAAAGATTAAACCGCCCAATTCCAGCCTTGCGGAAGCACCCCCAGATCATCACCGATCCTCCACCAAATTTCACACTGGCTTGTACACCTCTTCAGGTCTCCGTCTAACCATCAGACGACCAGGTGTTGGGCAAAGCTGAAAATTAGACTCATCAGAGAAGATGACCTTACTCCAGTCCTCTATGGTCCAATCCTTATGGTCTTTGGCAGACTTCAGCCTGGCTCTCCTTTGCTTCTCATTGATGAAAGGCTTTTTTTGGAGCTTTACATGACTTGAGACAGTCACAAGACATCAAAGAAAGAGGAACTGCTTAAAGGTTTGTGCCAGGAGTGGCCTAAGGTCACCCAAAATCAGTGTGAAAGCCTGGTGTAAAGCGGCCAAGACGCATGAAAGCTGTGATTACAAATCATGGGGATTCCACCAAATATTGATTTCTGAACTCTTCCTGAGTATTACATTAGTGTTGTTGTTTTTAAATGAATAAGAACTTGTTTTCTTTGCATTGAGAGAAACTGAACATTTTGCAATGGTCTCTTAGCTTTTTCCGGAGCTGTATATATAGAATCATTTGTAATACTTTCCTGATTTTCTGTTCTGGACAATCCCTTTAAGTACCAAATCCCCTTAAGTGTGGCTTAGGATTGGAGTTTCTCTCTTACTATTATTTTCTGTATCTTTGTTTGCAGTGTTAGTTTTTGCTGCTGATCTCCAGCTCGGCCATGATTCACACTATATCACATCAATCTTGGACCTGATGAGGCTGGGGGGGTGGGGGCTTTAATTATAACATCCTTGTCAAAATGGCCGTGTAATCCTGATGTGAAGGAGAGTATTTCCAGCTATAGATTGTGAGCGTGCAAGAGTCTTGTCTCTGCCCACCCACCCAGCCTGACAGACCGCTGCAGCTTGTACTGAGCCGTGTGAGATCTCAGCGTGTAGGTGGGGCTGTGAGGAGGTGTCAATCACGCTGTGTGAATGACAGGTTCTCACTGTCCCTCCTATCCAATCAGGGTAGGTGGGCAGAAAGACAGGAAGGTAGAGGGTGAGGAGCAGTCAATAACTTTAGGTGGGCAGATTCATTAGGGAGGAGGGGCACTCGGGAGCTGTAAAACTTGGTGCATGGAGATTCAGTAACATGGAGGTGGCACTCTGAGGATCTGTCAATCAGGCTGTGTGGGCGGAAATTCTGCAGGGAGGAGGAGTGCTGAGGAGCTGTCAATCAAGTTAATTAGGAGATTCAACAGGGAGGAGGAGTGCTGAGGAGCTGTCAATCAAGGAAGGAAGGTGGAGACTATAGAGCTGTCAGTAAATTTAGGTGGGCAGATTAATCATGGAGGAGCTTTCAAGCCAGATGGATGGAGATTCATCAGCAGGGAGGAAGAGCAATGAGGAGCTGTTAATTAGGCTAGGTGGGTGGAGATTCATTGACAGGGAGGAGTGACAACTGCCTGATTATTAGCTCCTCAGTGTCCCTCCTCCCTGCTGAACTCTGCCCACTCAGCCTGATTGACAGCTCCTCAGAGCTCAGCAGGGAGGAGGGACACTGAGGAGCTATAATCCAGGTAGGGGGCAAAGATTGAGTTTAAAGTTAATCTATTTCA
Organism: Allobates femoralis; assembly: GCA_033576535.1. Classification (NCBI taxonomy): domain Eukaryota; kingdom Metazoa; phylum Chordata; class Amphibia; order Anura; family Aromobatidae; genus Allobates; species Allobates femoralis. Next base: position 7,624,448 of record JARQOC010000008.1, read on the forward strand.
GAATGAGTGTATTATTTATCAAAGTAAGTACACCCGCCTCGTTAGGGCTAATAAATCGAGTTTTTTTTTCTATACGTTGTTGTTTTTATTGTAACATCTGCTGCCATCTGCTTTAAACGAAGCCCTTAGAGCTGTCAGGATCATTAGAGTAGACATGGTGAGATCATATCCCAAACTAACAGCAGAGGATGTGCTATAGGACCGGGGTCATCGCTGTATAGGGAAGCATTCTGTCCATCATATTTCCACATAAGAAGCAATTGTTCCTGACAGGCGGTCCCTATAGGGTTGTATACGGCGGGAGGCCCTTCGGCTGCAGATGCTGAAGCGGCTCTTGGGTGACAATTAGATTGACATCATTGTATGTACGATGCACTTACTTTGATTCTTCAGCAGACGGCACGACCCGGGCACCATTAATAATGGATGTGTCTGCTGTCTGAGGATGCAGCGAGGAATCGGATTGTGATATCCTGCGTTCATCATTGCTGCACCGGACGACTGTAGTCTGCGCTATTAAGTGAATCTTCTCTCCTTTAACTCCAACTTTTGTAAAGCTTTAGTTGTGTATTTATTTGACTATTTTGATTGAGTTCTCCCATTCGGGGCCATGTTCTGTTCCTTATGCCAAGATGCCCATAGACAACAATGCAGAGAGAGGAGGGGGCTGGCTTGGCTATTGAAGGAGTGGTCAGCCAGCCCCCTTCACCCTGCACTGATCATGAGCCAATTCCTATCTAAATCATCAAATCTAATGATCTCTAATGTAGCAGAGCTGAGGGAGTGCAGGAAGACAGAAGATGAAAAACGTGGAGGGTGGGGAGGGAGTAATACAGATGGTGTCTCTAATGGGGACGTCACACATGTCAATATCGCTGACACACATGAAGTTGCAGCGATATTGACGTGTGTGACAGGGCGCATCAACCAGCGATAAATCGCTGGTTGATGGTCGCCAGGTTTTAGAACCTGCTCTAAAACCCGGCGATGCTCGCCCGGTGGGCACGCAGCATCGCTGCGTGTGACACCGGGAGACGAGCGAGAAGCCAGCTCCCAGCAAGCGCTGGGAGCTGGTATCCATGGTAAACAGTGGGTAACTTAGTTCCCCGCGATCTCGCTGGTACTGATCGCTGGTGAGTCTGCCTGTGTGACAGCTCACCAGCAATCAGCCTTCAATGTCGTCAGCGATGAGATCGCTGCCGACATTGATGTGTGTTTTGGCCTCTTAAGTGTCTCTGTTTTTATTTCTAATACATTACTTTTTCTCTGTGTGGTGTCTTTTTTTAACCCTTTATTGGAGATTCTTAATGGCCGGGTCTAACTTGGCCTGACATTAAGAATCTCTGGGCTTAGTAGCAGCTGGTAAAACAAAGCTGGTATTAACCCCTTATTACCCAGCATGCCACCTGCCACCAGGGCCGCTGACAGAGCCTGGTAAAGCACCTGGAAATAGCGCTTCTTTTGAATTAGCCATTTTCAGGGGTGGCTGCGGGCAGCTATTCTGTAGCGGTGAGGGGGCCCTAAAACAATGGGCCCTCACTCCGCCGGGAATACAGCCCTCAGCTGCCTAGTTTTACCTTGACTGCCAATTAAAAATGGGACGGAGCCCACACGTTTTTTTTTTTTTTGCCAGCCAAGGTAAAATTAGGCAGCTCGCAGCTGTCCGCTTTCATTGGGCTAGACTGAAAAATACTGCATATCCCCACGCCGTTTTTTAATTTGTTTAATACCCTATAACGGTAGGTTGGTTTCCAAACACTAATGTGTACAACAACCAATCACAATCACTGTCCAAATTGAGGAAATGCAGTCTGACTGCAACAGCCAATCACAGAGGCTCTCACAGAGTGTGATTGTCTGTGATTGGCTGTTTGTCTGACAGTGCAGTGAATATGCAAGTAGATTAATAGGCGGCCAAGGAAGAAACAGCGAGAGACTGATAAGCCCAGTCTTGCTATTCTAGATCTATTTATCCATCCCGATGGTCTGTCCATCCATCCATCCGGTCTGTCTTTCCGTCCATCCAACCGCCCGCATTTTCTAGCATTGCCTTCATGTGACTCTGACGCCCGTGCGCCTGCACCCTAAAATGAACTTTGTTCATGGGAAAAACTCCCCTTAAATTTGGTAACAATCTTCTCTCGTGCTGCACCTGTTTTTTTTTCCCTTCAGTACATGACACAAATTCTGCCAAGCCGGATGTGGTAGAAAACTTTTCATGATGTTCGGCCAATTTTATTGTAATCTACAGAAATAACACAAGCAGACGGGTTGCTAACAGATTTAAACACAGACTGTATTGAACACGAACGGAGGTGGGGCAGATTCGTCGTACAAACATCCGCAGTGGCCTGCCACAATGTCCGTCTCCACCAACAGCTGATGCAGATCGAAAGAGAGTGCACAGGCAGTGTGATACAGGCAGCAGCGCGCAGGCACTGCGAAACCAGGCGGCAGCACCAGACACTGCGATACGAGGCAGCAGCACGCAGGCACTGCGAATACCAGGGGCAGCACATTTGATACTGCGATACCGGCAGCAGCGCAGGCATGTGCATACCGCGCAGCAGCGCATTGACACTGCGATACCAGCGCAGCGCGCAGGCACTGCAATACCAGGCAGCAGCACCCAGACACTGCGATACCAGGCGAGCAGCGGCAGACACTGCGATACCAGGCAGCAGCGTGCAGACACTGCGATACCAGGGCGCAGCGTGCAGGCACTGCGATACCAGGTGGCAGTGCGCAGGCACTGTGATACCAGGCAGCAGCGTGCAGGCACTGCAATGCCAGGCGGCAGCGCTCAGGCACTGCCATACCAGGCAGCAGCGTGCAGACACTGCGATACCAGGCGGCAGCGTGCAGGCACTGCGATACCAGTGGCAGTGCGCAGGCACTGTGATACCAGGCAGCAGCGTGCAGGCACTGCAATGCCAGGCGGCAGCACCCAGACACTGCAATACCAGGCGGCACACCTTGCACCGCTGCGCGGACGCGCAATCACAGGTGGTAGAAAATACACAAATTGCATCAGTAAGAACACCAGAAACTTACAGATTTGCTACATATTTGCTTTCCCGCGCTAAATTGACCCAAGCCTTCCCGATCGGTGACGATCCGGTGGAATTTGGCACAATTTTTAGGTAAACGTGTTGTTTCTTGGCACAAATCATAAAAGGCGCCATTGTCATTGTAGGCGGTTTAGGTTCGTCCTGCCGATATGGGACGTCTGTGGGTTCATTGGTGAGAACCGAAAACCTGAAATTCAAGCATTCAGATATAGGGAGGAGCAAGACCCCCCAGGATGAAAGTAAAGTTCTGGGGAGCCCTAAAGAGCCCTAAAAGGTGACCGTGGCGATGGCGTGGCTTGGTCACTATCTACCCTCCTGGTGACATAGACCCTTTTACTTTCTATCGGTCGTCGATCCGTCCCGAATTTCACAATGCAAATGGCATCACTTATTCCAAAGATCTCGGACCTGATGAGGCTGATGTACTCACTCTGACAACCCATAATAACAGGAGCCTTTCATGAGACTCATCAACTGTTCATATGTGGGCAGAAAGGATGACAAATAAGTAAGTACACCCGTCCTATTGGGTCCAAGAGATCCATTTAGATGGTGGAATCTGGTGACAGATCCCTCTTTAACTCAATGGAGATAAATGAACCCCGGGGTCGGGTCGGCAGCCGCTCATCTCCACCCCACTATCGAGGACTATTTAGTTTTCTATTATCCCCCCTATAATGCAAATACTGAAATATTTTGCAAATTGATTCCCAAACCTCCCCTCTCTTTGCTAGGATCCATTGGGTATTTGGTAATCCATTGGATCACTGCGGCTGCGGTTTGTGCCGTGAAACGCGTCGGCTTGTGCTACTTCTATCTCCTGCTTTTATGTAAGGGCTGCCGGGCTGAGGTCGTCCATTGGGGCCGCGGAGGGACTGATTTGTCATTATCGCATTGGTTGAGTGTGAAGGCGGGGGGGGGGGGGGGGGTAGCGGAATAATCAATCATTTTTCATGCATTCTGGGTGGAAAAATGCTGCAAGAACTGACCTGCTGCAGATTATTTCTGCACCGAATCTGCAAGCAGAAGAAGCACAAAACTCAACAATTCTCATAGCCTTTGCTGGGAAAGGATTCACTTGCAGATTTGGGATAAAACTGCGCTAAAAAATCATCAAAAATGCCCCAGGAGATGCAGATTTTGTGCAGAATTTTCTCATTGAACTCTGTGAACTCCTTCCCGGATTACCGGGATTAGGCTATGTGCGCATTGAATGTTTGGTTGCAGACATTTTCTGCATTTGTGATGAGTTTTTAGTGCAGTTTTCTCCCAAATCTGCATGCAAATCCTTATCCCAGCAAAGTCAATGAGAATGTCACCACGGTCTCTCTTACTTTGGAGACTTGTGACTGGTTTGGGGACCTCTGTCTCATTCCTGTATTGAGACTTCATTTTAAATGTCAGTTTCTGTTGCTGCAATGCTCCTTAGTTCTCTTCCCAGGTGTGGCTACTTTTTGATCACTCCTATCCCCTTTATATGTTCACATGCTCCAGCATTCCTTGCTAGTGACTTGAACTCATTCCTGGCCTGGCTACCTGAGAGTGAAGGAAGTTCTCTGGAGAAGCTGATTGTTGCCAAGCCGTCTGCTGCCTAAGAATGTGGGAGCAGGTGTGAAGTTGGTTGTTGTTCCCTTGTCTCCGTCTCCCCCTCCCTCTTGTTGTTGTTAGTGCAGTGGTTGGGACTAGTGCCATCTCCCTATTGAGGATTTACATCAGAACTACCGAGGGACTTGGTATTCTGCCCGGCGAAGGGGTGAAAGAACCCGTATAGGGATGGAAGGGAGATCAGTCCATAGTCACAGGTGAGTGCAGGAGGTGTCCTTTACCCCTTTCCCTATTTAGGGTTAACATCAGGGCCAGCGAGGGACTAGGTATCCTGCTCAGTGACAGGCAGGGGCGGACTGGCCCAGGTGGCAGGGGGGGAAGTGCCCCCCAGGCTGGTGATATTGGCCTCTTCCAGGGCTGCCCCTATCCAGAAATGGGCCAGTCCGCCTCTGCTTTGCGGCCGCTGCCGCTAATCTCACAGCAGCCGTCGCGGGCACTGTGGTAAGTGGGCTGCCAATCAGAAACACCCTCCACCCCCTCCACGCTCCTCACCTCGGGCTCATCGCTAGCCCAAATCCACCCCCCCCCCAAACCCCGCTCCCCACCTCGGGCTGGCAGGTCAACCATGCCTCCCAGAACTATAAGCGCCACCCCGCCCCTGGCGAGAGGGTGTAAGAACCTGTATAGGGACGGTAGGGAGCCACAGGTGAGTGCAGGAGGTCTCCTTTCGCCTGTTCCATATGAGCAGGGCCCTCCACTGTATTTGTGCCCCTGTCTGTTGCTTTGTGTAGTGCGCCGGACACTGTTGGTCTGTGCGCCACTGTCACGCACAATCGCCGGACGCGTGACAGACAATTCTGATGTTTTCCTTGCAGATTTGCAGCAGAAATAAATCAATTGTTGCAGCGTTTTTCCACCCTAAATGCACCTAAGACGCGTCACGCTCACATTGCTTTTTTGGTGCATGTAGATTTAGTGCAAAAAATACTGCACCCAAAACCGCGCTGTGTGCACAGGGCCGACGGTCTTGTTCAGACGACACATTTGCCCTTGCCTGGCTTACACACACTCGTTATCTCACACTTGACCTTCGTCCCGATACTGCCCCCCCCCCCTTATGACGTGATATATACATTGGGATAGGGTCATGCTGCAGATAGATTCGGGTGATCTTTATGGCACTGTACACACTTCCGTCCTATTAAGCGCTTCCTCCCATTTTATGGCACTTTTTTTTAAATACAAACTCTTGACCCCTCGTCTTCCTCCTCGTGGAATCTGGAATGATGACGATGATATAAAAAAATTTGATTTTTAAAAAAAAAAAAAAAAAAAAAAGTGTCCCTAAGGTCCAGGAACAAGCGAGAGCACAACTTATAAAAAGTGTGGCTAAATAATAATAAAATAATTATAATACATATTTAAAAGAAAAAGAAAGTGCCGGTGATGGGTCTGAGTAAGAAGCGGAAGCATCTGGCGACCTCGGAAGGAAAAGGGTCGATCCAGACGTCCGACGGCTTCCTATGGGTGTGATGATGGGTCGGTCCAGCCCCATCCTGGCCCACGAGAGGTTAACGGATCCTCTGCGGGAGCCTTTTTTTTTAGTTCTCATTTCGGATACTTTGTAGAATATGGAAGTAGAATGGGTGAGTCCAGCCCTCCCCGCGCGAAGCCAAGACACTGGCCCCGCGCTCGAAAGATTCCCCTGTCGACGATGAACGGATAAGTCTTATGTCCTATAAGTAAGGGGGTGGGGGGTGTAGTGTGATCAGTCCTCAAGTGTCCCCCAGAGGGTCCCCGCTCCCATCGTTCTCTTCCTCGGCCTCGAGGAGTAAGTCTTTGCAGCTGTAGTCTTCCCCTCGGCCGGCTCGGGACAGTGCGTTCACCCAACGCCGTTGCAGCTCCTCGGCTTCTGGGCTGAAGTAGAAGCTGAGCTGACTCTGGCTGATCTTGAAGACGTGCTTGCGGTCGGAGCGCTCGCACTGTTCTGTGGGGGTCACCTCGAAGCCGATTAAAGGGATGCTCCGCTGAGCCTTCACATCCTAGAAGAGAAAAGAGAATCCATAACCTGGGAATATCCAGACAGACAAGGAGGACTGCTTCAGACTAGGGGGGAATCTCTAAATGTTGATGATTATGGCTTACAGCCAATGAAATCCCAGAGGTCATTATCTCTGAAAATTAAATAATTAATTATGCGCAGAAAAACTCAACCCACTGGGTTAGGAAACAATACATACAGGAGCCTCTCAATGAATTAGAAGATCATCAAAAAGTGACTTTATATCAGTAATTGAATACATAAAGTGACCACATCTATTATATAGAGTCATTACACACAGAGGGATCTATGTCATGTGTTTATTTCTGTTAATGTTGATGATTAATGAAAACCCAGATGTCATTTAAAGTAGGGAGGATGAAGGGTCTGAGAGACAAAATATGACCTAAATAGGTGTCAGAGGCTTCACCTTGTGTGGTTGTGAGAGTCACAACCACTATAAAAGCAGATCACAGCTGCTGCAGTCCCCAGCGTGGGGCATATAGAGGAGGGAGGATGAAGGGTTAAACACCGCACTGCCGTATTCCACCAGACATCAAAGGGTGAATATAATATTGATTTATTAGTCTACGTGTTTCAGGGCTCCCTCCACATGGCAATATGATATTGATTTGTCCTGAGGAAGAGGCCAGGGAGCCCTGAAACGCGGTTGGCTAATAAATCAATATTATATTCCCCCTTTGATGTCTGGTGGAATACGGCAGCGCGGTGTTTAACCCTTCATCCTCCCTCCTCTATATGCACCACGCTGGGGACTGCAGCAGCCGTGATCTGCTTTTATAGTGGTTGTGACTCTCACAACCACACAAGGTGAAGCCTCTGATACCTATTTAGGTCATATTTTATCTCTCAGACCCTTCATCCTCCCGACTTTAAATGACCTTTGGGTTTCATTAATCATCAACATTAACAGAAATAATCACATGCAATAGATCCCTCTGTGTGTAATGACTCTATATAATAGATGTGGTCACTTTATGGATTGAATTACTGAAATAAAGTCACTTTTTGATGATCTTCTCATTCATTGAGATGCTCCTGTATGATTGATACATAAATGTACTATTTGTGTGTTACACCTATTGTTGTTTCCTAACCCAGTGGGTTGAGTTTTTCTGCGCATAATTAATTATTGGATTTTTTCTTCTATTTTGTTCCACTTGAAGACACAGGCTGCACGGTTGACGACAGCCGTTTTGTGCAATACCTCGCTTCAATATTTCCCTATTATTTGACTTCGTCTTTTCAAGTTTGAGACTCACTTTACTTTCTTTTAACTAAATAATACAAACTATTGATTTTAACAAAGAACAACATACACTTATTGTTTTCTGTCTTTGTGTGGCCAGTTAGTACAGGGTCATAGAGAATAATGAGCAATTAGAAGAATCATGGTGCCGCATCCTTTCATCTTCATTGTGGGTTCTACCTATGTTGTTCTTTGTTAAAATCAATAGTTTTTCTATTTATTTAAAAAAAAAAAGTTAAGTGATTCTCAACCTTGAAAAGACGAAGTCGAATAATAGAGAAGAATTGAAGCGAGGTGTTGTACAAAACAGCTGCCGTCGACCCTATAATGTAATAGGCACGAGTGAGGGAGAGGAGGAAAGTGGCAGCTCCATTCTCCAGATCACCCCTTGGTGTGTCAATCACGACACTGTGAATGATCCCGGACTAGTCCAGGTGTCCCATCATACTGACCTGGGGGGCCCCGTAGATGTACAGGACCAGGGGCTCGTTCTGCGGGATGACGAACCAGCCCTTGTGCCAGCTCTTGGCTCCTTTCTCCATATAATACATATAACTACACATGACGCTGTGCTCCGCCACCACCGAGGCCTGTTTCTGTGGGTAGAAAGAAAATAACAATATGGCGTGTTATATGTATAAGGATTAGAGGGTTAGTCCTGTTAGGGTGACAGTTGTAGGAATAGTGGGGAATCCTATGACGTGGAGCAGAGAGCTGCCGGAATAGGGCTCCCTGCACCACTATATTACATGTATGTCTACTTAGATTAGTGGGTTCTATGTACATGTGCCCCCCTGTAATGACGGCTGATCATAGAGGAGTTAACACTACTACAGGTCAGATTCCCCATCCTGAGGACGTCCGGCCGCTCCTACCTCCAGGATGGACTTCCTCCGCTGTGGTGTATGGGCGTTGTACCCCGGGCTGGACGTCGATCCGTGCAGGGCGCCGTAACAGTCCACGCACACGCGGTTTGTTCGGTTATTATCGTAGACGAGTCGGGCGCGAAACTCTGAGCATTTCCCACAAACGACCTGGAAAATAAGCGGCACCGGATGTGAGAGAGGAGCCGCAGTGTAAAGCAGGGAGACGCCGGGTCCGATTGGAACCAGAAACAGATAAAGACGGTGCGGGAAAGGAGGGAGATAATAAGGCCGGGGAAACGGGAACGGGACCAAGAAAGGAGAGAACCAAGGCACTGGCAGACACAGACATAGGACGGCCGCTGTGCAAGAACAATATATGGGCCCTTTGCAGCTCCACTATTCTTCATAATACCAAATTTCACATGTTATGAAGGTGCACTAGGGCCCCCTGACCTCTTGGGCCCCCTATCCTCTCAGGCCCCCTGACCTCTCAGGTCCCCTGACCTCTCGGGCCCCCTGACCTCTCGGGTCTCCTGACCTCTCGGGTCTCCTGACCTCTCAGACCCCCTGACCTCTTGGGCCCCCTATCCTCTTGGGTCTCCTGACCCCTCAGGCCCCCTATCCTCTCAGGCCCCCTGACCTCTCGGGTCCCCTGACCTTTTGGGCCCCCTGACCTCTCGGGTCTCCTGACCTCTCAGACCCCCTGACCTCTTGGGTCCCCTATCCTCTTGGGTCTCCTGACCCCTCAGGCCCCCTATCCTCTCAGGCCCCCTGACCTCTCGGGTCCCCTGACCTTTTGGGCCCCCTGACCTCTCGGGTCTCCTGACCTCTCGGGTCCCCTGACCTCTCGAGCCCCCTGACCTCTCTGGTCTCCTGACATCTCAGGCCCCCTGACCTCTGGGGCCCCCTGACCTCTCGGCCCCCTATCCTCTTAGGTCCCCTGACCTCTCGGGTCTCCTGACCTCTCGGGCCCCCTGTCCTCTCGGTCCCTCTGACCTCTCGGGCCCCTTGACCTCTCAGGCCCCCTATCCTCTCGGGCCCCTTGACCTCTTGGGCTCCCTAACCTCTGGGCCCCCTGACCTCTCAGCCCCCTATCCTCTTGGGCCCCCTGACGTCTTGGGCTCCCTGACCTCTCGGCCCCCTATCCTCTTGGGCCCCCTGACCTCTCAGCCCCCTATCCTCTTGGGCCCCTGACCTCTCGGATCCCCTGACCTCTTGGGCCCCCTGACCTCTCGGGCCCCCTATCCTCTTGGGCCCCCTGACCTCTTGGGCTCCCTGACCTCTCGGCCCCCTATCCTCTTGGGCCCCCTGACCTCTCGGATCCCCTGACCTCTTGGGCCCCCTGACCTCTCGGGCCACCTGACGTCTCTGGTCTCCTGACATCTCGGGCCCCATGACCTCTTGGGTCCCCTGACCTCTCGGCCCCCTATCCTCTTGGGCCCCCAGACCTCTCAGCCCCCTATCCTCTTGGGCCCCTGACCTCTCGGATCCCCTGACCTCTTGGGCCCCCTGACCTCTCGGCCCCCTATCCTCTTAGGCCCCCTGACCTCTCGGGTCTCCTGACCTCTCGGGCCCCTGTGCGGCTGCACATGTTGCACCAATGACATTTCCGCCCCTGGACTACGGAGTAATTATTTATTAGCGAGGCCTCAATGTATAATTCATCGTCTGCTGATCCAAATCTAGGATGTCACTTTGCAATGCAGGATGCCTCGTCTGACAGGGAAACTAATGTATTGTGCACCAATCCCGTAACATAGGGCAGATGTCTATTGACTTCATACACAGTGAGCGCCCTCTAGTGGAGAGCAGTTGTGAGCACAAAATAAAGGGATTTGGAAGTGTAGAGCCCACAAAATATGTGGAGGCGGCCCATGTGCAAGAGCAATCTAAGGGCCCTTTGCAGTCCAACGGCTTATATACTGCACAATTCCTTCTGCTTTGGAGGCGGTAGTGGCCCCCTTACCTCTCGGGCCCCCAATAGTATATCCAGCCCTGGATTTGTCCATTTAGATCAATGCAGTGGTGTCACACCATCAATGCAAGCAGTAATAGGGGGTCAGTATTTCTTTAATGCAGCCTCTGTTGCAGATACGTTATTGGACTGCGACTGTTCTTGGACAAGGACCCTCTTCCGTCTGTTTCCGCACATTTTCTGAACCTTGTAGGGTTTAAACTGCTTCCAATCCCCTTTTTCTGCTCACAACTGCATTCTCCGCTTTCTCCACTAGAGGGAGCTCACTAGGAATCCCATTGATGTCAATGAAACTGTATACAAACCTATGTTCAGCGCCACCTAGTGGTGACCAATGGTAGAAATTATATGTAAAAGGTAAAAAAAACAAAAATTGGGCTGTAGGTTTGGGGATGTGATCAGGACTCACGTGTCCGCAGGCTTTGCAGTGGTGCCTCCTTTTGGTTATGGAATTGAAAGCTTCCTGGCATTTCATGCACATCGTCACCTCCTTCTCCCGGATCGGAGTTGGCGCTCGCTTGCCCAGATCTGTGTTCTGTAAGACAGATGGGATTGAATGATATGATGGCCGTGCCTATCATATGACCTGCCCCTCCCCCACCTCTCGGACATGTGAATAGTTACCGGTGAGTTTGGAGGGGTCTCGTCATCTTCCCGATGGGTGGAGTTCAGCAGTTTGTAGGTCTCCATTGTCTGTTCATGGCGACTCATCGTAGCTTCTATCGCCTATGGAATATCAGGGACATTGAAGTATTGCTAAACCTTGAAGAGGAGGGTGCTCTAACTGGTGGTAGGGCACTCCACAGTGTGACTGCTGTAACTGGCGGTAGGGCACTCCACAGTGTGACTGCTCTAACTGGTGGTAGGGCACTCCATAGTGTGACCGCTCTCACTGGCGGTAGGGCATTCCACAGTGTGACCGCTCTAACTGGCGGTAGGGCGCTCCACAGTGTGACCGCTCTAACTGGCGGTAGAGCACTCCACAGTGTGACTGCTCTAACTGGCGGTAGGGAACTCCACAGTGTGACCGCTCTAACTGGCGGTAGGGCACTCCACAGTGTGACTGCTCTAACTGGGGGTACGGCATTCCACAGTGTGACCGCTCTAACTGGCGGTAGGGCACTCCACAGTGTGACCGCTCTAACTGGCGGTAGGGCATTCCACAGTGTGAACGCTTTGACTGGAGGTAGGGCACTCCACAGTGTGACTGCTCTAACTGGCGGTAGGGCACTCCACAGTGTGACCGCTCTAACTGGCGGTAGGGCATTCCACAATGTGACCGCTCTAACTGGCGGTAGGGCACTCCACAGTGTGACCACTATAACTGGCGGTAGGGCACTCCACAGTGTGACTGTTCTAACTGGCAGTAGGGCACTCCACAGTGTGACTGCTGTAACTGGCGGTAGGGCACTCCACAGTGTGAACGCTCTAACTGGCAGTAGGGCACTCTACAGTGTGACTGCTGTAACTGGCGGTAGGGCATTCCACAGTGTGACCGCTCTAACTGGTGGTAGGGCACTCCACAGTGTGACTGCTCTAACTGGGGGTACGGCATTCCACAGTGTGACCGCTCTAACTGGCGGTAGGGCACTCCACAGTGTGACCGCTCTAACTGGCGGTAGGGCATTCCACAATGTGACCGCTCTAACTGGCGGTAGGGCACTCCACAGTGTGACCACTATAACTGGCGGTAGGGCACTCCACAGTGTGACTGTTCTAACTGGCAGTAGGGCACTCCACAGTGTGACTGCTGTAACTGGCGGTAGGGCACTCCACAGTGTGACCGCTCTAACAGGCGGCAGGGCACTCCACAGTGTGACCGCTCTAACTGGCGGTAGGGCACTCCACAGTGTGACCGCTCTAACTGGCGGTAGGGCACTCCACAGTGTGACTGCTCTAACTGGGGGTACGGCATTCCACAGTGTGACCGCTCTAACTGGCGGTAGGGCACTCCACAGTGTGACCGCTCTAACTGGCGGTAGGGCATTCCACAGTGTGAACGCTTTGACTGGAGGTAGGGCATTCCACAGTGTGACTGCTCTAACTGGCGGTAGGGCACTCCACAGTGTGACCGCTCTAACTGGCGGTAGGGCATTCCACAATGTGACCGCTCTAACTGGCGGTAGGGCACTCCACAGTGTGACCACTATAACTGGCGGTAGGGCACTCCACAGTGTGACTGTTCTAACTGGCAGTAGGGCACTCCACAGTGTGACTGCTGTAACTGGCGGTAGGGCATTCCACAGTGTGACTGCTCTAACTGGCAGTAGGGCACTCCACAGTGTGACTGCTGTAACTGGCGGTAGGGCACTCCACAGTGTGACAGCTCTATTTGTAATGAACCCTTTCCTATGTACCTGCTGGAATCACCTCTCTTTCAGCGGTAGCAGGTCCTTACTATGGTCTTAGGAGAGAACACGTCCTGTGCCGTCCCCTGTGACCTCACATGTATTTATACGGGATCTCCTCTCCACCTATTTCCCAACCTTTCATCATATGTGAATCCTCCATCCCTTGCACCAGTTTAGTTTCCCCTTTGAACTAACAATAACCTCTGAAGATCCTGGAGATCTCACCTGGATCCAGTCTTTTTTCTCTTCTTCAGTTCTATAAAAAATAAAAAAAATAAAATAAACAAAAAAAATGCAAAAAAATAAAAAGGCTAATAATATAGCGGAAAGTATAGGAAGTGACAACCTTGGTTACACGGCTGTGATCCCTGATGTATCGCACTATTGGCTTTTACTTTGCTCCCACGTCCCCCTGATTTTACTGTATGACTTATGGAGGTTTTTTTACATGTCATATTACACTACAAGGGTAGAATGGACGACCCTATGGAGGGCCAATGGTACCGCTCCCCTTCCCTTTAAGTATCCTTAACGTCTAGGTCCCCATGTTTTATTACGCTGGAGGTGACGTCTAGTATAATCACCGGCCTATGCACTAGCCACGGAGAGTGGAGGAGTGGAGGTGACACCCAGGGACTAGACACGTGATGGCAGTGGGGGTAAGGACCTGCATAGTGATGCTAGGGGAGCTCAGGGATAGACATAGGTTAGTATTAGAAGGTGTCCCATGTTTTATTATGCTGGAGGGAACGTCTAGTGCACTCATCAGTGTACACACTAGACAGGGAGAGTGGAGGTGACAGCCAGGGACTAAGCACATGATGGCGGTGGGGGAAAAACCTACATAAGGATGCTAGGGGAGCTCAGGGATAGACATAGGTTAGTATTAGAAGGTGTCCCATGTTTTATTATGCTGGAGGGAACGTCTAGTGCACTCATCAGTCTACACACTAGACAGGGAGAGTGGAGGTGACAGCCAGGGACTAAGCACATGATGGCGGTGGGGGGAAGGACCTACATAGGGATGCTAGGGGAGCTCAGGGATAGATGAAGGTTAGTATTAGTTGTCCCCATGTTTTATTATGCTGGACGTCTAGTGTACTCGCAGGCCTACACACTAGACAGGGAGAGTGGAGGTGACAGCCAGGGACTAAGCACATGATGGCGGTGGGGGGGAAGGACCTACATAGGGATGCTAGGGGAGCTCAGGGATAGATGAAGGTTAGTATTAGTTGCCCCCATGTTTTATTATGCTGGACGTCTAGTGTACTCGCAGGCCTACACACTAGACAGGGAGAGTGGAGGTGACAGCCAGGGACTAAGCACATGATGGCGGTGGGGGGGAAGGACCTACATAGGGATGCTAGGGGAGTGCAGGGATAGATAAAGGTTAGTCTTAGGAGGTGTCCCCATGCTTTATTATGCTGGACGTCTAGTGTACTCGCAGGCCTACACACTAAACAGGGAGAGTGGAGGTGACAGCCAGTGACTAAGCATGTGATGGCGGTGGGGGGGGGGGGGGAGGACCTGCATAGGGATGCTAGAGAAGCTCAGGGATAGATAAAGGTTAATATTAGGAGGTGTCCCCATGCTTTATTATGCTGGACGTCTAGTGTACTCGCAGGCCTACACACTAGACAGGGAGAGTGGAGGTGACAGCCAGTGACTATGCATGTGATGGGGGTGGGGGGGGGGGGGAAGGACCTGCATAGGGATGCTAGGGGAGTTCACGGATACGCACAGTCTAGTATTAGGAGGTGTGTTATCTCCCACTCACTCCCCTCAGGGCTTTCCTTCCCTATACCATCCCTTTGAACCCCCCTTTTGTGTTGCGCCATGTGATGGACATCTCCTGTCTGACTGTGACAATAGCCTTACAGCTTGTGCGCTCCCTACCTGGCCTGCAGCTCCAGGGATCGCTGCTTCCCGGACACTAAGAACGTCCTGGTGAGGTTGGGGCTGCTGCTGTGCTTCAGCTGAGGAGGAGGAAAAAAAACATGAAAAATAGTAAGGGTGTACTCAGATTTTGAGGACGGTTTTGGAGGAGACATTCCTCACAACCGCTGCAAAAACTCATGTGAACACAGCCCAAGAGCGATGTCCGGATCCCACACTCACCTCCATCCCGTCCACATCGATCCTCGCTCGCACGCTGTATTTCTGACCAATCAGACGCAGCTTTGGAACGCAGTACAGCAGGCGGTCGTTGAACTGCGGATCGATAAAATGGGACGTGAATGGGATGTGCTGAACTACAACCCTCAGCAGGCTCAGACACAGAGTTATAGTGTGGCACCAGTCTTTCTTATTGGCCGTGTGTAGGGTGGGCTCTCACCAGTATGAGGTATCGGTCCTGGGTGGTCCCGTTCTTCGCTGATAGCTTCAGTATATGCCCCTCTTTGATCAGCTCGTTAGTGGGGCTCACGATATCTTCCTCTCCGCCCAAGAGTTCATACACTTTTAAGAGCTTGTGCATCCTTTCCTGTAGAAAGGAAAGAGGAGACCTGATAACAGACCCAGATCCAGGAGCTACTGATGAAGGACAGAGCTTTGTCATGATCTCCACAGACCTCATCATCACCGTAGCTCAAAGCACCCAACAGACCTCATCATCAACGTAGCTCAAGGCACCCAACAGACCTCACCATCACCATACCTCAAGGCACCCAACAGACCTCATCATCACCATACCTCAAGGCACCCAACAGACCTCATCATCACCATACCTCAAGACACCCAACAGACCTCAGCATCACCACACCTCAAGGCACCCAACAGACCTCATCATCACCACACCTCAAGACACCCAACAGACCTCAGCATCACCACACCTCAAGGCACCCAACAGACCTCATCATCACCATACCTCAAGACACCGAACAGACCTCATCATCACCATACCTCAAGACACCCAACAGACCTCAGCATCACCACACCTCAAGACACCCAACAGACCTCAGCATCACCATACCTCAAGGCACCCAACAGACCTCATCATCACCATACCTCAAGACACCGAACAGACCTCATCATCACCATACCTCAAGGCACCCAACAGACCTCATCATCACCATACCTCAAGACACCGAACAGACCTCATCATCACCGTACCTCAAGACACCCAACAGACCTCATCATCACCATACCTCAAGGCACCCAACAGACCTCATCATCACCATACCTCAAGGCACCCAGCAGACCTCAGCATCACCATACCTCAAGGCACCCAACAGACCTCAGCATCACCATACCTCAAGGCACCCAGCAGACCTCAGCATCACCATACCTCAAGGCACCCAACAGACCTCAGCATCACCGTACCTCAAGACACCCAACAGACCTCATCATCACCGTACCTCAAGACACCAACAGACCTCATCATCACCGTACCTCAAGGCACCCAACAGACCTCATCATCACCGTACCTCAAGACACCCAACAGACCTCATCATCACCATACCTCAAGGCACCCAACAGACCTCATCACCATACCTCAAGGCACCCAACAGACCTCAGCATCACCGTACCTCAAGACACCCAACAGACCTCATCATCACCATACCTCAAGGCACCCAAAAGACCTCAGCATCACCTACCTCAAGGCACCCAACAGACCTCATCATCACCATACCTCAAGGCACCCAACAGACCTCATCATCACCATACCTCAAGGCACCCAACAGACCTCATCATCACCATACCTCAAAGCACCCAACAGACCTCATCATCACCACACCTCAAGGCACCCAACAGACCTCATCATCACACACCTCAAGGCACCCAACAGACCTCATCATCACCGTACCTCAAAGCACCCAACAGACCTCATCATCACTATACCTCAAGGCACCCAACAGACCTCATCATCACCATACCTCAAGGCACCCAACAGACTTCATTATCACTATACCTCAAGGCACCCAACAGACCTCATCATCACCATACCTCAAGGCACCCAACAGACCTCATCATCACCCTACCTCAAGACACCCAACAGACTTCATCATCACCATACCTCAAGCACCCAACAGACCTCATCATCACTATACCTCAAGGCACCCAACAGACTCATCATCACCGTACCTCAAAGCACCCAACAGACCTCATCATCACCTACCTCAAGCACCAACAGACCTCATCATCACCTACCTCAAGGCACCCAACAGACCTATCATCACCGTACCTCAAGACACCCAACAGACTTCTCATCACCTACCTCAAGGCACCAACAGACCTCATCATCACCATACCTCAAGGCACCAACAGACCTCATCATCACCTACCTCAAGCACCCAACAGACCTCATCATCACCTACCTCAAGGCACCCAACAGACCTCATCATCACCGTACCTCAAGGCACCCAACAGACTCATCATCACCGTACCTCAAGGCACCCAACAGACCTCATCATCACCATACCTCAAGGCACCAACAGACCTCATCATCACCATACCTCAAGGCACCCAACAGACCTCATCATCACCGACCTCAAGGCACCCAACAGACTTCATCATCACCCTACCTCAAGGCACCCAACAGACCTCATATCACCATACCTCAAGGCACCAACAGAATCATCATCACCTACCTCAAGGCACCCAACAGACCTCATCATCACCTACCTCAAGGCACCAACAGACCTCATCATCACCTACCTCAAGGCACCCAACAGACCTCATCATCACCGTACCTCAAGGCACCCAACAGACTCATCATCATACCTACCTCAAGCACCCAACAGAACTCATCATCACCATACCTCAAGGCACCCAACAGACCTCATCATCACCTACCTCAAGGCACCCAACAGACCTCATCATCACCATACCTCAAGGCACCCAACAGACTCATCATCAATACCTCAAGGCACCCAACAGACTCATCATCACCTACCTCAAGCACCCAACAGACCTCATCATCACCATACCTCAAGGCACCCAACAGGACCTCATCATCACCATACCTCAAGGCACCAACAGACCTCATCATCACCGTACCTCAAGGCACCCAACAGACTTCATCATCACCTACCTCAAGCACCCAACAGACCTCATCATCACCATACCTCAAGCACCCAACAGGACCTCATCATCACCATACCTCAAGGCACCCAACAGACCTCATCATCACCTACCTCAAGGCACCAACAGACCTCATCATCACCTACCTCAAGGCACCCAACAGACTCATCATCACCTACCTCAAGGCACCCAACAGACCTCATCATCACCTACCTCAAGGCACCCAACAGACCTCATCATCACCATACCTCAAGGCACCCAACAGACCTCATCATCACCATACCTCAAGGCACCCAACAGACTCATCATCACCATACCTCAAGGCACCCAACAGACCTCATCATCACCGTACCTCAAGGCACCCAACAGACCTCATCATCACCTACCTCAAGGCACCCAACAGACCTATCATCACCTACCTCAAGGCACCCAACAGACCTCATCATCACCGTACCTCAAGGCACCCAACAGACCTCATCATCACCGTACCTCAAGGCACCCAACAGACCTCATCATCACCGTACTCAAGGCACCCAACAGACCTCATCATCACCATACCTCAAGGCACCCAACAGACCTCATCATCACCGTACCTCAAGGCACCCAACAGACCTCATCATCACCATACCTCAAGGCACCCAACAGACCTCATCATCACATTACCTCAAGGCACCCAACAGACCTCATCATCACCGTACCTCAAGGCACCCAACAGACTCATCATCACGTACCTCAAGGCACCAACAGACCTCATCATCACCTACCTCAAGGCACCCAACAGACTCATCATCACCATACCTCAAGGCACCCAACAGACCTCATCATCACCTACCTCAAGGCACCAACAGACCTCATCACATACTCAAGGCACCCACAGACCTCAATCAAATACCTCAAGGCACCCAACAGACCTCATCATCACCTACCTCAAGGCACCCAACAGACCTCATCATCACCATACCTCAAGGCACCAACAGACCTCATCATCACCCATCATCACTCCAAGGCACCAACAGACCTCATTACCTACTCAGCACCCAGACCTCACATCAATTCAAACCAACAGACCTCATCATCACCATACCTCAAGGACCCAACAGACTCTCATCTCACACAGTTACCTTCAAGGCACCCAACAGACCTCATCATCACCATACCTCAAGGCACCAACAGACCTCATCATCACCATACCTCAAGGCACCCAACAGACCTCATCATCACCATACCTCAACCCAGGCACCCAACATACCTCTGACCAACATCATCTATACCTCAAGGCACCCAACAGACCTCATCATCACCTACCTCAAGGCACCCAACAGACCTCATCATCATCATACCTCAAGGCACCCAACAGACCTCATCATCACCATACCTCAAGGCACCCAACAGACCTCATCAATCACCGTACCTCAAGGCACCCAACAGACTCATCATCACCTACTCAAGGCACCCAACAGACCTCATCATCACCGTACCTCAAGGCACCCAACAGACTCTCCATCACCATACCTCAAGGCACCCAACAGACCTCATCATCAATATACCTCAAGGCACCCAACAGACCTCATCATCACCGTACCTCAAAGCACCCAACAGACCTCATCATCACCATACCTCAAGGCACCCAACAGACCTCATCATCACCGTACCTCAAGGCACCCAACAGACCTCAGCATCACCATACCTCAAGGCACCCAACAGACCTCATCATCACCATACCTCAAGGCACCCATAAGGGGTGAGGAATAAAATCTAAACATTTTAAACCATAGGTCTCCACTATTTAAAGGAGCCTTTGAAGAAAAGCAGAACATCTTGAAATATCAGCGACTACTTACCATTTTTCTTATAGCTGCATTCGAATGTTCAGCTGCGGTTGCAATAAGGTCTAAGGATTCTGGAAGAAAAGAAATGAACATGTGTGAGCCCAATCTAAACAAAAAAAACAAAAACCCCCAATAATAAAATAGTAAGATATATTGTATACCCACGGGAGGGCAGGGTGGCTTTATATAAATGTACAGATTGAAAAGAACACGCTGCACCCCCAGTATTCACATGGCTGGAGAATCTTAACAGAAGCTAGTGCTCCACTAGAGTGCTTGCAAAACCCGGCTGAGGCTTTCCAGAATCAGCGCCACACCTTATTATTAAAAGGCTTTAAAGAATGTGAAAACCTCGTCTGCTTTCTTCCACGCGGCTGAGCTCCATTCACCTCTACTTGTGTCTGATATCACAACCTATTGAGGTGAATGGAGCTCAGCCGTGTGGAAGAAAGCAGACGAGGTTCTCACATTCTTTAAAACCTTTTACACCTGTCTACAATTGGGTGCGGCGCCCATTCTGGAAAGCAGTACTGAAAAAATTCTGCTTGGCAATCATTAGCCTGGCACTTAATGAGCCTAGCACTGATTGGCACTCATTGAAGCTGGCACTCATTGAGCCTGGCACTCACTGAACCTGGCACTCATTGAGCCTGGCACTCATTGAGCCTGGCACTCACTGAACCTGGCACTCACTGAACCTGGCACTCATTGAGCCTGGCACTCATTGAGCCTGGCACTTATTGAGCCTAGCACCGATTGGCACTCATTGAGCCTGGCACTCATTGAAGCTGGCACTCATTGAAGCTGGCACTCATTGAGCCTGGCACTCACTGAACCTGGCACTCATTGAGCCTGGCACTTATTGAGCCTAGCACTGATTGGCACTCATTGAGCCTGGCACTCATTGAAGCTGGCACTCATTGAAGCTGGCACTCATTGAGCCTGGCACTCACTGAACCTGGCACTCATTGAGCCTGGCACTTATTGAGCCTAGCACTGATTAGCACTCATTGAGCCTGGCACTCATTGAACCTGGCACTCACTGGAACTCATTGAGCCTGGCACTCATTGAGCCTGGCACTCATTGAGCCTGGCACTCACTGAACCTGGCACTCATTGAGCCTGGCACTTATTGGCAATCACTAGCCTGGCACTCATTGAACCTGGCACTCATTGGGCCTGGTACTCATTGAGCCTGGCACTCACTGAACCTGGCACTCATTGAGTCTGGTACTCATTGGCAATCACTAGCCTGGCAAAGTGGCGCACATTGAACCTGGCACTCATTGGTAATCACTAGCCT
Organism: Allobates femoralis; assembly: GCA_033576535.1. Lineage (NCBI taxonomy): Eukaryota > Metazoa > Chordata > Amphibia > Anura > Aromobatidae > Allobates > Allobates femoralis. Next base: position 7,645,721 of record JARQOC010000008.1, read on the forward strand.
GGAACTCATTGGCACTTTCTGGTACTCAGGGAGCACCAAGCAGAATTTTCTCATTACTGTTCCGGATTGGACCCCTCGCTTGGGCACCAATATATCCAGATCCGAACCACAGAACCTGATATAAATGATTCTGGAAAGCAGTCCGCTGTGTTTTTTTTGCTCTCTTTAAAGCTTTTTACACAATAAGTTTCAGTGCGGATTCTGGAAACAATCAGACGTGTATTTTCTAGAGTTCAATTGGCCGGGATTTGTAGGTCCAAAACAACTGAAAGTAGGTAAAAGTGACGTTTAGGTTTTGGGGGGGGTGTATGTGGAGACCCTGGTTTTGTTGGGGGGTTCAGCGGGATGTGGAGACCCTGGTTTTGTTGGGGGGTTCAGCGGGATGTGGAGACCCTGGTTTTGTTGGGGGGTTCAGCGGGATGTGGAGACCCTGGTTTTGTTGGGGGGTTCAGTGGGATGTGGAGACCCTGGTTTTGGTGGGGTGTTCAGTGGGATGTGGAGACCCTGGTTTTGTCGGGGAATCAGTGGGATGTAGAGACCCTGGTTTTGTCGGGGGATCAGTGGGATGTGGAGACTCTGGTTTTGTTGGGGGGTTCAGCGGGATGTGGAGACCCTGGTTTTGATGGGGGGTTCAGCGGGATGTGGAGACCCTGGTTTTGATGGGGGGTTCAGAAGAATGTGGAGACCCTGGTTTTGGTGGGGCGTTCAGTGGGATGTGGAGACCCTGGTTTTGTCAGGTGTTCAGCTGGATGTGGATACCCTGGTTTTGTCGGGCGTTCAGCGGGATGTGAAGACCCTGGTTTTGTCGGAGGTTCAGCTGAATGTGGAGACCCTGGTTTTGTCGGAGATTCAGCGGGATGTGGATACCCTGGTTTTGTCAGGGGATCAGCTGGATGTGGAGACCCTGGTTTTGTCGGGGGTTCAGCAGGATGTGGAGACCCTGGTTTTGTTGGGGGGTTCAGCGGGATGTGGATACCCTGGTTTTGTCGGGGGTTCAGCGGGATGTGGATACCCTGGTTTTGTCAGGGGATCAGCAGGATGTGGAGACCCTGGTTTTGTTGGGGGGTTCAGCGGGATGTGGATACCCTGGTTTTGTCAGGGGATCAGCAGGATGTGGAGACCCTGGTTTTGTTGGGGGTTCAGCGGGATGTGGATACCCTGGTTTTGTCAGGGGTTCAGCTGGATGTGGAGACCCTGGTTTTGTCAGGGGTTCAGCTGGATGTGGAGACCCTGGTTTTCTCGGGGGTTCAGCAGGATGTGGAGACCCTGGTTTTGTTGGGGGGTTCAGCGGGATGTGGAGACCCTGGTTTTGTTGGGGGTTCAGTGGGATGTGGAGACCCTGGTTTTGTCGGAGGTTCAGCTGAATGTGGAGACCCTGGTTTTGTTGGGGGTTCAGCGGGATGTGGATACCCTGGTTTTGTCAGGGGATCAGCTGGATGTGGAGACCCTGGTTTTGTCGGGGGTTCAGCAGGATGTGGAGACCCTGGCTTTGTTGGGGGGTTCAGCAGGATGTGGAGACCCTGGTTTTGTTGGGGGGTTCAGTGGGATATGGAGACCCTGGTTTTGGTGGGGGCATTCAGCGGGATGTGGAGACCCTGGTTTTGTCGGGGGATCAGCGGGATGTGGAGACCCTGGTTTTGGTGGGGCGTTCAGCGTGATGTGTAGACCCTGGTTTCGTTGGGGGGTTCAGTGGCATGTGGAGACCCTGCTTTTGTCAAGGGATCAGCGGTATGTGGAGACCCTGGTTTTTAGGACATACTCTCTGCGTCCCTTCGGTCCCTGGAATCCTCGGGCAGTTTCTGGAGATAATCCTTCAGCAGCAGCTCGTAACGCGGGATCCTCTGCACCGGTTCTAGCATGTGGTGCTGTAATGTCAGGTTCCCGCAGGCCTCCTCTTTCTGAAACACAAAGCAAAGCCCAGACTCAGTACAATGTATAGTCATATGTGTACATGTATACAAGACCCCGCGGCAATATCTGCATGTATACAGCGGGGCGGGCGGGGGGCACCGGCAGGCTGCAGCCTGTTCCACAATAGTTCGGGCCCTATAGACATTCTCTACACTGGTGTGACATTTAGTTGTCAGGATCCAAGGGCGACTCTGGAGGATTCACTACATCGAGGATAGAAATCGTCACCGTACCGGGGGCTCGGGGTGAGGGGCGGGGGCACAGGCAGCAGAATAGGGGGTCAATAATTGGGGGAAATTATTTTATCATCAATTCTATCCTCGTCTGTGTGGTTGAACCATTCACAGACCAAGAGTGTATAATGTATAAAAACGCTCCAAAACACCTTGTATGCACCCCAAAATTGCTAGTAACCATCAAAAACCACTGTACTCTGCTTGCAACACAAATCTTCTTTCCTCACCCTCCCCAGGTCCAGTTCTGAGCTCTGTTTCACAAACAGGTCCGCAGTGCACAGCGGAGCTCAATATCCACCGTTGGCATTGTAAATTGGCTATACTCACCCTCCCCAGGTTCAACACTGAGATCCCTATCCCCCGTTTGCATTGCAAACTGGCTATGCTCACCCTCCCCAGGTTCAACACTGAGATCCCTATCCCCCGTTTGCATTGCAAACTGGCTATGCTCACCCTCCCCAGGTTCAACACTGAGATCCCTATCCCCCGTTTGCATTGCAAACTGGCTATGCTCACCCTCCCCAGGTTCAACACTGAGATCCGTAACCCCATTTGCATTACAAACTTGCTATACTCACCCTCCCCAGGTACAACACTGAGATCCCTAACCCCAGTTGCATTGCAGACTGGCTATACTCACCCTCCCAAGGTCCAACACTGAGATCTCTATCCCCCGTTTGCATTGCAAACTGGCTATACTCACCCTCCCCAGGTCCAACACTGAGATCCCTAAACCCATTTGCATTGCAAACTTTCTATACTCACCCTCCCCAGGTCCAGCACTGAGATCCCTAAACCCATTTGCATTGCAAACTTTCTATACTCACCCTCCCCAGGTCCAGCACTGAGATCCATAAACCCATTTGCATTGCAAACTGGCTATACTCACCCTCCCCAGGTCCAGCACTGAGATCTCTAACCCCCATTTCCATTGCAAACTGGCTATACTCACCCTCCCAAGGTCCAGCACTGAGATCTCTAACCCCCATTTCCATTGCAAACTGGCTATACTCACCCTCCCCAGGCCCAACACTGAGATCTCTAACCCCATTTGCATTGCAAACTGGCTATACTCACCCTCCCAAGGTCCAGCACTGAGATCCCTAACCCCGTTTGCATTGCATAGGTCTATACTCACCCTCCCAAGGTCCAACACTGAGATCCCTAACCCCCGTTTGCATTGCGTAGTGGCTATACTCACCCTCCCCAGGTCCAGCACTTAGATCTCTAACCTCGCTTGCATTGCAAACTTGCTATACTCACCCTCCCAAGGTCCAACACTGAGATCCCTAACCCCTATTTGCATTGCATAGTTCTATACTCACCCTCCCCAGGTCCAACACTGAGATCCCTAACCCCATTTGCATTGCAAACTGGCTATACTCACCCTCCCCAGGTCCAACACTGAGCTCCCTATGTCTGTTATTGTCTGCAGCACTGATCTCACATCGGCAGCGCTGCAAACATACAGCAAGGTCAATGATTGGCTGCAGCGCCATCAACTTCGACGCTGCCAAGAATAGCAGACACCCGAAGCAGCGTTGGAAACTCAGAGCTGGGCCTGGGGAGGGTGAGTAACGCTCAGTTTACAATGCAGATGGGGGGATAGGGAGCTCATTACTGGACCTGGGGGGGTGAGTATATCCCAGTTTGCAATGCAGATGGGGGAAAGGGAGCTCATTACTGGACCTAGGGGGTGAGTATATCCCAGTTTGCAATGCAGATGGGGGAAAGGGAGCTCATTACTGGACCTAGGGGGTGAGTATATCGCAGTTTGCAATGCAGATGGGGAAAGGGAGCTCATTACTGGACCTAGGGGGTGAGTATATCCCAGTTTGTGATGCAAATGAGGGATAGGGAGCTCAGTGTTGGACCTGGGGAGGGTGAGTATAGAGGGGTTTGTTTGTTTTGTAGACAGAGAAAGACCAGAAAACTCGTATTTTTGCAGCACTTGTGTGAACATTCCCTAACACTCTTCTTCTTTCTTGTTCCTGGAGTTACAGAGAACTTTCTATAGAAAACCCAGGAACGCCCTGGAGCAAAACAGGAGTTGAGCATAACTGATAATGACAGTCTGCAGTTATTGTGCAGGAATTCGGCCTCACCCACCTCCGCGCCACCGCAGACCCACGACGCCCTCTAATTATGTGCAGCACAGGTGACATCGGTCGCGGGACGGTGAAGAGTCACAACCTATGGGGGCCGATGATTACAGACCCCGAAACGTCCAGATACAGGGGGAGACGGAGTTCACAATCTGTGACTGCGGAGCCAAACATTCCTCCGGCCGTCTCCAGTCTCCGCATCTGGTAATTATGGGTCATAAAATAAAATCCCGAGGCTCCAGCCAGATTTATTAATGGAACTTATTGTTTGATTTGGGGCATAATATGTCATGATGCTGGAAGGGAGAGCCACGTTTTATTATTATTTATCGGCCCTCAGCTGGATCTTGTGCCATGGTGACTTGGATGAATGCTCTGTAGGAAGATCAATCTTGTGCAGCCTAGATAGGTCCATCAGGGTCTTCTCCAAGCCTAGATAGGTCCACCAGGGTCTTCTCCAAGCCTAGATAGGTCCACCAGGTTCTTCTCCAAGCTAGACAGGTCCAGCAGGGTCTTCTCCAAGCCTAGACAGGTCCAGCAGGGTCTTCTCTAAGCCTAGACAGGTCCAGAAGGGTCTTCTCCAAGCCTAGATAGGTACTCCAGGTTCTTCTCCAAGCCTAGATAGGTCCACCAGGTTCTTCTCCAAGCCTAGACAGGTCCAGAAGGGTCTTCTCCAAGCCTAGATAGGTACTCCAGGTTCTTCTCCAAGCCTAGATAGGTCCACCAGGTTCTTCTCCAAGCCTAGACAGGTCCAGCAGGGTCTACTCCAAGCCTAGATAGGTCCACCAGGTTCTTCTCCCAGCCTAGACAGGTCCAGCAAGGTCTTCTCCAGGCCTAGATAGGTACTCCAGGGTCTTCTCCAAGCCTAGATAGGTTATCCAGGTTCTTCTCCAAGAGTATATAGGTCCTCCAGGGTTTTCTCCAAGCCTAGATGGGTCCACCAGTGTCTTCTTCAAGCCTAGATAGGACCACCAAGGTCTTCCCCAAGAGTAAACATGTCCACCAGAGTCTTCTCCAAGCCTAGATAGGTCCTCCAGGGTCTTCTCTAAGCCTAGATAGGTCCAGCAGGGTGTTCTCCAAGCTTAGATGGGTCCTACCAGGGTCTTCTCTGAGCCTAGATGGGTCTGCCAGGGTCTTCTCCAAGCCTAGATGGATCCATCAGTGTCTTCTCCAAGCCTAGATAGGACCCCCAAGGTCTTCCCCAGGTTTTCCCCAAGTCTAGACATGTCCACCAAGTCTTCTCCATGCCTAGATAGGTCCACTAGGGTCTTCTCCAAGCCTAGATAGGTCCTCCAGGGTCTTCTCTGCTGTTATTTTGATTGTATCAAGCCATTAGGTTGCTGGTCTTCCTCTTCGCCTTGTTCCTTCTATTCTTCCCACCATGATGTCCTTCTCCAGTGATTCCTCTCTTCGTATGATGTGTAGACAAGTCGTATCTTGGTGATCCTTCCTTCCAGTGACATGTCCGGTTGTTTCTTGTTCTTCTTGCCTTCCATGGTATTGATATCATCCTTCTCCAGCTCCACATCCAATTGTGGATCTTATTTTTATTCTAAGATCTATTAATTAATTCAAATGTACACTTGTTGGTGGCACAAAGCCTTTATATACCAGTTGTCTGTTTCTCATGGAATGTTACATTGTGGCCCTAACTCCTGGGACATGAAGCTGCTGATCCCATATACTGACCCTCCTGCTTCCTCTCTACTATTTGGCCGATTGTCGGTGGATTCTGGACACTGACCTGCACTTCTTGGATGATGCTCTTGAACTGGGACGATCGCTCCGTCCAGGTGTTCACCAGCTCCATCGCTCGGTCAAAGTTCTTCACGTACTCGCCGTACATTTTGAGGAATGGAGCCAGTTTCTGTAGGATGTCCCCGATCCGAGGGTTGCTGTCCCTAGTTGGTAAAAAAACATACAAAAAAAAACTAAGAAAGGAAGATTTTGTTGACTTAAAACAGTGGTCTCCCATCTGTGGATCCCAATACTAAAACCATCAGTCTGGTCTGATGACTATCAGCCCTACAGAGCGCCCCCCGCAGGATCCGCTCACCACTCTTGCATGCGTTTCTCCAGTTCGGGGAGCAGAAACTGTTGATGAAAGCAATAGATGGAGCAGATATTGGAAAAGATGCCCATGACGACTTCACCGGGGAATGAACCCTTTGTGGCTGCTTCCTCCATGAGCCGAGCGCAGAACACCTGCGATAGAAAGGTCCACAAGTCAGATGAATGGCAAACAAGCAGGCCCATTATATGTAAGATAATCAGCCTGATCCTTCTAGAACTGAACGACAGATGAGTTAGGAGGACTGATATACATGAGACAGTGAAAAGTGGGTTTCACCTGTATCGCTTTAGGGTAACCCTAAACTTCTTCTGGGAATGAGTCCACAAATCAGACAAATGGCAAACAAACAGGTCCTACAGTTCCCATTATATGTAAGATAATCAGCCTGATCCTTCTAGAACTGAACGTCAGATGAGTTAGGAGGACTGATATACATGAGACAGTGAAAAGTGGTTACCCGTATCGCTTTAGGGTAACCTAAACTTCTCTTCTGGGAATGGTCCACAAATCAGACAAATGGCAAACAAACAGGTCCTACAGTTCCCATTACATGTAAGATAATCAGCCTGATGCTTCTAGAACTGAACGTCAGATGAGTTAGGAGGACAGATATACATGAGACAGTGAAAAGTGGTTTTACCCATATTGCTTTAGGGTAACCCTAAACTTCTCTTCTGGGAATGAGTCCACAAATCAGACAAATGGCAAACAAACAGGTCCTACAGTTCCCATTACATGTAAGATAATCAGCCTGATGCTCTAGAACTGAACGTCAGATGAGTTAGGAGGACAGATTACATGAGACAGTGAAAGTTAAGGGTTTTACCCGTATACGCTTTAGGGTAACCCTAAACTTCTCTTCTGGGAATGAGTCCACAAATCAGACAAATGGCAAACAAACAGGTCCTACAGTTCCCATCATATGTAAGATAATCAGCCGATCCTTCTAGAACTGAATGTCAGATGAGTTAGGAGACATGAGAAAGTTAAAAGGGGTTTAGCCCATATCACTTTAGGGTAACCCTAAACTTCTCTTCTGGGAATGGGTCCACAAATCAGACAAATGGCAAACAAACAGGTCATACAGTTTCCATTATATGTAAGATAATCAGCCTGATCCTTCTAGAACGAACATCAGATGAGTTAGGACGACATGAGACAGTTAAAAGGGGGTTCAGCCCATATCACTTTAGGGTAACCCTAAACTTCTCTTCTGGGAATGCTGAAAATGTTGTGTCCTTATGAGAGCCCTATCCATGGTAAAGGAGATAAAGGGGGCACATATTATTCAAGCACCCTCACCTGGTCCAAGAGGTGTAATCGGGACACATAAGCCTTCTCCGTCTGATGAAGCTCGTTTGCGATGTTATAAACCTTCTGCCGGGCGGTGAACTGGAAGAAAGAAAGAAAGAAGGAAGAAGGGAAGGAAAGAAGAAAGGAAGGGAAGGAAGGAAGGAAGGGAAGGAAGGAAGGAAGGAAGGAAGAGAAGGAAGGAAGGAAGGAAGGAAGGGAAGGAAAGGAAGGAAAGGAAGGGAAGAAGGAAGATGAGAAGGAAAGAAGGGAAGAAGGGAAGAGAAGTAGGAAGGGAAGGAAGAAGAAGGAAGGAGGGAAGGGAAGGAAAGGAAGGAAAGAAGGAGAAGGAAGGAAGGGATGGAAGGATGGAAGGATGGAAGGGAAGGAAGGGAAGAAGGAAGAAGGATGGAAGGAAGGAAGGAAGGAAGGAAGGAAGGAAGGAGAAAGAAAGTCGAAATTAATATGGGGAAATTCACATTCCATTCTGCATTCTATTGGACAATGTACTGTTCTCCCTGTGTGTTGTGGTGCACATTCCCCCCCTTGATCATGTATGACCGCAGTGATCATACACATACCTCAATACTGCCCCATCAATAAAGGGCTCATTTTGACCCTTGTTCTTGAGATTGGGGTGGAACAGAGCGGTCAGACCCCTGATGATCACAAATTCATTACTTATGTCAGGGAGGTGTATGTAGTATCGTTTATGGGACAAACCCCTTTTAGGTCATCACATGGGCTGCAGTATATATACAGTACCGGAAAAATAACCTTCAAGGGGAGTGGAAGTAAAAAGCTAAAAGGGGTGCTGAGGGGAAAGCAAAAGGGGCTGAGGTGAAACTATAGGGGTGCTGAGGGGAATAAGATACAAAGCATGGAGGGTTAAGATACAAGGGGAGGGAAAAGCTACAAGGGGTGCGGAGGGGAAAGAATACAAGGGGCGGAGGATAAGATACAAGGTGCGGAGGGGAAAAGATACAAGGGGTGACGAGAGGAAAGTACAAGGGGCGCGGAGGAAAGATACAAGGGTGCGGAGGAAAGATACAAGGGTGCGGAGGGGAAAAGATACAAGGTGCGAGGGAAAAGTACAAGGTGTGGAGGGGAAAAGCTACAAGGAGTGCGGAGGGAAAAGCTACAAGGTGCGAGGAAAAGCTACATGGGTGCGGAGGGGAAAAGCTACAAGGGGTCAGAGGGAAAAGCTACAACGGGTGCGAGGGGAAAAGCTACAAGGGGTGCGGAGGGGAAAAGCTACAACGGGTGCGGAGGTGGAAAGACTACAAGGAGTGCGGAGGGGATAGCACAAGGTGCGAGGGAAAAGCACAAGGGGTGCGAGGGGAAAAGCTACAAGGGTCGGAGGGAAAAGCTACATGGGTGCGGAGTGGAAAGATACAAGGGGTGCGGAGGGAAAACTATATGGGTGCAGAGGGGAAAACTACAAGGGTGCGGATGAAAAGCTACAAGGGCGAGGGGAAAAGCTACAAGGGTGCGGAGGGGAAAGCTACAAGGGTGCGGAGGGAAAGACACGTGGAGTGCGGAGGGAAAAGCTACACAGGGTGCGGAGGGGAAAAGATACAAGGGTGCGGAGGGAAAACTATATGGGTGCAGAGGGGAAAAGCTACAAGGGGTGCGAGGGAAGCTACAGGGGGGAGTGAAAAGCATCAAGGGCGGAGGGAAAGCACAAGGGTCGGAGGGGAAAAGCTACAAGGACGGATGGGGAAAAGCTACAAGGGTGCAGAGGGAAAAGTACAAGGGGTGCGGAGGGGAAAAGCTACAAGGGTGCGGAGGGGAAAGCTACAAGGGGTGCGGAGGGGAAAAGCTACACGGGGTGGAGGGGAGAAGCTACAACGGGTGCGGAGGGGAAAAACTAATGGGCGGAGGGAAAAGCTACAAGGGTGCGGAGGAAAAGCTACAATGGGTCGCGAGGGGAAAAGCTACAAGGGGTGCGGAGGGAAAAGCTACAAGGGTGCGGAGGGAAAAGCTACAAGGGTGCGGAGGGGAAAAGCTACAAGGGGTGCGGAGGGAAAAGCTACAAGGTGCGGAGGGAAAGCTACAAGGGGTGCGGAGGGGAAAGCTACAAGGTGCGGGGAAAAGCACAAGGGGTGCAGATGGGAGAAGCTACAAGGGAGTAGTTCAAGAGCGGAGGGGAGAAGCTACAAGGGGTGCGGAGGGGAGAAGCTACAAGGGATGCGGAGGCAGCAGGTGCACCCAGACCTTGGTTGCCATCAAATTAGACCCATCCATGACTTCCTATAGAAGATTTTGCTCTTCTCACTATTTCCCATCAGTGATTCTCTATGAGTCAATGTGTGACCTCCAGACACAACTACCACAGATAACGCTGACGGCTGAATCTGCAGCGCAGGCGTCAAAGTATCTGATATAAAAGTCGAGTTTTACGCCTTTACCCACTTTCCCGTGATCTCACAGATCCTCCTAAACTGGAAGACAAATGTACCCCACACCGCAGTGCCAGCACCTCTGCTCTGCCGCCTGGCACAGGATCGGGCATTCCTCACCCACCCACAATTATGTTACTCATTCTTCCTTACCGTGGGCCGCACCTCTGCATTGTGTTACGTGAGCAGTAATCACCTATCTGCGAGGGCTGTAAAATCTTTAGTAGGAGGTTGAGGTAAGACAGAAGGAATGAACGGCCCTGACCCGTCAGGTTTACAAGCAGCGCCGGGCCCTGGTACATAGTTTCGGTCATGCTGTTCCCCAACAACAACATGAGCGAAGTTGGACCAGATGACCCAGGAGGACCCTTCCAATTCCACATTCTATGATATCAGCCATTCACTGGGACCCTCAGTGATCCAGAGTTTCCTGTGTGAATGGGCGGTTACTGAGCATGTGCCACCTATGGCTATTGCCCATGCTCATTCACACATCAGATTTTGGGGCCCCGTCCTCAGCATCAATGGGGGCTTCATCAGCCGCATACTCAGCATTCATAAGTCATCACCTATTAGGTGAGAAGTGTTATTTCTGGAATGACCCCTTTAAGTACTACTAAGCTTGTAAGTACTCGGCAGCAAGAACTGACCACATAGGAGTAAGAGAGAGACGGTCATCTCTGCTGAGGATTGTTGGCCCCCGTAATGTCTACAGTATGGGATGACGGTCTACGGTCTATGGGGGCCCCCGACTCTCCCCGATATATGTCATTCATTACTTCCTCACATGCACATATCTCAGACTATACCAATCACAGCATTTACCACTAATGGCTGAGGGATCGATCGCCGATAAAACTCTAGAAGCAATGCATGGCCTCCACCACTCGGCCAGTCACTGGAAAGCCTTGTTGTCACGTGTTCACTGCTTTCCGTTGGCATTTCCAGGGTTAATGCCAAAATACTGCTGTAGTCTATGCTGTGTGTGGCTCTACAGGTGGAGGGGGTGTCAGAGCTCTGATCTCCACTCCTCAGCCTTTAAGTAGTTCCACTTCCCTCCACTGGGTGTCGCAGATAGAGTTCAGTCTCTACTTGGACCCCGTGCAGTGAAGACGTGCTGTGCTGCTGCTGTTTGCTTCTTTTTGAGTTGCTGGATTTCCCCATTCAGTGGGTGAGGTAGGGGTTGGTCAGGAGCAAAAGGCATGGGTGGCAGCCTGGACATCCTCACCCTCAGCCAGGAACCCTCAGTCAGGGTACAGAATAGTTCTCCAGTTCACTTTTGCCCATCTCACCTTCCTGCCTCCTGATTCCCTATCCTCTATAGCAGAGGTCCCCAAATCCAGGCCTCAAGGGCCGCCAACAGTGCAGTTTTTCAGGATTTCCTTAGTATTGCACAGGTGCTAATGTGATCATCTGCACAGGTAATGATTCCAAGCCCTGTGCAATGCTAAGGAAATCCTGAAAACCTGCACTGTTGGCGGCTCTTGAGGCCTGGATTTGGGGACCTCTGCTCTATACCATCCTGTGACACTTGTCTACTATGGCCAATTGATAGAGGCTCCACTGACGACATTGAGCGCTCATTTCCCTGCAGCACCCCTACAGGTGAAATGTGTCAGTCATCCAGAGCAGGAGATGCCTTTTGTGTTCCCTCCTTTCCGGCTCATAGATGATGAACCATCTCTACCAAACCTTACGCCCTCATCTCAAATTATACTCATGCGGGATCTAGGGAAGCTGAGATATGGGGTGCTGTTTGCACCAAGTTATAGCCAAACTCATTAACTCTTATAGCAGAGGATGGAAGTTGTTGGTGGTCTCAATGAATTCCCTATGCTTTGCGGCCGTTCTGATCCTCCAGGGAAGGACAAGGACCAGGGTGTAACTACAATAGGTGCAGGAGCTGGGATAGCGCCCGGGCCCTGGAGAACAGGGGGGCCCCAAAAGTCCCTTTGGCCTATAGAAAAAGAGTAATGCTATTAAAGATTTGCAATAATTGGGGGCCCCGTTGGAGCTTTTGCATCGGGGCCCTGAGCTTCAAAGTACGCCAATCAAACAGATAAAGTCGTTTGGACTTTGTGATAAGAGGTTTAGTGCTTGGAATGATAAGTGTGAGAGTGTTGTGGGAGCCAGTCACCATCTGATCCTCAGACATGTGCAGGGCAGCTGTGCATCCATCTCACCTCACATGGATCCAGTCTTCTAGGCGTCACTTCTTCTTCTCCGCCGCTGCCGCCGTCCTCCATGTCGCTGTCGCCCTCCGAGTCCCGGGGTGAGCTGTGCTCCACTGTGATGTGAGGGGTTCCATCTCCTCCCGCCCGCCCTCCTCCACCTCCCGAGGAAGCACATCTCCTCGCTGGTGGACGGAGAGCTGATGCTGTCGATGCCGCTGTCTCTGTTTGCCAGTTTCCCCAATGAGTCCTGCTCCCCCCTTTCCTCCACATCGCCCCCTTCTACCACGAGTCTACGTCTCCTCTCCAGGCTCGCCTGAGACGTCTCCGGCTCCAGCAGATCCAGGAGTTTGCTTTCCAGATCGCCCATGCTATAACCGGGGTGCAGCGGAGGGGCGCTGGTGATTTCAGGCTCGGTGTCGTAGACCGGACTGGTGCGTTCTGCCGGCAGGATGATCGGCTCCCTAGAAAGGTGGAGAGACAGAGTTATTAATCTGGATTGGACTAGACCCTGTGGACTTGTGCCAACAGCTCTCTGATTAGGTAGGGCACTCCACAGTGTGAACGCTCTAACTGGCGGTAGGGCACCCACAGTGTGACCGCTCTAACTGGTGGTAGGGCACTCCACATTGTGAACGCTCTAACTGGTGGTAGGGCATCCACAGTGTGAACCGCTCTAACTGGCGGTAGGGCACTACCACAACATTGTGAACGCTCTAACTGGCGGTAGGGCATTCCACAGTGTGACCGCTCTAACTGGTGGTAGGGCACTCCACATTGTGAACGCTCTAACTGGTGGTAGGGCATTCCACAGTGTGACCGCTCTAACTGGCGGTAGGGCACTCCACATTGTGAACGCTCTAACTGGCGGTAGGGCATTCCACAGTGTGACCGCTCTAACTGGCGGTAGGGCACTCCACATTGTGAACGCTCTAACTGGCGGTAGGGCATTCCACAGTGTGACCGCTCTAACTGGTGGTAGGGCACTCCACATTGTGAACGCTCTAACTGGTGGTAGGGCATTCCACAGTGTGACCGCTCTAACTGGCGGTAGGACACTCCACAGTGTGACTGCTCTAACTGGCGGTAGGGCACTCCACAGTGTGACCGCTCTAACTGGCGGTAGGGCACTCCACAGTGTGACTGCTCTAACTGGTGGTAGGGCACTCCACAATGTGACTCCTCTAACTGGCAGTAGGGCATTCCACAGTGTGACCACTCTATCTGGTGGTAGGGCATTCCACAGTGTGACCATTCTAACTGGCGGTAGGGCATTCCACAGTGTGACCGCTCTAACTGGCGGTAGGGCACTCCACAGTGTGACCGCTCTAACTGGCGGTAGGGCACTCCACAGTGTGACTGCTCTAACTGGCGGTAGGGCACTCCACAGTGTGACCGCTCTAACTGGTGGTAGGGCACTCCACAGTGTGACCGCTCTAACTGGCGGTAGTGCACTCCACAGTGTGACTGCTCTAACTGGCGGTAGGGCACTCCACAGTGTGACCGCTCTAACTGGCGGTAGGGCATTCCAGAGTGTGACCACTCTAACTGGCAGTAGGGCACTCCACAGTGTGACCGCTCTAACTGGCGGTAGGACACTCCACAGTGTGACTGCTCTAACTGGCGGTAGGGCACTCCACAGTGTGACCGCTCTAACTGGCAGTAGGGCATTCCACAGTGTGACGGCTCTAACTGGCAGTAGGGCACTCCACAGTGTGACTCCTCTAACTGATGGTAGGGCATTCCACAGTGTGACTGCTAACTGGCGGTAGGGCACTCCATAGCCTGACTGCTCTAACTGGCTGAAGGGCACTCCACAGTCTGACTGCTCTAACTGGCGGTAGGGCACTCCACATGTGACCGCTCTAACAGGCGGTAGTGCACTCCATAGCCTGACTGCTCTAACTGGCGGTAGGGCACTCCACAGTGTGACTGCTCTAACTGGCGGTGGGCACTCCACAGTGTGACCGCTCTAACTGTAAAGAACCCTTTCCTATTAAGTTGCTAAAATCCAACTGGTTCAGACTCTCTAACTTGCTTGTCGTGACACTTTCCCAGTGTGATGTGACCCCACATTATGATGTGATCCAGCAATGAGGCGGCCAAAGTCACCGTGTTCCCAACCCTTACCATTCAATCCATCACTGATCTCATCATCTCCGATATCACTCACCTCTCAAACTTCTCGATCAGGGAGGTAACTGCTGACGGGGTCCCATCCTTGTTCTCCGGGCGCAGGGTCACCCTTGCAAGCCGGGGGTCTGCAGGCAGCGGACGTGAAGGCGGCGGGGGAATATGTCCAGGGGGCCGGGGTCTTCTCACACTCTGGAGGTGCGGGGGCTTTGGAGGAACTGCACCGGAAATTAAGAGATTGATGGAAATTAACAGAATGTTCCCACCCAATACAGACACATGATATATAGTATCTACAGACATCATTCAGGTAAACCCTGCGTGTGACCGCCCTGGGATCTCAGGTTTGGGGAGGGTCACTCCATTCCCCATAGAGGAAGGTGGGATTGATGACGTTGTTACCACCTGATGCTTCCTGACCGCTGCAGCCAATCACTGCCCCATCAATCACCGCAGAAGCCAATGATTCCATATTGACCATGGACATCTATGGTCCTTAAAGCGATGTGAAAAAGTGATTGTCCTTCCTGATTTCTTATTTCTTTCCAAGTTTGTCACTTAAATGTTTCAGATCACCAAACCAATGTGAATATTACACAAAGATATGTGGATCGGAAAGAAGCGGCACTCACTGAACCGAGTACAACACAGCTTCATTGGCCAAACATTTCCAGGCTTTACATCAGGGGGGCTTTAGTTTGTTTCTTTAAAACGATGGCCGTTTCACGCTACTACACAGCGCTTCCACGGCTTCAGACAGACACCTTAAAACGACGGCCGTTTCACACTACTACACAGCGCTTCCACTGGTTCAGACAGACACCTTAAAACGACGGCCGTTTCACACTACTACACAGCGCTTCCACGGCTTCAGACAGACACCTTAAAACGACGGCCGTTTCACACTACTACACAGCGCTTCCACTGGTTCAGACAGACACCTTAAAACGACGGCTGTTTCACGCTACTACACAGCGCTTCCACGGGTTCAGACAGACACCTTAAAACGACGGCCGTTTCACGCTACTACACAGCGCTTCCACTGGTTCATACAGGCACCTTAAAATGACAGCTGTTTCATGCAACTACACAGCGCTTCCACGGCTTCAGACAGACACCTTAAAATGACGGCCGTTACACAGCGCTTCCACTGGTTCAGATAGACAGCTTTAAAATAACTGCCATTTCACGCTACTACACAGCGCTTCCACAGGTTCAGACAGACACCTTTAAAATGACTGCCGTGTCACGCTACTACACAGCGCTTCCACAGGTTCAGACAGACACCTTTAAAGTGACTGCCGTGTCACGCTACTACACAGCGCTTCCACTGGTTCAGACAGACACCTTAAAACGACGGCCGTTTCACGCTACTACACAGCGCTTCCACGGCTTCAGACAGACGCCTTAAAACGACGGCCGTTTCACGCTACTACACAGCGCTTCCACTGGTTCAGATAGACAGCTTCAAAATAACTGCCATTTCACGCTACTACACAGCGCTTCCACGGGTTCAGACAGACACTGATGTCTGTCTGAACCAGTGGAAGCACTGTGTAGTAGCGTGAAACTGCCGTCATTTTAAAGGTGTCTGTCTGAACCCATGGAAGCGCTGCGTAGTAGCGTGACACGGCAGTCATTTTAAAGGTGTCTGTCTGAACTCGTGAAAGCGCTGTGTAGTAGCGTGAAACGGCCGTTGTTTTAAGGTGTCTGTCTGAACCCGTGGAAGCGCTGTGTAGTAGCGTGAAACGGTCATCATATTAAAGAACCCCCACCCTCCTCACTAAAGCCACCATGATGTAAAGCCTGGAAATCTTGGCAAATAAAGCTGTCTTGTACCCAGTCCGGTGAGTGCTGCTTCTCTGGAATCCATATTTTGCATGTGACTTTAAACTGGAAATGTACACATGGGGAGCGAGGAGGAAGGGAACACAGTGGGAAGCCATCCATCTCCTGGAGCGATACAATGAGCGGTGGGGCCTAACAACATTCTACTTAACTGTGAGTATTACACAAAGATAACACAAATAACCACAAAATGCAGTTTATAAATGAAGGTCTTTGTTATTAAGGGAAAAAGAAATCCAAACCTACAGGGCCCTGTGTGAAACAGTGATTGCCCCCTACACATAATAACTGTTTGGACCCTTAGCAGCAACAACTGCAATCCTGCGTTTGTAATATCTGGCAATGAGTGTTTTGCTCTGGAGGAATTTTGGCTGCTCATCTATGCAGAATTATTGTACTCCAGCCACATTGGAGGTTTCCGCCTTGTTAAGGTCACAGCTTCTCTATCGGATTAAGATCAGCACTATGACTTGGACGCTCCAAAGTCTTAATGTTGTCTTTCTTCAGACATTTAGAGGTGACTTGCTGCTGTTTTGGATCTTTGTTTTGCTGTATAACCCAAGTGCTCTTCAGCTTCAGGTCATGGACAGACGGCCGGACATTCTCCTTCAGCTTCAGGTTATGGATAGACGGCCGGACATTCTCCTTCAGCTTCAGGTCATGAACAGACGGCCGGACATTCTCCTTTAGCTTCAGGCTATGGACAGACGGCCGGACATTCTTCTTCAGCTTCAGGTCATGAACAGACGGCCGGACATTCTTCAGCTTCAGGTCCTGAACAGACGGCCAGACATTCTCCTTCAGCTTCAGGTCATGGACAACCGGCCGGACATTCTCCTTCAGCTTCAGGTCATGGACAACCGGCCGGACATTCTCCTTTAGCTTCAGGTCATGGACAGACAGCCGGACATTCTCCTTTAGCTTCAGGTCATGGACAGACGGCCGGACATTCTCCTTCAGCTTCAGGTCATGGACAGACGGCCGGACATTCTCCTTCAGCTTCAGGTCATGAACAGACGGCCGGACATTCTCCTTCAGCTTCAGGTCATGGACAGACGGCCGGACATTCTCCTTCAGCTTCAGGTCATGGACAGACGGCCGGACATTCTCCTTTAGCTTCAGGTCATGGACAGATGGCCGGACATTCTCCTTCAGCTTCAGGTCATGGACAGACGGCCGGACATTCTCCTTTAGCTTCAGGTCATGGACAGACGGCCGGACATTCTCCTTTAGCTTCAAGTCATGGACAACCGGCTGGACATTCTCCTTTAGCTTCAGGTCATGGACAGACGGCCGGACATTCTCCTTTAGCTTCAGGTCATGGACAGACGGCCGGACATTCTCCTTTAGCTTCAGGTCATGGACAGACGGCCGGACATTCTCCTTTAGCTTCAGGTCATGGACAGACGGCAGGACATTCTCCTTTAGCTTCAGGTCATGGACAGACAGTTGGACATTCTCTTTCAGCTTCAGGTCATGGACAGACGGCCGGACATTCTCCTTCAGCTTCAGGTCATGAACAGACGGCCGGACATTTTCCTTCAGCTTCAGGTCATGGACAGACAGCAGGACATTCTCCTTTAGCTTCAGGTCATGGACAGACAGTTGGACATTCTCCTTCAGCTTCAGGTCATGAACAGACGGCCGGACATTCTCCTTCAGCTTCAGGTCATGAACAGACGGCCGGACATTCTCCTTTAGCTTCAGGTCATGGACAGACGGCCAGACATTCTCCTTCAGCTTCAGGTCATGGACAGACGACCGGACATTCTCCTTCAGCTTCAGGTCATGGACAGACGGCCGGACATTCTCCTTCAGCTTCAAGTCATGGGCAGACGGCCGGACATTCTCCTTCAGCTTCAGATCATGGACAGACGGCCGGACATTCTCCTTCAGCTTCAGGTTATGGACAGACGGCCGGACATTCTCCTTCAGCTTCAGGTTATGGACAGACGGCAGGACATTCTCCTTCAGCTTCAGGTTATGGACAGACGGCCGGACATTCTCCTTCAGGTTTATTTGGTGACATCAGATTTCATGGTTCCATTTACCATAACGTCTTCCAGGTCTTAAAGCAGCAGAACAGCCCCAGACCATCACACTACCTCCACCATGCTTTACTGTTGGGATGATGTTCCTTTTCTGAAACTGTTACTTTTACACCAGATGTAATGGGACTTTCACCTTCTAAAAAGTTCACCTTTTGTCTCGTCAGTCCACAGTTTTCTCCCAAAAGTCTTGGGGATCATCAAGATGATGTTCTTGTTGCTCAGCGGTGGTTTTCATCTTGATCTCTGCCATGCGGCCATTTTTGCCCGGTCTCTTTCTTATGGTGGAGTCATGAGCACTGACCTTAACTGAGGACAGTGAGGCTGCAGATCTGTGGATGTTGTTGTGGGGTCTTTTGTGACTTCTTGGATGAGTCGTAGGGTCATTTTGGTTGTCCGAACACTCCTGTTCCATGTTTTTTCCATTAGTGGATAATGGCCTCGCGGTGGCACACTGGAGTCCCAATGCTTTAGAAATGGCTTCATAACCTTTTCCAGACTGATAGATCTCAATTACTTTGTTTCTCATTTGTTCCTGAATGTCTTTGGATCGTGGCATGATGTTCAGCTTTTGAGGATCTTTTGGTCTACTTCACTTTGTCAGGCAGGTCCTATTTAAGTGATTTCTTGATTGACAACAGGTGGGTCAGTAATCAGCCCTGGGTGTGGATAGCGAAAATGAGCTTAGCTTCCCAAAGATGTGATAAACCTGATTTATGTTTTAAGGGGGAAATCACTTTCTCACACAGGTCATGAACAGACGGCCGGACATTCTCCTTCAGCTTCAGGTCATGGTCATGGATAGAAGGCAGGAAGGACATTTTCCTTCAGCTTCAGGTCATGAACAGACGGCAGGACATTCTCCTTCAGCTTCAGGTAATGGACAGACGGCCGGACATTCTCCTTTAGCTTCAGGTCATGGACAGACGGCCGGACATTCTCCTTTAGCTTCTGGTCATGGACAGACAGCCGGACATTCTCCTTTAGATTCAGATCATGGACAGACAGCCGGACATTTTCCTTCAGCTTCAGATCATGGACAGACGGCCGGACATTCTCCTTTAGATTCAGGTCATGGGCAGACAGCCGGACATTCTCCTTTAGCTTCAGGTCATGGACAGACGGCCGGACATTATCCTTTAGCTTCAGGTCATGGTCAGACGGCCGGACATTCTCCTTCAGCTTCAGATCATGGACAGACGGCCGGACATTCTCCTTTAGATTCAGGTCATGGGCAGCAGCCGGACATTCTCCTTTAGCTTCAGGTCATGGACAGACGGCCGGACATTATCCTTTAGCTTCAGGTCATGGTCAGACGGCCGGACATTCTCCTTCAGCTTCAGATCATGGACAGACGGCCGGACATTCTCCTTCAGCTTCAGATCATGGACAGACGGCCGGACATTCTCCTTCAGCTTCAGGTTATGTACAGACGGCCGGACATTCTCCTTCAGCTTCAGTTCATGGACAGATGGCCGGACATTCTCCTTCAGCTTCAGGTCATGGACAGACAGCCGGACATTCTCCTTCAGCTTCAGATCATGGACAGACAGCCGGACATTTTCCTTCAGCTTCAGGTCATGAACAGACGGCCGGACATTCTCCTTCAGCTTCAGATCATGGACAGACGGCCGGACATTCTCCTTCAGCTTCAGGTCATGGACAGACGGCCGGACATTCTCCTTCAGCTTCAGATCATGGACAGACGGCCGGACATTCTCCTTCAGCTTCAGATCATGGACAGACGGCCGGACATTCTCCTTCAGCTTCAGGTCATGAACAGACGGCCAGACATTCTCCTTCAGCTTCAGATCATGGACAGACGGCCGGACATTCTTCTTTAGATTCAGGTCATGGACAGACGGCCGGACATTCTCCTTCAGCTTCAGGTTATGGACAGACGGCCGGACATGCTCCTTCAGCTTCAGGTCATGGACAGACGGCCGGACATTCTCCTTCAGCTTCAGGTTATGGACAGACGGCCGGACATTCTCCTTTAGCTTCAGGTTATGGATAGACGGCCGGACATTCTCCTTCAGCTTCAGGTCATGGATAGATGGCTGGACATTCTCCTTTAGTTTTTTTGGTGACAGCAGATTTCATGGTTCCATGTACCACAACGTCTTCCAGGTCTTGAAGCAGCAGAACAGCCCCAGAGCATCAAACTACCTCCACCATGCTTTACTGTTGGGATGATGTTCCTTTTCTGAAACTGTTACTTCTACACCAGATGTAATGGGACATTCACCTTTCAAAAATTTTACCTTTTGTCTCGTCAGTCCACAGTTTTCTCCCAAAAGTCTTGGGGATCATCAAGATGTTTTCTGGTAAAACTGAGACGAGCCCTTATGTTCCTTTTGCTCAGCGGTGGTTTTCATCTTGATCTCTGCCATGCGGCCATTTTTGCCCGGTCTCTTTCTTATGGTGGAGTCATGAGCACTGACCTTAACTGAGGACAGTGAGGCTGCAGATCTGTGGATGTTGTTGTGGGGTCTTTTGTGACTTCTTGGATGAGTCGTGGGGTAATTTTGGTTGTCTGGATGCTCCTGTTCCATGTTTTTTCCATTAGTGGATAATGGCCTCACTGTGGCTCACTGGAGTCCCAATGCTTTAGAAATGGCTTCATAACCTTTTCCAGACTGATAGATCTCAATTACTTTGTTTCTCATTTGTTCCTGAATGTCTGTGGATCGTGGCATGATGTTCAGCTTTTGAGGATCTTTTGGTCTACTTCACTTTGTCAGGCAGGTCCTATTTAAGTGATTTCTTGATTGACAACAGGTGGGTCAGTAATCAGCCCTGGGTGTGGATAGCGAAAATGAGCTTAGCTTCCCAAAGATGTGATAAACCTGATTTATGTTTTAAGGGGGAAATCACTTTCTCACACAGGTCATGAACAGAAGGCCGGACATTCTCCTTCAGCTTCAGGTCATGGTCATGGATAGAAGGCAGGAAGGACATTTTCCTTCAGCTTCAGGTCATGAACAGACGGCAGGACATTCTCCTTCAGCTTCAGGTAATGGACAGACGGCCGGACATTCTCCTTTAGCTTCAGGTCATGGACAGACGGCCGGACATTCTCCTTTAGCTTCTGGTCATGGACAGACAGCCGGACATTCTCCTTTAGATTCAGATCATGGACAGACAGCCGGACATTTTCCTTCAGCTTCAGATCATGGACAGACGGCCGGACATTCTCCTTTAGATTCAGGTCATGGGCAGACAGCCGGACATTCTCCTTTAGCTTCAGGTCATGGACAGACGGCCGGACATTATCCTTTAGCTTCAGGTCATGGTCAGACGGCCGGACATTCTCCTTCAGCTTCAGATCATGGACAGACGGCCGGACATTCTCCTTCAGCTTCAGATCATGGACAGACGGCCGGACATTCTCCTTCAGCTTCAGGTTATGTACAGACGGCCGGACATTCTCCTTCAGCTTCAGTTCATGGACAGATGGCCGGACATTCTCCTTCAGCTTCAGGTCATGGACAGACGGCCGGACATTCTCCTTCAGCTTCAGATCATGGACAGACAGCCGGACATTTTCCTTCAGCTTCAGGTCATGAACAGACGGCCGGACATTCTCCTTCAGCTTCAGATCATGGACAGACGGCCGGACATTCTCCTTTAGCTTCAGGTCATGGACAGACGGCCGGACATTCTCCTTTAGCTTCAGGTCATGAACAGACGGCCGGACATTCTCCTTCAGCTTAAGGTCATGGACAGACGGCCGGACATTCTCCTTCAGCTTCAGGTCATGAACAGACGGCCGGACATTCTCCTTCAGCTTCAGGTCATGGACAGACGGCCGGACATTCTTCTTCAGCTTCAGGTCATGAACAGACGGCCGGACATTCTCCTTCAGCTTCAGGTCATGGACAGACGGCCGGACATTCTCCTTTAGCTTCAGGTCATGGACAGACGGCCGGACATTCTCCTTCAGCTTCAGATCATGGACAGACGGCCGGACATTCTTCTTTAGATTCAGGTCATGGGCAGACAGCCGAACATTCTCCTTTAGCTTCAGGTCATGGACAGACGGCCGGACATTCTCCTTCAGCTTCAGGTCATGGTCAGACGGCCGGACCTTCTCCTTTAGCTTCAGGTCATGGACAGACAGCCGGACATTCTCCTTCAGCTTCAGATCATGGACAGACAGCCGGACATTCTCCTTCAGCTTCAGATCATGGACAGACGGCAGGACATTCTCCTTCAGCTTCAGATCATGGACAGACAGCCGGACATTCTCCTTCAGGTTTATTTGGTGACATCAGATTTCATGGTTCCATTTACCACAACGTCTTCCAGGTCTTGAAGCAGCAGAACAGCCCCAGACCATCACACTACCTCCACCATGCTTTACTGTTGGGATGATGTTCCTTTTCTGAAACTGTTACTTCTACACCAGATGTAATGGGACATTCACCTTCCAAAAAGTTCACCTTTTGTCTCGTCAGTCCACAGTTTTCTCCCAAAAGTCTTGGGGATCATCAAGATGGGATCAAGAGCCCTTATGTTCTTGTTGCTCAGCGGTGGTTTTCATCTTGATCTCTGACATGCGGCCATTTTTGCCCGGTCTCTTTCTTATGGTGGAGTCATGAGCACTGACCTTAACTGAGGACAGTGAGGCTGCAGATCTGTGGATGTTGTTGTGGCGTCTTTTGTGACTTCTTGGATGAGTCGTAGGGTCATTTTGGTTGTCCGGACACTCCTGTTCCATGTTTTTTTCCTTAGTGGATAATGGCCTCGCTGTGGCTCACTGGAGTCCCAATGCTTTAGAAATGGCTTAATAACCTTTTTTTCCAGACTGATGGATCTCAATTACTTTGTTTCTCATTTGTTCCTGAATGTCTTTGGATCGTGGCATGATGTTCAGCTTTTGAGGATCTTTTGGTCTACTTCACTTTGTCAGGCAGGTCCTATTTAAGTGATTTCTTGATTGACAACAGGTGGGTCAGTAATCAGGCCTGGGTGTGGATAGCGAAAAGGAGCTTAGCTTCCCAAAGATGTGATAAACCACAGTTGATTTATGTTTTAAGGGGGAAATCACTTTTTCACACAGGCCCTGTAAGTTTGGATTTCTTATTCCCTTAATAATAAAAACCTCCATTTATAAACTGTATTTTGTGTTTACTTATATTATCATTGTCTAATATGTACATTTGTTTGGTGATCTCAAACATTAAAGTGTGACAGACATGCAAAAGAATAAAAATCAAGAAGGGGCAAACACTTTCTCACACAGGGCCCTGTAGGTTTGGATTTCTTTTTCCCTTAATAATAAAGACCTTCATTTATAAGGGGGCAAACACGTTTACACACTACAGTATATGGAGCCTTAATTAAAGAAGTTCTGCAGCTTCTAAGACTCAGGGTCGGACTGGCCCACCGGGGCACCAAGTAAACCCCTGGTGGGCCCCAGGTCCTCGTGGGTCCCTGTACAAGACATAGAGAGGGCCCACTAGTAACCTTGGGCCCCTCTATGTCTGGCTGTGTGCCCTCAGTATCCACAGCCACGCGTCATATAACTGGCAGGTAGTAAGATGGCCGCCGGCGTTTGGGCCATTACAGGTCAGCTCTGAGCTCTCGGAGCATATGAGTGATGTTAAATGACTGCTGACCTACCACAGGCCACATTCATTAGCTAGCAAGCATCTGATAAGCCGGTGGCCATTGAACATCAGTGCTAGCGCCAGGAGCTCGCAGATGACGTCAGCGCGGCGGGAAAGATGGCGCGGATGAGCAGAGGATGACGATGAAGTGCTGGGTGCCACAGTACACAGGTGGGGAGAATACCGTGGGACAAAGGGGGGAGAATATGGTGCCGGGAGAGGCACAAAGCACAAGGGGGTCAGTACAGTGCAGGGAGGGGGCACAGGGGGAGAACACGGTGCAGGGAGGGGGCACAGAGCACAGGTGGCAAGAAAACGGTGCAGGGAAGGGGCACAGAGAACAGGGGAGAGAATAAAATGCAGGGAGGGGGCACAGAGAACAGGGGAGAGAATACTATGCAGGGAAGGGGCACAGAGCGCAGGAGGGGAGGACATGGTGTAGAGTGGGGGCACAGAGCACAGGGAGGAGAACATGATGAAGGGAGGGGGTAGAGAGCGCAGGGGAAAGAATACCATGCAGGGAGGGGGCACAGAGCGCAGGAGGGGAGGACATGGTGTAGGGTGGGGGCACAGAGCACAGGGAGGAGAACATGATGAAGGGAGGGGGTACAGAGCGCAGGGGAAAGAATACCATGCAGGGAGGGGGCACAGAGCGCAGGAGGGGAGGACATGGTGTAGGGTGGGGGCACAGAGCACAGGGGGGTGGACATGGTGTAGAGTGGCGGCATAGAGCGCAGGAGGGGAGGACATGGTGTAGAGTGGGGGCACAGAGCGCAGGAGGGGAGGACATGGTGTAGGGTGGGGGCACAGAGCACAGAAGGGAGAAGATGATGAAGGGAGGGGGCACAGAGCGCAGGGGAAAGAATACCATGCAGGGAGGGGGCACAAAGCGCAGGAGGGGAGGACATGGTGTAGGGTGGGGCACAGAGCACAGGGGGGAGGACATGGTGTAGAGTGGGGTCACAGAGGGCAGAAGGGGAGGACATGGTGTAGGGTGGGGGCACAGAGCACAGGGGGGAGGACATGGTGTAGAGTGGGGGCACAGAGCGCAGGAGGGGAGGACATGGTGTAGGGTGGGGGCACAGAGCACAGGAGGGAGAACATGGTGAAGGGAGGGGGCACAGAGCACAGGGGAAAGAATACCGTGCAGGGAGAGGGCACACAGTGCAGGAGGGGAGAACATGGTGCAGGGTGGGGGCAAAGAGCAAGGGGGGAAAACATGGTGCAGGGAGGGAGCACAGAGCACAGCGGGGGAGAACACGGTGCAGGAAGTAAGACCTATGCCCCGCTTAGATGCTGCAGCGTATTTTTTCTATGCCCGCCATAGTTTTATCCCAGACTACATGGCAGAAGCTTATGGTTTTCTGTTTTTTTCTCGCTTCCTTTCTATATTTCTCACCTTCAGGTTTGGTGTGTGGGGGGCGTCTAGGAGCTGCCGGTTTGGTACTGGCTTGATCTGGGGGGATCCCATTGCAGTCAGTAGGGTTTCCAGGGTCCGGTCGGAGACGCTGGGGTTTTTCCGGGTGCACCGAGATATGAGCCGGCTCCAAGGAGAGACTTTTGACGAGCGCTGGGTTCTTGGGCTGGAGCCCTGAAAAGATAAAAAGGGAAGTGGTAAGAAATCTCAACCGGGAAAACAAAGGGTGAATCACAGACAGGAGACTCGATCTGACCCGTCCCGTGGACAGAAGATCCACGTGTGTCTGATCGTTACAATGTGTAAGTATAGCTTCCATCTAATAAAATGAGAATATTTCATTGACTCGTTAAAGTTTCTACTCATCCGCCAGTTCATGGATGACTGACGATCAAATCATTCTGCCATCACCGGTCGGGGGAGGTTTGTCACTGAGGTGTTGATTGGAAAGTAATACCGTCACTCCGCGGACACGGTGCGTGACGATGTCCAGCGCACTACCCACAACAACACACTGGGGGGAACAAATATAACGGGGGGCCCTACTCGTAGGGAACGGAGGAAAGAACACGTCCTGCACTCACCTACTGCTGTGCCCTAAACTCCCTACCGTCCCTATATGGATTCTTTCATTCCGTCGCCGAGCAGGATACCTAGTCCTCGCTCGCCCTGATGTAAACCCTCAACAGGAAGATGGCCGGCAGAGGCACTAGTCACAACCACTGCAATAATAACAACGGCGAAGAGGATACAAACAGGGACACAACAAGGCAACCTCACGCCAGTCAGCTCTCCAGAATACTACCTACTCCTCAGGCAGCCAGGCCAGGTAATTAGTTCAATCACCAGCAAGGTATGCTGGATCATGTGACTATATAAAGGAGATGGGAGTGATCACGAAGTAGCCAGACCTGGAATGAGAACTAGGGAGCTGAAAATATCACAGGAGAGGAGATAGCCAGAGATCCTGTGCCATAGCATCCAGTCTTCTTTGCCCAGCATGGCCCATACTCAGCACTGAAGAGTTGTGACATAATGTTGTGTGAGTCATGCAACACCATGACGTTGAGGGACCTAGTGTCACGCCGGGAAATACGACTCCAAGCGCGTGGCACAACACAAATAATAATAATAATAATATTTCTTCATTTATATAGCGCTATTAATTCCATAGTACGTTACATACATTTGCAACAAAGTCCACATTGGGGCTCACATTTTATATCATACATTTTCAATACAGACTTTTTATATGTATCATTCATATTAAAGTTGTCCTTGCATTGCTGCAGTGCCCACTAGCCTTATTCAGCATACCAGATGAATTGGTGATGAATGGTGACTGTGACTTTAATAAACATATCTGTTTACAAAGGATAACAAAGGGGATGTAAGGGATAGGAAGGCAATAACAACCCCAACAGGTCCCCTCCTGACGCTCCCCTAACGTCCCTATGCAGGTCCTTCCTCCTATCACCATCACTCACCTATTCCCTGGCTATCTTTCCTCTCACCCTGTATAGTGGAAAGGCCAGTGAGAGCACTAGTCTACATGACTACTATAATAAGACACAGAGGGAGGAGGACAGACATAGAAAAAAACACAATAAACAATATAACTCCAACACCACGGTTGAAGCAAAACTCCAGGACTGCACACAAAACTTCAACAGACTCTTACAGCAACTTGCTCACTCCAAGGTGGTAAGCACAGAAATGGTTCTCTATAACCGGCATCATGTGATGGAACATGTGACTATTTAAAGTGCAGGGGAGTGGTCACAAACTGCAGCACCAGAGATTGGAGTTACAGGAAACAACTAGACAGGAAAGAGTCCTTAACCCTTACAGCACCAAGAGAAAGCAAATCCATTTAAAAACCCAGAGTTTCACAAGACAATGTGAAACTGAGATTTCAGACCTGTCAAAGGTCTCCCATGGGCGGGAGACACTCATGACGCCAAGAAAGTGGAAGAAGTGCCAAGATGCTGGATGCAGAATTCGAGACTGACTACCATGGGGGACACGACAGGACAGGACAGGACTGGAGAGGACACTACAGGACACAACAAGACAGGACACGACTCCGGACCAAGGGAGCGCAAATTATATTGCTCTTCTCCAAATTTAACACTACAGCACACAACAGGACACAACAGGACAGGACACGACAGGGCACGACAGGACAGGACATGACAGGGCACGGCAGGACACAACAGGACAGGACACGACTGGACAGGACACGACAGTACACAACAGGGCACAACAAGGCATAACAAGACACAACAGGACAGGACATGACTGGACAGGACACGTGAGGGCACGACAGTACTTGACAGGGCACGACAGAACACGACTTGACATGACACAACAGGACAGGGCACGACAGTACACAACAGGGCACGACAGTACACGGCAGGACACAACAAGGCATAACAAGACACAACAGGACAGGACATGACTGGACAGGACACGTGAGGGCACGACAGTACATGACAGGGCACGACATGACAGGACATAACAGGACTGGAGATGACAGAACACAACAGGACAGGACACGACAGGGCACACAGTACATGACAGGGCACGACATGACAGGACATAACAGGACTGGAGATGACAGAACACAACAGGACAGGACACGACAGGGCACACAGTACATGACAGGACACAACAGGGCACAACAGGACACAACAGGACGGGACACAACAGGACACAACAGGGCACGACAGGACAGGACACAACAGGACAGGACACTACAGGGCACACAGTACATGACAGGACACGACAGGGCATGACAGGACAGGACAGAACAGGACAGGACACGACAGGGCACACAGTACATGAGAGGACACAACAAGGCACAACAGGACACAACAGGATGTGACACAACAGGACACAACAGGGCACGACAGGACAGGACACAGCAGGACAGGACACGACAGGGCACACAATAAATGAAAGGACACAACAGGGCATGACAGGACACAACAGGACGGGACACAAGAGGACACAACAGGACAGGACACGACTGGACAGGACACGACAGGGCACACAATAAATGAAAGGACACAACAGGGCATGACAGGACACAACAGGACGGGACACAAGAGGACACAACAGGACAGGACACGACTGGACAGGACACAACAGGGCACACAGTACATGACAGGACACGACAGGACACAACAGGACAGGACATGACAGGACACAACAGGACAGGACACAACAGGACAGGACATGACAGGACACAACAGGACAGGACACGACTGGACAGGACACGACAGTACACGATAAGACATGATAAAGCACGTCAGGAGAGGACACAACCCTACAGGGTATGACAGGACAGGAGGGGTACATGGACACCAAAAATTGATCTAGTGCTCCCTTTTTTCAAAGCGTAGGCAGATCCCATCAGTCAAGGCTGTGGCCACTGTTGTGTATGGATGTATCGTGAATATGTTCTTCATGAGAGTGTGCATATGACAATGGCGCAGATGTAAAGTGCATTTATCCTTAGTGGTGGGCAAAAACCCCACATTTCTGCCCCCTGAATGTGCACCTTTACACCAGGACGGGACACATTCAGCGACCCCTGAATTCCCGCTGTTTTGCAGCACTTGGACTTACTAACTTGGACGTCTCCCCTAACCATTGAGAGCTGGCCAGTCTGTTATTTCACATGCATGTAAACAAACCAACCGGCGCCCCCTGTGGTTGTTTCCGACCCTTGCACTTGATTGACTATTGTTAATAATAATAATGAACTTCCCCTTTAAGTGCAATGTCAGAGCTTAGACAAGCTTAATGAGATCTGCAATCAGTTCCAAGGGTCACAGTTTTTGGTCTCCCGCCAGTTCCTGGCGCATTTTTACCCTTCAGACCCGTCTTAATCCATCAGATATATTTAGAATTATTTTCTGGTATCTCCGGTATTTTCTTCTTTATGTCCCAGCTCCACCTATAACATGTCACTGCACGTCATATTGGGCAAATATTAACCCTTCGCTCCAGCGAGCGACCCGCCGTCTATATACAAGCTCGATCGCCCAGACAAAAACCCAAAAAACACATTAATGCAAAAAAAATAAAGTTTTTAAGTAACTGGAATAAAGCGCTATCATATCCCACATCTGTATATAAATACTTCTCATAACTGGAGATGGGAGATAACATAGCGATCAAGGGGGAAGGGATCCTGAAGACTTCATACGTCTGGAGGGCTGATAACAGCGAACAATAGACGACATTCAACTGTACCGGACGCTGGTGGATAATTCCATATAGATAATAGTCATCACCATGTGATCGGAATCTAATCTTCCTATAACAGATTTATGGAAGATATCATTGTTCCTGATTCCAACGATGACAAATATTTCCTTTCCAGATTTATTTTTGCATCCATATCCTTATATTCTGTGATCCTCAGCTGTAATGTCTGTATACTCTTATATTCTGTGATCCCCGGCTGTAATGTCTGTATACTCTTATATTCTGTGATCCTCAGCTGTAATGTCTGTATACTCTTATATTCTGTGATCCCCGGCTGTAATGTCTGTATACTCTTATATTCTGTGATCCCTGGCTGTAATGTCTGTATGCTCTTATATTCTGTGATCTCCGGCTGTAATGTCTGTATACTCTTATATTCTGTGATCCCCAGCTGTAATGTCTGTATACTATTATATTCTGTGATCCTCAGCTGTAATGTCTGTATACTCTTATATTCTGTGATCCCCGGCTGTAATGTCTGTATACTCTTATATTCTGTGATCCCTGGCTGTAATGTCTGTATGCTCTTATATTCTGTGATCTCCAGCTGTAATGTCTGTATACTCTTATATTCTGTGATCCCCAGCTGTAATGTCTGTATACTATTATATTCTGTGATCCTCAGCTGTAATGTCTGTATACTCTTATATTCTGTGATCCCCGGCTGTAATGTCTGTATACTCTTATATTCTGTGATCCCTGGCTGTAATGTCTGTATGCTCTTATATTCTGTGATCTCCGGCTGTAATGTCTGTATACTCTTATATTCTGTGATCCCCGGCTGTAATGTCTGTATACTCTTATATTCTGTAATCCCCAGCTGTAATGTCTGTATACTCTTATATTCTGTGATCCCTGGCTGTAATGTCTGTATACTCTTATATTCTGTGATCCCTGGCTGTAATGTCTGTATGCTCTTATATTCTGTGATCTCCGGCTGTAATGTCTGTATACTCTTATATTCTGTGATCCCCGGCTGTAATGTCTGTATACTCTTATATCCTGTGATCCCGGCTGTAATGTCTGTATACTCTTATATTCTGTGATCCTCAGCTGTAATGTCTGTATACTCTTATATTCTGTGATCCCCGGCTGTAATGTCTGTATACTCTTATATTCTGTGATCCTGGCTGTAATGTCTGTATACTCTTATATTCTGTGATCCCCGGCTGTAATGTCTGTATACTCTTATATTCTGTGATCCCCGGCTGTAATGTCTGTATACTCTTATATTCTGTGATCCCCGGCTGTAATGTCTGTATACTCTTATATTCTGTGATCCCCGACTGTAATGTCTGTACACTCTTATATTCTGTGATCCCCGGCTGTAATTTCTGTATACTCTTATATCCTGTGATCCCCGGCTGTAATGTCTGTATACTCTTATATTCTGTGATCCCCGGCTGTAATTTCTGTATACTCTTATATTCTGTGATCCCCGGCTTTAATGTCTGTATACTCTTATATTCTGTGATCCCCGGCTGTAATGTCTGTATACTCTTATAGTCTGTGATCCCGCGTGTAATGTCTGTATACTCTTATAGTCTATGATCCCCGGCTGTTATGTCTGTATACTCTTATATTCTGTGATCCCCGGCTGTAATGTCTGTATACTCTTATATTCTGTGATCCCCGGCTGTAATGTCTGTATACTCTTATATTCTGTGATCCCCGGCTGTAATGTCTGTATACTCTTATATCCTGTGATCCCCGGCTGTAATGTCTGTATACTCTTATATTCTGTGATCCCCGGCTGTAATGTCTGTATACTCTTATATTCTGTGATCCCCAGCTGTAATGTCTGTATACTCTTATATTCTGTGATCCCCGGCTGTAATGTCTGTATACTCTTATATTCTGTGATCCCCGGCTGTAATGTCTATATACTCTTATATTCTGTGATCCCCGGCTGTAATGTCTGTATACTCTTATATTCTGTAATCCCCGGCTGTAATGTCTGTATACTCATATTCTGTGATCTCCGGCTGTAATGTCTGTATACTCTTATATTCTGTGATCCCCGGCTGTAATGTCTGTATACTCTTATATGCTGTGATCCCCAGGTGTAATGTCTGTATACTCTTATATTCTGTGATCCCCGGCTGTAATGTCTGTATACTCTTATATTCTGTGCTCC
Source organism: Allobates femoralis (assembly GCA_033576535.1). Taxonomy (NCBI): domain Eukaryota; kingdom Metazoa; phylum Chordata; class Amphibia; order Anura; family Aromobatidae; genus Allobates; species Allobates femoralis. Next base: position 7,677,386 of record JARQOC010000008.1, read on the forward strand.
CCGGCTGTAATGTCTGTATACTCTTATATTCTGTGATCTCCGGCTGTAATATCTGTATACTCTTGTATTCTGTGATCCCTGGCTGTAATGTCTGTATACTCTTATATTCTGTGATCCCCGGCTATAATGTCTGTATACTCTTATATTCTGTGATCCCGGCTGTAATGTCTGTATACTCTTATATTCTGTGATCCCCGGCTGTAATGTCTGTATACTCTTATATTCTGTGATCCTCCGGCTGTAGTGTCTGTATACTCTTATATTCAGTGATCCTCGGCTGTAATGTCTGTATACTCTTATATTCTGTGATCCCCAGCTGTAATATCTGTATACTCTTATATTCTGTGATCCCCAGCTGTAATGTCAGTATACTCTTACTCCCCCCTGCCCAGGAGCTGTGGTATATCCCACCTGCTCCTCCATGGTTGGACACATCCATTACACAGGGACACATATATAAAAAATATCTCAGGACAGGAACATTATTTTTTAATATCCAATTGTGGAACTGATTATTATTCTAAGATCTATTCATTACAATGTACCCAACCCCTTTAAATTGTCCAATTCCAATAACCCCAGGCCCATACAATAGACGTCTATACTCCAATTCGAGGTGCATGAAATAACCCTTCTGCACATGTTTATAAGCAGACACCGAACAAGCAGGGCACACGAAGGACCGAAGATTACACCTTGCCAGCTAAGGGCTCGTTGTAGGGTAAATACACGTTTGGCGCCAAGTCCTTTTGTCTATTCAGCAGCGGTAAATGTTATTTATAATCTATTGCATTTCAGACAACCACAATCCCCTCCGCTCCGCCGCTCGTACCTGTCTCCTTGCCATACACCTGGAGGCTTCCAAGACGCTCTTGACTCAGCAGCTGTGTCTGGCAAGCACAAGAGGTGGAGGAGTGGCGCAGGGGCAAGGAGGTATGCTATAGTTTCGAAAAGGTTGTGATTGACAGCGCAGGAGGAGGAGGAGGTTGTAGTGAATGTCCTGTGTCAGCCAAGAACAAATACACAACTGTCTCTCCGAGAAGTGACACACAGGAGCGGAAACACCTCTGTGCGGCGTACCTATCTGCCCTCCAGTGATTGACATGTGCAGTCCCTCCACCAATCACAGCCCCAATTCTTCATACACATTTTTGTTTTGTCTCATTGACATTCTACATGGTGCAAAATCAGGCAGTTCTTGCAACCTGTGGGCTTTTCCTCGCCCCTGTGCTCTCTCTTCTTGTTCATACTGTGTCTCTTCCTCTGTGCGCTCTCTGTTCCCCCTGTGCACTTTCTCTTCCCCTGTGCTGTCTCTACCCCTGTGCGCTCTCTTCTCCCTGTGTGCTCTCTCCCCTCAAGCTGTCTCTCCCCATGTGCTCTCTCTCTTCCCTTGTGCTGTCTTTCATCCTATGCGCTCTCTCTCCTCCTGTGGGCTTTTCCTCCCTCCTGTGCTCTCTGATTTTGTGCATGCTGTGTCTCTTCCCCTGTGCGCTCTCTGTTCCCCCTGTGCACTTTCTCTTCCCCTGTGCTGTCTCTTCCCCTGTGCTGTCTCTCTTCTCCCTGTGTGCTCTCTCCCCTCGAGCTGTCTCTCCCCATGTGCTCTCTCTCTTCCCTTGTGCTGTCTCTCACCCTATGCGCTCTGTCTCCTCCTGTGGGCTTTTCCTTCCCCCTGTGCTCTTTCCTTTTTTTCTCTCTTCCCCCTTGTGCCTGCTGTGTCTCTTCCCCCTGTGTGCTCTCTTTGCCCTTGTGCTGTCTCTCCTCCCCTGTGCTCTCTTCCCCTGTTGGGTGCTGTATCACTCACCCCTGTGCTCTGTCTCTTTCCCCCTGTACACTGAGTAGCTGCGGCACCAGTCTGGGTTCCAGAGTGGAACATAAATGTGATGAAGTGCAACCCCAGGATGCGTGACCTCAAGGGTATGACGGAGCGGACCCAGGTGATAAGCAGCCAGTGTCCCGGACGGCGTGTGGCCCCTGTCACAGATGTCCTATAGGTGGCGCTGTTTTCTTTGACTGATCAACCAACTTATGCGCTCCTTCACATTCCACTTTAACTGTAATTTACATGATGTCCTATAAGTGGCGCTGTTTTTGGGACAGATTTACAGACAGAGACTGACAGACTGGACAGGGCTTTTATATAGTAGATGCCGTTGTCCATAGGCTCCTAGGTTGACAAAAAGAATTGTATACCGCCTGATAGCATCGGGCAAACATAGGGCAAGTTCCTGGTCCAGCAGCCATGTCTGTAGTCTGTTCCCACCGGATCCCAGCTACATGATTCTTCTTCTACATGCCGGTCAGGGGCGCAACTACTATAGGTGCAGGGGTTGCGATTGCACCCGGGCCCTGCAGGCCAGAGGGGCCCCAAAAGTCCCTTTCGCCCATAGAAAAATACTAATAATATTAAAGATTTGCAATAATTGGGGGCCCCTTTGGAGCTTTCGCATCGGGGCCCCTGGGCCTGACGTTACGCCACTGATGCCGGTATACCAGTAGGGACAAGGCAACGTCATGGACAAGAGTCTGGTGAACGTTCTCCTACCTGGGGGTATCTCGGGTGCCTTTAGTGATTAGTAGGTCTGACATGATGGGGCGCGGAGGACAATGGCGGATAGGAGGAGGTTCTCAGGGCTCTGGTCCATAATGTCACGAGAAGCCTAATAGTTTGGTTAGGTATGGCGGCCACACACTGATGTCACCGGGTCCTGCCACTCTTTCTACTCAATACCCCCTGGCACACGATTTACTGGATCCCTCTATGGAACTGCTGCACTATATGCAACACCAGGCACATGGAGGCCAAAACACACCCCTATTTTGGCCTCCATCAAGTAAAATGGAGTCTGTCATACGTCAGGAAAGACAGTGTGAACGTAGCCCAAACCACTAAACAGGTACTCTGCCTCATGTAATGATTGTGGTCACTGTGTGCCTGGCGTATACACTGCAGTGTGTAATACCCGGCTCATACTCGGGGATAATGTGGCGCTGTCTTGGGTTCGGCCATTTTTTCCCTCATACAATCCCTGTACACACCACTGCCAGGGCCAAATCCCAGGAGACTCTCCCAGTCTGTGTGGATATAACACAACTGTGAGACTCCTCAGCTATGTCCACAGGGAAGGGGTGAGATGTGTTTGTCATGAAGGTGTCACATAGGAGAGGAGGGCGGGAGTGATGAGGAGAAAACACTAGGCCTCAACTAAGAGGAATGTTGCCCATAGCAACCAATCACATTCCACCTTTCATTTCTCCAGGGTAAATTTGAATATGAAAGAAGGAATCTGATTGGTTGCGGCACTCTGCCTTAGTGTTTACACTCCATTATATGAGCACTAAATGGGGGTCTATCGCATCGGGTGATTCTAGAACATGCGATTGTATATTAGTACAACTACTCCCGCTACTAATCACAGCCGCCGAGCAGAGGGGCAACTGCTTTACGGGGGGACGTGGATTGCCAGGCGCTGCTGCTGCTCACCATGCCCGGGTGCGCTCTCTATCCTTGGGCACTCTCTATCCCCTTGTGCTGTCCCTTCCTCTGTGTCCTCTGTCTCCCCCGTGAGCTCTCTCCCCTTTTGCTGTCCCTCCCCCTGTGTGCTCTCTCTACCCCCTGTGTGCTCTGTCCCCTTGTGCTATCCCCCTCCGTGTGCTCTGTCCCCTTGTGCTATCCCCCCCCCCCGTGTGCTCTGTCCCCTTGTGCTATCCCCCCCCCCCCCGTGTGCTCTGTCCCCTTGTGCTGTCCCTCCCCTGTGCGCTCTCTCCCTTTGTGCTGTCTCTCCACCCTATGCTTTCTGTCCAATTGTGCTCTCTCCCTTATGCAGTCTCTCCTCTTGTGTCATCTCTCTCCCTTATGCACTCTCTTCCCTTGTGCTGTCTCTCCACCCTATGCTTTCTGTCCAATTGTGCTCTCTCCCTTATGCAGTCTCTCCTCTTGTGTCATCTCTCTCCCTTATGCACTCTCTTCCCTTGTGCTGTCTCTCCCTCTGTACACTCTCTTCCCCCTTTGCACTGACTCTCCCCCTTGTGCTGTCTGACCAGTGGGCTCTCCCTCCCCCTGTTCTGTCTCTCCCCCCATGTGCCCTCACCCCTTGTACTGTCCTGAAGCTGTGAGATGGCCCACAGCTGTCTGTGAGAGGAAGCAGGGAGACCCACTCACAGATAGGGGCCCTCTCTCCCTCTCTTCTCTCCTGCTCTGCACTGATCTAGGTGATCGGTACACAACAGGAGAGAAAGCACCAGGAGCTGAATGGAGGGTGAAGGACCTGCCAGTTCCAATCATGTGACTGATCACATGACTGAAATCAAGGTCCTAGAAGAAACTGCTTCTGCTTAACTTCTGTAGCCTCCTGGAGCTCCCAAAGCCTCCTCTCCTGCTCCCTCTGTGCAGCTCCCAAAGCCTCCTCTCCTGCTCCCTCTGTGCAGCTCCCAAAGCCTCCTCTCCTGCTCCCTCTGTGCAGCTCCCAAAGCCTCCTCTCCTGCTCCCTCTGTGCAGCTCCCAGTGCCTCCTCTCCTGCTCCCTCTGTGCAGCTCCCAGTGCCTCCTCTCCTGCTCCCTCTGTGCAGCTCCCAAAGCCTCCTCTCCTGCTCCCTCTGTGCAGCTCCCAAAGCCTCCTCTCCTGCTCCCTCTGTGCAGCTCCCAGTGCCTCCTCTCCTGCTCCCTCTGTGCAGCTCCCAATGCCTCCTCTCCTGCTCCCTCTGTGCAGCTCCCAAAGCCTCCTCTCCTGCTCCCTCTGTGCAGCTCCCAATGCCTCCTCTCCTGCTCCCTCTGTGCAGCTCCCAATGCCTCCTCTCCTGCTCCCTCTGTGCAGCTCCCAAAGCCTCCTCTCCTGCTCCCTCTGTGCAGCTCCCAATGCCTCCTCTCCTGCTCCCTCTGTGCAGCTCCCAGTGCCTCCTCTCCTGCTCCCTCTGTGCAGCTCCCAATGCCTCCTCTCCTGCTCCCTCTGTGCAGCTCCCAAAGCCTCCTCTCCTGCTCCCTCTGTGCAGCTCCCAATGCCTCCTCTCCTGCTCCCTCTGTGCAGCTCCCAATGCCTCCTCTCCTGCTCTGCACGGATCAAGATCATCTGAATGTGGTAATATATGTGTGTGTCTGTATGTATGTGTGTCTCTGGGTGTATCTATATCTGTATGGGTGTGTGTTTGTATGTGTGTGTATATCTGTATTTGTGTATATGTTTGTGCATGTAGCAGAGCTGTGTGTGTTTGTATGTGTATGCATTGTACATGTAGCAAAGCTAGGTATGTAGTGTCCATGTAGCAGAGCCCTATGTGTATCTGTATGTGTAGTGTGCATGTAGCAGAGCTGTGTGTGCCTGTATGTGCATGAATTAGGCATGTACCAGTGCTTTGTGTGTATCTGTATGTTCATGTAGTAGAGCTGTGTGTGTATTATGTGTAGTGTGCATGTAACAGAGCTGTGTGTCTACTACATGTGCGTATAGCAGAGCCATCTATGTCTATGTACATGTATGTTAATGTTTAGTGTGCATTTAACAGAGCTGCTTGCATCTGTATGTGCATGAATTGGGCATCTACTAGTGCTGGTGTGTTGTATCTGTACGTTCATGTAGTAGAGCTGTGTGTGTATCTGTATGTTCATGTAGTAGAGCTGTGTGTGTGTACTATGTGTAGTGCATATACATTATTATGCTGCACTCAGTCCTGTCTATGAAGGTGCTAACTAAACACAATTCTATTTCAAATATACAATAGTTGCACTCGACATAGACTTATTTCTAAATAGAGAAAATTGAAAAATGAAAAAATAGAGATACTTGGTATTATGGAAATGGCCAAATCGATAATTCACCCAGTTGCCACGCTGAGGCGATCTCTATTAACTGTATGTGTAGTGTGCATGTAGCAGAGCTTTGTGTCTAAATATACGTGTAGCAAAGCCATTTATGTCTATGGGCATGTCGCAGAGCTGTGTGTGTCATATATAATTTGGAGAGGTGGAGGCGGAGTGTAAAAGGGGCCCATTAAGACTCTTTCGCCCGGGGCCCACAAAAATCTGGAGCCAAGTCGGCTCTGCCTGTGCACACGGTGCCTTTTCTTAGTGCAGTTTTGTTAGCACTGTATATGGTGGCTCAGTGGTTAGCACTGTATACGGTGGCTCAGTGGTTAGCACTGTATATGGTGGCTCAGTGGTTAGCACTGTATACGGTGGCTCAGTGGTTAGCACTGTATACGGTGGCTCAGTGGTTAGCACTGTATATGGTGGCTCAGTGGTTAGCACTGTATACGGTGGCTCAGTGGTTAGCACTGTATACGGTGGCTCAGTGGTTAGCACTGTATACGGTGGCTCAGTGGTTAGCACTGTATACGGTGGCTCAGTGGTTAGCACTGTATACGGTGGCTCAGTGGTTAGCACTGTATACGGTGGCTCAGTGGTTAGCACTGTATACGGTGGCTCAGTGGTTAGCACTGTATACGGTGGCTCAGTGGTTAGCGCTGTATATGGTGGCTCAGTGGCTAGCGCTGTATACGGTGGCTCAGTGGTTAGCGCTGTATACGGTGGCTCAGTGGTTAGCGCTGTATACGGTGGCTCAGTGGTTAGCACTGTATATGGTGGCTCAGTGGTTAGCACTGTATACGGTGGCTCAGTGGTTAGCACTGTATATGGTGGCTCAGTGGTTAGCACTGTATACTGTGGCTCAGTGGTTAGCACTGTATACTGTGGCTCAGTGGTTAGCGCTGTATACGGTGGCTCAGTGGTTAGCGCTGTATACGGTGGCTCAGTGGTTAGCGCTGTATACGGTGGCTCAGTGGTTAGCGCTGTATACGGTGGCTCAGTGGTTAGCACTGTATATGGTGGCTCAGTGGTTAGCACTGTATATGGTGGCTCAGTGGTTAGCACTGTATACGGTGGTGGCTCAGTGGTTAGCACTGTATATGATGGCTCAGTGGTTAGCGCTGTATACGGTGGCTCAGTGGTTAGCACTGTATATGGTGGCTCAGTGGTTAGCACTGTATACGGTGGCTCAGGGGTTAGCACTGTATACGGTGGCTCAGTGGTTAGCACTGTATACGGTGGCTCAGTGGTTAGCACTGTATACGGTGGTGGCTCAGTGGTTAGCACTGTATACGGTGGCTCAGTGGTTAGCACTGTATATAGTGGCTCAGTGGTTAGCACTGTATACGGTGCCTCAGTGGTTAGCACTGTATACGGTGGCTCAGTGGTTAGCACTGTATATGGTGGTGGCTCAGTGGTTAGCACTGTATGCGGGGGCTCAGTGGTTAGCACTGTATACGGTGGTGGCTCAGTGGTTAGCACTGTATATAGTGGCTCAGTAGTTAGCACTGTATACGGTGCTCAGTGGTTAGCACTGTATACGGTGGCTCAGTGGTTAGCACTGTATATTCGGTGGCTCAGTGGTTAGCACTGTATGCGTGGGTGGCTCAGTGGTTAGCACTGTATACGGTGTGGCTCAGTGGTTAGCACTGTATACGGTGGCTCAGTGGTTAGCACTGTATACGGTGGCTCAGTGGTTAGCACTGTATACGGTGGTGGCTCAGTGGTTAGCACTGTATACGGTGGCTCAGTGGTTAGCACTGTATATGGCTAGTGTGCATCAGTGGTATAGCACTGTATACGGTGGCTCAGTGGTTAGCACTGTATACGGTGGCTCAGTGGTTAGCACTGTATACGGTGGCTCAGTGGTTAGCACTGTATACGGTGGCTCAGTGGTTAGCACTGTATATGGTGGCTCAGTGGTTAGCACTGTATATGGTGGCTCAGTGGTTAGCACTGTATACGGTGGCTCAGTGGTTAGCACTGTATATGGTGGCTCAGTGGTTAGCACTGTATACGGGGCTCAGTGGTTAGCACTGTATACGGTGGCTCAGTGGTTAGCACTGTATACTGGTGGCTCAGTGGTTAGCACTGTATATGGTGGCTCAGTGGTTAGCACTGTATATGGTGGCTCAGTGGTTAGCACTGTATACGGTGGCTCAGTGGTTAGCACTGTATACGGTGGCTCAGTGGTTAGCACTGTATACGGTGGCTCAGTGGTTAGCACTGTATACGTGGTGTGCTCAGTGGTTAGCACTGTATACGGTGGCTCAGTGTGGTTAGCACTGTATAGGTGGCTCAGTGGTTAGCACTGTATACGGTGGCTCAGTGGTTAGCACTGTATACGGTGGCTCAGTGGTTAGCACTGTATACGGTGGCTCAGTGGTTAGCACTGTATAAGGCTGGCTCAGTGGTTAGCACTGTATATGGTGGCTCAGTGGTTAGCACTGTATATGGTGGCTCAGTGGTTAGCACTGTATACGGTGCCAGTGTTAGCACTGTATACGTGGCTCAGTGGTTAGCACTGTATACGGTGGCTCAGTGGTTAGCACTGTATACGGTGGCTCAGTGGTTAGCACTGTATATGGTGGCTCAGTGGTTAGCACTGTATAGGTGGCTCAGTGGTTAGCACTGTATTACGGTGGCTCAGTGGTTAGCACTGTATACGGTGGCTCAGTGGTTAGCACTTATTATGGTGGGCTCAGTGGTTAGCACTGTATATGGTGGCTCAGTGGTTAGCACTGTATATGGGTGGCTCAGTGGTTAGCACTGTATGGTGGCTCAGTGGTTAGCACTGTATATGGTGGCTCAGTGGTTAGCACTGTATATGGTGGCTCAGTGGTTAGCACTGTATATGGCTCAGTGGTTAGCACTGTATATGGTGGCTCAGTGGTTAGCACTGTATATGGTGGCTCAGTGGTTAGCACTGTATAGGTGGCTCAGTGGTTAGCACTGTATAGGTGGCTCAGTGGTTAGCACTGTATACGGTGGCTCAGTGGTTAGCACTGTATAGGTGGCTCAGTGGTTAGCACTGTATACGGTGGCTCAGTGGTTAGCACTGTATACGGTGGCTCAGTGGCTTAGCACTGTATACGGTGGCTCAGTGGTTAGCACTGTATATGGTGGCTCAGTGGTTAGCACTGTATAGGTGGCTCAGTGGTTAGCACTGTATACGGTGGCTCAGTGGTTAGCACTGTATAGGTGGCTCAGTGGTTAGCACTGTATATGGTGGCTCAGTGGTTAGCACTGTATATGGTGGCTCAGTGGTTAGCACTGTATATGGTGGCTCAGTGGTTAGCACTGTATATGGTGGCTCAGTGGTTAGCGCTGTATACGGTGGCTCAGTGGTTAGCACTGTATACGGTGGCTCAGTGGTTAGCACTGTATACGGTGGCTCAGTGGTTAGCACTGTATACGGTGGCTCAGTGGTTAGCACTGTATATGGTGGCTCAGTGGTTAGCACTGTATATGGTGGCTCAGTGGTTAGCACTGTATATGGTGGCTCAGTGGATAGCACTGTATATGGTGGCTCAGTGGTTAGCACTGTATATGGTGGCTCAGTGGTTAGCACTGTATATGGTGGCTCAGTGGTTAGCACTGTATACAGGGGCTCAGTGGTTAGCACATAGAAGGACCTAGTGTTTGTATAATAGACATAGGATATAAGAATAAGCGAGATACACATATAGGAATAGGAGGGGGAGTCGGGAAAGGGAGGGACGGTCTCGCATTCCTGGCCCATTACCTGTCACTGCCATTCAGACAGCTGCAGGTGACGCACGATCCCTCACCCCGGACACCTGAGACGCTGGGACTGTCCCCCTCACACCTAGCAACAGATACAGCCACACATACACAGTGATAGATCCCTGAGCAGATAAAACACGCTATAATGGAACACGCATGTCTACCGTCCCTGATCTTCAGGGCTTGTATGAGAACAGGTAAAATAAAAAAAAACTAGAAACAGCGCCACCCTTGCTGATAGGTGGTGTCTGGTATTGCAGCTCATTTTCATTCATTAGAAGGAAGAATTGCAATTGTTCCCATGGACAGGAGGGGGCGCCGTTTATGGGAAAAAAAAGAAATCATGTTTGGGTGGATTCAAATCTGCAATAAATATTTATAAAACCAAAAGTTACATCATCACAAGACGCCTCATCGACTATAGACGGACTGACTAGAGGGGTTATCCAGAATTCTACAAACATGGCTGATTTCCTTTACAAAGAGCGCCCCCCCCCCCTGACTACAGGTTGTGTGTGATATTGCAGCTCAGCTCCATTTATGCTGTAATATCACATGTAACCTGTAGTCAGGAGGGGACGCTGTTTTGTGAAGGGAATCAGCCATGTTTGTAGAATTCTGGACAACCCCCTTTAACTTGAATGGGGCTGAGATGCAATTCTAGACACAAACCAACATCAGGGGTGGCGCTGTTACTGGAAAACAAAAAGCAGCCATGTTTTTCTAAACCCTTAATAAACAGCGCCACCTCTGTCTACAGGTTAAATGTGGTACTGCAGCATAAACGGAGCTGAGCTGCAATACCACACGCAGCCTGTAGACAGGGGTGGCGCTGTCTATGAAGGAAATCAGCCATGTGCATAGAATTCTGGACAACCCCTTTAATCTCTAGGTACTTTACTTTTTAATAATGTTTCCTTTTCTTGACTCTTGGAAACAGAAGGAGGCGCAGAAGCTCCGATAAGGCGAAATCTACTATTCCCAAAGTGTAAGAAGCCACAAGCTGTCTACAAGTCCAGTCCTGTCTGCAGAGGAGGAGTATACATGGTGTACACATGTCCATTCTCTCTCTCCCCCGTGCTGTCTTCCTCTATTCGCCCTCTCTCCCCTTGTACTGTTCTCCCCACTGTGCTCTCTCCTTTGAGCTGTCTTCCCTCGTATGCTCTCTCCCTTTGTACTATCTCTCTCCCCTCTGTGCTCTCCTTTGAACCGTCACCCCCCCTTGTGTGCTGTCTCTCTCCCCTGTGATGTCTTCTCCCCTCTGTGCTCTCTCCTTTGACCTGTCTCCCCCATGAGCTCTGTCTCCTTCCCTCTGTGCTCTCTCCTTTGAGCTGTATCCCCCTTTCTGCTCTTTCTCCCCCCTGTGTGATGTCTTCTCCCCTCTGTGCTCTCTCCATTGAGCTGTCTTCCTTCCCCCGTTTGCTCTCCCTCCTGTCCATTCTCTCTCTCCCCCAAGTTGTCTTCACATATTCACTTTCTATCCCCTTGTACTGTTCTCCCCACTGTGCTCTCTCCTTTGAGCTGTCTTCCCTCCTATGCTCTCTCCCTTTGTACTGTCTCTCTCCCCTCTGTGCTCTCCTTTGAACCGTCACTCCCCTTGTGTGCTGTCTCTCTCCCCTGTGCCGTCTTCTTCCCCCTGTGCTCTCTCCTTTGAGCTGTCTTCCCTCTATGCTCTCTCTTTTGAGCTGTCTTCCCTCTTGTGCTCTCCCCCTTGTGTGTTGTCTCTCTCTTCCCCCTATCCTCTCTTCTTTGAGTCGTTTATAGCAGGTAATCATCCCGTCATCAGTGCAGGATTTCCCCTATGGCAGGGCCGGAGCCCTGGGGGATTTCCACTAGTTTTTTAATACATGATTATAATATGATGTAACTTTCCTGGTAAAGGAAAAAAAACAGCTTTGAAGTGTCAGCTCTGCAGCCCAGGAGCTCATCCTGGCAGTGACTGGTCTCCTTATAAGGAGGCAGCAGGAGAAGCTGTTTACAGAGAGAGAAGGCAGGACAGTGTATACAGGGCAGGCTCACATTAACCCTTCCCACCCTGCAGCAGGCAGGAAGTTCTCAGGACTCTGCTTCCTGCTAATGAGACACATGTGTGTAATGCTGGTGTCACCACAATGAGACACACATGTGTCATGTCTGAGGGCGGGGGAGGCGCAGACACAATCAATAAACTAATTACATCCTACACAATGATCATCCAGTAATGAAGGGACACAGCACACTGACACTGCACCCCGACACTGCACACAGCACACTGCACCCCAACACTGGACACAGCACACTGACACTGCACCCCGACACTGCACACAGCACACTGACACTGCACCCCCAACACTGGACACAGCACCCCAACACTGGACACTGCACACTGACACTGCACCCCGACACTGGACACACACACTGACACTGCACCCCAACACTGGACACAGCACACTGACACTGCACCCCGACACTGCACACAGCACACTGACACTGCACCCCAACACTGGACACAGCACACTGACACTGCACCCCAACACTGGACACAGCACACTGACACTGCACCCCCAACACTGGACACAGCACACTGACACTGCACCCCGACACTGGACACAGCACACTGACACTGCACCCCGACACTGGACACACACACTGACACTGCACCCCGACACTGGACACAGCACCCCGACACTGGACACAGCACACTGACACTGCACCCCGACACTGGACACAGCACATTGACACTGCACCCCGACACTGGACACAGCACACTGACACTGCACCGGACTGACCCCGGACACGGCATACAGACACTGGACTGACCCCGGACATGGCATACAGACAATGGACTGACCCCGGACACGGCATACAGACACTGGACTGACCCCGGTCACAGCATACAGACACTGGACTGACCCGGTCACAGCATACAGACACTGGACTGACCCGGACACAGCATACAACACTGGACTGACGCCTCACACAGCATACAGACACTGGACTGACGCTCACACAGCATACAGACACTGGACTGACCCCGGACACGGCATACAGACACTGGACTGACCCCGGACAGGCCATACAGACACTGGACTGACCCCGGACATGGCATACAGACACTGGACTGACCCGGACACGGCATACAGACACTGGACTGACCCCGGACACGGCATACAGACACTGGACTGACCCGGACACGGATACAGACACTGGACTGACCCGGACACGGCATACAGACACTGGACTGACCCCACTGGACTGACCCCGGACACGGCATACAGACACTGGACTGACCCCGGACACGGCACACAGACACTGGACTGACCCCGGACACGGCAACACAGACACTGGACTGACCCCGGACACAGCATACAGACACTGGACTGACCCCGGACACGGCATACAGACACTGGACGACCCAGACATGGCAACAGACACTGGACTGACACCGGACACAGCATACAGACACTGGACTGACCCGGTCACAGCATACAGACACTGGACTGACGCCTCACACAGCATACAGACACTGGACTGACCCCGGACACGGCATACAGACACTGGACTGACCCCGGACACGGCATACAGACACTGGACTGACCCCGGACATGGCATACAGACACTGGACTGACCCCGGACACGCATACAGACACTGGACTGACCCCGGACACAGTATACAGACACTGGACAGACCCCGGACACGGCATACAGACACTGGACTGACCCCGGACACGGCATACAGACACTGGACTGACCCCACTGACTGACCCCGGACACGGCATACAGACACTGGACTGACCCCGGACACGGCACACAGACACTGGACTGACCCGGACACGGCACACAGACACTGGACTGACCCCGACACGCATACAGACACTGGACTGACCCCAGACATGCATACAGACACTGGACTGACCCCGGACACAGCACACAGACACTGGACTGACCCGGACACAGCATACAGCACTGGACTGACCCCAACACGCATACAGACACTGGACTGACGACCGACACGGCATACAGACACTGGACTGACCCCAGACACGGCATACAGACACTGGACTGACGCCGCACACAGCATACAGACACTGGACTGACCACGGTACATGATGCATACAGACACTGGACTGACACCAGACGCGGCATACAGACACTGGACTGACCCGGACACAGCATACAGACACTGGACTGACACCAGACACTGGACTGACCCGGTCACAGCATACAGACACTGGACTGACCCGGCACGCATACAGACACTGACTGACCCGACATGCATACAGACACTGGACTGACACCGACATGCAACAGACACTGGACTGACCGGAACGGCTACAGCACTGGACTACCCCGGACACGGCTACGACATGCGACCGACCGCATACAACATGACTGACCGCACACATACGACACTGGACTGACCGTCACATACAGACACTGACTGACCCGACACAGCATACAGACACTGGCGACACTGACACGCAATAGACACTGACACGCATACAGACACTGATGACCCGGACACAGCATAAGAACTGACGACATGACACAGATAAGATGCACAGCATACAGACACTGGATGACCGAACAGATCAGACATGGACTGACCGGACAAGCATAAGACAGACACGCATACAGACATGGATGACCGACACAGCATACAGAACTGGACTGACTGACCGCATATAGACACTGGACACGCTACAGACACTGACTGACCGGACACAGCATACAACTGGACGACACTGACACAGCTTAGACACTGACACAGAAAGACACTGGACTGACCCGGACACAGCATACAGACACTGGACTGACCCCGGACACGGCATACAGACACTGGACTGACCCCGACACGGCATACAGACACTGGACTGACCCCAGTCACAGCATACAGACACTGGACTGACCCGGACACGGCATACAGATACTGGACTGACCCGGACACGGCATACAGACACTGGACTGACCCGGACACGGCATACAGACACTGGACTGACACCGGACACGGCATACAGACACTGGACTGACCCCGGAACGGCATACAGACACTGGACTGACCCCGGACACGGCATACAGACACTGGACTGACCCCGGACACGGCATACAGACACTGGACTGACCCCGGACAGGCATACAGACAATGGACTGACCCGGACACGGCATACAGACACTGGACTGACCCGGTCACGCATACAGACACTGGACTGACCCCGGTCACAGCATACAGACACTGGACTGACCCGGACACAGCATACAGACACTGGACTGACGCCTCACACAGCATACAGACACTGGACTGACGCCCTGGACACAGCATACAGACACTGGACTGACCCCGGACACAGCATACAGACACTGGACTGACCCGGACACGGCATACAGACACTGGACTGACCCGGACATGGCATACAGACACTGGACTGACCCCGGACACGGCATACAGACACTGGACTGACCCCGGACACGGCATACAGACACTGGACTGACCCCGGACACGGCATACAGACACTGGACTGACCCGGACACGGCATACAATGGACGACCCTGGACTGACCCGGACACGGCATACAGACACTGGACTGACCCCGGACACGGCAACAGACACTGGACTGACCCCGGACAACGGACATACATGACTGACCCGGACACAGCATACAGACACTGGACTGACCCGGACACGGCATACAGACACTGGACTGACCCCGGACAGCATACAGACACTGGACTGACCCGGACACGCATACAGACACTGGACTGACCCCGGTCACAGCATACAGACACTGGACTGACCCGTACACAGCATACAGACACTGGACTGACCCCGGACACGGCATACAGACACTGGACTGACCCCGGACACGGCATACAGACACTGGACTGACCCCAGACATGGCATACAGACACTGGACTGACCCCGGACACAGCACACAGACACTGGACTGACCCCGGACACAGCATACAGACACTGGACTGACCCCAGACATGGCATACAGACACTGGACTGACACCGGACACAGCATACAGACACTGGACACAGACACTGGCCTCATGCCACCCTGATGCCCTTTCACAATTCCTGGTTTTTGCCTGATTTAACCCTTCAGCCCCCCTCTAGCTCCTGACACCACCCCGCCTCTCCTGATTATCTGATTAACCCTTGCAGCCCCTCTCCTGTCCTTGGCTCTGCCTGATTAACCCCTGCAGCTCTCCCTCCTTGCTCTCTATTAACCCTGTCACTGCCCGGTGTGCTGCCCTGTCTCCACCTCCCGCTGTCCTCACATTTGTTGCTGCCGATTGTCGCGATCTCGCCTCACACCCCTTCACTGCCCGGCGTCATTTGGGCGAGTTAACCCTTTCACTACACGGGTCGGGATGTTTAACCAATGCAGAGCTACAGGGCGGAGGGGGGTGGCTGCACTGTCGTGCGGGTTAACCCCCTGCAGAGCTGCACTGTCGGACGGGTTAACCCTTGCAGCGCTGCACTGTCGGGCGGGTTAACCCTTGCAGCGCTGCACTGTCGGGCGGGTTAACCCTTGCAGCGCTGCACTGTCGGGCGGGTTAACCCTTGCAGAACTGCACGGTGGGGCGGGTTAACCCTTGCAGCGCTGCACTGTAGGGCGGGTTAACCCTTGCAGAACTGCACGGTGGGGCGGGTTAACCCTTGCAGAGCTGCACTGTAGGGCGGGTTAACCCTTGCAGCGCTGCACTGTAGGGCGGGTTAACCCTTGCAGAACTGCACGGTGGGGCGGGTTAACCCTTGCAGAGCTGCACTGTAGGGCGGGTTAACCCTTGCAGAGCTGCACTGTAGGGCGGGTTAACCCTTGCAGCAATGCACTGTAGGGCGGGTTAACCCTTGCAGAGCTGCACTGTAGGGCGGGTTGACCCTTGCAGCGCTGCACTGTAGGGCGGGTTAACCCTTGCAGCAATGCACTGTAGGGCGGGTTAACCCTTGCAGAGCTGCACTGTAGGGCGGGTTGACCCTTGCAGCGCTGCACTGTAGGGCGGGTTAACTCTTGCAGCGTTGCACTGTAGGGCGGGTTAACCCTTGCAGCAATGCACGGTGGTGCGGGTTAACCCTTGCAGCGCTGCACGGTGGTGCGGGTTAACCCTTGCAGCCATGGCCGCCCGCACAGTCCACGCCTCCTCCCCGGATGACTCTCCTCCTGGCCCGGCCTCCTCCTGCCTCCTCCAGCCCCGTCTGATCAGAAAACAAGGAAAGTCCCGGGGATCGGGCGGAAGTTTGCAGTGTGCCCGGGATTCGGTTGCAGCGCTGTGATGGGCAGAGCGTCGTCCCCGGGTGTCAGGGGCGCATTGAGCCTCATGGGCACCGTCCTCCTCCTCCTGCTCCTGCCCGCGTCCTCCGCCTTCAACCTGGACTCGGAGAACCCCCAGGTCCACTCCGGGCCGGACGGCAGCTACTTCGGCTTCGCTGTGGACTTCTTCCTCCCGGACGGCAGCTCTTCGTTCCTGCTGATCGGGGCCCCCAGGGCCAACACCTCCCAGCCTGGCATCACCCAGGGCGGAGACGTGCAGAAGTGCGACTGGAGGAATGCCCAGTGCCAGTCCATTGTCTTCGACTCCACCGGTAATCGATACTACGATATCAATGACCCAATCGAATTCAAGTCCAATCAATGGTTCGGGGCATCGCTGAGGGCGAAGGACGACAAGATCCTGGCGTGTGCCCCCCTGTACCACTGGAGGACCCAGCAGAGGAAGCAGGAGCGGGAACCGGTTGGGACTTGTTACCTAAAATCCGGCGACACCATCGTGGAGTACGCGCCCTGCCGGTCCAACGCCAAACACGACGCCCAAGAACAAGGGTTCTGCCAGGGCGGGTTCAGCGCCGACTTCACCAGTGCCAACCGGGTTCTTCTCGGGGGGCCCGGAAGCTTTTACTGGCAGGGCCAAATCATTTCGGATACGGTGGAGGACATCGTCAAAAGCTACGACCCCAAAACCTACAGCGCCACCTACGCCAACCAAGTGGCCACGCGCGCCGCCAGCCCGCAGTACGACGACAGCTACCTGGGCTACTCGGTGGCGGTCGGGGACTTTAACGGAGACGCCATCGAAGACTTTGTTTCCGGGGTTCCCAGAGCTGCCCGCACCCTGGGCATGGTGTCCATTTACGATGGCCAGACTATGGCTTCGTTGTACAACTTCACCGGGGAGCAGATGGCCGCCTACTTCGGTTACTCCGTCGCCACCACCGACATCAACGGAGATGACTTGATGGACGTGTTTGTTGGCGCTCCGCTCTACATGGACCGGGGCTCAGATGGTAAGCTCCAAGAAGTCGGGCAGGTGACGGTCTACACTCAACAAAGCAAATTGGGCCTTCAGGTATTGACCAAATTGACCGGCTTTGACCCTTTTTCGAGATTTGGGAGCTCAATTGCCCCCCTGGGTGACTTAGATCAAGACGGGTTCAATGACGTTCGCCATTGGGCGCCTTACGCCGGTGAAAGTAAAAAGGGCCTGGTGTATATCTTTAATGGCGGAGCACTGGGATGAGTACAGCGCCGTCTCAGGTTCTCGAAGGACAGTGGGCATCTAAAACCATGCCGGCGAGCTTCGGCTACTCGTTGAAAGGTGCCACAGATGTTGACGAGAATGGCTACCCGACCTGGTGGTTGGAGCATTGGGGCGATAAGGCCATACTGTACAGGTCAAGGCCCGTTATCACCGTGAACGCGGTACTGGAAGTGAACCCGTCGCTCCTAAACCCCGAGAGTAAGACGTGTACCCTCCCCAATTCGGTTAAAGTCTCCTGCTTGACGTGAAGTTCTGCCTGAAGGCCACCAGCAAAGGCAACGTACCCCAAAACCTGTATTTTAAGGTGGAACTCCTACTTGATAAGCTGAAGCAGAAGGGGCGGTGAGGCGGGCGCTGTTCCTCCACACCAAGCAGCCCACTCACTCCAAGGACATGACCGTGGTCAACGGCGGAGCCACGCGGTGCGAAGAATTAAAGGCCTATTTGCGGGATGAGAGCGAGTTCCGGGACAAACTGACGCCCATCACGGTCTTTATGGATTACCAAATGGATTACAAGGCGGCTGCCGTTTTCGTCTGGACTAATGCCGATCTTAAATCAGTTTACCCCTGCCAACCTGACCAAGCAGGCCCACATATTACTGGACTGTGGGGAAGACAATATCTGTAAGCCCAACTTGATTCTCTCGGTAGAAAGTGAGCAAAAACAGTTGTACATCGGAGACGACAGCCCTCTGACGTTACTGGTCGACTGCCCAGAATCAAGGTGAAGGAGCCTACGAGGCCGAACTTGTTGTCCATATCCCACCCCAGGCCGACTTTATTGGGGTGGTCCGAAACAACGAGACTTTGTCAAGGTTTCCTGTGCGTTCAAGACCGAGAATAAGACCAGGCTTGTTGTATGTGACCTGGGGAACCCTATGAAGGCCGGCACCAGGGTAGTTTCGGCCCTGCTCTTCAGCGTTCATCAGCTTAACGAGATGGACGACACGGTCAACTTCGACCTTCAGATACAAAGCTCCAACCAATACGACAATACGAGCCTGAAAAAGTCACTGCAGATAGCCCTGGCTGTGTTGGCAGCTGTTGAAATAAGAGGAGTCTCTACGCCAACCGAAGTCTTCCTGCCCATCGCCAACTGGGAACCCAAAGGAAAACCCAACGACGGAAGATGACGTTGGCCCACTCGTCCAACACGTCTTTGAGCTTCGGAACAATGGCCCCAGTACGTTCAGTAAAGCCTTTCTTAATATCCAGTTGCCTTACAAATATCAAAGCAAAACTTTATTATACGTTATTCAATTCGAAATCGACGGTCCCATGAACTGTACCTCCGATGTTGTCATCAACCCCCTCAACCTCACACCCTCCAGCTCGATGGCGGACGACATTAAAAACGTCACCCGCAACGAACGCAATCGTCGCGATGTCTCCCAAGTGGATGGAGACCTGCAGACTCTTCGATGCGGAACGGCCAATTGTCTCAAAATCGAATGCCACGTGGAACGAGTGGAAAAAGGAAAAAGTGCATTTTATACATTCGCTCGAGACTGTGGACACCGACCTTCATGAATAACGAGAACCAAAATCACTCCTACTCTCTAAAGTCCTCTGCCAATTTCCATGTCTTGGAGTTCCCATATAAAAACATGAATCTTCCTGATATAAACAATTCTACAGAGGTCACTACTAATATTTTATGGGTCAACCAGTCATCCGGGGCCCCGGTACCCATCTGGGTCATAGTACTTGCAGTATTATCAGGTTTGCTTCTTCTGGCTTTGATGGTCTTTATCATGTATAAGCTTGGGTTCTTCAAACGTGTACGTCCTCCTCAGGAGGAAACCGAGAGGGAGCAGCTTCAGCCCCAAGAAAATGGTGAGCTAGGCACTGATGCATGAGTCCGTTGTTCCGGGAATGATGATTGGTATCGAGTTGACGTGGAACCCTAGAATTTTTGTTGTTGGATAGACCCAACATAGCAAATCATCAAGAACGGAAGAGAACATTGAGCGGTAGGGTTCTTATGTTCTGGTGGTGGATCAATAGGCTCCATTCTAATGAATATTGTCTCCTCATGGCCACTTTTATATCTGACTATGAGTACAGTTGCCCACAGGCACAAGTAGGTTGACACATCCTACATATCCTAACAAGCCCAGGTATCTTCAGAAAAAAAAGTTTCAGGTCATGCAACCTTTCGATACATGAATTTTTAGGTTCCCCCAAAATAATGTAGAGGTTCCTTTCTTGACTGAGTGTATACTGCCATGTCTCACTGCTTTCTTTGGTTTACGTCCACCCTTTTGGCAGAAGGTAACCTACCTGGTCTTCCATAGTTTTGTAGTTCCCCACCTTGGTGAAGGCACCCCACTTTGGGAATCTAATTATTTGGTGTACTATGCAGGTATTCATCTAAGGGGACCAGGTAGCTTCCCGTCATCCACTTGGGTGCAAGTTTCAGTCCTTACTTTGGTTTACGTCCACCCTTTTGGCAGAAGGTAACCTACCTGGTCTTCCATAGTTTGTAGCTCCCCACCTTGGTGAGGGTAACCCCACTTGTCTTGGGAATATAATTATTTTGGTGTGCTATATGTACCATGCAGGTATTCATCTAAGGGGACCGGGTAGCTTCCCGTCATCCACTTGGGTGCAAGTTTCAGTCCTTACTTTGGTTTACTTCCACCCTTTTGGTAGAAGGTAACCTACCTGGTCTTCCAAAGTTTGTAGTTCCCCACCTTGGTGAAGGTAACCCCACTATTTGGTGTGCTATATGTACTATGCAGATATTCATCTAAGGGACCAGGTAGCTTCCCGTCATCCACTTGGGTGCAAGTTTCAGTCCTTACTTTGGTTTACTTCCACCCTTTTGGCAGAAGGTAACCTACCTGGTCTTCCATAGTTTGTAGTTCCCCACCTTGGTGAAGGTAACCTACCTGGTCTTTGTAGAGTTCCCCACTAACTTTGTAGAGTTCCCCACCTTGGTCTATGCGCACCATTATACTGTAGGTAACCCCACTTGTCTTGGGAATATAATTATTTGGTGTGCTATATGTACTATGCAGACCAGGTAGCTTCCCGTCATCCACTTGGGTGCAGAATGTCTCCCTCGGAGAACTATTAGGGAGTTTGCTGATACTTTCCCATGCATCTGCAATGTTGTGATGCATTTTTGAAATACTTTGAATAGTTTCTATTAGTGGGTGTGATCTGTAGAAGTATTAACCCGAACCATGTACCTCGAAAACAATTCCCTAAAAATGGATAGATGCCTTTTTTTATGGATCTAGATATTTGGCCAGGGTAGGGGGGGGGGATGATGCAGAAGAGCTCAAAATTGCTCAATCGCTACTTCCGTAATAAAAATAGTGAGTCTCGCACCCCCACTGTGTAAGCAAGTCAAGTTTCTCAAGACCATATTACACGGATACTAGTCTTGACTTGACAAAGAGTCTAAGGGACTCAAATTGACAGCTGAGTCTATCAGATTGGGTCCTAATTCAGTCCTCAAGGCCCACTAACAGTTTAGATTTTCAAGATTTCCTTAGCATTTCAGTTGGTAATACAATCTCGTGCACAGGTGACGATTCCAACTGTCAAATGCTAAGGAAATCCTGAAAATCTGCACTGTTGGTGGCCTTGAGGACTGGAGTTGGGGACCGCTGCTTTAAACCCATGGTGGGCCCTGGGCTTGACTTGGAGTCAAATAATCACTTTTTTACACAATTTCCTACCGTTCACGGTCTCCTACCAATTTTAGAGTTTTCAATATTGCTCGACAATGCAGACGATGATTTAGCTTATTTTTTATTTTAATATATTACTAAATAAAATGCAAGTATTGGGAGAGCACCTCGTAAAGCATTAACATGTAAGTGCACTTTGTAGACATTTTTAATTTTTTTTTGTAACGTAATTATTGCTGATGGATTTGTGTTACTGATTATCACTGCCAAAAGACATTGACGGGGAAAGTCACCCCAAATAAAAATGAACTTTTTATAGTATTAGTTGTTTTAAATCATGTCCACAATGTATGGCTACTGAACAACGTGTCAAAAATCTGCCTTATGGGGAGCGATTTCTTATTTTATTTTATTAGTAAATGTAAAGGAATATATGAGATTAATTAAAATATGTTAAACAGTGCAACTTATGCTTCTATTTGGTTTTGCAGCTTAGCCTGAATTTGATTGAGGGTTAGCTGCAATACCAGACACTGCCCATGGACAAGGGTGGCGCTGTTTTTCTAGTCTTACACAACCCTACGACAATCTATAAAGCTCCTAGTATGTCATGTATGTATTACATGCTTGGAACACCTAAACACCATGTAAGTGTACCTAAAACTATTCTATGACTGTATATCAATATCTCAATTGTAAAGCGCTGTGGAATATGTTGGCGCTATATAAATAAAAATTATTATTAGATGGAGTTGCCCTTTAAGGGTTGTCCGGTGAACACGAGTTGGAACCGATCCACAGGGCCTTAAGTAGAATGGGTGCAGGGTTGCAATAGCACCCGGGCCCTGGAGCCTAGGGGGCCCCAAAGGTCCCTTACACTTCTAGAAAAAGACTAATGCTATTAAAGCTTTCTAATGATTGGGGTCCCCGTTGGAGCTTTTGCATTGGTACCCATGAGCTTCCAGTTATTGGTGATAACTTGCTGATCGGTTGGGGTCAGACTGGTGGAGCCTGCACCGATCTGTCGGACGGTGCATTTTTATCTCCGTTACAATGGAGCTAAACTGCAGCACAAGTTCCAAGAAGTCCATGGCACCAACATCCTCCTTCACAAAAAACCTTTGAGCCCAACAAATTTCAATGTTTCGGCCATGCAGGGTCTTTATCAAGCCATTACAAAGTGTACAATGGCCTGATAAAGGCCCTGCGTGACCGAAACGTTGCAATTTTTCTTTGCGTGTCTGTGATGTATGCAATGGGCTTAAGTTTTTTTTGTGAAAAAGGATTTTCATTGGACTTGTTGGAACTCATTTTAAGTTTACTGCCTATGCAGAGGGCTGTGCAGGGGTGGACATATAATTGGTGCAGCCTGTGCAAACACACAGGGGTCCAATAGGTGAGGGGGCCAAGTCCATCTCCAAAGCAAGTGGAATTGGGCATTATTATGAGCTATTAGACTACAAAGGGCCCATATACTGTTCTTGCACAGGGGCCCTCTTCAGTCTGTGTCGCCAGTGGGTGCATGGAATATATTTTGATATATACTGTGCCCCATACACTCCACCCCTGCTCCATTCATTCTCTTTGGGACTGACGAGTTGAGCGCTCAGCTTCTTTCTGGCAGGCCCATAGAGAATGAATGGAATGGTGGTCGGACATTTGGGGATGAGTGACCCGTCAGGGAAACAATCCTCCATTCCGCCAATCATTAGTCGGACCCCCACTGACCAGATCCTGTGGATAGATGGTAACTATCACCGGACAACCCCTTAAGACTTTATGGTGATTTCTGAAGTAAATTACCGTACATAAATCTAGTATATGTCATCAAATTACAACCTAAATGGTTGCTATGGCAACTGCTTCATTTTCATTTGGACTAGGCCTCAAGCCTGATGTGAGGGGGTTTGGCCACAGCAACCAGATTAAATAAGTGGTTTGGTTGCTATGGGCAACTGCTTCATTTTCATTTGGACTAGGCCTCAAGCCTGACGTTGAGGGGTTCTTTACAGTAACCAGATTAAAGAAGTGGTTTGGTTGCTATGGGCAACTGCTTCATTTTCATTTGGACTAGGCCTCAAGCCTGAAGTTGAGGGGTTTGGCCACAGCAACCAGATTAAATAAGTGGTTTGGTTGCTATGGGCAACTGCTTCATTTTCATTTGGACTAGGCCTCAAGCCTGATGTGAGGGGGTTTGGCCACAGCAACCAGATTAAATAAGTGGTTTGGTTGCTATGGGCAACTGCTTCATTTTCATGTGGACTAGGCCTCAAGCCTGACGTTGAGGGGTTCTTTACAGTAACCAGATTAACTAAGTGGTTTGGTTGCTATGGGCAACTGCCTCATTTTAATTTGTACTAGGCCTCAAATTGAGGGGTTGTCCACATCAGCCATATTAAGTGATCTGGTTACGATTGGTAACTGCTCCATCTTTGGGGTCCCATTAGGCCTTTTTGAGAATGAAGTAATTCGGCCTTTTTTGTGCGTGTTTGAGGTACACTTGTAATGATACTAGGACCCAATGTGGACTGACATGACCTCCAAATAAGCTTGACTTGTTATACTGCTTGAAACTGTTTAGGCCTCATGCAGCCGGCCATGCAAAATGTTCCGAGCGCTGACCACAGTGCATAGACTGGCAGAGGGTCTTCTGACTGGAGCGCGACAGCATTATAGAAGTATATGGAGCTGTCGCGTTCCGGTTGGGAGACCCGCGGCCAGTCCAGTGCTCGAACCGTGTTGCATAGGCAAGAGCTACACTGCGATCTTTGGGATGTGACACATTGCAATGAAATAAAGGTGAATGGGGTCAGATTGTGATCCCTAAGGTAATGCATGGACTTGCAGCGGGTCGTCTGACCGGAGCTTGACAGCACCATAGAAATAAATGGAGCTGTCACGTTCCGGTTGGGAGACCCGGGGCCAGTCCAGTGCTCCATCCATGTTGCATGGACGTCTGCACAAGCCCTCAGGCTAGAGCTAAACTGCGATTTTGGTACGTGACACATCACAATGAAATAAGAGTGAATGGGGTCACGTTGTGGTCCCTAAGGTACCGCGATAGCAGCAAGAAAGCCATAAAAATTCCATGCGTGCCTTTGTTTGCCGACTTGCTTGTCGCAGACTTTAGTGGTCGCCATTGAGAACCCATTCACTTGTATTGCGTTGTGATGTAGCATTTACCTGTGTGACCATTCGCAGCCTTAGGGTCAGGGCTGTGGAGTCAGTAAGCCAAAGATCCGACTCTGACTCCCAACTCCACCAAAATGGACACAGACTCTACGACTCCATCACCACAACCATGGCTGTGGAGTCAGTAAGCCACATATCCGACTCCAACCCTCAATTTCCCTGAATCCAACTCCACCCAAAATGGACGCCGACTCTGACTCCACAGCCCTGCTTAGCCTAACATATTTTCATTGCAAACTATCATTAAAATAACTTGGTTTCGCAAAGTTTAGTCCTGAGGTAAATCATAAAAGACTGTGCTACTATTATAATAATTCTTTTATGTACATGACGGTACTTTTATATTCTAATTCATCATGGCTGACTGTGATGGTAAACCAAAAATTGTGACAGGAATTTTTGTTCCCATCACATCTGGGATTGGTCTGCCGGTGCCTCTTGGTTGTGGTACATTAGGCCGCATACACTGATCGGGGGTATATGTTAATTAACTTGGTAGGATCTGCCATCGAATATTGTGTGACCCCCGATCTATGACCACTTTTTGGGAGTCATTAAAAACAAAGAAGTATTTTTTTTTGCTTATGTTTTTTTACGACAGTGCACAGCTAGTTCCTTCCAGATACCTCAGGCGATATTTAACAATGGCCGATTCTTAAAGCGGTACTGAGCTAATATTATCTTAGAGACGAGACCCAAGTGACTGGTGACCAGGGGGACGGCAGACAGACAATGGCTCCTTCAGAGGTTGTTATTTTTGGATTTTTTTGTATGTCCCGTTAAAATAATTGTTAGCACTATTTGGCTGGGAACAATTGGGCAGGGTGTCCTGAGGAAGCCCCGTCACACACAACGAGATCGTTAGCGAGATCGATGTAACGTCAGGTTTTGTGACGTAACGGCGATCTCGCTACGTGTGACACTTAGCTCCTGCTGTTAGATCGCTGATCGTTACAAAGTGCTCTGGGTCATATTTTGGTCGTTGCGCTCCTGCTGGTCAGCACGCATCGCTGCGTGTGACAGCGAGAGACCAACGATCAGCGATCTCACAGGCTGGTAACCATGGTAAACACCGGGTATCTAGGCAGCGTGTGCTGCCTAGATACCCACTGTTTACCATGGTTACCAGCACTAAGCAGGGAGGACGCTGGTAACTATGATAAAGAGCAGGTATCTAGGTAGTGCGCACTGCCTAGATACCCGCTGTTTATCATACTTACCAGCATCCTCCCTTAGCTTAGCGCAGCCTGTAAGCAGGGAGCATGCTGGTAACTATGATAAACACCGGGTATCTAGGCAGAGTGCGCTGCCTAGATACCCGCTGTTTATCATACTTACCAGCACCCTCCCTTAGCTTAGCGCAGCCTGTAAGCAGGGAGCATGCTGGTAACTATGATAAACACCGGGTATCTAGGCAGAGTGCGCTGCCTAGATACCCGCTGTTTATCATAGTTATTACCAGTGTCCTCACGCTTCCAGCGATGTGGGAGGTGGCTCCCTAGTCGCTGAGGAGATCTGCCTGTTTGACAGCTCCCCAGCAACCAGGTAACAACGCACCAACGATCCCTACAGGATCGCTGTTACGTCGTTGTGTGTGACGGGTTAGTAACTCCAGATGGGTGTTTTAAGATTTTTTTCTATGGTTGTCCCGTTCATTCACCATGTGAGTAATAGCCATTGCAGTATTTTGAGGAATTCTCCATTATCACTGAACCTAGTTAGAGGTGGTTCTGGTATCCCACGGGGATGGCCACTTTGTGGGATACCACATGTCTCCCCTCTTGAAGCGTGTCGTCCCCGACACATCCACATCTAAAAAACCCATTGATTTCAAGGAGATGATCACTGGGATTGTCCAAAGTGGTCCAAGAAAAGATTTTCAATTTGTGTCCTAAACCTTTATTCAATTACAATTTAATCATTTTACTATGAATCAATATGTTAATAGACTAGAAGGCGGCCATTTTGAAAGCCATGTGGGAGAAGTGTACAAATTAAGGATACACAAGGCCTAACGAGAAGGACTGTGCCTCGTTTCATGACGCTAGCTACCCAATGGGGACTATTTTGGAGATTAGCATCCGGCCCTCCTCTCGGCGGATCCTTTTCACCAATATTAGTCCCTATAACAAAATGGCCGCCGCTCCATGATACTGCACCGGATGCAAAGCGCTAACTAGACAGATTCTGTATTTTTTTTTGTAAGTCTTCAATCACTCATTACAAAACCCTTAAATCTGGTACAGAAAAGTTGCAACCAATTAGTAATTAGGTTGAAAAACGAAAGCAGTGATCTTATTGGTTGCTTTTTAGGCTGAATTTTTCTAAACTTTTCTTAGTTTTTCTTTTTCTTTGGATTTTGCACTGATTTTTCTATTATTGAACTCTGGTTTTTGTAGCGGGTTTGGATCATAGTTACGTTCCCTGTGATGCTTGACGATTTGTAAAAAAAAAATTCAATAAACTTTACACTTAAAACAAGTTGTTGCGTTTTATTTTATTTTCATTTTTTTTACACACTTTATGGTAATGATTAAGGGATACCGTATATACTCGTGTATAAGCCGACCCGTGTATAAGCCGACACCCCTACTTTTGCCCCCAAAACATGGGAAAACCTACTGACTCGTGTATAAGCCGAGGGTGGACCCCAGCACAGGTATACAGCCCCCAACAGTGTGGTATACAGGCCCTCCCAGTGGTATACAGGCCTCCCCAGTGGTAGTATACAGCAGCCTCCCCAGTGGTATATACAGGCCCAAGCAGTATATACAGCAGCCCCAGTGGTATACAGGCCCCAGTGGTATACAGGCCCAGCAGTATATACAGCAGCCCCAGTGGTATACAGGCCCCAGCAGTGTGTTTATATATGGCCCCCAAATGCTGGCACTCGCCCCCCCCCTGCTGCTTAACTTACCATCCCTGGTCTTCTGCACTGCGCCGGTCTTCTGTGCTCCGTGCTCCAATCCTCCACTGCATCCGGGGTCCCCGGCCGTCACAGTAACGATGACATCATGCGACCGACCGGTCACATGACCCCGGATGCTGCCGAGGACGGGAGGATGGAGCACAGAGGACCGGCGCGGTGCAGAAGACCAGGAATGGTAAGTTAAGCAGCAGGGGGGGGCCTTACAACGGAGCGGGGCGAGTGCCAGCATTTGAGGGCCATATATGCAGATATGCACTGCTTCCCCCTGCCGCTGATTGACAGGGGGAAGCAGTGCATATATAATGAGCGGCCCCACGTGACGGGGCGCTCATACAGCAGCCTCCCCCTGCCTCCCCAGCCCCGGACACAGCCTCCACCACACCCTACCGTATTGACCCGTGTAAAGCCGAGGGGGGGACTTTTCAGCCCAATTTTTGGGCTGAAAAACTCGGCTTATACACGAGTATGTACGGTATTCACTAAGATTTAGATTAGGGGCTAATAGGGAATAGAGTTGATGGCTAAACCGAAGTGTGTGTCACAAGGCCAGAATGCTAATAATGTCCAACATGGCCGAACGTTCATCAAGTCGGTTGTTTGTTTCCCACAACAGGCCTTTTAGCTACTAGGCCTTTGTGGACCACCTTACTCCCCAGTTGTGGACAAGCGCTGTATGGAGCCGCTTTACAAGGACCCGTAGGAATATGGACAGGGCTGAGGGGAGGGAGTCGAGGACGTCTGTGGTGCTCCTGGTGGTGTCCAATAATGGAAACTTACCATAAACAATCACTATCACAAGAAAAAAAGATCATTAGCCCAGATAGCAATTAATGGTCAACAGGCCTTTTAGCGTACTAGGTCCTTTGTGGACCACCTTGCTCCCCAGGTTGTGGACAAGTAAGTATATGAACCCGTTTTACAGGGAAAGCAGACAGGGGTTAGTGGAGAACGTCTGTGGTGCTCCTGGTGGTGTCTGGATAATGGAAAGGTACCATAAGCGTGACAAAAACTATCACAAGAAGAAATTGGGTCATGAGCCCTGTATGCAATTAGTGGTCGATGTTCGTCAGTTAGTCGTTTGTTTCACCATGTCGGCCTTTTAGCATAGCAGGCCTTTGCAGAGCATCTTGCTTTCCAGGTTTAGACTTTATGGACAAGCTAGTCTATGGATCTGATTCACAAGGTCCCCTAGAAACACGGACAGGGCTGAGGGGAGTAAGTCAAGAACATGTGTGGTGCTCCAGGTGGTGTCCGGATAATGGAAACGTACCATAAGTGTGCCATAAACCATCATAAGTAAACGCAAAAAAGATCATACGCCCAGAATGCAATTAATGGCCGACATTTGTCATTTGTTTAACCACAACAGGCCTTTGTGGACAACCTTATTCCCCAGGTTGTGGACCCATTTTACAAGGTATGTGGACAGGGGTGAGGGGAGGGAGTCAAGAAGGTCTGTGGTGCTCCTGGTGGTGTCCGGATAATAGAAATGTGCCATAAATGTGTCATAAACTATCATAAGCAAACACAAAAAAGGCCATAATAGGAGAATGCAAATAATGGCCAACGTTGACGAATAAATCAACATCTACTGCATAAGGCAAGTATTATGGTCACATCCCATATTTCATCGTATCCTGCCTACTGTGTTCTGTTAGGGCATACTACCTGGAGAATAACTACGTATGCGGTCACAACCCCACAGAACAGTATTAAGTACGGTAAGTAATGTGATCACAAACCCATAAGGATAAATCCCCTCCTGCTGGGGTGTCGCTCACCCCGACGCACATTTCAGCTGCAAACCTTCAACTGGGGGGTCAAGACCGAGGCTCTGGTGTGTAACGTCACCTATATTCTATAGACCTATGCAGTATATGTTGATTAATTTGTCCGTATATCCACACATTTATATATACTGCTTGTCTTCTCCAGCTGTCATGGCAGCCATTTTGTAGTGCAGTATCCATCTCCCTGTTTTATAATCACTAAAGCTTTGTTATACATTATTTCCATTTTGGGCTTATGACCTTTTATCTTCTTGTGCTTGCTTGGGCCATTGATAGTATATGGCACACTTATGGTACATTTCCATTATCCGGACCCCACCAGGAGCACCTTGGTTGTTCTGAACTCCCCATCCCCCTTAGCCCTGTCCCCATTCCCAGGGGACCTTGAGAATCAGATCCATAGACCAGAATATCCATGAAGTCTCAACCTGGAAGGGAAGGTGCTCTGCAAAGGCCTGCTATGCTAAAAGGGCAAAGGCCTGTTGTGAAACATGCCTGATGAAGGTCGGCCATGTTGGATTTTTTTGCGGCTAATGATGAGCAGCCAAAATAATCCAACATAGATGAATGGGGGTTTACAGTATCGACTGCAATCTGTAACGGGGTACCGACAGAAGTAAATCCTAGAGGGATTCATGGGATTCTTTTGGTGATTTTCGGCAGCACCTTTCGGCAGTATAAATAAATGCTAGATTTTAGTTTAGAAAATCCACAATGTGTGAATCCGGCCGCCCCGCGTCCTCCCATTGTGTCTTTTAGCGCAGCGCCGGGTCGTTACGTCGTGTCCTGATGACGGGTTTCTCATGACTCAATCAATCAACAATCAATGGAAACAATTTCCATGAGCAAAACGGCTCCAGGCAAAAACTCTCGTGTCTCGCACCACGGAAATACCAATATACCAGGGAATTGCTAGTTAAGCGATACCCTTAAAACAATCATTTTGGATGTTTTCCAGCATTTTATGCAAGGTAAGAAGATTGGAGTAGACATGACGCTGTGTGTCCACCAGGTGGCGCTGCTTATGTATATAATATAATAATAATAAAGCTTTATTTATATAGCGCCAACATATTCCGCAGCGCTTTACAATGTAAATATAGACTATAGGTCTGCGGCTTCCCTGTATATAGCTGTGCAGTGGCGCTCATGCTGGGTACATGGCATACCCCATGTCAACCCCTACGTTATGCATAATGCAAAAAATGTAGCATAAGACATGGTCAGCATCTTAATTAATGATTTCGATGAAGGATGGCACAGAGCTGCAGTGTTTCCCCAAATGTAAGACGTAGTGGGGGGTTTGCAGAACCGCTAGATATAAGGCACCCCCAAAAAAAATAAGACATGTCAAACAGGGCATACAGCTATGATTGTGGGTAATTACTGGCCACCCGCCACCATTGTATTTATTCCGGCGCCGCTCTGAGCTCTCTCGGCCGCTATACATGTTTGAGAATCCACCGGCCAATTAGACTCCAGCGGATGATTGGCCGGCATCTTCTCGTACATGTACGGCGGCTGAGAGAGATCAGTGCAGCGTCCACCTGCCCGCATGGAATACATGCAGTAGCGGATCGGTGAGCAGGGTCGGCTCCAGGTTTTTGTGGGCCCCTGTCAGAGGTAAATTCACAGCGCTCAGGGGCCCCTCAGCTATCAGGGGGAGGAAGCGGAAGAGAGAGGATAAAGCGGTACAAGTGCAGGGCAGGGGAGTGGGCCCCCCGGCAGTCCAGGGCCCTGGCACAGGCCCGGGTGCTGATGCTGGCCCTGTTGGTGAGTGTATGTGTGTGAGTGATTGTGAGTGAATGTGTGTGTTTCTTTCTGCAGGTACCCTACTGGGGATATTGGGGGCTGCATGAGGATGATGGGGATATCGGAAGCTGCATGAGGATGATGGGGATATTAGGGGCTGCATGAGGATGATGGGGATATTGGGGGCTGCATGAGGATGATGGGGATATTGGGAGCTGCATGAGGATGATGGGGATATCGGGAGCTGCATGAGGATGATGGGGATATTGGGGGCTGCATGAGGATGATGGGGATATTGGGAGCTGCATGAGGATGATGGGGATATCGGGAGCTGCATGAGGATGATGGGGATATTGGGAGCTGCATGAGGATGATGGGGATATCGGGAGCTGCATGAGGATGATGGGGATATTGGGGGCTGCATGAGGATGATGGGGATATTGGGGGCTGCAAGGTGATATTGGGGGCTGCATGGAGATGATAGAGGCTGCAAGGGGAGGATGGGGATCATGGAAAAATAAGACCTAGCGCATCTTTTGGAGCAAAAATTAATATAAGACACTTTCTTATTTTCAGGCGAACAGGCTAGGAGGGATAATAGCTAATACTAGAGAAGAGAGAGAGGATTCACAAATATCTAAACAAAACCGGAACAGTGGAAGCAACTAACAGAATGGTTTATATCAGGGAGAAATGCAAAGTCCTCCGTCTACACAGTCCTCCGTCTACACAGTCCTCCTTCTACACAGTCCTACGTCTACACAGTCCTCCGTCTACACAGTCCTCCGTCTGCACAGCCCTCCGTCTACACAGTCCTACGTCTACAAAGTCCTCCATCTACACAGTCCTCCGTCTACACAGTCCTACGTCTACACAGTCCTCCGTCTACACAGTCCTCCGTCTGCACAGCCCTCCGTCTGCACAGTCCTCCGTCTACACAGTCCTCCGTCTACACAGTCCTCCGTCTACACAGTCCTCCGTCTACACAGTCCTCCGTCTGCACAGTCCTCCGTCTACACAGTCCTCCGTCTACACAGTCCTCCGTCTACACAGCCCTCCGTCTACACAGTCCTCCGTCTACACAGTCCTCCGTCTACACAGTCCTACGTCTACACAGTCCTCCGTCTACACAGTCCTACGTCTACACAGTCCTCCATCTACACAGTCCTACGTTTACACAGTCCTCCGTCTACACAGTCCTCCGTCTACACAGTCCTACGTCTACACAGTCCTCCGTCTACACAGCCCTCCGTCTGCACAGTCCTCCGTCTACACAGTCCTCCGTCTACACAGTCTCCGTCTACAAAGTCCTCCGTCTACACAGTCCTACGTCTACACAGTCCTCCGTCTACACAGTCCTCCGTCTACACAGTCACACGTCTACACAGTCCTCCGTCTACAAAGTCCTCCATCTACACAGTCCTACGTCTACACAGTCCTCCGTCTACACAGTCACACGTCTACACAGTCCTCCGTCTACACAGTCACACGTCTACACAGTCCTCCGTCTACACAGTCCTACGTCTACACAGTCCTCCGTCTACACAGTCCTACGTCTACACAGTCCTCCGTCTACACAGTCCTCCGTCTACACAGTCCTCCGTCTACACAGTCCTCCGTCTACACAGTCACACGTCTACACAGTCCTCCGTCTACAAAGTCCTCCATCTACACAGTCCTACGTCTACACAGTCCTCCGTCTACACAGTCCTCCGTCTACAAAGTCCTCCATCTACACAGTCCTCCGTCTACACAGTCCTCCGTCTACACAGTCCTACGTCTACACAGTCCTCCGTCTACACAGTCCTACGTCTACACAGCCCTCCGTCTGCACAGTCCTCCGTCTACACAGTCCTCCGTCTACACAGTCCTCCGTCTACACAGTCACACGTCTACACAGTCCTCCGTCTACAAAGTCCTCCATCTACACAGTCCTACGTCTACACAGTCCTCCGTCTACACAGTCCTCCGTCTACACAGTCCTCCGTCTACACAGTCACACGTCTACACAGTCCTCCGTCTACAAAGTCCTCCATCTACACAGTCCTCCGTCTACACAGTCCTCCGTCTACACAGTCCTCCGTCTACACAGTCACACGTCTACACAGTCCTCCGTCTACACAGTCCTACGTCTACACAGTCCTCCGTCTACACAGTCCTACGTCTACACAGTCCTCCGTCTACACAGTCCTCCGTCTACACAGTCCTCCGTCTACACAGTCACACGTCTACACAGTCCTCCGTCTACACAGTCCTCCGTCTACACAGTCCTCCGTCTACACAGTCACACGTCTACACAGTCCTCCGTCTACAAAGTCCTCCATCTACACAGTCCTACGTCTACACAGTCCTCCGTCTACACAGTCCTCCGTCTACACAGTCCTCCGTCTACACAGTCACACGTCTACACAGTCCTCCGTCTACACAGTCCTACGTCTACACAGTCCTCCGTCTACACAGTCCTCCGTCTACAAAGTCCTCCATCTACACAGTCCTACGTCTACACAGTCCTCCGTCTACACAGTCCTCCGTCTACACAGTCACACGTCTACACAGTCCTCCGTCTACAAAGTCCTCCATCTACACAGTCCTACGTCTACACAGTCCTCCGTCTACACAGTCACACGTCTACACAGTCCTCCGTCTACACAGTCACACGTCTACACAGTCCTCCGTCTACACAGTCCTACGTCTACACAGTCCTCCGTCTACACAGTCCTACGTCTACACAGTCCTCCGTCTACACAGTCCTCCGTCTACACAGTCCTCCGTCTACACAGTCCTCCGTCTACACAGTCACACGTCTACACAGTCCTCCGTCTACAAAGTCCTCCATCTACACAGTCCTACGTCTACACAGTCCTCCGTCTACACAGTCCTCCGTCTACAAAGTCCTCCATCTACACAGTTCTACGTCTACACAGTCCTCCGTCTACACAGTCCTCCGTCTACACAGTCCTACGTCTACACAGTCCTCCGTCTACATCAGTCCTCCGTCTACACAGCCCTCCGTCTGCACAGTCCTCCGTCTACACAGTCCTCCGTCTACACAGTCCTCCGTCTACACAGTCACACGTCTACACAGTCCTCCGTCTACAAAGTCCTCCATCTACACAGTCCTACGTCTACACAGTCCTCCGTCTACACAGTCCTCCGTCTACACAGTCCTCCGTCTACACAGTCACACGTCTACACAGTCCTCCGTCTACAAAGTCCTCCATCTACACAGTCCTCCGTCTACACAGTCCTCCGTCTACACAGTCCTCCGTCTACACAGTCCTCCGTCTACACAGTCACACGTCTACACAGTCCTCCGTCTACAAAGTCCTCCATCTACACAGTCCTACGTCTACACAGTCCTCCGTCTACACAGTCCTCCGTCTACACAGTCCTCCGTCTACACAGTCCTACGTCTACACAGTCCTCCGTCTACAAAGTCCTCCATCTACACAGTCCTACGTCTACACAGTCCTCCGTCTACACAGTCCTCCGTCTAGACAGTCCTACGTCTACACAGTCCTCCGTCTACACAGTCCTCCGTCTACACAGTCCTCCGTCTACACAGTCCTCCGTCTACACAGTCCTACGTCTACACAGTCCTCCGTCTACAAAGTCCTCCATCCACACAGTCCTACGTCTACACAGTCCTCCGTCTACACAGTCCTCCGTCTACACAGCCCTCCGTCTGCACAGTCCTCCGTCTACACAGTCCTCCGTCTACACAGCCCTCCGTCTACACAGTCCTACATCTACACAGTCCTCCGTCTACACAGTCCTCCGTCTACACAGTCACACGTCTACACAGTCCTCCGTCTACACAGTCCTCCGTCTACACAGTCCTACGTCTACACAGTCCTCCGTCTACACAGTCCTCCGTCTACACAGTCACACGTCTACACAGTCCTACGTCTACACAGTCCTCCGTCTACACAGTCCTCCGTCTACACAGTCACACGTCTACACAGTCCTCCGTTTACACAGTCCTCCGTCTACACAGTCCTACGTCTACACAGTCCTCCGTCTACACAGTCCTCCGTCTACACCAGGGGTCTCAAACTCGCGGCCCGAGGGCCGCATGCGGCCCCTGGGGCTTTACTATGCGGCCCGCGGCACCTTGGACAACTTAATGATGCATTGCCCCAGTGGTGCAGGGGGCTGCTGCAGTCCCCGCTGTGTGATGACTTCTGTCCGCAGCACTAACAAGCTCTGCCACTCAGCAAGATCAATGCAAGCTGCCAGCCAATGAGAGTGTGTGGGTTTGTGTGTGAGTGTGATAGTGTGTATTTGAGTGTGTAAGAAGGTAAAACAGGATGGGGGGGCATCACTATAAAAGTAGATCAGGATGGGGGGGCATCACTATAAAAGTAGATCAGGATGGGGAACATCACTATAAAAGGGGATCAGGATGGGGACATCACTATAAAAGGGGATCAGGATGGGGGACATAACTATAAAAGGGGATCGGGATGGGACATCATCACTAAAGGGAATCAAGATGGGGGACATCACTATAAAAGGGGATCAGGATGGGGAACATCACTATAACAGGGGATCAGGATGGGGGACATCACTATAAAAGGGGATCAGGATGGAGGACATCACTATAAAAGTAGATCAGGATGGGGGACATAACTATAAAAGGGGATCGGGATGGGACATCATCACTAAAGGGAATCAAGATGGGGGACATCACTACTAAAGGGGAATGGGAAGGGGGACATCACTAGAAAAGGAGATCAGGAAGGGGGTCATCACTAGAAAAGGAGATCAGGAAGGGGGTCATCACTAGAAAAGGAGATCAGGAAGGGGGTCATCACTAGAAAAGGGGATCAGGATGGTGGACATCACTAGAAAAAGGGATCAGGATAGGGATCATCACTAGAAAAAGGGATCAGGATGGGGGACATCACTAGAAAAGGGGATCAGGATGGGGGACATCACTAGAAAAGGGGATCAGGATGGGGGACATCAGTAGAAAAGGACATTACTACAGGATGGGGACATTACTACAAGAAGGTGATCAGGACTTGTACTTTACTACATTGAGCAAGAAATTCTGGTATTACTAAAAATATCACTTAGTCCCACAAGAGATGCGGCCCCCCACTATAAATGTTTTTCTATGTGCGGCCCACCAACCCAGCCGAGTTTGAGACCCCTGGTCTACACAGTCACACGTCTACACAGTCCTCCGTCTACACAGTCCTACGTCTACAAAGTCCTACATCTGGGCAAGAATGATGAAAAAGAGCATCTACAGAATGGGAGGAATAGGACGATGCCACAGAACGAGTGATAAGACTTGTGTATAGTAATTGGACACAGACTGCACAGGAGTCACCAGTGTGATGCTGCAGGAAGAACAATACTGGGATGTAATAACAGAAGAAGGGCTCGGACACACTCATCAGAGCTTCACTGAGGAGACTCTGAAAGGGCTGGAGCAGTGACCCTGAACAGCTTCTCCCTGTCTGGACGGGGCTGTCGGCTGATTGTGTTTTTGTGCAGCTCCAGACTCCCCGTCCAGAGAGGCAGTGGCCGTTCAGGGTCACTGCTCCAGAGAGGGCGAGGCCGTTCAGGGTCACTGCTCCAGAGAGGGCGAGGCCGTTCAGGGTCACTGCTCCAGAGAGGGCGAGGCCGTTCAGGGTCACTGCTCCAGAGAGGGCGAGGCCGTTCAGTGTCACTGCTCCAGAGAGGGCGAGGCCGTTCAGGGTCACTGCTCCAGAGAGGGCGAGGCCGTTCAGGGTCACTGCTCCAGAGAGGGCGAGGCCGTTCAGGGTCACTGCTCCAGAGAGGGCGAGGCCGTTCAGGGTCACTGCTCCAGCCTTTTCAGAGTCTCGTCAGTCAAACTCGGATGTAACTAGGAAAGTATGTCCAAGCCTGAACAGTCTAGATCACGTCATTATCTGTATACTATGTCCAGTTCTGGGCATCACAAACTGAAGAAGGTCCAGAGAAGAGCGACTAGAATGGTGACCGGTCTGCAGACCATGTCCTATGAGGAACAGGTACAAGATCTGAGAATGTTTAGTTTCCAAAAAAGAAGACTGAGAGGAGACTTAATAGCTGTCTACAAATATCTCAAGGGCTGTCACACTGTAGAGGGATCAGCTTTATTCTAGGGCTGTCACACTGTAGAGGGATCAGCTTTATTCTAGGGCTGTCACACTGTAGAAGGATCAGCTTTATTCTAGGGCTATCACACTGTAGATGGATCAGCTTTATTCTAGGGCTGTCACACTATAGAGGGATCAGTTTTATTCTAGGGATGTCACACTGTAGAGGGATCAGCTTTATTCTAGGACTGTCACACTGTAGATGGATCAGCTTTATTCTAGGGCTGTCACACTATAGAGGGATCAGTTTTATTCTAGGGCTGTCACACTGTAGAGGGATCAGCTTTATTCTAGGGCTGTCACACTGTAGAGGGATCAGCTTTATTTTAGGGCTGTCACACTGTAGATGGATCAGCTTTATTCTAGGGCTGTCACACTACAGAGGGATCAGCTTTATTCTAGGGCTGTCACACTGTAGAGGGATCAGCTTTATTCTAGGGATGTCACACAGTAGAGGGATCAGCTTTATTCTATGGCTGTCACACTGTAGAGGGATCAGCTTTATTCTAGGGATGTCACACAGTAGAGGGATCAGCTTTATTCTATGGCTGTCACACTGTAGAGGGATCAGCTTTATTCTAGGGCTGTCACACTGTAGAGGGATCAGCTTTATTCCATGGCTGTCACACTGTAGAGGGATCAGCTTTAGGCTATGTTCACACATAGAGCTTTTTGACGTGTTTTGCACCAGCGCAAAAAAGCCCCATAAAAAACGTGGTGCAGTCACACACTGCATTTTTTACATGCTCACGTCTCTGCCAAAAGAGCAGGGGAAAAAGTCAGGCCCAGCGCCAGCACCTGGCATACCCGGGCAGATACCTGAAGCAGTGAGAGGGCCCACAGCTGTGTGTTAGGAAAGCAGAGGAGCCCCAATCACTCACAGATAGGGGCCCTCTCTCCCTCTCTTCTCTCCTGCTCTGCACTGATCTAGGTGATCGGTGCACAACAGGAGAAAAAGCATCAGGAGCTGAATGGAGGCTTCAGGACCTGCCAGTTCCAGTCATGTGACTGATCACATGACTGAAATCAAGGTCCTAGAAGAAACTGCTTCTGCTTAATTTCTGCAGCTCCCAGCGGCTCCTCTCCTGCTCTGCACAGATCAATATCATCTGAATGTGGTAATATATGTGTGTGTCTGTATGTGTGTGCCTGTGTGTGTCTGATTATGTGTGTGTGTTTCTGTGTGTATATCTATATCTGTATGGGTATGTGTGTGTATTTGTATTTGTATATATCTGTATTTGTGTATATCATGTAGCAGGGCTGTGTGTGTTTGTATGTGCATGTAGCAGAGCTGTTTGTATGAATATGCATTGTACATATAGTAGAGCTGGGTATGCAGTGTCCATGTAGCAGAGCCATATGTGTATCTGTATGTGAAGTGTGCATGTAGCACAGCTGTGTGTCTGTGTGAGTGTAGCACAGCCATCTATGTCTATGGGCATGTATGTCTATGTGTAGTGTGCATGTAGCAGAGCTGTGTGTCTACATGTGCGTGTAGCAGAACCATCTATGTATATGTAAATGTATGTCTACCTGTAGTGCACATGTAGCAGTGCTGTGTGTGTTGTATCTGTACGTTCATGTAGTAGAGCTGTGTGTGTTTGTACTATGTGTAGTGTGCATGTAGCAGAACCATCTATGTCTATGGGCATGTAGCAGAGCTGTGTGTGTCATATATAATTTGGAGGGGCGGAGGCAGAGTGTAAAAGGACCCCATTAAGACTCTTTCGCCCGGGGCCAACAAAAATCTGGAGCCAGCCCTGGGAGAAGTGATGCCACACAAGGGAGGAACAATCCTCCCCTGTGTAACATGTGTGACAGCCCTTTTAGGTTTCGTAGTGTAGTGTGCGGCAGACGCACTTGCGCTTTTTTGAAAAGCACACAAAAGAGCGCAGTGTGTCAACATAGCCCTATTCTAGGGCTGTCACACTGTAGAGGGATCAGCTTTATTCTAGGGCTGTCACACTGTAGAAGAATCAGCTTTATTCAGGCCTAGAATAAAGGTGATCCCTCTACAGTGTGACAGCCCTAGAATAAAACTGATCAATCTACAGTGTGACAGCCATAGAATAAAGCTGATCCCTCCACAGTGTTACAGCCCTAAAATAAAGCTGATTCCCCCTACAGTGTGACAGCCCTAGAATAAAGCTGATCCCTCTACAGTGTGACAGCCCTAGTTTAAAGCTGATTCCTCTAGAGTGTGACAGCCCTAGAATAAAGCTGATTCCCCCTACAGTGTGACAGCCCTAGAATAAAGGTGATCCTTCTACAGTGTGACAGCCCTAGAATAAAGCTGATCCCTCTACAGAGTGACAACCCTAGAATAAAGCTAATCCCTCTACAGTGTGACAGCCCTAGAATAAAGCTGATCTCTCTACAGTGTAACAGCCCTAGAATAAAGCTGATCCCTCTACAGTGTGACAGCCCTAGAATAAAGCTGATCCCTCTTCAGTGTGACAGCCCTAGAATAAAGCTGATCCCTCTACAGTGTGACAGCCCTAGAATAAAGCTGATCCCTCTACAGTGTGACAGCCCTAGAATAAAGCTGATTCCTTTACAGTGTGACAGCCCTAGAATAAAGCTGATCCCTCTACAGTGTGACGGCCCTAGAATAAGGCTGATCCCTCTACAGTGTGACAGCCCTAGAATAAAGCTGATCCCTCTACAGTGTGACAGTCCTTTGCATTTGCCCGCCTTGGCAGAGCGCCAGTCTAGGCCTGGTGACACTACATGTGCTGTAATAGTGCGGTCTAGTATTTAATACATAGGGCTATAGATCTCAGGGGGTCGCCGCCGTATAGGGGAGAGGTTCGCTCATGTCTTATCCATCAATGTATAACATATATACATACATCATGTCTGTAGATGTCACACCTCAGCCCTTGTGACCCCGTTCTCCTCTCTCCCCATTGAAAACACTTGAGCCAAGCGATCTCGTCAGGTAAGAAAGCTTTAGCCGACAGTCATCTCTTGTGTGTGGCCAGATCCAAATGGATAGGCTTTTCTTTGCAGAAATAGCGCCACCCCGTCCACAGGCTGCATGTGGTATTGCAGCTGAGCTCCACTTCACTTTGAATGGACAATGCCAATGTGGCGCTGATTCCGGAAAGGGTTTGCTGGCTCGAAACGTAACAGAGCAATGACGGCTGATGTCAACGCCCCGTCAGTCATCACAAGGCTGCCGCTATTTTTGTCCCTTGTGGTCACTGTGGATGGGGTGACGCAGCTGCGACAGGGATCAGTGATCGCTGTGTATGTGCAGGTGGCCCGTGATTGTGAATGGGCCCCTGCAGATCAGCTGAGCGGTGCCGCTGCTGTCACGTACACAATGAGCTCTGTGTCTCCCGTCCTCCCTGGATTATATTAAAGTATAACTCAATAGAGAGTAATTAGAAGCAGCGGCTGACGAGGCCTTGTGACACCCGCGAAACCGTCACCACCTTATACATGTGTTTGTCATTTACATCATTCCACGTTGTGTCGCAACAATCATCGCATGAAATGGTCGTGCTCTGGACGCAAGCAAACTCTCCATACACATGCACACTCAGGTTGGGTGAGCATGCATGTGTGATGCCAAAGACAAGAGTCAATAAGACACCGATCACAGGCACTTTATGCCAACGATCATCGCCCAAAATGGTCCTGCTTTGGACGAAACCTACCTCTCCACACTCTCTATACACATGCACGCTCGAATTGGGTGAGCATGCATGTGTGATGTTAAAGACAAGAATAAGCCACTGATGCCAGACACTTTATGCCAATGATCATCGCCCAAAATGGTCCTGCTTTGGACGAAAGCTACCTCTCCACACTCACCATAAACATGCACGCTCGAATTGGGTGAGCATGCATGTGTGATGCCAAAGACGACAGTCAATAAGCCACTGATGCCAGACACTTTATAACAACGATCATCGCCCAAAATGGTCCTGCTTTGGACAAAACCTACCTCTCCAAACTCACCATAAACATGCACACTCAGATAGGGTGAGCATGCATGTGTGTTGCCAAACACAAGAGTCAATATGCCACTGATGCCAGACACTTTATGCCAACGATCATTGCCCAAAATGGTCCTGCTTTGGATGATAGTTACCTCTCCAAACTGTCCATACACATGCACGCTCAAATTGGGTGAGCATGCATGTGTGATGCCAAAGACGACAGTCAATAAACCACTGATGCCAGACACTTTATAACAACGATCATTGCCCAAAATGGTTCTGCTTTGGGCAAAAGCTACCTCTCCAGAATCTCCATACACATGCACGCTCGGGTTGGGTGAGCATGCATGTGTGATGCCAAAGACAAGGGTCAATATGCCACCGATGCCAGACACTTTATAACAACGATCAGCGACCAGTGACGCTCCTGTGGCTTGCGGCTGTCAGAGCATGATGAGAGTTGTAGGCACTAGAGATGAGCGGGCACACGGGTGCTCGGTACTCAAAACGACAAGTTGGACGCTCGGACAGGTGCGACTCGAATACTGAGTATAATGTAATTCAAGAGGAAACGGGAGCATTTTTCTGGAGGAGCCTCCGTTATACTCGAGCCCGGGCGCCTAGGTGTCCACCTGCTCATTGTGAGTGCCGTGCACCGCTCATGGTAGTGCTCGCTCATCACTGGTACTCACACAACCGATAGGTGTTGACATTCAATACTGGGTCGGCATCCCACATTGGACATCCCTAACCTTGCAGAGTGATTCCGACCGTCCTGGCAAATCCAAGACTGTTGAAACACGTGTATCGGGCATGGTGGAACTCATTCATGTTGCCCTGTGACCATGATTGGAGGTGTATGTCACGCTGGGCATAGGGAGACACCCAGCGCAGGACGACGAGGGGGGAAATAGGAGTCCCTAATGCTAAGGGCAATGGGGAGATGGTGACCCCTAGAAACACTAGCGCTGACATCCGGCTCCCCTAACAAACCTATACAGTCTCTGCAACTGTCGCCGAGCAGGATACCTCGTCCCTGTCTGTCCCTCACTAAGTAAGCCTACATAGGGATCAGACAGGGAGAACACTGGTCAACCCAGCTAACAACTAAAAGAAAACACCAAGGAGACAAACGAGGGGGAGAGGTAGGAACACTTAGCTGAATGAAGAGAAAGACAACAAACTACATAGAAAGTCCACGATCCACTAATGAGCCAGGAAGCAACACCAACTCCAAACACACTATCATGAGCAATGCATCATGGGAGCCAAGGGGTATAAATAGAGACAGCTGAAGGTAGGCAGGTAAGAGACCAGCTGGGTCCTAGTGACCTCCAGCTATCACCAAGCATAGGAATACCTCTTAAAGGGACAGAACCACACTTCAGAATTTTCCCTGTTTGGCCAGAGGGTTCACTGACATATTTGTCTATAGCAGGGGGGGGGGAACCTTTTTCTGCCAGGGGCCATTTGCAAATTTCTACCATCTTTCGGGGGCCGCACAACATAATGGACTTGAAAATGACCCGCTATATTTGGTTAAACAATCAACTCACCCCTACTGTAGTGGCTGGAGCTGCTTCTCTTTGATGTGGCTGTGATAGGGGATATTAGTCTTGTTGCATCTCAACTGCTTTCCCAGGTTTGCTAGAGCCCTAGACATCACAGGAGAGGCTGGGAGCATATACCTCACTGGGAAGACCGAGGCTGGGACATAGAGATCACTGGAGAGGCTGGGGGCATATACCTCACTGAGGAGACCGAGGCTGGGGCATAGACATCACAGGAGAGGCTGGGGGCATATACCTCACTGAGGAGACCGAGGCTGGGGCATAGACATCACAGGAGAGGCTGGGGGCATATACCTCACTGAGGAGACCGAGGCTGGGGCATACACATCACAGGAGAGGCTGGGAGCATATACCTCACTGGGAAGACCGAGGCTGGGACATAGAGATCACTGGAG
The DNA here is from genome assembly GCA_033576535.1 of Allobates femoralis. Lineage (NCBI taxonomy): Eukaryota > Metazoa > Chordata > Amphibia > Anura > Aromobatidae > Allobates > Allobates femoralis. Next base: position 7,720,790 of record JARQOC010000008.1, read on the forward strand.
AGGCTGGGGGCATATACCTCACTGAGGAGACCGAGGCTGGGGCATAGACATCACAGGAGAGGCTGGGAGCATATACCTCACTGAGGAGATCGAGACTGGGGCATAGACATCACAGGAGAGGCTGGGAGCATATACCTCACTGGGAAGACCGAGGCTGGGGCATAGACATCACAGAAGAGGCTGGGGGCATATACCTCACTGAGGAGACTGAGGCTGGGGCATAGACATCACAGGAGAGGCTGGGGGCATATACCTCACTGAAGAGGCCGAGGCTGGGACATAGAGATCACTGGAGAGGCTGGCGGCATATACATCACAGGGGAAGCTGAGGCTGGGGCATAGACATCACAGGAGAGGCTGGGGGCATATACCTCACTGGGGAGGCTGAGGCTGGGACATAGAGATCACTGGAGAGACTGGGGGCATATACGTCACTGAAGAGGCTGAGGCATAAACATCACAGGAGAGGCTGGGGCATATACATCACAGGGGAAGCTGAGGCTGGGGCATAGACATCACAGGAGAGACTGGGGGCATATACATCACACGGGAGGCTGAGGCATAGACATCACAGGAGAGGCTGGGGCATATACATCACAGGGGAGGCTGAGGCTGGGGCATAGACATCACAGTCGAGGCTGGGGGCATATACATCACAGGGGAGGCTGAGGCCCAGGGCATAGAGATTACATCTGCCAGCCTGAGCACTGTGGTCCCCGGGAACGTGCCCGGGAGCTGCAGAAAAGGTCATCGAGGGCCGCATGCAACCCCCGGGGCCTGAGGTTCCCCGCCCCTGGTCTAAAGCATGGCATGTATGTATACCATGTGTAGGCACAGAGTGGCACACGACAGAGTGTAGAAGGACGCTGTTATGGCTGGTGAAGACGACTTATGGAAATATTGCCACATTAGTTGGGCAGGACGGTCACCGCACCCCAGAGCGGCTGTATTTGTGGCATCGCAGGCGTCACGTAACGCTCCGTGTACATAGTATAGGTGATTGTCAGGGACTATGGATGGATCACGTGAGAAGCGCCACATCTGGTGTATACAAGAAGCGAAAACAAAAACCCCCGAGAAGGAAGCAAAGGACATAAAGCGAAATATCACAGGTGAAAGGAAGCAAAAATAACACAAAAATAACACAAAAATAACATGTTTCCACTTCGGGCAACAAAAGCCACAACAGATTTTTTTCTCTTGTTAAATGTCATCCTTTGTTTCCCTGCGGTATAACCAACACACGGGCCCATCCCGCCCTCTGAGGAAGCCCGCTGCGTCTGTTCGCTGACACGCCACGTCCTTTATCTCCTGCACTTTGCCCTTATGTCTGCTTCCTCTACAACCGTCATGTGTATTCTATAGGAGCTGACGGCATTGTATGATCGGGCTCAGGAACACACCGACTCCATAGAGTATGACAAGCACCAACTGCCATCTCTGTGCCTGATGAAGACCCTCCACTTAGGGTCGAAACGTTTCTTGTTTCTGCCTTAATCAAATATCCATTCATACTACTGGACTGCCAAGGGTCTTTGACAGCTATCTTAAGGATAGGCCATCAATGTTAAAGTCCCGGACGACCTCTTTAAGTCTCGTGCACATCCACGGGTAATTTAATCCCATACTGTACCGTCATAGTCTTCAACATAAATCCATGGTGTGACTATGTGCATGAATCTCAAAGCCTGTGCCGTGGAGCATGGAGACCTTGTGGTGCCCATATTACAAAGCCATATGCTGCCTTATAGAACCTCTAAACAGTATCTAGAAGCTACAGGTACTGTATCAGCCCATTAACTTCAGTGGGTAAAGTATTACAGATACGTGTTGCCTTGTGCATGAACCTCAAGGCCTTTGCCGTGGTGCATGGAGACCGTGGAGCCATATTACAAAGCCACAAGCTGCCGTTTAGTACATCTAAACATCACCTAGAACTAGAGGTACTGTATGGGCCCTTTAACTTCAATGGGTGACATATTAGAGATGCGTGTTGCCTTGTGCATGAACCTCAAGGCCTGTGCCGTGGTGCATGGAAACCCTGCGGAGCCATATTACATTGCTGTGTGCTGCCTTACAGTGCCCCTATAAAGCACCTAGAAGCTAGAGATACTATATGGGCCCATTAACTTCAATAGGTGGCACATTACAGATGCGTGTTGCCGTGTGCATGAACCGCAAGGCCTGTGCCGTGGTGCATGGAGACAATGTGGTGCCCATGACGTAGTGCATAAAGACGCTGTGGAGCCATATTACATAGCTGTGTGCTGCAATATAGTACCTCTATATAGCACCTAGAAGCTAGAGATACTATATGGGCCCATTAACTTCAGTGGGTGACGTATTACAAATACATGTTGCCTTGTGCATGAACCTCAAGGCCTGTGACTTAGTGGATAGACGCTGTGGAGCCATATTACATAGCTGTGTGCTGCCCTATAGTACCTCTATATAGCACCTACAAGCTAGAGATACTGTATGGGCCCATTAGCTTCAATGGGTGACGTATTATAGATCTGTGTTGCCTTGTGCATGAACATCAAGACCTACGCCATGGTGCATGGAGACCCCGTGGTGCTATTTTACATAGCCATGTGATGCTTTATAGTACCTCTAAGCATTAATTAAAAGCTATAGATACTGTAGGAGCCCATTCACCTCAATGGGTGACGTATTACAGATGTGTGTTGCCTTGTGCATGAACCCTCCATGTGTCTGGTGTGGTCCCGTAGACACATAAATTTGCAATGACCTAATCCATATTACTGAGGATCCAACGTCTCCCGAGAGTCACTAATGGGACCCTACAGACATAACTAATAGATCCCCCCCCCCAAGGGACCGATCGGGAGGAGCGGCGCAAACAGGAGGCGAGGAGGAGCGGCGCACACAGGAGGCGAGGAGGAGCGGCGCACACAGGAGGCGAGGAGGAGCGGCGCACACAGGAGGCGAGGAGGAGCGGCGCACACAGGAGGCGAGGAGGAGCGGCGGTGTAATATTTTTGGGTAGCGCTCCAGTAACGGCTTTCAAGTCAGCAGCTGTGCACTGAATTAATTATTAAGTCTTATCTTAATTATTAATCAAGTGATGAGTAATTTTCAGCGAAGCGCGTCGTCTACGGCTTATTTAAACCTGTTCACCTCAGCGCCATGTGCTGCGCGGTAATGGATGTCTAGGAAGGGATTGTGGGTAATGTGGGGAGAATTAGTCGGATTACTCATCTGTAATTGAAACAAAAGAGCTTAGAGCCGAAAAAGACAATAATAACGAGGGGGATGATAATGTCAGGTCTGGGGCCGCAGTGCAGGGTGACAGCTGTCAGGGCCAATCTGGACCACTGCCCCCCCCCGGGGGTCACCCCACAGTGTGACATAATAAGGGGGCTTCGCTAGCTATTGACTGAACACCATCTATTCCCCCCATCTCTTATACACATGCACATTCACTTCAGAAGAGTGTGCATGGTTTGTTGTTTACCTGAATTAGTTGCTTTTCACCCCTATGACCCACTTTTCTATAATAGGTATGGACACCTTTGCGGTTGGGATCACAACTTGCTTGTCCAACGATACCAGATGATGCTCCAATAGTCATATTAGACTTGTTGGAGACCCCGGCGGGCACAGTGTACCAGTCTACAACCGATAACTCTCTTCATAAACTTCCAAAGGTTCCTTCTACAATGGACATCTCTCCCCCAATCTTCCAGAGGTGCCTTCTATACAAAACAGCTTCCCCCATGATCTTATGAAGATTCCATCTACACCTGACAGTTCTCCCCAATCTTCCAGAGTGCTTCTATACCCAACAGCTCGCCCCATGATCTTCCAAAGGTTCCATCTATACCGAAACTTCCCATGATCTTCCATAGCTTCTGTATATACCTTACAGTCCTCCCCAATAATCTTCAAAGGTTCTGTATATACTCAAAAGCTCCCCCATGATATTATGAAGGGTCCTTCTACACCTGACAGCTCCCCTTGATCTTCCTGATGTTTGTTCCTTCTATACCCGACAGCTCCTTCCATGATATCTTGAAGGTTCTGTTTATAACTAACAGCTCCCCCCTTGATGTTCCAAAGGTTCCGTCTATACCAACACCTTCCCCCATGATCTTCCAAAGGTTCTGTCTATACCTGATAGTCCCATCACCCAATGAGCTTTAAAAGGTTCTGTCTATACCTGGCATCTCCCCATGATCTTTTGAAGATTCTAGCTACACCGACAGCTCTCCCCCATGGCATCCTTAAGATTCTGTCTATACTTGACAGTCCACCCATGATCTTCCAAAGGTTCCGTCCATAACAGCTAACTCCCCACCATGATGTTCCAAAGGTTCTGTCTATACCTGACAGTCTCCCCACCATGATGTCCCAAAGGTTCTGTCTATACCGACAGTCCCCCACCATGATCTTCCGAAGGTTCTGTCTATACCCGACAGTCCCCCCACCATGATGTTCCAAAGGTTCTGTCCATACCTGACAGTCCCCCACCATGATGTTCCAAAGGTTCTGTCTATACCTGACAGTCCCCCACCATGATGTTCTAAAGGTTCTGTCTATACCTGACAGTCCCCCCACCATGATGTTCCAAAGGTTCTGTCTATACCTGACAGTCCCCCCACCATGATCTTCCGAAGGTTCTGTCTATACCTGACAGTCCCCCCACCATGATGTTCCAAAGGTTCTGTCTATACCCGACAGTCCCCCCACCATGATCTTCCGAAGCTTCTGTCTATACCCGACAGTCCCCCCCACCATGATGTTCCAAAGGTTCTGTCCATACCTGACAGTCCCCCCACCATGATGTTCCAAAGGTTCTGTCTATACCTGACAGTCCCCCCACCATGATGTTCCAAAAGTTCTGTCTATACCTGACAGTCCCCCCACCATGACGTTCTTAAGGTTCTGTCTATACCTGACAGTCCCCCCACCATGATCTTCCGAAGGTTCTGTCTATACCTGACAGTCCCCCCACCATGATGTTCCAAAGGTTCTGTCTATACCTGACAGTCCCCCCACCATGATGTTCCAAAGGTTCTGTCTATACCCGACAGTCCCCCCCCATGATGTTCCAAAGGTTCTGTCTATACCTGACAGTCCCCCCACCATGACGTTCTTAAGGTTCTGTCTATACCTGACAGTCCCCCACCATGATGTTCCAAAGGTTCTGTCTATACCCGACAGTCCCCCCCACCATGATGTTCCAAAGGTTCTGTCTATACCTGACAGTCCCCCCACCATGACGTTCTTAAGGTTCTGTCTATACCTGACAGTCCCCCCACCATGATCTTCCGAAGGTTCTGTCTATACCTGACAGTCCCCCCACCATGATGTTCCAAAGGTTCTGTCTATACCTGACAGTCCCCCCACCATGATGTTCCAAAGGTTCTGTCTATACTCGACAGTCCCCCCACCATGATGTTCCAAAGGTTCTGTCTATACCTGACAGTCCCCCCACCATGACGTTCTTAAGGTTCTGTCTATACCTGACAGTCCCCCCACCATGATCTTCCGAAGGTTCTGTCTATACCTGACAGTCCCCCCACCATGATGTTTCAAAGGTTCTGTCTACACCTGACAGTCCCCCCACCATGATGTTCCAAATCTTCTGTCTACACCTGACAGTCCCCTACCATGATGTTCCAAAGGTTCTGTCTATACCTGACAGTCCCCCCACCATGATGTTCTAAAGGCTATGTCTATACCTGACAGCCCCCCCCCCCCCCCCGATCTTTCGTAGGTTCCATCAATGAAATAAATGGCAGAGTTGAAAAATCCATGGAAATATATACGAATCCCACATAGAACAAAGCCAAGAAGGTCACGTGTTTAGTCAATACTTGGTCGCACCGGCACATGACATAAGTGAGATCTTTTAACACGTCAAACCTCATTTTCAGTATGGACACAAAATGTAACCACACACTTGACTAGAACTTTATCCGTGCTAATCCCAGTAAAACTGAATATTTACAGTCCCATATGAGAAATGTCCACCAACATTGTGGCATGTCAAAATGGACAATTGCTTAAAGATGTTTCCTCAACTAATGTCTTTCGGGGACATCCAGTTCTAAACATGTACCTAGGATTTTCCCTGAATCTTATTCTTTCCAACAAACATCTATACTACAGTAGAGTAAGCATCAAACACACATAAAAATGATGCAGGAAATCGGGCGAGGATATAAGACGTGTGGAGCATGTGTTTTTGCTAGGACCATGACTAGAAAAGAGCTCCTTGGTTCCAGCCATCCTTGTTGGTCAAAGCTATGACTAGTAAAGATCTCCCCACATGAACCCAACTTGCGCGGAATGATCTTACCTCTCAGGTTGCTCTTGTCCATATACATGAGCACCTGTGTCAATGGTGACCACTACAAAGATCTAAATCTCCTTGGATCCAACCATCCCCGTTGGTCAAAGCTATGACTAGTAAAGATCTCCCCACATGAACCCAACTTGCCTAGAATGATCTTACCTCTCAGGTTGCTCTTGTCCATATACATGAGCATCTATGAGTCAACGGCGACCGGTATGAAGATCTAAATCTCCTTGGATCCAACCATCTCCGTAGGGTCGAAGCTTCACGTCTCATCTAGATTTGGCCATGGAACCCTCAAACCCTTATGTCCTGCTTCCTCGTTGAGGTTGCACCTTCTTTAAGAGTCAAAAACATCCAATGTGGACCTCAAATCCCGAAATTGGTAGTAGAAAAAGCAAAACCATGTTCTTCTGGGAAATCAAATTCAGAAAATCTTCATTTTCCCCGAAATCTCAACCCAGGTCCTCACAAGCTCATGACAGATCCATGGTTCCATCAAAGATCTCCGATGTCTCCTCAGTAAACCATCTCAAGCTCATGACAGATCCATGGTTCCATCAAAGATCTCTGAGGTCTCCTCAGTAAACCATCTCAAGCTCATGACAGATCCATGGTTCCATCAAAGATCTCCGATGTCTCCTCAGTAAACCATCTCGAGCTCATGACAGATCCATGGTTCCATCAAAGATCTCCGATGTCTCCTCAGTAAACCATCTCGAGCTCATGACAGATCCATGGTTCCATCAAAGATCTCCGATGTCTCCTCAGTAAACCATCCTAAGCTCATAACAGATCCATGGTTCCATCAAAGATCTCTGATGTCTCCTCAGTAAATCATCTCAAGCTCATGACAGATCCATGGTTCCATCAAAGATCTCCGATGTCTCCTCAGTAAATCAACTCAAGCTCATGACAGATCCATGGTTCCATCAAAGATCTCCGATGTCTCCTGAGTAAATCATCTCAAGCTCATAACAGATCCATGGTTCCATCAAAGATCTCCGATGTCTCCTCAGTAAACCATCTCAAGCTCATGACAGATCCATGGTTCCATCAAAGATCTCTGATGTCTCCTCAGTAAACCATCTCAAGCTCATGACAGATCCATGGTTCCATCAAAGATCTCCGATGCCTCCTCACTTCAAATGTCCACGTTTTTTGGCGTAAATCCTCCTAGATCCTCATAAATTTAACCTTGGACTGTAAGGAGTTTGAGAAATCCTCAGAAAGGATCCCGTTGGGATTCACACATGGGATTCCGGACAATCTTCCAAGCATCGGATAAATCCAGAAAGTCGTTTACCGGATTGGAGATCCCTTGACGGCTTAGCGAGCGTTTCCACCGGCCGGTTGGACTTTTGGAACCTGACAAGGACAGGATACGGTGGACGTTGGCGTGGATCCCAAAAATCTTCCCAGGAATCCTCGGTGGTGCTGGGAATCCAGGAACTCAGTCACAGAGCTTCCTTCTCCTCCTCTCATGGCGGAGCTCAGCCCCTCACAAAGATTTTTCACTCATTTTCTTTTTTTTTTTTAACCCACTGTAATTTTAGCTGTCTGTCACCCTCCCCAGCACCACCCCTCCCCATTCAAAAGGCATTTCCATGGCTACTAATTGAGGCCTATAGGACAGGCCTAACAAATGAGGGAGCTGCAAAGTCTGAGAGGGGAAGGGGGGAGAGGAGAAGACACAGGCAAAGAGGAGGGATGGAGGAGGAGAGAGGGGAGTGGAGAACACACATGAAAATAGAAAAGAAGGGAGTGGGGAAAGGAGTAGAAAAAAAGAAGTCAAGCAGCAGCAGCAGCGACCGCTTTATACAGATGGATGAAATCGCAAATGCTGGTGTAAGGCCACGTGCACACGCTGAGTATTTGATGAGTTTTTACCTCAGGATTTGTAGGCAAAACTAGGAGTGGATGATTAAATACAGAAGTGGTGATGTGTTTCTATTAGACTTTTCCTCGGATTGTTCCACTCTTGGTTTTGTCTACAAATCCTGAGGTAAAAACCTCACCAAATATTCAGCGTGTGCACGAGGCCTTACAAATACTGAGGTAAAAACTCACCAAATACTCAGCGTGTGCACGAGGCTTTACAGATACTGAGGTAAAAACTCACCAAATACTCAGCGTGTGCACGAGGCCTTACAGATACTGAGGTAAAAACTCACCAAATACTCAGCGTGTGCACGAGGCCTTACAAATACTGAGGTAACAACTCACCAAATACTCAGCGTGTGCACGAGGCCTTACAGATACTGAGGTAACAACTCACCAAATACTCAGCGTGTGCACGAGGCCTTACAAATACTGAGGTAACAACTCACCAAATACTCAGTGTGTGCACGAGACCTTACAGATACTGAGGTAACAACTCACCAAATACTCAGCGTGTGCACAAGGCCTTACAGATACTGAGGTAACAACTCACCAAATACTCAGCGTGTGCACGAGGCCTTACAGATACTGAGGTAACAACTCACCAAATACTCAGCGTGTGCACGAGGCCTTACAAATACTGAGGTAACAACTCACCAAATACTCAGCGTGTGCACGAGGCCTTACAAATACTGAGGTAACAACTCACCAAATACTCAGCGTGTGCACGAGGCCTTACAAATACTGAGGTAGAAACTCCCCAAATACTCAGCGTGTGCACGAGGCCTTACATATACTGAGGTAAAACTCACCAAATACTCAGCGTGTGCACGAGGCCTTACAGATACTGAGGTAAAACCTCACCAAATACTCAGCGTGTGCACATGGCCTAAAGAGTCTCATGGAAACAGACCTGGTCATGGATTATCCGCAGCGATGTTCCGCCATGACAGAAAATTCACCAAATTGTTTATCTTCCATTGTGGAAATCCGAAGGGTGAAAATCCGCAGCAGAAAATTGGGCAAATGCAGATCTGACAGGCGCAGGAGCTGCTTGTAAACGTGATGCATTAGGGCCCATTCGCACAATGCGTACGGCATCGCATATTTGGTGCGGATCCGCTGCAGATCCGCACTAAGTTTGCTGCAGCGTCTATGGGATGTCCTGTCCGCACGGTGCGCATTTGGTGCGGATCCCCTGCAGATCCGCACTAAGTTTGCAGCAGTGTCTATGGGATTTGGGATGTTCTGTCCGCATGGTGCGTATTTGGTGCGGATCCGCTGCAGATCCGCATTAGTTTTGCAGCAGCATCTATGGGATTTGGGATGTACCGTCCGCATGGTGCGTATTTGGTGCGGATCCGCTGCAGATCTGCACCAAGTTTCCAGCACGTCTATGGGATTTGGGATGTCCTGTCCGCATGGTGCGTTTTTGGTGCGGATCCGCTGCAGATCCGCACTAGGTTTGCAGCCGCATCTATGGGATTTGGGATGTACCGTCCGCATGGTGCGTATTTGGTGCGGATCCGCTGCAGATCTGCACCAAGTTTCCAGCACGTCTATGGGATTTGGGATGTCCCGTCCGCATGGTGCGTATTTGGTGCAGATCCGCACTAAGTGTCCAGCGCATCTATGGGATTTGGGATGTCCTGTCCACATGGTGCATTTTTGGTGCAGATCCGCGCTAGGTTTCTAGCAGTGTCTATTGGATTTGGGATGTCCTGTCTGCATGGTGTGTATTTGGTGCGGGTCTGCATTAGGTTTGCAGCAGCATCTATGGGATTTAGGAAGTCCTGTCCGCATGGTGCGTTTTTGGTGCAGATCCGCTGCAGATCCGCACTAAGTTTGCTGCAGCATCTATGGGATTTGGGATGTCCCGTCCGCATGGTGCGTTTTTGGTGTGGATCCACTGCAGATCCGCACAAAGTTTGCAGCAGCATCTATGGATTTGGGATGTCCCATCCGCATGGTGCGTATTTGGTGCGGATCCGCTGCAGCAGCGTCCATGGGATTTAGGAAGTCCTGTCTGCATGGTGTGTTTTTTTCCGCAGCAGATTTGATTGAGGAAATATCTGTGGTGTCAATTCTTGCTGCGGATTTCACCCATAGACTCTCATATTAGCTCAAAATATGCAGCAGTGTTCGCACGATGCGTCTTTGTTGCAAATTATGAGCCAAATTTGCATTGAAATCTGCAGGTAGAGTGAGTGTTGGGGGGGAGCAGGATTTGACATCTTTTTTTTCTCTTTTTTTTTGACCAAAGTATCATAACTTCATTGAAATAGACCTAAGGCGGCCGTCACTACGGTGAGATATCTTTAGCGATATTGTAAGCGATCACGTGCACGCGCAATCGCTTACATATCGCTCACATCGCTGGTGAGATGTCACACAGACAGACTCACCAGCGATGTGGAGCCGCGATCTCGCTGTTACTATGGTACACATCGGTGTAACTAGGCGCCGCGCGTCGCTTAGTTACCCGACGTGTACCATAGTTTACCATCTCCCAGCATAGGCGCGGTCGCTGGGAGATGGATCATCGTGGTGTCATACACCACGATGATGCAGATCGTTGCATCGTTCATCGCTAGATCTGAGAACCGAACCTCAGATCAGCGATGTCACGATCAAGCGATTTAACATCGTAAATCGCTTGATTACATGCAACGATATCTTGCCCGATATCGCTTAAGCGATCAAAAAGGAGATCACTTAAACGATATCGGGCAAGATATCGTTCCGTGTGACGGCCGCCTAAAACAACTCAGTGTGTGAACGGGCCCCTGGGTTATGTTCACACTGGATGTTTTTTCTTCTTTGATAACTGCACCAAGAACGGATCAGTCAAAGTGAATGGGATTTTCTATTTGCTGTGCAGACGCTGCGTTTTTGACTGCTGAAAGCAAGTGGTGCAGAAAGTGCATCCAGAATATAATGAGCGTCAATTATTGCTCTGTTTTTCTGCTGCGTTTTCTGCACCATTAACATCCAATTACTCACGATCCCACGGTGATCCCTGGTGATGTCTTCCACCTGGGCAAGAGCATTACGTGTGGGTAGTCGGGTACAGTACTGACAGGACCTGTGGGTAGTCGGGTACAGTACTGACAGGACCTGTGGGTAGTCGGGTACAGTACTGACAGGACCTGTGGGTAGTCGGGTACGGTACTGACAGGGCCTGCGGGTAGTCGGGTACGGTACTGACTGGACCTGTGGGTAGTTGGGTACGGTACTGACAGGCCTGTGGGTAGTCGGGTACAGTACTGACAGGACCTGTGGGTAGTCGGGTACGGTACTGACAGGACCTGTGGGTAGTCGGGTACGGTACTGACAGGACCTGTGGGCAGTAGGGTACGGTACTGACGGGACCTGTGTGTAGTCGGTACAGTACTGACAGGACCTGTGGGTAGTCGGGTGCGGTACTGACAGGACCTGTGGGTAGTTGGGTACGGTACTGACAGGACCTGGGGGTAGTTGGGTACGTACTGACAGGACCTGTGGGTAGTCGGGTACAGTACTGACAGGGCCTGCGGGTAGTCGGGTACAGTACTGACAGCACCTGTGGGTAGTCGGGTACAGTACTGACAGGACTTGTAGGTAGTCGGGTACGTACTGACAGGACCTGTGGGTAGTCTGGTACGGTACTGATGGGACCTGTGGGTAGTCGGGTACGGTACTGACGGGACCTGTGGGTAGTTGGGTACGGTACTGACAGGACCTGTGGGTAGTTGGGTACGGTACTGACAGGACCTGTGGGTAGTTGGGTACAGTACTGACAGGACTTGTAGGTAGTCGGGTACTGTACTGACAGGACCTGTGGGTAGTCGTGTACTGTACTGACAGGACCTGTGGGTAGTCTGGTACGGTACTGACGGGACCTGTGGGTAGTCTGGTACGGTACTGACAGGACCTGTGGGTAGTCTGGTACGGTACTGACGGGACCTGTGGGTAGTCGGGTACAGAACCGACGGACCCGTGGGTAGTCGGGTATGGTACTGACGGGACCTGTGGGTAGTCGGGTACGGTACTGAAAGGACCTGTGGGTAGTTGGGTACAGTACTGACAGGACCTGTTGGTAGTCGGGTACAGTACTGACAGGACCTGTGAGTAGTCAGGTACGGTACTGGCAGGACTTGTGGGTAGTCGGGTACAGTACTGACGGGACCTGTGGGTAGTCGGGTACGGTACTGAAAGGACCTGTGGGTAGTTGGGTACAGTACTGACAGGACCTGTTGGTAGTCGGGTACAGTACTGACAGGACCTGTGAGTAGTCAGGTACGGTACTGGCAGGACTTGTGGGTAGTCGGGTACAGTACTGACGGGACCTGTGGGTAGTCGAGTACAGTACTGACAGGACCTGCGGGTAGTCGGGTACGGTACTGACAGGACCTGTGGGTAGTCGGGTACGGTATTGACAGGACCTGTGGGTAGTCGGGTACAGAACCGACGGGACCCGTGGGTAGTCGGGTATGGTACTGACGGGACCTGTGGGTAGTCGGGTACGGTACTGAAAGGACCTGTGGTAGTTGGGTACAGTACTGACAGGACCTGTTGGTAGTCGGGTACGGTACTGACAGGACCTGTGGGTAGTTTGGTATGGTACTGGCAGGACCTGCGGGTAGTCGGGTACGTACTGACAGGACCTGTGGGTAGTCGGGTACAGTACTGACAGGACCTGTGGGTAGTCGGGTACAGTACTGACGGGAACTGTGGGTAGTCGAGTACAGTACTGACAGGACTGCTGGGTAGTCGGGTACGGTACTGACAGGACCTGTGGGTAGTCGGGTACGGTATTGACAGGACTCTGTGGGTAGTCGGTACAGTACTGACAGGACCTGCGGGTAGTCGGGTACAGTACTGACAGGACCTGTGGGTAGTCGGGTACGGTACTGACAGGACTGTGGGTAGTCGAGTATGGTACTGACAGGATCTGTGAGTAGTCGGGTACAGTACTGACGGGACCTGTGGGTTAGTCGGGTACGGTACTGACAGGACCTGTGGGTAGTTGAGTATGGTACTGACAGGACCTGTGGGTAGTCGGGTACAGTACTGACAGGACCTGTGGGTAGTTGAGTATGGTACTGACAGGACCTGTGGGTAGTTGAGTATGGTACTGACAGGACCTGTGGGTAGTCTTAGTATGGTACTGACAGGACCTGTGTAGTCGAGTATGGTACTGACAGGACCTGTGGGTAGTCGGTACAGTACTGACAGGACTGTGGGTAGTCGGTACGGTACTGACAGGACCTGTGGGTAGTCGGGTACGGTACTGACAGGACCTGTGGGTAGTCGGTACAGTACTGACAGGACCTGTGGTAGTTGAGTATGGTAACTGACAGACCTGTGGGTAGTCGGGTACAGTACTGACAGGACCTGTGGGTAGTTGAGTATGGTACTGACAGACCTGTGGTAGTCGGGTACGGTACTGACAGACCTGTGGGTAGTTGAGTATGGTACGACAGGAACCTGTGGGTAGTCGGGTACAAGTACTGACGGGACCTGTGGGTAGTCGGGTACGGTACTGACAGGACCTGTGGGTAGTTGAGTATGGTACTGACAGGACCTGTGGGTAGTCGGGTACAGTACTGACGGGACCTGTGGGTAGTCGGGTACAGTACTGACAGGACCTGTGGGTAGTCGGGTACAGTACTGACAGGACCTGTGGGTAGTCGGGTACGGTACTGACAGGACCTGTGGGTAGTTGAGTATGGTACTGACAGGACCTGTGGGTAGTCGGGTACAGTACTGACGGGACCTGTGGGTAGTCGGGTACAGTACTGACAGGACCTGTGTGTAGTCGGGTACAGTACTGACGGGACCTGTGGGTAGTCGGGTACAGTACTGACAGGACCTGTGGGTAGTCGGGTACAGTACTGACGGGACCTGTGGGTAGTCGGGTACGGTACTGACAGGACCTGTGGGTAGTCGGGTACGGTACTGACAGGACCTGTGGGTAGTCGGGTACAGTACTGACGGGACCTGTGGGTAGTCGGGTACGGTACTGACAGGACCTGTGGGTAGTCGGGTACGGTACTGACAGGACCTGTGGGTAGTCGGGTACAGTACTGACGGGACCTGTGGGTAGTCGGGTACGGTACTGACAGGACCTGTGGGTAGTCGGGTACGGTACTGACAGGACCTGGCCCCATGTGACTCAGCCTGAGAGTCACATGGGGCCAGGTCCTGTAAATACCGTACTACTCACAGGTCCTGCCGGTGCCCGGAGGAAAAAAATCACTGAAGCCTCTCCATTGGATCACCAGGGACAGCAAGAAAGTGTGTGTGTCTGTCTGTGTGTCTGTCTGTGTGTCCGTTTGTGTCACTCAGAAATGGAGCATAACAAGCGTCACAAACTGATCACTTTTTTGTGTTTTTTCTGCACCAAATACGTTAATTCCGCACAGGTATTCACAGTGGATTTCGCCCCGTGCAATAAGGAAAGTCAAATCAGCAGCAAATCTGTGTGTAACTCGCTGCACATTCTTAATTCCCCAGTTTACATCCCGCATGAACGCGCTCTGGGGCCATATTCACACTTATTAGACATTCAGCTTTATTCCGTTTTGCTTTTTGCAGGTGTCTGCATCAACACATCAATAATCTGCTCCGTTTATTGCTTATTTTATTGTTTTTTCAGCATTTCTACTGCAATTTTTCCCCATTGAGATAAAAAAAAATGGAGTAAAAACACAGGAAATCTCCACTGTGTCGCTCCGGGCATAGCCTGCAGTTTTCATGCAGAAAAAATACCAAAATGCAGCAGAAAAAACAACAAAAAATCAAAAATTGCAACAAAATTCAGCAAAAAATGCAAGAAAAAATGTTGAAAAAAAAGCACCAGAAACACTGCAAAAAAAGCAACAAAAATTCGGCAAAATAAATGCAACAAAAATGATGAAAAAATGCAACAGAAATAGCAAAAAAAAAATCACAAATTCAGCACAAAATGCAGCAAAATAAATGCAACAAAAATGTTAAAAAAAAATGCAGCAAAAAAGAGAGAAAAAAAAGAAAGAAAGAAAGAAAGGAAAGAAAGGAAGAAAGAAGAAAGAAAAGAAAGAAAGAAAGAAAGAGAAAGAAAGAAGAAAGAAAGAAAAGAAAGAAAGAAAAAGAAAGAAAGAAAGAAAGAAAGAAAGAAAGAAAGAAGGAAGGATAACCTGCTTTGTGGCAGCAGCGTTATTACTGCTAGGGGAGCAGGTTTGGCTGCAGAAAAGAATGCACCAAATACTCAATGTGTGAACATAGCCCCCCCAGCATCTAATTTGACTTATTTCCCCCCAATTGGGACTGTAAGCTATTGCTTTCTGTTATCAGCCACAGCCCAATCTTGCAGCCAATGGCGGATTATAATAGGGGCAATCCGGGCTGCCACCTGGGGCCCTGGGTAAATTGGGCCCCGTTGCAGCTGAGTGTCAAAAAATGAAAAAAGGACATCAGTGTGACCAGATTGGAGACATCAGACTATTTAGTAGGATCAGATAATGGCCACAGTGAGACAGCGGCCATCTGCTCACCAAACAATGACTGATGTCAGCGCTGACAGCGACTATGAGGGGCATCAGGGACCCCGAATGGCATAGAAAGCCGGTTCGTAATACTGCCCTGTACACATAGGTGTCAGTCCTTACTGCAGCTATGGTTCTATTCATTAAGTGATGCAGAGTTTGGAAGGAAAAAGCCATAAAAACAATAAAAAAAAATAGGTAAAATAAAACGTATTTGGAATAAAGGCGTCTCGATGTGACCCCCGGGAGCCATAATAATGAGGTCAATATCCAGATCATCAATCTGTTCCTCTATGGTCACAGTTAATGCGTTCAGGCGGCCATATGTCACCAGAAGGCTGAGCAGTCCCAGCTCACGTCAACTTCTATTCATTTCTATGGATCATCCACTTTGCTGTTCCTATGACAAGTTTAATGACCTGTTTACACAAGTCGGTCCCCCTCCCATCTGATATGATGACCTGTCACCAGGATGCTGGGCTGTCGGTGGTCGCTCAATAGCCTGTTTACACAAGTCAGACCCCCTTACGATCTGATATTGATGACCTGGTCCAAGGATGCTGGCCAATCGGTGGTTGTTTAATATCCTGTTTACACAAGTCGGACCCCCTCAGATCTGATGTGATGACCTTTTCCCATCATGCTGGGCAGTTGGTGGTCATTTAATATCCTGTTTACACAAGTCGGACCCCTCCGATCTGATATTGATGACCTGTCCCAGGATTCTGGCCTATCGGTAGTTGTTTAATATTCTGTTTACACAAGTCAGACCTGCTCCAATCTGATATTGATGACCTTTTCCCATAATGCTGGGCGGTTGATAGTCATTTAATAACCTGTTTACAAAAGTCTGTCCCCCTCTGATCTGATATTGATGACCTATCCCCAGGATGCCGGCCAATTGGTGGTCATTAAACAGCCTGTTTACACAAGTTGGAACCCTGCAATCTGATATTGATGACCTGTCCTCAGGAGGCTCACCGATTGGTGGTCTTTTAATAACCTGTTTACAAAAGTCTGCCCCCCTCTGATCTGATATTGATGACCTGTCCCCAGGATGCCGGCCGATTGGTGGTTGTTTAATAACCTGTTTACACAAGTTGGAACCCCTCTGATCTGATATTGATAACCTGTCCATAGGATGCCGGCCGATTGGTGGTCTTTTAATAACCTGTTTACACAAGTCGGAACCCTGCAAACCGATATTGATGACCTGTCCCCAGGATGCCGGCCGATTGGTGGTTGTTTAATAACCTGTTTACACAAGTTGAAACCCCTCTGATCTCATATTGATGACCTATCCTCAGGATGCTCCCCGATCGGTGGTCTTTTAATAACCTGTTTACACAAGTTGGAACCCCTCTGATCTGATATTGATGACCTATCCCCAGGATGCTGGTTGATAGGTGGTCATTTAACAGCCTGTTTACACAAGTTTGATCCCTCTGATCTAATATTGCTGACCTGTCCCCAGGATGCTCACTGATCGGTGGTCATTTAACAGCCTGTTTACACAAGTTGGACCCCCTCTAATCTAATATTGATGACCTATCCCAGGATGCTCGCCGATCGGTGGTCATTTAACAACCTGTTTACACACGTTAGACCCCCTCTGATCTGATATTGATGACCTATCTCCAGCATGTTCGCCAATCAGTGGTCATTTAACAACCTGTTTACACAAGTCAGATACCTGAACGATGTCGGCAGCACGGGTGGGTCATGCTGTTGACAACGATCATCTAATGTCAGTGGTGTAACTAGGTTTCATAGCGCCTGGGGCAAAGATCCATTGTGGCCCCCCCCAGAGTAAGTGAGGAGTGGGGGCGGTGGTGCTGTCGGCTTTCAGCCCCGCCGCCCCTGCAGCCCTGGGTGAGGAGCAGGGGGGGTGTGCCGGCGCCCCCATCTGAGTTGCGCCCGGGGCACAGGATCCGGCTGCACCCCCTATATACGCCCATGTCTAATGTGCAAATCGAAACGATTATTTCACCCAATGAAGGAGCGTTTTCTGATTCGTCCGATAACCCCCCGATGTACGAAGCATGAACTAACAACGCTGGCATTTTCCTCCATCCGCCACCATCGAGCCGGATCCAGTAAGTGCAGCAATCAGCGTCGCTCACTTCCACGTCCTCCCGCCTCGCTCTCCTTTATCGAGCGGACTTGTTAATGCACTAACACCGGCATTATCCTCCCAGACGGGGTATTCTATTTCATCGTCTGCGGTCAGGAACAACACAGCGATCAGAGGTTTAATGCGCCGCTACGGTTAATTGAATCATCCCACGAAAGTAAAAGCCGCCGTCCCGGGACTCACAACGCCGGCGTTAACTTGTTCAGGGACCAAACGAGAGGTCACATCCAGAAACCTGGGAAAAAGGTGTTACCACTGCCCCCCTGGAAGACTTCCTTCCCCAATAACAAAGCCCGGTTCCTCTCCCCCCCCCTTCGGGCCGCTCATTGTTCCTTATCGGCCTGAGCATCAAAGCCTGGACGGTGGCCCGCGCAGGGCATTGATTCGGGCGACAAAGGAGCATTTTTGTACTTGGAGGAAACATAACTTTACTTTTGTTAAGGTTTTATTGGAGTCAGAGAAGACAAGACTGAGCGCCACCGCGGTGCCGACCGGCCCAATACAGGACGACAGCCATGGCCTATGGAAAGTATTGGGATCCGGATGACAGCTAGTCGTGAGAAATAAGGGGTGCAAATACTTAGGCAAGGACCTCCAGTGCATGAATACTAAGACAAAGACCCCCGGTGCAGGAATACTGAGACCAAGACCCCCAGTGCAGGAATACTGAGGCCAAGACCCCGGTGCAGGAATACTGAGGCCAAGACCCCCGGTACAGGAATACTGAGGCCAAGACCCCCAGTACAGGAATACTGAGGCCAAGACCCCGGTGCAGGAATACTGAGGCCAAGACCCCGGTGCAGGAATACTGAGGCCAAGACCCCGGTACAGGAATACTGAGGCCAAGACCCCGGTACAGGAATACTGAGGCCAAGACCCCGGTGCAGGAATACTGAGGCCAAGACCCCGGTACAGGAATACTGAGGCCAAGACCCCCGGTACAGGAATACTGAGGCCAAGACCCCGGTACAGGAATACTAAGACAAAGACCCCCAGTGCAGGAATACTGAGACCGAGACCCCCGGTGCAGGAATACTGAGGCCAAGACCCCCGGTGTAGGAATACTGAGGCCAAGACCCCCGGTGTAGGAATACTGAGGCCAAGACCCCGGTACAGGAATACTGAGGCCAAGACCCCCGGTACAGGAATACTGAGGCCAAGACCCCCAGTACAGGAATACTGAGACCAAGACCCCGGTACAGGAATACTGAGACCAAGACCCCGGTGCAGGAATACTGAGACCGAGACCCCCGGTGCAGGAATACTGAGACAAAGACCCCCGGTGCAGGAATACTGAGACCAAGACCCCGGTACAGGAATACTGAGACCAAGACCCCGGTACAGGAATACTGAGACCAAGACCCCGGTACAGGAATACTGAGGCCAAGACCCCGGTACAGGAATACTGAGACCAAGACCCCGGTGCAGGAATACTGAGACCGAAACCCCCGGTGCAGGAATACTGAGACAAAGACCCCCGGTGCAGGAATACTGAGGCCAAGACCCCAGTGCAGGAATACTGAGACCAAGACCCCGGTACAGGAATACTGAGACCAAGACCCCGGTGCAGGAATACTGAGGCCAAGACCCCGGTACAGGAATACTGAGGCCAAGACCCCGGTACAGGAATACTAAGACAAAGACCCCCAGTGCAGGAATACTGAGACCGAGACCCCGGTGCAGGAATACTGAGGCCAAGACCCCCGGTGTAGGAATACTGAGGCCAAGACCCCGGTGTAGGAATACTGAGGCCAAGACCCCCGATACAGGAATACTGAGGCCAAGACCCCCGGTACAGGAATACTGAGGCCAAGACCCCAGTACAGGAATACTGAGACCAAGACCCCGGTACAGGAATACTGAGACCAAGACCCCGGTGCAGGAATACTGAGACCGAGACCCCCGGTGCAGGAATACTGAGACAAAGACCCCCGGTGCAGGAATACTGAGGCCAAGACCCCAGTGCAGGAATACTGAGACCAAGACCCCGGTACAGGAATACTGAGACCAAGACCCCGGTACAGGAATACTGAGACCAAGACCCCGGTACAGGAATACTGAGGCCAAGACCCCGATACAGGAATACTGAGACCAAGACCCCGGTGCACAAATACTGAGACCAAGACCCCCGGTGCAGGAATACTGAGGCCAAGACCCCCGGTGTAGGAATACTGAGGCCAAGACCCCCGGTGTAGGAATACTGAGGCCAAGACCCCGGTACAGGAATACTGAGGCCAAGACCCCCGGTACAGGAATACTGAGGCCAAGACCCCCAGTACAGGAATACTGAGACCAAGACCCCGGTACAGGAATACTGAGACCAAGACCCCGGTGCAGGAATACTGAGACCGAGACCCCCGGTGCAGGAATACTGAGACAAAGACCCCCGGTGCAGGAATACTGAGACCAAGACCCCGGTACAGGAATACTGAGACCAAGACCCCGGTACAGGAATACTGAGACCAAGACCCCGGTACAGGAATACTGAGGCCAAGACCCCCGGTACAGGAATACTGAGACCAAGACCCCGGTGCAGGAATACTGAGACCGAAACCCCCGGTGCAGGAATACTGAGACAAAGACCCCCGGTGCAGGAATACTGAGGCCAAGACCCCAGTGCAGGAATACTGAGACCAAGACCCCGGTACAGGAATACTGAGACCAAGACCCCGGTGCAGGAATACTGAGGCCAAGACCCCGGTACAGGAATACTGAGGCCAAGACCCCGGTACAGGAATACTAAGACAAAGACCCCGGTGCACAAATACTGAGACCAAGACCCCCGGTGTAGGAATACTGAGGCCAAGACCCCCGGTACAGGAATACTGAGACCAAGACCCCGGTACAGGAATACTGAGACCAAGACCCCGGTACAGGAATACTGAGACCAAGACCCCGGTACAGGAATACTGAGGCCAAGACCCCGGTACAGGAATACTGAGGCCAAGACCCCGGTGCAGGAATACTGAGACCCAGACCCCCGGTGTAGGAATACTGAGGCCAAGACCCCCGGTGCAGGAATACTGAGGCCAAGACCCCGGTGCAGGAATACTGAGACCAAGACCCCCGGTGTAGGAATACTGAGGCCAAGACCCCCGGTGCAGGAATACTGAGACCAAGACCCCCGGTGTAGGAATACTGAGGCCAAGACCCCCGGTGCAGGAATACTGAGGCCAAGACCCCCAGTGCAGGAATACTGAGGCCAGGACCCCGATACAGGAATACTGAGGCCAAGACCCCCAGTGCAGGAATACTGAGACCAAGACCCCCGGTACAGGAATACTGAGGCCAAGACCCCCAGTGCACGAATACTGAGGCCAAGACCCCAGTACAGGAATACTGAGGCCAAGACCCCGGTACAGGAATACTGAGGCCAAGACCCCGGTGCAGGAATACTAAGACCGAGACCCCCAGTGCACGAATACTAATAGAAAGACCCCCGGTACAGGAATACTGAGGCCAAGACCCCCGGTACAGGAATACTGAGGCCAAGACCCCCGGTGCACGAATACTGAGGCCAAGACCCCCAGTACAGGAATACTGAGACCAAGACCCCCAGTGCACAAATACTGAGGCCAAGACCCCCAGTGCACAAATACTGAGGCCAAGACCCCGGTGCACAAATACTGAGGCTAAGACCCCGATACAGGAATACTGAGGCCAAGACCCCCGGTGCAGGAATACTGAGGCCAAGACCCCCAGTGCACAAATACTGAGGCTAAGACCCCGATACAGGAATACTGAGGCCAAGACCCCCGGTGCAGGAATACTGAGGCCAAGACCCCCAGTGCACAAATATTGAGGCCAAGACCCCGATACAGGAATACTGAGGCCAAGACCCCCGATGCACAAATACTGAGGCCAAGACCCCCGATGCACAAATACTGAGGCCAAGACCCCCAGTGCACAAATATTGAGGCCAAGACCCCGATACAGGAATACTGAGGCCAAGACCCCGGTACAGGAATACTGAGGCCAAGACCCCGGTACAGGAATACTGAGGCCAAGACCCCCGGTGCACAAATACTGAGGCCAAGACCCCCGGTGCACAAATACTGAGGCCAAGACCCCGGTACAGGAATACTGAGGCCAAGACCCCCTGTGCACGAATACTAAGACAAAGACCCCTGGTGCACGAATACTGAGGCCAAGACCCCGGTACAGGAATACTGAGACCAAGACCCCGGTACAGGAATACTGAGGCCAAGACCCCGGTACAGGAATACTGAGGCCAAGACCCCGGTACAGGAATACCGAGACAAAGACCCCCGGTACAGGAATACTGAGGCCAAGACCCCGGTACAGGAATACTGAGGCCAAGACCCCGGTACAGGAATACTGAGAGCCAAGACCCACGTACAGGAATACTGAGGACCAAGACCCCGGTACAGGAATACTGAGGCCAAGACCCCGGTACAGAATACTGAGCCAAGACCCCGTACAGGAATACCGAGACCAAAGACCCCGTACAGGAATACTGAGGCCAAGACCCCGGTACAGGAATACTGAGGCCAAGACCCCGTGACAAATACTGAGGCCAAGACCCCGGTACAGGAATACTGAAGGCCAAGACCCCGGTACAGGAATACTGAGGCCAAGACCCCGGTGCAGGAATACTGAGGCCAAGACCCCGATACAGGAATACTGAGGCCAAGACCCGGTACAGGAATACTGAGCCAAGACCCCCAGTGCAGGAATACTGAGGCCAAGACCCGGTAGGAATACTGAGGCCAAGACCCCGGTTACAGAATACTGAGGCCAAGACCCCGGTAAGGAATACTGAGCCAAGACCCCGTGCACGAATACTGAGGCCAAGACCCCTGGTACAGAATACTGAGGCCAAGACCCCGGTGTAAGAATACTGAGGCCAAGACCCCCGGTGTAGGAATACTGAGGCCAAGACCCCGTACACGAATACTGAGGCCAAGACCCCGTTACACGAATACTGAGGCCAAGACCCCGGTACAGGAATACTAGGCCAAGACCCCCGGTACATGAATACTGAGGCCAAGACCCCGGTACAGGAATACTGAGGCCAAGACCCCGGTACAGGAATACTGAGCCAAGACCCCGGTGCAGGAATACTGAGGCCAAAACCGTCAGTGCACGAATACTGAAACTAAGACCCCCAGTACAAGAATACTGAGGCCAAGACCCTGGTACAGGAATACTGAGACCGAGACCTCCGATGCACAAATATTGACCGCCAAGACCTCTGGTGCATAAATACTGAGACCAAGACCCCCGGTGCATGAATACTGAGGCTAAGACCCCCGGTGCACAAATACTGAGACCGGGACCCCGGTGCACGAATACTAAGGCCAAGACCCCTGGTGCACAAATACTGAGACCAAGAACCGCGGTACATGACTACTGAGACCAAGACCCCTGGTGCACAAATACTGAGACCAAGAACCGCGGTACATGACTACTGAGACCAAGACCCCTGGTGCACAAATACTGAGACCGGGACCCCGGTGCACGAATACTAAGGCCAAGACCCCTGGTGCACAAATACTGAGACCAAGAACCGCGGTACACGACTAATGAGGCCAAGACCCCGGTGCACGAATACTGAGACCAGATCCGGATGCCAACTTGCCGTGAAAGATAAGGGGTACGAATACTGAGACTAAGACCCCTGGTACACAAATACTGGGACTAAGACCCCCTGGGGCAACTCATGGTGCCACTTGGAAACAATACCACACTAGTGATCAGGGAGCATTACCATGTGTGCGTGCTCGGTACTCGAAACGAGTAGTTGGTGCTTGGTTGGGCGCGACTCATGTAATGGAAGTCAATGGCAACTCAAGCATTTTTCCGTTCAACTGCTCGTTTCGAGCACCCGAGCATGGCAGTGCGCGCTCATCACTACACCATACACAGGGTCCAGGCGAGGATGGCATGGGATCTTCAAACCAAAAGCTTTCAGGTCAATCATTATACAAAGAGGTTTTTTTCCCTCTACATCAATGGGAAATAGATTATATTGGGGGTCTAACCTCTAAGCCACCCCTGTTTCTGAGAATTAAAAGGAATGTCAACCCCTTTGAGAAAACAACCTCCGTGCCCTGGTCCGTACATAGTAATTCCCCTATAGCATCCATTCGGGGAAGTGTAGTATTATATGGGGCTACTCAAATGAAGAGCACCCTTGTAAGACTTATCCAGGGTGGCTCGTACAGGTGAACCCTGAGTTTTGGACCCCCCCCCTTTTTGATCTTCATATGACTTTCTGGGAAAACACCCTTAAGGGATCCCTGCATTGAGTTTCCTATGAAGAAGAAACTATAACTGGGCCACAACCCTGATGGAGTCCCGAAAGGTCGGAAAGTGAATCATATCCCAGCAATGTATCGTCATGAGAAATTCCATTTTTTGCAGATTATTCTGACCTCGGTATGTGTGAATAACGGGGATCCATTGCCAAAGGACTCAAGTGCTGAATTGGCAAGATTTTTCAGCACTGCTGTAAAGCAATCTGTTCGTTCGCCAATGCCCCACCTCGGCCTCATCACGGGCTCTCAAAGTTTATGATAAGTTTTGTCCTCTTCCCGTTCTGCAATTACCGGACGTTCCGGTTCATGGAAAACGAGTTGATAAAGTGAGCGGTGACCGAGCCTGGAAGACGAGACCACGACCTGGAAAGGCGAGACCACGACTTATCCTAATAAAGATCCTCTTGTCTTCCATCATCCAAAATTACTCTACAAATCAAGTGCAGGATAAAGACCAATGTCCTCTTCAAGCTCCATTAAACCTTCATATAATCTGATAGAGGACAAGGGCGTTCCGGGCTCCGGAGTGATCCAGAACTGACAGACGTCCCCAAAAGTTAGAGGCTACCTGAATCCTCACATGTGCAGAGGGCTCCTGCCGCTCCCCGCACATGTCAAGGGAGAGAACGATCTTCAACGTGTCTGATCCTTTGTATGTCTTCCAATTGAAACACGCGCATGCTCGCCCGGACTGACAGTGCATGTGCATGGGAGGTCAGTGGATGCATATGGAATTTTGACTCAGGGTAGAGGAGTCACAGAGGATAAGGCTGAGGCTATCAGGCGCGGTCTAAGATCATTATCTACATTGCCACATGAATGGGGGCCGCCTTGTGCCCCCTCCACCAGGATACCATGACTGACGAGTTATGGTACCCTAGCGGGTGCAATGCTGCCCATTCATTTGTAGTTGTTACACCTTGGCAAGGGAATGTCTGGTGCATGGCACAACACAAGGGTTACACGAAGATGGAAAGGGTAGAAGAGACCCTAATGACTGGAAGTGGGGGTCAGGACACCTCCTGACACTAACCTGTGGCTGAACCCCCCCCCCAATGTCCCTATATGGATCCTTCCCCTCCTGACACTAACCTGTGGCTGAACCCCCCTAATTACCCTCCTGACATTAACCTGTGTCTGAACACCCCAACGTCCCTATATGGATCCTTCCCCTCCTGACACTAACCTGTGTCTGAACCCCCCCAACATCCCTATATGGATCCTTCCCCTCCTGACACTAACCTGTGGCTGAACCCCCCTAACGTCCCTATACGGGTCCTTCCCCTCCTGACATTAACCTGTGTCTGAACCCCCCCAACGTCCCTATATGGATTCTTCCCCTCCTGATACTAACCTGTGGCTGAACCCCCCTAACGTCCCTATACGGGTCCTTCCCCTCCTGACACTAACCTGTATCTGAACCCCCCTAACGTCCCTATACGGGTCCATCCCCTCCTGACAATAAGCTGTGACTGAACACCCCTAATGTCCCTATATGGGTCATTCCCCTCATCGGCGTCATATGCCTGGTCCCTAGCTGTTCCAACACTCACCCTGAATAGTGCATAGGCTGGGGGGTTCAATGTAACCCCATTCACTTGTAGGTTTTACGCTCGGGCAAGTGAATGCGGCACAATGCATTCAACTGTAGTTGTCATACTTGGGCAAGGGAATGCCTGGCACATGGCACAACACAAGAATTGCACGGAAATGGAAAGGGTAGAAAAGGCCCTAACCGTAGGAAATGGGGGTCAGGACACCTCCTGACCCTAACCTGTGTCTAAACACCCCCCTAATGTCCCTATATGGGTCCTTCCTCTCATCGGAATCATGTGCCTTGTCACTAGATGTTCCTCCACTCACTCTGAATAGTCCATAGGCCGGGGGTGCACTGCTACCCCATTCACTAGTAGCTTTTACGCTCGGGCAAGGGAATGCCTGGTGCACGGCACAAGGCAAGTGTTACACAAAGATGGAAAGGGTAGAAAAGGCCCTAACTGTAGGAAATGAGGTTGGGATACCTCCTGACACTAACCTGTATCTGAACCTCCCTAACATCCCTATACGGGTCCTTGCCCCCACTGACATCACGTGCCTAGTCCCTAGCTGTTTTTCCACTCACCCTGAATAGTGCATAGGCCGATGAGTGCACTAGACATCACCACTGCCGTAATAAGACAGTGGGGGAAGGAAAACAGACAATGGGACATAGACCATAAAGGATACACACCAACAACTGCAGCCAAACAGCAGGGCTGCAAGACAACTTCAAGAGACTTCCTCCCCCAACGATGGTCAGATCAAAATGAAGATATTCTAATACTAGCATCAAGTGATGGAAAATGTGATGGAAAATGTTACTGTTTAAAGTGGAGGGGAGTGGTCACAAACCGCTGCACCTGAGATTGAAGTAACCAGAAACTACCAGCAAGGAAAAAGTCCTGAACGTTTGCAGCACCAAAACAAAGAAAATATGTTTAAAACACAGAGTCCCTCAAGGCAATGGGAGATTTAGATGGCAAACCTGGCACACGTCTCCCAAGGATGACAGACCCTCGTGAACGTAGTGCTTTTTGGTTCAAGGTTGGCATGTAGCTCCATCCTAAAGGAAGAGAGAGCGCAGCACATTACATGAACAGTGACCAGGAGACCAAAGACAGTCCTCCATTGAGACAAAAATGGCCGATAATGGTTGCAATAAGCAAAAATTAGACGAAGACCAGTTCAGTTTTCATTCAATCACACATATATGGTGCATGGTCAGACCGGCTGGATTCCGCCTTTTGGGGTAAGCGGCACCATTAGTGTCTTATAGTGTGACGCTGGACTAGGGAGCGTCCGGACATGGTGCGTGACAGTGGTGCACCAACCAACGGTGTCCGGTGCAGTACCCAGAACAACAGACAGGAAAAACACTGGGGGGGGGGAAGACAAATACAGCAAAGGACCCTGCTCATAGAGAAGTGAAAGGAGACCTCCTGCCCTGATCTCCCTACCATCCCTATATGGGTTGTTTCACCCCGTCGCCGAGCAGGGTACCTAGTCCTTCGCTGACCCTGAGGTTAACCTTCAATAGCGAGATGGCCGATGGGAGCACTAGTCCCAACCACTGCAATAAACATCAAGAGGGAAAGGGAGACAGACAGGGGAACAGCAAGACAACTTCACGCCTCCTGCCACAATCCAAGGCAGCAGACGGCTTGGCAATGATCAGCTTCTGCAGAGAACTTCCTTCACCCCAGGTAGCTAGGCCAGGAATGAAGTTCATTCACCAGCAAGTGATGCTGGACCATGTGACCATATAAAGGGGATGGGAGTGATCACAAAGTAGCCACACCTGGTAAGCAATCTAAGGAGTCTGCTAGCAACAGAAACTGACATTAATTCCTACACAGGTCGATAGATCGCTGCTTATCTCCATGGGGTTTCATTATTTGGGTAGAGGACGGGTTGTGAAATTCACATCTATCATTGGAAATGTGCAGAGACATTTTTTTGTCGGTGAGACGGATAACGTTGTGGTCGACCGTATTACGGGTCACATTGGTCCACGGCGGAGGATTGCAAACGTCTTCTCATGAGCAAAATAAAGGGATCTGGGAAGCTTTGTGTATGTTACACGCCGCCATGTGTCTGCTCCCCCTTCCCCATTTCCTGTAAGGCCCGGCCTCACATTCTTATACTGGGACCTCCTTCATTACTATATTTAACTCTACGTGCTGCCGCTACAATCACCAGGGTCCACATCAGTCCCCGAGGACCCGGATAGGATCCCTCAGAACCGAGCTCATATCTTTAGTTATTATTCTCCCATTATATGGCGCCATCATATTCCAGAGTGCTGTACACACATCGTCATCTCTGCCCCCATCGGGGATCACAATCTACATACAAATACCTTACAGGTGAACCCAAGACCCAAAAGTGCTGACCCCTGGGCCACCAGAACTACAGCCGGGACCCAACTATTATAACCAATCTACTAAAAGAAAATCAAACTTGTATCCGGTGATCACCGTATCACAATGGGGTATTATGACATCACAGTAGGGTAATATAACAATATAGTGGGGTATTATGACATCACAGTGGGGGTATTATGACATCACAATGTGGTATTACATCATAGTGGGGTATTATGACATCACAGTGGGGGTATTATGACATCACAATGTGGTATTACATCATAGTGGGGTATGTTGACATCACAATGGGGTAATATGACATCATAGTGGGGTATTATGACATCAAAATGGGGTAGTATGACATATCAGTGGGGATTATGACATCACAGTGGGAAATTATGACCTCAGAATGGGTACTATGACATCATAGCACAAAGAGGGGAGAGTGCAGATAGGGGGGGAGAGCGCATGAAGAGGGCGGAGAGATGGCTGCCACCCCCAGCGCCACAGATCCCGCCCCTATTGTGACGTCCCTCCTGGACTCTTGGTGGAGTTGGCCAGTCTTCCGGGCACTGTGGAATGAACTTTATGACAGGCTTCTGGGATGGCAGTCATATGACGGGGCCCCAATATCCATATGCACACAGAGGGGGAGGTTGCATAGGTGTAGGCTGGAAAAGGGGTATGGAAATGGGCGAAACATTGTCAGTGGTGCACAAAATGAGCCACGATCCATGTCCTACCGGTAGGGCATCCTGAGATTTGGACCAAGTAGGCCCCGGTCTTACGTCATTTATGGTGGTGGCAAACGAGATACAGGTCCTTTATACAGTGACGAGTTTAGTGAGCTAAGTGTCACGCCGCACACTCCGGAACGTCCGGATATAAGGCGTGACAGTGGTGCACAGATCAACGGTATCCGGCGCACTACACACAACAACAGATTGGAGAAAACACCGGGAGGACAAATACAACAGGGGAAAGGCGACCTCCTGCACTCAGCTGCGCCTGTGTCCTGATCTCCCTACCATCCCTATATGGGTTCGTCCACCCCGTCGCTGAGCAGGATGCCTAATCCCTCACTGGACCTGATGTTAAACCTAAATAGGGAGATGGCCGGCGGGAGCACTAGTCCCAACCACTGCACTAATATCAACAAGAGGGGAAGAAAAGACAGAGAAGGACAAAACAAAAACAATTCACGCCTGCTGCCACTCTCCTAGGCAGTAGACGGCTTGGAAATAGTCAGCTTCTCTAGAGTAGCTCCTTCACCTCAGGTAGACCCGCCAGGAATGAGTTCAATCACCAGCAAGGAATGCTGGATCGTGTGACTATATAAAGGAGATGGGAGTGATCACAAAGTAGCCACACCTGTGAAGAAAACTAAGGCGCATCGCAGCAGCAGAAACTGACATTAACTGACATTAACTCCTACACTGCCAAAGGAAAGAAACACATTTAAGATGAAGTCTCAACACAGGAATGAGACAGAGGAGCCAAACAAGTCTCCAAAGGGTAGTTGTGGCACCCATGACTTGGTTTTGTTGGGACGACCATATGAAAAGCCACCAGTATAATGAACGGTCCATGAGACCCTAAAGGACGAATATTCACAGATCTGACTCTTAAAATAAAAGTTGTGACCCAGGGACCCCCTCTAAGCCCTAATGGGGTCTAAGGACCGATGTCTTATTACGTTGCGTTAATGAACTATGCAGATGTTGTTTACTCAAAGGAAGATTACTGTCATTCATATTCTTTATTATCTTGATTATCTTTTGTTTCATACTTAGTCCTTGGTGTCTTCGACCCCAGTAACATCTGGAGAACACAGCGGGCCCCATACAGTGATGAGGCCATGAAGAGCCAAATAGTCCTTATAGGTCCATAAAGCCCAAATCTAAGGGGCACCTCAGTGCCTTTCTTCAAAGTTTGGCCCTTGGCCCCCTACATATTGGTCAGATGTACAGGCCCTTGTAGCGATCTAAATCCTGTAAAGATATACATACCCCCCTTCATTATGTAGTATTGTTCCCCATACAGTATTTATGTCCACCATTCTTGCATATATGTCCCTCATCCTAGTAGTTATGTCCCCCATCCAGGTATATAATTCCTCCATCCTGGACCCCTTCCTGGTATATTCTGCCCTCATCTTGGTATATTTGCTCCCCATCCTGGTATATTTATGCCTCCATCCTGGTAGATATGTCCACATTCTGGTCTGTATGTCCCAATCCTGGTGTATATGTCCCCCATCGAGGTATATCTGGCCCCCGTCCTGGTATACATGTCCTCATACTGGGCCTCATCCTGATATACATGTCTCCAATCCTGGTATACATGGTCTCCATCCTGGTATATATGTCCCCCATCCTGGTACATATGTCTTCGTCCTGTTATACATGTCCCCTTCCTGGTATATCTGCCTTCATCTTAGTATATCTGTCCCCCATCCTGGTATACATGTCCCCATCCTGGTATATTAGTCCCCATCCTGGACCCCTTCCTGGTATCTCTGCCTTCATCTTGGTATTTATGTCCCCCATCCTGGCATACATGATCCCCATCCTAGGATATATGGCCCCCATCCTGGTATATATGTCCCTCATCCTGGTATATATGTCTTCCTTTCTGGTATACATGGTCGCCATCCTGGTATATATATCCCAATCCTGGTATAAATGTCCTCATCCTGGTATATATATCCCCATCCTGGTATATATGTTTCCCATCCTGGTATATATGTCCCCATCCTGGTAAATATATCTCCATCCTGGTATATATGTCTCCATCCTGGTATATATGTCCCCCATCCTGGTATATATATCCCCATCCTGGTATATATGTCCCCATCCTGGTATATATGTCCCTCATCCTGGCATATATGTCCCTCATCCTGGTATATATGTCCCCATCCTGGACTCCTTCCTGGTATATATGTCTCCATCCTGGTATATATGTCCCCATCCTGGACTCCTTCCTGGTATATATGTCTCCATCCTGGTATATATGTCCCCATCCTGGACTCCTTCCTGGTATATATGTCTCCATCCTGGTATATATATGTCCCCATCCTGGACTCCTTCCTGGTATATATGTCTCCATCCTGGTATATATATGTCCCCATCCTGGACTCCTTCCTGGTATATATGTCTGCTGTCTTCTAACGCGTAAAAATAACCAAAATATTCTTCTCACCTTTCCCTTCTCCCACGATGTGCGGCGTCATCTACAGTAGCCGGTGCAGAGGCCAGCAGCTGACACGGCGTGCCTGTTATGGAGGTATGACGTCACCGCCTGGCAATCCGACATCAGCTGCCGGCCTCTGATTGGCCAGCGACATGTATTGCAGTGCAAGGATCCAACAGGTTTCTGCACAGCAATACATTTCAGCTGAATACGCCTCCTCGGACGCACAACCAGGTGATGTAGGTGACCCGCGCCAGCACAGGCCTGGTCTCACCCTGGGCGTCCGCTATCAATACGCCCCTGGCTTTGATAGTATGTATAGGTGTGTGCATTGCAGAGCTGATGGATACGCAGCACTGACTATAGCGGTTTTTAGTGACCTGGAAAATATTGCTTACGTGATCAAAACCAATGGTGACCTTGGCGTGTGAGATAATGGCGCAGGTCAGCGGTGACTATGAGCTCAGCTGCACCCACTATCTGCCTGCTGCGCTGCCTTATCTCTGCCTGCTGCGCTGCCTTATCTCAGCGGTTACCATGATGATATCCTCTAAACATAGCAGGAGAACTCAGAGCCATATTCCCCTATACACCGGCCCTGATACAAGGCTGAATATAGATATGCTGTAATGTAACCTCCCAAGGTGAAGAAGCAGGAGGACACGTCAAAATCAATACACTGGATTATTATTAATATTTAACGCCTTCAGCTCGATCTCGTGCCATGGAAACTTGATGGATGAATGCTCTGTAGGAAGATCGATCTTGTGCAGCCTAGATAGGTCCACCAGGGTCTTCTCCAAGGCTAAATAGTCCCACCACAGTTTTTTCCAAGCCTAGATACGTCCACCAGGGTCTCCTCCAAGTCTAGATAGGTCCACCAATGTTTTCTCCAAGCCTAGATAGGTCCACCAGGGTCTTCTCCAAGCCTAAATAGGTCCACCAAGGTTTTCTCCAAGCATAGATAGGTCCACCAGGGTCTTCTCCAAGCCTTGATAGGTCCACCAGGGTCTTCTCCAAGCCTAAATAGGTCCACCAAGGTCTTATCCAAGCATAGATAGATCCACCAGGGTCTTATCCAAGACTAGATAGGTCCACTGGGGTCTTCTCGAAGCCTAGATTGGTCCCCAGGGTCTTCTCAAGCCTAGATAGGTCCACCAGGGTCTCCTCCAAGCCTTGATAGGTCCACCAAGGTCTTCTCCAAGCATAAATAGGTCCACCAAGGTCTTATCCAAGCCTACATTGGTAGATCCACCAGGGTCTTATCCAAGCCTAGATAGGTCCACCAGGGTCTTCTCCAAGCTTTGATAGGTCAACCAGGGTCTTCTCTAAGTCTAGATAGGTCCACCAGGATCTTCTCCAAGCCTAAATAGGTCCACCACAGTTTTTGTCAAGCCTAAATAGGTCCATCAGGATCTTTCCAAGCCTAGATAGGTCCCCCAGGGTCTTCTCCAAGCATAGATAGGTCCACCAGGGTCTTCTCCAAGCCTTGATAGGTCAACCAGGGTCTTCTCCAAGTCTAGATAGGTCCACTAGCGTCTTCTCCAAGCCTACATAGGTCCACCAGCATGTTCTCTAAGCTTTGATAGGTCCACCAGGGTCTTTTCAAGACTAGATAGGTCCACTAGGGTCTTTCCCAAACCTATATAATTCCACCAAGGTCTTCTCCACCATTTTCTTGATTGTATCAAGTGTAAGTGGCGACAGGCTGCATTGCAGAAGGTCGGTATAGATCACACTGATGGTGGTCCTCTTTGGTGTAAATCTGGAGGTTTCTCTGGGATTTATAGTTCCACAAGGTTTGAATGCATTTAGGTTCCTGTTAGATTGGCTCAGAAAGACATGGATGTGTCAGATTAAGCACACATCTCCACCCATGGGTGTGTCTCAGATGGTACAATGGAGTCTGTGTTTGACATGGGCAGAGAGAGAGGAGATAGAGAGACTGCAGCCGGTATGGAGGGTGCTGGGCTGTGAGAGGGAGCCTCTGCTCGAGGTCCTGGACTGGAGTCAGTGTGTGAACGAGGCCCAAACCTCCTGAGAGGAATATAGTCACACAAGCCATTGGGTTGTTGCCTTCATCTTCACCTTGTTCCTTCTACTCTTCCAACCATGAAGTTCCTTCTCCATTGTTTTCTCTCTTGGTATGATTTGATTTATCCCTGTAACTTGGAACGTCATCACTCTGGGGGTCTCCATCGGTCTTCATTTACATCTCTGCATGGAATTGGTTGCTGTGGTCAAGTTGGTGACGTCATGACCAAGGCGTAAGGACTACCACTTCCGGATAATACTATATATATAATATATTAATATTATCCGGAAGTGGTAGTCCTTACATCTATAATACTGAAAAAATAACTACCTTGTTTATTATATATCTTTTGCTTAACATCATGGCCAAGGCCCAGGTGTGACTGAACCCATTTGGCTCTTGGCTATTGCTATAAAAAAATAAGCTTTGCCTAAATTCACATTCTCTTCCGAAATTGCAAGATCTGCAGCATGTGGATGGAGTCAGTGATGGGGTGCATCCGGTAGATGATGGATTATGGTGGACCAGTACATATCTGTGGAGTCTGGTGGAGATTAGAGGTGGTTTGTAGATTACTGTTGAACATTTTTTGATGGTCGTTGTTTCCACACCCCGTGGATGTCAGAGCGGAGTCCAATGGCCATCCCCATCCCAAGGAGCTAGGAGGCATCCAAGATATTAGCCAACTTTTCCAAAGGTCTCACCTCTTCCAACAAGCCTACCACCTGCAGTGAGCCTCAGTCCACCAAAACGCCACATGACCAGCTCTACCCTCTCCTAGGGTATCCTCACCCATCCCTTGTAGACTGGACTGTGAGCCCTCATGGGCAGGGTCCTCTCTCCTCACCTACTGTATCCTCACCCATCCCTTGTAGACTGTGAGCCCTCGTGGGCAGGGTCCTCTCTCCTCACCTACTGTATCCTCACCCATCCCTTGTAGACTGTGAGCCCTCGTGGGCAGGGTCCTCTCTCTTCACCTACTGTATGCTCACCCATCCCTTGTATACTGTGAGCCCTCATGGGCAGGGTCCTCTCCCCTCACCTACTGTATCCTCACCCATCCCTTGTAGACTGTGAGCCCTCATGGGAAGGGTCCTCTCTCCTCCCCGCTGTATCCTGACCCATCCCTTGTAGACTGTGATTCCTCGTGGGCAGGGTCCTCTCTCCTCACCTCCTGTATTCTCACCCATCCCTTGTAGACTGTGAGCCCTCGGGGTCAGGGTCCTCTCTCCTCATCCTTCCCTTGTAGACTGTGAGCCCTCGTGGGCAGGGTCCTCTCTCCTCCCCTGCTGTATCCTCATCCATCCCTTGTAGACTGTGAGCCCTCGGGGCAGGGTCCTCTCTCCTCATCCTTCCCTTGTAGACTGTGAGCCCTCGTGGGCAGGGTCCTCTCTCCTCACCTACTATATTCTCACCCATCCCTTGTAGACTGTGAGCCCTCGTGGGCAGGATCTCTCTCCTCCCCCCGCTGTATCCTCACCCATCCCTTGTAGACTGTGAGCCCTCATGGGCAGGGTCTTCTCTCCTCACCTACTGTATCCTCACCCATCCCTTGTAGACTGTGATCCCTCGTGGGCAGGGTCCTCTCTCCTCACCTACTGTATCCTCACCCATCCCTTGTAGACTGTGAGCCCTCGTGGGCAGGGTCCTCTCTCCTCACCTACTATATTCTCACCCATCTCTTGTAGACTGTGAGCCCTCGTGGGCAGGGTCCTCTCTCCTCACCTACTGTATCCTCACCCATCCCTTGTAGACAGTGAGCCTCCAGGATATCCCCAGTAAAGGATGACCCTGAGGATTGTCCTAGTTTTCTATTTGAGGTTTGTCTCCTTGATATGGTTTGGCCACACAAACCTAATAAACCTGGGTGACAACCCATGACATATTGGTAATGGTGGTAACATTGGTTGCCAGCCAGCAGTATTATGGCCAACCCAACTAGAGGACTGGTCATAACCTGTGGGGCGTCCATTAGTCGCTACTATCAATGGCTGTGGTTCCGCCCATGCAGATCTCCTAAGTTTATTTATCATTTATCAATGGTCATGAAAAGTAGTAATAAAACTGGGTAATAAGTATAAAGAATTTAATAGGAGTCTGTAAGACCTAAATGTGCCGAGTCCCTATATTTAATGTGTCTGCAAATGCCATTACACACTCGTATAGGTATCTGTGGCCTCAGAACCAGGACAAGGAAAGCGACCTTTGCTGCCAGCTCCGCTTTGCTCTATCCAATAACTTTTTATTTCCCAATGTGGACATATGGAAAGTATTACCGGGGCAGCCGCAAGAAGAAAGAAGAGCTACTTGTGAGCACATTTGGATTCTTGTGTTAAAAAGCTGATGGAAGCATTTCTGGAGCAGAGATGGGTTTACGGGAAGGAAAACACCTTCACGGTCCTCAGTCCGTTGCTTTTGAAGGGCTCAGTGTCACGAAAGTGAAGGAATGGAAGCAGGATGGTAATAACGTGCAAGGTTAACTGGTTAACTGGTTTGACCCTATAGACTGGGGTCCATAGTCTGACTTTGATGGTGAGGAGGTCTGGGCCACCACCCTTGCCCTCTGCTCCTCATCCAGGTTTCTCCTCATCTAACCACATACCAGGAAAGCAGCAGCAAGTTCCCCAAGATAGGAATCTTCAAGGGGAACAATGGCAAGGAAGCTTCAGCAGACCAAACGAACGTTTTACTGCACACATGGTGAAACTCTATCTGCGACACCCGGTGGAAGGAAGTGGAACTAGTTAAAGGCTGAAGGAGTGGAGAACAGAATGCTGAGACACCCCTCCACCTCCACCTGCGGAGCCGAACAACAATACAGCAGAATCTGCAGATTGGAAGGAAGTGGAACTAGTTAAAGGCTGAAGGAGTGGAGAACAGAATGCTCAGACACCCCTCCACCTCCACCTGCAGAGCCGCACAGCAATACAGCAGAATCTGCAGATTGGAAGGAAGTGGAACTAGTTAAAGGTTGAAGGAGTGGAGAACAGAATGCTGAGACACCCCTCCACCTCCACCTGCAGAGCCGCAAAGCAATACAGCAGAATCTGCAGATTGGAAGGAAGTGGAACTAGTTAAAGGCTGAAGGAGTGGAGAACAGAATGCTGAGACACCCCTCCACCTCCACCTGCAGAGCCGAACAGCAATACAGCAGAATCTGCAGATTGGAAGGAAGTGGAACTAGTTAAAGGCTGAAGGAGTGGAGAACAGAATGCTGAGACACCCCTCCACCTCCACCTGCAGAGCCGCACAGCAATACAGCAGAATCTGCAGATTGGAAGGAAGTGGAACTAGTTAAAGGCTGAAGGAGTGGAGAACAGAATGCTGAGACACACCTCCACCTCCACCTGCAGAGCCGCACAGCAATACAGCAGAATCTGCAGATTGGAAGGAAGTGGAACTAGTTAAAGGCTGAAGGAGTGGAGAACAGAATGCTGAGACACCCCTCCACCTCCACCTGCAGAGCCGAACAGCAATACAGCAGAATCTGCAGATTGGAAGGAAGTGGAACTAGTTAAAGGCTGAAGGAGTGGAGAACAGAATGCTGAGACACCCCTCCACCTCCACCTGCAGAGCCGCACAGCAATACAGCAGAATCTGCAGATTGGAAGGAAGTGGAACTAGTTAAAGGCTGAAGGAGTGGAGAACAGAATGCTCAGACACCCTTCCACCTCCACCTGCAGAGCCGCACAGCAATACAGCAGAATCTGCAGATTGGAAGGAAGTGGAACTAGTTAAAGGCTGAAGGAGTGGAGAACAGAATGCTGAGACACCCCTCCAACTCCACCTGCAGAGCCGCACAGCAATACAGCAGAATCTGCAGATTGGAAGGAAGTGGAACTAGTTAAAGGCCGAAGGAGTGGAGAACAGAATGCTGAGACACCCCTCCAACTCCACCTGCAGAGCCGAACAGCAATACAGCAGAATCTGCAGATTAACACTCAATGTGCCAAAGGAAATTAGCTCAAATGTAAACTACAGCAGCAACACACACGAACTGCGAAGCAGTCAACACGTGACACTCAGAAGTGGTCAGATCCATGATGCGGGCATGATAGTGGCTTGCTGGGACTTGCAGTTCAGCAAGTTTAGGTAATGCATTATGCTGTGCGGGCTCGCTCTCTGTGCTTGGAGCTGGTATGGAGGGGTGGAAACGGCCGGCGTCCTGGAAGATTCGCGACAAGTAGACCACGGGTATATTCAGGAATCTACAGTCCTGCTGAGGATCTGGAACTGACAGGTGTTGGTGATCCCAGAAAGGCAGTTTCCTATATGATGGACCGGAGTCAGTGACTGGAGCTGGGAATAGCTGCTGTAAGGTAACCATGTGTCTAACAGGGACTATGTAATATAATGCCAGGCGGGCGTAGCAGCCATTGGGACAGACTAATGTTCTGTTGTCTGGTGAAAGCAAGTAACCACCCATCGACAGGATTGGTAATAACATATTGATGGATGGGAGTCCGACCGCTGGTGGTGCCCCGTCTATGTTATGGTCAGAGGATCAGAGAGCGTTACAGCCAAGGCGGGGGTGTGGACCCACTGGACCATGGGGCCCAGGCTTAGCATTGAGGGGCATGACTAAGTGCCTACCGGGTATTATTATTATTTATTATTATTATAGAACCATTTATTCCATGTCGCTTTACATGTGAAAAGGGGCGACATAGATAAGTACAATGAACATGAGCAATACACGGCACAGACAGAAGGAGAGAGGACCCTGCCCGCGAGGGCTCACAGTCTACAAGGGATGGGTGAATATACAGCGGGGGAGGGGAGAAGACCCTGCCCACGAGGGATCACAGTCTACAAGGGATGGGTGAGGATACAGCAGGGGAGGAGAGAGAACCCTGCCCACGAGGGCTCATAGTCTACAAGGGATGGGTGAATATACAGCGGGGGAGGGGAGAGGACCCTGCCCACGAGGGATCACAGTCTACAAGGGATGGATGAGGATACAGCAGGGGAGGAGAGAGAACCCTGCCCACGAGGGCTCATAGTCTACAAGGGATGGGTGAATATACAGCGGGGGAGGGGAGAGGACCCTGCCCACGAGGGCTCACAGTCTACAAGGGATGGGTGAGGATACAGCAGGGGAGGAAAGAGGACCCTGCCCACGAGGGCTCACAGTCTACAAGGGATAGATGAGGATACAGTAGGTGAGGAGAGAGGACCCTGCCCACGGGGGCTCACAGTCTACAAGGGATGGGTGAATATACAGCAGGGGAGGATAGATAACCCTGCCCATGAGGGATCACAGTTTACAAGGGATGGATGAGGATACAGTAGGTGAGGAGAGAGGACCCTGCCCACGAGGGCTCACAGTCTTCAAGGGATGGGTGAGGATACAGCGGGGAAGGGAGAGGATGCTGCCCACGAGGGCTCACAGTCTACAAGGGATGGGTGAGGATACAGCGGGGGAGGAGAGAGGACCCTGCCTGCGAGGGCTCACAGTCTACAAGGGATGGGTGAGGATACAGCGGGGGAGGAGAGAGGACCCTGCCCACAAGGGCTCACAGTCTACAAGGGATGGGTGAGGATACAGCGGGGGAGGAGAGAGGACCCTGCCCACGAGGGCTCACAGTCTACAAGGGATGGGTGAGGATACTCTAGGTGAGGAGAGAGGACCCTGCCCACGAGGGCTCACAGTCTACAAGGGATGGGTGAGGATACAGTAGGAGAGGAGAGAGGACCCTGCCCATGAGGGTTCACAGTCTACAAGGGATGAGTGAGTATACAGTAGGGGAGGAGAGAGGACCCTGCCCATGAGGGTTCACAGTCTACAAGGGATTGGTGAGGATACAGCAGGGAAGGGAAGGATCCTGCCCACAAGGGCTCACAGTCTACAAGGGATGAGTGAGGATACAGTAGGGGAGGAGAGAGGACCCTGCCCACGAGGGCTCACAGTCTACAAGGGATGGGTGAGGATACAGCAGGAGAGGAGAGAGGATCATGCCTGTGAGGGCTCACAGTCTTCAAGGGATGGGTGAGGATACACTAGGAGAGGGTAGAGCTGGTCGGGCGGTGGTTTAGTGGACTGAGGTCACTGCAGGTTGTAGCTTGTCGGGTCTTCAGGTTCCTTTTGAAGGTTTCCAGGGTGGGCGAGAGTCTGATGTTTTGGGGTAGAGCGTTCCAGAGTACGGGAGAAGCACAGGAGAAATCTTGTATGCGATTGTGAGAAGGGGAGATAAGAGAGGAATAAAGAAAGAGATCTATTGAGGATTGCAGGTTGTGTGACCATGTCACAGATATATGGAGTAGACCGGTTGTGGACGGCTTTATATGTCATGGTTGGGGTTTTAAACTGGCGTCTCTGGGTAATGGGAACCAGTGAAAGCCTTGGCAGAGAAGAGAGGCTGGGGAATAGCGGGGACAGGTGGATTAATCGGGCAGCAGAGATTAGGATAGATTGTAGGGGTGTGAGAGTGTTAGAGGGGAGGCCAGAGAGCAGGAGGTTGCAGTAGTTGAGGCGGGAGATGATGAGGGCATGCACAAGTGTTTTTTGCAGTCTTGGCTACGGAATGTGCGGATTTAGGAAATATATATCACCAGAACCTGTGATGAGGATGGACAACAGCTACCTCTCCAGGGCAGCCCTGGGTCCACAGTAGGAGACCCAAATAGCAACAGGCAGGACAGGGTCAAAGCCAAAAGCACGGGCAAGGAAAGGTGGAAACGGAGCCACAGGGAGGACAGGTTCAGGTACTGGTGGTGACAGGCAGGAACGGATCAGGTTCTCGTACCAAAAGGACAGCTGCCTCCGCCAGGATGACACATAAATCTTACTTATTGAGGTAAAACATAAAAAAAAAAACACCCAGGGAAATGTTTTCCCTCACAAAAGTAATCATCTATGATCTCATGCTGAAATGTCTGAATACTCTTCAGTGTCCTCCCCGGTACAGGTGATGTGGTGTGATCAGACCATGTCCCTGTACAGTCAGACACATCCATTACACAGTACATAGCAGGGACACATATATAAGATTATCTCAGCACAGGAGATGTGGTATGATCAGACCATGTCCCTGTACAGTCAGACACATCCATTACACAGTACATAGCAGGACATATATATAAGATTATCTCAGCACAGGAGATGTGGTATGATCAGACCATGTCCCTGTACAGTCAGACACATCCATTACACAGTACATAGCAGGGACACATATATAAGATTATCTCAGCACAGGAGATGTGGTATGATCAGACCATGTCCCTGTACAGTCAGACACATCCATTACACAGTACATAGCAGGGACACATATATAAGATTATCTCAGCACAGGAGATGTGGTATGATCAGACCATGTCCCTGTACAGTCAGACACATCCATTACACAGTACATAGCAGGACATATATATATAAGATTATCTCAGCACAGGAGATGTGGTATGATCAGACCATGTCCCTGTATGGTCAGACACATCCATTACACAGTACATAGCAGGGACACATATGTAAGATCATCTCATCACAGCAAATGGGCTATGATCAGACCATGTCCCTGTACGGTCAGACACATCCATTACACAGTACATAGCAGGGACACATATATAAGATTATCTCAGCACAGGAGATGTGGTATGATCAGACCATGTCCCTGTACGGTCAGACACATCCATTACACAGTACATAGCAGGGACACATATATAAGATTATCTCAGCACAGGAGATGTGGTATGATCAGACCATGTCCCTGTACAGTCAGACACATCCATTACATAGTACATAGCAAGTAACACAGATATAAGATTATCTCAGCACAGGAGATGTGGTATGAGCACACCATATTATTGTACGGTCAGGCACATCCATTACACAGTACATAGTAGGGACACATATATAACATTATCTTAACAGAGGAGATGTGGTATGATCAGACCATGTCCCTGTACAGTCAGACACATTCATTACACAGTACATAGCAGGGACACATATATAAGATTATCTCAGCACAGGAGATGTGGTATGATCAGACCATGTCCCTGTACAGTCAGACACATCCATTACACAGTACATAGCAGGGACACATATATAAGATTATCTCAGCACAGGAGATGTGGTATGATCAGACCATGTCCCTGTACAGTCAGACACATCCATTACACAGTACATAGCAGGACATATATATAAGATTATCTCAGCACAGGAGATGTGGTATGATCAGACCATGTCCCTGTACAGTCAGACACATCCATTACACAGTACATAGCAGGGACACATATATAAGATTATCTCAGCACAGGAGATGTGGTATGATCAGACCATGTCCCTGTACAGTCAGACACATCCATTACACAGTACATAGCAGGGACACATATATAAGATTATCTCAGCACAGGAGATGTGGTATGATCAGACCATGTCCCTGTACAGTCAGACACATCCATTACACAGTACATAGCAGGTAACACAGATATAAGATTATCTCAGCACAGGAGATGTGGTATGAGCACACCATATTATTGTACGGTCAGGCACATCCATTACACAGTACATAGTAGGGACACATATATAACATTATCTTAACAGAGGAGATGTGGTATGATCAGACCATGTCCCTGTACAGTCAGACACATCCATTACACAGTACATAGCAGGGACATATATAAGATTATCTCAGCACAGGAGAAGTGGTATGATCAGACCATGTCCCTGTATGGTCAGACACCTCCATTACACAGTACATAGCAGGGACACACGTATAAGATTATCTCAGCACAGGAGATGTGGTATGATCAGACCATGTCCCTGTATGGTGAGACACCTCCATTACACAGTATATAGCAGGACACATATATAAGATTATCTCAGCACAAGGAGTTGTGGTATGATCAGTCCATGTCAGTCAGACACATCCATTACACAATACATAGAAGGGACACACATTCAGTATATAAGATTATCTCAGCACAGGAGATGTGGTATGATCAGACCATGTCCCTGTACGGTCAGACACATCCATTACACAGGGGCACGTTTATAAGAATATCTCGGAACAGGAACATTTTTGTTAAACACATCCAACTGTGGAACTGATTATCATTCCAAAATCTATTGATTAAAATCAACTTTGTTCATGGGAAAAACCCCTTTAAGGCTCAACTAAATGTATCACTTTGGGGAAGACACTCATGGTTCTAGATAGTCTTCCACCTCAGATTGCCAACACATGGTCCTAAAAAAGAGATGGGGTATATGCAACCCTGGAAAGTCCCGTCCCCTTACAGTTACGTGCCCCCGGGGCAGTGATTTCGGGACGTTGGAGGCCTCCTATCCTGCAGTTTCACAACTTACATTGAAGATTTTAGGATAATATTTACAAAGAGGAAAAGCACTTCAAGAAGTTGTTGCAGTTGATACAAGTGAGCTAAGGTTATGTTCAAGGGGGTAAGTAAGGTTATGATCAAGGAGGTAAGTAAGGTTATGATCAAGGAGGTAAGTAAGGTTATGATCAAGGAGGTAAGTAAGGTTATGATCAAGGAGGTAAGTAAGGTTATGATCAAGGAGGTAAGTAAGGTTATGATCAAGGAGGTAAGTAAGGTTATGATCAAGGAGGTAAGTAAGGTTATGATCAAGGAGGTAAGTAAGGTTATGCTCAAGGGGGTAAGTAAGGTTATGATCAAGGAGGTAAGTAAGGTTATGATCAAGGAGGTAAGTAAGGTTATGATCAAGGAGGTAAGTAAGGTTATGATCAAGGAGGTAAGTAAGGTTATGATCAAGGAGGTAAGTAAGGTTATGATCAAGGAGGTAAGTAAGGTTATGATCAAGGAGGTAAGTAAGGTTATGATCAAGGAGGTAAGTAAGGTTATGCTAAGAAGATATGAGTCGTAAACGAGGTTGGAGCAGATGGAAGTTAACGGACTTGTGATAAACTAAGAATAAATATGAAAAAGTAACAAATGAACAGAATCCAGTTCAGAGATTCCTCAGCCTCGAGGAGCGTCCAACTGGCCGACCACCAAGCCTTTCTTGTATCTTCTGGCCTCCATGGAAGCAGCTGAGATCATATCGGTTGACTGATTACTTTTTTCCCCTAGTTTTACTCCCGTGGCTACAACCAAGACAAGGAACAAAAATGAATGATACTTATCGAAAAGCTCCATAACGTTCCTCTGGATGCACGGTCAGGTATCACGGATTGGGGCTTCAGTACAAGAAGACAACATCAGGCTTTGTTCCCCATGATCTCATGTCTATCAGAGGTGACCGTTGACTAGTTATTATCCATAACGATAATATGGATTATCACTTAAAGGGTTTGTCCAAGTGGACTGATTGGTGGGTGTCTGAGACGTGTGTTGATCAGCAATGGGACACTTTGCAAAATGGAGTGGCAATTTGGACTCCCGACTGATTCCATCTCTATGGGGCTACCAGAAAAAGCCGCAAGACACATCCAGCTCTGAGAGAGGGTCGTGAGCCAGATCCAGCTCTGAGAGAGGGTCGTGAGCCACATCCAGCTCTGAGAGAGGGTCGTGAGCCACATCCAGCTCTGAGAGAGGGTCGTGAGCCACATTCAGCTCTGAGAGAGGGTCGTGAGCCACATCCAGCTCTGAGAGAGGGTCATGAGCCACATCCAGCTCTGAGAGAAGGTCGTGAGCCACATCCCGCTCTGAGAGAGGGTCGTGAGCCACATTCAGCTCTGAGAGAGGGTCGTGAGCAACATCCAGCTCTGAGAGAGGGTCGTGAGCCACATCCAGCTCTGAGAGAGGGTCGTGAGCCGCATCCAGCTCTGGGAGAGGGTCGTGAGCCACATCCAGCTCTGAGAGAGGGTCGTGAGCAACATCCAGCTCTGAGAGAGGGTCGTGAGCCACATCCAGCTCTGAGAGAGGGTCGTGAGCCACATCCAGCTCTGAGAGAGGGTCAGGAGCCACATTCAGCTCTGAGAGGGGGTCTTGAGCCTCATCCAGCTCTGAGAGAGGGTCGTGAGCCACATTCAGCTCTGAGAGAGGGTCGTGAGCCTCATCCAGCCCTGAGAGAGGGTCGTGAGCCACATTCAGCTCTGAGAGAGGGTCGTGAGCCACACCCAGCTTTGAGAGAGGGTCGTGAGACACATTCAGCTCTGAGAGAGGGTCATGAGCCACATCCAACTCTGAGAGAGGGTCGTGAGCTACATCCAGCTCTGAGAGAGGGTCAGGAGCCACATTCAGCTCTGAGAGAGGGTCGTGAGCCACATTCAGCTCTGAGAGAGGGTCGTGAGCCACATTCAGCTCTGAGAGAGGGTCGTGAGCCACATCCAGCTCTGAGAGAGGGTCGTGAGCCACATCCAGCTCTGAGAGAGGGTCGTGAGCCACATCCAGCTCTGAGAGAGGGTCATGAGCCACATCCAGCTCTGAGAGAGGGTCGTGAGACACATCCAGCTCTGAGAGAGGGTCAGGAGCCACATTCAGCTCTGAGAGAG
Organism: Allobates femoralis; assembly: GCA_033576535.1. NCBI lineage: Eukaryota > Metazoa > Chordata > Amphibia > Anura > Aromobatidae > Allobates > Allobates femoralis. The sequence goes on from JARQOC010000008.1 coordinate 7,765,461, forward strand.
GGTCGTGAGCCACATTCAGCTCTGAGAGAGGGTCGTGAGCCACATTCAGCTCTGAGAGAGGGTCGTGAGCCACATTCAGCTCTGAGAGAGGGTCGTGAGCCACATTCAGTTCTGAGAGAGGGTCATGAGCCACATCCAGCTCTGAGAGAGGGTCGTGAGCCACATCCAGCTCTGAGAGAGGATGGCGAGCCACATACTGCTCTGAGAGAGGATCGTGAGCCACATCCAGCTCTGAGAGAGGGTCGTGAGCCACATTCAGCTCTGAGAGAGAGTCGTGAGCCACATCCAGCTCTGAGAGAGGGTCGTGAGCCACATTCAGCTCTGAGAGAGGGTCATGAGCCACATCCAGCTCTGAGAGAGGGTCGTGAGCCACATCCAGCTCTGAGAGAGGATGGCGAGCCACATACTGCTCTGAGAGAGGATCGTGAGCCACATCCAGCTCTGAGAGAGGGTCGTGAGCCACATTCAGCTCTGAGAGAGAGTCGTGAGCCACATCCAGCTCTGAGAGAGGGTCGTGAGCCACATTCAGCTCTGAGAGAGGGTCGTGAGCCACATTCAGCTCTGAGAGAGGGTCATGAACCACATCCAGCTCTGAGAGAGGGTCATGAGCCACATCCAGCTCTGAGAGAGGGTCCTGAGCCACATCCAGCTCTGAGAGAGGGTCGTGAGCCACATTCAGCTCTGAGAGAGGGTCATGAACCACATCCAGCTCTGAGAGAGGGTCATGAGCCACATCCAGCTCTGAGAGAGGGTCGTGAGCCACATCCAGCTCTGAGCGAGGGTCGTGAGCCACATTCAGCTCTGAGCGAGGGTCGTGAGCCACATTCAGCTCTGAGCGAGGGTCGTGAGCAACATTCAGCTCTGAGCAGTGGCGTAACTAGAGTCCGAAGGGCCCCGGTGCGAAATTTGGACCTGGGCCCCCCCCCCCTTCCCCCGTGCGCCCACATTGGTCAGATGTACGGGTCCCACGTAATGTTCTAAATCCTATCAAGACTCACAAATTGACCCCTCTCCCCTTCATTATGTATTAATGTCCCTCATTCAGGTATATATGATCCTCCATTATAGTATAATGCTGCCTCACAGTCGCTCCAGATGATACAATGCCGCCTCACAGCCGCTCCAGATAATATAATGCCGCCTCACAACCGCTCTAGATAATACAATGCCGCCTCACAGCTGCTCTAGATAATATAATGCCGCCTCACAGCCGCTCTAGATAATATAATGCCGTCTCACAGCCGCTCTAGATAATATAATGCCGCCTCACAACCGCTCTAGATAATATAATGCCGCCTCACAACCGCTCTAGATAATATAATGCCGCCTCACAACCGCTCTAGATAATATAATGCCGCCTCACAGCTGCTCCAGATAATATAATGCCGCCTCACAACCGCTCTAGATAATATAATGCCGCCTCACAGCCGCTCTAGATAATATAATGCCGCCTCACAACCGCTCTAGATAATATAATGCCGCCTCACAGCTGCTCTAGATAATATAATGCCGCCTCACAGCTGCTCTAGATAATATAATGCCGCCTCACAACCGCTCTAGATAATACAATGCCGCCTCACAGCTGCTCTAGATAATATAATGCCGCCTCACAGCTGCTCTAGATAATATAATGCCGCCTCACAGCTGCTCCAGATAATATAATGCCGCCTCACAACCGCTCTAGATAATATAATGCCGCCTCACAACCGCTCTAGATAATACAATGCCGCCTCACAGCTGCTCTAGATAATATAATGCCGCCTCTCAACCGCTCTAGATAATATAATGCCGCCTCACAGCTGCTCCAGATAATATAATGCCGCCTCACAGCCGCTCCAGATGATATAATGCCGCCTCACAGCCGCTCCAGATAATATTCTGCCTCACAGCCGCTCCAGATAATATAATGCCGCCTCACAACCGCTCTAGATAATACAATGCCGCCTCACAGCCGCTCTAGATAATATAATGCCGCCTCACAACCGCTCTAGATAATATAATGCCGCCTCACAGCTGCTCCAGATAATATAATGCCGCCTCACAGTCGCTCCAGATAATATAATGCCGCCTCACAGTCGCTCCAGATAATACAATGCCGCCTCACAGCCGCTCTAGATAATATAATGCCGCCTCACAGCCGCTCCAGATAATATAATGCCGCCTCACAGCCGCTCCAGATAGTATGCCACCTCACAGCCGCTACAAATAATATAATGCCGCCTCACAGCCGCTCCAGATAATATAATGCCACCTCACAGCCACTACAAATAATATAATGCCGCCTCACAGCCGCTCTAGATAATATAATGCCACCTCACAGCCGCTCCAGATAGTATGCCACCTCACAGCCGCTACAAATAATATAATGCCGCCTCACAACCGCTCTAGATAATATAATGCCGCCTCACAGCCGCTCTAGATAATATAATGCCGCCTAACAGCCGCTCCAGATAGTATGCCACCTCACAGCCGCTACAAATAATATAATGCCGCCTCACTATAATGCTGCCTCATAGCTGCTCCAGATAATATAATGCCGCCTGACTATAATGGCGCCTCATAGCCATTCCAGATAATATAATTCTGCACACTGCCTGCCTGCTCACCGCACACACAGTCACATACATCACACTCACAGTCACATGCATTGCACATACAGTCACATACATTGCACATACAGTCACATACATTGCACTCACAGTCGCATACATTGCACATACAGATTGCACACAGTCACATACATTGCACATACAGTCACATGCATTGCACTCAGTCACATACATTGCACATACAGTGACATGCATTGCACAGTCACATACATTGCATTCAGTCACATGCACTGCACACACAGTCACATGCATTGCACTCAGTCACATGCATTGCACAGTCACATGCATTGCACAGTTACATGCATTGCACATACAGTCATATACATTGCACTCACAGTCACATGCATTGCACATACAGTCACATGCATTGCACTCACAGTCACATGCATTGCACATACAGTGACATGCATTGCACAGTCACATACATTGCATTCAGTCACATGCACTGCACACACAGTCACATGCATTGCACTCAGTCACATGCATTGCACAGTCACATGCATTGCACAGTTACATGCATTGCACATACAGTCATATACATTGCACTCACAGTCACATGCATTGCACATACAGTCACATACATTGCATTCAGTCACATGCATTGCACATACAGTCACATGCATTGCACATACAGTCACATGCATTGCACATAGTCACATACATTGCATTCACAGTCACATACATTGCATTCACAGTCACATGCATTGCACAGTCACATACTTTGCATTCACAGTCACATGCATTGCACATACAGTCACATGCATTGCACATACAGTCACATACACTGCACACACAGCCAACACACACACTGGCACCTTCTCTCCTCTGTGCTCCATGTTTCCTGAAGGTCTTCAATTCATGCCAGGCCCAGGAAGCAGTGACTCCAGCGGTGCTGTGTGATGAGGAGGAGAGCAGGCCAGGCCGGGAAACTCTAAGCAGCTCCTCTTCGGCAGAGAGGTAGGCGTGCTGCTGCATGCCTCCTACAGTCCCCAGCCTGCTCCCGCGGTCTGCATGCAGAGGAAGAAGGGGGCGGGGTGGCTTCAAAGTCAGCTGTGAGTGCCACTAGTCCTCCGGCGGCCGTGATCTTCCACCTGGGGACCGGCCGGGTAGAGCGCCACACAGCCGGCGCAGCGGTAGCAGGGGTCGGCGGGCTCCGGGCCCCTGTACCTCTGGGCCCGGTCTCACTTGCGACCCCTGCGACCGCGGATGGTACGCCACTGGCTCTGAGAGAGGGTCGTGAGCAACATCCAGCTCTGAGAAAGGGTCATGAGCCACATCCAGCTCTAAGAGAGGGTCGTGAGCCACATTCAGCTCTGAGAGAGGGTCAGGAGCCACATTCAGCTCTGAGAGAGGGTCGTGAGCCACATCCAGCTCTGAGAGAGGGTCGTGAGCCACATTCAGCTCTGAGAGAGCGTCGTGAGCCACATTCAGCTCTGAGAGAGGGTCGTGAGCCACATCCAGCTCTGAGAGAGGGTCGTGAGCCACATCCAGCTCTGAGAGAGGGTCGTGAGCCACATCCAGCTCTGAGAGAGGGTCGTGAGCCACATCCAGCTCTGAGAGAGGGTCGTGAGCCACATCCAGCTCTGAGAGAGGGTCAGGAGCCACATCCAGCTCTGAGAGAGGGTCACGAGCCACATCCAGCTCTGAGAGAGGGTCGTGAGCCACATCCAGCTCTGAGAGAGTGTCGTGAGCCACATCCAGCTCTGAGAGAGGGTCAGGAGCCACATCCAGCTCTGAGAGAGGGTCGTGAGCCACATTCAGCTCTGAGAGAGGGTCATGAGCCACATCCAGCTCTGAGAGAGGGTCGTGAGCCACATCCAGCTCTGAGAGAGGGTGGTGAGCCACATCCAGCTCTGAGAGAGGGTCAGGAGCCACATCCAGCTCTGAGAGAGGGTCGTGAGCCACATCCAGCTCTGAGAGAGGGTCGTGAGCCACATCCAGCTCTGAGAGAGGGCCGTGAGCCACATCCAGCTCTGAGAGAGGGTCGTGAGCCACATCCAGCTCTGAGAGAGGGTCGTGAGCCACATTCAGCTTATGTCGCCCTCACTGTAGTGACCCTCAGATCCCCCATTACTGATATCACAGCCAAAGCTTTTCCACAGAAATCATATTGAGGCAGTTACCAAGGATCAGGGGTTTCTTTCTACCTTACCACCATTCAGACCTGCTCTTCTATATGGGGCTCCTCAGAAAAGTCACCATCTGGAGACCTGCTCTTCATAGCTGTTTGCTAAATCTGTTGCTAATATACCAAGCTAGCAGACAGCTGGGAGCCACACGTCAAGGGCCCACGAACCACAGATTGGGGACCCTTGACCTAACAGGTCAAACGTTTTTATGACTTATTGAAGAAAAAATCATTGGGTTTACCAACTTACATGATATTGAGACCTGACGAAGTATACCGATAAAGGTCCTCATGTTCCCTAATCTCCAGAACTTGTTTGTGACTTGATGGAAGTTGCTCGTTTTGTGTTCTAAACGTAGTTTTGGAAGTTCCTGGTGCAAAAATGTCTCCAATCCTTACCAGACAGCAACCAGGTGATGGAAGGAGTTGAGGACAGATTTTCTCCCTAGGATCTAAGGAACTTCATGGTTCTTTGTGCTCATGTTCATTCTTGCAAATCTCATTGGAGCTCCTACAAGGGTCAATGCACCTTGACACATGCCCCTGCAAGTTATCTCTTTACTGTGGGGGGTCACCAAGACAATGTCAGTGATGTGGAAATTTGGATGAGGGTCTTTGGGAGAGATCATGGGAAAACTACACAACCCCCCCTCCCCCTGTAACCTAAAACCCATTTAACCCTATTGAAGTCAGATGACTTTGATCTACCGCTGCACCTTACAGCTAAATGCACCATGAAATGTACAGAACGCCATATACATTAACACAAGTACTTGGTCCCCCACCGGTATCTTCTGGTGTTATGGAACTTAATATATATCAATATATGAATATATTCAAAGATTTAGCAATGTGCTTGTATCCTGTGTTGTACTGCATATCTAGCATATATATATCCCCTTAAAAGAAATAGGTACTGTTTTTATACAGAAGTCATGTATTGTGTTTAGAGAAAATCATGAAGGCCACCTTGGTCTGGGAGTGAAGCCAATGTCTAGCATGTTTTAATAACAAGGCAACATGTTCCCTAATATTAGATAATGAAGCAATGATGATTTAATAATGTTTATAACACTAAATGATGAAGTAATACATGGATTCATAAATATTTAGATTAGATTTGCATAATCCAATCAGTTTACAGCTGTTAGTGGCCAATGATTAGTTGCGTTTAATATTTTGTAACCAATTAATGAATGATCTTATTGTGGGGTTACCACCCCCAGAATTGTCTGTATAATTTCATGTGTTTCCTAAGCAAACTTAGAGTTCTCTCATATTTGCACCCAAGTCAAGTGTGGTTATTGTCCACGGACACCTGTTAATATTGATTTACAGATACCTTGGTGAGAAACCATAGAACAGATGATAAATGTATAATTATTGGAAGTTTGGTTGAAGAAATCTCAAAAATCCCTTGTATAGGGGTCCCAGAGTCCCTTATGTCAGTGGAGTGGTACTGAGCATGTGCGACCAGAAGAACAGAACAGTGGTCGCACATGCTCAATAGCATTTTATGCCCACTGGTCTTTGTGAACCTCGTTTTTGTGCTCAGTTGGGGATCAAGAGATTGGATCTCCCATTATTATACCGTTATCACCTATCCTGGGCAATATACATCATTTACCACCCAACCCCTTTAAGGCAGAACATTTAAAGCCGAGGCTCTTCAGGGGACACAGCTGTGGTTGAGGCACGTAGTCACGGTTATAGATGAGGCACTTGAGGGGGCAGAGAAGTTATAGATGAAGCATTTGAGGGGCCACATCTGTGGATGGACACTTTTGGGGTTCACCTATGGATAAGGCACTTATGCAGGCCCATCTGAGGCACCTTTAAGGGCAAACTTATTGATGAGACAGTTGTGAGGACTCATCTGTTACTGAGGCCTTTATCGGGTCACCGCAATGTTCATATGTGGCTTTGGCACTCATGTGGTCACACCTATGGATGGGACAGTTATGGTGGTCTGATATAGGATCACACCTATGGATGGGACAGTTATGGTGGTCTGATATAGGATCACACCTATGGATGGGACAGTTATGGTGGTCTGATATGGGGCTTTGACACTTATAGGATCACACCTACGGATTAAATAATTATGGAGGCTCATATGTGGCTTTGGCACTTATGGGGTGACACCTATGGATGAGAATGTTATGGTAGGCTGATATGGGGCTTTGACACTTATAAGGTCACACCTATGGATGAGACAGTTATGGAAGCTCAAATGTGGCTTTGGCACTTATGGGGTCACACCTATGGATGAGACAGTTCTGGAGGCTCATATGTGGCTTTGGCACTTATGGGGTGACACCTATGGATGAGAATGTTATGGTGGGCTGATATGGGGCTTTGACACTTATAAGGTCACACCTATGGATGAGACAGTTATGGAGGCTCAAATGTGGCTTTGGCACTTATGGGTGACACCTATGGATGAGAATGGTATGGTGGGCTGATATGGGGCTTGACACTAATTGGGTCAAGCCTATGGATGAGACAGTTAAGGTGGGCTGGTATGTGGCTTTGGCACTAATGGGATCACATCTTTGGATGAGACAGTTATGATGGGCTGATATGTGGCTTTGGCACCAATTGGGTCAAGCCTATGGATAAAGAAGCTATGGCCACCCACTCATCTGTGGTTGAGGCACTCATGGTGTACACTTATAGGGGCACACCTGTGGATGGGCATTTTTGGGCACTTACAAGGACACATTTGTGGAAGAGCACTTTTTGAGAATATCTGAGGATAGGCACATGGGAGTACATCTATGGCAGTATTAAGGACTCCCCTTTGATTGAGGCTCTTATGGGGTCACACATATGAATGATGCAATTATGGGGGTTCATCTGATAATTAGGGGTCACATCTATGGATCGGTGACGCTGAGGGATACTTTCATTATGGGGACTCCTCTGTGGTCGGGGTCACCTCTACGGATAGGAGGTTTTGGGGCTTATCTCCAGTACCCCTCTTATCTCCGCCATCACATTGTTGGGCAGATTTGGCATTTCTAGTTATTTTGTTCCCGGCTGCTTTGATCACGATCAATATTTGCAGACGTTTCTTCTGTATTGTCAGGTATAGAAGTAGTTAAACCCCTGCATCTGCTCTGCGGAGCCCGACTCCCTTTAATCTGACATCTTTTATCTGGAGATAAAACAATCTGTAATATAATGTAGTGAGCCGTATCTGGCGGCTTTATATTCGCCATTACCGGCTTATCTGATCATCACATACACAAGGATTTGGATATTTTCTTAAACTGTGGGAAAGTGAATTTTGCAGCGGTTCTGTGCTGTCATCTAATATTAATATAACACGTTCCACCGCCAAATACCGCCATATGCTGTAATGCCCCGTCATGGACTGAGACCTTCCCTTTAAAAATTAGCATTAACTATAACTATAGTGACCATATAACATTGCCATATAGAACTATAGTGACCACATAACATTGCCATATAGAACTATAGTGACCATATAACATTGCCATATATAACTATAGTGCCCATATAGCATTGCCATATATAACTATAGTGACCATATAACATTGCCATATATAACTATAGTGACCATATAACAGTGCCATATATAACTATAGTGACCATATAACATTGCCATATATAACTATAGTGACCATATAACATTGCCATATATAACTATAGTGACCATATAACATTGCCATATATAACGATAGTGACCATATAACATTGCCATATATAACTATAGTGCCCATATAGCATTGCCATATATAACTATAGTGACCATATAACATTGCCATATATAACTATAGTGACCATATAACATGGCCATATATAACTATAGTGACCATATAACATTGCCATATATAACTATAGTGACCATATAACATTGCCATATATAACCATAATGACCATATAACATTACCATATATAACTATAGTGACCATATACCATTGCCATATATAACTATAGTGACCATATAGCACTGCCATATATAACTATAGTGACCATATAACATTGCCATATATAACTATAATGACCATATAACATTACCATATATAACTATAGTGACCATATACCATTGCCATATATAACTATAGTGACCATATAGCACTGCCATATATAACTATAGTGACCATATAGCATTGCCATATATAACTATAGTGACCATATAACATTGCCATATATAACTATAGTGACCATATAACATTGCCATATATAACTATAGTGACCATATAACATTGCCATATATAACTATAGTGACCATATAACATTGCCATATATAACTATAATGACCATATAACATTACCATATATAACTATAGTGACCATATAACATTGCCATATATAACTATAGTGACCATATAACATTGCCATATATAACTATAGTGACCATATAACATTGCCATATATAACTATAGTGACCATATAACATTGCCATATATAACTATAGTGACCATATTACATTGCCATATATAACTATAGTGACCATATAACATTGCCATATATAACTATAGTGACCATATTACATTGCCATATATAACTATAGTGACCATATAACATTGCCATATTTAACTATAGTGACCATATAACATTGCCATATATAACTATAGTGACCATATAGCATTGCCATATATAACTATAGTGACCATATAGCATTGCCATATATAACTATAGTGACCATATAACATTGCCATATATAACTATAGTGACCATATTACATTGCCATATATAACTATAGTGACCATATAACATTGCCATATATAAGTATAGTGACCATACAACATTGCCATATATAACTATAGTGACCATATAACATTGCCATATATAACTATAGTGACCATATAGCATTGCCATATATAACTATAGTGACCATATAACATTGTCACATATAACTATAGTGATCATATAACATTGCCATATATAACTATAGTGACCATATAGCATTTCCATATATAACTATAGTGACCATATAACATTGCCATATATAACTATAGTGACCATATAACATTGCCATATATAACTATAGTGACCATATAACATTGCCATATATAACTATAGTGACCATATAACATTGCCATATATAACTATAGTGACCATATAACATTGCCATATATAACTATAGTGACCATATAACATTGCCATATATAACTATAGTGACCATATAACATTGCCATATATAACTATAGTGACCATATAGCATTTCCATATATAACTATAGTGACCATATAGCACTGCCATATATAACTATAGTGACCATATAACATTGCCATATATAACTATAGTGACCATATAGCATTTCCATATATAACTATAGTGACCATATAGCACTGCCATATATAACTATAGTGACCATATAACATTGCCATATATCGTTATCACTTCTACAATACCATACTAGCACACAATATCCAAATGAAACAGACATTCCATGTCCAAATAATGCCGCCATATACAACCTATCAAATTTACCTTTTTAGTACCTCCATACAGTGACCATATAACATTGCCATATACCGCCATCGCTTACACAATTCCATACTAACACTCAATATCCCAATGAAACAGACATTCCATGTCCACATAGTACCGCCATATACAACATGTCATAATATGCCCCATTGGTACCTCCAAACAGTATTCAAATATTAGTATCCTATAGTGGCCACATAGCACCGCCATATATATCACTCGCACAATATTGCCATATTTCTACATAATAATGGCCCCCATATAATGGGATGTACTGGCCAGTGCTGTATATAGATGCGCGCTCCTCTGTATATGGATTTTGTTATATAGAGCAATGTCTGTCTGGTGTAATTGAGCCGTATTCCCGCTCCTAGCGGCAGATATTCGGGATCGCGGCCTCGGGTCGATTGGAATCCTGGAGTTTTCTCCTCAGTTGCCATGGAAACCATGGAAGTAGATGACAGTGCAGGAGCTGGCGGGTTTACACACATCTCCTAGAGAACTAATGAGGGCGGCTCCACTCCTATCTGTTAGTGAGATACATGGTGGATATGTGGAGGACTGGAGGGACATGTCACTACGGTTACCACAAAGATGGCCGCCAACACATCCAAACTAGCCCCCCGAACACAATGATGGCGGCCTGCCTGACTCCCCATACAGGGGAACGCACGACTCTGTCCCAGACATTTACCTCTTCCCATGTAGGATCATCGAGCGATCGGGGCGGGTCCCTGTGGTCGGGCGCCTTCTATGGGAGTTCCGAAAAAACGCAGAGCAGGTGGAACCCCATTAAAGTGAATGGAGATAGCGACATGTGCATGATTCTCCTTCACTCCCCTCATCCGATCACTCACTCGATCGAGTCACCTCAAATACATCTAGAATTCAACCTTTTCTTACCATCGCTAATATCCATTCTCGTCTGCATTATTGCAATTCTCTACTAATCGGTCTCCCTCTTACTAAACTCTCCTCTACAATCCATCCTCAATGCAGCAGCCAGGATCATATTCCTCTCCAACCGCTACACCGATGCCTCTATCCTGGGGCAGTCATTGCACTGGTTGCCAATCCGCTATAGGGTACATTATAAAATTATCACTCTCACCCACAAAGCCCTCCACAGTTCTGCACCTCCCTACATCTCCTCCTCATCTCTGTCTATCACCTACCCCTCCTCTCTACAGTTTTGCACCTCCCTACATCTCCTCCCTCCTCTGTCTATCACCTACTCGTCCTCTCCACAGTTCTGCACCTCCCTACATCTCCTCCTCATCTCTGTCTATCACCTACCTATCCTCTCCACAATTTTGCACTACTCTACATCTCCTCCCTCAACTCTGTCTATCACCCACCCATCCTCTCCACAGTGCTGCATAGCTCTACATCTCCTCCTCATCTCTATCACTTACCTGTCTTCTCCACAGTTCTGTACCGCCCTACATATCTTCCTCATCTCTGTCTATCACCTACCAGTCCTCTCCATAGTTCTGCACCTCCCTACATCTCCTCCTCACCTCTATCAACTACCTCTCCTCTCCACAGTTCTGCACTGCTCTACATCTCCTCCTCATCTCTATCACCTACCTGTCCTCTCCACAGTTCTGAACCACCCTACATCTCCTCCCTCCTCTGTCTATCACCTACCCGTCCACTCCACAGTTCTGCACCTCCCTACATCTCCTCCTCATCTCCATCACCTACCCGTCCTCTCCACAGTTCTGCACCTCCCTACATCTCCTCCTCATCTCTATCACCTACCTATCCTCTCCACAATTTTGCACTACTCTACATCTCCTCCCTCAACTCTGTCTATCACCCACCCATCCTCTCCACAGTGCTGCATAGCTCTACATCTCCTCCTCATCTCTATCACTTACCTGTCTTCTCCACAGTTCTGCACCTCCCTACATCTCCTCCTCATCTCTGTCTATCATCTACCCGTCCTCTCCACAGTTCTGCACCTCCCTACATCTCCTCCTCATCTCTAACACCTACCCGTCCTCTCCACAATTTTGTACTACTCTACATCTCCTCCCTCATCTCTGTCTGTCATCTACCCGTCCTCTCCACATTTCTGCACCGACCTACATCTCCTCCCTCATCTCTATCACCTACCCATCCTCTCTACAGTTCTGCACCTCCCTACATCTCCTCCCTCATCTCTATCAACTACCCGTCCTCTCCACAATTTTGCACTACTCTACATCTCCTCCCTCATCTCTGTCTATCACCCACCCATCCTCTCCACAGTGCTGCATAGCTCTACATTTCCTCCTCATCTCTATCACTTACCTGTCTTCTCCACAGTTCTGTACCGCCCTACATCTCTTCCTCATCTCTGTCTATCACCTACCAGTCCTCTCCATAGTTCTGCACCTCCCTACATCTCCTCCTCACCTCTATCAACTACCTCTCCTCTCCACAGTTCTGCACTGCTCTACATCTCCTCCTCATCTCTATCACCTACCTGTCCTCTCCACAGTTCTGAACCACCCTACATCTCCTCCCTCCTCTGTCTATCACCTACCCGTCCACTCCACAGTTCTGCACCTCCCTACATCTCCTCCTCATCTCCATCACCTACCCGTCCTCTCCACAGTTCTGCACCTCCCTACATCTCCTCCTCATCTCTGTCTATCACCTACCAGTCCTCTCCACAGTTCTGCACCTCCCTACATCTCCTCCTCATCTCTATCAACTACCTCTCCTCTCCACAGTTCTGCACCTCCCTACATCTCCTCCTCATCTCTATCACCTACCCGTCCTCACTACAGTTCTGCACCTCCCTACATCTCCTCCTCATCTCTATCACCCACCTGTTCTCTCCACAGTTCTGCACCTCCCTACATCTCCTCCTCATCTCTATCACATACCCGTCCTCTCCACAGTTCTGCACTCCCTACATCTCCTCCTCATCTCTATCACCTACCCGCACTCTCTACAGTTCTGAACCACCCTACATCTCCTCCCTCCTCTGTCTATCACCTACCCATCCACTCCACAGTTCTGCACCTCCCTACATCTCCTCCTCATCTCCATCACCTACCCGTCCTCTCCACAGTTCTGCACCTCCCTACATCTCCTCCTCATCTCTATCACCTACCCGTCCTCACTACAGTTCTGCACCTCCCTACATCTCCTCCTCATCTCTATCACATACCCGTCCTCTCCACAGTTCTGCACCTCCCTACATCTCCTCCTCATCTCTATCACCTACCCGCACTCTCTACAGTTCTGAACCACCCTACATCTCCTCCCTCCTCTGTCTATCACCTACCCATCCACTCCACAGTTCTGCACCTCCCTACATCTCCTCCTCATCTCCATCACCTACCCGTCCTCTCCACAGTTCTGCACCTCCCTACATCTCCCCTCATCTCTATCAACTACCTCTCCTCTCCACAGTTCTGCACCTCCCTACATCTTCTCCCTCATCTCTGTCTATCACCTACCTGTCCTCTCCACAGTTCTGCACCTCCCTACATCTCCTCCTCATCTCTATCACCTACCCGTCCTCACTACAGTTCTGCACCTCCCTACATCTCCTCCTCATCTCTATCACCCACCTGTTCTCTCCACAGTTCTGCACCTCCCTACATCTCCTCCTCATCTCTATCACATACCCGTCCTCTCCACAGTTCTGCACCTCCCTACATCTCCTCCTCATCTCTATCACCTACCCGCACTCTCTACAGTTCTGCACCTCCCTACATCTCCTCCCTCATCTCTGTCTATCACCTACCCATGTCCTCTATTCCTCTAATGACCTAAGACTGACATTGTCTACAATCAGACCCTCCCACTCCCATCTCCAAGACTCCTCTCGAGCTGCACCAGTTCTCTTGAATGGACAGCCAAGATCAATTTGATTAATTCCCAATACCCATAGTTTTAAGCGGGCCCTAACAATGCATTTCTTTAGACTGGACCTCACATCTAGACTATCACCTCACATCACTTATCTAACTATTCCCATTCTGCCCTTTTCCAAATCTGGCCTCATGTATCACCTGGTGGCACCCTCAATGCACTTAATAGCACTTTATCTGTGTTTGGCCTGGGCCAGGAGCTGGGATGTATATCGATCCTGTTGCAATACTGCAAATGTGCTAGGGGGGGAATACCTCTTTAGCCTGCAGGAAAGTGACAGTTTTGCTGTCTCCAACTTTTTCCTAGCACCGGCCACTGGCTGTATATGCCTGTCACGCTGGACTAAGGGGGTGTCCGGCTTCTGTGCATGACAGTGACATCCTTCACCTCAGGAAGCTTGGCCAGGAATGAGTTCAATCCTAACAAGGAATGCTGGATCATGAGACCATATAAAGGAGATGGGAGTGATCACAGAGTAGCCACACCTGGACAAAAACTAGCTAGCTTGCTAGCAGCAGAAACTGCCAAAGGAAAGAAACACATTTAATAAGAAGTCTCAATACAGGAATGAGACAGAGGACCCAAGCCTGTCACAAGTCTCCAAAGTAAGAGAGGCCATGGTGACAGTATAATGTTAGATTAATATTAGGAATAGGATCATGTCCTCCGAATATAACATAGCTCAAAATGCGACAGTATCAGCGCCGATCTGTAATGCCAACAGCATGATATTCAATGAAAAGTGCAATTTCTCCAAAACGGGGGCCCCCGCTTCATGGCTTCAGAGATAAAGCTGTGCCCCCCAGCAGGAGGCGCTATCGATGTCCTTGCACCAAAAAGACCTAAAATTGCTGCTATTCCGGTGCGCACAGCGTGGCCATTCTTCCTATAATCCCGGCTCCTCTATTTCAGCCCTGGCTGCTGAGGCTTTAAAATCAAAGCAAATAAATGAAAGCCAAATCGTCCCCTGAGGTGGGGGGGAGCGTACGTTCCCAAAATAGAAGGCGAAAATTACAGGGCAGCTCGTGGAGATGTGAGCGTCAGCGAGCGACTGACACTGCCCCCTGGCCGGCGCTGCCCATGCCAGCACGTGCTGAGATCATATGAATGGACGTTTCACTACAGCGCCCGGCTATAGATACTGCAGAAGAGGCCTAGATGTGAGAAACGTGAATAGAACCGGGTCTGAACAGGGTTCTAGACTCAGCGCCCGGCTATAGATACTGCAGAAGAGGCCGAGATGTGAGAAACGTGAATAGAGCCGGGTCTGAACAGTGTTCTAGACTCAGCGCCCGGCTATAGATACTGCAGAAGAGGCCTAGATGTGAGAAACGTGGATAGAGCCGGGTCTGAACAGGGTTCTAGACTCAGCGCCCGGCTATAGATACTGCAGAAGAGGCCTAGATGTGAGAAACGTGAACAGAGCCGGGTCTGAACAGGGTTCTAGACTCAGCTCCTGGCTATAGATACTGCAGAAGAGGCCGAGATGTGAGAAACGTGAATAGAGCCGGGTCTGAACAGGGTTCTAGACTCAGCGCCCGGCTATAGATACTGCAGAAGAGGCCTAGATGTGAGAAACGTGAATAGAACCGGGTCTGAACAGGGTTCTAGACTCAGCGCCCGGCTATAGATACTGCAGAAGAGGCCTAGATGTGAGAAACGTGGATAAAGCCGGGTCTGAACAGGGTTCTAGACTCAGCGCCCGGCTATAGATACTGCAGAAGAGGCCTAGATGTGAGAAACGTGAATAGAGCCGGGTCTGAACAGGGTTCTAGACTCAGCGCCCGGCAATAGATACTGCAGAAGAGGCCTAGATGTGAGAAACGTGGATAGAGCCGGGTCTGAACAGGGTTCTAGACTCAGCGCCCGGCTATAGATACTGCAGAAGAGGCCTAGATGTGAGAAACGTGGATAAAGCCGGGTCTGAACAGGGTTCTAGACTCAGCGCCCGGCTATAGATACTGCAGAAGAGGCCTAGATGTGAGAAACGTGAATAGAGCCGGGTCTGAACAGGGTTCTAGACTCAGCGCCCGGCAATAGATACTGCAGAAGAGGCCTAGATGTGAGAAACGTGGATAGAGCCGGGTCTGAACAGGGTTCTAGACTCAGCGCCCGGCTATAGATACTGCAGAAGAGGCCTAGATGTGAGAAACGTGAATAGAGCCGGGTCTGAACAGGGTTCTAGACTCAGCACCCGGCTATAGATGCTGCAGAAGAGGCCTAGATGTGAGACACGTGAATAGAGCCGGGTCTGAGCAGGGTTCTAGACTCAGCGCCCGGCAATAGATACTGCAGAAGAGGCCTAGATGTGAGAAACGTGAATAGAGCCGGGTCTGAACAGAGTTCTAGACTCAGCGCCCGGCTATAGATACTGCAGAAGAGGCCGAGATGTGAGAAACGTGAATAGAGCCGGGTCTGAACAGGGTTCTAGACTCAGCGCCCGGCTAAAGATACTGCAGAAGAGGCCTAGATGTGAGAAACGTGGATAGAGCCGGGTCTGAACAGGGTTCTAGACTCAGCGCCCGGCTATAGATACTGCAGAAGAGGCCTAGATGTGAGAAACGTGAATAGAGCCGGGTCTGAACAGAGTTCTAGACTCAGCGCCCAGCTATAGATACTGCAGAAGAGGCCTAGATGTGAGAAACGTGAATAGAGCCGGGTCTGAACAGGGTTCTAGACTCAGCGCCTGGCTATAGATACTGCAGAAGAGGCCTAGATGTGAGAAACGTGAATAGAACCGGGTCTGAACAGGGTTCTAGACTCAGCGCCCGGCTATAGATACTGCAGAAGAGGCCGAGATGTGAGAAACGTGAATAGAGCCGGGTCTGAGCAGGGTTCTAGACTCAGCGCCCGGCTATAGATACTGCAGAAGAGGCCTAGATGTGAGAAACGTGAATATAGCCGGGTCTGAACAGGGTTCTAGACTCAGCGCCCGGCTATAGATACTGCAGAAGAGGCCTAGATGTGAGAAACGTGGATAAAGCCGGGTCTGAACAGGGTTCTAGACTCAGCGCCCGGCTATAGATACTGCAGAAGAGGCCTAGATGTGAGAAACGTGAATAGAGCCGGGTCTGAACAGGGTTCTAGACTCAGCGCCCGGCTATAGATACTGCAGAAGAGGCCGAGATGTGAGAAACGTGGATAGAGCCGGGTCTGAACAGGGTTCTATACTCAGCGCCCGGCAATAGATACTGCAGAAGAGGCCTAGATGTGAGAAACGTGGATAGAGCCGGGTCTGAACAGGGTTCTATACTCAGCGCCCGGCTATAGATACTGCAGAAGAGGCCTAGATGTGAGAAACGTGGATAAAGCCGGGTCTGAACAGGGTTCTAGACTCAGCGCCCGGCTATAGATACTGCAGAAGAGGCCTAGATGTGAGAAACGTGAATAGAGCCGGGTCTGAACAGGGTTCTAGACTCAGCGCCCGGCAATAGATACTGCAGAAGAGGCCTAGATGTGAGAAACGTGGATAGAGCCGGGTCTGAACAGGGTTCTAGACTCAGCGCCCGGCTATAGATACTGCAGAAGAGGCCTAGATGTGAGAAACGTGAATAGAGCCGGGTCTGAACAGAGTTCTAGACTCAGCGCCTGGCTATAGATACTGCAGAAGAGGCCGAGATGTGAGAAACGTGAATAGAGCCGGGTCTGAACAGGGTTCTAGACTCAGCGCCCGGCTAAAGATACTGCAGAAGAGGCCTAGATGTGAGAAACGTGAATAGAGCCGGGTCTGAACAGAGTTCTAGACTCAGCGCCTGGCTATAGATACTGCAGAAGAGGCCGAGATGTGAGAAACGTGAATATAGCCGGGTCTGAACAGGGTTCTAGACTCAGCGCCCGGCTATAGATACTGCAGAAGAGGCCTAGATGTGAGAAACGTGAATAGAGCCGGGTCTGAACAGAGTTCTAGACTCAGCGCCCGGCAATAGATACTGCAGAAGAGGCCTAGATGTGAGAAACGTGGATAGAGCCGGGTCTGAACAGGGTTCTAGACTCAGCGCCCGGCTATAGATACTGCAGAAGAGGCCTAGATGTGAGAAACGTGAATAGAGCCGGGTCTGAACAGAGTTCTAGACTCAGCGCCCGGCTATAGATACTGCAGAAGAGGCCGAGATGTGAGAAACGTGAATAGAGCCGGGTCTGAACAGGGTTCTAGACTCAGCGCCCGGCTAAAGATACTGCAGAAGAGGCCTAGATGTGAGAAACGTGGATAGAGCTGGGTCTGAACAGGGTTCTAGACTCAGCGCCCGGCTATAGATACTGCAGAAGAGGCCTAGATGTGAGAAACGTGAATAGAGCCGGGTCTGAACAGAGTTCTAGACTCAGCGCCCGGCTATAGATACTGCAGAAGAGGCCGAGATGTGAGAAACGTGAATAGAGCCGGTCTGAACAGGGTTCTAGACTCAGCGCCCGGCTATAGATACTGCAGAAGAGGCCTAGATGTGAGAAACGTGAATAGAGCCGGGTCTGAACAGAGTTCTAGACTCAGCGCCTGGCTATAGATACTGCAGAAGAGGCCGAGATGTGAGAAACGTGAATAGAGCCGGGTCTGAGCAGGGTTCTAGACTCAGCGCCCGGCAATAGATACTGCAGAAGAGGCCTAGATGTGAGAAACGTGGATAGAGCCGGGTCTGAACAGGGTTCTAGACTCAGCGCCCGGCTATAGATACTGCAGAAGAGGCCTAGATGTGAGAAACGTGAATAGAGCCGGGTCTGAACAGAGTTCTAGACTCAGCGCCCGGCTATAGATACTGCAGAAGAGGCCGAGATGTGAGAAACGTGAATAGAGCCGGGTCTGAACAGGGTTCTAGACTCAGCGCCCGGCTAAAGATACTGCAGAAGAGGCCTAGATGTGAGAAACGTGGATAGAGCCGGGTCTGAACAGGGTTCTAGACTCAGCGCCCGGCTATAGATACTGCAGAAGAGGCCTAGATGTGAGAAACGTGAATAGAGCCGGGTCTGAGCAGGGTTCTAGACTCAGCGCCCGGCTATAGATACTGCAGAAGAGGCCTAGATGTGAGAAACGTGAATAGAGCCGGGTCTGAACAGAGTTCTAGACTGAGCGCCTGGCTATAGATACTGCAGAAGAGGCCTAGATGTGAGAAACGTGAATAGAGCCGGGTCTGAACAGGGTTCTAGACTCAGCGCCTGGCTATAGATACTGCAGAAGAGGCCGAGATGTGAGAAACGTGAATAGAGCCGGGTCTGAGCAGGGTTCTAGACTCAGCGCCCGGCTATAGATACTGCAGAAGAGGCCTAGATGTGAGAAACGTGAATAGAGCCGGGTCTGAACAGGGTTCTAGACTCAGCGCCCGGCTATAGATACTGCAGAAGAGGCCTAGATGTGAGAAACGTGAATATAGCCGGGTCTGAACAGAGTTCTAGACTCAGCGCCTGGCTATAGATACTGCAGAAGAGGCCTAGATGTGAGAAACGTGAATAGAGCCGGGTCTGAACAGGGTTCTAGACTCAGCGCCCTACTGCAGTGCAGCTATGGATAATCTCCAGCTTTGTATATGAGCAAATCAATTCAGATTCCAGATGTTTCTGAGACGTTTTGCTCTATTAGGGATATATCATCCTCCAGAATGGCACACCGAGTGCCTAAGAGAGGTGTAACTTGAAGCTTTTGGTCCCCCCCACCTAACAAATTGGCAGTGATGCCCCTCAGCTATGTGTCCTTTACAATACTTTGTCAGAGGAGCTGCTGGGTCCTCTCAGGGGTGGGGTTTTCTATTTTGATAAGTCACTGGGCCCCCTCAGGGGTGGGGTTTTACATCTTGAGGAGCTGATGGGCCCCTCAGGGGCGGGGCTTTCTGTTTTCCCTATGTCTTTTTCCCCGCACCTTCATTCACACAATGTATTCATCTACTCACTTTCAAAAAGTGGCAACCAAATAAAAAACATTTTTAAAAACATTGATCGGATCGTTATAATATCAAATAATGGATCAATCAGATCGCTGTAATATCAGACCATCGATGAATTAAGTTTATTATCGGATCAGATCATCGAGCAGGTAGTTATAATATCACATCATCAACCAATCAGGTGATTATAATATTAGATCATTAATCAATTAGATCAATATAATAGCTGATCATAAAGGCATTATATTATTGAATCATCAATCGATCAGATTATTCTAATATCAAATCATTGATCTGGTCATTGTGGTATCAGATTATTGATCAACCAGATCATTAAAACATCAGTTCATTGGTCAGATCATAATAATATCAGGTCATCAATCGATCATATCATTATAATATTAGACAATTGATTGATCAGGCCATTATTGTATCAGATAATTGATCATCGACTAATTAGTTGATCATATTAGCTCGATAATGAATTAGATCACTAATAACAGCTGATCATCAAGTTATTAAATTATTGGATCATCAATTGACCAGATCATCCTAATATCAGATCATTGATCTTATTATTATATTATCAGATTATCAATCATTCAGACTATTTATAAATCACATCAGAATAATATCAGGTCATCAATAGATCATCTCATTATAATATTAGACAATTGATCGATCAGGCCATGATTGATCATTGATCAGGCCGTTGTATCATCAGATCATGGATCAGTCAGGTCATTACTATAAATTTAGTTTAGGATAATTTAATCTACGAAGACCCTTGCTGTCCTATCTAGACTTGGAGAAGACCCTGGTGTACCAATCTAGGCTTGGAGAAGACCCTGGTGTACCAATCTAGGCTTGGATAAGACTCTGGTGTACCAATCTAGGCTTGGAGAAGACCCTGGTGTACCAATCTAGGCCTGGAGAAGACCCTGGTGGACCAATCTAGGCTTGGAGAAGACCCTGGTGGACCAATCTAGGCTTGGAGAAGACCCTGGTGGACCAATCTAGGCTTGGATAAGACTCTGGTGGACTTATCTAGGCTTGGAGTTGACCCTGGTGAGCCTATCTAGGTTTGGAGAAGACCCTGGTGGACCTATCTGGGCTTGGAGAAGACCCTGGTGGACCTATCTGGGCTTGGATAAGAGTCTGGTGGACTTATCTAGGCTTGGAAAAGACCCTGGTGTACCAATCTAGGCTTGGATAAGACCCTAGTGGACTTATCTAGGCTTGGAGATGACCCTGGTGAGCCTATCTAGGTTTGGAAAAGACCCTGGTGGACCTATCTAGGCTTGGAGAAGACCCTGGTGGAGATATCTAGGCTTGGAGATAATGCTGGGGGGGACCTATTTAGGTTTGGAGAAGACCCTGGTTGACTTATCAAGGCTTGGAGAAGACCCTGATGGACCTATCTAGGCTTGGAGAAGACCCTGGTGGACATATCTAGGCTTGGAGAAGACCCAGGTGGAGATATCTAGGCTTGGAGATAATGCTGGGGGGGATCTATTTAGGTTTGGAGAAGACCCTGGTGGACTTATCAAGGCTTGGAGAAGACCCTGGACCCTGATGGACCTATCTAGGCTTGGAGAAGACCCAGGTGGTGATATCTAGGCTTGGAGATAATGCTGGGGGGGACCTATTTAGGCTTGGATAAGACCCTGGTGGACCTATCAAGGCTTGGAGAAGGCTCTGTTGGACCTATCTAGGCTTGGAGAAGACCCAGGTGGTCCTATCTAGGCTCTTTCTACAAAGCGCTCATCTATCATGTCACCATGGCTCAAGATCGAGCTGATGGCTCGTAATAATAATAATAATAAGACTGTGCGGCATCATTGAGGCGAATCCTTCTCTCGAGAACGCTGCACAGATGTTACCTGGTTGACCATTCCTTGGCCACACACAGCGTTCTCTGACCACTAGGCGTTAAAGAAACCAGACTCGGAAGTCAGTAACCCGTCTGTATTTAACATCCACATAAGACACGGACAGAATCGGCCTTGTTTCTTGACGTCAAACCCTGGTCCTAAAAGTTCCTGAAAGAGACGTCTCACCCACAGGCCGGCCCGGTGGAGAGCTGCCACATCTTCCTGCAGTGTCTGCTGCTCGGCGTAGACCACAAGAGACCAGAAACCCTTACTCCAGCGGGTTTGCTGACTCCTTGTCCAGATGTTTCCAGCCCACGCTGTATAAACACGCCGCGGCCTGAACAATGCAGCTCTGAACCGTCGCCCTGACATAGACGACTTGTCACGTATTTATATAGAGCAACTCACCGTAGATTGCACCGATATCACCCGCCGCAGATATGCAGATTGACGTAGGGGCAACGTGAATACCCCGGGGTGCAGGGTGGAAGGCAATTATAGCAAAAGCAAGGGGCAGATGTGGCTGCAAAAGATGATACTATACTATAGATATAATGTTATGTGCAGTCGAAGCTGTGGATTCGGAGTCGGTGTCCATTTTGGGTGGAGTCGGGTTCAGGGAGATTGAGGATTCGGTGTTGGAGTTGGATGTTTGGCTAACTGACTTCACAGCATTGGTTTTAGAGTCGTAGTTGCGGAGTCGGTGTCACGATGGTCTCTCTTAGTTTAGAAACTTGTGACAGGTTTGGGACCTGTGTCTCATTCCTAGTGTCTCATGGACTCATGGCTCACCATCTCCCTATTGAGGGCTAACATCAGAGCAAGTGAAGGGACTCGGTATCCTGCTCGGCGACTGGGTGAAAGAACCCGTATAGGGACGGTAGGGAGATCAGGGCACAGTCATAGGTGAGTGTAGTAGGTGTCTTTTCCTTTCCATTGTATTTGTGCCCACAGTGTTTCTCCTGTCTGTCCTTCTCCTGTCTACCAGTCATGCACTGTATCCGGAGGCACCCCAGTCCGTGGCGTGACAGTCGGAGTCGGTGTCCATTTTGGTGGAGTGGGAGTCAGGCAATCATGTTTGGCTTACCGACTCCACAACCCTGGTTGAGGGCCCGGTAAAGATGTTAAAGAGGGGGCTATAGGAGCTTCAAACCTGTTTTAGAGTCGTCCGGATTACATGGGCTAAGTCACCATCTACTCAAACAAATTAATAACTCTATTGTGCCAACAGTAAGATCCTGTAGATCTATTGATCCCTCCTGGTCACATCCAGGGGTCCAGAAATTGGACCTGTATCTATCGGACAGATCCTGGCCGGATACATCTATGATATGAACCTGTCGATATGGGCAGGTTCAGCCAATATTAGTGGGATCTACTGGGATGGAGCGGTGGTGCACTTCCGGGAACATAGGACTTGGGAATGGAGGCCTTAAGGGACTATCTTCAGCTTGATGTTTGGGTCCAGAACACCTTCTTTGGGCCCACCAGAGAATACTATGGTACTGTGGAGGGCTTGTCGAACCCTAGAGACCCCAGATGTATTAAATATGTTGAGTTATTCTTTCACCAACTGTATTAATGAAGTTACATTACTACGGGTCTAGGAAAGGTTGGTGACAACCCAAGAAGGCACAGCTGCAGTGGTCACGTTGGGTATCACCCATCCTTCCCAGAAACGGGCACGACTCAATATTAAAGTGTCACCTCTTTATCTTACATCTCCAGGCGAGCTCATGTCATTTGGATAACCCCTAGAAAAACAATATTTTCCGACCTGAGGAAATCTGGGGTCTTTCTGGTGTTGGAAAATGTCCGGGATTTGCTGGAAACGTTTCCTCTGCAGATGGTCGCTATTATTTACATTGGAACGTGCAGAAGGTATTCGGCCCATGTGGGGAACGCAGGTGTTCTGTCACATATAGCGGGGGGGAAGGAAGAAATGTTAACTTCTCACCCAAAATCATTGCCTGGTCTAATGGATTATAAGACTGACCTGATACATACCGGAAAGAGGATGTGGTCATATAACCTGCGGGTGGTCACCCAGGGCGGAACGTGTGTGGCCACCATTATTTATTATTAGGATTTCCTTTTCGGCTTGGCCATATGATCCCGTATTTGGGGGTGGATGTGATATAATTTGTCGAATAGCATGATGCAATCTGGAATGCGACCGTGTCCGGAAATCTTGGCCAACAACTTTGCCTAATGGCATATTTGAGGTCAAATGTATATAATATAGAAGGTGCTGCTGGGCTATATATAGGGGTGCCCCAATCATAGCCACAGCTATGTGACAATATGGTTGCCGGGACTGGCCCTCTGCACCAGCAATGGTAGCAGACACCGTCCAGCCAGTGGCGGGGATTGTGTTCCCGATGATGAACGGGCCCCCTCAGCTGTCTAGGGCCCTGGCACTTGCCCGGGTGCATCGGGTGCTGACGCCAGCCCTGGTCAAAGCTTTCCCAAATCTGTCCCCATTTCCAACAGAAATCCATACAGTAGAGTAATCCACATACATTCAACTACCTGATTTGCCCCATAATGAACAGCGAATGAATTTTCTATTCCCAAATCCATTTGCTAAACCCCAATGTATCCAGACGTGGCCAAAACAGCGACGTGGCCACATCGGTGCCGCTCAGTCTGCCCGTTCCTTAAGGATCAGTTCACACTTTGGATAGGTTTTCTACATTTTTTAGAAGCATTTATTTGGGCACTTTTTTTTACAGGTTAAATATGTCAAAAATGAATACACGGATGTGCAACATGGCTGCAATGCCACGGATTCCAGATATGGATCTAAACTGACGCATTTTGCTCCCAATTTAGAAAAATGTTGCCAAAAAAAAGCGCCCGACAGCGACAACCGAACACAACCGGGTGCATTGTCGCACTTCTTCCGAAATATGTGATTTGTAAGAGAAACCTCCAGTATGGATCTATCCTATTTGGTATATTTGTGCTACCAATACTGGACCTATAATTATACCCTTCGTTAAAAATGATTCTGACAACCTTAGAATTTTTAAGACTTCAATGAAGTACAATGAAAAATAATCTTTCTCCGGAATAGATTAACAATCATAATGTCATTATGCACCGTACAATATGAGGCAATTACCTTTTTTGTGAATCTTAATGTACATGCAGTACCCCCAATCACCAGTATGTGGTGTCGTGAGCAACCCATAAGGGAAAAAAATGTAAACATTTGACACTTTTCTTGGCAATTACCATAACATTCTGCTGGTAAATACCTGTACATTAATATGTAATTACCTGTACACGCTATAGGTAAATACCTGTACATTATGGTGGATATTACCTGTACATTCTGTTAGTTATTACCAGTACATTATGTTGGATATTACTCTACATTCCATTGGTTATTACCATTGGTTATTACCTATACATTCTATTGGATATTACCTGTACATTATGTTGGATATTACCTGTGCATTCTATTAGTTATTACCTGTGCATTCTATTGGTTATTACCTGTACATTCTATTAGTTATCACCTGTGCATTCTATTGGATATTACCTGTGCATTATGTTCGATATTATCTGTGCATTCTATTGGTTATTACCTGTACATTCTATTGGTTATTACCTATGGATTCTATTGGTTATTACCTGTACATTATGTTCGATATTACCTGTACATTCTATTGGTAATCACCTGTACATTCTATTGGTTATTACCTGTACATTCTATTGGTTATTACCTATGGATTCTATTGGTTATTACCTGTGCATTGTATTGGTAATTACCTGTGCATTATGTTGGATATTACCTGTGCATTATGTTGGATATTACCTGTACATTCTATTGGTAATTACCTGTACATTATGTTGGATATTACCTGTGCATTCTATTGGTAATTACCTGTACATTATGTTGGATATTACCTGTGCATTCTATTGGTAATTACCTGTGCATTATGTTGGATATTACCTGTACATTCTATTGGTAATTACCTGTACATTATGTTGGATATTACCTGTGCATTCTATTGGTAATTACCTGTGCATTATGTTGGATATTACCTGTGCATTATGTTGGATATTACCTGTACATTCTATTGGTAATTACCTGTACATTATGTTCGATATTACCTGTGTATTGTATTGGTTATTACCTGTACATTCTATTGGTTATCACCTGTGCATTCTATTGGTTATTACCTGTACATTCTATTGGATATTACCTGTGCATTCTATTGGTAATTACCTGTGCATTATGTTGGATATTACCTGTACATTCTATTGGTAATTACCTGTACATTATGTTGGATATTACCTGTGCATTCTATTGGTAATTACCTGTGCATTATGTTGGATATTACCTGTACATTCTATTGGTAATTACCTGTACATTATGTTGGATATTACCTGTGCATTCTATTGGTAATTACCTGTGCATTATGTTGGATATTACCTGTACATTCTATTGGTAATTACCTGTACATTATGTTCGATATTACCTGTGTATTGTATTGGTTATTACCTGTACATTCTATTGGTTATCACCTGTGCATTCTATTGGTTATTACCTGTACATTCTATTGGATATTACCTGTGCATTCTATTGGTAATTACCTGTGCATTATGTTGGATATTACCTGTACATTCTATTGGTAATTACCTGTACATTATGTTGGATATTACCTGTGCATTCTATTGGTAATTACCTGTGCATTATGTTGGATATTACCTGTACATTCTATTGGTAATTACCTATGGATTCTATTGGTTATTACCTATGGATTCTATTGGTTATTACCTGTACATTCTATTGGTAATTACCTGTACATTATGTTCGATATTACCTGTGTATTGTATTGGTTATTACCTGTACATTCTATTGGTTATCACCTGTGCATTCTATTGGTTATTACCTGTACATTCTATTGGATATTACCTGTGCTTTCTATTGGTTATTACCTGTGCATTGTATTGGTTATTACCTGTACATTCTATTGGTTATTACCTGTGCATTGTATTGGATATTACCTGTACATTCTATTGGTTATTACCTATGGATTCTATTGGTTATTACCTATGGATTCTATTGGTTATTACCTGTACATTATGTTCGATATTACCTGTACATTCTATTGGTTATTACCTGTGCATTCTATTGGTTATTACCTGTACATTCTATTGGTTATTACCTGTGCATTCTATTGGTTATTACCTGTGCATTCTATTGGTTATTACCTGTGCTTTCTATTGGTTATTACCTGTGCATTCTATTGGTTATTACCTGTGCATTCTATTGGTTATTACCTGTACATTCTATTGGTTATTACCTGTGCATTCTATTGGTTATTACCTTACACTATGTTGGCTATTATTATATTATTATCATTACCTGTGCATTCTATTGGTTATTACCTGTGCATTCTATTTGTTATTACCTGTACATTCTATTGGTAATTACTTGTGCATTGTATTGGTTATTACCTGTACATTCTATTGGTTATTACCTGTGCATTCTATTGGTTATTACCTGTACATTATGTTCGATATTACCTGTACATTCTATTGGTTATTACCTGTGCATTCTATTGGTTATTACCTGTACATTCTATTGGTTATTACCTGTGCATTCTATTGGTTATTACCTGTGCATTCTATTGGTTATTACCTGTGCATTCTATTGGTTATTACCTGTACATTCTATTGGTTATTACCTGTGCATTCTATTGGTTATTACCTTACACTATGTTGGCTATTATTATTATTATTATTACCTGTGCATTCTATTGGTTATTACCTGTGCATTCTATTGGTTATTACCTGTACATTCTATTGGTAATTACTTGTGCATTGTATTGGTTATTACCTGTACATTCTATTGGTTATTACCTGTACATTCTATTGGTAATTACTTGTGCATTGTATTGGATATTACCTGTACATTCTATTGGTTATTACCTATGCATTCTATTGGATATTACCTGTACATTCTATTGGATATTACCTGTACATTCTATTGGTTATTACCTGTGCATTGTATTGGTTATTACCTGTACATTGTATTGGTTATTACCTATACATTCTATTGGTTATTACCTGTACTTTCTATTGATTATTACCTGTACATTCTGTTGGTAAATACCTGTATATTGTACAATATTGTATACAGCCAAATGATTCAACCTTAAAAGATGCATTATAGTGGATTTGAAGGTTCACTCACCATCATTTTGGGGACCAGGTGCAGCCCCCCCAATGTGATATGAGAAACGTCTGGCTTGGAATTGCTTGGCGTAGGAGCCCGGCTCCTCTCTGGTGCTGGACGGTGGATAGGTGTAGGCAGTGCTCCTGGGTCTGTTTACCTGCATGTTTGCCTGCGTCCCTTGAAGTGCCATCTCACCTTCTCCCCCCCTCTGACCATATGGGATGCCAGGAGAGGTGTCTGGCTGCACAGACATAAGGAGGCTCCAGGCATTGGTGGGAGAACATGGACTTGGACGTGAAGTCGAGGCGCCCCTTTATTGAGGTCTTTGGGTTCTGGACCCCTCTCCTTATGAGGCGTGATGAAATCTTGATTTAAATCTCCATATGTTTGGTTCCTCCACTCACCCCCCCCCCCCTGCAGTATTTGTTGTAATCCGAGGTGCTGTATCAGCAGCAGAATCCACTATGGGATGGAGCAGACACTGCAGTATGACTGCACAGCCTGGCTCTGCTGTCTATAGGATCTTCTCTAATCCCATATTATAGGATGGTCTGTCCATGGTTCACCATCCTTTGATTTGCTAATCCATCATTCCCTGCTGTTCTTCAGATTGTTCGCCTTAAGGAAGGTGGGTTCCTGTTTGCATTAATTCCTCCTCCTTAGGTGTCCTTAAATCCTCTGCGGCACTGCTTCCCCAAAAAACAGCAGCAAAGCCTGATTGTGTCCGTGTCCGGTACCCGCCGGTTGTGGCAGCACCCTTGGGCGCACAATCATGCCTTGTGTTACCTATCCACCTCTCTGTGTCATTTCTTTTGTTCTCCTTTCCTTGGCTAGAGATGCTTTTTGGCTTCCACCAACCTCTCCTGCCTTCTTTTCCTTCTTCCTTTTTTTTCTCTCCCCCTCTTCTCTCTGTATGTGAAATCTGACTCTCTTTCCTTGCCGTTGGATTTCACGTCAGATGCATTTAAAATCTGGTCTGGATTTTCCCCCTCGCACATGCGTTACCCACCCCCCATCTCCCTGGAATACTGTCCTTTGCTATTTTTTTTCATGACTTATGCTGCATCCTGTCGTCTTAACCCGTTGATCGCTACGATCCTACGTCTAGAATCGCAGGTAGACGTCCTACTTCCCCCCTTCCCCTGGGTCAATTCAAATCGGATGGGGACTAATAACAAAAAAAGGCTCATCCTACAGCCGAATCATCCATGACGTGTCCTACGGCAAATCATCCATAAAGGGTTACCACCTGCCGCTGCTCCGCTTGATGGATCCACCATTCATTGATAGGACCGCAGCAAATTACGCCCGTGGGGTTGATTTATATTCTGCCGCTACGTCCAGCTCTATCCCACCCGTCACAAAGCTTACGTCCTAAAGGTCCCCATATTGCAGCAGGTGACACTATGGAAATCAATTCAATTCAAAATGTAAACAACAATGGATGGAAGGGGTTAATCCGCACTTCCGTGGACAATGAAGACCAAGAGGTTTCGATCCCGGATATTGATTATTGTCTGCACGTTTCGGGGCGAAATAACTCCTTCTTCAGGACAATCATAATCGAGGAGAAGAAGGAGTTGACTCCGAAAGGCGTAGACAATAATTATCTATCAAAGTTAAGACCCTACACGCGCCATTTTCTTTCCAGTTCTTCTACGAAATGTAAATAATAATGGATGGAAAGAGTTAAACTCCAACGCCATGGACAATGAAGAACAGATATTGATTATTGCCTGCACGTTTCGGGTCAAAATAACTCCTTCTTCAGGACACTCATAATCAAGGAGAAGAAGGAGTTGACTCCGAAAGGCGTAGACAATAATTATCTATCAAAGATAAGACCCTACACGTGCTAATTTATCTAATAATACTGTAGACTGGGGGATTTTAAAAATAAATTAAAAATCCTTATGATTCCCCACTGTTTATGGCTCTCGAAAGAAGATGATTCAACCAAATTCACAGATGTTATAAGCCTTGGCCATATCGGTGGGCTAATGGATATGGGGGCCCCCAACAGATGATGTTGCGGGAAATAATCATCCGCCATGTCTGATTTTGGAGTGCCGATCCGTTGGTTCTCAGGGAGATAAGCCACCAGACAACTTTCATAGAGAACATAGGAGTCGGGGGAGATAGAGTTCACCCGACAACTATTTATCATGTCTTTAGTTAAGGTGGGTCTTTTTCAAGCTGGTTGTCCATTTCTACCCTGTGTAAGGCCAATTTCACATATCTGAGTTTCACAGTCCAATCCCAGCCCATATATGATGCTGTTGAGTTCTGGTCTGGAGACCCAAGACCAATCCCATAAGTGAAACCGGCCCATGGCTGAATTATCACCACTTTCATTTCTCCCCTGTGAAAGGCCAATTTGGGTTGCATGGGCCTATCCCGGCCCATACATGAGGGTGTTGAGTTTAGGTCTTGAGACCCAAGACCAATCCAATATGTGACACCGGCCCATGGCTGAGTTCTCACCACTTTCATTTCTCCCCTGTGTAAGGCCAATTTGGGTTTCATGGTCCTATCCGGTCCATACATGAGGGTGTTGAGTTTAGGTCTGGAGACCCAAGACCGATCCTATTTGTCATACCGGTCTGTGGCTGAGATCTCACCACTTTCTCCTCCCGCTCCACACTCCGGGTATTCGAACGTTCAATCAGACAAGACCGATCCCATAAGTGGAAGCAACTCATGGCTGAGTACTCAAGACTTCCATTTAACGCCAATTTCACACAATTGAGTTTCATGGTCCAAACACGGCCCATATATGAGGCTGTTGAGTTTAGGTCTGGAGACCCAAGACCAATCCAATATGTGACACCGGCCCATGGCTGAGTTCTCACCACTTTCTCCTCCCCGCGCCACGCGCCACACTCCCATTACTGAAACATTCCACCAGACAAGCCATAGTGTTGTAGACTACGTCATTGTGTCCGGCTGAGAAGGATCAGTGGAGGTCTGACATCTGGTCCTAGTAATCTGCCGTCTTTTACAGGTAATATCTGTGATCTGTGGGGGTCCAATCGGGTGGGTGCTCCACCGATCGCGGGTAAGCGGCGCACTAGTGTGCACCACACGTGTGACCAACGCTCCGTTCACATTGGAAGAGGGTATTTGCCATCTTTTACAGGTGTATGATCTATGGGGATCTGCCTCCATCGATGCCGAGTCAACAGGGCGGTAGTGTGTACCCCATGTGTGACCAATGCTCCATTCACTTCTATGGATGCATTCACATTGGAGGAGACAATACTCAAGAATTTGCCCCGGGTGCTTGGTGTCAGATGGCTGTCAATAAGCCAGTTTGCCAGGGCCAGTCTGAGATCTGTAACCTCTTGCCCAGGGTTATGGAAAGCCTAGATATATCTCTGCCCACAAGGGAACAAGGAACCCCCATGTTCAGACTCTGTGGGTGTCTCGGCATTCAAACCTTCACCCATAACATCTTTAAGGGCTCCTATTGTAGTTAATAAAGTCCAACAGTGCCATATTTATGGTATACCATTTTCGAGCCTCTAGTAGATGTATTTAACACATGCAGGTTGAGAGCCAACAAGACTAATCTGTGATTCAGTGTCAAATGGTCTTCCTTACTTTGGAGACTTGTGACAGTTTTGGGATCTCTGTCTCATTCTTGTATGGAGACATCATATTAAACGTGTTTCTTTCCTTTGGCAGATTAAGAGTTAATGTTAGTTTCTGTTGCTAGCAAGCTAGCTAGGTTCTTTGTCCAGATGTGGCTACTTTGTGATCAATCCCATACCTTTATATGGTCACATGTTTCCAGCATCCGTGATGGTGATCGATCTTCATTCCTGGCCTGGTTATCTGAGGTGAGGGAAGTTCCATGGAGGACCTGACCATTGCCAAGCCGTCTGCTGCCTAGGAACATGGCAGCAGGCGTGTTGTTTTTATCATTCTCCTGTATGTCTCCCTTTCCCTCTTGTAGTTATTATTGCAGTGGTTGGAACTAGTGCTCCCGCTGGTCATCTCCCTATTGTGGCCTACCATCAGGGCCAGCGAGGGACTAGGTATCCTGTTCGGCGACGGGTTGAAAGAGCGGTAGGGAGATTAGGGTACAGCCGCAGGTGAGTGCAGGAGATCACCTTTTTCCTGTTCCCTATAAGTGGGGCCTCTGCTGTATTTGTTCCCCCCCCCAGCGTGTCCCCGTCTGTTATTTTGTGTAGTGCGCCAGGCATCATTGGTCTGTGCATCCACTGTCAAGCACAGTAGCCAGACATCCCCTTAGTCCAGTGTGACATTCAGTTTTGAGCCGTGTTAGTGCCATATAATCACTAGTACTTTTCCATCTAGGAAAACACAAGGCCACAGGTTAAAGGAAACACTGTCTTCGTCTCCCACACGTACAATCCTACCCCAAAAGCTAGGGGTATGTTTTATGTTGTGTTATGGACGACTCAGATTTTAGGCAGCTTGTCTGCACCAAAATCCACTGACTTTTCGCTGCAGAAAAACCCTATGTGGACATACCCTTTAAGATCCATTGTTGTGTGTGTGCAGCGTGCCCTGGGGTGCAAGAAGGCAGGACATGGACAATGCATGGGGAATCGGGAGTAGATGGCACACTGTCTACTTACTGAATCAGATGGGGAAGCGGCACAAACTTGATCTATCTGTCATCAGCCGCGTTGGGTAGATGGTGCCCGGCTGACCTGCCATAATGAGACCAAATCAGGCCAAACAAGACGGTAGTTTTGACAACCATTCTGGCCAAACTGGGGTGACCCAACTGTTTCCCGCCCCCTATGGGTCAGTAGTACCACCCATGCTGCAGTATGGTGCATTGTTTAGATAGCTATAGGCCTTCCTCATACAGTATGGGATCTTGGGGGGGTGCTCATTTTGCCTGCAGTGCCTCCGCAGGAAAAATATAGCAATACACCTCTAAAAATCGATAGACGAGACACCATTTACCCTGACCCTGCAGACCAGAGAAGATCATGAAAAAGATGTTCTGGTTTAGTTTATGAGACAAGAAGTGGGAAGCATGACTAAAAGGGAGATGAGACAGCGACTACCAGCAGGACCCAAATATATAACAGCTGCAGAACATCGGAGCCCGGTATGTAGGCTTGACAGGCGTATCACCATGGAAATGGCCCAACGCCCACATCTACGTGCGCACCTTTCAAGTCGCATTATTCATCACGTAGATCTGAGAACAAAGAAACTTTTACATATCACAAAAAAAGTAACATCAAACAGCAGACTCCCTCCGTTACGTACATCAGTGGTGCCTGTCCCTTTAAGAAGAGCACTGAGCACTATCTGCATGGCTTTTGCTGGCTTATCGGGGTATTTAGTGTTACCCCAATTTCAGTATGCCAACAGAGTATATATCATACAGGCAGGCGCACAGCTGGTATGGGGCCCTTGAAAAGACGCATCTATCCTTGTGCAGGTCTGCATTGTTAGCAAGTGAAACTGAGGGAAATAGGCCCCAGGGGTCAAAAGATAGAGGGGAACTGGCCCCGGGGGTCAAAAGATGGAGGGGAACTGGCCCCGGGGGTCAAAATATGGAGGGGAACTGGCCACAGGGGTCAAAAGACAAGAGGAAAAAGGCCCTGGGGGTCAAAAGATGGAGGGGAACTGGCCTAGGGGTCAAAAGACGGAGGGAAATAGGCCCCGGGGGTCAAAAGATGGAGGGGAACTGGCCCCAGGGGTCAAAAGACGTAGGGAAATAGGCCCTGGGGGTCAAAAGGTGGAGAGAACTGGCCCCATGGCTCAAAAGATGAAGGAAAATTGGACCCCAGGGGTCAAAAGATGGAGGAGAACTGGTCTCCGTGGCTCAAAAGATGAAAGGAAATTGGCCCAGGGGTCAAAAGATGGAGGGGAACTGGCCCCGTGGCTCAAAAGATGAAGGGAAATTGGCCCCAGGGGTCAAAAGATGGAGGGAAACTGGCCCCGTGGCTCAAAAGATGACGGTAAATTGGCCCCAGGGGTCAAAAGATGGAGGGAAACTGGCCCCGTGGCTCAAAAGATGAAGGGAGATTGACCCCAGGGGTCAAAACATGGAGGGAAACTGGCCCCGTGGCTCAAAAGATGAAGGTAAATTGGCCCCAGGGGTCAAAAGATGGAGGAAAACTGGCCTCGTGGCTCAAAAGTTGAAGGGAAATTGGCCCCAGGGGTCAAAAGATGGAGGGGAACTGGCCCCGTGGCTCAAAAGATGAAGGGAAATTGGCCCCAGGGGTCTAAAGATGGAGGGGAACTGGCCCCGTGGCTCAAAAGATGACGGTAAATTGGCCCCAGGGGTCAATAGATGGAGCGGAACTGGCCCCGCGGCACAAAAGATGAAGGGGAGTTGGCCCTGGGGGTGAAAAAAAAGGAGGGTAATTGGCCATGGGGGGCAAAAGCTGGAAGGGAGCTGGCTCCGGGGGTCAAAAGATGGAGGAGAAATAGCTCTGGGGGACAAAATGTGTAGGGGAACTGGCTTGGGTGATAATTGACAAAGAGAAACTGGCCTTGTTTGTCAAAAGATGGAGGGAAATGTGCCCTTGGGGTCAACAGATAGAGGGGAACTGGCCTTGGGTGTCAAAAGACAGAGGCGAACTGGGCCCACGGATCAAAAGATGAATGGGAATTGGCCCTGGGAATCAAAAGAAGGAGGGCAACTGTTCCTAGGGGGCAAAAGATGGAGGCGAACTGACCCCAGGGGTTAAAAGGCGGAAGGAAACTGGCCCCCAAAGGTCAAAAGATGAAGGGCAACTGGTCCCAAGGGTCAAAGGATGGAGAGGAACTGGCCAAAGGGGTCAAGGCTCTTCTCTCCAGAGTGACAATACCTAGACCTTTGCAAGGGGCCAGGAGTCTAGGGGAGCCCTAGAGGTTTCTTTGGCCCATATGAGGAGACCAATACTATGAAAGCCCTAGTGAAGATTTTGCTCTGCAGCCCATGAGCTTCATGTTCCCCTAGTGGGGGCCACACTCTCTTCTATGTACTCCATGGGTGGGTGCAGGACACAGATTAGGCGCCCATGTCCTCTGAATGCCCATTTGAATGGCAGCCTTCCCTCATGATTGTGCATGATGTCCCAGGAAAACAAAAGGACGGGCTTTGTAAATCAGATCATCATTCGCTCAGTCTTTAATCCAAAATCAATTATCTTCTACTAATGCAGCATTTATGGGGTTAAGAAAACATTCTAGAGATGATGGTAAAAGGGCCGGAAGGAAAGTGCCCGTCAGACGGTGCGTGTGGTCATCCTGACTACTGTGGAGGAGCCAGATCAGATATTTGTCTCATTGCTCACACATTCGAGTGGCACAATCAGGCCACGTACAAAGATAGATTTAAAGAGGAAAACACCTTACAGAGCTGTAAGGCCTCGTGCACACGCTGAGTATTTGGTGAGTATTATACCTCAGTATCTGTAAGGCCTCGTGCACACGCTGAGTATTTGATGAGGTGTTACCTCAGTATTTGTAAGGCCTCGTGCACACGCTGAGTATTTGGTGAGTTGTTACCTCAGTATTTGTAAGGCCTCGTGCACACGCTGAGTATTTGGTGAGTTGTTACCTCAGTATCTGTAAGGCCTCGTGCACACGCTGAGTATTTGGTGAATTTTTACCTCATTATCTGTAAGGCCTCGTGCACACGCTGAGTATTTGGTGAATTTTTACCTCATTATCTGTAAGGCCTCGTGCACACGCTGAGTATTTGGTGAGTTGTTACCTCAGTATTTGTAAGGCCTCGTGCACACGCTGAGTATTTGGTGAGTTGTTACCTCAGTATCTGTAAGGCCTCGTGCACACGCTGTGTATTTGGTGAATTTTTACCTCATTATCTGTAAGGCCTCGTGCACACGCTGAGTATTTGGTGAATTTTTACCTCATTATCTGTAAGGCCTCGTGCACACGCTGAGTATTTGGTGAGTTTTTACCTCAGTATCTGTAAGGCCTCGTGCACACACTGAGTATTTGGTGAGTTGTTACCTCAGTATCTGTAAGGCCTCGTGCACACGCTGAGTATTTGGTGAGTTGTTACCTCAGTATCTATAAGGCCTCGTGCACACGCTGAGTATTTGGTGAGTTGTTACCTCAGTATCTGTAAGGCCTCGTGCACACGGTGAGTATTTGGTGAGTTGTTGTTACCTCAGTATCTGTAAGGCCTCGTGCACACGCTGAGTATTTGGTGAGTTGTTACCTCCAGTATCTGTAAGGCCTCGTGCACACGCTGAGTATTTGGCGAGTTGTTACCTCAGTATCTGTAAGGCCTCGTGCACACGCTGAGTATTTGGTGAGTTGTTACCTCAGTATCTGTAAGGCCTCGTGCACACGCTGAGTATTTGGTGAATTTTTACCTCAGTATCTATAAGGCCTCGTGCACACGCTGAGTATTTGGTGAATTTTTACCTCAGTATCTGTAAGGCCTCGTGCACACGCTGAGTATTTGGTGAGTTGTTACCTCAGTATCTGTAAGGCCTCGTGCACACGCTGAGTATTTGGAGAATTTTTACCTCAGTATATGTAAGGCCTCGTGCACACGCTGAGTATTTGGTGAGTTTTTACCTCAGTATTTGTAAGGCCTCGTGCACACGCTGAGTATTTGGTGAGTTTTTACCTCAGTATTTGTAAGGCCTCGTGCACACGCTGAGTATTTGGTGAGTTGTTACCTCAGTATCTGTAAGGCCTCGTGCACACGCTGAGTATTTGGTGAGTTTTTTACCTCAGTATTTGTAAGGCCTCGTGCACACGCTGAGTATTTGGTGAGTTGTTGCCTCAGTATCTGTAAGGCCTCGTGCACACGCTGAGTATTTGGTGAGTTTTTACCTCAGTATATGTAAGGCCTCGTGCACACGCTGAGTATTTGGTGAGTTTTTACCTCAGTATATGTAAGGACTCGTGCACACGCTGAGTATTTGGTGAGTTTTTACCTCAGTATTTGTAAGCCTCGTGCACACGCTGAGTATTTGGTGAGTTTTTACCTCAGTATCTGTAAGGCCTCGTGCACACGCTGAGTATTTGGTGAGTTGTTACCTCAGTATCTGTAAGGCCTCGTGCACACGCTGAGTATTTGGTGAGTTATTACCTCAGTATCTGTAAGGCCTCGTGCACACGCTGAGTATTTGGTGTTTTTACCTCAGTATCTATAAGGCCTCGTGCACACGCTGAGTATTTGGTGAGTTTTTACCTCAGTATTTGTAGCCAAAACCGGAAGAAGGTAAAAAATACAGAAGTGATGACGTGTTTCTATTATATGATCTACCATGGATTTTTGGCACAGGTAGATGATCCATCATGGAGTTCTGGCAGGGATGGATGATCCACCATGGCATTTTGGCACGAGTAGATGATCCACCAAGGAGTTCTGGTACAAGTAGATGATCCACCAAGGAATTCTGGTACGGGTAGATGATCCATCATGGAGTTCTGGCAGGGGTGGATGATCCACCATGGCATTCTGGCACGAGTAAATGATCCACCAAGGAGATCTGGCATGGGTAGATGATCCACCATAGAGTTCTGGCATAGGTAGATTATCCACCATGGAGTTCTCGCACAGATAGATAATCCACCATGGAGTTCTGGCATAGGTAGATGATCCACCATTAAGTACTGGAATAGGTGGATGATCCACCATGGCATTCTGACATGGGTAGATGATCCACTATGAAGTTCTGGCACAGGTAGATGATCCATCATGGTGTACTGGCACAGGTAGATGATCCACCATGGAGTTCTGGCACAGGTGGATGATCCACCATAGAGTTCTGGCACAGGTGGATGATCCACCATAGAGTTCTGGCACCGGTGGATGAACTACCTTGGCGTTCTGGCACTGGTGGATGATCTACCATGGCGTTCTGGCATGAATAGATGTTCACCTTGGACTTCTGGCATGGGTAGATGATCTACCAAGGAGTGCTGGTACCGATAGTTGATCCATCATGGCTGTGAGGGCCTCCTGTAACCTGTATGGGTCACTACATCACTTGTGTACCTTTAATTTGCCAATTTTGACTGGTGACCACCATATCCATTGCAGGTTACAACAGCTCCTACTCTATAAAGCACCATCTTTTTATGTATGGACAACCAGGATCCAATCTGACAATGATCTAAAGTTCAGACAACCAGAGTGAGAATCCTACATATCGCTTACCTTTTAACTCTACCTTCCAACTAACAGGGACCAGTGACCATGCGATCATCATCCTAATCTTCCCCAGGATGGTCCTCCTTTGGCATTAATTCCTCCACACACAGAATGACCAAAGGGATTTGCCCAAAATCCTTTAGTTCAGACACAGGTAGGACTTGTATGTGGCAAGCGATAGATGCTTTTTTGTGCCAGGGTGTACTAAATAAAAAAGTGGATCATAAGAGACGGGATTGTGCTCCGTGAAATCAGGAAATGACAAAACAAGGAGGCATTATTTTAGTACTGCGGACATGATGTGACTTTAAGGAGGTCTGTCGGTGTGTTACACAACTCGTCCTGTTCTGTCTCCTCTCATCACCTACTGGTCATTTACCATCAGGATGGCGTCATCATGGGAACTACAATTGTCCTATAATAAAAGCTATTACCGGTGAATGTCCTCCCAGGACGGATATTAAGTAGGCTCAGTCATATTACCGTAGTACTAGGAGACTCAGGAACAAGAAACATTAGGAAAGTCAGGAACGAAAAACACTAAGAACGTCGGGAACAAGAAACACCAGGAAAATCAGGAATGAGAAACACTAAGAAAGTCAGGTGTGAAAAACACTAGGAAAGTCAGGAATGAGAAACACTAAGAACGTCGGGAACAAGAAACACTAGGAAAGTCAGGAATGAGAAACACCAGGAAAGTCAGAAATGAGAAACACTAAGAAAGTCAGGTGTGAAAACCACTAAGAAAGTCAGGAACAAGAAACACCAGGAAAGTCAGGAACGAGAAACACTACGAAAGTCAGGAATGAGAAACACCAGGAAAGTCAGGAATGAGAAACACTAAGAACGTCGGGAACAAGAAACACCAGGAAAATCAGGAATGAGAAACACTAGGAAAGTCAGGAACGAGAAACACTACGAAAGTCAGGAATGAGAAACACCAGGAAAGTCAGAAATGAGAAACACTAAGAAAGTCAGGTGTGAAAACCACTAAGAAAGTCAGGAACAAGAAACACCAGGAAAGTCAGGAACGAGAAACACCAGGAAAGTCAGAAATGAGAAACACTAAGAAAGTCAGGTGTGAAAACCACTAAGAAAGTCAGGAACAAGAAACACTAGGAAAGTCAGAAATGAGAAACACTAAGAAAGTCAGGAACAAGAAACACCAGGAAAGTCAGGAACGAGAAACACTAGGAAAGTCAGGAACGAAAAACACTAAGAACGTCGGGAACAAGAAACACCAGGAAAATCAGGAATGAGAAACACTAAGAAAGTCAGGAACGAGAAACACTAAGAAAGTCAGGTGTGAAAAACACTAGGAAAGTCAGGAATGAGAAACACTAAGAACGTCGGGAACAAGAAACACTAGGAAAATCAGGAATGAGAAACACTAGGAAAGTCAGGAACGAGAAACACTACGAAAGTCAGGAATGAGAAACACCAGGAAAGTCAGAAATGAGAAACACTAAGAAAGTCAGGTGTGAAAACCACTAAGAAAGTCAGGAACAAGAAACACCAGGAAAGTCAGGAACGAGAAACACTAGGAAAGTCAGAAATGAGAAACACTAAGAAAGTCAGGTGTGAAAACCACTAAGAAAGTCAGGAACAAGAAACACCATTAAAGTCAGGAACGAGAAAAAAATGGGAAAATCAGGAAAGAGAAACAGTAAAAGAGTCAGGAACGACAAACACTAAGAGTCAGGAACGAGAAACACTAAAAGAGTCAGGAACGAGAAACACTAAAAGAGTCAGGAACGAGAAACACCAGGAAAATCAGGAACGAGAAACACCAGGCAAATCAGGGACGAGAAACAGTAAAAGAGTCAGGAACAAGAAACACTAAAAGAGTCAGGAACGAGAAACACCAGGAAAATCAGGAACGAGAAACAATAAAAGAGTCAGGAACGAGAAACACTAAATGAGTCAGGAACGAGAAACACTAGGAAAATCAGGAACGAGAAACAGTAAAAGAGTCAGGAACGACAAACGCTAAAAGAGTCAGGAACGACAAACACTAAAAGAGTCAGGAACGAGAAACACCAGGAAAATCAGGAACGAGAGACAGTAAAGGAGTCAGGAACGACAAACACTAAAAGAGTCAGGAACGAGAAACACCAGGAAAATCAGGAACGAGAAACACCAGGAAAATCAGGAGCGATAAACAGTAAAAGAGTCAGGAACGAGAAACACTAAAAGAGTCAGGAACGAGAAACATCAGGAACAAGAAACAGTAAAAGAGTCAGGAACGAGAAACAGTAAAAGAGTCAGGAACGAGAAACACCAGGAAAATCAGGAACGAGAAACAGTAAAAGAGTCAAGAACGAGAAACACTAAAAGAGTCAGGAACAAGAAACACCAGGAAAATCAGGAATGAGAAACAGTAAAAGAGTCAGGAACTAGAAACACCAGGAAAATCAGGAACAACAAACACTAAAAGAGTCAGGAACGAGAAACACTAAAAGAGTCAGGAACGAGAAACACTAAAAGAGTCAGGAACGAGAAACACCAGGAAAATCAGAAACGAGAAACAGTAAAATAGTCAGGAACGAGAAACACTAGGAAAGTCAGAAATGAGAAACACTAAGAAAGTCAGGTGTGAAAACCACTAAGAAAGTCAGGAACAAGAAACACCATTAAAGTCAGGAACGAGAAACAATGGGAAAATCAGGAAAGAGAAACAGTAAAAGAGTCAGGAACGACAAACACTAAGAGTCAGGAACGAGAAACACTAAAAGAGTCAGGAACGAGAAACACTAAAAGAGTCAGGAACGAGAAACACCAGGAAAATCAGGAACGAGAAACACCAGGCAAATCAGGGACGAGAAACAGTAAAAGAGTCAGGAACAAGAAACACTAAAAGAGTCAGGAACGAGAAACACCAGGAAAATCAGGAACGAGAAACAATAAAAGAGTCAGGAACGAGAAACACTAAATGAGTCAGGAACGAGAAACACTAGGAAAATCAGGAACGAGAAACAGTAAAAGAGTCAGGAACGACAAACGCTAAAAGAGTCAGGAACGACAAACACTAAAAGAGTCAGGAACGAGAAACACCAGGAAAATCAGGAACGAGAGACAGTAAAGGAGTCAGGAACGACAAACACTAAAAGAGTCAGGAACGAGAAACACCAGGAAAATCAGGAACGAGAAACACCAGGAAAATCA
Organism: Allobates femoralis; assembly: GCA_033576535.1. Taxonomy (NCBI): domain Eukaryota; kingdom Metazoa; phylum Chordata; class Amphibia; order Anura; family Aromobatidae; genus Allobates; species Allobates femoralis. Next base: position 7,806,764 of record JARQOC010000008.1, read on the forward strand.
GGAGCGATAAACAGTAAAAGAGTCAGGAACGAGAAACACTAAAAGAGTCAGGAACGAGAAACATCAGGAACAAGAAACAGTAAAAGAGTCAGGAACGAGAAACAGTAAAAGAGTCAGGAACGAGAAACACCAGGAAAATCAGGAACGAGAAACAGTAAAAGAGTCAAGAACGAGAAACACTAAAAGAGTCAGGAACAAGAAACACCAGGAAAATCAGGAATGAGAAACAGTAAAAGAGTCAGGAACTAGAAACACCAGGAAAATCAGGAACAACAAACACTAAAAGAGTCAGGAACGAGAAACACTAAAAGAGTCAGGAACGAGAAACACTAAAAGAGTCAGGAACGAGAAACACCAGGAAAATCAGAAACGAGAAACAGTAAAATAGTCAGGAACGAGAAACACCAGGAAAATCAGGAACGAGAAACACCAGGAAAATCAGGAACGAGAAACAGTAAAAGAGTCAGGAACGAGAAACACTAAAAGAGTCAGGAACAAGAAACACCAGGAAAATCAGGAACGAGAAACAGTAAAAGAGTCAGGAACAAGAAACGCTAGAAAAGTCAGGATTGAGAAACACTAAAAACCCCACCATGAAGATAGGAAAAAAGAAACTTTCCAACCAACTATTTGGCACTGAAAAATTTGCTTTAAATATTTATTGAATATTAACAAGGAGATAAGTGGCTGCTGGACACATATGGCACCACTTATCTCCAGGGAAAAATAGAGAGTGGAAAAGTTTTTCCAACTTATTTAGAACTTTTGGCAGGTACTTATCAGCAGATGAGCCTGGAGGACTAAATGGCCGATCCACCATACCGGCCCTGGGGCTGGAGGGGGGGGGGGTGTACTAGTGACAAAATCAACCCTCCTGCGTCTTTTAGTAGTAAGGATCTTCATCCTGCCGCATGTTATCATATTAGAGACACGGAGGCTGCTAATTCTAGGAAATGCCGAGAATTATAACCCTATTACAGCTTTCCCACAAGACATAAATAGGATGATCAGCGTTTCCTGTTTTCTCCCCAAACACGTTCCCCCCTTTTTTAGTGGAACAAGATGAGAATCCCTGGAATCTCTAAATAAAACTGGTCTTCCAGGCACGAGTCCCCGGACCCCGTGACCACTCCATGTTGTGACATCGCTTGTTTTGACCTGTGAATTCCACAAGCTTCCCACTTATTTGCCGCTTGCACAACATGTAGACCTGGCATCAGACACCGGGGGCTGAAACCTGTGCCCAAAACATGACATAAAAAAAAGACGTACAAAAAATAGCAGTAGGTGGTCTTCGATTATTGCAAAACTACAACTCCCACAGGGCCAACTCCAGGTTTTTGTGGGCCCGGGGCAAAAGAGTCTCAGGGGGCCTTTGTCAGGGGCAAATACACAGTGCCCAGGCCCCCCCCACCCCAGCTATCAGGGGGAGGAAGCAGAAGAGGGAGGATAAAGCAGTACAAGCACAGGGCAGGGAGTGGGCTCCCCCGCAGTCCAGGGCCCGGCACTTGCCCGGGTGCACCATTTGCTGACTCTATTTCCAAGCTCATCAATATATCAGATTCTGAAGTGTTCAATTGGAAAACAGCTTCAGGAAACATTCCTCTTTTGGAAGTTTTCCTGAAGACGTTTGGAAGCTTTATCATGCAGCCTTTTAATGGGGTCAGTAACTAGTTTGGTGTGAGGTCCATCAGGATCTGCTTCAAAGAAGTGACATGCACTTTTTTCACCAGGTGTGCAGAGGAAAATATGTATTTCTAGGGGGAATTAAGACAGTCAATAACAGTTAATTGACATTTGTCAGAGGTCGTAACCTATGTTATCTTGAGCAGGGCTTGTAGTCTCCTTGTGCTCAGGAAGGAACTTCCTGGAAGGAACAGAATTGGATACTTCACACTTCTGATGCCTTCAAAGGAATCAACCAAATTGAGCCTAAGGCAGCCTGACCTTTTCTATTTACTATGCAAGGGAAGGAAAATGTAGTAAGACAAAGAACATTTGAAAATAATGTATTCATTGCTAAATTAGCCATGGTCCAGTCACAGACTCAGAATTAGAATATTAAAATGAAAAGGCTTTGCTAAAATTCAGTGTCAGCTCAAATCTTTAAAAAGGATGACAAGCCATGAGGTCTTTGATTCACAGATTGGGGGGTCAGCCGAGCTGAGGTAAACCATATTTTATCTTCCTCCCCCAAGGATACAGACGATGACATTGGACTGGAAGTTTAAGTATCTCTGTAATTCTCTCCTTTTATTTCAGAATAGTTTTGCATATCTGTATGTCCGTTTTATTTTATCTTTTTATTGTAAGTGCTTTAACTTTTTATATTAAAGCATAAAACTTTAATAGGTTTGAGCCTTTTGGTAATCTATCTAAATTAGGAATCCATAGTCTTAGTTCAGGGAAACTCAGTCGCCCTGTATGTTGCTCGAGTGGGTGGCTGGCAGACCGTGTTTGTTGAAGCTTTTGGAAGCTTTCAGCAGTTATATCCCCACCACACCACTGCTGGCCAGCCTTTCAGTGATACACAAGATGCCGCACCACATGGATTGGCAGATTCTTTCTCTGTATACCGCCTCCCAATCCACATTGACAATCTTCAGTGAGCAACCGGCCCCCAAGCCACTGATTGGTGCTTTCGAGTTAAACCCACCCACATCGCAAGTTTTGACAGTTTCAGTGCTATGAACCCGCCCACCATGATCTGATTGCACAGTCTTTCAGTTGTATAGACCCCGCTCCAAAACTCTATTACAGCTTTAGTGTATAACCTGCCCACACCACTGATTGGCAGCTTTCAGTGTATAACCCCGCCACACCACTGATTGGAAGCTTTCAGTGTATAACCCGCCCACACCATGATTGACAGCTTTCAGTGTATAACCCCACCCACACTCACTGATTGGCGCTTTCAGTGTATAACCCCCCCCACCCTATTGCACTTTTCAGTGTATAACCCCGCCCACACCACTGATTGGCAGCTTTCAGTGTATAACCTGCCCACAAACACTGATTGGCAGCTTTCAGTGTATAACCCCGCCCACACCACTGATTGGACAGCTTTCAGTGTATAACCCGCCCACACCACTGATTGCAGCTTTCAGTGTGCAACCCCCCACACCACTAGATTGACAGCTTTCAGTGTATAACCCGCCCCACACCACTGATTGCAGCTTTCAGTGTACAACCCACCCCCACCCTGATTGGAAACTTTCATGTATAACCTTCCCACACCACTGATTGGCAGCTTTCAGTGTATAACCCCACCACACCACTGATTGGCAGCTTTCAGTGTATAACCCCACCCACACCACTGATGGCAGCTTTCAGTGTATACCCCACCCACACCACTGATTGGCAGTTTCAGTGTATAACCCCCCACACCACTGATTGCAGCTTTCAGTGTATAACCCTGCCCACACCACTGATTGGCAGCTTTCAGTGTATAACCCAACCCACAACACTGATTGGCAACTTTCAGTGTATAACCCCACCCACACCACTGATTGACAGAATTCAGTGAATAACCCCGCCCACACCACTGATTCAAGAGAGATGATGGGAGTGATGGTGTGCCAAGGTCCGCGCTGCTCTGGGTTACGCCACACCCGGCGCCTTCCTCAGGGAGGAAGGCGCCGGGTGTGGAGTTGAAACGCGTAGGAGGAATAAATCAGGATGAAAAGTTGTCTGGCTCCTGGTGAGTTTTTTAACCCAGAGCAGCGCGGACCTTGGCACACCATCACTCCCATCATCTCTCTTGGAACATACCACTGTTAGTGGTTGGTGGAGGTCCTGCAGCAGCTTGGAACATTGTTTCCCAAACGCCTTCAAACCAGTTGTGGGGATCACAACTGGACCAGGTGAGTGGCTCCACAGCACCACCACATTACACTAGTGTCACTTGTGATAGGGCACTATTGCGCCTCTTGTCCCCCCCTCTTTATATTTTGCACACCACTGATTGACAGCTTTCAGTGTATAACCCCACCCACACCACTGATTGACAGCTTTCAGTGTATAACCCCACCCACGCCACTGATTGGAAGCTTTCAGTGTATAACACCGCGCACACCACTGATTGACAGCTTTCAGTGTATAACCCCACCCACACCACTGATTGACAGCTTTCAGTGTATAACCCCACCCACACCACTGATTGGCAGCTTTCTTTGTATAACCCCACCCACACCACTGATTGACAGCTTTCAGTGTATAACCCCACCCACACCACTGATTGGCAGCTTTCTGTGTATAACCCCGCTCACACCACTAATTGACAACTTTCAGTTATAACCTCACCCACACCACTGATTGACAACTTTCAGTTTATAACCCCGCCCCAAAACACTGATTGACAACTTTCAGTTTATAACCCCACCCACACCACTGATTGGCACCCACCTCACCCACACCAACACTACTGATTGGCAGCTTTCTATGTATACTGTATGTTGACAGCTGCCAATCAGTGCTGGAGGTTTATCTAGACTAGGAGTCACGAGACACGTAATCCTGTAATGATAATCTGCTGCTGGTAAAACACTGATTTTATTGAAAAATGTTCAGCTGTGATAGCAGATCTACACCTGGGGTCTTAAATAGAATAATGTGAATTATTTGGTGTATTTTGAAAATCACAACTTGGAATTTACCAGCCGCCGAGAACAACTGAATATTTAATGTCTGTCCCCTTGTGATCTCCCCCCGCCCTCCTCCGCCCTTCTACATGTCATCCCTTTCTTTGCCGCTTTCTTTTCCTGCCATTTACTTTATTTTAACATACTCATTTACTCCCAGCGTGGAGCCTTGGTTCAGAAAAGGCCGCGCTGGCACAAATGACAGCCCCGACACCGCCAGTCGCACCGCCAGTCACACCGCCAGCCGCACTGCCTGCCGCACCGCCAGTCGCACCGCCGCCTGTTTTACCCGTTCCGTTCTCGCCAATCACTTTCTACAAAATCTACAATTTCACAGGAAATAATCAGAATTCCAGAACTCGGGCGGAATCTCATTCATTATCTCCGCATTATTTATTACTCTACACTTCTCTAATATATTCAGTGTTTCCTTTGGGAAAACCTCAGCTTGCTGTCAGTGAATGTAGACGATTCACAATACCTAAAAGAGGAACATTTGTCTCCTACAGGAGCATCTCAATGCATTATATATCATCATAAAGTGACTTTATTCCAGTAATTCAATACAGAATCTATTATATAGAGTCATTACACACAGAGGGATCTATGTCATGTGTTTATTTATGTTAATGTTGATGATTAATGAAAACCCAAAGGTCATTTAAAGTAGGGAGGATGAAGGGTCTGAGAGATAAAATATGACCTCAATAGGTATCAGAGGCTTCACCTTGTGTGGTTGTGAGAGTCACAACCACTATAAAAGCAGATCACGGCTGCTGCAGTCCCCAGCGTGGTGCACATAGAGGAGGAAGGGTGAAGGGTTAAACACCTCAATGTCTGTCTCTATTTCATCTTTCTTTTCTGCTCAATTTCTAAACCTGAATATGGACAAAACATCATCCTCATCTTCCCCCATCTCACTCCCCCCCTCCACCAGACCTATCCATCACAGTCAATGGCTGCTCACTCTCCCCATCCCCACATGCTCGGTGCCTCGGGGTGATCCTCGGCCCTGCCTCTCCTTCAAGCCCTTTCCACCTCCTGCTAACTCCAACTCAGCAATATTTCCCAGATCTGTACATTTATTAACCAAGAAACTGCAAAAACACTTGTGCATGCCCTCATCATCTCCCACCTGGACTACTGCAACCTCCTGCTCTCTGGCCTCCCCTCTAACACTCTCGCACCCCTACAATCTATCCTAAACACTGCTGCCCAACTAATCCACCTGTGTCCCCGTTATTCCCCAGTCTCTCCTCTCTTTCCGTTGCACAAAGACTCCAGTTCAAAACCCCTAACCATGACATACAAAGCCATCCAACACCGGTCTCCTCCATACATCTGTGACATGGTCTTCTGGTACTTACCTACACACAACCTCCGATCCTCACAAGATCTCCTTCTCTCCTCCTCTCTTATCTCTTCTTCCCACAACCACATACAAGATTTCTCCCGTGCTTCCCCCGTACTCTGGAACTCTCTACCCAACACATCAGACTCTCATCCACCGAGGAAACCTTCAAAAGGAACCTAAAGACCCGACAAGCTACAACCTGCAGTAACCTCAGTCTACTGAACCACCACATGACCAGCTCTCCCCCCTCCTACTGTATCCTCACCCTTCCCCTGTAGACTGTGAGCCCTCGTGGGCAGGGTCCTCTCTCCTCACCCATCCCTTGTAGACTGTGAGCCCTCAGGCGGGTCCTCCCCTCCCCGCTGTATCCTACCATCCTTGTAGACTGTGAGCCCTCGCGGCAGGCTCCTCTCTCCCCCGCTGTATCCTCACCCATCCCTTGTAGACTGTGAGCCCTCGTGGGAAGGGTCCTCTCTCCTCACCTACTGTATCCTCACCATCCCTTGTATACTGTGAGCCCTCATGGGCAAGGTCCTCTCCCTCCCCTATTGTATCCTCTCCTATCCCTTGTAGACTGTGAGCCCTCGTGGGCAGGTCCTCTCTCCTCCCCTACTGTATCCTCACCCATCCCTTGTAGACTGTGAGCCCTCATGGGCAGGGTCCTCTCTCCTTCCCCTACTGTATCCTCACCCATCCCTTGTAGACTGTGATCCCTCGTGGGCAGGGTCCTCTCCCCTCCCCTGCTATATCCTCACCCATCCCTTGTAGACTGTGAGCCCTCGTGGGCAGGATCCTCTCTCCTCTATTGTATTCTCACCCATCCCTTGTAGACTGTGAGCCCTCGTGGGCAGGGTCCTCTCTCCTCCACTGCTGTATCCTCACCCATCCCTTGTAGATTGTGAACCCTCGTGGGCAGGGTCCTCTCTCCTCCCCTACTGTATCCTCACCCATCCCTTGTAGACTGTGATCCCTCGTGGGCAGGGTCCTCTCCCCTCCCCTGCTATATCCTCACCCATCCCTTGTAGACTGTGAGCCCTCGTGGGCAGGATCCTCTCTCCTCTATTGTATTCTCACCCATCCCTTGTAGACTGTGAGCCCTCGTGGGCAGGGTCCTCGCTCCTCCCCTACTGTATCCTCACCCATCTCTTGGGAGACATAAAACAGGAGGGAAGATGGGGTGCGAACAATGGCCGTTTCACCCGTTGAAGTGCCAGAGGGTGTGAAACGGCCATTGTTTGTACTCAATCCTCCCTTCTGTTTTATGTCTCCTGTTATGTGCAATAAAGAATAATAAAGTAGATCGTCTGCTAATCCGGTGAGTGCTACTCTTTCTCTTCTGATGTAAAAATGACCTGATAATCTCAACAATGATTGGTGGTGACTGAAGCTAGAGATCGCCCCTTTGGTCGGCCAAAAATAAAAAAATGAAGTGAAACTATTCCTGGTGCAGAATAATGAGCTCCCGGTAGAGGAGAGCGGTGATTAGCGCGTCCTGCGGCATGGCTCCCGGCACTTCTGTCCTCCAGATGAGGCTGACGCCGGGGCCGACTCTGTGTCTGCACAATCCCATCCAGCTGTGAGGAAGATTAGACGGCAGCGAGAAGCAAACACGTCGCATCGCGGGGGAGAGGATGCGGTCACAGTACAACGTCCTGCCTGCAGAGCTTACAGGCCGAGGAAACAAAGGCACGGACACGGCGCACCGCCACCATTGCCAACCGGGTCCGGAAATATCATTCGGATCAAGAATTAGATTTGTGGCTTTGAAATGAACATGACCAGCAAAGTCAAAGATGGCGCCTATGCGGGTCCTGCTCCGTGGCACCACCACCATAGCCTTGGGCATGTGGGTCATGTTGGGCGTCACAGGAGAACCCCATAAGGACACATTATATTCTCCTGCCATGGAGCCTATGGAGACCAGGGGGTCTCGTTCACTTGCCAAATAATACTGAATGCCCACGCAGGATGCAGAGAACCTTCATTGTGGAGAAGCTTCGCCCAGATATTTGCCCAGAATGCCAGTCCGGGTCTGGTCTTGTAGGACAAGTTGGCCCCATTGGCCTCAATTCAGGAGTAAAGAAGAGAAAACAATATAGAGCCGCGCTCTGATTCTTTCTGCCCACAGTGAACCGGTGCTTACATTTCCTATAAAGAGTTACCCTACTTCAGATGGCATTAAATGGGTGCCAGATGCTATCGCAGTGAGCGGGCAGTGACATCATGATGGGGGCAGGCTCTGTGACGCTAACATGTGGAGGCAGCATGAGGAAGAGGACAGTGGTGTGAGGAACTGGCGCAGTGGGGTGAGAGCGGGCTGAGTGGGGTGAGAGCGGGCTGTGTGGGGTGAGAGCGGGCTGTGTGGGGTGAGAGCGGGCTGAGTGGGGTGAGAGTGGGGTGTGTGTGGGGTGAGAGCGGGGTGTGTGGGGTGAGAGTGGGGTGTGAGCGGGCTGTGTGAGGTGAGAGCGGGCTGTGTGGAGAGTAGCGGGCTGAGTGGGGTGAGAGTGGGTGTGTGGGGTGAGAGCGGACTGTGTGGGGTGAGAGCGGGCTGAGTGGGGTGAGAGTAGACTGTGTGGGGTGAGAGCGGGCTGTGGGGTGAGAGCAGGCTGAGTGGGGTGAGAGCGGGGCTGTGTGGGGTGAGAGCGGGGTGTGGGGTGGAGCGGGCTGTGTGGGGTGAGAGCGGGTGTGAGTGGGGTGAGAGCAGGCTGAGTGGGGTGAGAGCGGGCTGTGTGGGGTGAGAGCGGCTGAGTGGGGTGAGAACAGGCTGTGTGGGTGAGAGCGGGCTGAGTGGGTGAGAGCAGGCTGAGTGGGGTGAGAGCGGCTGTGTGGGGTGAGAGCAGGCTGAGTGGGGTGAGAACAGGCTGTGTGAGGTGAGAGCGGGCTGAGTGGGTTGAGAGCGGGCTGAGTGGGGTGAGAGCAGGCTGAGTGGGTTGCAGTACCTGGCTGCTCTTTCTGCGTTACAGGACCTGTAGTGATGTCACGGTCATGTGATCTGACCCTGCCCTTCACTGTGACATCACTACAGGTCCTGTAGGTGAGTTTGAGCTTATCGGGGCGGGCAGGGATAGCTGGCGTCGGGCTGAGGTGACAGGTTAGTTGTGGTGGGTGTCTTTGGGTGGCATCGGTGTGGGCTACGACGGTATTGCTGCTGGTCTCATGCCGCCAGCCGGCGCCATATTTGAACTCCTGTCACTTGGGTGTACAAACATGGCGCCTAAAACTTGTTCTGGCCAATCCCGTGAAAGGACACGATTATGGCGGACACCACAATGTATTATAATAGATTTGCCGTATTCTTGACCTAGATGTCTTAAGCGGGGTCCTGCCTCATCTTCCAGGGGACTTGGTGACCCCTGACCCCTGTACAGTCACACAAGATGAAGTGGAGGGGGCCGTGCATTTTGGCTGCACCCTCCGATTACAATTTCTACTTCACCACGTCTTGTCTCCTCCAATATGGAGGGAGGGCCGGCAGCCCATTATGTAGCTCAATGCTGTAGTCCAGCGGGCCCCTTCCGCCATCATGTCATCCATCAGGGGCGCTGCTGGACCTGTCCTAATCCTTTAGGGTCAGATTTAACACTGTGCATACCAATGGAGCTTCTTCAACCCTGTTCACACCAGGCATGAAGAGTGAGTAACAACTACTTATGTCTGGAGCGTTCAAGCAGTAAAGTCAAGAATTAGCCCCATTCAATGGCATTTGTTGAACTCCCCCAAATGGGCTTTGTACCCGTGTTGCGGGCACGGGGTGGACCCGGCTTCACCGCGTTATTCCTTGCATCATTGTTTTTGCTCTCGTCTATTTTATAAAATAAATTAATAATAAGAAAACAAATTAACATAAACCCCAGATCTTAAGATTTGTATTTATTTATATTTGCCAACTGTCACTGCCCAGCTGCCAAGTGTGCCAGGCTGCCAGGCTGTGCGGTGCGGACACCACTCAGATCAGTGCTGCCATCTTGTGGCCTTAATGAGCAAATGTCGCACTTGTGATGCCCAGGACCCAACAATGATGGGCACATCAGGTCCCCACGGATACGGGGTGATTTTTGTTGGGGGGCAGTGCCCGCACAGCCGTACCATATGTGTTCCCTTTACAAACTGTGCACCCAATGACCGCCTTGTCAATCGTGCTGATCTTGGGATGATACGGTCTATGGCGGTACTTCTTTTGCAAACACTAATCGGGCACACTGACACTTTATGAGGACAGGCTCTGGCTGGCACTGCTTATGGGGCACTTTCTGTCTGGCACTGGTCAGGATGGTGATCTCTGACTGGCACAGATCATGGGGCACTCTATTGTTGGCATCATTTAGTGGGGCATTTTCACACTGACACTTTTCACAAGGACACTCTCTACCACCTCTCATTGTGGCACTCCTGCCTGGCACTGTTTATTAGGACTACTTTGATAGGAAATGCTCACGGTGGCACTCGCTGACATTCTTTATTGGTAATCTGGCTGTCACTGATTATGGCACAGAGCATGGGGGCACTCTGTCTGGCACATATCATGGGGAGTGATCTGACTGGAAATGTTCATGGGGGCACTGTGACTGGTACCATCGATGTGGGCACTCTTTGACTGGCACTGTTGGTGTGGGCACTTTTCACTGACACCATTGATGTGGGCAATCTATGACTGGCACTATAAATGTGGGCACTCTGACTGGGACCGTTGATGTAGGCACTCTGACTGGCACCATTGATGTGGGCTGTCCATGACTTGCACCACTAATGTGGGCACTCCATGACTGGTACCATTGAAGTGGGCATTCTATGACTGGCACCATTGATGTGGTCACTCTATGACTGGCACCTTTGATGTGGGCATTCTATGACTGGCACCATAAATGTGGACACTCCATGACTGGTACCATTGATGTGGGCGCTCTATGACTGGCACCACTGATGTGGGCACTCCATGACTGGTACCATTGATGTGGGCGCTCTATGACTGGCACCACTGATGTGGGCACTCCATGACTGGTACCATTGATGTGGGCACTCTATAATTGGCACCACTGACACGTTCATACGAATAATAATTAAACACAATAGGGATCTTCACAACTCCATGTTTTCACTGGGACCGTGTGAGTCATGCATGTAACTGTGATTATCAAGGAGACAAGTACGTTTTTTTTACCAGCAGCACGGATGTCACCCGTACCACACACGGATGTCACCCGTACCACACACGGATGTCACCCTTACCACACACGGATGTCACCCGTACCACACATGATGTGATCTGTGTCATACATATTGGAGAAAATAAATATTTAAACTAAATGACATGGGGTCCCCCCTCTTTTTGATATCCAGATAGGGTAAAGCAAACAGCTGCAGCATTCAGACAGCAGCTAGCAGCTTTACATGGGCTGGAAACCCAAAACAGAGGTCACCCAGGCTGCTTTTTAACATTATTCATAAATAGAAAATTCACCCCCAAAAAATATGGGGTCCACTAAAAGGAGTTTAACCAAACAATAAAAAAAGAGGATGTGAGGTCCCCTCTATTTTTAATCGCCAGCTAGGGTAACGCAAACATCTGCAGTCTTTGCCCACAGCTGGCAGCTTCACCTTGGTAGTAATCTAAAAGAGAGGTCACCCCATGTCTCTTTTTTTAATTATGTATTTATAAATAGATACTTATAAAACAAAACTGGGACCCCCCAAACTGTATCACCAGAAAAGGTAAAGCAGACAGCGTGTATTTTAAAATAAATTTGTTAAACAGGGAATGTGTTGGGGAGTGTTTCTCAAATTAAAAAATTTGGGTGTGTTTATTTTTATTATTACTACTGACTTGGTTAGTAATGTTGGGTATCTGATTGATGCCTCGACATCACTACCCTGGGCTTATGCCAGCTGACATTACACAGCTGGCATCAACCCCAAATACTATCACCCCAACTGTCAAACTGTCACCGGCACCAGGGCAGTGGGAAGAACCGGAGCAAAGTGCCAGGATAAGTGCATCTAATGAAGGCACTGATCCTAGGGTGATTGTAGCCTGCTATTTTTGGGCTGGGGAGGGCCAATACCCATGGTCCTTCCAACCATGAGAATACCAGACCCCAGCTGTCAGCTTTGCCTTGCCTGGATGATCCAATTTGGGGGGGTGCCACTTTTTTAAAATTATTTATCTATAAATAATTTCAAAAAAACAGTGTGGGTTGACCTCTGTTTTGGATGACCAGGCAAGGAGAAGCTGCTAGATGTGTTCTGCAGCCCGCAGCTGTCTGCTTTACCCTAGCTGGTGATCAAAACAATGGGGGACCCCACGTTGTTTTTTTAAATGATTTATTTTGGGGTTAAATACAAGGCTAAATGCCCTTTAGTGCCACATGAAAGGCAGTAATGGGTGCAAGCTTACAATATATAGAGGGTGGGACATTACATAGCTATCATCTGTTTATTATCATTTATCTATCTTTGCATTTATTTTATACACATTCTCTTCAGTGATGTGCATTTTTCACTGGTATGTGTCACATGGACAGCGCACGGACGGCCATACAGACGGCAATAAGGACGTCAATATGGATGGCAATAAGGGCGGCCATAAGGACATCAATACGGACGGCCACATGGATGGAAATACGAAAGGCCATACAGATTTCAATACAGACAGCCATACAAACGTCAAAATGGACGGCCATACAGATGTCAAAACAAACGGCCATACTGACATTAATATGGACGTCAATACGGACGTCAAACTGGATCGCCATACGGACGGATATACGGACAGCCATAAGGTAGTCAATACAGATGTCAAAACAGACAGCCATCAATACGGATGTCAAAACGGACAGCCATACGGACGTTAATATGGACGACCATACGGACATCAATACGGATGGCGATAAGGACGTTAATACCGACAGCCATAGAGACATCAATAGGACAACCATACGGACATCAATACGGACAGCCATACGGACATCAATATGGACAGCCAAACGGACATCAATATGGACAGCCAAACGGACATCAATACGGACAGCCAAACAGACATCAATACGGACAGCCATACGGACATCAATACGGACAGCCATACGGACATCAATACGGACAGCCATACGGACATCAATACGGACAGCCATACGGACATCAATATGGACAGCCAAACAGACATCAATACGGACAGCCATACGGACATCAATACGGACAGCCATACGGACATCAATACGGACAGCCATACGGACATCAATACGGACAGCCATACGGACATCAATATGGACAGCCATACGGACATCAATGACGGACATCAATACGGACAGCCATACGGACATCAATACGGACAGCCATACGGACATCAATATGGACAGCCATACGGACATCAATATGGACAGCCATACGGACATCAATATGGACAGCCATACGGACATCAATATGGACATCGCTACGGACAGCCATACAGACATCGATACGGACGGCGTAACCCATGTGTAATGTACATGATCGTGTGAAGAATCCTATTGGTGACCAATGTTTTATTTCCTTTCTCCCCATTTCACTGATTCGGTGTCCGCCATTGTGACTGCAGTGACGTCACATCCGCCATGTCCGCACTAGCCCCGCCTCTCTGGCGTCTCCGCTTTACGACACTTCCCTTTCCGGCTCCCCGTTCTCCTCACATCATGTCCCGGCGCAGTAAGTCCCGGTGTCGCTCCGGATTGTGTGGGGCTCCGGTTATGGCTGTCACTCATCCTCTGTATCTTGTGTCTTATTTTACTCCGCAGAACATCGACGAGCGGGGAAAGGAGGCGGCAGACAGCAGGTAAAGCGCTCGGCTCCTGCAGCAGCGGCGCGGGGCATGCCGGGACTTGTAGTCTGTTCTGCCGCTTACTCCAGTGTGCAGAGTTCAGCTGGAACTACAACTCCCGGCAGGCGGGGAAACACGTGTGCTCAGCTGTGTGGCTGCTGCTACTCTGCCCTGTAATGCTGCTGCCTTAAAGGGGAAGTCCTCAGTAAGGAGTTTTGAGCTTGTCCAGACAATGTTGGTCTTTTGGTCCAAGGTGTCACCAGGCCATTGTGACTTTCTACTTCTTAAAGGGCTTTTCCATAACATAAAACTCCCTCTAACTTTAACCGTTAACCATTGTGGCCAGTCTGAGCCCTTTTAAGCATAATTTTTCTTACCAGGTGGACAATCCCTTTAACTCCTTACTGACCTGTGATGTATATCTCTGTCACATATCCGGTGCCCTAGCTGTTAGCACCATTTAGTTGTATATTATTGGTTACCAGGTGGCGTCACAATCCTCCCAGCGCCCGTCCCCCCCCCTCCGCGGTGCGGCACTGATGGGGCTTCCTTCCGTCTCCTTCCTTCTGTCATAGCCATGTTGGTACACCCAGGTGGAGATGGTGGTGGTATAGTATAAGCCAGAGGTCCCCAACGCCAGTCCTCAAGGCCCACCAGCAGTCAGGTGTTCAGGATTTCCTTAGCATTTGACAGTTGGTCATTTCATCTTCTGCACAGGTGACGATTCCAGCTATCAAATGATAAGGAAAGCCTGGACTGTTGGCAGCCCTTGAGGCCTGGAGTTCCCACCCTTGACATAGTATAAGCCAGAGGTCCCCAGCTCAGTCCTCATGTCCCACCAACAGTCCAGGTTTTTAGGATTTCCTTAGCATTACACATGCAATACTAAGGAAAGCCTGGACTGTTGGCGGTCCTCGAGGCCTGGAGTTCCCCACCCATGAAATAGTATAAGCCAGAGGTTCCCAGTCCTCAAGTCCCACCAACAGTCCAGGTTTTCAGGATTTCCTTAGCATTATACAGGGGTTGGAATCATCACCTGTGCAATACTAAGGTAACCCTGGACTATTGGTGGGCATTAAGGACTGGAGTTGGGGGACCTCTGGCTTATACTATATCAGGAGTGGGGTGGAACTCCCGGCCTCAAGGGCGATAAACAGGGAGGGTTTTCAGAATTTCCTTAGCATTGCACAGGTGGTAATATAATCACCTGTACTGGTGATTATTCCAACCCCTGTGTAATGCTAAGGAAATCCTGAAAACCTGGACTGTTGGTGGGACTTGAGGACTGGAGCTGGGACCTCTGACTTATTTTATATCAGGGGTGAGGTTGGAACTCCGGGCCTTGAGGGCCAATAAACAGGGAAGGTTTACAGAATTTCCTTAGCATTACACAGGGTTGGAATCATCACCAATGCAATACTAAGGAAATTCTGAAGCCTGGACTGCTGGCGGCCCTCGAGGCCTGGAGTTCCCCACCTTGACATAGTATAAGCCAGAGGTTCCCAGTCCTCAAGTCCCACCAACAGTCCAGGTTTCAGGATTTCCTTAGTATTGCATTGGTGATGATTCCAACCCCTGTGTAAATTCTGAAAACCTTCCCTGTTTTCGGCCCTCAAGGCCTGGAGTTCCACCCCCACCCGTGATATAATATAAGCCAGAGGTCCCCAACTCCAGTCCTTAATGCCCACTAACAGTCCAAGATTACCTTAGTATTGCACAGGTGATGATTCAACCCCCTGTGTAATGCTAAGGAAATCCTGAAAACCTGCACTGTTGGCGGCCCTGGAGGCCTGGACTTCCCCCACCCTTGATATAGTATAAGGCCCACCAGCAGTGCAGGTTTTCAGAATTTCCTTAGCATTTGATAGCTGGAATCGTCACCTGTGCAGGAGATGAAATGACCAACTGTCAAATGCTAAGGAAAGTCCTGAAAACCTGCACTGTTGGTGGGCCTCGAGGACTGGAGTTGGGGACCTCTGGAATAAGTGATCAACAAATCACAGGTTCAAGTCCCCTAAGAGGAGCAAAACATATTAATAACATTTTTAATTATTATTATTATTTTTTTTATATAAAAAAAAATCTGAACCCCTCCTCAGACATGTTTGATTTCCACATGCCCAACCCTTCTATGGTGAGAGATTATGGGCTGCCCCTGGTGTGTAGTCACCGTCTGGTTGAGAACTCGTGCACGCTCAGCCGTATCGAGCGTACATGTGTATTGGACCAGGAGGTGTAAAAAAAAATCCCCGAGTGCTGCTTTAACTTTTCAGTTTTCTCTTTTTTTTTTTTTTTTTTTTTTTTTTTTGTAGGGAAACAACCCGCCGAATACCGGGAAAAATGGCAAGAAAGATCCCGGAGTCCCGAACCTGTCACACTTCAAGGATCAGGCAAAAAGGGAGGCCGAGCAGAAGAAGAAGAGAGTGAGTGCAGCGCCATCTGTGGGGGAGCAGGCGAAAAACACTGCTGCCCAGAGCAACCAATCACAGAGCAGACCAAATGGGACGTCCATGGATTCGGCCTTTATTCTATTTCTTCTTTTGCAGGTGGAAGAGATGAGAACAAAGCAGAAAGAAGCGAGAGAGAAGGAGCAGGCGAGGAGGAGGAACCTGGACACCTTCCAGAAGGAGGCACTGAGGCGGCAGCGGGAGTACGAGCAGAAGGTCATCACCTACAGACTCCGGACATCGGGGGGTTATTAGACATCCATAGACTGTGGGTGGACGGGACGCGGGAGTCTGTGGGTTTTCCGGGGGGTGGACGGGACGCGGGAGTCTGTGGGTTTTCTGGGGGGAGGACGGGATGCGGGAGTCTGTGGGTTTACGGGGGGGACAAGACGCGGGAGTCTGTGGGTGTACGGGGTGTGGGGACGCAGGAGTCTGTGGGTTTGCAGAGGGAAGCGGGAGTCTGTGGGTTTGCAGAGGGAAGCGGGAGTCTGTGGGTTTGCAGGGGGGAGCGCGGGAGGCTGTGGGTTTGCAGGGGGAAGCGGGAGTCTGGGTTTGCGGGAAGCAGGATACTCTGTGTACGGGGGGACATGGGAAACTGCGTGTACGGGGGGGGAGGACGCGGAAGACTGTGGGTGTACGGGGGAGGACGCGGGAGACTGTGGGTGTACGGGGTAGAATGCAGGAGACTGTGGGTATACGGGGGAGGATGCGGGAGACTGTGGGTGTACGGGGGAGGATGCGGGAGACTGGGTGTACGGAGTAGAATGCGGGAGACTGTGGGTGTACGGGGGAGGATGCGGGAGACTGTGGGTGTACGGGGGAGGATGCGGGAGACTGGGTGTACGGAGTAGAATGCGGGAGACTGTGGGTGTACGGGGGAGAATGCGGGAGACTCGGTGTACGGGGGAGGATGCGGGAGACTGTGGGTGTACGGGGGAGGATGCGGGAGACTGTGGGTGTACGGGGGAGGATGCGGGAGACTGTGGGTGTAGGGTTGTCAAACACAACGCATTTTTGATGCATTTTTCATGCAATCAGGGGAGGGAAAATGCTGAAAGGATGGACGAACTGCAGGTTTATTTCTGCACCAAATCGGCAAGGGAAAGGAAAGCAACGTGTGCACAAAACATCACGATTCTCATAGACTCTGCTGGAATAAGGATAGAAATGCATTGTCTGCACAGGGCCAAACACCAGGGCTGTGGAGTCTGTCTGATTCAGGGAAATTGAAGAGTCGGACGTTTGGTTTACCGACTCCACAGCCCTGGTGCACAGGGTCAAAAACACATAAAAAATGTGTGTGAGTATAGCCTTAGCCTGGTTTCCTAGGCAAGAAATGTGCACTTGCAAGCTCTTTGATTTAGAGCTTGTAAACGCTGGTCTTACCCCGGTCAGATTGATGGATTTGGACCAGGTCTTCTCAGTTGATGCAGGGAGGGTGCACGGTTTGGGTGGCGGTGAATCCGTGCCGCCGGTCTGAGCTGTCAATGTTCGGGAGCGCACTGCTTCTCCATCATTGAATACAAAAGCTGTACGCTGCTTCAGATAGAGGAGACAATCCCTTTAAATCCGTACGATACCTATGGACCGAATTCACATTGGTAACATTTGCATTCCTACGTTTTTATGGGGAAAGGCGGAATAATCAGCCATAAGAACACAGGATGAGGCCTATTGAAATCTTTACATGCCCAATCCTTTTTCCCAAGTCCTCTTCCATCGCTGGGGGGGGGGGGGTCAGAGCACCACGTTTTGAAGCAGATGGAGGTTTTCAAGGCTCTGACCCGGCAGCCACGGACCACAGAGTATCCTGTAGGTCCCAGGTCTTGCAAAACCTTGTGTCGGTGCATGGCATGAACACGTGGGTCCTCCAAAGAGTCGTCCTGGCTAATGAATGAGGGACCCGACCTCCCCTATAGAGTTAACCTTACACTTTCCTTCCATGGCCAAGGTTGTGATGGGGAGGGGGGGGGACTTACCTGGCTCAGGCTGTACCCTATATACAATGTATGTCTCTGTCGCTTCATTGGGGACACGGGATCCCATGGGTGTATGCTGCTGCCACTAGGGTGTGACCCTAGGCTATATGTTATGTATATGGATGTCTCCTGGTATCCTGTGTCCCCCAATGAAGTGATAGAAAAAAGATTTTTGGTACTCACCGTAAAATCTCTTTCTTAGAGCCTTCATTAGGGGGACCCAGCACCCGCCCTTCTTATATATTTCTGTTGGGACAGTCTGTGTTTAATTTCAAATGCTTCTCCTACTGCTTTTGAACTAATTGGCTGGTTTTCACACCGGTCTGGGGGTGTATACTACTGAGGAGGAGCCAACTTTTTGTATTTAGCCTAGTGTCGCCTCCTAGTGTTAGCAGCATGCACCCATGGTCTCCTTTATCCCCCAATAAAGGCTCCAAAAAAGAGATTTTACGGTGAGTACACAAAAATCTCCTTCACCTAACCCACCTTCTGTCTTGCAAGATTGTTGGGCTAATAAATAATCCTCTCTGTGTTTGCAGGAGGCCGACCTGCGAGATCTGGAGAAGCACGAACAGCTGGAGAACGAGAATTCCAGGAAAGCCTATTACCGGGAGTTTAAAAAGGTCTGTGCCCCATGTGAAGAGCGGCGCCAGCACCTCCGTGTATGTCTCCTGACCCAAACTGCCAGCCACAAAAGCAGATGATAAGCTGCGGAGTTCAGGTCAGGAGACCCACGGCGGGAAAAATCACTGACCCAAATTATAGACCTAAGTCCTCCACGCTCTCGTCATGCAGGTGGTGGAAGCGGCTGATGTCATCCTTGAAGTCCTGGACGCCCGGGATCCGCTGGGATGTCGCTGTCCGCAGGTGGAACAGGCGGTGGTGCAGAGCGGCACCAGCAAAAAGTTAGTCCTGGTACTCAACAAGATAGGTAAATAATCTGTGCAAAAGCCAGACCCCGCCCTAGAGGAGCCGAAAGTAAATATTTATAAATCTGCTTCCTGTCAATGAACGCTAACATTCTTGTCCAGGAGGATTTATTTATTTTACATAGAATTTATCAGTATTTTTGGGAGATTCTACACACTGTCTTTAATAAAATGGCGCATGCGCCAATTGAGGTTTCAGCTCAATGACCTCTTTTGACACCATTTTATTGAAGACTGTGCACAGTATGATTCTACAGACTGTTTTCAATAAAATGGTGCATGCACAAATTGAGATTTCGGCTTAATGGTATCTGCCTTAAGCATATACCTCAATCTGCACATGCGCCATTTTATACTTTATTATCCTATGCGCAGTGTGATTCTACAGACTGTCTTCTACACATGCGCAGATCAAAATTCTGGCTTAATGAAGAGGTCATCGAGCTGAAATCTCAATTTGTGCATGCGCCGCCTCCTGCGCCATTTTATTGAAGACAGTCTGTAGAGTCACACCTTGCAATGTCTTCAGTAAGATGGCGCTGGAGGTGGTGCATGCACAGATCAAGATTTTGGTTTAACGACTTGAGTCATCTCGATCTGTGCATGTGCCACCTCAGCCGTCACTTTATTGAAGGCTTGCAGACGCTCCAGAATCACACTGTGCATGCGCCGCCCACCACAACGATGTCACGTGGCTCTACTTTATAGGGATAAATCCTGCAGACAGCTTCTATTTGAGTCAATTGTCTGATGTGACCTGATAACCTGCATAGTAACAATCCCTCCAGCTGTGTGATCTGGACTTGGTCTGGTTGTTATAGGCAGTGCTCCATTGTAACATACAAGTATTGATCCTCTGCACCCATCACAATGCAGGCGGCCATATACTGAAGTGTGCAGTGTGCTGACCGGCCTGTATCTGTGTACACAGCTATGGGCCTTATTAAACCCCAAATATCCAGGTACTACATGACTACCCTGTTTCCCCGAAAGTGAGTGTCTTCTATTAATTTTTGCTCCCAAAGATGCGCTAGGTCTTATTTTCAGGGGATGTCTTATTTTTCTAGGAAGAAGAATTCATATTTATTATTGACCAAAAACATTAACGTTTATTATATACTGTACAGTTGCAGTCCCCATCATCCCCTTGCAGTCCCCATCATCCCCTTGCAGTCCCCATCATCCCCTTGCAGTCCCCATCATCCCTTGCAGTCCCCATCATCCCCTTGCAGCCCCCATCATCCCCTTGCAGCCCCCATCATCCCCTTGCAGCCCCCATCATCCCCTTGCAGCCCCCATCATCCCCTTGCAGCCCCCAATATATCCCATTTTTCTGGTCGTCATAATGGGAGACCCAGACAATGGGGTTTAGGGCTCTGCCCTCCGGAGGTCACACTAGGTACTACAAGTTTGTAGACACCGCCTCCTCCGCTTATAAACCCCCACCGTAGGAGACATCCTCAGTTTTAAACTTAGTGTGCTCGGAGGATCACGCTTTGCTTGCACTTCACTGCATTCTCACAGCTTACGTGATGGCGTATGAAGACAAGGTAAAATGGTCCCGCTCGGGACCCCCGACAGCCTCCCCGCTCACCCTCTGCGGAACACGCTGGTGGAGGTACCGGAGGGCTTTTAGCCTGGACACTTCAGTGTTCTCCCGGTACGCTGTCGCGCTCCCTTCCTTTCCATCCCTCCATGGAGGCTCTGGTAAGGGGGAGCCTGGAGCCTTGCACAGCTCCGCTCCGTCCGAGGCCTCCCTAAATGGTGCTTACAGACCGGACGGAGCCAGCCCAGTCCGAGGCCTCCCTAAATGGTGCTTACACTCCGGACTGGTGCTGTACCCCCGTCCGAGGCCTCCCTAAAGGTGCTTACAGACCGGACCGGCACTGAGGCACCTGGTGTGTCTCCTGTGTGCCTGGGGGTAGTGTCTGTCACTGTGGTGTCATGACACTCAGACCGCGCGGTTACCCTCGGGTCCGCGGTTCTGGCGGTGACCCTGTGCTGGGGTCTCCCTGGCTGACCGCCCTGTGTGTCACAGGGGCTGAGGCTGTAGACTGCGAGTGTTTTTATGTGTACATGCAGTCTGAGAGTGTGTGTGGTGATATTAACACTCTTTTCCGCGCCTGCGGGCTCCGGCACCTCCATTGCTGAGGCAGTCTGGAGGAGGAGGAGGCAGCCCTTATGGTGACATCACCGCTGGGCGTGTTGTGTGTTCTTCCCGCGTGTTCCTGGCTCCGCCCACATCTTCACTGTCGGCGGCCATCTTCTCCCTCACTTCCCGGCTGGGATCTGGCTGCAGCACGTGTCTGCACTTGCAAGGGAGACCGGAACTCGCGGAGGTCACACACACACACCGCTTCCTCCTACCGCTTTACTGCGGTCGGTAAGCCACCGGGATTCCCGGTTTGTTTGTGAACTTTGGCTTATATTCCCCTCACTGTGGAAATGTCCTCAGTTGGGAAGCATGCTGCTAAGGCGGCGGTGGTCTCCATTGCCTGTGTTACATGCAACGGGACACTAGTGGAGGGGTCCTGCAATAACTGCGGACGCCCAGAGGCCCGGTCTGCTACTACTGAGTCTGCAAATCCGGGATTATACCCTGAGGTTCAGGTGATCCCAGGGCCATGGGAAACGCAGAATAAGATCAATGAATCTCTGCTGTCCCAGATGTCCTCCATGTCGCAAACCCTGGAGGCACTGCATAGGAGACTGGAGAACCCAGCTACTCCTCCTAGTTACCCCCGGGTGTCTCTTACTTCTGCTGTAAGACCCCCTAAGTGAGCCCGTGAGGCCTCTCCTGAGCTCCAGACTCTCTCTGAGGAGGAGCGTTCCTCTGATGGTGAGGAAGATGATGGGGGTTCTACTCTTCGGGTCTATGTCTGAACCTCCAGATGGGGTGGAGGATCTGGTGTCCTCCATCAATGAGACATTGCGTCTTGTCACTCCTCCTGAGGAGGTGACTGTACACCCCAAGGAGATATACCAATGGCTGCGGCCAGAGGCTAGACCAAGTGGCTCCTTCATGGACCACACTAATTTCGGAAGGGTGATTAAAGCTCCCAGGTTGCATCCTGGGCGGCGTTATGTCCGTAAAACTAAGGACAATCGCTTTCCCTTTCCCCAGGAGGCGCTCCAGGAATGGTCGCAGTCTCCCAAGGTGGATGCTTCCATGACTAGGATTGCTGCGCGCTCCTTGTTTTCTGCCTCTGATAGCTCCTCGTTGAAGGATGCTACTGATAGACAGGTCGAGCAACTCGCCAAGTCTTCCTATGAGGCTGTGGGGTCTTCGTTTGCCCCTAATTTTGCCGCGGTCTGGACCCTACAAGCGATTACTATCTGTTTGGATGGTATCACTGATCTAGCTAGGTCCAGTCCAGAGGTCCTGGCTCTCACTGAGAGAGCAAGGGCCTATGCGGACTATGCCAGGACGGCATCTTTGGAAACTGCCACTCGCTCTGCTGTGGCCTCGGCCAATGCAATTGCGATCCGCAGGCTGTTGTGGCTGCGTCTTTGGGACTCAGATGCCACATCTAAGAAGATTTTACAAAATCTTCCGTTCGCTGGTGACAGGCTTTTTGGCACCGAACTGGACAAATTGATAAAGGATTCTGCTGAGTCTAAGATCCCGCAGAATAAGCCTAAGCCACGGTACACCGTGAAAAGGAACCCTAAGCAGTGGTCCTTTCGCTCCGGTTCACAGTCATCAACGACGTCCACTCGCTCAGACCGAGGGGGCAAGCCTGCTACTCAGTGGCGTTCCAAGAGTCGTCAGAAGAAGCCGGCGGGGGCAGCGGCTGCCACCCCCAAGCCCGCTTCGACATGACTCGCTCTCTCATCCTGCCTCCCCACAGGTGGGGGGCCGCCTGTTCCACTTTCAGGACAAGTGGCTTCTTCACATTCAAGATCAGTGGGTTCGAGACGTAGTCTCAAGAGGTTACAGGATAGAGCTGACGTCACGACCAATACACCGATTCCATCGGTCGGTTCCATCCCCAGAAAAGGCTCAGGCTTTTCACCTGGTGTTGGAGGGACTCCGCAGAGACGGAGTGGTGGTCCCTGTGCCCACGGAAGAGAGGTTCAGGGGTTTTTACTCCAACCTCTTTATTGTCCCAAAGAAGGACGGCTCTTTTCGCCCGGTGTTGGACCTCAAGTTGTTCAACCGTCACGTGTTGGTTCGGAAGTTCCGCATGGAATCCCTGCGCTCAGTGATCGCGGCTGTGTCACAGGGAGACTTCCTAGCGTCCATCGATATCAGGGACGCTTACCTTCACGTCCCCATTGCACCAGCTCATCAGCGCTGGTTGAGATTCGCAGTGGGGGAAGAGCACTTCCAATTTGTGGCACTGCCATTCTGGCTAGCCTCAGCACCACGGGTGTTCACAAAGGTGATGGCCTCCATGATGGCTCTCCTGCATGCGCAGGGACACGCCGTCATACCCTATTTGGACGACCTATTGGTCAGGGCGCCATCGGAAGACCTTTGTCGGGTGAGCCTGGAGGTGACCATGAAGTCCCTGGAACGGTTCGGGTGGCTTATCAACATTCAAAAGTCGACCCTGGTTCCGACCCAGTCATTGACATATCTGGGCATGGACTTCCACACGGACTCGGCCCTGGTGTCCCTACCTCAAGCCAAGCAGCTTGCGATCCAATCAGGAGTGCAGAATGTTCTCCTGTCTCCACAGTCATCCCTACGGGTATTGATGAGACTGGTGGGTCGCATGGTAGCGGCGATAGAGGCGGTGCCGTTCGCACAGTTTCGCCTCCGTCCTCTCCAGCTGGAGATTCTCCGCAGATGGGACAAGAGGACGATCTCTCTGAATCGGCTGGTGACACTGTCACAACCAACCAGGGACTCTCTACAGTGGTGGCTACAGCCACATCACCTGTCACGGGGCCGGTCCTTCCTAAAACCGTCATGGTTAGTGGTGACCACCGACGCCAGTCTGAAGGGCTGGGGGGCGGTGTTCTTGCACCACAGGGCTCAAGGCCTCTGGACTCAGTCGGAGTCGGCGTTGCAGATCAACGTGCTGGAGATCAAGGCGGTCTATCTGGCGCTACTGGCGTTTCAGAAATTCCTGTCAGGACAGCCCATTCGGGTACAGTCCGACAATGCGACGGCCGTCGCCTATATAAATCATCAGGGAGGGACCAGAAGTGCTCAGGCCCTCGCCGAAGTCCACCGCATTCTACTCTGGGTGGAGGAAAACGGCTGCCTGATCTCCGCAGTTCACATCCCAGGGGTCGAGAACTGGGAGGCCGACTATCTGAGCCGACAGGGGATGGACGCCGGAGAGTGGTCCCTACATCCAGACGTCTTCCGGGACATCTGCGGCAGGTGGGGCACTCCGGACGTGGATCTGATGGCCTCACGGCTGAATCATCAGGTGCCCCAATACATGGCGAGATCTTGGGATCCCCAGTCTCTGGGGGCGGACGCCCTGATCCTGAGCTGGTCCAGCTTTCAGCTGCCATATGTGTTTCCGACCTCTGGCTCTGATTCCCAGGGTCCTGTGGAAGATCAGGACAGAATGCAGAGTGGCCATTCTAGTGGCTCCAGATTGGCCCAGGAGGTCTTGGTACCCGGACCTGTGGCAACTGTCAGGCGGACACAGGTGGGCTCTTCCAGAACGCGCAGATCTACTCGCGCAAGGCCCATTCTTCCACCTCAATTCCAGAGCCCTCAGATTGACTGCATGGCTCTTGAGGCCTGGCTGCTGACATCCAGAGGTTTCTCTCCTACAGTGGTTGCCACTATGAATCGGGAAAGGAAACCTGTTTCCAGGAAGATATACCACAGAACGTGGAAAATCTTTTTTACCTGGTGTGCCTCTGGTGGCCGCTCACCGTGGCCTTTGTCTGTCCCGACATTGTTGGCCTTCCTACAGTCGGGGTTGGAGTTGGGATTATCCCTTGGCTCTCTGAAAGGTCAAGTATCGCACTTTCAGTGTTGTTTGACAGGCGCTTGGCGCTCCTCCCGAAGGTACGTCCAATTTCTGCAGGGGGTGTCTCGGGTGGTCCCGCCCTATAGACGACCTCTGGACCCTTGGGACCTAAACATGGTCCTGGCGGCACTGCAAAAACCGCCGTTTGAGCCACTGAGAGACGTCTCTCTCTCTCGTCTGTCCCAGAAGGTGGTCTTTCTGGTGGCGATTACATCTCTGAGACGGGTCTCAGAATTGGCTGCACTTTCGTGCAAGTCTCCCTTTCTGGTGGTTCACCAAGACAAGGTGGTGTTGCGCCCACGGCCTGAATTTCTGCCGAAGGTGGTTTCAACGTTTCACCTAAACCAGGAGATTGTTCTTCCATCATTTTGCCCCGCTCCCGTTCATCAGGTTGAGCGCGACCTCCATACTCTGGATCTCGTGAGAGCTGTACGCATTTATGTGTCCAGGACCGCCTCCTTTAGGAGTTCGGATTCCTTATTTGTCCTCACGATGGGTCGCTGTAAGGGGGCCGCGGCTTCGAAGTCGACCTTGGCCAGATGGATCAAGGCTCCCATTCAGGAGGCGTACCGGTCTTCTGGTTTGCCTCTCCCGGTGGGTTTGAAGGCACACTCTACGAGAGCTGTAGGTGCCTCCTGGGCCTTGCGACATCGAGCTTCTGCTCTACAGGTGTGTCAGGCGGCCACTTGGTCCAGCCTGCACACTTTCTCTAAGCACTATATGGTGCATGCCCATGCCTCTGCGGATGCGAGTTTGGGCAGGCGGGTTCTCCAGGCGGCGGTTGCCCACCTTTAGAGGGAACCATGTGTTATCCGTCTTGTTGAGGAACTCTTCCCGCCCTGGGGTATTGCTTTAGGACATCCCCATTGTCTGGGTCTCCCATTATGACGACCAGAAAAAAGAGAATTTTGTTTACGTACCGTAAATTCTTTTTTCTTTAGTCATCAATGGGAGACCCAGCACCCACCCAGTTGTTCCGTTGCATATTTTGCACTTGTTCTGTTCTCTGTTGAGACAGTGTTTGCCGGGTTGTTGAACCGTCTGTGCACGGCATTCTTCCCGATGTTTCGGGTGTGGTTTAATTTCTCCTCGCAGCTTATGGACTAAACTGAGGATGTCTCCTACGGTGGGGGTTTATAAGCGGAGGAGGCGGTGTCTACAAACTTGTAGTACCTAGTGTGACCTCCGGAGGGCAGAGCCCTAAACCCCATTGTCTGGGTCTCCCATTGATGACTAAAGAAAAAAGAATTTACGGTACGTAAACAAAATTCTCTTTATCCCCATGCAGCTCTCAATATCTCCATCATGCCCTTGCATCCCCAAATATTCCCATCATCCCCATGCAGCCCCCATCATCCCCATTCAGCCTCAATATTCCCATTCCCCCTTGCAGCCCCCATCATCCCCATGCAGCTCTGAATATCTCCATCATGCCCTTGCATCCCCAAATATTCCCATCATCCCCATGCAGCCCCCATCATCCCCATTCAGCCTCAATATTCCCATTCCCCCTTGCAGCCCCCATCATCCCCATTCAGCCCCAATATTCCCATCATCCCCATGCAGCTCTCAATATCTCCATCATGCCCTTGCATCCCCAAATATTCCCATCATCCCCTTGCAGCCCCCTTCATGCCCCTGCAGCCCCAATATCCCCATTATGGTACTGTACTTGCAACAACAACAACAAAATCACACCCCCCCCCCTTCTCACTGATCCTCCGCGTCCTCCTGAAGATCCGGGCGCCGCTCAGCGTAGATATATGGTAATCTGCCGGCCAATCAGATGCCAGCAACCGCCGGCCAATCAAATGCCAGCATGTAATGTGTGATTGGCTGGCGGCTTACTACCGTACATGTAATGTACGCTGTGCGGCTCCCGGAATACCGTACATACAGGAAGATGCGAAGGAAAGCAAAAGCGGCGGGTCACCTGGACAACGGCGGCGGGGGGCTCCGGCAATCACAGCTGCATGCCCTGCTCCTCTGTTCTACTACTAGGTCTTGTTTTCAGGGAAACACAGTATTACTGCGCACCATTCTCCCCCTCATTTTGCAATAATATTTTTAATCCTTTTGTATTTTCAGATCTTGTATCCAAGCCCGTGGTGGAGAAATGGCTGAAGTACCTGCGCAATGAGTTTCCCACGGTGGCGTTCAAGGCGTCGACTCAACAGCAGAATAAGAACTTGGTACTAAACACTTAGGGTTTAAGACCGATCCTTCAGAATGAAAGGGTTCTCCATTATCCTCATTAGTAGAGCTTGTAAATAGAAGAACTTTCCCGATTTTCTGCTTATTAAAATTCCCATCTGTTCGTGAGATATTCACACTTTTTTCTGTTTACATTTGGTTGCCGTGGAGACCGACCACCTCCGCTGCACAGCAGGTCATGCTCCTGCTTGTAAGCGCTGTCTCCAGGATCACTAACACAATGTTACCACTGTCTCCCGGCAGCACTAACAAGCTGAAAAGGAAAGTGTTAATATCTTGAACAGATGGAAATTTTAATAAGCAGCAAATTGCACAAGTGCTGGTTTATATGAGAGCTATCCATCTATGAAGATGGGAGTAACGCCTTATGGGGCACCATTACAGTATGTGCACACAGGGGCGGTGCATACTGGATTGTATGGGTGGAAAATCTGTATTTCTCTATTGCTTTGTAGGAGGGACACAGGAGACCATGGGTGTAGTGGGGTGGACACGGGAGACCATGGGTGTAGTGGGGGGGACACGGGAGACCATGGGTGTAGTGGGGGGGACACGGGAGACCATGGGTGTAGTGGGGGGGACACGGGAGACCATGGGTTTAGTGGGGGGAGGACACACGGGAGACCATGGGTTTAGTGGGGGGAGGACACACGGGAGACCATGGGTGTAGTGGGGGGGGGAGGACACACGGGAGACCATGGGTGTAGGGGGGGGGGGGGGACACGGGAGACCATGGGTGTAGGGGGGGGGAGGACACGGGAGACCATGGGTGTAGTGGGGGGAGGACACGGGAGACCATGGGTGTAGGGGGGGGAGGGGACACGGGAGACCATGGGTGTAGTGGGGGGGGGAGGACACGGGAGACCATGGGTGTAGTGGGGGGGGGGGGGGGGGGGGAGGACACGGGAGACCATGGGTGTAGTGGGGGGGGAGGACACGGGAGACCATGGGTGTAGTGGGGGGGGGGGGGGACACAAAAAACCATGGATGTATGGAGGGACACAAGATCACTGGTGTATATGAGGGACACAGGAGATCACGGGGGGGGGTTGGTGATGGACACAGGAGATCACGGAGGGGGGGGAGGGACGCAGGAGCTCAAGTGGGGGGGAACACAGGTGATCACAGGGGGCACACAAAAGATTGCGGGTGTATGGGTAGGCGGACACAGGAGACCATGGGTGTAGTGGGGGGAGACACAGGTGACCCTGGCTGTATGCAACCTTACGGCCCGCTTCCTTTTGAGTTTGTCTTTAACATTTAATTTTGACACTTTGTTTTCTTTGTTGCAGCAACAGAGCCGGGTTCCGGTGACTCAGGCCTCGGAGGATCTGCTCAGCTCCGGCGCCTGTATAGGAGCCGACTGTCTCATGAAGCTTCTAGGAAATTACTGCAGGAACCAGGACATCAAGACGTCCATCACGGTCGGGGTCGTCGGTGCGTCAGGATTATCTTTTATAGATAAATCGTATATGAATCGATGGACAGGGGCGGTGGGGGGTCATAGTGGGGGGGCGCCAATCCAGGGTTATGAGTCGTAGTAAAGCTCAGCTGGACGCTATGTAAAAGATGTAGATTTAATGAATAATTATTATAAATATTATATTCTTGACCATTGGGACCTAACAGCTGATGACGTTTCGGTCGATCTCTGTATCCTCTATTTTCTGTTGTTCAGGTTTTCCCAACGTGGGAAAGAGCAGTTTAATAAACAGCCTGAAGAGGGCGCGAGCGTGCAGCGTGGGGGCGACCCCCGGAGTCACCAAGTAAGTGGAGGAACGCCGTGTACTCATTATCTATTTGCCTTCAGTATATGTTACTGTAAAGTGTTTGTATCTGAATGATCAGGTGTCTGCAGGAGGTTCACCTAGACAAACACATCAAGCTCCTGGACTGTCCGGGCATCGTGATGGCCACCTCCACCTCCGACGCCGCCATGATTCTGCGCAACTGTGTGAAGATCGAGCAGCTGATCGACCCGGTGGGACCGGTGGAGGCGATCCTGAGACGCTGCAACAAAGACCAGGTGATCATCCGAGAGGGATTGAAGGCCGGGGGCCTGCGCCACACACGGAGAGGTAATCCTCACCACTAGTGGGCGCTGGACTCGGTGGGATGTAGAAGCATCTGGACATCCTGTTATATTTTCACTGTGGATTCTGTTTCATTCATTTCTTTCCTCTCGTCCCGCAGATCATGCAGCATTATAAGGTGACCGATTTCAGAAATACATTGGAGTTCTTGGCCATGCTGGCGAAAAGGCAAGGAAAGCTGAAGAAGGGCGGCACGCCGGACCACGAGAAGGCCGCCAAGTCTGTTCTAACGGACTGGGTCAGGTAGGCGGGTCTAACCTGCTTATTCTACTACCAATTCAGGCTTTAAAGGATTATTACTAGAGATAAGCCGACCCCTGGAAGTTCGGGTCCGCCCGAAATCTTAAGAGGAGATGTGTTCGGGACTCGCCCTCTGCTTCGCACGCTCTTGCGCCTCTGCCTCGCGCGCTCTTGCGCCTCTGCCTCGCATACAGACATTACAGCCGGGGATCACAGAATATAAGAGTATACAGACATTACAGCCGGGATCACAGAAGAAGAGAATACAGACATTACAGCCTGGGATCACAGAATGTAAGAGAATACAGACATACAGCCGGGGATCACAGAATATAAGAGTATACAGACATTACAGCCGGGGATCACAGATATAAGAGTATACAGACATTACAGTTGGGGATCACAGAATATAAGAGTATACAGACATTACAGTTGGGGATCACAGAATATAAGAGTATACAGACATTACAGTTGGGGATCACAGAATATAAGAGTATACAGACATTACGGCCGGGGATCACAGAATATAAGAGTATACAGACATTACGGCCGGGGATCACAGAATATAAGAGTATACAGACATTACAGCCGGGGATCACAGAATATAAGAGTATACAGACATTACAGCCGGGGATCACAGAATATAAGAGTATACAGACATTATAGGCGGGGATCACAGAATATAAGAGTATACAGACAGTACAGCCAGGGATCACAGAATATAAGAGTATACAGACATTACAGCCGAGGATCACAGAATATAAGAGTATACAGACATTACAGCCAGGGATCACAGAATATAAGAGTATACAGACATTACAGCCGAGGATCACAGAATATAAGAGTATACAGACATTACAGCCGGGGATCACAGAATATAAGAGTATACAGACATTACAGCCGGGGATCACAGAATATAAGAGTATACAGACATTACAGTGCACAATTGTTTGTGGAACAACCCCTTTAAATCTGCTACATTGCATTTTGCAACCAAAATACAGATATAATAGTCCTGTACCGGGGACTTTCTTCTCCTGAGACCCTTTTGTTAGTTGTCGCAGCTTCTCATCTTTTCCCTCATTCCTGTTGCCTGGACCGGTGTATACAGAGGTGAAGAGTGTTCAGCCATCATATATCTCCCATCTTGTGTCTCCCGCAGCGGTAGAATCAGTTACTTCACCCACCCCCTGAGACGCACACGTTACCCACTCACATCAGTGCGGAGATCGTCACAGAGATGGGGAAGGCGTTTGATTTGAGCCTTAGAGATGGAAAAAACGAGTCCTTGTCACGTAAGTATGAGCCGGGCTCATCGCAGCGGGTGTCCTGCGCGCCCCCCGCCTGGTGCGCCGCCGGCTGTCCTGCGCGCCCCCATCCCCCTCCAGAGCCGCTGGCTGTCCTGCGCGCCCTCCAGAGCCGCCGGCTGTCCTGCGCGCCCTCCCCCTTCCAGAGCCGCCGCTGTCCTGCGCGCCCTCCCCCTCTCCAGAGCCGCCGGCTGTCCTGCGCGCCCTCCCCCTCTCCAGAGCCACCGACTATCTTGCGCGCCCCCCCTGAGTCGCCGTCCCTGTAAAGTTCCACTCTCTGTCAGGAGTCCAGTCGGCTCCTCAGGGAATCGCCATGGAGAGCGCGGATTTGACAGCCGGAGCCGAACAGGAGGAAGAAGACACAGAATGGGTGGATGCTGTAGAGGATATAGAGGCCGCGCCCGTCCGAATGGAAGAGGACGTGGATGACGAGGTGCGGGCAATCCTACAGAGAAATGTCACCAGCCTCACTAATAACTAAAGGGGTAATCCGGCTTCGGATCCTTCCAGGGCCACATCTCCGGATATCCGCTGGGTCATGAGTGTCAGCTCCTGTGCACTAATTCTCCCACAATGACCCGGCCAATATCGGGTGTCGCTGGTCCCACTGTGGAGTGAACGGAGCTGGATTAACCCCTTCAAATAAGAATCTAAACTTTTCTGTTTAGTAATTTGTAATAACTTTAAAGGTCTTTTTGGATGAAGGATAATGATCCAGAGGAGCCAAAGGGAGTTGTCAGGATTAGATAAAACTAGCGCGCCTCTGTCCATGGTGGCCGGGTCTGGTATTGCAGCTCAGTCAGGCAAGTGGAGCTCTGCAATACCAGACACTGCCATCACCGGCTGTGGCGCTGTTTCTAGTCATCTCATAGAATGAAGGTTATGTTCAAAGGTTACAGTTCACTTCTGCATTAGGAGGTGATGGTAATCGACTAATCAGTATCAATATTTGTTCTATTGTTTAATGGCTACATATGGTGCAGTGGATCAAAGAAAGCTGCCATTCCCCCCCATCATATAATCCTGTACAGCCTCTTTAAATGGGATAGGACTCCTATATACTAATCGCCTTCTCTGTGCTTATATAGTTCGGATCCATGACCGTCGAAATCAAAACCGCCAAAAGCAAAACCCAGGAAGAAGCGGAGCGCGGTGCCCCGGGCGCCGAGCTTAAAAGAGATCCAGTTAGTGGATCCACTACACCAAGGACAGGCCCTGAGGGCGGCCGGCAAGAGGCGGAAGAAGCTACAGAAGAGAGCGAGTGAGTCCCCGGCTGCTGCACCACCCCTTATATGTCCGGATATACCTGCACTTCACTATATACTTAAATCTTATAAATCCAGACAATATGGAAGTAACAAGAGGCAGAAATGTTAAAAAAAAAACCTTTTTTTTTTATTTAGCCAGAGCGAAACGTGCGTCGGGGTGACACATCCCCACATAAACTCACTTAAATCGGTAACATAAGTCTGTGACTGATTCCTATACCCAGATGGGTCTGGTTGCCTTATGGTACCAGCGTAGACTCCATTCTTGAGGCATTTTGGTATTTGTGCACTGTGCATCACACTAGACTATGGGGGGCACCCAGATTTTATTGTAATACACTGCGCCATTGTTTAGGGCTACGTTCCCCTTTATAAAGGAGGCCGTGCTGCTGAATAGGTTTTGTCCTTCAATGTTTCATTTAATAAATACCTTTTGAGTGTGTAAGTTATTACTTTAGTGGAACAAGTTGTAGAGTCATGTGAAGCCGCGTCCCCTCCACCCCGACGCACGTTTCGTCCAAGCTTCATTTAATAGTGGTAGTGTTAGAAATCTACATAATCGTATCTTTAAGAGTCAAGAGCATATTATACTACCAAATCATATCAGCACAACCATAAAGCAGCATTAGATGTAGACATGACAGTGGATGGGAGTGATTATAAACCTAATTTTTTTTTTTTTTTTTCCTTGCAGATAAAATTGCCATCAAGTTATCAGATACATTAACACAAGCCATGAACTTTTGATTTGTTGATGAATGAAAACTAAAGTTCTAGAGAAGTTGCCCGGTCCGGATCAACCACGTGTGGGCCCACCAGCACATCGTGTTTTCAGGATTTCCTTAGTATGGCACAGAGGTTGGACTTATCCCCAGTGCAGGTGATTGAACGATCACCTGTGCAATCCTGAAAACACCACCTGTTGGTGGGTCCTGAGGACTGGAGCTGAGAAACACTGATCTAGGACCACGTTGGAGCCTGTAACGCGGCATCTGGACATTTTTACACCAATTAAAGTATTTATCAGATCTTTTGTTCTGTTCTCTCCTAGTGAACAATTGAGGTCCTCCAACCATCCTTACGACCTCGTAGTAATGTCGCTACATGTGACCCTGCAACAATCAGCTCATTGGTAAATAGCCAGGACCATTTTTCGATCATTGGTCTCTCGCTGGACGGTCAGCACCGGCGTGTGCGACAGCAGGAGACCAACAATCTCCCAGCGCCGCACAGCAAGCGCTGGGAGCTGCTACCCAGGGTAAACAGCGGGTATCTAAGCGCAGCGCTCTGCTTAGTTACCTGCTGTTTACCCTGGATACCAGCGTTCTTCCTGATTGCTGGTGAGTCTGCCTGTTTGTTATCTGATCGCTGGTGAGCTGTCAATGTTCTAGCGACCTCCATCGTTATGTGTAACATCTACTGTATATACTGAAGTATAAGCCGAGGCCCCTATTTTACCCCCAAAAACTGGGGAAACCTGTTGAGTCGAGTATAAGCCTAGAGTGGGAAATGCAGCACTCCCCCGTCCTGGTATATAACCCCTCATCACTGTAGATGGCGCTTCAAAATGGTGTATATAGCCCCTCATAATATCGTGCCCCCATTACTGGTATATAGCCCCCCATCCCTGGCACAGCTCCCCCATCCTTTAAGTGCTCCATGCTTGCCGCCACCATAAAATAAACATTCAAACTCGCCCTTCCGACGATCTGCACTGTCTGCGGGCTCCAAGCGTCCTCCCTCCGGTGACCGCGGCGCAGCAGCGATGACGTCACTGAAGCACCGGTCACATGATTAGAAGCCAGCAGACCGGAGGGAGGACGCTTGGAGCCCGCAGACAGTGCAGATCGTCGGAACGTTTGTTATTTTATGGTGGCTGCAGCATGGGGCACAAAGGATGGGGGAGCCCTACCAGGGGGGGAAGGCAAGTATATATGCAATATGCACTGCTCCCCCTGCCACTAATTGACAGGGGGATGCAGTGCATATTTAATGAGCGGCCCCACGTGACCACCCGCTCATTCTGCAGACTCCCCCCACCTCCTCCAGCTCCCAGTCCCCACCCTCGGGCTGTATAGTGACTCGAGTATAAGCCGAGGGGGGCACTTTTCAGTACATAAATTGTGCTGAAAAACTCTGCTTATACTCGAGTATATACAGTATTTCAAGCAACCAGATCTGATGATCTAATGCCAGGAGGTCACCTCCACTATTATAGGGATAGGATACAAAGAGAAAAAGTAAAACTAGCTGTGTATTAAATATGTAAAGCTGTGTGTATTTGCTTGTCCACTAAAAGGAACCCGCACCTTTTGCCTTTACAATAATTTTGAGGGGAAATTGTAACCCTGCGCTTTAGGTTTTGACACACAACTATCACCTGTTTGTGTCAGGTTATAGATCCTGTCTTGGCTGTTTTGACAGTTGGCCTGGATATTTATCAGGTTGCCTATGGCAACCAATCACAGCTCAGCTTCTGATTGGTTACTATAGGCAACCAAGGACATTCTTAATATTATACAGCTTGTACATGTGTGAAACATTCAGGGAAGCCGCCGGAGACAAGGACGTCTGGTAAACGGCGCACACTGGGACATGACTCTCAGTGAAGCAGCAGCCACACAAACCCATTAACACCTCCTCACTAACAACCTACCGCACACAGCCCTCGGTATACCTCTGTAGAGAGAGGCAAGACTTTGTTAACCCATTCTATCTTCTTATAGCCAAGAACAGTTAGTTGCTATCCTGGGCAAGGCCGGGGACTAGCTAGTGTGTGTAATATATAATAATTTATACCGTATATTGAATAAAACTTTATTCAGGTAGTGAATTGTAAAATACAAAATGGGGCCACACGTGACATCAAAATACACCCAAGAAAAATATATATAAATTTTACATACAAACACAGGAGCCTCTCAATGTATTAAAATATCAAAAAGAGACCAAGTAATTCAATCCATAAAGTGACCACATCTATTATTATATAGAGTCATTACACACAGAGTGATCCATTTCATGTGTTTATTTCTGTTAATGTTGATGATTAATGAGAACCCAAAGGTCATTTAAAGTAGGGAGGATGAAGGGTCTGAGAGATAAAATATGACCTAAATAGGCATCAGAGGCTTCACCTTGTGTGGTTGTGAGAGTCACAACCACTATAAAAGCAGATCACGGCTGCTGCAGTCCCCAGCGTGGGGCATATAGAGGAGGGAGGATGAAGTGTTGAACACCACGCTGCCGTATTCCACCAGACATCAAAGGGTGAATATAATATTGATTAGTCAGCTTGTTTCAGGGCTCCCTGGCCTCTTCCTCAGGACAAATCAATATCATATCGTGATGTTTCAGGGATTAATAAATCAATACCATATTCACCCTTTGATGCCTGGGAATACGGCAGCGCAGTGTTTAACCCTTCATCCTCCCTACTTTAATATTCTGAGATAATGACCTTTAGGTTTTCATTAATCATCAACATTAACAAAAATAAACATATGAGATATATCCCTCTGTGTGTAATGACTATATAAATAGATGTGTCACTATGTATTGAATAACTGATATAAAGTCACTTTTTGATGATCTCATTCATTGATGCTCCTATATCTAAACTAACTATAGTATATTAATAAATAGCAGCAGTAATCACAACATGTAATATAGTGTCAAAACAAATGACTAGGATAGTAATAAAATTACAAGCATAGGGGTCTAATGATAAATATTGTAATACAAGTGGGGGGGCGTGGCCTAGCGGGTAATGTGAGCGGACGCTGTGTGGAGATCTCCCGCCGACCGAAGCACTAAACCGCCGCATATCCCGCCGTTTGCAGCCCCAGACTCCCGAGTGTGACGGGGGAGACTGCCAGGACCCGATTGCTGCCACTTTGGAGCCCGCACAAGGCAGAAATGACGAGACGGAGGCAGCAAGATGTGGGCACTGCTGGGGGAGGAAGCTCCCAAGATGGCGCCGCGGCGCGGGAAGCTGCAGAGAAGGAGAACACCGCCTGCAAACACAGGATGGCGGCTGCAGCAAAACTGGAGAGATTCTCCAGGAAATCCGAAGGAGCTAAGGTGGGTGTTGGAGGAGAGGGTGCGAGTGGCCCGACAGTGGAGGAAGAGGATTCCCAATCAGAGGGAGAAGCTGGCAATACTGATAAGGCAGACCCAGCAATGGAGGAAGCTGCAGGGGGCTCAGGAGAGCCTGAGATGCAGGGAGAACCCACACTGAGGGATGTATTCTGCTTAGTGTCCTCATGTAAAAAGACACTGACTACTGTGGCTGAACAGGTTCACAGACTGCAGGGAGAGATCACCAACATAAATATAACCCTTAAAAAAGCTGATAAGCGCATGGCTGAAGTGGAGGAGAGAGTGGGAACAGCAGAGGACACTATTACAGCCATGCAGAAAGTTGAGCAAAAGCACAGTCAGCAGCTAGCAGAGGTGATTGCAAAGAATGATGACCTGGAAAACAGGTCACGCAGAAACAATATTCGTATAGTGGGCATACCGGAAAAAGCAGAAGGGAGAGACCCCACTGGTTTTATAGAAGACTGGATTAAAAGAAAGATTGGGGAACAATGCCTGACTAAAGTATTTGCAGTTGAGAGAGCCCACAGGGTCCCCACACAGCAAAGACCACCAGGGGCAGAACCCCGCACTGTGCTAGCCAGGATTCTAAACTACCGAGACCGGGACATTATCCTTAGGAAAGCGAGAGATGCAGAAGATCTGACAATTAATGGGCAGCAAATTGCTATGTACCCCGACTACTCCCCAACGGTACAGAAACAAAGGATGCAATTCAAGGGAGTTAAGAGACGCATGCGAGACATGGGGATACAGTATTCAATGTTCTTTCCGGCAAGGCTGAGAGTGATTGCTATGGACAAAGTTCAGTTTTTTGCAACACCGGAAGAGGCTACACACTGGCTGGATGTTAATGCTAAAAAGCTCAAAGCAACGGACGGCTGAGCTGTGGCAATGGACGAGACTAAGGTTAAGCAGTGATGTTCCCAGGAACGCCACGGGAACTGGTAGAACTATGCAGATGTAAAGGTTTAAATGGGTCTTATACCCAAGTGTTTACATTTTTTTATTCCCCTTAAAGTAACGGGGGATTTGTTTGCCCTACAGTGGGCTGTTCAACCTTGTTGTTTCCAGAGATGGGGGTGTGGGGACTGGGGGGTTGTCCGGACAACTTCTGGAGCGATATACGGCTGGGAAGGTGACCGGATGGCGGTGGGATGTGCGGTTTATATCCTACTGTAAATTTGTAATGTATGTGTTACAGGTATGACAAGTTGCATAAAGGTTTTTTTCTAGGCGGGAGGAGGAAGGAGGATTGCAATCATAGGTTTTGAGGTACCGAGCAGATTGGGCGCTGGGTATTGGAGACCCACTCTCGGTGAGAGACGAGATGATAGGGAAAGGGAGGGGAGGAGTCAAGGGGGAAGGGGAAGGGGGGAGGGGGGGCAGATTACTTTAGGGAAAGGGGGGAGGGACAGACAGCACACAACCTGGGACATATTGTACTCACATGATCATACCAGTGAATATGGGAGAACATATTAAAATACTAAGCTGGAATGTAAGAGGCCTCTCGGACGTGGTCAGACGGACAACCATTCTACAACATATCAAAAACCAGAAACCGGCAGTGATTTGCTTAATGGAGACACACCTGGTTAAAGACACACAAGGGGTATTACAAAAGCGATGGATTGCAGACGCGTACCATGCCACATACTCCACATACTCCAGAGGGGTGTCTGTACTGATTCCTGTGACTACGAAGTATGAACACGTAGATGATCACACAGACACGGAGGGACAATATGTCATTTTGGTGTGTAGATTATGGGGGATCCTTACAGCTATTGTGGCAATGTATATACCTCCGCCATACTCAAGTAAAAAAATCAGAGAGGTGATGGAGTGGGTGGGAAGACATGGGAACGTTCCACTCATCTTAATAGGAGATTTTAATAATGTCCAAGACGATTTTTGGGACAAATACAAATCTAACCCAGACAGAACACAGTCACATAACACCATTTGGTACATACGTTAGGGAGCTGGGACTGAGAGACCTGTGGAGGGTGAGAAACGAAGAAACACGATGTTTCTCATGTTATTCGTCAACTCACAATACTCTATCCCGCATAGATATGGCACTGGGAAATGAAAAAATGGAGGCGATAGTAGCAAATGTGGAATACTTGCCAAGGATAATATCAGACCATAAGCCCATTTGTGTGTGTATCCAGCGGACGGAGTCTAGGATGGGGAGACATGGGGGATGGAGATTTCACCCGGCATGGCTGCGCTCGCTGGATATGAACAAATTAGCCACAGAGATTGCTGAATACTTTGAATTAAATGAGGGGAGTGCGGAGCCACAGATAGTCTGGGACACGGGAAAGGCATACCTAAGGGGACTTCTCATTAGAGAAATTAGTCGCTGTAAAACAGAATCAAGACGGAAAGAAAGAGCAGTGGTAGAGACCTTGTGTGAGGCAGAGGCAGAGATGCTTAGGACTGGTACACCAGAGGCCGGAGACAGGCTGAAGGAGGCACAAGAGAGGGCCAATCAATATCTATTGGAAAAGACCCAGAAGAGGAGGGAATTTCAGAGGTCCACCTTTTATGAGGAGGGGGAAAGGGTGGGCCACATGCTATCGGTGGTGGCGGCGGCCCAGAGGAGGACCCCATTCATATACTCCATTCAAAAGATGGATGGTGACCTGACAGTGGATAGTGTGGAGATAGGTTCGGTCTTCACAGACTTCTATAGGGACCTATACTCCTCTGGATCGGACGCCACGGGCGGGGGTGTGGTGGCGTATTTGCAGGGGGTTACACTGCCTAAATTGTCGGCAATAGAAAGAGAGGGGTTGGAGGGACCACTGACGGATGAGGAGATGAGTGTAGCACTGGCATCTATGACTAACGACAGGGCTCCAGGAGGGGATGGACTACCAATTGAAATATACAAAAATATGGAAGAAGTGTTGTTACCCAAACTTAGGAAAGTATTGGAAAAATCAAGAGAGGGGGGGGTGTTGCCCGCATCCATGAGAGAGGCAATTATCATAGTGATACCAAAGGAGGATAAGGACCTGAAACACCCGGACTCCTATAGACCAATCTCACTTTTGACATCAGATGTCAAACTCCTGGCAAAGGTGTTGTCTAACCGGCTGTCTGGGGTCATCAATAAACTGATTCATCCGGACCAATCAGGCTTTATGCCAAGTAGGTCGACGGCAATTAATATAAGGAGATTATATTTGAATATGCAGCTACCGGTTGACAATGCCGGCCAGAGAGTGATAGCTTCCTTGGACGCCCGCAAGGCATTTGATAGTGTGGAGTGGGAGTACTTGTGGGCGGTCATGGAAAAAATGGGCATTGGCCCACAATTTCTCTCGTGGGTGCGGTTGCTATACTCCCAACCAGAGGCCAGAATCCGAGTAAATGGGATACTGTCACAGCGTATAGACTTGTATAGAGGCACGAGGCAGGGATGCCCACTGTCCCCTCTCCTGTTTGCCTTAGCGGTGGAGCCCCTGGCGGCTGTGATACGGGACACACAGGAGGTGAGAGAGGGTTCAGATACGGGAACCTAGAGGAGAAAGTGGCTCTGTACGCAGATGACATCCTGCTGTTTCTAGAGGAACCGGAGGAATCCTTGGGTAGCGCTATGAGACTATTTGAGAGATTTGGAGATGTGTCCGGCTTGCGTATTAATTGGACCAAGTCTACGCTATTTGCCTTAGATGATAAGTTGCCTAGTGATATGGAAGTGGGAGGACTACGTATAGTGGATAAATTTAAATATTTGGGAGTATGGGTCTCAGGCCCAATAACGGATTACCTTACTACTAATCTATCCCCTGTATTGGACCTTCTCAGGGCAAAGGTGGGGGCATGGAGTAAACTATGCCTATCTGTGGTGGGACGGATAAACCTAATTAAAATGATTTTGATGCCCAAACTGCTATATATATTGCACAATGCTCCCATCTGGGTCCCACAGAAGAGATTCAAACAGATTAACACCATTTTTAGGAGCCTAATTTGGGGAAAAAAGCAGGCGCGTCTGAGACTAGAGATCATGCAAAAACCTAAAGATGAAGGGGGTCTGGCACTGCCGAATCCATACCTTTATTTCTTGGCAGCTCAGGGACAACATGTGAGGGGATGGGCGCAGCGAGCAGAGGGACCGGTAGTCCAAAGGATACTGGAAAAGGTAATGGAGAAATGCCCGTTGGTGCAATGCTTGGAGGATAACACCATGAATTTAGCGGGGAAATTAAAGCCCACTCTGCTTTTATATCATAAAGTATGGGAGAAATTGAAACAGGCGAGAGGAATAACACAGCTCACTAAATATTCCCCACTGTGGAACAACCATAACCTGCAGGAGATACGTGAGATGGGATGTTTGCATGAGTGGCGAAATAAGGGCATTGGATATGTGCACCAGATAATAGTTGGAAATAACTTAAAACCGTTCACACAATTGAGAGAGGAATTTGGACTAAGCGACACCGGGATATACCAATATGTACAGATGCAGCATGCCATCCAAACACAACAGAGGGCTGGGAGGATTTGTATACAAAATGACATAGTGATGGATTATGTATGTGGTGATGGACCTACAAGAGGAGTGATTTCCACGGTGTATGGAGATTTACTACATACATTCTCGCTTCAATACCCGACACGGGCAAAAACAAAATGGGAGGCGGAGGTGGGAGTCATAGATGAGGACAAATGGTCCTCCATTCTGGAGTGGGTCCCGAAGTTATCCCTTAATGAACCAGGTAGACTGTCTCAGTTATATCTGATATATAGAGTATATAGGTCACCTGCCTTCCTGTTTGGGGTGAATTTGAGACCTACCTCGGAGTGTCCTAGATGTAAAACGGAAGAGGCTGGGATATATCACATGATGTGGACATGCCCAAGACTGTCAACATACTGGTTATTGATTATTAACAGAATTGAGGGGGCATATAAATGTATTATACCAAGAGAACCAGTGGTGTGCCTGCTAAGCTACGTAGACGAGATTCGTGTGGACCCCAACTCACAAATGGCCATCGCAAGATTGTTGTTCATAGCGAGAAAGCTAATAGCCAGATACTGGATCAGAGAGGAACCTCCGACCAGAAGAGAATTCTTGACACAAGCAAGCTATATTTCTAGACTGGAAAGTAACATATATCACAGACGTGGGAGGGATAGGATATACACCAAGATTTGGTCCCCATGGCTAGAATATGGCACATGAGAAGTGTCGCATACGCAAGTGCAAACAGGGGGTATATAAGAGGTAGAAGAATCGGAGGGAGGGGGATCGTATATTGACAGATCGAAAACTTGTTGATATGATTTGTTACGGGTGATTGCTGTCTGGGGGGGAGGGGGGTGGGAAAGGGGTTTCAGAGATATAATAACAAAATGTATATGTTGGTCATTTTCCTGTATGCTTGTTTATTTGTTCAATAAAAATTTATCTGATCAAAAAAAAAAAATATTGTAATACAAGTGGTTTGATGTATAGATCAATAAATGCTGGATAATAAAAGTGCAAAAAAAATTATGCATCAAAAGGGCGGCTGATATGAACGTGACATAAGTGCAAGGAATTAAATAAAAGAACTGAACTAGAGAAAGCCAAAATACAAGAAGAAATTTTATTTAATATCAAAAGTTAAAAATCATCATTTTCAGATCTTAGTCACAGAAGACAGAGCGCGCTTCAGGATGAGAATCGGGCAGGTCATCCGGTACAAGCGCCCTGGCGTTTAGGAGATTGTTGATTGGTTGATTGAAGCTCCGCTGCGCAGATTATAACGAGGAGTCTAAGGAAAAGGAAGGAGATCTGGTAAGTGGCCCCATACAGTAAAGTAAGCGCCCCCTTGTGGTAGGTTGCAGCAGAGCACACATGCCTCGAGTGGTGTCCAGGCTCAGACTGGCCGGCGGGAGAGCAGGGAAATCTCCCAGTGGGCCTCTGCAGTATTATGCCACTTACTCCCCAACATGATCAGCAGTTGGCACAATACACTTGATTGCTTTATCTCATCATTCATTTTACTAATATCCAGAATATTATTATATAGAAGCAGAGGTAAATCTGTGAGCGTAATATTTGCACGTAGTAGATTAGTGGCCCCAAGAGTCAATGTTATTCGCTATACTTATTGTTCTAGATCCACAATCCTATGGGCTGAAGAAATCTTAAGTTAAAAACAGCTCTAAGGCCGGGTGCAGCCAGGCTTATTTCATGGTCCGTATACGAGCTATAATGGTCGCACTTGACTGTGGCAGAAGGCCGCTAAAATGTTCGACCTCATCCAACGCTGAGAGCTCAAGTCACGACACCCGGCTCAATTGCAAACTATATGGACTGTGAAATCCACCCGTCCAATAAGTAAAATCCTTTCCCTGGTTGCACTCACTGTCGGTTCGGTGACGGGGATCTGGTAGACCGCCGGCTCAGAGGGTCTAGAGCTCCTCCGCCGACTGCAGCTGCGTGAACGGGAGCGAGAGCGTCTTCTCGGCGTGCTTGTAACTTGTGCTGTAGATGGGAGAACAGTTATTGTAGATGAATCAGAATATCTAATACATGATATGTCTGCACAAGAGCGGTATACAAATACGGTAGATCACACTTCTATTTATATAATGCCTTCTGTCATATGTCATCGCCTCCTCTGTCTGGCTGTCCCTGTATCACAACGGGGTATTATGACATATCAACCAAGGGGGAGAGAGCACCAGGGGCGAGCGTAGGGCGGAAGCAAGGAGCGGAGAGAGCACCAGGGGGGCGAGGCGGAGCAAGAGCGGAGAGAGCACCAGGGGCGGCGAGGGGGAGCAAGGAGCGGAGAGAGCACCAGGGGCGGCGAGGGCGGAGCAAGGAGCGGAGAGAGCACCAGGGGCGGTGAGGGTGGAGGACAAGGAGCGAAGAGAGCACCAGGGCGGTGAGGGTGGAGGAAGGAGCAAGAGAGCACAGGGGCGTGGGGG
This sequence comes from Allobates femoralis, assembly GCA_033576535.1. NCBI lineage: Eukaryota > Metazoa > Chordata > Amphibia > Anura > Aromobatidae > Allobates > Allobates femoralis. The sequence continues at coordinate 7,850,018 of JARQOC010000008.1, forward strand.
AGAAGAGCAGAGAGCCGGCGGAGGGGAGAGGGATGATGGCATGCGTGCGGGGGGATGGCCCCCAGTGCCACTGAGCCTGTCCCCATTGTAACCCCCCCCCCCTTCCTTCAATGCCACAGCATCAGGGCTCCATTTAAAGATAAAGCTTGTATAGAGTGGACATCCCCTTTAAGTTGTCATTGCCTAGGCCTGGACACTATTAATCACTCCTCACCCAGCTGCGCGCTGTACACACACTCCCTGATGCTGTCGCTCATTGGAACATCCTGAATAAACGACGGTTCCGGAATCCCAGAATCTCCGAAGATCAAATCTTCCTTCAGGGAAACCTTCTCCTGAGAACACTCCGGCCTGGAGAGAAGTTTTTCTACAAGAAAGAACAGAACATCTAGAATCGACCTCAAAACTAAGGACAAGTCGTATCTTCACAGCTAGAATCGATGCGACAGATGGTGCCGAAAGAATCGGGGGAACTTTATGCTGAGGCGGTCATCGAGCTGAAATTACACATGGGAGGAGCATAGCGCTAGCCAATCTCAGCCAATCACAACACTTCCTGTAATGCTGAACAATGCCGATTGGCTACAAGCAGCTGAGGCTCTTCCTCCACAATTTGCTCCTCCCAGTGTCCATTCTAGTTGGATGCCAGGAAAGGTAAACCGCTCTCCAACGAAGACATGTGTCCAGATAATGATCACTGATTACACCCTGGAGATTGGAAATTGGCCAAGTTAGTACATGAAGTAATATTTCATGCAAACTAATCAATCATTTGGGGTTGAGATAATTATGATACTTCGAATAATATGGCTGCTTTCTTCCAAAGCACAGCACCACACCTGTCCACAGGTTGTGTCTGGAATTGCAGCTCCATCTCTAGACAATCCATGATTGTTTCGAGAAGAAAGCCGATCCCGATCCTAGATGACCCCCCCCACACCCCCCATGACTGAGGATACAATAGAGAAGAGGACCATGTCCATTACCAGCTTCCCGTATAATGCTCTGCAGCTCGGCTTTGGTCTCCTGCAGTCCGTGCAGCACCTCCAAGCTCTGCTTCTGGACATCCCGATGGGTCACAGAGACATAAAGAAGAACCAGTGATCCAAGGCAGACAGAGACCCTTCTTGCCATCCCAATCCAGAAGGTGACACTTTCCTGGGTGCAGATGAGGAGACGACATCAGGTGCGGAAAGTGTAAATTATGTGTATGTGGCCCCTAAACGTTCCCTCACCGTCTGGTCATAGCTGGGCGAGGAGCCCCCCAATATAACCGAGCAGATCACCCTCTCCGTATAGACGTTCATGGCCACCAGACCGAAGAGAACCAGCCTGAGGGAAGAGACCAGATCCAGACTTATGTACATACGTGGTGCCGGTGTAACAGGACTCGGGATTACCTGGCACCGGCGGTGCGCTGGGTGGAGGTCACTAAGAAGACCACTCCGCAGCCCATTAGGTTGTACAGGAAGGAGTAGAGGGTGTTTGATTCTCCCACCACAAACTGGTGCAGGTAGGTGATCCGGTTAAAGATTTCGGAGAAGAGGAGGCGCTGCTCGCTGGCCGATTGCTGCATTTCTTCAAAGGCTTGTCTGACGCCTGCAAAACAAGGGCCAACGTCAACCCGAAACAAACAAGGGCCAACGTCAACCCGAAACAAACAAGGGCCAACGTCAACCCGAAACAAACAAGGGCCAACGTCAACCGAAACAAACAAGGGCCAACGTCAACCCGAAACAAACAAGGGCCAACGTCAACCCGAAACAAACAAGGGCCAACGTCAACCCGAAACAAACAAGGGCCAACGTCAACCCGAAACAAACAAGGGTCAACTTCAACCCGAAATAAACAAGGGCCAACGTCAACCCAACATCACCCAATGTTGCTTCAAAGTGATCAAGTGGCTTCTCAAAGAGATCTTAATGCCCTTGGTCAATTCTTGCGCAACAGGTGACAAGGTGGCATCATCCGTTCACCCAACATATATGGGAAACGTGAGAACCGGCCTTAAGAGTTCATATACGGATGAGCCCATGATGACAGAGGTTCTGGTTCTATTGGAGATCCAATGACTGGGGCTAATGGCATTACTGGACTCTACAGGTCACCACACCGGGCCTGGACTTACAATATTCATGTGAAACAGACTTTAGGGTCAACTCTGTGGTCAGTCACATTCACCGCTAAGTCAGACAAAATTGATGGCGTGCCGCATCATCATGAGGAACATCAACGATGCCGGACTGACCTCAAAAATATTACAATCCGAGAGACCACAGGGGTGATGACTCTTAATGGTAAACTGAAAAAAGGGCAGATGGCAGCTCAAGACCAGACCCCCTACGCTAAGACCCCCCATACAAGTCTCCCTCCTCCACAAAAAGACCCTAGGCCGTTCCCGCTAACCAATCTTCCCCCCCCCCAGGCTTTTCCCACAAACCAACCTCCCCCAAGTGACTCCACCTTTATTTTCCAATTTCCCCTGCCCACCCCAAAGACTGAAGACTAAAACAAAACACGTCTGGTTCAGTCCCCCCCCCACATACCGGGCTGCCGAATTGTTTGAGAAGCCGTCTAAGATCCGACCTGTATCTGAAACAATGTGACAATCTGATGCCTGCAGCCACCAATAGGGGGAGCTGTACACCCTGGTGTAGGCACCATCTAGTGGTGGCTGCAGGAAGCCAGACTTGAGGGGTGATAAGGTGGTCAGGAAATTGTGACCGTTTTAAGCTACAGACCCATGGTGGACTCCTGGAGGGTTTTCTTCAGCAGGTGCCCGTTGCGCAGGATTTCCTCCTGTGACTGCAGGGTGGCGTTCTGCGCCTGCACCATCTCCTCCGCCAGCAGGTTTGTGGCTTCCAGCTGTTTGGCCACGCTGTCCGAATTCACAGTCAACCTGCAGGAATAGAAAGGTCAGAAGAGAAGGAGCCAAAGACTTCGCCTTACAACCACCATCAGATTTAAATCCATTCATTATGACGACGAGGAGAGGAAGGAAGGAAGGAAGGAAAGGAAGGAAGGAAGGAAAGGAAGGGAGGAAAAGGAAGGGAGGGAGGAAAGAAGGAGGGAGAAAGGAAGGAGGAGGAAAGGAAGGGAGGGAGGAAAGGAAGGGAGGAGGAAAGGAAGGAGGGAGGAAAGGAAGGGAGGGAGGAAAGGAAGGGAGGGAGGAAAGGAAGGGAGGGAGGAAAGGAAGGGAGGGAGGAAAGGAAGGGAGGGAGGAAAGGAAGGGAGGGAGGAAAGGAAGGGAGGGAGGAAAGGAGGGAGGGAGGAGGAAGGAAGGGAGGAAGGAAGGAAGGAGGAAAGGAAGGGAAGGAAGGAAGGGAGGGAGGAAAGGAAGGGGAGAGGAGGAAGGAGGGAGGAAGGAGGAGGAAGGAAGGAAGGAGAGGAAGGGAGGGAGGAAGGGAAGGGAGGAGGAGGGAGGAGGGAGAGGAGGAAGAAGGAGAAGGGAGGGAGGAGAAGAAGGGAGGAAAAGGGGAAAGGGGAGGAAAGAAGGGAGGAAAAGGAAGAGGAAAGAAGGGAGGAAAGAAGGGAGGAAAAGAAGGGAGGAAAGAAGGGAGGAAAGAAGGGAGGAAAGAAGGGAGGAAAGAAGGGAGGAAGGAAGGGAGGAAGGAAGGGAGGAAAGAAGGGAGGAAAGAAGGGAGGAAGGAAGGGAGGAAAGAAGGGAGGAAGGGAGGAAGGGAGGGAGGGAGGGAGGAAGGAAGGAAGGAAGGAAGGAAGGAAGGGAGGAAGGGAGGAAGGGAGGAAGGGAGGAAGGGAGGAAGGAAGGAAGGAAGGAAGGAAGGAAGGAAGGAAGGAAGGGAGGGAGGGAAGGAAGGGAGGAAAGGAAGGGAGGGAGGGAAGGAGGAAGGAAGGGAGGAAAGAAGGGAGGAAAGAAGGGAGGAAAGAAGGGAGGAAGGAAGGGAGGAAGGAAGGGAGGAAGGAAGGGAGGAAGGAAGGGAGGAAGGAAGGGAGGAAGGAAGGGAGGAAGGAAGGGAGGAAGGAAGGGAGGAAGGAAGGAAGGGAGGAAGGAAGGGAGGAAGGGAGGAAGGAAGGGAGGAAGGAAGGGAGGAAGGAAGGGAGGGCGATGAGGTGCAGTAGGAAGGAAGGGAGGTAAGCCGACAACGCGGAGGGAGGAGGAAGGAAAACAAAAAGGGGGAAAACCGTCCTAACAAAAGTGCTAATATTAAGACAAACCATTATTGAGTCACGTATTCTCCGGCATGTAAGCCCCCAACCCCTCCAAAAAACAAACAAAAAGTCATTATATGTGAACAGCAGAGTAATTCTACACTCAAAGAAAAAAAAAAAAAAATCACATCAATGGTGATTTCTGTATTTCCAGCACAATACAAGACAATTTCCATATTTCGGTAACCTCATCTTTTCTATGGACGCCGCATTCTCTCAGCCAAAAACGATGACCAACAATCTTACATACACAAGTAAAGCAGATCTGTCATGCAAAACCAACACAAACCACTAGATGGCGATGAAATGAGTCGCCCTCATTTTCCAAAATTATTCAGATCATTGCTACATTCCAAATTCACAGAATTTCCAGACGATCAGATGATTGACAACTTTGTTTAATACAGTAAAATTAAAATACTTTTATGGGTAACACATGGTGACAGATTTAATAGTGACACGGCTGTGTAGGGGCCGCTCAGACGATAACAACGAGACCTTTTATATAGAAATACGATGATCCAGTGCTGAGAAATCAAGGATAAAAGATTTATGCAAATTTGGTGCTGTGGGGGCGTGTCTCTGTACTCAGCAGATGATGTCTGTGACACACCCCCAGGCAATTTCTGACTGATTTGCATATGGATTCAACACTGAATTTCTCATGACTGGCACATCAGATCTCTACATAAAAGGTGTCATTTTTATCGGGGTAGAAGCCCCTACACAGCCGGCGGACTATTTCTATAGGTAAAATCATGCTGAACGTTCCCTTTAAGTGGAATATTCAGTACATTGCTGTATTACATTCAGGAGGATTCCAAAGGGGCCTGCCCCAGCCGGGGACAGGGGGCCCGCCCCAGCCGGGGACAGGGGGCCCGCCCCAGCCGGGGACAGGGGCCCGCCCAGCGGGGACAGGGGGCCCGCCCCAGCCGGGGACAGGGGGCCCGCCCCAGCCGGGGACAGGGGGCCCGCCCCGCCTTGCATACCTGAGGATGATGTCTTGGGTCTTCTCCTGCCACAGCTCATTCTGCAGGTAATAGCAGATACTATGTGCGTGCGTAAAGAACTCAGTGTACGCATTAAATGCCGCAGTATCCATATGGTGTGTGCACTCTCGCACTGTGCTCCGCTCTGTACACACTGGGAAGTCTCGCCCCGATCTGCAGGAGACACAAACATCACCTATAAATGATACACGGCCCCAGAGTAATTCATACCAGCAAGTCTAAGAAACTAAACCTAACCTCTCCAAGTGACAGTGGGTGAATCCTAGAGCGATCCTGCTCTGCTCCTCCTCCGTGAGCTCCTTACATCCCACGTCCACCCTCTGCAGAGCTCGTCTCCAGCAGTCTCCATATCGGGGATGTTGAGCGAAGTTCTGCAGCAGTTGCAGCTGCGTCCTCCCCTTCTCTATGGCCCTGGGGTCTGGATCAGATCTGGCGCTCCACAGAGCGAGGGTGGATAACAGCAGGAGGGAGGTGAGAACACAGCGGCCCGCCATGGACGCTCCGACCTCAGGAGCCTGTGAGAAGAAAGGGGAAAGGTGACTGTAACCGGCAACTACAGTGAGGGGGTATTGGTGCAAGGTTATCAAGATTATGTGATTCCATTTCCCTCAGCACCCATGGGTGAGGGGAAAACAACAACTCCGTTTTTTTACTTTTTTGCCCCCCAGAAACAACATAGTCATCTGCTGGGGGTCCCCTTCACCCACTATGATTAAGGTGGGCCTCCATAGCTGTAATCATGGCTGCTGAGGTTAGAGGTCCCCTCCTGGGCTGAACCCCAAGCTTCACCTCCTGCCCCTGTTTTGATCACGTACAACTCCGGCTTAAGATAGGTAACAGGTAAAGATTAAGCCAGCAACAGGGGGACAGCCAGCAACAGGGGGGACAGCCAGCAACAAGGGGACAGCCAGCAACAGGGGGGACAGCCAGCAACAGGGGGACAGCCAGCAACAGGGGGGACAGCAGCAACAGGGGGGACAGCCAGCAAGCTCTGTGCAGGAGGGTGAAGAGTCCTGCACCTTATAACAGGGCCAGTAACATTACTTAGGGTATTTGGGCAAGAGCCTGGGGTTCTAGAAAGGTGGGGGGCCCCCACGTGTCATCAGAAACAGGCAGCCCATACACACTGTAATGCAATTCTACTGGAGGCGCAGCTGAGCGCTGTGTGGGGGAGGTAGAACAAGAATCTGGTTTCTACTTGAAAGTCATCATTCACAAAATTCAATGAACAGCGCTTTACCTGGGTTTGGGCTCAGTAATTGGCAGGATTCACACCTTACCTGTGGGAAGGCTCAGTATTTGGGGGGGTGGGGGATTGGGTGCTGTCAGAGACTAGCACCGCCGCCCTGCATCACGGTGGGGAGGGACGCCGCTCGGCGGGTCTTACTTGCCCTGAGCCGCCGGCACCATGACAGGGGGACGCTGTGTGCATATGGTGCCACCCCCTTCTGCACAGCCGCTACCCCTGCCTGTTGCCGCCTGAGTGAAAGGGCTCACACTGTCCAATGGACGATGCGGCCCTGGTGCCAACACATGCCAGAGGCAAGGACATACGGACAGCAATGTTAGACCCGTTTCACACATACATGTGAGACAGGCCGTCCTAGAGGGGGCGTGTATCACACAGGTGACATATCTGTGGACAGCCTGTCATTCTATACTCCCCTCCCCCCAGCGCTCCTGTCCCTCTCTTCCGGGGTTGCTGCACTCAGAGCAGTGAATATTCATGAGCCCCGGAAGTGAGAGGAGCAGGGAGCGCTGGAGGCAGGAGGAGAGGAGGAAATTCTATATTTTTAAGCTTTAAACATTAGCCCCCAGTCCGTGCACACAGTGGTCACACGTTGGACATCCGTGTGCAGGACGTTCTGGGCCAAAAGAGGTCCGTGCTGCTGGCAATTTCCTCCTCTCCTCCTCCAGCGCTCCCTGCTTCTCTCACTTCCGGGGCTCATGAATATTCACTGCTCTGAGAGCTGCAGCCCCAGGAGAGAGGGACAGGAGCGCTGGAGGGAGGGGAGTATACAATGACAGGCTGTCCGTGTACTATCTACCGATGTGTCACGTGTGTGATACACGCCCCATTAAAAACAGCCTGTCTCACATGTCTGTGTTTTGCACGGCTGTCTGAAACAGGCCTAAAGTGGATGGGGGCGCCAGTATATACCCGCCCCGGTACCTATATACCGATCCCGTTCTGACCATACAAGGGAGGGGTATAACCAAAAATCTAAGAAATGCAACTTCAATACATTAGCAAACCTTGCTCCAATCTGCAGCCGTTGCCTCACCTCCTCTGCACTGACCACACAGGAGAATGACCCCCACCTGCTCCCATCACATTCATTAATGCACCTCCAGCCCCACCCAGCTCAAACACCTGATCAGCCCATAACACATGAAAGTAGAAAAAAAGTAAGGTTTCCAGAAACAGCGCCCCCCTCCTCCTCCATGGACCGATCTGGTATTGCAGCTTATCCTCATTCATGTGAATGGTGCTGAGCGGCACTACCAGACTCAGCCTGTGAATAGAGGGGGCGCTGTTCTGAATACATTTTTATTTTTTTATCATGGGAGTGAACTAAATGTATTGGGGGATTGATGCTCTTCGTCCTTATGATCCACTTTACTAACTATGTGTCATTTGTTACTGGATAATATTGATGCACCAGAGTTCATAAGGGGCGCAGGTAAAATGTCTTCAAGGTTATGGGGTCGTCCGGACCCCATAGGACACAGCGCTGTGCAGGGGCGCCCGGCGTGCAGCATTTTTCCCATTCTTCCGCACAGGGGCCACATTGTGGGATGTTTATTTCTTCCTCGGCCCCCGGGATCTGACACCGGCTCCAAAATCAATGATTTCTCTGTTCTTGGAAAAGAGGAAAAAAACTAATATGGAGCTCAGTGTTTATACTGCGAATGTCTGCGGCGCCCCCCGGAGACCCTCAGGTTACAATGCAGGAACCGAGGTGTAAAGATCATATGGTTGGGGAAGTGAGGAGCCGCATCACAGGGAGAGTGAGAGCCGCATCACACGGGGAGTGAGGAGCGCATCACAGGGAGTGAGGAGCCGCATCACAGGGGGAGTGAGGAGCCGCATCACAGGGGGGAGTGAGGAGCCGCATCACACGGGGGAGTGAGGAGCCGCATCACAGGGGGGAGTGAGGAGCCGCATCACACGGGGGAGTGAGGAGCCGCATCACAGGGGAGAGTGAGGAGCCGCATCACAGGGGGGAGTGAGGAGCCGCATCACAGGGGAGAGTGAGGAGCCGCATCACAGGGGAGAGTGAGGAGCCGCATCACAGGGGAGAGTGAGGAGCCGCATCACAGGGGAAGTGAGGAGCCGCATCACAGGGGGAGTGAGGAGCCGCATCCACACGGGGGAGTGAGGAGCCAGCATCACACGGGGGAGTGAGGAGCCGCATCACAGGGGGGAGTGAGGAGCCGCATCACAGGGGGGAGTGAGGAGCCGCATCACAGGGGGAGTGAGGAGCCGCATCACAGGGGAGTGAGGAGCCGCATCACAGGGGGAGTGAGGAGCCGCATCACACAGGGGGGAGTGAGGAGCCGCATCACAGGGGGAGTGAGGAGCCGCATCACAGGGGGAGTGAGGAGCCGCATCACACGGGGGAGTGAGGAGCCGCATCACAGGGGGGAGTGAGGAGCCGCATCACAGGGGGAGTGAGGAGCCGCATCACACAGGGGAGTGAGGAGCCGCATCACAGGGGGAGTGAGGAGCCCATCCACAGGGGGAGTGAGGAGCCGCATCACAGGGGGGAGTGAGGAGCCGCATCACACGGGGGAGTGAGGAGCGCATCACAGGGGAGTGAGGAGCCGTATCACAGGGAGAGTGAGGAACCGCATCACAGGGGAGAGTGAGGAGCTGCATCACAGGGGAAGTGAGGAGCCGCATCACAGGGGGGAGTGAGGAGCCGCATCACAGGGGGAGTGAGGAGCCGCATCACAGGGGGAGAGTGAGGAGCCGCATCACAGGGGGGAGTGAGAGCCGCATCACACGTGGAGTGAGAGCCTCATCACAGGAGTGAGGAGCCTGCATCACACGGGGAGTGATGAGCGCATCACAGGGGGAGTGAGGAGCCGCATCACAGGGGGAGTGAGGAGCCAGCATCACAGGGGGAGTGAGGAGCCGCATCACAGGGGGAGTGAGGAGCCGCATCACAGGGGGGAGTGAGGAGCCGCATCACAGGGGGAGTGAGGAGCCCATCACAGGGGGGAGTGAGGAGCTGCATCACAGGGGAGAGTGAGGAGCCGCATCACAGGGGGAGTGAGGAGCCGCATCACAGGGGGAGTGAGGAGCCGCATCACAGGGGGGAGTGAGGAGCCGCATCACAGGGGGGAGTGAGGAGCCGCATCACAGGGGGAGTGAGGAGCCGTATCACAGGGGGAGTGAGGAGCCGCATCACAGGGGGAGTGAGGAGCCGCATCACAGGGGGGAGTGAGGAGCCGCATCACATGGGGGAGTGAGGAGCCGCATCACAGGGGGGAGTGAGGAGCCGCATCACAGGGGGAGTGAGGAGCCGCATCACATCTCTACATAGAACATTGTTATCACTATTGATGGTGTAATGCTCCATTTCTCCTGTGGGGGAGCTGTGAAGAAATGTAATACTTGCAACCAGGTTTCAGCAGAATGGTGGATGCCCCTTTTTAATAAAAAGCAAAAAAAAAAAGAGTTTCATTAAAGAATGTGGACTCTTTTTAACTTAAATGCATGTATTTGGGGCAAAATAATTTTTTAAAATTGGGTTTTCTTTACCATTTTTTCACTGTTATTTCCAGGCTCTTCTGACTGCAGAATGAGCTAACTGGGAATCCATCAGTGAGCGGTTCTGACCAAGAGCTTGAGACAGATGCCGGGGTCAGATGCAGGGTGTAAGTATAATAGGTGCAGGGAGAATGCACCTAGGGGCCCCAAAAGTTCCTTTGGTCCTATAGAAAAAGACTAATTGCTATTAAGGTTTGCAATAATTGGGGGCCCCGTTGGAGATTTTGCATCGTGGCCCAGGAGTTTCAAGTTACACCATGGGTCAGGTGGCTGCAGAACATGACGAGATCGCATCAATTACCCGGACCTGAGTATGACAGCCTAATGTATCACTATGCAGCGGTCATGCTCAGGTCCGGGGGCCGCCGGCCAGTCCAGACAGTACGATGTGATCGGGCCATCTGACCCCGGCCTTATCTATTCTCCAGCTGCTCTCATTTATGACCGCAGACGACATCAGAGAAGATCTGAACTCTCATGAAGTAGATGAAAACCATTGTATCAGGATGAGCTCACTGACAGATCTCAGTCAACTCATTCTGCAGCCAACAGAGCAGGAAAGCAAGGAAGAGTAAACTCATAATTGGCCCAAAATACATAAACCACCCTAAAAAGATATCCATATCTGTTAAAGCAGATGCCCCATGTAAGGCTTTAAAGGGATATTCCCATCTTCGGAATTTATGGTAAATCCACCATGGAGACCTGGGGTCTCTGAATGAGGAAATGAGAAAAAAAATGATCCACTCTTTTCAATAACTTTAATGAAAGTTTCCAAAAATTGAGATGAAAAAAATTATATCTAAATTTAAACTGTCACATCCATACTAGTCACCACCTAGGGGGAGCTCACAGTTTATGTATTAAAATCTATTGGAGCTGTATGAGTTTGTATGTAGTGAGCTCCCCCTTGTGGCCGATGTTGGTATCTGCGATCAGACTTCAATATAATAATAAATAATAATAATAATAATATATTATATTATATAGATTTAATTTAAATGATACCTTTAATTTTTTTTCAACCCTGCCATAAAAAATAATAGTAAAATGACTAAAAGAAAAGGAAAAATTAAATCTAACTGATTGCAATAAGCGCGGCTACTTATTGCTTTAACGCTATTGTGTGAATACAAGTTTGAGCATTTTATTTCTCCAATTTTTATGACGCACAATTTACATCTTTATACGGGATCTTTTCATTTGATTCCATACATCACTTATTTCTGCCTTCTCGCAGTCACCACTAGAGGGAGCTCACAACTTATATATTGAAATCTATTGGAGCTGCATCAATTTGTCTGCAGTAAGCTCCCCTTGTGGCTGATGTTGGTAACTACAATCAGGCTTCAATTTAGATTATATCTTTAATTTTTTTTCAACACTGCCATAAAATATAATAATAAAATGAATTAAATAAAAGGAAATATTAAATCTAACGGATAGCAATAAGCAGCCACTTAATTGCTTTAATGCTATTTGTGAATGCAAGTTTGAGAATTTCATGTCTCCAATGTTTATGATGAATATTAATTAATATTATTATTATTATTATTATTATTATAATTATTAAAATTGTATAACATTTCTAAAAATGTTACATCTGTTTAGGCGGGATCTTTTCATTTGATTCCATACATAACATATTTCTGCCTTCTCCAGTCACCATAGGGGGAGCTCACAGATTATATATTGAAATCTATTGGAGCTCTATGAGTTTGTCTGCAGTGAGCTCCCCCTTGTGGATGATGTTGGTATCTGCAATCAGGCCTTCAATTTACATTATATCTTTAATTTTTTTCATCCCTGTCATCAAAAATAATAATAAAATGAATAAAATAAAAGGAAAAACTTAAAATCTAACTGATTGCAATAACCTTTCTAAAAATTTTGCATCGATATAGCGGGATCTTTTCATTTGATTCCATACATCACTTATTTCTTCCTTCCCGCAGTCACCACTAGGGGGAGCTACAGCTTATATATTGAAGTCTATTGGAGCTGTATGAGATTGTATGCAGTGAGCTCCCCCTTGTGGCCGATATTGGTATTTGAGTTGTCATAATGATTAGGCTTCAAACTTAGATATCTTTATTAATTTTTGTTACCCTGCCATATAAAATAAATAAAAGGAAAAATAAAAACCTAACAAAGCAATAAGCAGCCACTTATTGCTTTAATGCTATTGTGTGAATACAAGTTCGAGAAGGCATGTCTCCAACATTTATGATGAATATTATTATATTATTTTTATGCATTATTAAAAATTCTATAACATTTCTAAAAATGTTACATCTACATAGTGTCATCTTTTCATTTGATTCCATACATGACTTATTTCTGCCTTCCTGCAGTCACCACTAGGGGGAGCTCACAGCTTATGTATTGAAATCTATTGGAGCTGTATGAGTTTGTATACAGTGAGCTCCCCCTTGTGGCAGATGTTGGTATCAGGCTTTATTTTGATTATATCTTTAATTTTTTTTCAATAATAATAATAAAATAAAAAAAGGAAAAATTAAAACCTAACTGGTAGCAATGAGCAGGCACTTATTGCTTTAATGCTGTTATGTGAATGCAAGTTTGAGAAGTTCATGTCTCCAACATTTATGAATATTATTATTATTTATTATTATTTATTATTAAAAATTTAACATTTCTTAAATTTTTACATCTGTATAGCGGGATCTTTTCATTTGATTCCATACATCACTTATTTCTTCCTTCCCGCAGTCACCACTAGGGGAGCTCACAGCTTATATATTGAAATCTATTGGAGCTGCATGATATATACATATATACAAATGCATCCTGCCCCCCAGCCCGCCCCTGCACAATGTTTATGCTGAATATTATTATTATTATTATTATTATGCAGAATTTAAAATTAAATTAATTCACGAGATTTTTTAATGCGTTATACCTTCTCTGACCAGCAGGCGTCGCTGTTGCTATGTGAGTATATATAGACTCTGTATAAGAACGATGACACCATAAGCGGGATTCTCTTTATTAAAGTTATTACAATACGGTTTACGGTAAATTATAATCTATATCAGGTTTGGCGACCTGTGACAATCCAGCTTCTTATATGGCGGGGGCATGCTGGGAGTTGTGGTTCCCCCATAGTCGGGATTGCACCCCTTGGTTCTATACAATATCTATTATTATAATGATGGCTCTCTCACTACTGGTTAGTCTAGTTATGATACACATTTTCCCCCTAACCCCCCCCCCCCCCCAGAGAATGGCCTCCTTCCTATATGGCAGGGGGTCTCCACAGCTGTGGCTCAGGACATACTGGGAGTTGTAGTTCTCCAGCTGTCGGAGCTCGGCCGCCGCCACTTTGCCATATAGAACCTCATTAGACTTCTGTTTCTTTACATTTTATACATATTAACATTTCCCTCCTATACAAAGTCATCCCCGTGTTATTACAGATTCAAGAAAAGAAGTCAATGTGAACGAGTCAGGCGCCGCTGATGTAGTTCTGTCTCTCTAATGGTTTCCAGATTATCAGACTTTCTGGATCATCAGATGAAAACGATCTCACTGTTTGTACAGATTGAACAGAGCTGAGTTTGTCGAAGTAGGAGGGCTAAGATTGTCCAGCAGCAGAGCGGAGCTTGTCGACGTAGCCGAGATGAGATTGTCGTTGTAGGAGAGCTAAGGTTGTCGATGGAGATGAGCAGAGCTGAGTTTGTCCATACAACTAAGATGAGTTTGTTGATGTAGCAGAGCTGAGCTTGACAATGTAGCAGAGCTGAGTTTGTCCATACGGCATTGATGAGTCTGTCGATGTAGCAGGGCTGAGTTTGTTGATACAGCAGAGCGGAGTTTGATCATACAGCAGAGCTGAGCTTGTCAATGTAGCAGAGCTGAGTTTGTCCATGTAGCAGAGCTGAGCTTGTCAATGTAGCAGAGCTGAATTTGTTGATGTAGCAGAGCTGAGTTTGTTCATACAGCAGAGCTGAGTTTGTCCATGTAGCAGAGCTGAGCTTGTTGATGTAGCAGAGCTGAGCTCGTCGATGTAGCAGAGCTGAGTTTGTTGATGTAGCACAGCTGAGTTTGTTGATGTAGCAGAGCTGAGCTTGTCGATGTAGCACAGCTGAGTTTGTTGATGTAGCAGAGCTCAGCTTGTTGATGAAGCAGAGCTGAGCTTGTCAATGTAGCAGAGCTGAGTTTGTTGAGTAGCAGAGCTCAGCTTGTCGATGTAGCAGAGCTGAGTTTGTTGATGTAGCAGAGCTCAGCTTGTCGATGTAGCAGAGCTCAGCTTGTCGATGTAGCAGAGCTGAGTAGCAGAGCTGAGTTTTGTTGATGTAGCAGAGCTGAGGTTGTCGATGTAGCAGAGTTGAGCTTGTTGATGAAGCAGAGATAAGTTGCTTATCACAGGGAGTGGTCTGTGGTGTTAGGCAATCCTAGAGCTCACATGTAGCTGATACGGATTTCTCATTCATACGTTCTTAGTTGCAGATTTGACGCTTATTCGGCACAAAGAAAAAAAACGACAAAAAATTATTTCTGAGCTGATTTTACACTGAAAAATGGGACATTTGTATGAATTTTAGTTAAATCTCCTTCACTGGTAAAATGCAGCCGATTTTAGATCAGATAAAATCTACAGGTAAAATCTGAATTTTCCTCCCAGATTTATTTGCTGCAGAAAATTCATTATTATGAGCAAAATCAGCAGCGAATTCACCTGTTACAAAGGGAAATGGGTGCAGGGGAATCCGTGTATGACATATAGATTAATAAATAATAATCAGCACCTACTGCACTGAACTCCCCTGTATGTATGCTCAGCTCCCCCGTATGTATGCTCAGCTCCCCTGTATGTATGCTCAGCTCCCCTGTATGTATGCTCAGTTCCCCTGTATGTATGCTCAGCTCCCCTGTATGTATGCTCAGCTCCCCCGTATGTATGCTCAGCTCCCCTGTATGTATGCTCAGCTCCCCTGTATGTATGCTCAGCTCCCCTGTATGTATGCTCAGCTCCCCCGTATGTATGCTCATTTCCCCTGTTTGTATGCTCAGCTCCCCTGTATGTATGGTCAGCTCCCCTGTATGTATGCTCGGCTCCCCCGTATGTATGCTCAGCTCCCCCGTATGTATGCTCAGTTGCCCCGTATGTATGCTCAGTTCCCCTGTATGTATGCTCAGCTCCCCGTATGTATGCTCAGCTCCCCCGTATGTATGCTCAGTTCCCCCGTATGTATGCTCAGTTCCCCTGTATGTATGCTCAGCTCCCCCGTATGTATGCTCAGTTCCCCCGTATGTATGCTCAGCCCCCCTGTATGTATGCTCAGTTCCCCGTATGTATGCTCAGTTCCCCCGTATGTATGCTCAGCTCCCCTGTATGTATGATCAGCTCCCATGTATGTATGCTCAGTTCCCCGTATGTATGCTCAGCTCCCCCGTATGTATGCTCAGCTCCCCTGTATGTATGCTCATTTCCCCTGTATGTATGCTCAGCCCCCCTGTATGTATGCTCAGGTCCCCTGTATATATGCTCAGTTCCCCTGTATGTATGCTCAGTTTCCCCGTATGTATGCTCAGTTCCCCTGTATGTATGCTCAGCTCCCCGTATGTATGCTCAGTTCCCCTGTATGTATCCTTAGTTTCCCCGTATGTATGCTCAGCTCCCCGTATGTATGCTCAGTTCCCCTGTATGTATGCTCAGCTCCCTGTATGTATGCTCAGCTCCCCTGTATGTATGCTCAGCTCCCCGTATGTATGCTAAGCTCCCCTGTATGTATGCTCAGTTCCCCTGTATGTATGCTCAGCTCCCCTGTATGTATGCTCAGGTCCCCTGTATATATGCTCAGTTCCCCCGTATGTATGCTCAGCTCCCCCGTATGTATGCTCAGCTCCCCTGTATGTATGCTCAGTTCCCCTGTATGTATGCTCAGCTCCCCTGTATGTATGCTCAGCTCCCCTGTATGTATGCTCAGCTCCCCGTATGTCTGCTAAGCTCCCCCGTATGTATGCTCAGCCCCCCTGTATGTATGCTCAGCTCCCCCGTGTGTATGCTCAGCTCCCCTGTATGTATGCTCAGCTCCCCTGTATGTATGCTCAGCTCCCCTGTATGTATGCTCAGCTCCCCTGTATGTATGCTCAGCTCCCCCGTATGTATGCTCAGTTCCCCCGTATGTATGCTCAGTTCCCCCGTATGTATGCTCAGCTCCCCCGTATGTATGCTCAGTTCCCCCGTATGTATGCTCAGCTCCCCCGTATGTATGCTCAGTTCCCCCGTATGTATGCTCAGCTCCCCTGTATGTATGCTCAGCTCCCCTGTATGTATGCTCAGCTCCCCTGTATGTATACTCAGCTCCCCCGTATGTATGCTCAGCTCCCCTGTATGTATGCTCAGTTCCCCTGTATGTATGCTCATTTCCCCCGTATGTATGCTCAGCTCCCCGGTATGTATGCTCAGTTCCCCTGTATGTATGCTCAGCTCCCCTGTATGTATGCTCAGCTCCTTGTATGTATGCTCAGTTCCCCTGTATGTATGCTCAGCTCCCCTGTATGTATGCTCAGCTCCCATGTATGTATGCTCAGCTCCCCTGTATGTATGCTCAGTTCCCTTGTATGTATGCTCAGCTCCTCTGTATGTATGCTCAGCTCCCCCGTATGTATGCTCAGCTCCCCCGTATGTATGCTCAGCTCCCCTGTATGTATGCTCAGCTCCCCTGTATGTATGCTCAGCTCCCATGTATGTATGCTCAGCTCCCCTGTATGTATGCTCAGTTCCCCTGTATGTATGCTCAGTTTGGCTGAGCGTACATATGTTTTCAATAAGGAGAGGGGAGTAGGTTAGTGTTGGACCCCTCTGATGGTGACGGATCTCACTGGACAAAGGATTGGGCATGTTGAAGGTCATTATGTCTGATCCTTTCCCCCCCCCAACATCATGGAGGAGCCTCCATACACATAGGCGGATCAGCGGTCAGGTTCAGCTGATTTTGATCTAATGTGAACAGAGGCATAATCCGATGACTGGTCCCGTTCAGCTCTGCTACATCCGGCAGGAGGGTTTACATCTCTTGGAGGTCGGAGGCCACATAGGAGAGGTAGTTTCCATCAAGGATCTTCTCAATGTCCGTGTGTTTCACCAGCCAACACCTGGACATGTGCGTGTGCGCCGTCGAGTCCTTCAAGGAGCGCACCACCAGAGCGGCCGGGGCCGAGCGGTCGCCTCTTCTGAGTTTCCCGGAGAAGGTCACGTCGTTGCCCGGCTTCTGGTCGGTCACTTCTATGTTGGTGTGTTGGAATTGTCCTAAAAAATAACAAGTTTGTCATATTCGGACTTCCTTCATTTTGCATTTAATCACGACATCTCAGGGGGCGGTATCTATCCACAGTAAGCAGGGGCGGGTCTTTATCTATCCACAGTAAGCAGGGGCAGGTCTTTATCTATCCACAGTAAGCAGGGGCGGGTCTTTATCTATCCACAGTAAGCAGGGGCGGGTCTTTATCTATTCACAGTAAGCAGGGGGGTCTTTATCTATTCACAGTAAGTAGGGGGGGGTCTTTATTTACAGTGAGCAGGGGAGGGTCTTTATTTACAGTAAGCAGGGGTAGGTCTTTATCTATTTACAGTAAGCAGGGGTAGGTCTTTATCTATTTACAGTAAGCAGGGGCAGGTCTTTATCTATTTACAGTAAGCAGGGCCAGGTCTTTATTTACAGGAAGCAGGGGTAGGTCTTTATTTACAGGAAGCAGGGGTAGGTCTTTATCTATTTACAGGAAGCAGGGGTAGGTCTTTATCTATTTACAGGAAGCAGGGGTAGGTCTTTATCTATTTACAGGAAGCAGGGGTAGGTCTTTATCTATTTACAGGAAGCAGGGGTAGGTCTTTATCTATTTACAGGAAGCAGGGGTAGGTCTTTATCTATTTACAGGAAGCAGGGGTAGGTCTTTATCTATTTACAGGAAGCAGGGGTAGGTCTTTATCTATTTACAGGAAGCAGGGGTAGGTCTTTATCTATTTACAGGAAGCAGGGGTAGGTCTTTATCTATTTACAGGAAGCAGGGTAGGTCTTTATCTATTTACAGGAAGCAGGGGTAGGTCTTTATCTATTTACAGGAAGCAGGGGTAGGTCTTTATCTATTTACAGGAAGCAGGGGTAGGTCTTTATCTATTTACAGGAAGCAGGGGTAGGTCTTTATCTATTTACAGGAAGCAGGGGTAGGTCTTTATCTATTTACAGGAAGCAGGGGTAGGTCTTTATCTATTTACAGGAAGCAGGGGTAGGTCTTTATCTATTTACAGGAAGCAGGGGTAGGTCTTTATCTATTTACAGGAAGCAGGGTAGGTCTTTATCTATTTACAGGAAGTAGGGGTAGGTCTTTATCTATTTACAGGAAGCAGGGGAGGTCTTTTCTTTTAAGGAAGTAGGGTAGGTCTTTTCTTTTAAGGAAGTAGGGTAGGTCTTTTATCTTTATAGGAAGTAGGGGTAGGTCCTTTTTCTCTTTACAGGAAGTATGGGTAGGTCTTTTTCTCTTTATAGGAAGTAGGGGTAGGTCTTTTCTCTTTATAGAAGTAGGGTAGGTCTTTTTCTCTTTATATGAAGTATGGGTAGGTCTTTTCTCTTTATATGAAGTATGGGTAGGTCTTTTCTATTTATAGGAAGTAAGGTAGGTCTTTTCTCTTTATATAGAGTATGGGGTAGGTCTTTTCTCTTTATGAGAAGTAGGGGTAGGTCTTTTTCTCTTTATAGGAAGTATGGGTAGGTCTTTTTCTCTTTATAGGAAGTATGGGTAGGTCTTTTCTCTTTATAATAAGTATGGGTAGGTCTTTTCTCTTTATAGGAAGTAGGGTAGGTCTTTTTCTCTTTATAGGAAGTATGGGTAGGTCTTTTTCTCTTTAAATGGAAGTATGGGTAGGTCTTTTTCTCTTTATAGGAAGTTGGGGTAGGTCTTTTTCTCTTTGTAGGAAGTAGGGTAGGTCTTTATCTCTTTAAAAGGAAGTATGGGTCAGGTCTTTTTCTTTTATAGGAAGTAGGGGTAGGTCCTTTTTCTCTTATAGAAGTATGGGTAGGTCTTTTCTCTTTTAGGAAGTATGGGTAGGTCTTTTCTCTTTATAGGAAGTATGGGTAGGTCTTTTCTCTTTATAGAAGTATGGGTAGGTTCTTTTCTCTTAATAGTAAGTATTGGCAGGTCTTTTTCTCTTTATAGGAAGATGGGCAGGTCTTTTCTCTTTATAGGAAGTATGGGTAGGTCTTTTTCTCTTTATAGGAAGTTGGGCAGGTCTTTTCTCTTATAGAAGTTGGGGCTAGGTCTTTTTCTCTTAATAGGAAGTATGGGTAGGTCTTTTCTCTTTATAGGAAGTATGGGTAGGTCTTTTCTCTTTATAGGAAGTATGGGTAGGTCTTTTTCTTTTATAGAAGTATGGGAGGTCTTTTCTCTTTATAGTAAGTATGGGTAGGTCTTTTCTCTTATGGGAAGTAGGGTAGGTCTTTTCTCTTAATAGTAAGTATGGGAGGTCTTTTCTCTTTATAGGAAGTATGGGCAGGTCTTTTCTCTTAATAGTAAGTATGGGTAGGTCTTTTCTCTTTATAGGAAGTATGGGAGGTCTTTCCTCTTTATAAGAAAGTATGGGTAGGTCTTTTCTCTTTATAGGAAGTATGGGTAGGTCTTTTTCTCTTTATAGGAAGTATGGGTTGGGATCTTTTCGACTCACCTAAGCCCCTTCCAGCAGCCCTGGAGGAACAAGCCATCTCCTCTCACAATGTAGAAGCCCAGGTGGTTCATCTGCAGATAGGTCGGATGCTGGTAGCGGTGGAACAGGATCAGCAGCTCCACCTTACGACCGATCCACACGCTGATGTTGGAGGACGGAGAGATCTTGATGGTCAGTTTGGGTTTTCTGAGCAGAGCCGGTCGGTTAATGGGGAAAACCATCACTTTTTCTCCCTTCAGCGTCAAACTGTCCAGCGAGATGTTGACCACGTAGTTGATCCGGCTGGTTAATGGTGATGGTGATCACGTCTAGGTAGGTCCGAAGTCGGTTTTCATGGCCAATTCTCAGAGGAGCCTTCATCAAATGTCCATTTACTGCAATACCTAAAGAACAGATACAAATGCTGAAGCATATTACCGATTGGATCATAGTAGGGAGCTGCATTCACAATTATGTCAGGCTTCAGAGCTGAAATCTCCCAGTATTCTTTGCTGGTAACAACAGGGATATAAAGAGAGGAGAGCCCTAGCGGTCCTGACACTCACCGATCTCTGTACCCTGAGCTCCCTAATGTCCCTATAGGGTCCTTTCCCCCCCATCTCTGTTATGTGGATATTGCAAAGGCAGGTGAGTGAACTAGACTTCAGCCACTGCAATAACAAGACACAAGGAAGAGGACAGACAGAGGGACATAGACAAAAAGGAATACACTCCAACTCCACCAATGCAGAAAAGCACCCGGGCTGCAAGCTGCATGACTTCAGCAACTTTAAGGGCACTTGCTCCTTCCATGGTGGTCGCATAGAAATGGATTCTCTAAGCGGCATCAGACGATGGAACACTTTACTAATTAAAATGGAGGGAAGTGGTCACAAAATGTTACACCTGAGATAGGACTAACAATGATCAACCAGAAAGGAAAAAGTCCTTAACCCCTGCAGCACCAAAAGAAAGATTATACATTTAAATAAACCAGAGATTGACAAGGTAATGTGACGTCAGGAAGCAAAAACCTGCTGCAGACCTGTGAAGACAGTGAAGTCTTCATTTAACCAAACTGCTTAAAGGGGAACAACTGAGCATGGAAAAAAACTAAGTGAACCCTTCATTA
Organism: Allobates femoralis; assembly: GCA_033576535.1. Classification (NCBI taxonomy): domain Eukaryota; kingdom Metazoa; phylum Chordata; class Amphibia; order Anura; family Aromobatidae; genus Allobates; species Allobates femoralis. The sequence goes on from JARQOC010000008.1 coordinate 7,870,774, forward strand.
TTACCTTTCGGTTCTTCACCTTTTTCGTTCGCTAGGTTCATTAAACTTTATGGCTTATGGGGGGACTTGATCAGGCCACAGAATAAACTGTGGATTTTATCAAAAATATATATGTCATGGGGTGGTATAGCGGCAGGGAATCAGGAGGCAGGATGGTAAGATGGGCAAAGAAGAACTGGGGAACTAGTCTGATCCTTTGTATAGGGGTCCCTGGCTCACCCTGTTCCTGGCATTACCTCTGAAGGTGAGGATGTCCAGGACACCACCCTTGCCCTTGCTCCTGATCAGCCCCTACCTCCACCCACGGACCGGGAAAACCCAGCAACTTCTATGGAAGGGAACAGCAGAAGCACAGCATGTCCTCACTGCATGGGGTCCAATTAAAGACTGAACTCTATCTCTGACACCCGGTGGAGGGAAGTGGAACTACTTAAAGGCTGAAGTAAGGGAGATCAGAGCTCTACAGCAGTATTCTGGCATTAACTCTGGAAATGCCAACAGAAATGAACTCTGATTAATCTACAGCAGCATTACATGTGGACTGCATGTGACAATATAAAGGTCGGAGCTCCATACCTGCGAGCGGATCAGAGAGGAGCTTCAGGATGTCCCCGGGTCGCCCGTCCAGAGTGAAGCACAACTTCTCCCGGATCTTAGGCAGGTTCACCACGAAGTGAGGATCGCCATCCACTGCGACAACAGAATGTCAGTAAAAGTCGCCAAACTCATCAATATCTTACATTTTTAAACAATAGAAGTAATTAGAATTAAATCACCAGAAGACATGAAGGTCTGAAGTCCGGGTACTCCGCGGGAGACGCCTGAAATTATAATAACATTAATATAATGAATCTCAGTGCAGATATAAAATGAGTTTGGCTGCAATACCAAATGTGGCCTATGCACCAGAGTGGCGCTGTTCATCCTGGTCCTTAGTCATACATTGTACCAAAAGGAAGACACTACCCCACTACAGCTCACACCCATGATGCCTATTATCGCACTGCTTAGGAATTGTGTAACTTGATCATGTAGGCATCACAATAAGCAGCGAAGGTGTCACTTAAAGGGGTATCCTCCATCTTCATAAATGGATGTTGTCGGATAGCGCTCAGAAATACAAGCAATTTTGCAATTTGTTGCGTCTTAAAATGTTCTGCCGTTCTGGAGATATTAACACTTTTCCTATGTTTACATCTTGTTGCCTTGGAGACCGACCACCACTGCTAGACAGTAGAATGTGTACAGACCTTACAAGCTCTTTTCTACTGAGCGGTTTTGAAGCTGGAGAGTGCTGTTACCACCTAATCTTGGCCAGATTCAGCACAGTACTTACAAGCTCTTTTCTATTGAGCTGTTTTGATGCTGGAGCGTGCTGTTACCTCCTAATTAGTGCCAGAGCACAGTTACCTCCTAATCCTTCACATATTCAGTGCAGTGCTTACAAGCTCTTTTCTATTAAGCATTTTTGAAGCTAGAGCGAGCTGTTACCTCCTAATCACTTTCAGATCCAGTGCAGCGCTTACAAGCTCTTTTCTATTAAGCTTTTTTGAAGCTGGAGTGCGCTGTTACCCCCTACTCCCGGCCATATTCAGAGCAGTGCTAACAAGCTGTTTTCTATTGAGCGGTTTTGAAGTTGGAGCTACTGTTACCTCTTAATCCCTTTCAGATTCAGTGCAGTGTTTACAAGATCTTTCCTATTTAGTAGTTTTGTAGCTAGAGCGCACTGTTACCCCCTGATCCCAGCCAGACTCAGTGCAGTGCTTACAAGCTCTTTTCTATTGACCATCTTTGAAGCTAAAGCACACTGTTTCCCCTAATCCCTGCCAGATTCAGTTCAGTGTTTACAAGCTTTTTCTATTGAGTTTTTTTTTAAGCTGAGGGCGTTGTTACCCCCTAATCCCGGCCATATTCAGAGCAGTGCTTACAAGCTCTTTTCTATTGAGCTGTTTTGAAGTTGGAGCCACTGTTACCTCTTAATCCCTTTCAGATTCAGTGCAGTGCTTACAAGCTCTTTTCTGTTGATCTATTTTGAAGCTAGAGCATGCTGTTACCCCCTAATCCCTGCCATATTTAACACAGTGCTCTTACAAGCTCTGTTCTATTGAGCGGTTTTGAAGCTGGAGCATGCTGTTACCATGTAATCCCTTCCAGATTCAGCGTAACACTGACAAGCTCTTTTCTATTGAGCTTTTTTGAAGCTAGAGCGCACTGTTATCCCATAATCCATGACAGATTATGCACAGTGCTTACAAGCTCTTTTCTACTGACCAGTTTTGAAGCTGGAATACGCTGTTACCTCCTAATCCCTGCCAGAAGGGCTTACAAGCTCTTTTATATTGAGTTATTTTGAAGCTAGAATGTGCTGTTACCCCGTAATCTCTACCAGATTCAGCACAGTGCTTACAAGCTCTTTTCTATTGAGTTATTTTGAAACTAGAGCGTGCTGTTACCCCATAATCCCTGCCAGATTCAGCACAGTGCTTACAAGCTCTTGTCTATTGAGCTGTTTTGAAGCTGGAGCGGGATGTTACCCTGTAATCCCTGCCAGATGCAGTGCAGCGCTTACAAGTTAGACAGCAGAGGTGGTCGGTCTCCAAGGCAGCGAGAGGTAAACAAAAGAAAAAGTATCTCAACAACAAATAAAAATATTAAAAAGCAGTAAATTGCAAAAGTGCTTGTTTTTACAAGCTCTATCTAACAATATCCATCTATGAAGATGGGATTAACCCTTGGAAGCTTGAGAGTCCCATTTTAAAATCTGCACTAGGACCTCCCCCTACTATGTGCCATATATAATCCTATTATGTGGAGGCAGCCTCTAGGTGCAAAAGCCAGGATCAGTTTGGGCTGTCGGGGCACCGGGAAATCCCCCGGTGGGCCCCAGGTCCCCTGTGCAGAACACAGAGTGGCTCCGCCAGTGTATAATCCCTGGGGCCCACGTGGCGATAACGCTAACAGGTATCTCAGGAATAGCCTACACGGAGCATTTACCTATATGGAATCTGATCGACCTTTACGACACTTACCGACATAGTCCATATCTTGTCCCAGTATTAGGTCTTCCATGTCATAGTCCACATCAGATTCTTCATAAATAGAACCTGCAAAGTGAAGGCACCATGTTTTTTTGGATGCTTAAGAAATACGTATTCTGCAGTACCAGACATGGCCTGATTACAAGTGGGGGCGCTGTTTCTGGAAAAAAAAAAAATATAACACATCTCTTGTTGTCTCAGACTGGTCAGATTTTGGGTTGAGGTGGCATGTTTACCGCTTCGGCTACTTCTTTTCACACCTGGGCTGCCGATTTGCAGAAGTGGCCGCAGAATGCGTTGGCGGAGTGAAGAGTTTGCACTACATACAAAATGTGTTGATTTGGCAAAAGGCGCCATCTGCAAACACACAGAACCGTTTTATGGCTTGCAAATAGGCGTTTATGACGATCATTTAATATTCGCTACCTCGGTACTTTGACAGTTGTTTGTTATTTTAGCAGATGGGCAAAGTGCGTGCCAACAATACGCCAAGGTGAGCTAAAGATGGGCACAGTCTGACAAGACTTAGGAGGATCCTGCGGTGGGTGTCAGTGTTTACTGCAACCTTTGGAACCACAAGACGGGACTGTACGGCACAGAAAAGTTGCCAGTGTGGGACTATTCATTATTCGTTACCTCTGCACTTTTAAAGGGCACGTCTATGTGACCCTGATCTTCATTTTAATTGTATTCAGGATGAATTAACAATTAATTAGTGAACACCTTTATTTAGAACTCTTGGTGTGGACAGGTAATTACAGCAGAAGAATTCTTGAGAAAAAGACAGCCAGTCTGGGATTCGTTTACACAAAGGAGGGGAACTGCTGAATTTCAAAAGATTGCCCTAGAGTTTTGGGCCTCAGTTGTTAGCGATTAATATTGGGGTTTGTATAGATATGATATTTATGGGACGTACATTTTCAGCATCGTGATCACAAAAGGCATGCATATTGTTTTATAACTGCACGACCTGAGCATCAGTCCCAAACGAATATTGGCTAAATGGATGATGCTATACACGCCACATTGTGCACACAGTTTGACAAGACTTAGAAGGGTCCTGCGGTGGGTGTCAGTTTTTCTGCAACCTTTGGAACCAAAGACGGGGTCTGTGCGGCACCGAGAAGTTGAGAGTGCGGGACTATTCATTAATCGTTACCTCCCATTTTTAAAGGGCACATCTACATGATCCTCATCTTCATTTTAATTCTTTTCAGAATGAAATAACAATTCTAGAACATCTTTATTTAGAACTCTACATTGCGTCTTTCTCTGTTATTCCTCTTGGATATGTATGATAAATTAACAACTGGTCGTTAAACAGTTGGGGAGATCCCATAACTGTAGGCACTGACAGGATAGAGTCATAGAGAAAATATAAAATCCATGAAGACATCTCTTTTGTATCTGGAGAAAGGAGAAAGAAACCAATTAAAACTGGGGAAGTAGAGAGAGACGACACTTTATTGAAGCAGAACCTCCTGGTGTGGACAGGTAATTACAGCAGAAGAATTCTTGGCAAAAAGACAGCAGTCTGAGATTCGTTTAAGCAGAGGAGGAGAACTGCTGAATTTCAAAAGATCGTTCTTACTTAGTTTGGGAAAACAGAGGCTTAGGGGTGATCTTATTACGATGTACAAATATATGAGGGGACAGTACAGAGACCTTTCTAATGATTTATTGGGGGGGATTGTATCGATCTAATATTTATGAGAAGTACATTTTCAGCATCGTGATCATGAGAGGCAGAGTATGTATACAGTATTTTTTTCATGATTGAGCAACCTGAGCATCAGTCCCAAATTAATACTGGCTAAATGGGTGATGCTATACATACCATGTTTCATATCTTTAGTAAAATAAAATCGTGATAACAAACATGACCATGATATCTTCTGCCTGAGACCTCCAGGGGCAAAGATATCCTGTATGTTGGGGATCTCCTAAAATTCTGAAGGGCTGAGCACATCTCACAATAATTTTGTTCTTCTTGCTCTATAAAGCCATATACTACCTGTAACAGGTCTGCCTGTATAAATGATTGGTGGTGGCAGCTAGTGATTTTCTCGGATTATTGTGGAACTGGGCAGTGACTGTACCGAGGCATATATAGTCCATTCGTTGGAATAGGATGTAAATATACAATACGCTCACTTGGAGTTCCCCAACAGCTGGCCTTACAATGCTGTTTGTGACAAATTTGTGGCGGCGGTGGGATATCTGTGTGACCCTCAGGTCTCCTTATCAGACAGTGTTAGAGAGTACAGGGACACAGTCACAACTGGTAACTCCAAATTGTCAGTTCATTCATACATTTCTATTAGAACTAACAGATCAATGCAGAGGAGTGGAGTGGAGGTGCACAACTGCACATGCTCAACCTCCACTCCATTCATTGTCTATGGGACTGCTGGAAAAAGCCGAGCGCATCACTATTTCTGTTCGTCCTACTGACAATGAATGGAGCCGCGGTTGAGTATGTGCACCTACACTCAATATTTGTGCTTCAAGACCCCATTCTTGGGATCGTTGAGTGTCCCAATGGTCGGACCCCTGTCCTATGGATAGGACTGAACTTGAAATTTTGGATAAACCCCATTATAATGTATAATGAAGAATCATCCTCAATCTATACAGAACATGTGCACGGCCACTATTTATTGCATTGCCATGTACCTCTGAACCCAGGGGCCAGTCCAACACGGCCTCATAACACCTTATAACCTTTGTCCTGAAACCTTGAGGCAGACACAAAGACAAAGGGGGCCCCTATGTAAGAACAGAATATTGGCCCCTTGCTCTCCAAAATCTCGAGATATATCAGGCATGAAATGTATCTTATAGACAGTCTGAAGCTACTATGAAGGTAGCAGAGGATCCCCTGACCTGCTGGGCCAATGTGATGGTCACACATTACATTATAAGAACAGAAGTACAAAAAGTACCTGCAATCTCCTCGATAAAGCTGTAAACCGGGGGAGGATTTAGGGATTCCACAAATGACGAATAGGAGAAGGTCCGGGTAGAAGTTCAGTATCATCAGGAAGAATAATGAGCCTCAGCGAAGTGGGGTTCACGGGAACAGACGTCGGAAACGTTGTGCCAAGCGGATCCAGCGCAACATGTCGTCCCATTCATCCAGGGTAACGGGACTTACCGAAGAGGCAGACAGATTACCGGTCATTGGCTCTGGTGCCGCCTCTGTGGTCAAGATGATGGGTCCAGTGCTGGGAGCCATTGAGATGTTCGGAGATGCGGAATTCAAGACGGTGGAAGACGTTTTCTCAGCCTTGGAGGAGACATCACGGTTGGTGTGGAACCATCTGGACGTGGTGTGGTGGTTGGGGACAGAAGGTTTGGTGTGGTGGTTGGGACAGAAGGTTTGGTGTGGTGGTTGGAGACAGAAGATTTGGTGTGGTGTTAGGGGACAGATGATTTGGTGTGTGTTAGGAGATTGAGGCTTTGTTGTGGTGTTAGGGGATTGAGGCTTTGGTGTGGTGTTAGGAGACAAAAGCTTTGGTGTGGTGTTAGGGGACAGAGGCTTTGTTGTGGTGTTGAGGATGAGGCTTTGGTGTGGTGCTAGGGGACAGAGGTTTGGTGTGGTGTTAGGGGACAGAGGTTTTGGTGTGGTGTTAGGGGATTGAGGTTTTGGTGTGGTGTTAGGGGACAGAGGCTTTGGAGTGGTGTTAGGGGACAGAGGCTTTCGGGTGTGTTAGGGGATTGAGGCTTTGGTGTGGTGTTAGGGGATTGAGGCTTTGGGTGGTGTTAGGGGACTGAGGCTTTGGTGTGGTGTTAGGGGATTGAGGCTTTGGAGTGGTGGTTGGGGATAGTAGAGTATTGTGGTGGAAATTTGAGTGAGCTGTTGGAAGTGATCCAGTAGCAGAGGCCATTGTAATTTTTCCTAAGATCCCGGCAGTGGTGGTCCCTGGGGATTCCGTCACTTGAGACATTGTTGATGGTCTTGATGTGGTTGGCTTGGCTGTGCTTAGCTTGGCCAGTGTTGATGTTCTGGACGTTTTATTGGCCGTCTTCGTGTGTCTGGCAACAGTAGTGGTCTTGGTTTTTACTAGAGGGACACTTGGAGGAGATGCTGTAGTATGGGGGGGCATTGCATTTGGCTGATTTGCAGCACTAGGCATTGAAGTGGTTGAGTAGTGGTTGCTGGAGTTGTTTTTGGCTCATCTGGGTCATCAGGTTTTACTACGATCAGGGAAGTGACCGGTGTCACAAAATTGTACTTAAGAGACAAGTTGGTGGCTTTTTCAGTGAGTATCTTCCGAGCGATAGTATCGTTGGCCTTGAACCTTGCCTGTAGCAAGTCTGAATGGTGAAATAGGCCCAAAGTCTCTGGACAAACCACTGAATTTCATCCACGTTGCCAGAACATCCAAACCCGGACTGTGTGGCATTGTCTTCCACGGCGATGTCATTCTCCAAGCTGATCTTCTCTTTCTGGTCATGGGCGGTCATCCTAACCTGAAGGTTCTTCGAGCCGGATTTTAGCTTACCAGTAACGACCAACTCCGAGCCTTCAAAATAGTTGGGGAAAAGGGTCTGCGTTACATTTTGAGCAGCTTCTCCGAGGTAAGCCAACTCAATATCGAAGAGTAGAGGACTCGCAATCTCATCGTAGAAGCCCTTGAGCTGCAGGGTGGCATCAGAATACTCGTAAATGCGGCGCGCTATCCCGCGGTTCTCCAGGGACAGTCTACGCATGAGGCTGTAGTCCGCGTCCTCGCCGAATGCCAGGCAGAACAGTGAGATGGTTCCCTTAAGAGCCTTTTGTGCATTTTGAAGTATTCGGGTGGATGCAGTAACTCCAGAGGTGGCCTCTCCATCCGTCAGGAAGATGACGAGAGGTATCTTCTGCTTTCTTCCACCCCTCTCCAGTTTTGGTGACGTCTGGTTGAAGATAGAAGCAGCAGCCATGATGGCACCATTAATATCAGTCCCTGGAAAGACAAAATATATTAGTTTGGATCAGGTCTTCCATAATGCAAACTTATCACAGTCATATTTGCTCTGTTTTAATCCAGGAACGTAATCGCAAGAATGAGACCCACTTACATGGAGAGGTGACCATGTACCCACATTCTCTGCTGGGACCTACGTCTATCACACGCTTGTCTGGGGATGGAGGGGTGGTTGTATGGGTGAGGCCAAATGGGTATGGACTCGAGCCGAGGAGACACTGGCTCTGTCTCCCATGACACGGTTGCAGGAGTTGGGCACTGAAGGAGTAGGGTTGTAGGCCTCCTCTAGAGCTGTTAAAAAGTACACCCATTGCGCCTAAAGGGACCGTTCAATGTCCCAAATGGGCGATGAGCCGGAAGGCCATGAGTTGAAGATGACGACCATGACATGAACAGTTGGCCAGTTTTTGGGTATGACTACTCCACCTTCCTTAGTTGCGCTTGTTGCGCTCCCCCTTCTTGGATAGTGGAAGGATGGACTTTGCGAATATGTACCGCCGTGCCCCTTTCCTTTCCCCCTGTTTGTCTTATCCCATGGACAGCCCTGTGTGCCTATAGACTATCCCCTCATCCTGTAGCTCGATGGCAGCAACGTGTCCTTAGACTGGTAAATGGTGGGTAAATGGAGAACTTGTAGGGTTCCCCCCTGGTGTTTGTAATGTTTAAAGGGAACCAACCACCCCCAATGACCCCCCCGGACTATTAATATCAGTCCCTACACACAGCACATACATGTGCTGCAATGATTTTGGCTAAAAAAACTGTTTTTTAAAACTAAAGATAATGATTTTTAAAGTTTAAACCGAATGGACGGATGGGCGGTACTTATCTGTGGCAAAAGCCGAGATATGATGCCAATCATCCTCCCGTCTCCCCTCGCAGCAGTTATGGCCAGCCCTTTGTTCATCGTCACTGCCTGGTGCACGGGCTCGCATGCCCGTGCACACGTCATCAGCTACAGCCGGGAAGCGAGCGCGCGCTCTGTCTTCCATAGCCGAGCGCAGGAAGTCAGAGCGCGCGCTCGCAACCCGGCTGTAGATGATGACGTGTGCACGGGCATGCGAGCCCGTGCACCAGGCAGTGACGATGAACAAAGGGCTGTCCATAACTGCTGCGAGGGGAGACGGGAGGATGATTGGCATCATATCTCGGCTTTTGCCACAGATAAGTACCGCCCATCCGTCCATTCGGTTTAAACTTTAAAAATCATTATATTTAGTTTTAAAAAACAGTTTTTTTTAGCCAAAATCATTGCAGCACATGTATGTGCTGTGTGTAGGGACTGATATTAATAGTCCGGGGGGGTCATTGGGGGTGGTTGGTTCCCTTTAAGGACTGTGCCAGGGAGAATAGACCCACATGCGACTTGAGCTCCCCATGTTTTACCGTTTTATCTCTCTTGTATGTAGGAAAAAGGACTCCCAGCAGCAAGTCCCCTGTGCACTTGGGCTTTTTAGGGCCCTTGTGTTGCCGTATTGGCCAACAGAGCATGGTGACAATTGGACTTTCTGTTTAGAAAAAAAAAGAATGTTATAACTATTAATAAGAATGTGAAATGTTTTATGTAGTATTACCAAAAATGTAAAAGTGAAGTATACATGTGTATTTGAAATATAGATGGTATTAATGATTTATTGTGTAGTATTTGTTTATGTGAATTAAATCCTCCAGGATGGTATGGTCGGGGACGACCATAATTAAAGAGAGGAGGAGATGTAAGAGGATACATTTGAATGAGAGTTCTGAAATTTGCCAACCATGCTCACATACAAATTAATGGAGAGGATAAAGAATGCAAAGACCCAGGAGTGTCTTATCTATGTGCCATGAGTGTACAAGATGGAAATACCACTATGTGATTGAAATCGTCCAGGATGGTATGGTCAGGGACAACCATAGTTAAAAAGAGGAGGAGATGTAGGAGGAGTAATTTGAATGAGAGTTCTGAAATGTGTCAACCATGCTCACATACAAATTAATGGAGAGGATAAAGAATCCAAAGACACCTATCCATTTCCAGACAGGATACAGGGTTTCAATCTCAAGATAGATGTCGGTCACACGTATCTCTTGTGTCATGAATGTACAAGATGAGAATACCATTTTTTGGAACTCAATAATTTAGTGGAAAGGTGTGTCTCTGGAGGACCCAGCTTATCTATGGATTGTATAAGCACCCTGTAATACTTCATTTATCCTGCGGTGGTGCTGCAGCGGAATTGCTCACTTGGCTCCCGGTAGATTATAGCTGATCGCGCCGGCGGTCCAGCTCAGTTTGGAAACACTGGAAAGGAAAAGAGACTGGACACTTTTCCGGCTTGGTTGTCTGGGACTTAGGCCAGTAGCCTGTGTCTGGTTTCTAAGTAGATTACTATGGGACAACTCCCTGCAGCTGGCGGAAGACTATCGGGTAGACGTAAGTAAACTTTTACAACTTCTTCCACCTACATTGGAGAGTTCCTCCATAAAGGTGAGCTTACCGGAGAAGCTACTTGGCCCTTCATCGCTTCCTCCACAAACATGAAAGCTGAGATTTCCAGGAACACAGAATTCGCTTTCCTCCCTTCCAGAATAAATACCCCCCGATATCCTGATATCCGCCGGTATTCAGTTACCTGAACATCTCAGCAGATTGGTGGCGTCGTCTTACTTACATCCGTCGGCTTCGATCTTATTCACGTACTCCTTGGCGCTCTTGATGTTCTGATTTGTTGCCTGGATGGACATGTCCGGTTTCCAAACTTTTACCACATCCGAGAAGGTGATGATATTGAAGGAGTCGTCTCGGTGGAGGTCACTTAAGATGACATGCATGGCGCTTTTAGTCTTTGAAGGCAAAATCAAGAAATAGGAAAGGTATGGAGGTATACATAATGTTATACAGAGTGTCATGGGGTGGTATAGCGGGTAGGGAATCAGGAGGCAGAATGGTACAGTGGGTTAAAGACGTTCAGGGGAGCCAGTCTGACTCTTAGACTGGGAGTTTCTGTCTGGCTCACCCTGCTCCCAGAGGAAACTCTGAAGGTGAGGAGGTCTGGGTCGCCACCATTGCCCTATGCTCCTGAATAGCCCTCGGCTAAAAGCCCCTACCTCCACCCATGGATCAGGAAAACCCAGCAGCTCCCATGGAAGCGAACAGCAGCAGAAGGAAGCACAGCACATCCTCACTTCAAGAGGTCCAAGTAGGGACTGAACTCTATCTTAGCACAGCACGTCCTTACTGCACAGGTTTCAAGTAGGGGCTGAACTCTATGTGCAACACCCGGTGGAGGGAAGTTGAACTACTTCAAGGCTGAAGGAGTGGAGATCTGAATGCAAGACACACCCTTCCACATGAGCTATGACACACTCCTCCACCTGTAGAGCCACACACAGCATAGACTAAAGGAAAAAAAACCTCAGATTTAATTCACAGCAAGAGGACTCATGGACTGCAAAGCAGTCAAAATGTGAAACAGTGGTTGTATACACTGTAGGGTGGGAGCTCACACCCCTATCCTCATCCCTGGGCGAGGAAACGGCACAACACATAGTGAAATACCAGAGAAGATAACAACAGAAGGTCCTAGCATTAGGAAAAGGGGGTGAGGGACCACCTCCCAATCACCTAATTTTGAATTCTGTGCTCCCCTAACTTCCCTATACGGGTCCTTCCTCTCAGCACTGTTACATGCCTAGACCCTTGCTCACCCTTGACTTACCCTGACTACTGTGTAGGCCAGTGAGACACTAATCTCAGTACTACAATAAGAAAACACAAGGTAGGTATGACAGACAGATGGGAATAGAAACAACAAACAGTAATCTTCAGCTGCTCCAACAGGAACTTCGCTGCAGCTACAGCAACAAACTCCTCAGCTTCTCCAGAGGCAGCCTCCTTCAAAGTGGACAGTATACACAATATAAACCGGCACTGAATATGAGCCAAGAGTGTGCATATATAGCGGAAAGGCGTGGTCACAAGGAGCTGCAGCAGAGATAAAAGCTACAAGTTCTCAGCCTGATGGCACTTTAAGAAAATAAATCTACTCCAATAAGTGATAATACTCAAGCGTGCAGCAGCGAGGATCTGCGATCAATTATGACCTTCTGATCTCAGATCCCTTAGAGGTCTCATCAGGACGTGACACACCCATGATATCTATACACAGCTGCTCACACAGGATCCACCAATCACAACAGGTAGTCACAACCCACCACTTGCCTTTAGAATGACCTTTGCACACACTCATTAGATGCATGGTAGTCAAACATTCCGGGGTCAGATACTAAGAGAGCGTGTCATAAACTAAGGGGATAGACAAAGGTGTAGTCAGGTCACGGTCCAGGGTCAGAATAGGAGATGATAATAATAATAGGAGGCCAACGCGCACCAATGAGCAAATGCTACGACTGGCAGTGATCTGGGACTGACTGCTCAGCTAAGTAGCTGGGCAATCACAGAGAACAGGGAACACCTGAGGAAGCGCAGTACCTCTTAATCTCAGATTGGACGGCTGATCTGTCAATCACCTGACAGCTCAGCACAGCCCTGGTTCCATAGTGGTCACCATTGTGTCGTGACAGTACCCCCTCTTGGGCCCATTATCCTCTAATCTCTGGGCAATCCCACAGTAAGTGAATACAAGGGTTCCAGGACCCCTGTGACATTTGGGGCCACTTATCCATTCATTCAGATTGTACCCTGTGCATTCTGGGTGTGGGGTCATACGTACGGTGAAGAATACAGAATTGCATGAGGCTTTCAGTATTAGGGGAAACGTGTCTACGGGCTCCCGAGGGCGAGCTCCAGCACCCATCGTCACTTTCGGGCCCCACATCTGTCTCCCATTTGCTTCCAATGTAATAAAAGAAAATTCACCTGTTTCATCTTGGTTCCAAACATCGACCCGCTGACGTCTATGACAAAGATGACGTTCTTCTGGATCGCCGGAAGCCCCCGAGGAGCGAAATAGTGAACGAAATATCCATTGTATATCTGGAGGAGAAACAAAGTTTGGGCAACGACCTCACTTTATATCATGCACTAGAAGACGCTATTTATCCTATGACTTGCCTGGACATCACCTGCAAGGTCCTTCAAGGTCACATCATACTGGATGACAAAATCGGCAGCAATGCCGGCGTTTGATTGGGCCGCCTGCTCCTCGGGGGCGGGCTGGAACGTGATTCGTGCACAGTGCGGAGTCTTTTCTATCTCAGTAGATGGAGGTGCCGCGGCCTCACCTGAAAGAACCACTAGATCAGTTGTTTTTGGGGGTGATGGTTTAGGCTTCCGTTCGGTTTTGGGTACCCACCTCGCACGGCGTTGGTAAGGAGTCGGCTGGAGCGCAGCGGTAGCACCCGCACGTACTCTATCCCCGTCCTTTCGGAGATGGTCACCTGCACGGTGAGGTTCTGGACTATCTGACCCGGCTTCACACTTACAGAGTGCTCATATCTGCCCAGTTGTCTTCTCAGCAGCTCTTCGTAGGTCAACGTGAAGGTAATTTCTCCACCGGCCTCGACGTTCATAGAAACCCGGAACTTCTCCGTTTCTCGATCTCTGCGGAAATGAAAGGCCAGACACATAGCAGAACCGTAAGACCCATTCAACCCCCCGTACTTCATTATTATTGCTCAAGTGGCCATCTTTGCTTCTCTTTGGTCTCCTGTGGTTTGTACCAATATCTGTGACTGTGGAGAACTGGACATGTCCATTGTCACGATGGTCTCTTACTTTGGAAGCTTGTGACGGTTTGGGGGTCCTCTGTCTAGCAGACTGCTAGCAGACTCCTTGGTTTCCTTACCAGGTGTGGCTGCTCTGTGATCACTCCCATCCCCTTTATATGATCACATGGTTCCAGCAGCCTTTGCTGGTGATTGAACTCTTTCTTAGCCCGGTTTCCTGAGGAGTATGGAGGTTCTCTGGAGAGCTGACTACTGCTAAGCCATCTGCAGGTGTGAAGTTGCCTTGTTGTTCCCCTGTCTGTCTTCCCCTCCCTATTGTTTTGTTTAGTGCAGCGGTTGGTACTAGTGCTCCCACCAGCCATTTCCCTATTGAGGATTTACATTAGGGCCAGCTAGGGACTAGGTATCCTGTTTAGCGATGGGGTGAAAGAACCCGTATAGGGACAGTAGGGAGATCAGGGCACAGCCACAGATGAGTGCAGGAGGTCTCCGTTCCCTCCTTCCCTATGAGCAGGGCCCTCTGCTGTACTTGTCCCCCCATCTGTTGTTTTGTGTAGTACGCCGGACACCATTGGTCCGTGTGTCCCTGTCATGTGCTGTTTCCAGACACTCCCCGCGTGCAGCGTGACACTTTCTTCTCTTTGGTCTGGTGTGGAAGTTCTGCTGATGTGTATCAATATATGTGACTCTGGAGAACTGGACACGTCCATTGTCAGAAGCTTTTACCCAACTGCCAAGAGGGACCGGACAGATATTCACTTGGAAGTCGAAATCCATCAAGGGATTTTCCTTCAAAGGAATGAAGCTGTACCATTAATCAACTACAATGCGGCAAGTCCAACTTCTCTTACTCCCCAGAGGTCAGATGTGCTCATTAGGGAACATGTTGTGCTTTTGCTCCTTTAAATGAATGGTTTCCATTGGAGATGAAGTATAAGGGGTATGCTTTTCTCCTTCTGGAAAGTGACATGCAAAATTTGTTAAAGGGTCGATAATGAGTTTAAAGATTCCTACTTCCAATAGGTGGCCCTAGAGTTTGTCTTCTTCCTCTCTGGAGACAATTTGCATATTTCCCAGAGGAGCAGTGTGGTGTTTAAGTCTCCTTATACTGGCAAGTCACTCTCTACAAGGAGACACCTCACCATTTAGATCTCAGGCTCTTACACAGCCAGATCACATCTCAAACTTTGCACTGACAAGGGGCTATACTGTGAAACACCGTATCCAATTAAACTTCTGGTTTGGTTTTTTATCCTGTCATTTGGCAAGGATTGTTAAAGGGTCGCTATTGACTTTTAGGATTGCTACTTCCTATAGGTGGCGCTAGAGTTCAAGTCCTCTTACTCTCTGCATTGGAGATGAGTAATTTGATTCATGCTGCCCAGATGCAACAATTTGTCTGGTCCTCCACGGCAGCTGGTCCTCACTCCTACCCCAAGAATCAATCCACAGCCCAGAGGGGTGGGGGATGAACAGGGAAAGCGCACAGGGGGGGCAGAGACAGTGCAGAGGGGGGAAGAAACAGCGCCCAGGGGGGCAGAGACAGCACCCAGGGGGCAGAGACAGTGCAGAGGGGGGCAAAGACAGCATCCAGGGGTTAGAGGCAGTGCCCGGGGGGAAGAGACAGCGCCCAGGGGGAAGAGACAGCGCCCAGGGGGGAAGAGACAGCGCCCAGGGGGGCAGAGACAGCGCAGAGGGGGGAAGAGACAGCGCAGAGGGGGGAAGAGACAGCGCAGAGGGGAGGCAGAAACAGCGCACAAGGGGGCAGAGACAGTGCAGAGGGGGGAAGAAACAGCGCCCAGGGGGGCAGAGACAGCACCCAGGGGGCAGAGACAGTGCAGAGGGGGGCAAAGACAGCATCCAGGGGTTAGAGGCAGCGCCCGGGGGGAAGAGACAGCGCCCAGGGGGGAAGAGACAGCGCCCAGGGGGAAGAGACAGCGCCCAGGGGGGAAGAGACAGCGCCCAGGGGGGAAGAGACAGCGCCCAGGGGGGAAGAGACAGTGCCCAGGGGGGCAGAGACAGCGCAGAGGGGGGCAGAGACAGCGCACAAGGGGGGCAGAGACAGCGCACAAGGGGGGCAGAGACAGCGCACAAGGGGGGCAGAGACAGCGCACAAGGGGGGCAGAGACAGTGCAGAGGGGGCAAAGACAGCATCCAGGGGTTAGAGGCAGTGCCCGGGGGGAAGAGACAGCGCCCAGGGGGAAGAGACAGCGCCCAGGGGGGAAGAGACAGCGCCCAGGGGGGCAGAGACAGCGCAGAGGGGGGAAGAGACAGCACAGAGGGGGGAAGAGACAGCGCAGAGGGGAGGCAGAAACAGCGCACAAGGGGGCAGAGACAGTGCAGAGGGGGGAAGAAACAGCGCCCAGGGGGGCAGAGACAGCACCCAGGGGGCAGAGACAGTGCAGAGGGGGGCAAAGACAGCATCCAGGGGTTAGAGGCAGCGCCCGGGGGGAAGAGACAGCGCCCAGGGGGAAGAGACAGCGCCCAGGGGGGAAGAGACAGCGCCCAGGGGGGAAGAGACAGCGCCCAGGGGGGAAGAGACAGTGCCCAGGGGGGCAGAGACAGCGCAGAGGGGGGCAGAGACAGCGCACAGGGGGGCAGAGACAGCGCACAAGGGGGGCAGAGACAGCGCACAAGGGGGGCAGAGACAGCGCACAAGGGGGGCAGAGACAGCGCACAAGGGGGGCAGAGACAGCGCACAAGGGGGGCAGAGACAGCGCACAAGGGGGGCAGAGACAGCGCACAAAGGGGGCAGAGACAGCGCACAGGGGGGCAGAGACAGCGCACAGGGGGGCAGAGACAGTGCACAGGGGGGCAGAGACAGTGCACAGTGGGGCAGAGACACCGCACAAGGGGGGCAGAGACACCGCACAAGGGGGGCAGAGACACCGCACAAGGGGGGCAGAGACACCGCACAAGGGGGGGCAAAGACAGTGCACAAGGGGGGCAGAGACAGCGCATAGGGGGGCAGAGACAGCGCACAGGGGGGCAGAGACAGCGCACAAGGGGGGCAGAGACAGCGCACAAGGGGGGCAGAGACAGCGCACAAGGGGGGCAGAGACAGCGCACAAGGGGGGCAGAGACAGCGCACAAGGGGGGCAGAGACAGCGCACAAGGGGGGCAGAGACAGCGCACAAGGGGGGCAGAGACAGCGCACAAGGGGGGCAGAGACAGCGCACAAGGGGGGCAGAGACAGCGCACAAGGGGGGCAGAGACAGCGCACAAGGTGGGCAGAGACAGCGCACAGGGGCAGCGAGAGTGGACAGGGGGCAGAGAGAGCACATAGGGGGAAGAGAGCGCACAAGGGTGGAAGAGAGAGGACAAGGGGGCAGAGACAGCGCACAGGGAGAGAGATGGCCGCCCCCATTGTGACGTCACTGCCCTCCTTATGCGATACCATTGGGCCCGCATCTAGTTTAATGAATCATTATGACTGAATGCTCCTGGTATCACTGGAGGGCCCCTTACATTGAGTAGGTTACAGGTGGACACTTGTGAAGAATGCAGTCTCTCGTCTGGAGAGCGTCTTTAACAATTTATAGAGGCTCGGTGATATCACTTATTCATGATTGCTAAAAATTCAAGCAATATAATATTTTATTTCTATCACTCTTTCCAAGACACAAGGAAGGAGGAGTCCATGATATCGGAGGTTATGTAACTCCTTATGTTCTTACCTGGTGCCAACATGAGCCGTCGTCTTCCCCTGACGTCTGGCTTCATCATACATCTTCTTGGCCAGGTGTTTTTCCTTGACCTCGGCGACATGGGTCTTACCATTAACTGTGCTGTAAGAACAGGAGTCAATAAGATTTTACAGACCGGACACTTAAAGGGATTGTCTAGTTTACAAAACCGGCACTGAAATATAAAGACAATTTCATCAGGATCCCCTTAACCCAACCAGGATTATTAAAATGAGCTAGAAAACGTAATCAAATGATGATACAAGAACTCGGATATAGATTTTTTATCGGAAATACACCATTCACTTCAGATCTGAGACCTATTGGTGGCAGATCTGCTTTAAGGGGCAATTCCCACCTTCATACATGGATATTTTTGGATAGAGACAGTAAAAACAAGCACTTTAGCAATTTACTGCTTATTAAAATTTTCACCCGTTCTTGAGATATTTACACTTTCCTTTTGTTTACAGCTTATTGCTTTGCAGACCGACCCCTTCTGCTATATAGCAGAACAGGAACACAGCTTTTCTATTTGTCTCATGAGTTTGTAAGTGCTGTTTTGCAGCTGGCTAGTATCGCTGAAGCGCACTGTTACCTCCTCATCCTGGCAGTGCTTACATGCTAGACGCTGCGGTGGTCGGTCACCAAGGCAACGAGCTGTAAACAAAAGTGTTAATATCTCAAGAAGAAGAGAATTAACCCTTTAAATGCTCCTCATACTGACTCTTAAAGGGGGATAAAAAAAACATTTGTACTGCCCTAGCCCTCCTACATGATGAATCAAAGCGGTCCACCACAGTACTAGGATCTATAGATCGCTTACAAATCAATAAAATCATATCTGCTCCTCAGCTCTCACCCCTCCCTCAGGGGACAGAAAAATTTAGTCATCCATAGTGCTAAAGTTTCAGGGGACAGGAAGCTTACAAATTAATATGGGAGAGGGGAGACAATGGCAGTGCTAAATCAATGCAGTGCTTTGCCTGTGCTCCTAGCCTGATACATGGCAGCACACATTATGTACTATCATACCACTGAACAGCAGAGGATCACAGCGTGTATTCATATCTTCTCGGTGACATGATATCACGCGCTTAGATGGTGCTGACATTGCTGGATGTTGCTGTGTATCTGTTGTTTATCTTTAAGAGCTGCATGGTTGATAGTTGTGAAGGTCCTGACTCCTGTGTTGTGCTCCAGAGCTGCAGTCACTATTATGTTCAATTGCTTGTTGAGTGGTTAAAGTGATTGAAGTGGCTTTAAATAGCATTACCTCTCCTCTGTCAGGTGCTGCTGATAGCTATGTGTTCTAGGTCTTGGTGCTGTGCTGATGCTTAGCTGCTGGCTAAAGTCTTTCCTTGGAGAAGCTGTGATTCCTGACCCGTGGGTGGAGGTAGGGGCCCTCAGCCTAGGGCTAATCGGGAGTTTTAGGGTACAGGGTGGCAGCTCGGAACTCCTCACCATCAGAGGTACTTCGGAGATCAGGGCGAGCAGGGACCCCAGCATCAGGGTCAGATTAGGCTCTCCTGACCCCCTTTTGTCCAATTCACCTACCTGTTACCTGATTCCCTTACCTCCCAAAGCGTGACACATGATTGCTACTAGAAGGGAGAACACCTTTTTTTTACATTACTTAGGATGGTATATCAGGGGCAGAATTGTAGTGTGATCATGGGGCTGGGGCTATGCCCCCTGCCCATACATAAGTATGAAGGGGCGGGAATGTAAGATGATGCTGGAGCCACCCGGGTCCATGCCACTAATCATACAGAAGTATGAGGGGGCAGGAATGTAGTGTGATCATGGGCAAGTGGCCACTCCCCCTGCCCATACATAAGTATGAAGGGGGGGAATGTAACATGATCCTGGAGTCCCAGGGTTTACACCCCCGAATAATCTCCTGTCACTGCTGCAACATGAGGCAGGGGTGAGAGCTGAGGAGCAGATATGATTTTATTGATTTATAAGATCTAAATAATCTATAGATCCTAAAACTGTAGTGCCCAGCTCTGCTCCATCATGTATGAGGGCAGGGACAGGACAAAGTTCACCTTTAAGGCCTAAAAATCTTTTGATACAGTAGATCAAGCACAAGTAGGCCCGGGCAACAACATATGTTGTCATTTAGTAAGCCGCATTTGATTGACAGGGTCCCTGGTGTTAATTAATGATCCGGAAGGAAAAGTGATAATATCTCAAGAACGGCTGCAAATTTTAACACGCGGTAAATTGGGAAAGCGATTAATTTTACAAACTCTATCCGACCGTAGTTTTCTTGAAAAATGGGATTAACCCTTTAAATGCTCCTCATACTGATTCTTAAGGCCTACAAGTCTTCTGAAAGAGCAGATCCAGCACAAGTAGGGGCGGGGCATTGGCGCGTACGATGTTGTTTAGCAAAGGGGGAACAATCTTTGTTCCCGGTGGTAATTGACGATTCGGCACACTGTGTCCTGAACGTCGCTGATCTCTGAGTCTCTAGAATTCATTAGTGATGGACACCGGGACACAAATATCCAGACTGGTCACGCTGTCCTTGACGTTGACGTCCATGTTGATTCCTTCTTGTGTAAGAGAAGCCGAGTACAAGCGGCTCCTCTGTCTCAGCGTCTCCAGGCGAGGTGAAGTCTTAGAGAGACACGCATAGACGGCCGGGCCAGCGTAAACCTCAGGCCAAGGGCCGGCCAAGATTAACTTGGCCTCGGCGACAAAACCTTCCCTTGTGACAGCGAGCTGTGTGCGAGGATGACTTGCACCATTGCTTTCCTCTTTTCTGTTTATTCTTGGTGCTTTTCCAGACCCGACTTCAAAGCTCGAGGTTATTTCTGAATTACTCTTTTGCTGCCAACATCAGCAAAGTGGGAAGAAAACGGCAGCGGCTTTCTCCATATTAGATTTATACAGCGGCAGGACTACTTCTCATTGCCATTCATGAGTGAAATCCTCGGGGGAACACAAATAAAAAAAATCAATTGTGCTCAGTGTGTCACTTGTCAGGCAGAAGTTTGTGCTGCAGAGCTGCTCTTCCTACTGTAACCAAAGCAAGGGAGTCATTTTTTAATTGAGCTGAATTCTTTCATTCGTTGTCGATATTAGATCAGGAGCCCCGAGGCTGGACCGCGAACCTGGTGTCACATTTTGACTGATTTGCAGTCCCCGAGTTTTTGCTTCCTTCAGTCTTGCTGTGCGCCGCGGCTCCGCAGGTGGAGGTGTGAGTAATAGCATTCGGGTGGAGGTGGAGGGGTGAGTCGTAGCACTGGGGTGGAGGAAAAGGGGGTGAGTCATAGCATTGAGGTGGAGGACGTGTCTTAGTATTCTGATCTCCACTCCCTCAGCCTAGTAGTAGTTCCACTTCCCTCCACCGGATGTTGCAGAAAGAGTTCAGTCCCTACTTGAACCCCGTGCAGTAAGGACGCGCAGATCTCTTCTAGGACCCGTGCTGTGCAGATGCGATGTGTTTGCTGGAGCTACTGCGTCTCCCTTTTATTTGAGTGGTTCACTTTTCCCGGTTCGTGGGTGGAGCCTAGCGCTGGGTGGCGACCCAGACCTCCCCGCCATCTGGGTACCTCTGGGAACAGGGTGAGTTAGGGAACCCCAGTCTAAGTCAGATTAGCTCTCCTGAACACCTTGCCCATTTTACCATTTTGCCTCCCGATTCACCTTACCGCTGTGCTACCCCGTGACACTTGGACAGTAAGGCTATGTACCAACTGTGCGTTTTAGCTGCATTTCTGCACCGAAAAGGCAACACCCACAGCTTAAGCATTACAGTCAATGTGATTGTCCAAAAGTTGTGTTTTTGTTGCACAAATCGCCTATGATTTTGTTTTAATGTCCCTGCAATTAACATGCCTGTTTTTGGACTGCGTATTTCCCATAGACTCCATTCTAATCCCCCAAATGGACGGGTATTCCCACAGTCCGTTTGTGAGGCTTTGTTCCTTCGATTTCCAAAACAAAACTGCTCCAATACTCACCCTCCCTGCCAAGCGCACGGTAATCCCTGGTGATTCTTCCTCCAGGAGATGTGTTTATCGATCTTCCAGGACCTTTGTGCAGGATCTGGAAGATGGATAAACACATCTCCCGCCGATGCATGGAGGAAGAATCACCGAGGATCGCCGGGGAGGGTGAGAAAGTGTCTGTGTGTCTGTCTGTCTTTGTGTGTCCCCTTATTTATGCTGCACAACAAAATAAGCACAGTGGGCACATCGCCTTAATTCCTAATTTCATGTAAAATCCCCAAAATATCCCGAACACAATTGTTGCCCCTCACCTTAATATTTGGTTTCCCCCTTTAGAATAATCCCTGCAGTCAGTCGCCTCCTATACCTCCACAAGCTGCTTCTCTCCTGCAGTTTCTCCTCTTCTTGATAATCTGCTCCCGCTCTCGTCTTCTCCCAATGTTCAGATCTCTCCACAGGAGATCAATGGGATTTAGATCTGGTCATTGCTGGCACTTCAGATCCTGGGCTCTTTTCATAGACCTCCCCCATATGTGACTGTAGATCCTTTGCTCTTTTCTCTGACCTCCCCCATATGTGACTGTAGCTCCTATGCTCTTTTCTCTGTCCTCTCCATATGTGATTGCAGGTCCTGTGCTCTTTTCTTTGACCTCCCCCATATGTGATGTAGGTCCTGTGCTCTTTTCTCTGACCTCCCCATATGTGACTGTAGTCCTGTGCTCTTTTCTCTGACCTCCCCCATATGTGACTGTAGGTCCTGTGCTCTTTCCTCTGACCTCTTCCATATGTGACTGTAGGTCCTGTGCCTTTTCTCTGACCTCCCCCATATGTGACTGTAGATCCTGTGCTCTTTCCTCTGACCTCTCCATATGTGACTGTAGGTCCTGTGCTCTTTCCTCTGACCTCTTCCATATGTGACTGTAGGTCCTGTGCTCTTTTCTCTGACCTCCCCCATATGTGACTGTAGGTCCTGTGCTCTTTTCTCTGACCTCCTCCATATGTGACTGTAGGTCCTGTGCTCTTTCCTCTGACCTCTCCATATGTGACTGTAGGTCCTGTGCTCTTTTCTCTGTCCTCCCCCATATGTGACTGTAGAGCCTGTGCTCTTTTCTCTGACCTCCTCCATATGTGACTGTGGGTCCTGTGCTCTTTCCTCTGACCTCTTCCCATATGTGACTGTAGGTCCTGTGCTCTTTTCTCTGTCCTCCCCCATATGTGACTGTAGAGCCTGTGCTCTTTTCTCTGACCTCCCCCATATGTGACTGTAGGTCTTGTGCTCTTTTCTCTGACCTCCCCCATATGTGACTGTAGGTCCTGTGCTCTTTTCTCTGACCTCCCCATATATGACTGTAGGTCCTGTGCTCTTTTCTCCGCCTTACCCTATATGTGACTGTAGGTCCTGTGCTCTTTTCTCTGACCTCCCCTATATGTGACTATAGGTCCTGTGCTCTTTTCTCTGAGCTCCCCCATATGTGACTGTAGGTCTTGTGCTCTTTTCTCTGCCCTTCCCCATATGTGACTATAGGTCCTGTGCTCTTTTCTCTGACCTCCCCCATATGTGACTGTAGGTCCTGTGCTCTTTGTTTGTTACCAAAAGCTCTATCTTGTCTCATCTGTCCACAGAACACTTTCCCAGAAGAATTTTGGATCCTCACGTACATTTGGGCTTTTTTCTGTCTCTGTGTCAGCAGTGGCTCCTCCTGGGTCTCCTCCATAGCGTTTCATGTCATTCACATGTGGACGGATGATTCTCGCTGACACTGATGCCCCCTGAGCCTGCAGGCAGCTTAAATTTCTATGGAGCTTGATATGAACTTATCCACATCCTGGCAATTCAGCATTTTAACCTTTGATTAGCTTTTCATTAACCTTTCATTAGTGTTTTTGTGCAGTCCACGTCCAGGAAGATTAGCTACAGTGTCATGGGTTACAAACTTCTTGATTGTGTTGTGCACTGTGGACAAAGGAACATCAAGATCTCTGGAGATTGACTTCTCCTCTTTCTGTTCTCCATGCTTAGTGCGGCACACACAATGCAAAGATTGAGGCAACTTCTCCCCTTTTTATGTGGTTTCAAGTGTGATTTTCATATTGCCCGCACCTGGTGTGAACGAGCATCACATGCTGGAAACAAAATTGTTTACCCACAATACTGGAAAGACGCTAGCAATTATATCCGACCCAAGTTTGGGGTATTGTGTGAAATTATGTCCAATTTGCACCCCCTTATTCTTAATCATCGGGGTCACATTGGTCGGATCTGTAAGGACTGGACATTTATTACCAGTGATACTGATAGGAGATCTGTTTTTAATGACCAGTTTTAAATGGATCTCCATATTTCCAGGGGGAATAACAGAGGATCAGAGAAGCTTGCACACCCTTGATACAGGTTAGCAGAGCTATCTAGTCATAGAAAGCTCCGTCTTTCCTCCTGTCATCATGACCACATGCATTTAAAAAGATAGAAAAGCAAATTCACCTTTGTACAGTGTTCATTCATTTTAACGCCCTGGAAAAATTCGTGCAATCTACTGTATAAAAGCCCTGTCCAGCCTGTCTGTCTGTCTGGAGGTTTGTCCAGAAAACGGCGCCACCTATAGGACATTGTGTAAATTACAGTTACACTGGAATGTGAAGAAGCCCATAAGTTTGATTGATCAGTCAAAGAAAACAGCGCCCCCTATAGGACATCTGTGACGGGGGCCACACACCGTCCGGGACACTGGCCGCAGCGCAGGCTTCATTATCACCTGGGTCCGCTCCGTCATACCCTTGGGGAGGACACATCCTGCTGCTGCACCTTCTCCCATTTGTGCTCCACTCTGAAGCACAGGCTGGAGCCTTGGCTCCTCATTGTACAGGGGGAAAGAGTGCACAACGGGGGGAGAGGGAGCACACATGGGAGAGTGAAAGCACACAACGGGGTTAAAGAAAGACAGCACAAGGGGATGAGAGAGTGCATAGTGGGAAGACAGAACGCATAGGGGGAACAGAGACAGCACAAGTGGAGAGAGAGCATACAGTGGGAAGAGAGCACACAGGGGGAGAGAGCACAAGAGGAGGGAGAAACAAGAGAGAGAAAGTACAAGAAGAAAGAGCACAAGAGGAGAGAGAGAGCACAAGAAGGGAGATAGCACATGGAGGGAGAGACAGCACAAGGGGAAAGAGTGCACAGAGGGAGAGAGACAGCACAAGGGAAGAGAGAGCGCAAAGGGGGGAGAGACAGCACAAGAGGCGAGAGGACACAGGGGGAGAGACAGCAGAAGGAAAGAGAGTGCACAGGGGACGTGAGAGCGCACAGGGGTGAGTGAGACAGTGCACAACGGGGAAAGAGAGTGCACAAGGGGAGATACAGCATAAAGGAAGGGAGCGTGCACAAGGGGAAAGAGAGTGCAAAGGGGGAGAGACAGCACAAGGAGAAAGAGAGCGTACAGGGGGTGAGACAGCACAAGGGGAGAGAGAGCACAGGGGAGAGACAGCACAAGAAGAGAGAGCACAAGGGGAAAGAGACAGCACAAGGAGGGAGACAGCACAAGGAGGGAGACAGCACAAGGAGGGAGACAGCACAAGGAGGGAGACAGCACAAGGAGGGAGACAGCACAAGGAGGGAGACAGCACAAGGAGGGAGACAGCACAAGGAGGGAGACAGCACAAGGAGGGAGACAGCACAAGGAGGGAGACAGCACAAGGAGGGAATCAGCACAAGGAGGGAATCAGCACAAGGAGGGAATCAGCACAAGGAGGGAATCAGCACAAGGAGGGAATCAGCACAAGGAGGGAAACAGCACAAGGAGGGAAACAGCACAAGGAGGGAAACAGCACAAGGAGGGAATGAGCACAAGGGGAGAGAGGGCATATAGGGGGAAGAGAGAGCACAAGGATAGAGAGAGACAGCACAAGAAAAAAGATAGCACAAGAAGGGAGAGACAGCACAAGGGCCCTCAGAGTGCACAGGGGAGAGACATCACAAGGGGAGAGAGAGCGCAGGGGAAAAGAGAGTGCACAGGGGAAGAGGCAGCACAAGGGGAAAGAGAGTGCACAGCAGTGAGAGACCAGCACAAAGGAAGAGGGTGATCGCACAGGGGGATAGTTAGCAGCAGCAGCTCCTGCCAAGCTCCGCCCCCCTGTACAGCAGCGGCTCCCCCCGCCCTCCTCGGTGGCTGTGATTAGTAGCGGGAGTAGATATTTTTTATAACATAAAGCCTGTAAATGACAGTGATCAGTGGTAAGACGACCCCTCTACTTACAGTGTGAAGTTGGATATGAAGGCCGAGCTGGGTAACTCCAAGTCAAAGATGGCCTCCTTAGACTCCGCATGAGGGTTCACCATAAGAGTCTGCACCCTGGTGAGGGCATAGCGGGAGACGATGGTGGACTGGATGCACAGGCTGCTGATCGTCAGCTAGGAGACATTAACACATAGACATGTATTAACAACAACATTCACTCTTCAGAGCAGCAGTATGTTCTCAGGAGCTGTACTTCTAAATTAGAACACAAAGAAGAAAATCACCAACCACTCCTACAATAAGATGCCCGACTGAAATCAATATTCCCGGATCCCCCACTCTTGTGTTTTAGACAACCTACGAATCTAAAAAACATCATTGTGAGAAGCGCCCTGTCCTCTCCAGCAGCTACAGGAACCTTTCCCTGCAACCAGAACAGGTGCAAAACCTCCATCTATAATGACAACCGACAAGATAAGGATTCCTGGGACAGATCAGGACTACAAGATCCCAGGTAACTTCAGCCGCATCACAAGCAATGAGGTGTACTTAATTATAAGCACTACATATGTGAGTGGGAATCTGT
Source organism: Allobates femoralis (assembly GCA_033576535.1). Lineage (NCBI taxonomy): Eukaryota > Metazoa > Chordata > Amphibia > Anura > Aromobatidae > Allobates > Allobates femoralis. Next base: position 7,896,927 of record JARQOC010000008.1, read on the forward strand.
ATGTAGGGGAGACAGGGCAACAAGTCAGAACTAGGATGAACTCTCATCGCCACTCAATAAAGGAAAGAAGGCCGGATCTGCCTGTACCTAAACACTTCTGCAGCTCTCATCACACCATAACAGACATGAATTACTAGTCTTGAAAGAGATAAGCTGATAAGGAGACTTATAGCCGCAATGTTCCTCTGGGAAATATGAAAATGTCACTTTGGTGAGGAAGTGAAAAAACTCTAATGCCACCCAATAAAGGTAGCAATCCATAAAGTCATTGTCACGCTTCCGGGGGGAAGCCGCCCTGGAGTGGACCCTCCGGGCCGTGGTACCGAACTCCCCTGGGGTGAGCTGGTCCTAGTTTATCCAACCCCTATACAGGGATTGTCAGGGGGTCTAAATACCACAGCTGAGCCCGGGGCTAGAAGAGCTGGAACGGGATCCACCGGAGGAGAGCACCAGGAGCGCCTTACTAACAGTCATAATCAACTCTTTAACAAGCCTTTTAATATGATTTAGGTTTTGTGCCAGATCAGAACCCCAAACTGCAGATGCTGCGTTTTGGGGTGACTGCCCCTCATCATTGCAGTGTGTGGGATATTCTGATCTGGCTGTGTGAGAGGCTGAGACGAGGTCTGGGGAACTCGCTTTCTACCTTATGGAGAGGAATCTGCCTGCAGCCATAAGGAGACAGATAAGCTGATAAGGAGACTTATAGCCACAATGCTCCTCGGAAATATGCAAATTGTCACTTTAGTGAGGAAATGAAAAAACTCTAAAGGGGGTGTCACACGCGTCAATGTCGTCAGCGATCTGATCGCTGACGACATTGACGGCTGATCGCTGGTGAGCTGTCACACAGACAGACTCACCAGCGATCAATTGACCAGTGACATCATGGAAACGATTTAAATATCGTTTCCACGATGTCCTGCTCCCGCTGCCAGCCTGCTGGAAGCGGGAGCAGCCTGGTCTCCAAGGTACACTGCGGGTAACTAGGCAGCGCGCGCTGCCTAGATACCCGACGTGTACCTTAGTTACCAGCCTCCTCCGCTCACCCGGTGAGCGGAGGAGGCTGGTAACTAAGGTACACAGTCGGGTATCTAGGCAGCGCGCGCTGCCTAGATACCCGACGTGTACCTTAGTTACCAGCCTCCTCCGCTCACACGGTGAGCGGAGGAGGCTGGTAACTAAGGTACACAGTCGGGTATCTAGGCAGCGCGCGCTGCCTAGATACCCGACTGTGTACCTTAGTTACCAGCCTCCTCCGCTCACCGGGTGAGCGGAGGAGGCTGGTAACTAAGGTACACGTCGGGTATCTAGGCAGCGCGCGCTGCCTAGTTACCCGCAGTGTACCTTGGATACCAGCTCCCAGCGCTTGTGAGAGGCGCTGGGAGCTGGAATATCGCTAGTCCCGGTGTCACACGCAGCGATGCTGCGTGTCCACCGGGCGACAATCGCCAGGTTTCAGAGCTGGTTCTGAAACCTGGCGATCATCAACCAGCGATTTATCGCTGGTTGATTCAGTATGTCACACGCGTCAATATCGCTGCAACGTCACGTGCAGTCGATATCGTGCAGGCGATATTGACGCGTGTGACACCCCCTTTATGCCACCCAATAAGGGTAGCAATCCTTAAAGTCATAATAGCATTGTGGCTATAAGTCTCCTTATCAGCTTATCTCTCTCCTTGTGGCGGCAGGCAGATTCCTCTCCATAAGGTAGAACGCTAGTTCCCCACACCTCCTCTTAGCCTCTCACACAGCCATATCAGATCCCACACACTGCACTGATGAGGGGCAGTCACCCCGAAACGCAGCGTCTGTAGTTTGGGGTTCTGATCTGGCACAAATCCTAAGTCATATTAAAAGGCTTGTTAAAGAGTCGATTATGACTTTAAGGATTGCTACCCTTATTGGGTGGCATTAGAGCCTTTCACTTCCTCACTGAAGTGACAATTTGTAGCTTTGAAAGGTAACTTCAAATCTGAAAGAATCAGAAAAGTCTGGGAATATAAACTAATGTTGACCTTTGACACATTCAGAGCGGGAATGAATGTATCACATGGATTTATGTCTTTTTACATCAATTAAGGAAATTTAAAATCTTGGGAAACCAGTGTAAGGCTGAACTCTGGTGTTTATTGCCCAGATGCTTTTAGTCTACCCCTCTCATCACAGACCACTCTTCACATCTTGGACCAACAATTAATCAAGGGACATGAAACTGTCTGCTTCATATCAATGGAGGATGCTGCCTCCCACCTCTCATCTCTGACCATTATATACCTAGTTTATGTACTGCATATCCAGCCTCCTACTTGTGTGTTTATATGTGTACATTCATTATCTGTGTCATTATCAGCCTGATGAAGGGCCCACAGTGTCCCGGAATCTTGCTATGTTTACCATCTTTTCAGTTCTCCATTAAAAAGTGTCAACCCCTGAGGAGCCTCAGATTGGAATCGTTTTCTATCTACTGGTGAACACGGAACAAATATTCTTTACGTTATCACCATTGAAAACAGATTTTGACACTATAAAGTGGAGTCTACTGAACCCAATGCAAGATGGCTCCACATCACCTCTATATAGAGGCAGAGAGGAACACTATTACTATATAGACATATAGGGGCACTATTACTATATAGAGGAACAGAGGGGCACTATTAATATATAGACATATAGGGGCACTATTACTATATAGAGGAACAGAGGGGCACTATTACTATATAGACATATAGGGGCACTATTACTATATAGAGGCACAGAGGGGCACTATTACTATATAGAGGCACAGAGAGGCACTATTAATATATAGACATATAGGGGCACTATTACTATATAGAGGAACAGAGGGGCACTATTACTATATAGACATATAGGGGCACTATTACTATATAGAGGCACAGAGGGGCACTATTACTATATAGAGGAACAGAGGGGCACTATTAATATTAGACATATAGGGGCACTATTACTATATAGAGGAACAGAGGGGCACTATTACTATATAGACATATAGGGGCACTATTACTATATAGACATATAGGAGCACTATTACTATATAGAGACATATTGGAGCACTATTACTATATAGAGGCACAGAGGGGGCACTATTACTATATAGAGGAACAGAGGGGCACTATTAATATATAGACATATAGGGGCACTATTACTATATAGAGGAACAGAGGGGCACTATTACTATATAGACATATAGGGGCACTATTACTATATAGAGGCACAGAGGGGCACTATTACTATATAGAGACATATAGGGCACTATTACTATATAGAGGCACAGAGGAGCACTATTAATATATAGACATATAGGGGCACTATTACTATATAGAGGCACAGAGGGGCACTATTAATATATAGACATATAGGGGCACTATTACTATATAGAGGCACAGAGGAGTACTATTAATATATAGACATATAGGGGCACTATTACTATATAGAGGAACAGAGGGGCACTATTACTATATAGACATATAGGGGCACTATTACTATATAGACATATAGGAGCACTATTACTATATAGAGACATATTGGGGCACTATTACTATATAGAGGCACAGAGGGGCACTATTACTATATAGAGGAACAGAGGGGCACTATTAATATATAGACATATAGGGGCACTATTACTATATAGAGGAACAGAGGGGCACTATTACTATATAGACATATAGGGGCACTATTACTATATAGAGGCACAGAGGGGCACTATTACTATATAGAGACATATAGGGCACTATTACTATATAGAGGCACAGAGGAGCACTATTAATATATAGACATATAGGGGCACTATTACTATATAGAGGAACAGAGGGCACTATTACTATATAGACATATAGGGGCACTATTACTATATAGAGACATATAGGGCACTATTACTATATAGAGGCACAGAGGAGCACTATTAATATATAGACATATAGGGGCACTATTACTATATAGAGGCACAGAGGGGCACTATTACTATATAGAGACATATAGGGGCACTATTACTATATAGAGACATATAGGGCACTATTACTATATAGAGGCACAGAGGAGCACTATTAATATATAGACATATAGGGGCACTATTACTATATAGAGGCACAGAGGAGCACTATTAATATATAGACATATAGGGGCACTCTTACTATATAGAGGCACAGAGGGGCACTATTACTATATAGAGACATATAGGGCACTATTACTATATAGAGGCACAGAGGAGCACTATTAATATATATAGACATATAGGGGCACTATTACTATATAGAGGCACAGAGGGGCACTATTACTATATAGAGACATATAGGGCACTATTACTATATAGAGGCACAGAGGAGCACTATTAATATATAGACATATAGGGGCACTATTACTATATAGAGGCACAGAGGGCACTATTACTATATAGAGACATATAGGGGCACTATTACTATATAGAGACATATAGGGCACTATTACTATATAGAGGCACAGAGGAGCACTATTAATATATAGACATATAGGGGCACTCTTACTATATAGAGGCACAGAGGGGCACTATTACTATATAGAGGCACAGAGGGGGCACTATTACTATATAGAGGAACAGAGGGGCACTATTACTATATAGAGGCACAGAGGGGCACTATTACTATATAGAGGCACAGAGGGGCACTATTACTATATAGAGGCACAGAGGAGCACTATTAATATATAGGGGAGACATAGGGGCACTATTACTATATAGAGACATATAGGGGCACTATTACTATATAGAGGCACAGAGGAGCACTATTAATATATAGGGGAGACATAGGGGCACTATTACTATATAGAGGCACAGAGGAGCACTATTAATATATAGACATATAGGGGCACTATTACTATATAGAGGCACAGAGGAGTACTATTAATATATAGACATATAGGGCACTATTACTATATAGAGGCACAGAGGAGCACTATTAATATATAGACATATAGGGGCACTATTACTATATAGAGGCACAGAGGAGCACTATTAATATATAGGGGAGACATAGGGGCACTATTACTATATAGAGACATATAGGGGCACTATTACTATATAGAGGCACAGAGGAGCACTATTAATATATAGACATATAGGGGCACTATTACTATATAGAGGCACAGAGGAGCACTATTAATATATAGGGGAGACATAGGGGCACTATTACTATATAGAGGCACAGAGGGGCACTATTACTATATAGAGGCACAGAGGAGCACTATTAATATATATAGACATATAGGGGCACTATTACTATATAGAGGCACAGAGGGGGCACTATTACTATATAGAGGCACAGAGGGGGCACTATTACTATATAGAGGCACAGAGGAGCACTATTAATATATAGACATATAGGGGCACTATTACTATATAGAGGCACAGAGGAGCACTATTAATATATAGACATATAGGGGCACTATTACTATATAGAGGCACAGAGGAGCACTATTAATATATAGACATATAGGGGCACTATTACTATATAGAGGCACAGAGGGGCACTATTACTATATAGACATATAGGGGCACTATTACTATATAGAGGCACAGGGGCACTATTACTATATAGAGGCATATAGGGGCACTATTACTATATAGAGGCACAGAGGGGCACTATTACTATATAGAGGCACTATTAATATATAGACATATAGGGGCACTATTACTATATAGAGGCACAGAGGGGCACTATTACTATATAGAGACATATAGGGGCACTATTACTATATAGAGACATATAGGGGCACTATTACTATATAGAGACACAGAGGAGCACTATTACTATATAGAGACATATAGGGGCACTATTACTATACAGAGGCACAGAGGGGCACTATTACTATATAGAGACATATAGGGGCACTATTACTATATAGAGACATATAGGGGCACTATTACTATATAGAGACATATAGGGGCACTATTACTATATAGAGACATATAGGGGCACTATTACTATATAGAGACATATAGGGGCACTATTACTATATAGAGGAACATAGGGGCACTATTACTATATAGAGACATATAGGGGCACTATTACTATATAGGGAGACATAGGGGCACTATTACTATATAGAGGAGACATATAGTGGCACTATTACTATATAGAGACATATAGGGGCACTATTACTATATAGAGACATATAGGGGCACTATTACTATATAGAGACATATAGGGGCACTATTACTATAGAGAGGAACAGAGGGGCACTATTACTATAGAGAGGAACAGAGGGGCACTATTACTATAGAGAGGAACAGAGGGGCACTATTACTATATAGAGGAGACATATAGGGGCACTATTACTATATAGAGGAGACATATAAGGGCACTATATAGTGAGGTCAGAAAGAACACACACAGATGACTTGGGACACGTGACAAAGGGTATAAAACCAGAAACATCTAGAACGCAGAAGAAGAGACAGTGAGAAGAAGAGACAGCTAACAGAGAGAGCGACAGCTGAGGAGAGGCGGTACGAGCAACGGCGGCCATTTATAGCCGCAACCTGCGGGTGGAGTCATGTGTAAATTAACAAGTATCCCCCAAGTCCAGTCTTCCCTGTCCAGTATGAACCCTCCACGCCAGGTCCCTATCCCTAAGAGAGTGAGCCACCCACACCGAACTTTTAATGACACCGCCAGGGTCATGGAGCCGAGTCTCGGTCCCTGTGATCCCCGTGATGAAGCCTCAAGAAAGCCGGTTCTGAGTATCCTAAGGCCCTGGAGGGGTGTGTCAACTTGGCGTCACGAACAGGATCCACCGGCCCGGTAGATTGGGCTTTGTGTGCCTTACTAATGGTGTTAAAGAACTTTGAACTGTGCCCAGTGAAAACAACAAGCGCCATTACTAACAAGGAGGGAGTGGTACGGCCTCCCTTCATAGGCCGCTTCACAGGAGTGTGAACAGCCGTGCCCACCCACCAAAGAAGATCTTGTGCAGCAAACCGTGCCAGTTAACAAAGACGATCCACCCAGAGGTGTGGCCGACAGCACCCAGAACCAGAACCACCCAGAGAAGGGAGCAGGAGATCAGGGGAATTGTAATCACCGGAGCAAGATGGCAGCCAAGTACCCGGATGTCCTGATAGAGGAAGAATGTTACTCCGACAACATGGAGGAGGACATTAGAAAGCTGTCACTCCTGGACCCGGGATTCCTGCAGAGCGAGGTGGAGAACCGTCGAGACCGTAGTCGCCAGCCCCAGAGGAAGGAGCAAAGGTCAGCGCCGAGGGAGTTGCAGGTACTAACACACACCCCCCCACCAGCGGCTGACGACACCCTGGTAGGGCCCCTGGATGATCAGTTTCCCCTAGCACCAGGCCGGGATAGTAAGAACTTGCAGTGGGACAAGTCTGTAGTCCAGCACGGATATGTGGCCCCACTAGACAAGTGTACGTGGAGCAGGAGGTCATCCGATGGGTCGACCAGGTGGACTTGTTAATGGGCTTTCCAGGAGAGACTAGAGGAGGAAGGCCCACAGTAGAGATGCTGAGATTTGGGCGGAATACTGCCGCCAGCAGCAGGCCAATCGAGAGGCCCAGAGGGAAGCTGAACAAGCGGAGCTGCAGGCTAAATGGCTTGCCATGGAGGAGCAGAACCTGCAAGAAAAGCAGCGGGTCCGCCAATCCAAAGCAGCGGAGCGGGGCCCAATCTATCAGGGTTCTGTGGTCCGGTTCAACTAGGACAAAAGCGAAGGAGCAGCTGAGAACTCTTTATAACCGGGCGGGACGTTGAATCCTACCTTCCGGAGGGTCACCCTGGTCGCAACCTACAGCTCGGCGATAGAGTCACCTTTATCCAGCACCTGGGAGAGAGGAGGTGGTACTCCCTGGGCGTTCACCTAGTAAAGGGCAAGCCACCCACTTATACAGCAGAGCCCCAGCTTTCTGAGCTAATAGCCGTGTCTGTGCAGACCCGGAGGTTGCACCAGCCGTCCGCATCAGCGCAAAAACCCCGTCCCAGAACTGTAGAAGTTGCTACACAGACTGAGCCAGGAGGAGCCACAATGGTAGTCGTTAGTGTCAGAGAAGTGGCTACACAGACTGAGCCAGGAGGAGCCACAATGGTAGTCGTTAGCGTCAGAGAAGTGGCTACACAGACTGAGCCAGGAGGAGCCACAATGGTAGTCGTTAGTGTCAGAGAAGTTGCTACACAGACTGAGCCGGGAGGAGCCACAATGGTAGTCGTTAGTGTCAGAGAAGTGGCTACACAGACTGAGCCAGGAGGAGCCACAATGGTAGTCGTTAGTGTCAGAGAAGTGGCTACACAGACTGAGCCGGGAGGAGCCACAATGGTAGTCGTTAGCGTCAGAGAAGTGGCTACACAGACTGAGCCTGTGTTATCGGCAGCAGCAGCAGACGACCCGGCTGCGTTGTACAGTGCAGACGAGCCAATACTACCCTGGCTGCGGAAAAAGCCACGGTCCAACAAGTGGTAGTGTAACTAGTGCAGCCATGTAAATAGTTAATAATTTTCTTGCTAACCCGGTTAGGGTATGAGTATTTATTATGTCTAGCGTAATTATGTGTAGATGTAGATGCGACTGAGTATATTGTCCTGTCTAGAGTAGAATGTATGCGTGCCAATAATGTGACAAAAAGACTGAGTGGCTATGGACTATGTGTAGCCCGGACTCGATGTAGTTAGCACACAGGTGTGCTCCCTGTTGGTTTTAGAGTTGACATGTCCATAAGACCGCAACAAACAAAAACCCACTGGCGTGGCCAAAGAATCGGTCTCTTAATCCCTGTCGCCACGCCCAGGGAATGCGCTGGGGTTTTTCTTGTGGTGGCTTCCCCCCGAAGACAAGGGGAGACACTAAGTGCTGGATACACGCCTGCTTACCATCTAGGACAGTGTGATGCCTACGCGGATAGGGTTTACACTGAGCTTGGCGGGACTATAAATAGTTATTTATGTGTATTTTCTACTTTTATATGTGCAACGTTAAAGTAACCGTGCCTCCCGTTAAAGGGATGAAAAAGCCTTCTTGTTGTTATTGTTCTTGTTATTAAGCATTACAAAAAAATGTTGCATGTCTTTGAAACCACTGTTTTTTCTGTTCTCTTGCAGCCCGAAGACGAGCTGGATTTAAGGAGGGGGGAGTGTGGCGCCCCTGCGGGTCCAGTTGCCACAGAGGTACTGCATCCCTGTTAGGGTGTAGTATCCCACTTACTGGTAAGGGGAGTATAGACCGCTGCCGGGACACCCAGACCACACTAGGAACGATTGTAATAGGGTTGGGTGGTGAAGGGAGTTAGTTAGAGGGTGCACTTTTTTAGGAGGAGTGAGGTCAGAAAGAACACACGTAGATGACCTGGGACACGTGACAAAGGGTATAAAAAGAGCAAGAAACATCTAGATCGTAGGAGACGACAGTGAGAAGAAGGACAGCTAACAAAGAGAGTGACAGCTGAGGAGAGAACGTTGAACACCAAGGTCGAGTTGGAGGGCAGCTAGAGAATATACGCCTGAGAAGTGTCCAGAGGACTGGAGCAAGTGGGAGCTCGTCCTAAGGCTGAACCCTAGAGCAAAGCATCACCCAAGTGGCTCCAGGAGGAAGAAGGATCCCAGAGACACAGGTAGTGAACAATCCACCTGTGGGTCTCGCAACTATTGTTAGGCGCAGACAAGTGGAGGGACTAGGCCGCAAGGGACACCGGGAACCCGAAAGACTAGTGGAGAAGACCAGGCTCAGCTAGCGACCCAGAGGCTGTGACACTTTCAAGGTGACACAGTCGACAATCGTGCACATCAGCTGAAAAGGTGGCAACCAATGGGCTAAGGGGAGACACTGCAGGGGAACCGCTAAGAAAAGCCCACAGTCACTGGCTCAGAGCTCTGTGTGGTGAGGCGCAAGGGAGGACGGGCGAGGCAAGCGCTGTGTGAGACCTGGAAAGGACAGAGAAGGGGTGCCGGTTATGTACCATCCTGTTACCAGTGAGTAGCTGTATCCCTGCCTCCGAGAACCCAGTGCTCAGCGGCTGCTGCACAAAGACTGTGAGTAAGGAACTAAAGACTGCAGCCCGCTGTGTCTGTGAACTTTTTTACGGCATCAAAAGCCCCAGAAACACAACTACCAACTCACTCAGGTACCTTCAGCTACCCTAGGGGTCAGCCCTACCCATAGAGAGCTTAAGAACATTGCTGCCTCCCAACCATCGGCCCCTAGGAAGACTGTAGAGCAGCGGCGGCCATCTATAGCTGCAACCTGCGGGTGGCGTCACGTAAAATTAACAAGTATCCCCAGGTCCAGTCATCCCTGTCCAGTATGAACCCTCCACGCCAGGTCCTTATCCCTAATGGTACCTTTACACGCCGCCACGGCAGGCTGGATACATCGCGCTACAGGCTACAAATGTAGCTTGTAGCGTCAATGTAGCCCGTCGTAGCGGCGTCTGAAGACGCGACGCTACAGCCAGCGACAGATACATCTGTTTATGGGCTCTGCTCGAAAACAGATGGCTATATCGCCGATGGTAGCGAGCTGTATCGGCGTGTAAAGAAGCAACGGAAGGGAACTCTGGACACCCGGGGCTGTAGCTGCAATGTAGCTAAGGCGTGACCTCGGCTCCATGTTACCGCGCCCCATCTGCGATCATTGGTGGAAGCTGCTGCATGACGATTGGTAGTCGCTGCATAGGGAGGCATATTTAAAGGAGCTGACGAGTCACACTACACAATCGCTCGAGCGTGCTGTATTACTCAGCCTCCTGCGATGCCTGCCCAATCAGGATGTTATTGCTTCGTCCTATCAGCGTACGGAAGTCTTGTAATCCACAATTGGAGCACGCCTATGTGCTGTCCCTGCTGCACCAGGTCCGCCCATAGTAGCTGGTTATAGCGGTGTGTAAATGAGCTACTTGAGACACCCGGCGATGTAGCTAGCTATAGATGTAGCGTGGCGTAGCGAACCTTGTGGCGGCGTGTAAAGAGGGTGCGTTGACCGTTTGTAGCCGTTTGAGCGTGCTCGTGCACGTGAAGTAGCGGGATGTATCCAGCCTGCCGTGGCGGCGTGTAAAGGTACCATAAGAGAGTGAGCCACCCACACCAAACTTTTAATGACACCGCCAGAGTCACAAAGCCGGGTCTCGGTCCCTGTGATCCCCGTGATGAAGCCTAAAGAAAGCCTAGTTCTGAGTATCTTAAGTCCCTGGAGGGACGTATCAGAGGTACAGAGGAGGCACTATTACTGCATGGAGGTACAGAGGGGCACTATTACTGCATGGAGGTGCAGAGGGGCACTATTACTGCATGGAGGTGCAGAGGGGACACTATTACTGCATGGAGGAACAGAGGGGACACTATTACTGCATGGAGGTACAGAGGGGCACTATTACTGCATGGAGGTGCAGAGGGGCACTATTACTGCATGGAGGTACAGAGGGGACACTATTACTGCATGGAGGTACAGAGGGGCACTATTACTGCATGGAGGAACAGAGGGGCACTATTACTGCATGGAGGAACAGAGGGGACACTATTACTGCATGGAGGTACAGAGGGGCACTATTACTGCATGGAGGTGCAGAGGGGCACTATTACTGCATGGAGGTACAGAGGGGGCACTATTACTGCATGGAGGTACAGAGGGGCACTATTACTGCATGGAGGTACAGAGGGGCACTATTACTGCATGGAGGAACAGAGGGGCACTATTACTGCATGGAGGAACAGAGGGGCACTATTACTGCATGGAGGTACAGAGGGGCACTATTACTGCATGGAGGAACAGAGGGGACACTATTACTATATGGAGCTGCAGAGGGAGCACTATTACTATATGGAGGTACAGAGGGGCACTATTACTGCATGGAGGTACAGAGGGGCACTATTACTGCATGTAGGTGCAGAGGGGACACTATTACTATATGGAGCTGCAGAGGGAGCACTATTACTATATAGAGGAACAGAGGGGGCACTATTACTGCATGGAGGTACAGAGGGGCACTATTACTATATGGAGCTGCAGAGGGAGCACTATTACTATATAGAGGTACATAGGGGGCACTATTACTATATGGAGCTGTAGAGGGAGCACTATTACTGCATGGAGGTACATAGGGGGCACTATTACTATATGGAGCTGCAGAGGGAGCACTATTACTATATAGAGGAACAGAGGGGGCACTATTACTATATAGAGGAACAGAGGGGGCACTATTACTATATAGAGGAACAAAGGGGGAACTATTTCTATATGGAGGTACAAAGTGGGTACTATTACTGTAAGTAACTGCAAAAGGGGCACTATTACTATATGGAGACACAAAGGGGGCACTATTACTATATGGAGACACAAAGGGGGCACTATTACTGTATGTAACTGCAAAGGGGGCACTATTACTATATGGAGGTGCAGATGGGGCACTATTACTATATGGAGGTGCAGATGGGGCACTATTACTATATGTAACTGCAAAAGGGGCTCTATTACTATTTGGGGGCACTATTGCTATTTGGAGGCACAGATGGGGCACTATTACTATATGGATCTGCAGAGGGGGCACTATTACTATATGGAGGTGCAGATGGGGCACTATTACTGTATGTAACTGCAAAAGGGGCACTATTACTATATGGAGGCACAGAGGGGGCACTATTACTATATGGACACACAGATGGGGGCACTAATTAATTATAGGCCTTATTACAATAGAGAGGGGCTCTATTAATCTCTGGAGGAACAACGGATGAACGCTTGTTATACAGAGGCACAATCAGGAGACTTTTCTTCAGCCTCCATAAGTTTAAGCTGTCAGTGTCTATAGACAAACATGAGAGTTGTGCGGCCTCCACTCCCCGGTGTCGGAGGAAGCATTAAACCTCCGCTTCCTTTACTGGTGACTTCATTACACACAACCGGTGGAAAATCATCTGCTCGCCCAAAATCCTAAAGTTCCCTCAGGTTCTCCGGGGTGTTCAGGGAATAGATACTTCATTCACTGACTCTTAGTGCCCTGATTGTGCAGGTGTCAGTCTTTACTGACCTGCTGGGATTATATTCATGGGGCAGGAGTATCAGGGTATAAACCCTGCTGAGATGTGGCTGCAGGGAATGGGATCATACAGTCAGTGATGGGTAACAGGGGCGATGGGTGAATGTAAGTGACACTTTGCTGCTTTCTCAGTGTGGTCTGATGATTGCAAACAGCCTGTATTCTGTGAATATTCAGAGCTGAGGGTCTGTTACTGCTGATTTGGACTGATGATGTGATGCCAAGTATGATGATACTACATAGTGGGCCATTTATATGGATACACCTAAATATCGCATCGGGTGGGTGGTGGCATGATGATGGGAGGCGAGTCCTATGGTGCTGGGGGTAGCAGGCATCTCTCTGGATCCCCCCCTTGCTTGCTCTCTAGTTCCCCACCTGTGCTGTCTCTCTGACCCCCCCCCTTCATGGTGGCTGTCTGCCCCCACTTGTGCTGTCTCTCTGCCCCCCCCTTCAGGTTGGCTGTCTGCCCCACCTGTGCTGTCTCACTGCCCTCCACATATTGTCTCTCTGCCCCCCCCATGGTCACTCTTAGCCCCCACCTGTGCTGTCTATCGGTCCCCCCCCTTGCCTGCTCTCTGGTTCCTCACCTGTGCGGTCTCTCTGCCCCCCCCCCCCCCTTCATGGTGGCTGTCTGCCCCCACCTGTGCTGTCTCACTTCCCCCCCCATGGTCACTCTTAGCCCCCACCTGTGCTGTCTATCGGTCCCCCCCCCTGTGATTGCTCTCTGGCCCCCCTTTGTTGTCTCTCTTCTCTTCTCCTGTGGTCGCTGTGTCTGAACCCACTTTTTCCCCAGTAACCAAAATATGAACAACCCCTTTAAGGAAGGGTGGAGCACAAGTTCTTTTTAAAAGTAGTGAAAACAAAACTTTAGAACACCCCTATACTTGTCAGAAAGTCTAGGAGGCTCCGGAGTGATAGGCGAATCACCGAAGCCCTGCCTGCTGCAGATTTCAGCTTTCAGCAGAATCCTTCAGTATTCAGAATTTCAGAGTGGACTGATGGGACATACAGCAACTATTTATCTCCATCACCATAACATAGAAGATACTGGAAACAATGCTGCAAGAAACTAAAGAGGTCACAAAGTACGGTATAAAGAGGAATAACGCACATATCGACAAACTGTAAAAATGAACACAGTGCAGTCTTCTCTACACTCAGGATAGCTTGATGGAGGACTATGAGGCTGCATTATGCTATATGGAGGACTATGAGGCTGCATTATGCTATATGGAGGGCTATGAGGCTGCATTATGCTATATGGAGGGCTATGAGGCTGCATTATGCTATATGGAGGGCTATGAGGCTGCATTATGCTATATGGAGGGCTATGAGGCTGCATTATGCTATATGGAGGACTATGAGGCTGCATTATGCTATATGGAGGGCTATGAGGCTGCATTATGCTATATGGAGGGCTATGAGGCTGCATTATGCTATATGGAGGGCTATGAGGCTGCATTCTGCTTTATGGAGGACTATGAGGCTGCATTATGCTATATAGAGGGCTATGATGCTGCATTCTGCTATATGGAGGGCTATGAGGCTGCATTCTGCTATATAAAGGGCTATTAGGCTGCATTATGCTATATGGAGGGCTATGAGGCTTCATTCTGCTATATGGAGGGCTATGAGGCTGCACTATGCTATATGGAGGGCTATGAGGCTGCATTCTGCTATATAAAGGGCTATTAGGCTGCATTATTCTATATGGAGGGCTATGAGGCTTCATTCTGCCATATGGAGGGCTATGAGGCTGCATTATGCCATATGAAGGGTTATGAGGCTGCATTCTGCTATATGGAGGGCTATGAGACTGCATTATGCTATATGGAGGGCTATGAGGCTGCATTATGCTATATGGAGGGCTATGAGGCTGCATTATGCTATATGGAGGGTTATGAGGCTGCATTATGTTACATGGAGGGTTATGAGGCTGCATTATGCTGTATGAAGAATTATGAAGCTGCATTATGATATATGGAGCGCTATGAGGCTGCATTATGCTATATGCAGGGTTATGAGGCTGCATTATGCCATATGGAGGACTATAAGTCTGCATTATACTATGAATATAGCCTTGCCCTTTAGGGGACATGGTTATGTAGAGTGGGCATGGCTATTAAGAGTGGGCGTGGCTATGCTGAGTGAGTGTGGCGATGCGGAGTGGGCAGGGCTATATGGAATGGGCATGGCTATGTGGACTGAGTGTGGCTATGTGTAGTGGGCGAGGGCTATGTGGGCTTGATACATACATAGACACATACATACATACACTCAGCTTTATATATTAGATGTAGATAGCGACCACATTCTTGATCCTTCATTGTGTCATGAGTCTGTCATGTCCTGATGTGACCTCTGTCATCAGGAGGTCTAAATATTGAATTGATCATAGGTCTGACTGTTATCTTTTATTTGAGTGGATTTACTTTCATTGTATGCTGAAGGGGTTAATGACCCTCTCTGGCTGAGATGGCTCATAACCTTAATCTCAGCTGCAGCATTTTATCTTATCACACGCTTCCGCTAGATTTACCCACTACTGGCATCATTCCATTCTGGATATAGCTCCTCTGTACTGACCAAGTTAAAGTAGCTTGTCTCTGGAGAAGCTGAGGTGTCCGTTTCAGTTGCAGCAGAGGTTTCCTGCTGGAGCAGATTTGGAATCTATTTGTATCTGTTATGTTAGTGTGTTACCTTGCAATGTTTCCCCTTCACTTTGTGGGGGGACAAATAGATGAGTTGTATTTAACAGTATAGTAAGGTACGAGACCCAGGCATGCCCACCATCAGTGTCAGTCCTGGGAACAGGGGTAGTCTAGGGTCCTCTAGCATGAGGGACAGTAAAGAAGCCCTTTGTCCCTTGCTTCCCTATCGTCCCTGCGTGGCACATTGTAAGCGCTGTGTACTTCTTCACCTACACTAGGAAATTCCTGATACGTCACCCGAGTATATTACTAGGATATATAAAAAGAAAGGGCCCTTTATAAGTGTGCACTCCGTGCAGGAGGCCTCCCGACAAACCAAATCTCCTGGAGTCATGGAAGAATGTGCTGTAGTAATTACTTTATTACTAGGACACAGTCTTGGGGATAGTAGTAGTAAGACGAGATCTACACATTTCACTGATGCTACACAGCAATTTCTTACGATCCAAAATTTAGGTTAAATCTATTTATCTGGAAAACCCCAAGTATTTCAGGAATACTGCCACACCACGGCGAATGGACGCCCGGCATACATCGCAACACAGGGAAGACAGCGGGGAGGTACAGAAGGAAGGCCTGGCAATAGGGAGAGGGGTCTCCTCCTGACACTCACCTGAGTCTATACCCTGCACTCCCTAACGTCCCATTACGGGTCCTTCCCCTGCCACCATCACATGCCTTGGCCCTCGCTCGCCCTGAACTTGCCCTGGGTAGTGTGCAGGCCGGCGAGTACACTAATCTCCCCTCTACTCTAATACAACACATGAGAAGGTGGACAGAGGGAAAACACACAAAAATAATACACTCCAGAACTCCACAATTGCAGCGAAACACCAGAGCAGCAATAGTAACAACTCCAGACAGACTCCTTTCATAGAAAGAGATTCTATCACCGGCATCAACTCACCAAACATGTGACAATGGTCTCTCTTACTTTGGAGACTTGTGACTGGTTTGGGACCCGTGTCTCAATCCTGTATTGAGACTTCATATTAAATGTTTCTTTCCTTTGGCAGTGTAGGTGTTAATGTCAGTTTCTGTTTCTAGCCAGTTCTTTGTCCAGGTGTGGCTACTTTGTTATCACTCCCACCCCCTTTATGTGGTTCCAGCATTCTTTGCTGGTGATTGAACTCTATTCCTGGCCTGGTTACCTGAGGTGAAGGTGCTATTCTGGAGAGCTGACTACTGCCAAGCTGCGTGGCAGCAGGAATAAAGTTGTTTTCTTGTTCCCCTGCCTTTGTCCCATTCCCTCTTGTTGTTATTATTGCAGTAGTCGGGACTAGTGCTCCCGCCGGCCATTTCCCTATTGAGGGCTAACATCAGGGCCAATAAGGGACTTAGGATCCTGTTCGGCGATGGCATGAAAGAACCCATATAGGGACTGTAGGGAGATCAGGGCACAGCCGCAGGTGAGTGCAGGGTACCAACTCTTTCCCGTTCCCTATGAGCTGGGCCCTCCGCTGTATTTGTCCCCCCAGTATCTTCCTGTCTGTTGTTGTTTGTAGTGCGCCGAACACCGTTGGTCCATGCGTTCCTCTCTCGCACTGCTTCCGGATGCTCCCTGCAGCCAGCGTGACAGTAACTCTTTATAGGGGAAGGGAATGGTCACCAAAACTGCAACTGAGATATGCTGCAAGAACAACTGGACAGCATAGGGTCCTTAACCCCTGCAGCACCAAAAGAAAATACATACATGTAAATACAAGATATGGATCTGATCTATAAGGTGTTGTAACCTTCAGGTCCAGGACTCATCAAAGGTCTCGCTAGGGTGAGAGAACACCCGTGACAAATACTCATCGATGGCCTTTCTACAAGATATGAATGACGAATGGCGTCATGCAGAACAAAGCATCTCCACAACCCATTGCCTACACACGTAGATGTAACTATTCCTGGATCAGGAAGTATTCCATTTTCCTGCAGCACCCCAGAGGGCAAAGGATGCATTACACAAATAATCTGTGCAATGTATGGATATGTGGGGTCCTCCACATACTGTACCCAGTTTATTAGACGTATAAAAGCTTAGGAGATGCGAGTCTGTTCTCTTAGGTTATGTGCAGGAGACGCTGAGAACTTCAATGATTGGGGTTTTTATACCTTTTCCCAGCAGGCGAGGACCACAGGGTAAACATCCTCTTCCATCTCACATTCCTAACATATTTCTCCTAAGTTGAAGGGCTGCACAGATCTTTGCAAGAGGCATTATTTAATCAGAATGCAAGTCCGTGCCGTCTATGCACACAAGATGGCAAGAGTAAAAACAGCAGTGATACGTGCGCCATCGAGATTCGTGCTGAGACGCTTAAGGAGAAAAAATGTTTCTGCCCTGATGTCATCACTTTAATCAAAGCCGATTAGAAATTCTTTCCTGGTTTGCGAGAAAGGTTTTATTCATCATAAACATACATATATAATAGAGGGAAAGCAAGAGGCAGACCCCCATCTGGGCCTGTTGACTGTTAGGGGGTTGTTGACTGTAAGGGGGGCTGTTGACTGTCAGAAGGCTGTTGTCTGATGGAGGGCTGTTGACTGTCAGAAGGCCTGTTGACTCACGGACTCCTGTTGACTGTCGAAGGCCTGCTGACTGTTGAGAGGGCTGATGACTGTCAGAGGGTGGTTGACTGTCAGAGGGTTGCTGACTTTCAGTAGGCCTGTTGACTGTTGGAGGCTTGTTGACTATCCGAGGGCTGTTGACTTGCGAAGGCCTGTTGACTGTAAGAAGATTGTGGACTGTCAGAGAGCTGTTGACTGTCAGAGGGCTGTTGACTGTCAGAGGGATGTTGACTGTCAGAGGGATGTTGACTGTGAGATGGATGTTGACTGTCAAAGGCCTGTTGACTGTCAGGGAGGCTGCTGACTGTCATAGGGCTGTTGACTTTTGGTACGCCTGTTGACTGTCGGAGGCCTGTTGACTATTGGGAGGCCTGTTGACTGTCGGAGGCTTGTTGACTGTTGGGAGGACTGTCGGGAGGCCTCTTGACTGTCAAAAGGCACGTTGACTGTTGGAGGCCTATTGACTGTTGGAGGTCTGTTGACTGTCAGAAGGCTGTTGTCTGATGGAGGGCTGTTTACTGTCAGGAGGCCTGTTGACTCACGGAGTCCTGTTGACTGTCGAAGGCCTGCTGACTGTTGAGAGGGCTGCTGACTATCAGAGAGTGGTTGACTGTCAGAGGGTTGCTGACTTTCGGTAGGCTTGTTGAGTCACGGAGGTATGTTGACTGTCGGGGCCTGTTGATTGTTGGGAAGTCTGTTGACTGCCGAAGGTTTGTTGACAGTCAGAGGCATGTTGACTGTTGGAGGCTTGTTGACTATCCGAGGGCTGTTGACTTGCGAAGGCCTGTTGACTGTCAGAGGGATGTTGACTGTCAGAGAGGCTGCTGACTGTCAGAGGGCTGTTGACTTTTGGTACGCCTGTTGACTCACGGAGGCCTGTTGACTGATGGGAAGCCTGTTGACTGTCGGAGGCTTGTTGACTGTTGGGAGGACTGTCGGGAGGCGTCTTGACTGTCAAGAGGCCCGTTGACTGTTGGAGGCCTGTTGACTGTTGGAGGCCCGTTGACTGTTGGAGGCCCATTGGACTGTTGGACGGCTGTTGACTGTTGGAGGCCCGTTGACTGTTGGAGGCCCGTTGACTGTTGGAGGGCTGTTGACTGTTGGAGGGCTGTTGACTGTCGGAGGGCTGTTGACTGTCGGGATACTACATATTAAATAATGACTGGCATCACCTACGTGTAAAGGTGCAACCAAGAAACTACACTATAATAAGAAAACGAGATCTGCTGCGACACTAAACACTGAATGTGAATTAGCTACATGGCTATCAGATGAATAGCAGGACTATGTGTACAGCTAAGACAATGTGTATATGGCAAGGAGACTTAGCAAATACTGCTTTAGATTATAAAGAAAATTGAGAGACTTAGCTTAAGCACTGGCCACTGATTTGAACCCGGTAACCGCGACAAGGTGTTCTCATCTTACTGGGTCCTAACACTATGTCACTACATTTCTTGCTTACACATAGGTGATGTCAGTCATTATTTAAGATGTAGTATGAGTATGACTATTTTTTGACTGTGCTCCCTTCCCCCACCCTGTAGCCTCGCCTAGTCCTCCATCTTGCTGTAGCCCAGGTCCACAGACATGCCATTCCAGCTCGTTTTAATTGCACTCAGTGGCATATAAGCCCATACCAGCAATTGTATACCGCATGTAGTGACATAGTGTTAGGACCCGGTAAGATGAGAGCACCTTGTCGCGGTTACGGACTCAAAAGCAGTGGCCAGTACTTAAGCTAAGTTCAATTTTCTTTATAATCTAAAGCAGTATTTGCTAAGTCTCCTTGCCATATACACTGTCTTAGCTGTATACATAGTGTCACGCTTGGGAGGTAAGGGAATCAGATAACAGGTAGGTGAATTGGGCAAAAGGGGGTCAGGAAAGCCTAATCTGACCCTGATGCTGGGGTCCCTGGCTCGCCCTGATCTCGGAGGTACCTCTGATGGTGAGGAGTTCCGAGTCGCCACCCTGTACCTTAAAACTCCTGATTAACCCTAGGCTGAGGGCCCCTACCTCCACCCACGGGTCAGGAATCGCAGCTTCTCCCAAGGAAAGACTTTAGCCCAGCAGCTAAGCATCAGCACAGCACCAAGACCTAGAGCACATAGCTATCAGCAGCACCTGACAGAGGAGAGGGAAGGCTATTTAAAGCCAGGGGGAGGGGATTCCAGGTGAGTCACACATTAACTCCTGAACCAGCAATTGAACATAATAGTGACTGCAACTCTGGAGCACAACACAGGAGTCAGGAGCTTCACAACTATCAACCATAAGACAAACAACATACGCAGCAGCATCCAACAATGTCAGCGCCATCTAAGCGCGTGACACATAGTCCTGCTATTCATCTGATAGCCATGTAGCTACTTCACATTCATTCAGTGTTTAGTGTCACAGTATACTTTGTTTTCTTGTTGACTGCCGGGAGGCCTGTTGACTGTCGGAGAGCTGTTGACTGTCGGAGAGCTGTTGACTGTCGGAGAGCTGTTGACTGCCGGGAGGCCTGTTGACTGTCGGAGCCCTTTTGACTGTCGGAGAGCTGTTGACTGTCGGAGAGCTGTTGACTGTCGGAGAGCTGTTGACTGTCAGAGAGCTGTTGACTGTCAGAGAGCTGTTGACTGTCAGAGAGCTGTTGACTGTCGGAGAGCTGTTGACTGTCGGAGAGCTGTTGACTGTCGGAGAGCTGTTGACTGTCGGAGAGCTGTTGACTGTCGGAGAGCTGTTGACTGTCGGAGAGCTGTTGACTGTCAGAGAGCTGTTGACTGTCAGAGAGCTGTTGACTGTCAGAGAGCTGTTGACTGTCAGAGGCCTTTTGACTGTCAGAGGCCCGTTGACTGTCGGGAGGACTGTTGACTCCTAAAGGAAGGGGTTTGGGTCTTTTGTCTCCATAGACCCTATACCTAATGCACAAGCTTATTCTGTAGCATAAATGCCCAGGTTATCCCTTCCAGGACCTCAAAAACTCTTTAGAAAAGATTGGTATGTCAAAATAAAGAAAATACCCCTTTGTTTTGAGGAGTTTGGTGCACCTTGTTTCCACTATGGACAGAAGTCATGGAGTTGGACCTGGAGCACAGGTCATAAAAATACAACATGGTTTGTCATGTGATGACCCCTTTCATATGAGCAGAAGGCTGGACAGTGATACAGTTGACAAGTGAGGATATTTTGCAGCTTGTCACAGTTGATGGATCCCTTAGTTAGGCCTGCTGAAAAAAGTAATGAATCTCATGGTTGTAGACCACTTCCAGCGTGAAGTCTATAACATGGATACTTCAAGGTGAGAAACCCTCCTCTAAGACAGTGACAGACCCAACCTGCTTTACTTTATGAACTGTGCCAAAATAAAATCGCCAACTCTGTGCATCAACTATAATGTGTGCCACAACTCCGCCATGTAAGTGCCAAGCTCTAACATGAATGACTGCCAAGATCTGTGCTTCAACCGTAATGTGTAACCACTAAGCTCTGTACCTTAATTCTGATGTGGAACCACTAATATTTGGTACATTTTACAAGATTGTGTACTACTATTTGACTAAACAGTAATTTGCATCAGTCAAGCTGTATAGCACAACTGTGAAGTGAAACCAGCAAGCTCTGTGTCTAAACACTGATGTGTAACCAACAAGTTCTGTGTTTTAACTTCTCTGATGTATAACCACAAAGTTATGTGCATTATCTCTGATGTGTAACCACCAAGCTCTTTGCTTCAACTACTCTGATGTATAACCATCAATACTGAGTGTATTTGCCAAGATTATGTCCTATTATCTGGCTCTTATCTGACTTAATTAAACTCTGTAACTGTCAAGCTGTGTACCACCACTCTGATGTGTAACTTCTAAGCTCTGTGCCACTACTTTGATGTGTAACTACATAGTTCTGTGCCTCAACGCTTATATGCAATCTCTGTGTCACAAAACTTTGTGTATTTGTTTAGGCCGTTCCCGAAAAATGTACCAGGTTAAGGTTTATAGGAATGTCGAAACTAGGCCCTAATGCCTGAGGGGGCCCAAAGCGCCCGTTGTTATTATTATTGGTAATATTAGATGGGGGGCCTCTGTCATTTATGGGCTCTATAAGCCCCATGTTACACCTTTGGGGATGCTGTAAAATAAGAACATGATATCCTTTTCTCATAGGATCTTACAAGATGATGGGTATGAATTTATACATTTCTTAATGCATTTTTTAACCCCTTCACCCCCGGGCCTATTTTGACCTTAATGACCAGGCCATTTTTGTCAATTCTGACCAGTGTCCCTTAATGAGGTTATATCTCTGGAACGCTTCAACGGATCCTAGCGATTCTGAGATTGTTTTTTCGTGACATATTGGGCTTCATGTTAGTATTAAATTTAGGTCGATAATTTTTGCGATTCTTTGTGAAAAAATCAAAAATATGGCAAAAATTTTGAAAATTTTGCAATTTTCAAATTATGAATTTTTATTCTGCTAAACCAGAGAGGTATGTGACACAATATAGTTAATAAATAACATTTCCCACATGTCTACTTCACATCAGCACAATTTTGGAAAAAAAAAAAATTTTTGTTCGGACGTTATAAGGGTTCAAAGTTCATAAGCAATTTGTCATTTTTCCAGCAAAATTTACAAAACCATTTTTTTTGTGACCACATCACATTTGAAGTCCCTTTGAGGGGTTTACATGACAGAAAACACCCAAAAGTGACACCATTCCAAAAACTGCACCCCTCAAGCTACTCAAAACTACATTCAAGAAGATTATTAACCCTTCAGGTGCTTCACGGGAACTAAAGCAAAGTGGAAGGAAAAAATGGTCATTTTAATTTTTCTAATAAAAATGTTCTTTTAGCCTCAATTCTTTCATTTTCACATGGGGAACAGGATAAAATGGATCCTAAAAATTGTTGGGCAATTTCTCCTGAGTACAGCGATACCTCATATGTGGTCATAAACCACTGTTTGGGCGCACGGCAGGGCTCAGAAGGGAAGGAGCGCCATTTGACTTTTGGAGCTAATTTTCCATTCAAAAAGTCAAATGGCGCTCCTTCCCTTCTGAGCCCTGCCGTGCGCCCAAACAGTGGTTTATGACCACATATGAGGTATCGCTGTACTCAGGAGAAATTGCCCAACAAATTTTAGGATCCATTTTATCCTGTTCCCCATGTGAAAATGAAAAAATTTAGGCTAAAAAAAATTTGTGTGGAAAAAAAAGTACTTTTTCATTTTTACGGATGAATTTGTGAAGCACGTGGGGGTTCAAAAAGCTCACCACCCATCTAGATATGTTCCCTGGGGGGACTAGTTTCTAAAATGGGGTCACTTGTGGGGGAGCTCCAATGTGTAGGCACACAGGGGCTCTCCAAATGCAACATGGTGTCGCTAAAAATTTGAGCTGATTTTTCAGTCAAATTGTTAGCGGACACCATGTTGCGTTTGGAGAGCCCCTGTGTGCCTAAACATTGGAGCTCCCCCACAAGTGACCCCATTTTGGAAACTAGACACCCCAGGGAACATATCTAGATGGGTGGTGAGCATTTTGAACACCCCAGTGCTTCACAAATTAATCTGTAAAAATGGGGTCACTTGTGGGGGAGCTCCAATGTTTAGGCACACAGGGGCTCTCCATACGCGACATGGTGTCCGCTAACAATTGGAATTATTAGCAGACACCATGTCGCATATGGAGAGCCCATGTGTGCCTAAACATTGGAGCTCTCCCACAATTGACCTCATTTTGGAAACTAGACCCCCCAAGGAATGCATCTAGATGCATAGTGAGCACTTTGAACCCCCATGGGCTTCACAAATTGATCCGTAAGAAGGAAAAAGTACTTTTCTTTTCACACAAATTTTCTTTTTAATTTTTACGGATCAATTTGTGAAGCACCTGGGGGTTCAAAGTGCTCACTATGCATCTTGATATGTTCCGTGGGGGGTCTAGTTTCCAAAATGGGGTCACTTGTGGGGGAGCTCCAATGTTTAGGCACACAGGGGCTCTCCATACGCGACATGGTGTCCGCTAACAATTGGAATTATTAGCGGACACCATGTCGCATATGGAGAGCCAATGTGTGCCTAAACATTGGAGCTCCCCCACAAGTGACCCCATTTTGAAAACTAGACCCCCCAAGGAATGCATCTAGATGCATAGTGAGCACTTTCAACCCCCACGTGCTTCACAAATTGATCCGTAATAAGGAAAAAGTACTTTTTTTCACACAAATTTTCTTTTTTCGGATCAATTTGTGAAGCACCTGGGGGTTCAAAGTGTTCACTATGCATCTAAATATAGCGAAGCCCATTTTTATTTTTTTTCTAGGACTAATTCTAGAAAAAAAAACGGCGTGAGGCTCCGCCATATTTTTGGTCCAGCCAGGTACAACTTGGCAGCTACGGACTGCCAGCAACCCCCAGCTGCCTCGTTGTACCTGGCTGGCTTCCAAAAATACAGCAAAGCCCTTTTTTTTTTTTTTCTAGAACTAATTCTAGAAAAAAAAATTACGTGGGGCTCCGCCATATTTTTGGTCCAGCCAGGTACAACTAGGCAGCTGGGGGCTGGAATCCGCAGCATGGAGAGGCCCAAGCGTTCTGGGCCCCCCAGGCTGCGAATTGCAGCCCGCAGCCGCTCCAGAAAATGGCGCATTCATTGAAGCGCCATTTTCTGGCGCTGTACCCAGACTCTTCCAGTTGCCCTGGTGCCGGTGGCGAACTGGGTAATAAAGGGGTTAATGCCAGCTTTTTATTGGCAGCTGGCACTAAGCCCGAGATTCATAATATAGGGCCAATGTTAGACCCGCCATTAGGAATCTCTGGTAAATAGTCAGAAAATACACACAGAGAAAAATCTTTTTATTTGAAAAAAAAACACAAACAAAATTCGGACTCCATCTTTATTATAAAGATCCGACGTAGTCCACAACGAAGGTCCCACGACACTCGATCGCCTCCGACGTAGTCCACAACGAAGGTCCCACGACGCTCGATCGCCTGTGCTCAATCCAGAGACTGCAGCAAGGGATCAAGTGTCCTCTTCCTACAGCCTCTGGGGTCAGAGTTATGGTGCACTGTATGACAATGATCTGTCATACAGTGCACCATGACTATGATCCCAGAGACTACAACAAGAGGACACTTGATCCCTTGTTGCACCCATCCATCCACCTATGCACCCATCATCCACGCACGCACACAACCACGCACGCACATCCACGCACATCCACATCCACGCATGCACGCGGACATCCACGCACGCACCCACATCCACATCCACGCACATCCACGCACGCACATCCACGCACGCACATCCACGCACGCACATCCACGCACGCACATCCATGCACGCACACATCCACGCACATCCACGCACGCACATCCACATCCACGCGCATCCACACACACATCCACGCACACACATCCACGCACGCATGCTGACATTCACGCATGCTGACATCCACACACGCATGCTGACATCCACGCACGCACATCCACGCACACATCCATCTATGCACACGTCCACGCACGCTCATGTACGCTCACGTCCATGCACGCACACGCATACACCCCCCATCCATCTATCCATTCACCCATCCATCCATCCATCCATCATCCATCCATCCATCAATTCATTCATACATACATAGATACATGCATACATACATACATACATAGATACATGCATACATACATACATACATACAAACATACATACTTACCTCCCTCTTGATAGACCGATCAGCAGGAGGAGGCCGGGAGAGGAGGCGGGGAGAGGAGGCGGGGCCACCGACCGGCCGGCAGAGGAGCTGCACAGCCGGACGCAGCGGCGGGTGCACCGATGTGTGCAGCCCGCCGTAGGAGGTGAGGGGTGGGGGCTGCCTGGAGGGGGGCTGCCTAGGGGGAGCCTGCCTAGGGGGAAGCCGTAGGAGGGGACCAGGCACTGTGGTCGGCGGGCGCAGCCGCGGCTGCAGCCCGCCGACATATACATAACAATAGAGGGGGGCGGGCGGTTCTGGGGGGGCCCCTGTAGGTCCTGGTGCTGGAGGGGGCTGTGGAGGGGTGGGCACTTGCCGATCCGCCCCTCCAGATCTGATTGGAGAGCTTCAATCAGATCTGGAGGGGTGAATCCCTGTGATTCCCTCCGATTCCCTCCGATCGGCAGTTTCACTTTTAAACTGCCGATCGGAGGGGTCCTGGGCACGGGGGGGTTAATCCACCCCCTGTGGGGTCATCTGCAGGTTGTCACAGAGCAGCAGCATCTGTGACACCTGAGCGACCCCACTCACAGGAGCTGCAGCAGCTCAAATCTGCCAGGACGTTGTGCAACGTCCTGTGTCGGGAACGGGCAGAAACACAGGACGTTGCACAACGTCCTATGTCGTTAAGGGGTTAAAGTGTAACGACTGTATAATTTTTATTTAATAATAATGTATAGGAAGTGATTATAATAAACTTTCAAATATACTTCATATGAAAATTCTGGTTGAAATCCATTCAGAAATCTTCCACAAGGTGTCCCCATTAGACTGTGTGTGAAGTAGACATATGTTCATTCTCACTCAGATCCGTCTTCACACTGAACACGGGGCATGTAACCATATAAGGGAAAGAGGGCGTGGCCTACACTCCTGACTACAGCTGCTGAGGAAACAATGTATCAGATTATCTCAGATTACAGCACAGCGAGGAGCAATGTCAGAATGTCAGGATCAATGCAAACTCCTCTTTCCTTGGCACAATCTTCTAATCTGGCATTTGGCTCCACACAGCTCAGTCAGGATCTGTTAACCCCTTCTCTGCTGTCACATTGCCCTGCTCCCTATTAGCTGCTGGCCACGCCCACACAGCCATAAAATGCAGTTTTTATGAGATCACAGACAAATGTGAGAAAATAAGTCATATGGCACAAAAAAAAGCATTATCTTAGCTGAAGTGTGACCCATCATTTCTTACCTCAGTCTTGCTTGCTCGGATCTGACGCTTGACTCTCTATATGCAAAAAAATAAAAAAAAAATTGTGTAAAATTTCCATTCAATGATAATCAACATTACATGAGCTTTCTGCAAATTACATCCGTTCACGCGCCGGTAAATACATAAACACAGTGACAGCCGCTCTATCTTACCTTGAGTCGTAGTCCGGACTCGAGCAAAACAATTACAAACCAGAAACTCATCTATTTCCACCATTTATAACAAAAGCCCCCTGGGGTCGTATCAGGGGCTGTTAGCGGTAAACACAAGAAGGCTGCGATCCTGGGAATGTGCCAGGAAATCATTTGCAATACTCGAGAGATGGAGAAGTAAGAAGCTCTAGTTACAAACGCCTCTGCCGAATAAATCATCTACAAAAAAATGGAACTTTTATTTACTGTTTAAAAAGTTTTTACTACCCCAAACTTCAGACTTTTACTATAACTAACAAGAAGAATATTATAAATTAATCATCGTCATCGAATCTGTCATGTCAAAAAATACTATATTTGATAACTTTGCATTAAAGCCCGGCTACAGGAGGAAAACAATCTTTATTTGACCTACACTCATGCATTAAGCCTCCAAGCTTATCAGGAGAAACAATCTTTTCCTCCAGCAGCCTCCAGCTTTCAGTCATAGAGGCGTGACCTTTGAGGCTTCATAGTCTTAAAGGAAATCTGTCATGTAAAAAAAGCACTTATGAGGTTAATTTGCCGGTTAATAGTGTGTGAAATCATCACATATGCTGCACTGAGGGCCGGCTACAGGGAGGAAATTAGCTTTTTTCCTCCCAGCAGCCTCCGGCTTTCAGTCATAGAGGCGTGACCTCTGAGGCTTCATAGTCATAAAAGCAATCTGTCATGTAAAAAAAAACACTATTATTGGATTAATTTGCCATTAATTGTGTTCTAAAGATGCCCGGTACCTGTAGTGAGAGCCCAGGTACAGGGAGGAAATTAACTTTTATCCTCCCTGCAGCCTCCGGCTTTCAGTCATACAGGTGCAACCTCTGAGGCTTCATAGTCTTAAAGGAAATCTGTCATGTAAAAAAACACTTATGGGGTTAATTTGCTGGTCAATATTGTGTCAAAGCATCACAAATGCTGCACTGAGAGCGGCTATAGGGAGGAAATTCTTTCCTCCCAGCAGCCTCCGGCCTTCTATCATAGAGGTGTGACCTCTGGTGCTTCATACTCTTAAAGGAAATCCGTCATGTAAAAAAAAAACACTTATTGGGTTAACTTGCCGTTAATAGTATTTTAAAGCTGCCTGATATCTGCACTGAGAGTCCGGCTACAGGGAAGAAATTAACTTTTTTCTTCCCTGCAGCCTCTGGCTTTCAGTCATAGATGCACGACTGCTGTGGCTTCATAGTCTTAAAGAAAATCTGTCATGTTAAACAACACTTATGGGGTTAGTTTGCAGTTTAATAGCATTCTAAAGCTGCCCGATGCCTGCAGTGAGAGCCCGGTACAGGGAGGAAATTAACTTTTTTCTTCCCAGCAGCCTCCAGCTTTCAGTCATAGAGGCACAACCTCTAAAATTTAAAAGAAATCTGCCATCTAAAAAAACACTTATGGGGTTAATTTGCTGGTTAATAGCATGAGAAGGCCGCAAAGACGCTGCAGTGGGAGCAGAACTTCCAGGTGGAAATGAAATGTTACCTCCCAGCAGCCTCTGGCTTTCAGTCATAGAGGTGCGACCGCTGTGCGTTCATAGTCTTAAAGGAAATCTGTCATGTCAAAAAAATGCTTATATTGGATTAATTTGAATTCTAAAGCTGCCCGATGCCTACACGGAGAGCCTGGCTACAGGGAAGAAATTAATATTTTTTCTTCTCAGCAGCCTCCAGCTTTCAGTCATAGAAACACCCATCATGTTAATAAAAAAAAAAAAACACTATTATGGAGTTTATTTACTGGTTATTAGCGTTCTAAAGCTGTGTGGTGGCTAAACTGTAAGACAAACTACCGGAGGAAATTAACTTTATTCTTCCCAGCAGCCGCTGGATTTCAGTCATAGAGGTACGACCACCTTGGCTTCAGTACATAGTGAGCAGCGGATGTAACTGTGCCCCGGCACTGACTGTCAGTCGGCTTTGTAGTGTATGAGTGATAAGCTGACTGTCAGTCAGTGCCGATGTGCCTCTATGACTGAAAGCCAGAGGCTGCCAGGAGGATTAAAGTTCTGCAGGTTAATAGTATTCTAAACCTTTGTGGCTGTTTCACTGAAAGCCCAGCTACAGGGAGGAAATGAACTTTATTCCTCCTGGCAGCTGCTGGCTTTCAGTCATAAAGGCGTGACCTGTGTCGCTTCAGTACACAGTGTGTGGCGGTTGTAACCGTGCCTCAGCAGTGACTGACAGCTGGGTTTGTAGTGCATATGTGACGACATGGCTGTCAGTCAGTGCCGGTTGTGCCTCTATGACTGAAAGCGGAAGCTGCCATGAGCAATAAAGTTATGTTGGTTAACATAGTTTTTTTTGAGTTGACAATACGCAATAATAGTAATAGTAATCAGCATTAATCAGTGGAAGTACCTGTCATCATTTGTTTCCTGCAGCGCCTCCACAGGTGAAATGAAGCACTGCACTGTTCTAATTAAAATCAATGGGTTGTCTGTGCAACGTGGAGTCCTCCAGATTAAGATATGAATGCACCTCGCACTCGCGGTAATGCCAAAAAGTAATGGCCAGCCAGGGCCCTCCCCAAATAGCCGGAGAGGACCCTATATTCCTGGTAGAATCAAGTTTGCAATCCCAAATAATGAAAACGGAGCGGCCCCGATCGGTGTGGGACCAAGTGATCGGACCACCAGCAATCTTCTTACTGGAAAGCCCATTTATGATATTATTATTATTATTATAATTATTATTAAATAATATTATTTTTATTTTTAATATTATTTTTTATTTTTATTAATATAATATTATTATTAAATAATAATTTATGATATTACACATAAGCCTATTATTATTGGCTATATTGGCAATATATTATCGATGTATTAGTCCCTTAAACATGGCAATATGATATTGATTTGTCCTGAGGTAGAGGCCAGGGAGCCCTGAAACACGTTGACTAATAAATCAATATTCTATCCCCCTTTGATGTCTGGAGGAATACGGCAGCGCGGTGTTTAACCCTTCATCCTCCATACTCTATATGCACCACGCCGTGATTAGCTTTTATAGTGGTTGTGACTCTCACAACCACACAAGGTGAAGCCTCTGATACCTATTGAGGTCATATTTTATCTCTCAGACCCTTCATCCTCCCTGAGGACTGCAGCAGCCGTGATCTGCTTTTATAGTGGTTGTGACTCTCACAACCACACAAGGTGAAGCCTCTGATACCTATTGAGGTCATATTATATCTCTCAGACCCTTCAGCCTCCCTCCTCTGTGCACCACGCTGGGGACTGCAGCAGCCATGATCTGCTTTTATAGTGGTTGTGACTCTCACAACCACACAAGGTGAAGCCTCTGATACCTTATTGAGGTCATATTTTATCTCTCAGACCCTTCATCCTCCCTACTTTAAATGACCTTTGGGTTTGCATTAATCATCAACATTAACAGAAATAAACACATGACATAGAATATAATAGATGTGGTCACTTTATGGATTGAATTACTGACATAAAGTAACTTTTCGATGATCTTTTAATACATTGAGGTTGACTTACCTCCCGGTAGGGACTCGCCGGTGTCTTCTGATCGGTGAAGGTCACGTCCATTAGGAAGAGGAGCACCGTCAGTAGAGAGCAGGTCCTCGATACGTTCCCCATCGCTGACACTATGAAGCTTCTGCCGGTGACAAATCTAAGGAGCATCACCGGGAAGACGCTGCTCTTCGGATTCACTCCGTACGGATGGACTTTCCTTTGCACTTTTAAACCTCGAGCACTTTTTCTTTTGGGTGTTAAGGTCTATAAAAGATGCATTCATTCCTTTACAAGCCATGATTGTCCAGATGAGTTAGACTCGGGACGCTTAATTGGAGACAGGCCAACTTCTTCCAAACCTTTCCCCCCCCCCTTCTGCGCTAAATGAAACCAAAATATTTTGAAGTTCAGCCCAGTTACTGAAGTGTGTCAATAGCCCTTTAAATGAAGTCGAATGCAGATCGGGACATCAAAGTGACAGCGAGAAGGTAGGAGCTCAGAGATGTATTTACCTATTTACTAGTGGGTCAAGGTTGACAACTGCCCTCCCTACCATTCAGCAGCTTAGTGGTTGCAACCTCTTCACTAGGTGACCCGTCCAAACCGCCGTCCTCCATATATATCATCTTCTGAAGTCTCTAAAACTTTTTTTTTTTTTAGTATTTTTAGACACATTTGTTCCTGTGGAAAATAAAAAAGTGCTCGTTAAGCCATAATGAAAACTTTCACTGTGTTGTCCCCACACAATAAATATGGCCAGAGTCCACTGGAGGCGTATCTTCAACCTACTGAGTATAGGCAAAGGAGTCTTCAAGAAACCTGTAATTTCGAGTACCTTTTCAGAATAAGAAGTTGTGTGTGTGTACGTGATGCTATTTCTGGTTGTTATATGACTTGCATCCTACTTTTTTTTCCAGTTTTCCACTCTACAGACTCTAATTTTCAGTTGTCTCTGAGCTAGTGGGTTGATATATTTCTCATACACATCAGAACAAGCTGTTGTGCGTGTACATGATGCCGTTTCTAACCATTATACGACTTGTAGCCTACATTTTACTCCAGTTTTCCACTCTACAGACACTAATTTTCAGTTGTCTCTGAGCTAGTGGGTTGATATATTTCTCATACACATCAGAGCAAGCTGTTGTGCGTGTACATGATGTTGTTTCTAACCGTTATACGACTTGTAGCCTACATTTTACTCCAGTTTTCCACTCTACAGACACTAATTTTCAGTTGACTCTGAGCTAGTGGGTTGATATATTTCTCATACACATCAGAACAAGCTATTGTGCGTGTACATGATGCGGTTTCTAGCCATTATAGGACTTGTAGCCTACATTTTACTCCAGTTTTCCACTCTACAGACACTAATTTTCAGTTGACTCTGAGCTAGTGGGTTGATATATTTCTCATACACATCAGAACAAGCTGTTGTGCATGTACATGATGCCGTTTCTAACCATTATACGACTTGCAGCCTACATTTTTCTCCAGTTTTTCACTCTGCAGGCTCTAATTTTCAGTTGTCTCTGAGCTAGTGGGAGATGTTTCCCATACACAGAAGAATTAGCTGTTGTGTGTGTACATGATGCTGTTTCAAGCCCTTAAATGACTTGCATTCTACATTTTTCTCCAGTTTTCCACTTTGCAGGCACTCTAATTTTTAGTTGACACTGAGCTAGTGGATTGAGATGTTTCCCATACACATCAGAATAAGCTGTTTTTGTGTACATTATGCTATTTCTGGTTGTTATACTAGTTTTATCCTGCATTTTTCTCCAGGTTTCCACTCTCCAGGTTTAATTTTCAGTTGTCCCTGAGCTAGTGGGTGGAGATGTTTCATGCACATCAGAATAAGCTGTTGTGTACATAATGCTATTTATGGTTGTTATATGACTTGCATCCTGCATTTTTCTCCAGCTTTCCACTCTGCAGACTAATTTTTAGTTGTCTCTAAACTAGTGGGTAAAAATATTGCCCATGCACATCAAAATAAGCTGTTTGTGTACATGATGCTATTTCTTGCCGATATATTGTTATGGTTAATATTTTGAAATATTAACAAGTTGCCTGCCCCTGGCCTAATAGATATGGACCAAGTGCCAGAGTGAAAGTATAACACCAGACACAGAGTCAGATGTAAACTCTCCTTGGTCAGTTCAAAGTATGACTCCAAGTGAGATTTATTTGAACAGGCATGAACTTATAAAACCTCAGTAAGGGGCTCCTGTGGCCCTCCTTGACAATATGACTTGAATCCTACATTTTTGTCCAGTTTTTCACTCTACAGGCTCTAGTTTTCATTTGTCTCTGAGCTAGTGGGTTGAGATGTTTCCCATACACATCAGAATAAGCTGTTTTTGTACATATGATGCTACATCTGGCCATTATATAACTTGTATCCTACATTTTTCTTCAGTTTTCCACTCTACAGGCTCTAGTTTTCATTTGTCTCTGAGCTAGTGGGTTGAGATGTTTCCCATACACATCAGAATAAGCTGTTTTTTTTGTATATATGATGCTACTTCTGGCCATTATATAACTTGTATCCTACATTTTTCTTCAGTTTCCCACTCTACAGGTTCTAATTTTCAGTTTTATCTGAGCTAGTGAGTGAACATATTTCCCAAACATATCAGAATAAGCTGTTGTGTGTGTACATGTTGCTATTTCTGGTTATTAAATGATGTATCTTACATTGGTCTCCAGTTTTCCACTCTGCATTCTCTAGTTTTTAGTTGTGCTCTGAGCTAGTGGGTTGAAATGTTTCCCATACACATCAGAATAAGCTGTTGCTGTTGTGTGTGTACATTATGCTATTTCTGGGCATTATATGACTTGTAACCTACATTTTTCTCCTATTTTCCACTCTGCAGAATCTAATTTTCAGTTGTCTCTGAGCTAGTTGGTGGAGATGTTTCCCATACACATCAGAATAGGCTGCCATGTGTGTACATGATGCTATTTCTGGCCAATATATGACTTGCATCCTGCATTTTTTCTCCAATTTTCTGCAGGCTCTAATTTTCAGTTGTCTCTGAGCTAGTGGGTGGAAAGGTTTTCTATACACAGAACACACAGACATGAGGGACTCCTGATGTAGCACAGAGACAGAATGAGAATAGAGGACAATAGCTGAACTGAGCAATGTAACTAGGAATCCAGAACTGAGGTGAGGTAAAATAAAAGTTACTATAAACCACCTGTAACAGTCTATGTCTGTGCCTCTCTCTGTCACTTTGTCCCTCACTTCTTCATAGCCTTTTGGCCATTATATGACCTTATTTCTAATGTTCAGTTGTCTCTGAGCTAGTGAGTGGTGACTAGCTACTATAATGTCTTCTACACACGACACAAAAGACCACAGACATGACGGATTCCTAATATCCGGTCTCTATTGATGTCTCCCAAACACAGACATGAGGGATCCTGCACTCATGATGTAGCCCACATACATAAGTAGCAGAATAGAAGACAATATACAGCAGTACTGAGAATTGTAACTGTGAATCCAGAACTGAGGTGAGATATAAAAAAAAGTTACTACAAAGCAGTAGTATAAGCCTTTCTCTGTTGCGCTATCCTTTCCCTCTCTATTGACTTTTGGCAATTATATGACTATTTTTAATGTTCAGTTATCTCTGAGCTAGTGGGTGGTGAGTAGCTACTATAATGTCTTCTATACACAACACAGAAAGATGACATACACACAAAAGAGTTTCCTGATCTCCTGTCTCTATTGATGTCTCCTAAACACAGCACACACGGACTTGAGTGATTCCTGCACTCCTGATGCAGCTCATAGACACAAGCAGCAGAATAGAGGTCAATATACAGCTGTAATGAGCAGTGTAAATGTGATTCCAGAACTGTGATGGGATGAAACAGCTACTAAAAAGCAGTAGTAGAAGTCTTTGTGCCCGTGCCTCACTCTTTCATTCTGCCTTTCCCCTCTCAATAGACCTTTGGCCATTATTTCACCTTATTTCTTATGTTCAGTTATCTCAGAGCTAGTGGGTGGTGACTATCTGCTATAATGTCTTCTATACACAGCACACACAGACATGAGGGATTCATGATCTCCTGTCTCTATGGAGCACACAAACAGAATCAGTAGCAGATTGTTGGATATTAAACATCAGGACTGAGCAGTGTAACTGGGAATCCAGAACTGAGGTGAGGTAAAATAAAAGTTACTATAAACCACCAGTAACAGTCTATGTCTGTGCCTCTCTCTGCCACTTTGTCCCTCACTTCTTCATAGCCTTTTGGCCATTATATGACCTTATTTCTAATGTTCAGTTGTCTCTGAGCTAGTGGGTGGCGAGGGATTCATGATCTCCTGTCTCTATGCAGCACACAAACAGAATCAGTAGCAGATTGTTGGATATTAAACATCAGGACTGAGCAGTGTAACTGGGAATCCAGAATGGAGGTGAAATAAAACACTTAATAGAAAACAGCTATACCATTATGTGTCTGTGCCTCTCTCTTCCACTCTTCTTCACCTCCGCAATCCCTCCTCTTGACCCCATAGACTTCAATGGGTAACTATAACATAATCCCTCAGTGACTTGATGATTTTAGCTATTGGTACTAGTGGATGATGAGTCCAAGAGGTGGTCAAAAGGGGAAGAAATGGCTCATACATGGAGAAACACTCCTATTTGTAGCGGTTTACATCAGAAAAAAATTACTTATTACAGAAACAGTGCCACCCTTTCTCCGTGGCCGACGTTTGACATTACAACATAGTTGTAGAAACCAAAGGGAAAGGATTAGGATGTTGGTTTTCATGCATTTTTGTATTATCGTAGTTTCCATACAAATTAATTTTAGCACAAAATTGGTGGTTACAGACAAATTATTAAAAACTCTTGCAACAAATGTGCTTAAGTGTGTAGAGGATAGGGAATCAGAAGGCAAGATGGTAAGATGGGCAAAGGTGAGCTGGGGAATAAGTCTGACCCTTAGACTGGGGGTTCCCTGGCTCCCCTTGATCCTGGAATTACCTCTGAAGGTGAAGTGTCCAGGCCGCCACCCTTGCCCTTTGCTACTGATCAGCCCTAGGCTAAGAACCTCTGCCTCCACCCATGGACTGGGAAAACCCAGCAGCTCCTATGGAAGGGAACTGCAACAGCAGCACAGCATGTCCTCACTGCACAGGGTCCTAGTAGAGAATGAACTCTATCTGCCACAACCAGTTGAGGGAAGTGGAACTACGTCAAGGCTGAGGGAGTGGAGATCTGAATGCTAAGACACACCCATCCACCTCCACTTGCAGAGGCGCACACCGCTTAGACTACAGCATTAACTAAAAGAAAAAAACCTCAGATATAAACCACAGCAGCAACACTTAAGGACTGCAAAGCAGTCAACACGTGTCACGGTGCCATCCCAGCCTTAACCGCTAACAAAAGGTAGCCCAGTATACATTAAAAAAGACCCATCACTTGTCATAAATTTGTAATTTTTCTTACTTGGTATGAATGCCGCTGTTCTCCTGACCCAACCGGTTCCTGTACAGACTGATGTTCCTAGCTGCTGTCACGCAGGGTGGTATAAGGGTAAGGGGAGTAGGATGGTAAGATGGGCAAAAGGCAATTATGGGAACTAGTCTGACCTTTAAGAATAGGGTTCCCTAGCTCTCCCTGTTCCCAGAATTACCTCTGAAGTTGAGGCTGTCCGGACAGCCACCCTTGCCCTCAGCTTCTGATCAGCCCTAGGCTAAGACCCCCTCACCTCCACCCATGGACCAGGAAGCAGAGCAACTCCCGCAAAAGCAAAACTCCAAGAAGGCTTCAGCACAAAGCACACATGTCTTCTCAGCTCAGGTCTTGGAAAAGACTAAAACTCTATCAGCGACACCTGCTGGTGGAAGAAGGAACTATTTAAGGGTTGAGGGAGTGGACTACTGCAACATTTGACACACCCAGAAGCAACAGCAGTTCAGCTGTACCTGGAGAGCCGGAATACCACAGACAACAGCAGTTTCTTACATTAACACTATGTGTGCCAAAGGAAATTTACTCCTATTTAACTACAGCAGAGCATTTCACATGGACTACAGAGCAGTCAACACATGACATCTGCGCAGCCCCTAATGGCCCCTGTGCAGGCTGGAATAACCCTAACTATAGGACTAGGAGATGACAACTTGGATCTGGCTTCCTAATTGGCTGTCAGGTGTTCCTCGTACCTCCTTAGGAATCGGGGGAAAGGGTAAGACAACTAAAACTCTGGATCAGGAAGGTGTGCAGAAACAGAAAGGATCCATGAGTGAGCAAATATGAAACCACAAACAAAAAGTGAGAAAGTAAAGTACAACAGCTAGAAATAAATGCTGCCTAGTTATAGAAAGCAGGAAGGAGTATGACAGATAGAAGAAAGAAAGCAGAGATAAATAACCTAACTGATCTCTATCTGACTGGTAGAACTCCAATGCCTGTAACTCCAATTAGGATCCACAAAGAATATCACCAGCAGGAAAGATCAGCCAGGGGACGGTTTAAATAGCTGCACCCAAAAGGTGATAGGGAAGACTAAAATAAGAAATGAAAACACCTTTTGTACAAAGAGGGATGAAACAAGGATAACAAATAAGAACCCGGATAGAAACAGAATCTATTGTGGATCAGAGGAGAAAGAAACAAATCACACAACACCGTCTCACTGGTTAGAAGGTTTAAATATCCGCACCCAAAAGGTGATAGGGTAGACTAAAATAATCAATGAAAACACCTGTTGTTTGAAGAGGAATGAAACAAGAATAACAAATAAGAACATGGAAAGAAACAGAATCTATTGTGGATCAGAAGATAAAGAAGCAAATCACACAACACAGGCTCACTGGTTAGAAGGTTTAAATATCCGCACCCAAAAGGTGATAGGGCAGACTAAAATAAGTAATGAAAACACCTGTTGTTTGAAGAGGGACGAAACAATGATAACAGATAAGAACTCAGAAAGAAACAGAACCCACTTTGTATCAGAGGATAAAGAAGCAAATCACACAACAGAGGCTCACTGGTGACAAATATAGGACAACTTTAGTCTCCATCTTTTCCCCTCTACTTCCCTGACATTCTAGCCTGTCTTCTCTACTCATCATATAGACTGAACCTATGAACCGGCCTATTTACATTCAGCCCACCCGGCCCCAGCCCCCATGGTTTTTATCAGATCTGTTAGGCCGGATTAGAGTTCCTTGCAAACATTGTCCTTTGTTTGTTTCCCAAATGTTTAATTAGTGATTCTCATCCTGCATGATGGCACACTAGTCCTATCTATTGTAGAGAGGTTGATGAGTATGGTTCATTAATTCAGATGTTATTCCCGGCACTTCAGCTGTCATGCCAATGAATAGTTCTCATTACTTACAACTCTAATTGAATTAGCGGAAATGTTGTCTCTTGGTGACGGGCGAAAGAAGAAATGGTGCAGAATAATGTGATTGTAGCTGCACAAAAACACATGGTAGGTGACAATTATCATCTGGTAGCACATGTGAAATACTTTTTAACTTAGTCACCAAGTCACCTACCTGTGTACCAATAAACTAAGTCCTACCTGTGTACAATTATACAAAGTCCCATCAGTGTACAAGTATACAAAGTCACTCCTATGTACAATTATACAAAGTCCACCTGTGTACAATAATACCAAGTCACACCTATGTACAATTATACAAAGTCCCACCTGTGTACAATAATACCAAGTCACACCTGTGTACAATAATACAAAGTCCACCTGTGTACAATAATACCAAGTCACTCCTATGTACAATTATACAAAGTCCCACCTGTGTACAATAATACAAAGACACACCTGTGTACAATAATACAAAGTCCCACCTGTGTACAATAATACAAAGACATTCCTTGTACAATTATACAAAGTCCCATCAGTGTACAAGTATACAAAGTCACTCCTATGTACAATTATACAAAGACACACCTGTGTACAATAATACAAAGACACACCTTGTACAATAATACAAAGTCCCACCTGTCTACAATAATACAAAGACACACCTTGTACAATAATACAAAGACACACCTGTGTACAATAATACAAAGACACACCTTGTACAATAATACAAAGACACACCTTGTACAATAATACAAAGACACACCTTGTACAATTATACAAAGTCCCACCAGTGTACAATCATACTAAGTCCTACCTATGTACAATTATACAAAGACACATCAGTGTACAAATATAGAAAGTCCCACCTATGTACAAATATACAAAGTCCCACTTGTGTAGAATTATGCCAACTGTGTACAATTATACAAAGTCCTGCCTGTGTACAATAATACAAAGTCACACCAATGTACAATTATACAAAGTCTCACCTGGGTACAATAATACAAAGACACACCTTGTACAATTATACAAAGTCACACCAATGTACAATTATACAAAGTCCCACCTATGAACAATAATACAAAGACACACCTTGTACAATTATACAAAGTCCCACCTGTGTACAATAATACAAAGACACACCTTGTACAATTATACAAAGTCGCACCTGTGTGCAATAATACAAAGTCACACCTATGTACAATTGTACAAAGTCACACCTGTGTACAATAATACAAAGACACACCTTGTACAATTATACAAAGTCGCACCTGTGTACAATAATACAAAGACACACCTTGTACAATTATACAAAGTCACACCAATGTACAATTATACAAAGTCCCACCTATGAACAATAATACAAAGACACACCTTGTACAATTATACAAAGTCCCACCTATGAACAATAATACAAAGACACACCTTGTACAATTATACAAAGTCCCACCTGTGTACAATAATACAAAGACACACCTTGTACAATTATACAAAGTCGCACCTGTGTGCAATAATACAAAGTCACACCTATGTACAATTGTACAAAGTCCCACCTGTGTACAATAATACAAAGACACACCTTGTACAATTATACAAAGTCGCACCTGTGTACAATAATACAAAGACACACCTTGTACAATTATACAAAGTCCCACCTATGAACAATAATACAAAGACACACCTTGTACAATTATACAAAGTCCCACCTGTGTACAATAATACAAAGACACACCTTGTACAATTATACAAAGTCGCACCTGTGTGCAATAATACAAAGTCACACCTATGTACAATTGTACAAAGTCGCACCTGTGTACAATAATACAAAGACACACCTTGTACAATTATACAAAGTCCCACCTGTGTACAATAATACAAAGACACACCTTGTACAATTATACAAAGTCACATCTATGTACAATTATACAAAGTCCCACCAGTGTACAATCATACTTAGTCCTACCTATGTACAATTATACAAAGACACATCAGTGTACAAATATAGAAAGTCCCACCTATGTACAAATATACAAAAAGTCTCCCTTGTGTAGAATTATGCCACCTGTGTACAATTATACAAAGTCCTGCCTGTGTACAATTTTTAAAAAACACATTGCTGTGCAAATATACAAAGTCCCACCTGTGTACAATTATACAATGTCCCACCTGTGAACAAAGGCCCACCTGTGTACAATAATACAAAGTCCCTCCTGCGTATAATTATACAAGGTCCCACCTGTGTACAATAATACAAAGTCCCACCTGTGTACAAAGTCACTCCTGTGTACAATCATACAAAGCCTCACTTGTGTACAATTATACAAAGTCCCACCTGTGTACAATCATACAAAGTCCCACCTGTGTATAATTATACAAAGTCCCACCTGTGTACAATACTACAAAGTCCCACCTGTGTATAATTATACAAAGTCCCACCTGTGTATAATTATACAAAGTCCCACCTGTGTACAAAGTCCCACTGTGTACAAAGTCCCACCTGTGTATAATTATACAAAGTCCCACCTGTGTATAATTATACAAAGTCCCACCCGTGTTTACAATAATACAAAGTCCCACGTGTGTACAACTATACAAATCCCACCTTTGTACAAAGTCCCACCAGGATGAATGCGGCCAAGCCGGATCAGTATTCCACACTGAGAACGTCCAGAATAGTTTCCGCATGCCTGGAGATCTTGCTCTCATGCATTTTTACATCCGTCAGTGGATGCAGATGCCCCCATTGTTGTCCTGATCAGGACCAAACGCAGGTGTGAAACCAGCATAATATGTCAAAATTGACCAAAAAATGTCAAGTTTCATGGAGTATATAAAAAAAAACAGACTTTCCCAAAGGATATATATTATATACGAATAGTCCTACCTTAAAGGTTTCAACATGGTAAATGTAGCCCCAAATTTGTGTCCAATTCATGGTAGATAAGGAAGAGAAAAATATACTCTTCCCTTAATGTCCATAAGTGAAAATGGCCTCGATGCGTTTCACTTCCAAATAGAGCTTCATCAGGAGCTCAGAGGAAGAAACTAACAAAAGTCCATATGACACATACTGTATATACTCGTGTGCCTCAAGATATTCAATGCTGGTTTAAATAACTGGCAAATAATGACCTGGGGAATATACCAGTATTTTTTTTATTTTATTTATCGGCCTTCAGCTGTATCTCAAGCCATAGTAACTTGATAAACAATCTGTAGGAAGATCGATCTTGTGAACCCTAGATAGGTCCACAACGGTCTTCTTCAAGCCTAGATAGGTCCACCATGGTATTCTCCAAGCCTACATATGTCCACCTGGGTCTTCTCCAAGCCTAGATAGGTCCTAGAGGGTCTTCTCCAAACCTAGATAGGTCCACAAGGATCTTTTACAAGCCTAGATAGGTCCACCAGGGTCTTTACCAAGCCTAGATAGGTACACCAGGGTCTTCTACAAGTCTAGATAGAACTATCAGGGTCTTCTCCAAGCCTAGATGGGTCCACCATGGTCTTCTCCAAGCCTAGATGGGTCCACAAGGATCTTTCAGAAGTCTAGATAGGTCCACCTAGGTTTTTACCAAGCCTAGATAGGTACACCAGGGTTTTCTACAAGTTTAGATAGGACCATCAGGGTCTTCTCCAAGCCTAGATAGGTCCACCATGGTCTTCTCCAAGCCTTCATATGTCCACATGGGCCTTATCTAAGCCTAGATAGGACCTCGAGGGTCTTCTCCAAGCCTAGGTAGGTCCACCAAGGTCTTCGCTGCTGTTATCTTGATTGTATGAAGCCATCGGGTTACTGGTCTTCCTCTTCGCTTTGTTTCTTCTATTATTCCCACCATGATGTTCTTATCCAGTAGTAAAGGGATACAAACCCCAAAGGTTGTCAATCCCTGTATATCATATCTATAAAGGTAATACCACCCACATCGGCTAGGATGAACCACCCGCATGAAACCAGCGTGATCCACCTAATGAACTGACTAGATCAGGCTTGCACATCACCGCAAAGCTCAAGATGATGTCTTCGCGCATGACATGGCGCACATGGACAACTTCATTGGCTAGGTAGGGTCAGGATCTACGGCCTCATAGGGGAACGTGCAACTGCATTACATTGTTACTCTTCAGTGATTGTGCTATTTCTATCCATTTGGATGTTGTTCTATTTCATTGGGTTTTCCACATGTTTTAGATCATCTGATCAATAAACTATTATTATTTTAATTCAGGGGAATATTTTTCTCTAGTGTTAGTCTTTCAGGAGATCACAACATGTGGTGCACAAAGTGTGAGTTGGACGTTTTTCCCAGGCCCCCCCCTTCCTGGAAGAACCATTCCGGAAGTGCTGCTTTCTTGGAAGTTTCGGGAGGATTTAATGACACTCAGGAGATTTGCAAACTTTTTAATAAGTCCGAGAGTCTTTGAAAGATTCCTGGAGAGTTGTCAAGTATGAAACATCCATATGGTGGAAGACGACCGACAGCTTTCTCCCCCGACTCCTCCATATACCGGAGCACACGGCTCCTATGTTCTCTATGAGAGGTTCTCTACCACAGGTATTGTCACGTGTTGACTGCTCTGCAGTCCATGAGTCCTGCTGCTGTGAATGAAATGTGACTTTTTCCTTTAGTCTATGCTGTGTGCGGTTCTACAGGGGGAGGAGTGAGTCATAGCTCAGGCAGATGTGAGATGGAGGGGGTGTGTCTTAGCATTCAGATTTCCACTCCCTCAGCCTTGAATTAGTTCCACTTCCCTCCACTGGGTGTCACAGATAGAGTTAATTTCAGACTCTGCTTGGACCCCGTGCAGTGAAGACGTGCTGTGCTTGCTTCTGCTGCTGTTCACTTCTATAGGAGCTGCTGAGTTTTTCTGGTCTGTAAGAAAAGGTTTCCACCTGATGAAGACGGTAACGTCGAAACGCGTAGTGGAGTTTGAGGGACCGTGTTTTTAATAAAGGTCTGTTCACTACAATAATTTCCCTTGCCCTCCTTCCTTAGCG
Source organism: Allobates femoralis (assembly GCA_033576535.1). Lineage (NCBI taxonomy): Eukaryota > Metazoa > Chordata > Amphibia > Anura > Aromobatidae > Allobates > Allobates femoralis. The sequence goes on from JARQOC010000008.1 coordinate 7,940,233, forward strand.
CTATTAGAACCGCAACTATTTTTTTCCCTAGGGCTATTTAGGAGCATAGGGCAAGGATGGCGACCCAGACCTCCTCACCATGTGAGCAAGGAGAGCCAGGGACTCCCAGTCTAAGGGTCAGACTAGCTCCCCTTAACACCTTTAGGTCACTTTACCATCGCTCCTCCTGATTCCCTATTCGCTATACCACCCTGTGACAAGTATCAGCTGTGGAAGACCCAATGTTCCAGATCCTTCTTTCCCCCACCTACATCTGTCGGGGAAGATTCAGGAGGCCACCATATATATTAGACGGTGAGCCGATCCCACCAATATTAGTCGCTCAGCCGATGTTAGTCTAATTTGAATGGACGTCTTAACACATGCAGTATCCGAATTTACAAAGGGTTGAATAGGAGCTGTATACACAAGGTGGTAGGATATTTTTAACTTTGCTATACAGAGGCTCTGTCAGTGGCCAGCCAGCAGTCTAAAATGGCTACAGGATTAGCACAATGCACTCTATTTACCAGATCCCAAGGGTAGCCCTGTGTCACATCTCCACCAGAACCTGCTCCTACGACATCTGCTTGACACAGGTGGTTATAACGGATGAGGAGATAAGGTAGCTGGATGGCAGTGAAGGGCAAAAGGTAATTGGGATACTAATGTGACCCTTAGACTAGGGGTCACAAGATGACCCTGTTCCCAGAATTACCTCTGAAGGTGAGGATGTCTGGGCCGCCATCCTTGTCCTGCTCCAGACCAGCCCTAGGCTAACACCCTCTCACCTCCATCCCGGGGATCGAGGCCAGAACAGCAAAACCCTATACACGATGCTGAACTCCAAGAGAAAAACAGCTTCCGAAAGGCTTCAGTAGAAACTGGACACAGCATCCATACAACTCAGTGATCAGAGTATGAACTCTATCAGCGACATCAGGTGATGGGTCATAGGACTATTTAAAGGCTGGAGGAGTGCTCAATCACATCATCTCATATACACAGCAGCAGCAGCAGCAGCTCATACTGCAGAGCCAAGGCAACAACGTTAACCCTTAATGTACAAAGGAAATTAACTCCCACTTAAACTACTGCAGAGCAGCCCACAGAGACTACAGAGCAGTCTACATGTGACACTGCTCCTGTCACCATGCACCACTGTATTCACCCTGTAGGTGCCGCTGGTGATAGAAAAGTCAGAACCAGAATCTCTGGAGAGCGCAGGCTCCGCCCATTCACTAAGGTTAGAGTGGCTGGGACCTGTAGTACTTCACAGTCTGACAGAGTGGAGGTGTGTGCTGTCCAGCTGAAGTCATTAACTCCTAAGCTTCAGCCTATTGGAAAGCACCACACCCTACTAATACCTTCATCCTATAGGAAAGCACCACACCCTACTAATACCTTCAGCCTATTGGAAAGCACCACACCCTACTAATACCTTCAGCCTATTGGAAAGCACCACACCCTACTATTACCTTCAGCCTATTGGAAAGCACCACACCCTACTATTACCTTCAGCCTATTGGAAAGCACCACACCCTAATACCTTCAGCCTATTGGAAAGAACCACACCCTACTAATACCTTCAGCCTATTGGAAAGCACCACACCCTACTAATACCTTCATCCTATAGGAAAGCACCACACCCTACTAATACCTTCAGCCTATTGGAAAGCACCACATCCTACTAATACCTTCATCCTATTGGAAAGCACCACACCCTACTAATACCTTCATCCTATTGGAAAGCACCGCACCCTACTAATACCTTCAGCCTATTGGAAAGCACCACACCCTACTAATACCTTCAGCCTATTGGAAAGCACCACACCCTACTAATACCTTCATCCTATTGGAAAGCACCGCACCCTACTAATACCTTCAGCCTATTGGAAAGCACCACACCCTACTAATACCTTCAGCCTATTGGAAAGCACCACACCCTACTAATACCTTCAGCCTATTGGAAAGCACCACACCCTACTAATACCTTCATCCTATTGGAAAGCACCACACTCTACTAATACCTTCAGCCTATTGGAAAGCACCACACTCTACTAATACCTTCAGCCTATTGGAAAGCACCACACCCTACTAATACCTTCAGCCTATTGGAAAGCACCACACCCTACTAATACCTTCATCCTATTGGAAAGCACCACACCCTACTAATACCTTCATCCTAATGGAAAGCACCACACTCTACTAATACCTTCAGCCTATTGGAAAGCACCACACCCTACTAATACCTTCAGCCTATTGGAAAGCACCACACCCTACTAATACATTCATCCTATTGGAAAGCACCACACTCTACTAATACCTTCAGCCTATTGGAAAGCACCACACCCTACTAATACCTTCAGCCTATTGGAAAGCACCACATCCTACTAATACCTTCATCCTATTGGAAAGCACCACACTCTACTATTACCTTCAGCCTATTGGAAAGCACCACACCCTACTAATACCTTCAGCTTTCAGCTGGAAGTTGCCAGATGTAGCTTTTGGTTCCCTGTCTAGTCTTGTATAGAGTTTTCCTGTTTTGTTTTGGACTTTCTTCTGCCTCACGATTTTGTACCTTGCTGCAATCTTGGTTCTGACCCGGCTCTCTGACATCTCTATTGGATCCTGATTTAGTTTTTTCCTGACCTCCCGGCTCGGACCCTGCTTGGCAGCTTTCCTGTCTCTGGACATTTCCATAGGCAGCAATCTCCTGGACCTCATTTTAAATCCAGATCCCTGTATAGGGGGTAAAGCGGTGTCAGGGTTTCTTGGGGTTCTGCCTAACAGATCAGGTTGCTCCTATTATATCCGCATAGCTTTTTTGGGTTTGTAGCCTTGGACAGATGTCGCACCCTGTTTTCACCCCTGTACAGTGATGTGGACTTGCACAGAGGCCCCTGAGATGCTGGCTGGTGGTGTCAATGTTTAAAGTCAGAAGGTAAGAGCAGTGCCATCCTTAAAGTGTAACCACCGTTTAAATTTTTATGTAATAATAATGTAGAGCAATTGATGTTAATAAACTTTCAAATATATTTTATCAGAGAATTCTGGTTGAAAACCATTCACAAACCTTCCACAAGGTGTCCCCATTACATTGTGTGTGAAGCAGACATGTTCATTCCCAGTCAGATCTGTCTTCACACTGAATACGGGGCATGTAACCATATAAAGGAAAGGGGGCGTGGCCTACACTCCTGACTGCATTTGATGAGGAAACAATGTATCAGATTAGCTCGGCCTACAGCACAGTGCGGATCAATGTCAGAATGTCAGGATCAGTGCAAACACCTCTTTCCTCGGCACAAGGTTCTGATCTCTCATCTGGCTCCACACAGCTCAGCCAAGATCACTGTTAACCCTGTCTCTGCTGTCACATTGCACTGCTCCCTATCAGATGCTCAGCACACCCACACAGCCATAAAAAAATACTCAATCCTGCACTGGTTGTTAATGATGGGTGACATAGCAGCTAAGATAATGCTTTTTTGTGCCATATGACTTATTTTCTCACATTTTTCTGGGCTGTTTTAAAAACTGCATTTTTTCAATGAAATGACATTTACACTTTAATTAATTTGGTGGATTTATAGAGTAACTGAAGGCTCTGATCTCAGAGGGATCCAGCGGCAGGACACCGAACGATGCAGCTAGCCCCATACCTACACCCGAGATCTAATAACCAACCTTCATCTTCCATTTCACAGTTAAATGAAGCCAGTAAATGTTCACTTTGTGGCCCCCTCCGCGTTACCTGGCCCCATCGTGCACCTTTTACAGTCAGCTGGCTCGAATTGGAAGCGAGTTATAGATATTTCCCTACTGGCTCATCTTCTGCCGTGTCAGATCGGGCCCCCGCGAGGAAAATAATGATGTCATTTACCAATGAACTGTGAATGGACGTCTATTCAAAATAGTGAAATAGTCAGAAAATTAGAATTATAGAGACGGAGTCAATGGGCTGCAGCCAAAAACACAATAATGGTCTAGTGCCCTTTACCCTCTTATGTAATAAAGAAATCTGAAATAACATATTGTAATAACAGATATAAAACATGAACATCGAATGCGGGAAAACCACAGTCAACAATTACTTACGCGAGTCCATATGTCTTCATGCATACAATCAAACCCGAAGTCGTTGTAACCCCTTTCATCTGTCCCCTTATTAATGCAAAGCTACCACATAACTGTAGTTAATACGTCCTTATACTATCATGTGACCATATAAAGGGGATGGAAGTGATCACAAAGTAGCCACACCTGGAATGAGAACTAAGGGGCATTGCGGCAACAGAAACGAACATTAACTCCTACATTGCCAAAGGAAAGAAACATGTTTTAATATGAAGTCTCAATACAGGAATGAGACAGATGTCCCAAACCTGTCACAAGTCTCATCATCTATCATGTGGTCATAAAATCCAGACTTTGGAGACTTGAGACAGGTTTGGGACATCTGTCTCATTCCTGTATTGAGACTTCATATTAAACATGTTTCTTTCCTTTGGCAATGTAGGAGTTAATGTCAGTTTCCGTTGCCGCAATGCCCCTTAGTTCTCATTCCAGGTGTGGCTACTTTGTGATCACTTCCATCCCCTTTATATGGTCACATGATCCAGCATTCCTTTTGGGTGACTGAACTCATTCCTGGCCTGGCTACCTGAGGTATAGGTAGTACTCTGAAGAGCTGATTATTGCCAAGCTGTCTGGTGCCTTGGATTGTGGCAGGAGGCGTGAAGTTGCCTTGTTGTTTCCCTGTCTGTCTCCCCTTCCCCACTTATCTTAATTATGGCAGTGGTTGGTACTAGTGCTCCTGCTGGCCATCTCCCTATTGAGGGTTAACAACAGGGCCAGGGGGGACTACTTATCCTACTCGGCGAAGGGGTGAAAGAGCCCATATAGGGACAGTAGGGAGATCAGGGCAAAGTCGCAGATGGGCGCCTGGGGTGTCCTTTCCCCTGTTCCCTAGGAGCAGGGCCCCCATGGTATCCCTCCCCTGGTGTTTCCCCAGTCTGTTAATGTGGGTAGTGCACTGGACATCGTTGGTCCGTGCGCCACTGTCGCGCACCATGTCCAGACGCTCTCAAATCCACAGCGTGACGCCAGAATAATGAAACGCATTGTACTGCCCTACACTGGTTGAAAACTGGCCTTGATGCCCACTGACTATTTCTTAGGATTATGCCCAAAGCTCCTTGGGAGTGAAAATTCTCCGGGACACCGCCAATCCGCCAGTAAAACAACACTCATGTCCCTCGTTTTGATGCACATTGGTGCATCAGTTATCCAAAGAGAGGCACTACTAGTGGCCTGAAACTAAAGGCTTGTGACCAGGACTGCGGAGTTGGTAAGTCAAGCATCCGACTCTAACTCCAACTTCACCAAAACGGATACCGACTCCATAACCATAGGGCGTGAAGTCAGTAAGCCAAATATCCGACTCGACTCCTCAATTTCCCTGAATCTGACTCTGACTCCACCCAAAACGGACACCAATAACGTCTTCGACTCCACAGCCCTGCTTGTGACCACCAGGGACAAAGAGACAGATAAAGAGAGAAATAAAACCTATCACCCTGCAGCCACACCTACACCCTACTGGTTCCTGTACAGACTAGAATGTCCCTAGCCACACAACTAGAAACCACAGCTAGAACCTGACTCCCTAAAAGGCCATCAAGCTGTTTCTCATTCCTACTGAGGAACCAAAGGGGAGGTCGCTAAACACACAGAACTAGGGTAAGTAAAATGTGCAATAGAAAAAACTAAAGGTGAGCAACATAAAGCAAACACTGGACAAATGGTAAATAATAAATGTTAGATCTCCTACAAACCTAACAGGAAACAGAAGGAAGGTGTAGGAAAGACAGATGAGAAATGCACAGAGCAAATACAACACTAGCCTCTGCCTAGCAGGTAAAACCCCTTAAGCTGCAGGGTTGGAACTCCCATAGCAGAAATCCACCTGGAAATATAGCCAGTAAAAAAGGCTGGTGAAAGGAGAGTATAAATAGCCGCACTCGGAATGTGATAGGACAGAGACAAAATAAGCAAGTGAGAACACCAGACAAACTGCAAACCAAAGGAAGAAACAAGGATAAAGGAAACATCAGCATTTAGACAAAGATGGACCAGGTTGTGGGTCAGCCGGGAGGGAAACCAACTACTGAGCAAGAGGCCAACAGAGGAGTCCCGAGACCGAAGCATGACAGGATATTCTCAGAATCAAAATGTAACCCCCAATGGATCCTGAGAATAGGTCTCTAGATCCCAGGATCTTGACTTTTCAGAGCCCCTTCAGAATGGAGTAGAGATGTGAATACTCAACTTCTGCGCCATTTATTGCCTATGGGACTGCTGGAAAAAGCCAAATGCAAAGTGCTACAATTTCCGACCGCCCCATAGACAATGAACGGAGGGGATGTCAAGCATTTGTACCTCTACTCCAGCCAGGATGTTTGATAGCTTTTATTAGAGAAATTAGCTTTTTTTCCCCTTCACTGACGGGCCAATCTATCTCTTTCCCCTGGCTGCTGTAAAACTGTTAAAATCTGCTTTGGTCAAAACAGGCTCTCTCGCCAACTTCCCAAGGGATAATAGCTGACAATACAAATCTATGAAGAGGGAGGGGGGGAGGTGGGAAAAGCAAGTGTTTTTGCTTTCTAGTAAGTGTTCATTTCAACCCAGAGCTGGATTCACATCTACACTGCTCAGTGATACTGTATAATGTTCTCCTTGCTGCTTAATTCTATACAGAGACAAGAAGATAGGGTATAGAAGACATTACGGTCTGCACCTACTAGCTCAGAGACAACTGGAAATGAGAGAAAAGTGCCTGCAGAGGGGAAAACTGGAGAAAATGTGCAGGTATAAGCCACTTAATAGCCATATATGATACTATTCCTCATGTACACACATGACAGCTTATTTGTCATAGTTACCTGCAATGCCAGGAACACTTTAAGGACTGAAGAATTGCTTATTGGTAGTATTATTTAGGAAATATATGACTTATTTCAGTACCATTCTTCTGTATAGTACTTAGGGGCTGTGGCACGAACAATTGGGCAACGTGTGTCATATGGCTGGTCCTCCAAATTATACAGTTACTATTAAAGCAGTCGCCTCATCTTATCCATGTGGAGAGATGTTTTTTGGATCTTCACATTCCCGCTCTGTTGTTTTCCAGTGACCCCCCCCCCTGTGCCCCCCCCTCGCCTTGATTATCCAGGAAAAAATAATGGAAAAAAAGGGTAGAAAACTTAATTTGATCTAATTGGTCTCGGAGTGAGATCAGCCTCCCAGGAATGGGAAATTCTTCTAAATGAAGTCATTCACAGCGATAGTAAAATTTGCAACTTCAAGAATCCACGAATCCGCACCCACCATGAAGTTTCCTAAAAAGTTTCTCTTTTCTACTTTGCACGAACATTTGGGGAACCCCTCGGGGTACAGGGTACGGCTCTGGAGGTCGAATCAACCTAAATAGCATCGGCATATACCAAATATGAGACCATTTTTATTGGTATCAAGAAGTGATTTTACAACGCGTTTTGAACCATGAAATCTGAAGGTGTCCCAAAATACCTTAAAAGACATCTCAGTCATGGGTACGGTCACATTCGGAAAAGGGAACGTCCAGAAAGGATAACAATGGGGGTGGAGAGGGAGAGAGGCCCTAGTGGTAGGGAGAGGGGAGTCGGGTCACCTCCTGGCACTCACCTGTCTCTAAACCTCGAGCTTCCTAACGTCCCTATATAGGTCCTTCCCCCCCCCACCACCATCATGTGCCTATTCTCTAGATATCCCTTCACTCACCCTGGATAGTGCACTAGACTTCACCCCTGCAATAATAAGACACAAGGGAAGGAAGACAGAGAGACATAGACAAAAAAAAACAATAACTGCAACTCCAAAATAGCAGTGAAGCACCAGGGCTGCCAACAACACCACTACAGAAACATCCAGAGACTTGCTCCTTCCATGGTGGTCAGCATAGAAATGGATTCTATAACCGGCATCAGATAATGGAACATGTGACTATTTAAAATGGAGGGGAGTAGTCACAAAATGCTACACCTGAGATTGGACCAGCAAGGAAAGAGTCCTTGACCCCTGTAGCACTAAAAGAAATACTATACACTTAAAAACCAGGACTCACAATGCAATGTGACTCATCAAATGGTCTCCCAATGGACTTTTAAGCTTGGTTTAGGCAGCTATGTGCTGCCTGAGTATTCAGGACGTAGCATCCTGCAGCTGTATGCTTTTCTAGCGCTTTGCCTCATCTTCCACTTTTATACCGTTCCACCAGGTGTCTAAATATCTTCCCAAGCACTGCTGACTTCAATCTAGCAACCAGATGCTATTTTCAAGCTCAGTCCAGCTACTTACATAATACCGCACACACAGATCTGCCACACCAATATAAACAAACTTGTGTCTGCTATTAAGGCACCTGAAAATGAATTCAATTTTTCTATTCCGACATGTAACCACAGTCCTGCTAGCAAGTTATCAGTTTATCCATAAATCTCTACTATTCCTTTGTGTAACCGCAGTTCTGATTGCAAGATACCAGTTTGCCCATACATCTCTCGCTATTCCTGTGAGCAACTACACTCCTACAGCAAGATACCACTTTGCCTATACATCCATGCTATTCCTGTAAATAACCACATTTCTACTAGCAAGATATTACTCTGCCTATACATCTCTGCCAATCCTGTGTAATGGCACTTCTGCTAGCAAGATACCAGTTTGCCTATACATCTCTGCTGTTCCTGTGAATAACCACACATCTGCTAGCAAGATATCAGTTTGCCTATACATCTCTACAAATCCTGTGTAACGGCACTTCCGCTAGCAAGATACCAGTTTGTCTCTACATCTCTGCTATCTACATCTCTGCTATTCCTGTGTAATTGCAGTTCTGCTAGCAAGATACTAGTTTGCCTATACATCTCTACAAATCCTGTGTAATCCTTCTGGTAGCAAGATACCAGTTTGTCTCTACATCTCTGCTATTCCTGTGTAAGTGCAGTTCTGCTAGCAAGATACTAGTTTGCCTATACAATTCTGCAATTCCTGTGAATAACCACACATCTGCTAGCAAGATACCAGTTTGCCTATACAACTCTGCAATTCCCGTGTAATCACACAGCATGATACTAGTTTGCCTATACACCTCTGCTATTCCTGTGAATAACCACACTTCTGCAAGCAAGGATACCAGTCTGCCTATATATTTTATTCCTGTGTAGCTGCAGTTCTGCTAGCAAGATTCCAGTTTGCATATACATCTCTGCTATTCCTGTGAATAACCACACATCTGCTAGCAAGATACCAGTATGCCTATACAACTCTGCAATTCCCGTGTAATCACACTCCTGTACCATGATACTAGTTTGCCTATACATCTCTGCTATACCTGTGAATAACCACACTTCTGCAAGCAAGGATACCAGTTTGCCTATATATTTTATTCCTGTGTAGCTGCAGTTCTGCTAGCAAGATACCAGTTTGCATATACATCTCTGCATTTCCTGTGAATAACCACCCTCTTGCAGCAAGATATCAAGATATTTGCCTATAGATCTGTGCTATTCCTGTGTGTAAACACACTTCTGCCAGCAAGGTTCCAGCTGGTTTATACATCTCCGCTATTCCTGTGAGTAACGACACTTGTGCAACAAGATACCAGTTTGCCTATAGACCTTTGCTGTTTCGGTCATATCATAGCATCTGGCTCTTCTGCATCAAGTGCTTCCATCCCTGTTTGCCCATCTGCCATCCTGCTCACCTTGCTGTAGATGGTCGCTGATCCACATACAAGTCCAGCTCCACTGAATCATCGACTCCAGTCAATGCTGCTTACCCTGACATAAGGCTTAAAATTTATAGTTATGGAAATTAAGCCTTTACAAAAAGTCTGTTGAAATCCTCACAGGAAAATGCAATCAGCAGAGCAGTCTATAAATCACAGTTTACACTTGGAGATGCTGTAAAAGGAAAGTCTATGGCAAGTCCAAACAAGGAGATGTTTTAAGCAGGTCTATATAACACATTAAATCATCCAGGGAGACCTGGGAAGGAAGTCTTAGAAAGTTGAGAGCCAGGTGCAGAGCAAATTGCCATGTCCAGAACAGTCTCTTGCTCTACATCTATTTGAATGTAGGAAGCGATGGTGCACTTCACAAAACAACCAGCTGACATGTCAACAAAGGTGATGCAGGAGCCGCAGCAGAGGGAGTAGCACAATCAGCCATAAGCAGAAGGAACGCTGGTAACAGGTGAAGGGAGCAGAACCTCTGATGAGCAAAAGCAAGAGATTCACACAGGACTTGCAGGAGTAGGTAGAGAACCAGAGAAGCCACCAGGAGCAGGAAACCAGGCAGAATACTCTAGCACTGACTAGAGGCTGGGGTGGGGTTTATAAAGGCATGAAGACAAAAGGCACATGAAACAAAGAATGCCATCTTGGAAGAGGGAAAGAATGCCCAAAAGGTAATCAACCACTAGGAATCCTGATAGGTAATGAACATGGTGGCTAAACATGGAACCACAATGGGGGCCAAGGGTTGTACTGTACTTTGAGGCTCTCTCCTTTATAAGGCATGGGGATGTCCACGACTTAGCAGTTCCTTAATTTTCCCCCAAAGTCCTAATTTTCAGATATGGCCCATTTCCCTCTATGATACAATCATGTAAGGTTTTACTGAATATTTTGGGAAAAGGTATGGATTAAATGTCTCCCTAGTGCTCTTCTCTTTCATCCAAATGTGTTTAATACCACATGTTGTTTTGCAACTAAAATAGCCAGTTCTTTGCAGATGGTCCACATAAAAAGCCTCCTGCCCACGCTCTGTTTGTTTCAGTTCTTGCCTCATCTCTTTTTAAAACCCTTCCATCACGCAAACCCTTCCAGATGTCTTGGCTGATTCCTGCGAGAGGCGGTGGATGTGACAGCATTCCTTCTACAATGAAAACAACACAAATGAGGAAAGTAAATTGAGGTCACTGTAATAAATTATTGGGGTCGGGGATATTAAAACATGTTGGATATAAGTACCCCCGGGTACCCGAACACAAAGGGTGACACGAAAGAGGGCAAGTCCTGTTTTTAAGTGAGTGGCACTTTCCTTGAAGACAGTTTTAATAGAATGGGTTTGAGACTAATAATTTCCTCCATTCTCCACCCAGGTCCTGGCACAATCTGCTCGAAATATCATTATCCAGATGAGACTTGAAACTTAATGGGTTTTCCAGGACTTTAACATTGATGAACCGTCTTTAGAATAGATTCGACTCTCGGCTTCCCCACAATCAACTGATTGACAGCTCTGTACATAATGTAGTGGTTGTGAATGATGTTGAATGCCCTTTGTCCCATTCACTTACATGTGTGTCACGATCCCTCCGTGAAGAACGTCTGGGATGTTTTTATAATTTTGCTGTTACTGGTACTTGGGTGTGCTGAGCTGTCTTTATGCTGATCTTCAGAGCAGTCCTCCATTCCGATTCTGATAGGGTTGCTCAGGATGTTCCAACTTTCCAGTGATTGCTCAGTTACTTAACTGAGCAGCCTCTCCCAGAATGCTGCCAATTGTACATCCTGTTTGAAGTGCTAAGTGGCCTGGGCTCTGATCTGTTATCTGACCTGTTGTCACACTTGGGAGGTAAGGGAATCAGGTAACAAGTAGGTGTAATGGTCGATGGGATCAGGAGGAGCTAATGACCCTTACCCTGGGGGTCCCTAGCTTGCTCTGCTCTCAGAGGTACCTCTGATGGTGAGGAGATCTGAGTCTCTGCCCTATTTCCTGGCTCTTGAATAGCCCTAGGTAGGCCACCCATGGATCCGGGATCACAGCTACTCACAAGAAAAGACTTCAGCCCAGCAGCTAAGCAACAGCACCGCACCAAGACCTAGAGCAAATAACTATCAGCAGCATCTGACAGAGGAGAGGGAATGCTAGGGGGAGGGAATTCCAGGTGAATCACACATCAACCCCTCAACCAGCAGCTGAACATAATAGTGAATGCAGCTCTGGAGCACAACACAGGAGGCAAAGACCTTCACAACTACACATCATGCAGCTCTTAAAGACAAACAACATACACAGCAGCATCCAGCAATGTCAGTGCCATCTAAGTATGCGATACCAGTACATTTGCCTGTTCCCTGTAGTTGTTCTAATTCTCCTGGTATTGTGACTCCTGCACCATGACCTGGATACACCTCTGTTTCATCCCTGAATCTTCATCTCCTGGAAACCCTGACCCTGGACTATTTCCCTCTCCTGGAAAAGACTTCAGATTACCTGACTGCACTGTTGCCTCTATTCCTGTAAGTAGTGACTGGGTCACAACCTGGTTTTTGCACCATGATCTGTTTAAACCTCTGTCTCATCCCTGAATCCTGGTCATGATCAGGAAAACCTGACCCTGGACCATTGCACTCTCTTGGAACAGACCCCAGATTACCTGATTGCCCTTTTTTTCCTCTATTCCTGTAAGTAGTGACTGGGTCACAACTTTGCTACACGATTTACCGTCCTGCCACAACAGCCACTATTCTTCCAACTGGACTACCCTGCTGTACTAACGGCTGTCTGTCTGTCTTAAAGGTCATCTGGACCAAGGGTTTGAAGGACAGACCTAACTAGGTGACAAATACACAAGAGAACCAAAAAAGTGCCAATATTGACGTGTGAATTATTTATTTTCCATTTTTAATTTTGCAAAAAACAAATTTTCAATTAACATTCTTTTTGGGTCTGCAGGCAATAAATGCTCTGAATGCAACGCAACTTGAAAACAAGCAATATATATCTACAGTATGTCACAAAAGTCACATCACCAAGCACAATGCCGAGCAGCTGCAGCAGCCGTCCATCACCAAGCACAATGCTGAGCATCAGATGTGCTATGTTCATGTACTGATGTTGGTCTGGTGCTGTATTACTGTACTGCTGATGGTTTTGGTGCTGTATTCCTGTTGGTGGTTCTGGTACTGTATTCCTGGACGGATCACACTTTTCCATCGGAGTCTGATGGAGGCACTTCTCCTGTAGGAGTGTTGTGGGGTTGTAATAATATGTTTGTACCATGTAGTACCATGTAGTACAGCTTATCATGATTTCTTTCTCTCACTCTACTTATAGGTGTGAAATTTACCTTCCTTCTTCCTCTGCGGAACTGGACATTGTACGGTGCGGTGTCACAAAGCAAAAAACTGTGAATAGTGTTTAGTTATAGGACATTATCAATGATGTTATTTATAATCTCATCTGCTAAAATAACACAATACCTCTGCGATACATCCAGAATGCTGCATTTCCCCTGTAACTTGGGATAATGTACCAGCACCAGTTACAGGGAAAATAAGATGAAAATATAAATATTTCAATATTTAATGCCTCTCTAATCATCTCCTTTGTGTACAATAAATAGAGAGGGGTGGGAGGGGATTTGGGACCATTTTGTTACAATTCTTCTTGAATGTCTTTAGTTGTGTCCTTCATTGTCCTACGTTCCTCCAGGATAAACCTCTAATGATCAGTTATAGAATTTTATTACATTAAATATTTTCAGTCACTTACAAGATATTAAATGTACAAAGAACAAAAAAAGACAAAGTCTACATTTCTGCTGTTTATTTTCTTACATTGAGTTTTTACAGCTGAATCCAAATAATAAGACAATTTTTCCAACATTAGGACTGTTTGGAGCGGTCGAAAATAATCTCTGCGTCCCATAAATGTCAATATTGAAGTATTGGGAGCCATATGCATCCAGGGAGCGCGGCTATGAAGGGGGCATTGCCCGGGTTACAATAAGAAATAGGGCATAATAAAGGGGTGAGGCTAACCGGAGGGGGCGGAGCTATATGTATCAGGAGCATTATGAAAGGGGCAAGGCTAACCGGAGGGGGCGGAGCTATATGTATCAGGAGCATTATGAAAGGGGCAAGGCTAACTGGAGGGGGCGGAGCCATATGCATCAGGAGTATTATGAAAGGGGCAAGGCTAACTGGAGGGGGCGGAGCCATATGCATCAGGAGCATTATGAAAGGGGCAAGGCTAACTGGAGGGGGCGGAGCCATATGCATCAGGAGCATTATGAAAGGGGCAAGGCTAACTGGAGGGGGCGGAGCCATATGCATCAGGAGCATTATGAGAGGGGCAAGGCTAACTGGAGGGGGCGGAGGAGTTAACCGCAGCGATCAGAGCGAGCTCCAGTCTCTGCTGCTACAGATGCCTGCTGTGTAACACATCCATCATTGCTGAGCTACCCCCATACAAACCCTCCACCCATATAAAATATATGGTCTAAAAAAGGTTTAATGACAACAGCAATCTCTCATGGCCCCACAGCCCCTATAGCGGTCAATACCAGATAGTGTAGCCACACGCCCTATTGAGTAGAGCAATGGTGATGGATTTCCAGGAGGAATAACAGAGCGAGAACGTAATTCTGCGTTCAAAGAAAAGTTTCTCCAGATTTGTTATTTAATGGGGAAGTGATAAAACTTACGAGAGACCCTAAAAGTTGTCCTTCCTTAGATCGTGTCCCTATGGGGGAGTACAGTTTTGCAATTGCAGCAGAACCCCTATTCTGTGAGTGCCCATGGGTGTAATAATGGTGGCCAAAAACTTCCTGTGTGTAGGCTGCAGTCATGTGGCCCCTTGATTATCAGTGGTATGTAGGGCTGGATTCATACATTGTGCCTGCGTTGCGTTCTGCTTTCCCTGCAGCACCCGGTGATCAGCCGGTCACAGTAATGGCGATATTTTATCTAATCAGTAAAACTTTATAATACTTGCTACGTTTCTTACGTCATCCCAAAGACAAGAAATTGTGGAAAAGGATCAAGTAGCAACTTGACTGCGTCTGCCACAAGCCAGTGCTGTGTCACAGGTTGGGGAGCCCCTTCTTCCTGGCAGCAGTGCTGTGCACAACCATATGGTTTCTCATCTTACTGTCATGTCTGGGTTAAAGGGGTATCCCAATCTAACATTTTAATTGGTGTGTGTGCGCTCAAGAGACCATCAGAATGGAGAAATGGAGTCCACTATTCCGCCTCGGGAGGAGTTTAATACAGCGCCAGCCTTCCTGCTCTATTCAGAGACAATGGTTCTTTAGATATGAAGATAGTGGAGCCATAGACTTGTATAAAAGCATCAGAGCAACCTGTAGTCCATGTACAGAGGATGCAGCGCCGCACCCTTTCATTCTCAGGATTGATGAAGGTCCATCACATGAAAGGCTGGGATCATACGTTGTGCGATGGCTGGTGGAAGTGGCATTAATGGACGGGCTTTAAGCAATCAACTGGTCTTCACTAGGGCTTCTGATAGTGAAGATTGGCTAGTCCGCAGATATCACTCCAGGGCAAAGTGTAGAGGGCACAGCCAGAAATGTAGTCATGCAACCTGAGGTCAGGGTGGACGCATATAGGTTCAAAAGACGTAGCCGAGGTCAGGAGCAGAGAGGTCGGGATACAAGAGAAGACAACAAACATTAGAAGCACCTTGCAGGAAGCTAGACCGACTAACTGAACCAGGCAAGGAATCGTGGCAGTGGGGTGCTTGATAAATCTCCTGCTGCTTTGGGATAGGCTTGGGAAGATAAACTCTGCATGATACATCAGAGTAAAATTCTTGCAGGATAACCAGGTGGACACAGGAGGGAGTGCAGGGGACTAGGAGTGCTGCAAAGAGCTTTCCGTGTGTAGTAGGGGAGTAGGTCGGTGCTGTTAATGTGTGTGGGTTACACATTGCACTCACCATACATTTTTTGCATTGAATGCATTATCGCCACAATGTTGGCAAACTTGCATGTCACTTTATTCCAGTCTATGGCACTGGTGCAGATAGTATGACCCAGCACATAACTTGGTTAAAAAAGGATGGCTGCCGTCATCCAAAAACATAGAGCTGCACTACCAAACACAACCTATGGACAGCAGTGGCGCTGTTTCTGCCAGAAAGCAGCCATGTTTTCAGAACATAAACCTTGGAATTACTAGACCCGTATCTGTATAAACACACACAAAACACATTATATATATACAGCTTCTTCAATAAAGTTATCTCTAGAATATAAAAGACATTTTGTGCTATTGTCAAAACAGAAAAAAAACATTCTAAAGTATAACGTGTGCAAATCACTGTTGCTCTCGGTAGTATTTTCCTACTTTCGGTGACTATTGGTCTCTCGGCCCCCGTGGACTCGCTGCTCCACTTTTGTAGGATCTTTTCCGCAGCTTTAAGTGTTGAATCCTCCTATGCAAAAAAAAAAAATAGCGCCCAGCGCTGATCATTGCTGTGTGCATGCTGCCCCCTAGTGTGCGCACTCTGCAAGCTTTGCACATACATTTTGCAATCCAAATCGAATTATACAACCCCAAAACAGAAGGAAACCTTCCCCTGCAGACATAATTACCTTTGCGAAGCAAAATCTAATGTAGTTCTCAAACTGCTTCTTATGCGGGGCGCTGCAAAAAGCCGAGACGGGTATAGCGGCCAATTGCTGTAAGAGGGAAGAGCGAGAACAAATCTTTATAAACCACAAAAAAAAAAATGTCTGCTTTGTGTCTTAGTCTTCTTTAAGCTAGACCAAAAGAATGAACTAGGAACAAAGATCAGGCAAGGTATGGTGGGAGTGGCTGCTTGATAAATCCTCTGCTGCTTGGGGATAGGCCTGGAGAGATTAACCATGCATGATACAACAGGGTTAAATTCTTGCAGGATCCTCATAGCCCAGATATTAGTTTAGGGAAGAGTCAATATGTAGAGTTCAGGACAATGGCCCTCAGACTGGCATCTGATGAAGCAGCTCTCAGCGTCCTTCTGATTGGTAAGTCTGCAGTGATGTCACGCACGAGTCTTGCCACCATGAGGACAATCAGAAAAGGATCTGTATCATCCAAAAAGTTCACTATGACACCTCGGTCTAACAGTGAGCTTATCTGAATGCATGCAATACCACATATGACCAGCAGTGGCCGCTGTAGTAAAATCTTCTAGCCAGCAGAAGGGTCTAAGGACACTCTTACTGTGATCATCTGATCGTCGGGTATATGCCAATTATTTTTTTTTATCAAAATAAACTTTTTTTTGTCTGTTTATAGCTTACTTTATGCTTCATCATCCATCTTACAAAGTAGTTATCGTACGGTACGTTGTCATCCGTGGAAGGAGGAACATCGGATTCTGTATAGAATAAAAGCCGACATGGTGACGGAGAGACTAAACCACATATTACAAGAACCCTATTACACCATTGTGGTTTTTGGGGCGTCAACTTACTGAAGCGGGAGATGTCAGCGATCATAAAGTAAGAGCCTTGGGACAGGGTGGGTTTCATCTCCACCTCTGTAAGGCAGCGGTAAAGCCGGTCCCGCTTCTTCTGCAGCTCATCCCGCAACTGTACAAAGTAACAATCAGGCTTTCCCAGTCTCTCCAGTTCTGTCTGAAATCCATGGGCCACTGCTTCCTACAAGACAAAGTATTCGGTTACTATACAGTGGCATAATGTTCAGCTTTAACCTAAACCAAGGTGACTTATAGAGGGAACCTTATGAAGGGTGCATTATAGAGGGTTCATTATAGAGGATGCCTCATAGAGGGTGACTTACAGAGGGTACCTCATAAAGGGTACCTTATAAAGAGTGCCATGTAGAGGGTGCCTTATAGAGGGAGTGTTAGAGGGTGCCTTGTAGACGGCCCCTCATAGATGTCGCCTTATAGACGGTGCCTCATAGAGAATGCCTTATAGATGGTGCCTCATAGAGGATGCCTTATAGACAGTGCTTCATAGATGTTGCCATATAGAGGATGCCTTATAGACGGTGCCTTATAGACAGTGCTTCATAGATGTTGCCATATAGAGGATGCCTTATAGACGGTGCCTTATAGAGGATGCCTTATAGACAATGCTTCATAGATGTTGCCATATAGAGGGTGCCTTATAGACGGTGCCTTATAGACAGTGCTTCATAGATGTTGCCATATAGAGGATGCCTTATAGACGGTGCCTTATAGAGGATGCCTTATAGACAATGCTTCATAGATGTTGCCATATAGAGGGTGCCTTATAGACGGTGTCTTATAGATGGTGCTTCACAGATGGTGCCTTATAGACAGTGTTTCATACTAAGTGCCTCATAGAGGGTGCTTTATAGACGGTGCTTTATAAATGGTGTCTCATAGACAGTATTTCATAGATGGTGCCTTCTAGAGGGTGCCTTATGGACGGTGCCTTATAGACAGTGCTTCATAGATGTTGCCTTATAGATGGTGCCTCATAGATTTTCCTTTCATATCCAATTTTAAAGGAACCCTATCACCCCGTTTGGGCATTCTGAACTGTGCCCACCAACTTTAATATTATGTAATTGGGGTTCTTGTAACCCTTCTATGTGCCCAGACGCCCCCCTCATACCTGAGAAATGAACTTTTATTGTCTCCCGCGCTGCATCTGAAAAGTTCTGGGAGGTCTGCTCTCTGGTCTGGTGTATTTCGGTGTTCACCACCCTCGGCCTGCAAAACCCACCCCACTGTAACAAAATTGCCACCCCTCCTGTGGACGGTCGCTGATTGGCAGGCATACTCGTGCATGCGCAGTGGAGCGGGTCACCGTGCTCCTCCATTGAAAATACACAGTCCCCGAAGTCACACAGTCCCCGAAGTCTCGCGAGACTTCACAAATCTCATGACAATAAAAGTTTCTCAGGTATGAGGGGGACGTCTGGGCACATAGAGGGGTTACAAGAACTCCAGTTACATAATATTAAAGCCGGTGGGCACAGTTCAGAATGCTGAAAACTAACTTTGGTAACTTTGTAAAAAAAAAAAGTTTATGTTTCCATTTTCTGAGTAACCTGTAAGCTTTTTACTTTTTTTTGGAAAATGCAATTTTTCTTCTTTTCTCTGTTTCAAGAGGACCTGTCACTTACTAAAAAAAAAATTTGGTTAAATACCCTGTGAAAATAATCTGTGAGTCTTCCAGATTCCGATGCTCTTTTCCATTTTGCGCTGCGACGCTCCATTGCAGAGATATTCACACTTGTTTTTGGAGCGCAGTATGTGAAATCTCTGCTTGTAACACAACAGGATGTTTTTTTTCTGAGATTTCTCTGGGTTGGAGTGAATACTTTCATCCTCCCTCCCAGATGCTGTCAATCACAGCTCAGCAGCTGGTCTAGCAGTTGTATATGTTGACGAGGTTGGAAGCCTTGGCATAGTGTTGGAGGATAGAGGGGACAGATGTGACGAGCTGCTCGCGCTCTCATGCTCTTACCTGGGCACCGGTTGCACAGTGATAGACAGAATTCTGATGCACGGTCCGGAGATGTTTCAGAAGACAATCAGGGCCGAAAGCCCATCCAACCTACAGCAGAGAACAAGCTTTTACATATAGGAACGGACAGTATGTGCAAATTATTGCCCTATAAAAATTCCCATAATATCTCATATTAAAGCGGTTGTCTGGCCTAAAATGATAATTTTGAAGTCATCCTATATGTGACTGCAGACTTCTGAATCCTCCCAGTGTATGCATTGTGCGCCTGGAGGATTCACCGGTTTCTGAGCCGGGAACGGTGGTCCCATGACTGCAATTATACAATATGCAGGTTCCCTGCCAGAATGCAACTAGTGGGCGTGGCCTCACAAAAAAAAAAATGCAATAACTAATGCCACGCCCACTAGATGGCTGCACCCACTAGTTGAACACGACCACTCTGTACGCTTGTATTGAGTGAGGACGCATCCACTAGATGGCCATGTTTACTAGTCAGACACGTTGACTCCATACACTTGTATTAAGAAAGGCTGCGCCCACTAGACGGTATCACCTACTAGCTAGACATGGTTACTCCATACACTTGTATTAAGAAAGGCTGCGCCCACTAGACGGTATCACCTACTAGCTAGACATGGTTACTCCATACACTTGTATTGAGAAAGGCTGCGCCCACTAGACGGTATCACCTACTAGCTAGACATGGTTACTCCATACACTTGTATTAAGAAAGGCTGCGCCCACTAGACGGTATTGTTAGACGGAGGCCATGGGTACCAAGGCCTCTGTCAGCCATTTTGTCTCTTGAAAATATATCTATTGAAACTTTCTCTGTTAGTAGAAATCTAGATGTCATGTCTTCTAGCTATAAGCAATGACCTAAACCTGTATAAGAAAACAGATGGAGTTAATTAGATTTGGTCTGATCATTTAGCAAAATTTATAATCAGTTCATAAGCCAGTTCTGAATTTGTCTTATTTTTTACGGTGTATTCGATCCCTCTAGGCTAATATGACGTTTCTCATGATCAAGAACAGAGCTGATTAATGTCAATAAGTTATGATTTGTGCTTGGTCCAAAAAAGGCTATTATGAGATAATTTGTGTAGATAAAATTAAGTATAGTATGTAGTTAGTAATGAAATTAATGTGCTTCTTCATGTCAATATATGTTGTATAATAATGTGAAGGGATCACTCATGACAGGTTAGGTAATCCTTTGTGTCCATAGAGGGACATTGGATACAGTGATCCTCTATGGAGAAAAATTGTATAAAAACGCCCTGCTTTAGACAGGCGGGGCGACACTATTCCATCTTGTGTGCCATGAGACGAGGAGCCATTATTTTGAATCCATCTTGAGTGTGACACCTGGGGTTCCGCGCCTGTCATTTAGATTCTTATGCCTGATTATTGCTTTTGCTGTACATCTCTGTGTATTTTGTTCCTGCCCAAATAAAACCCACTTTTGGTTCTGAAGACGCAGTCTATGGAGTTTATCGAACGAAGAAACTGAGTTGATTATTTCTAACAGGTATCACCTACTAGCTAGACATGGTTACTCCATACACTTGTATTAAGAAAGGCTGCGCCCACTAGACGGTATCACCTACTAGCTACACATGGTTACTCCATACACTTGTATTAAGAAAGGCTGCGCCCACTAGACGGTATCACCTACTAGCTAGACATGGTTACTCCATACACTTGTATTGAGAAAGGCTGCGCCCACTAGACGGTATCACCTACTAGCTAGACATGGTTACTCCATACACTTGTATTGAGAAAGGCTGCGCCCACTAGACGGTATCACCTACTAGCTACACATGGTTACTCCATACACTTGTATTAAGAAAGGCTGCGCCCACTAGACGATATCACCTACTAGCTAGACATGGTTACTCCATACACTTGTATTGAGAAAGGCTGCGCCCACTAGACGGTATCACCTACTAGCTAGACATGGTTACTCCATACACTTGTATTAAGAAAGGCTGCGCCCACTAGACGGTATCACCTACTAGCTAGACATGGTTACTCCATACACTTGTATTGAGAAAGGCTGCGCCCACTAGACGGTATCACCTACTAGCTAGACATGGTTACTTCATACACTTGTATTGAGAAAGGCTGCGCCCACTAGACGGTATCACCTACTAGCTAGACATGGTTACTCCATACACTTGTATTGAGAAAGGCTGCGCCCACTTGACGGTATCACCTACTAGCTAGACATGGTTACTCCATACACTTGTATTAAGAAAGGCTGCGCCCACTAGACGGTATCACCTACTAGCTAGACATGGTTACTCCATACACTTGTATTGAGAAAGGCTGCGCCCACTAGACGGTATCACCTACTAGCTAGACATGGTTACTCCATACACTTGTATTGAGAAAGGCTGCGCCCACTAGACGGTATCACCTACTAGCTAGACATGGTTACTCCATACACTTTCATTGAGCGAGGCTGTGCCTACTAGATGGCCACACCTACTAGTCTGACACACCCACTCCATACACTTGCATTGAGTGAGACCATGTCCACTTGATGGCCACACCCACTGCCTACACTTGTACCATACTGCATGAGGTTCCGCCCACTAGTTGGCCACACCTAGTAGTTGGACATGCACACTCTATACACTTGTATTGAGATAAGCTGCACCCACTAGATGGCAACACCTACTGGTCAGACACACCCACTCCATACACTTGTATTGAGCGAGGCTATGCCCACTAAATGGCCACACCTACTAGTTGGACACACCCACTCCATACATTTGTATTGAGTGAGGCCGTCCCCACTAAATGGCTACGCTTACTTGGACATGCCCATGCTATACACTTGTCTTAAGCAAAGCTGCACCAATTAGATGGCCACACCTACTAGTCAGACACACCCACTCCATACATGTGTATTAAGCAAGGCCATACCTACCCACACCTACTATTTGGACACGCCCACTCCATATATGTGTATTCAGCGAGGCAGCGCCCGCTAATCTGGTTCTAAGTGGGAACATGTATATCACATAACTGTTGTCAGGTTACTGCCATTCCTGGCTCAGACACCAGTGAATCCTTGCAGTGCACAGTGCGTACGATGGGAGGATTCAGACTTCTTTAGTCACATAGACTGATCATTTTAGACCGGACAACCCCTTTAAGCGGAGACATCTGTCACCATATTCACCTTCCACCCAGTGGCGCTGAATGTCTTCCCGGCACTCCCTATGGTTATGGTTCGGTCCCACATCCCTGGAAGACTAGCTGGGGGATAAAAAAAGCAATAGGGTTATAGGATTGTGGACCCTGTACACACACAAGGGTCTTCTTGGCTATGAGACTATCAGACTCACCGATCCGAATATGTTGTTGCCCGTCATACACCAGCCACTCGTACACTTCATCGGAGATGCAGATCAGGTCGTATTTCACACAAATATGGGCGATCTCCTCCAGCTCATCTTGACTAAATACCTAAAAAAAAGGGGAAAATTAGACCGATGACATAAAGCGTCTCATGTTGAGGAACAACTAATACATTCAATCATTCACCAAGATTTTAATAAGAACTGTGCAATGCTTTATTTCTCCTGTGGAGGCGCTGTAGAGAAATTAAACACTTGCTGTTTGGTTCATCCCAGCAATCCCCTGACCAGCCTCAATGTGAAGGGGTATCCAAGGTGGACAACCGCTTTATTGGAGGTATTCAAATGCTCCAGAAAATGTCGGATTTGGGTTATGGGGGATTAAATGATGGAAGGAAGGGTAAGTGAAGATAAGGCTAGGTGGAGAAAACTGGATCAATCAGTTTGAGGAGTTTGATCAAAGTTTGATGTGATTTTCCCAATTGTGGAGAAGAAAGTAAACCAAAAATATTCAGAATCTTCTCCATTCTTTCAGTCCGTGAGAATCGGACCGTACGCGGATGTCATCCTGGTGCTGTCTGTCCGAGTACTTGGCACTCAGATTATCCAAGATCATAGACGTTTTGGCCAACATTAGACCTTCATCAGTACAGACTGATAGGAGAAATATGAGAAAGGGGCAGTGGATGCTGCACTCCAGCCCCTTTCACAGATGTCTTCTGCTAATCAGTACTGATGAAGGTCTAATTTTTACCGAAACGTCTATAATCTTAGATAATCTGAGCTCCAAGTATCACTGACTTTGGATCAGATTTGAGCACAGTCAACGGTACAAGTGCCACAGTTAAGGCCCTGTCACACATAACGACAGCTCCAGCGATCCCGACAACGATAATGAACTGCCGGGATCGCTGGAGCGTCGTTACCTGGTCGCTGAGGAGCTGTCAAACAGGCAGATCTCCCCAGCGATCAGGGCCATGGGAGCCACCTCCCACATCGCTGAAGGCGATGTCAGGGTCCTCCCTGCTTAACGCTGCCGGTAAGCAGGGAGAACGCTGGTAACCATGGCAAACACCGGGTATTTAGGCAGCGCACGCTGCCTAGATACCCGGTGTTTACCATGGTTACCAGCCAGTGAGGTCACTGATCGCTGGTTTCTCGCTGTCACACGCAGCGATGCGTGCTGACCAGCGGGAAACCAATAATCAAAAAATGACCCAGAGCACTTTGCAGCGATCAGCGACCTCACAGCAGGGGCCTGATCACTGTTAAGTGTCACACAGAACGACATCGCTGGAGAGATCGTTGTAAAGTCACAGTTACAACAATTTCTCTAACGATATTATCATGTGTGACTGGGGCTTAACGCTTTCAATTTTTTTTTTTTGACGAAGTCAATGCTCCTTGGCGCTCAGATGATCCAAGATTCTAGATATTTTGGTCACACTTAAGGGCCTGTTACACACACTGGTTTGGTGACGTTGCAGCGATGTCGAAACAACATCGTTGTGTGTGACACGTATCAACGATCAACGATAAATCGTTGATCATTGATCGTAGATTTATGGTCCTGTCCATAAATCTATCCTTGGTCTCCCGCTGGGCGGCCAGCATCGGCACGTGTGACAGTGGGAGACCAACGATGGACGAGCTTCCCAGCGCTGCACAGCAAGCGCTGGGAGCTGGTACCCAGGGTAAACAGCGGGTATCTAGGCAGAGCTCAGCGCCTAGTTACCCGATGTATACCCTGGTTACCAGCCTTCTCCGCTTACAGGCTAGTATCCAAGGTACACAGCGGATAACTAGGGACAGCGTTATTCCTAGTTACCTGCTGTGCACCTTGGATACCAACCTCCTCCCGCTTACCGCAGCCTGGCAGCGGGATCTAGACATCGTGGAAGGAATATTTTATTCTTTTCCACGATGTCGCTGGTCCACTGGTCGCTGGTGAGTCTGCCTGTGTGACAGCTCAACAGCGATCAGTTCACGATGTGGCAGTGATCCACATCGTTGGTCGGATCGCTGCCACATGGCAGCATGTAACTGGGCCTTGAGACCTTCATCAGTACAGACTGGCAGGAGAAGTATGTGAATGGAGCGCTGGAGTGCGACATCTTTGCCCCTTTCCCATATTTCTCCTGCAATCTGTACTGATGAAGGTCTAAGTGCGCCCAACAAATATAGAATCTTGGATCATCTGAGCGCCAAGGATCATTGACTTTATATAACGGGTTTGGATCTAATTTGTCGACTATCAATTGTAGAGATGCCACGGTCTTTTACAATTACAGACCCAATGACTTGCATGGCCGAGTGAGATCGGATGATCAAATGCAACTCTTGCATGTTGCAATATATCCATGGTCCACTGACATAATATAGGACCTGTGCACGGCCAATATTCTTCCGAGTGCCGAAACTCAGGCCGAAAATACGAGCCCTGCGATATATGGATAAACTCATTCATCTACTTACTTTGCCCAGTGGATTATTTGGGGTGTTCAAAACCAACATTTTTGTATTCTTATTAATTCTCGCTTCCAGCTCGGAACAATCCAGACGCCAGTCGCTACTTTCGGGGGGTTTTCCATCATCTGCAGATCTCTGCCAGAAGAAATACAGAAGGAATAATAATGGAAGGGATGCAATACTTCATCACTTTCTTAATTACTTTTTAATTAAGCAACTTATCCCATTTTTAGAACTTTTGGGGGGGAATTTGAACCATCTGCATTACGGTATATAGAAAAAAGCAGCTCCATCTCTTAGACTGGGTTCACATTTGCGGACCCCTCTGCAGCGTTCTGCAGAGGGGATCCGCAATGTGACCGCAGCGGCCACCAGCTCCTATCTTTATAATGGGAGCGCACGGTGCTGCGCTTGACAGCGCAGGACCGTGCGCACCCATTCACTCCCATATGTGATCTGTGCGCAGGCGGACGCCTGCGTACAGATCACACAGTCTCATCCGCACCAGGAATGCAACATGTCGCGTCCCTGGTGCAGACGAGACGGTGTGATCTGTACGCAGGCATCCGCCTGCGCACAGATCACATATGGGAGTGAATGGGTGCGCTCCCATTATAAAGATAGGAGCTGGCGGCCGCTGCGGTCACATTGCGGATCCCCTCTGCAGAACGCTGCGGAGGGGTCCGCAAATGTGAACCCAGCCTTATAAAAGGTCAGCTACAGGCTTGAACGTACCAACATGGTGATGATAGGAGCCCCTGGGGTTACCCATGCATTCCATTGGCACCTTTGATCACACTGGACTCCACTGGATATCAGAATGGTACCATGGCTCTATTGGTACCACACAGTTTAAACGTTGCTGTCAGATATTGATAGCAGCATATAAATGGTTAACAACAAAAGAAGTTAAGAAAAGTTACTCTTTAATGATGAGGAGGTGATGTAATATACATTTGGATGACAATCCACACACTAAGACAATGGGGCTCCGAGCAGTCTGGTGAGAAACAATGACTTAACAAACATGAGTTCAATAAAAGAACAACAAGCATTGAAAAAGGGCTGTGTCCTCACAGTGTCCACTGTCGTATATGGGAAAGTTCCCCCCCCCCCCCAAATATAACAGCCCTATAGGATAGGAAACCACGTACCGGTCTCAGGGGAACATAAACACATCGTCCTCCGGCCATTAACGTCATCGGTTCATAGCTGTCGAAGAATGGCTCAATGATAATGACCTGAAATATGAAGAGGATAGATGGAAACGGATAAAGCTGAATCTCCCACCAAGATAAGAAAAGCGCCCACCAGACGCAACAAGGCTAAAAAGTCTATAAAAATGTACTGGGATGGTTAATAAATCCAATTATTTCTATATTTTGGTGATGTCATAGTGTACTGTGGAGGAGGAGGTGAGCTGTGATATCACCTATTATGAATGGTGGATCCTGTGTGATCTACTGTATATAGAGGTTATCAGTCATTGTACAGGAGGAGGAGGTGAGCTGTGATATCATCTATTGTGAATGGTGGATCCTGTGTTATCTACTGTATATAGAGGTGTTATCAGTCATTGTACAGGAGGAGGTGAGCTGTGATATCACCTATTATGAATGGTGGATCCTGTGTGATCTACTGTATATAGAGGTTATCAGTCATTGTACAGGAGGAGGAGGTGAGCTGTGATATCATCTATTGTGAATGGTGGATCCTGTGTTATCTATTGTATATAGAGGTGTTATCAGTCATTGTACAGGAGGAGGAGGTGAGCTGTGATATCACCTATTGTGAATGGTGGATCCTGTGTGATCTACTGTATATAGAGGTGTTATCAGTCATTGTACAGGAGGAGGTGAGCTGTGATATCATCTATTGTGAATGGTGGATCCTGTGTTATCTACTGTATATAGAGGTTTATCAGTCATTGTACAGGAGGAGGTGAGCTGTGATATCACCTATTATGAATGGTGGATCCTGTGTGATCTACTGTATATAGAGGTTATCAGTCATTGTACAGGAGGAGGAGGTGAGCTGTGATATCATCTATTGTGAATGGTGGATCCTGTGTTATCTATTGTATATAGAGGTGTTATCAGTCATTGTACAGGAGGAGGAGGTGAGCTGTGATATCACCTATTGTGAATGGTGGATCCTGTGTGATCTACTGTATATAGAGGTGTTATCAGTCATTGTACAGGAGGAGGTGAGCTGTGATATCATCTATTGTGAATGGTGGATCCTGTGTTATCTACTGTATATAGAGGTGTTATCAGTCATTGTACAGGAGGAGGTGAGCTGTGATATCATCTATTGTGAATGGTGGATCCTGTGTTATCTACTGTATATAGAGGTGTTATCAGTCATTGTACAGGAGGAGGTGAGCTGTGATATCATCTATTGTGAATGGTGGATCTTGTGTTATCTACTGTATATAGAGGTGTTATCAGTCATTGTACAGGAGGAGGAGGTGAGCTGTGATATCGCCTATTGTGAATGGTGGATCTTGTGTTATCTACTGTATATAGAGGTGTTATCAGTCATTGTACAGGAGGAGGAGGTGAGCTGTGATATCATCTATTGTGAATGGTGGATCCTGTGTTATCTACTGTGTTACCTTTAAGTATAATCCTGTCTGTGATGATAATTAGAACGAAGTGTTCTGTACAGATCAGGAAGGGACAATGTGAAAATTGCAACAGTTCAGATTTTTTCTTATATACAGATATGAAAAATTAAAAAAAAAAAAAAAAAAAAAAAAAAAAATCAAACAATTAGAAAAAATATATTGATAAAAAAATAATTTAAGCTCTGGAACTATAGAATACTGCTGAAGGGTACAATCCATGATACATGATCATTTATGGGGTGATATAGCATATTACCTCATCTCCTTCATCCACCAGAGCTTGAAAAGCAGAAAATAGAGCCCCATAGGCGCCGACAGACACCATGATGTTGGTGTTAGGATTCAGCTCTTGTCCAAAGAATGGTCCAAACATCTGGGCGAGGACCTTCACCAAAGGAGGGTGTCCCTGCAAGAAGAAACATGGCTGAGGATGAGGGTGAGGAACAAGTGTGCTGATCCGGGGGAGTCACCCTCCTAATACTGGATACCCACCCAACACATTCAGCTGCTGCCCAACATAATAGCAGAAACATTAGGACTCCCTTAAAAATATGGGGAACCCCATTTATCACACTGCCTGATGAGATTGATGATGAAGGAATTGATCCACACGGACTGATATGATGATGTCATCACTACACATTGACTGATATGAGGATGTCATCGCTACACATTGACTGATATGAGGATGTCATCGCTACACATGGATTGATATGAGGATGTCCTCAGTAGACATGAGCTAATATGATGATGTCATCACTACACACGGACTGATATGATGATGTCATCACTACACATGGACTGATATGATGATGTCATAACTACACATTGACTGATATGAGGATGTCATCGCTACACATGGATTGATATGAGGATGTCCTCAGTAGACATGAGCTAATATGATGATGTCATCACTACACATGGACTGTTATGATGATGTCATCACTACACATGGACTAATACGATGATGTCATCATAGACATGAGCTAATGTGATGATGTCATCGCTAGACATGGACTAATATGATGATGTCATCACTAGACATGGACTGATATGATGATGTCATCAGTAGACATGGACTGTTATGATATCATCCCTACACATGGATTAATATGATGATGTCATCATTAGACATGGACTGATAATGTCACAAGACAAGGACTAATATGATGAAGGTGATTGCTGGACATGGACTGATATGATGACGTCATCACTACATAAGGACTGACATGATGAGGTCATCAACACACAAGCACCTGCATGATGATGTCATCACTAGACATAGACTGATCTGATTAGGGGATTGCTAGACATGGACTGATATGATGATGTCATCACTACAAAAGGACTGATATGATGATGTCATCACTACACAATGTAATCTGTAGATATTGAGTGCCATACTCACAAAGGCTCTGGTGTACTGGTTCAGTAAGGTGCCCTCATCTTTGATGGCTTTGGAAAACGCTTCTCTCACGTAACTCGGAGGAGAGAAGTCTGGGAAGCCTTGTCCCAGGTTGACTGTTTTATACTGATCTGCGAGGCTGACGAATTCCACCCTGCAAAACACAGAACACGGTAAATTCATGAGAAGTCGTGTGCTCACAAAACCCTGATTATTTGACAGGCAGCCCCCATCCCTGGCTATATGCTTTACACATGGATTTCAGACAGTGCCCCCCACCACGTGCCCTCTCCCAATCCTCCTGTTATTTATGCCACCATCACAGGTATGGTATATGGCGGTATTTTTATAATATCACAACCGCTGCACCAAGTGTACGTATGTGGAGAGCAGCACTGGTGCAGGAGGTGAGTATAGAGGGTTTGGTATTTCTTTATGCAGCCTTATGGAGTCATTTAAAAGGGCTTGTGCCATAAACATCTGTATTTCTTTTTGCAGCATCCTGGGGCCGGGATGAGAACAAGGAAGATCTGAACACTTTTCTTTTATTTGGACTGTACCCAGGGGCCATTAACAATCCTTTTAATAATCAGATCTATCATCCAGGAGTTTGGGAAGGCTGGGAGGCCATTTCAGCGGAAGGTGTCACTTTGGTCAGTCACCCAGCTTTCTCTAGAATAGATAGAACTATAAAATATCAAGAGTGAATCAAACTGTATAATCATTCTAACAATCACAGTTAGTTACCATCCCGGGCAACCAGGCCACACACAGTCCCCAGTCTACACCAGGAGGCCGCACACAGCCCCAAGTGTACACCAGGAGGCCGCACACAGCCCCAAGTGTACACCAGGAGGCCGCACACAGCCCCAAGTGTACACCAGGAGGCCGCACACAGCCCCAAGTGTACACCAGGAGGCCGCACACAGCCCCAAGTGTACACCAGGAGGCCGCACACAGCCCCAAGTGTACACCAGGAGGCCGCACACAGCCCCAAGTGTACACCAGGAGGCCGCACACAGCCCCAAGTGTACACCAGGAGGCCGCACACAGCCCCAAGTGTACACCAGGAGGCCGCACACAGCCCCAAGTGTTTCACCAGGAGGCCGCACACAGCCCCAAGTGTACACCAGGAGGCCGCACACAGCCCCAAGTGTACACCAGGAGGCCGCACACAGCCCCAAGTGTACACCAGGAGGCCGCACACATCCCCAAGTGTACACCAGGAGGCCGCACACATCCCCAAGTGTACACCAGGAGGCCGCACACAGCCCCAAGTGTACACCAGGAGGCCGCACACAGCCCCAAGTGTACACCAGGAGGCCGCACACAGCCCCAAGTGTACAGCAGGAGGCCGCACACAGCTCCAAGTGTACAGCAGGAGGCCGCACACAGCTCCAAGTGTACAGCAGGAGGCAGCACACAGCTCCAAGTGTACAGCAGGAGGCCGCACACAGCTCCAAGTGTACAGCAGGAGGCCGCACACAGCTCCAAGTGTACAGGAGGAGGCCGCACACAGCTCCAAGTGTACAGCAGGAGGCCGCACACAGCTCCAAGTGTACAGCAGGAGGCTGCACACAGCCCCAAGTGTACAGCAGGAGGCCGCACACAGTCCCAAGTGTATAGCAGGAGGCCGCACACAGCTCCAAGTGTACAGCAGGAAGCTGCACACAGCTCCAAGTGTACAGCAGGAGGCCGCACAAAGCTCCAAGTGTACATCAGGAGGCTGCACACAGCCCCAAGTGTATAGCAGGAGGCCGTACACAGCCCCAAGAGTACAGGAGGAGGCCACACCCAGGCTCTAGTGTACAGCAGGAGGCCGCACACAGCCCCAAGTGTACAGCAGGTGGCAGCCCCCAGTGTACAGCAGGAGGCCGCACCCAGCCCCCTGTATACAGCAGGAGGCCGCACCCAGCGGCTGTATACAGCAGGAGGCCGCACCCAGCCCCCTGTATACAGCAGGAGGCCGCACCCAGCCCCCTGTATACAGCAGGAGGCCGCACCCAGCCCCCTGTATACAGCAGGAGGCCGCACCCAGCCCCCTGTATACAGCAGGAGGCCGCACCCAGCCCCCTGTATACAGCAGGAGGCCGCACCCAGCTCCCTGTATACAGCAGGAGGCCGCACCCAGCTCCCTGTATACATCAGAAGGCCTATTAACTATGCCCGGGCAACGATGGGCTTTACAGCTACGGTAGTTAATAATAATGAGAATATCTAAACTAAGGCTAAGTGATGTTGAATTTTTTGGCTCTGCTCTTATCAACAACCCTCACATCCTCAACTCACCAGATATTTTCATCCACTCCTTCCAGTCTCCGGGCCTGGATCCGTTTTGCCATCTTGTCCTGTATGTGGGTGGTAAAAGTATAGAGTAGTGAGTGGCAGCTGTGAATCCCCCTCCTCTGTAGAGTCCGCCAATCAGGGGATCCACCCCCCCACACGTTCCATACAGAACCGGGCAGGAAAAGCAGATGACAGACTTTGGACTTTGCTCCAACTAAAGAATGTAAGTGCATTGTTCCGGAGAGGACAAGTTTTATTCTGGATGCACCAGACCGAGTCTTCTCGAACGTGCGCCATACATTACCGGACACAGGAGCTTATGAAACGGCGCCCTATGTACTCCAATGTGACCTCCAGCTCTGACCCCGAGGGCAGAGGATTCTACAGGATGGTTAATTAATAACATGGTAGATCAGAAAACAACTATTACGTGCACTTCTAATCTTTTTATATTAGATTCATTGGACAGGCTCATTTTTTGGGCAATCCAGTGGTAAAGGGGCTGAATCCGGGCACTGAACAAGTTCCACCTGTTCGTAAAAAGCCTTAAACTGGCAACTGGAAATATTCCAAATTAAACTTAGGTGAAAGCATTATTATTTGTAGTGCTAACTTTTAAAGGGACATTATTGTAAAAAAAGTACATATATTTTATATTCAAGTAATATCCTGACTTATGAGTTTAATTCATTCTGTGATCGAGCTCTGAACTAAATTTGCTCTTATGTCAAATTAAATTTCCCCATTAAAGTAATTTAACAGATATTAATCCATTCCAGCCCCTACTTATGGCTCCCATCCTGGTACATGGGCCCCCCATCCTGGTATTTATGCTTCCCATCCTGTACCATGGCCCCCATCCTGGCACATGGCCCCCAATTTGGTATATATGATCCCCATCCAGGTACATTGCTACCATCCTGGTACATGGCACCTATCCTGGTATATATTACCCCATCCTAGTATATATTATCCTCATCCTGGTATATATGATCCCCATCCTGGTACATGGCCCCCATCCTGTTATATGATACCCATCCTGGTACATGGACACCATCCTGGTATATATGATACCCATCCTGGTAGGTGGACACCATCCTGGTATAAGATACCCATCCTGGTACATGGCCCCCATCCTGTTATATGATCCCCATCCTGGTACATGGACACCATCCTGGTATATATATAATCGCCACCTTGGTACACTGCCCCTTATTCTGGTATATATGATATTTTTATCCTTTACCTTATGGAATATTATTTTTATTTTATATTATGGGATATTATTTTTATATATTTTACCTCATAGGGTATTTTTATATTTTCTTACAGGATATTTTATCTTATGGGATATCTTTATATTTTATCTTATGGGATATATTTATACTTTACATGATGGGATATATTTATATGTTACAAGTTTGTGCAATTCTGCATGTAGCAATACCAATACCGGCATGTTATTTTTTAATATTTTGCTATTTCCGTTTGTGGAAAAGTGGGTACCGTAATTTATACTTATACATTTCCTTCATATTTTTTTAAATATTTTCTAATTAATTTTGAATTAGTCTCGTGAACCTGCGATTTTTTTCAACTGTCTATGCAATATACTGAATTATTGCAGTGTATTGTCAAACTGATGATCTTCTATGAGGTCCACCCATGGGTGGGCTTCATAAGAAGTCCTAATGGGGCAAAAATGGCGGCCTTCAGTAGCCCCCGTCTGCCATTATAACCTATCGGTACCCTGTGATCTTGTTATCCAAGGCGTCGAGGGCTGTCAGAACTGACCGCCAACATATTAAAGCCCATTAAATACTGTTTCACTGGCAGCTTTTGGAAACGTTAACATTTTGGAGCGTTCCTAAATGAAGTACAGAATATATTATTTTGCACAGTTAACGACTAATATGCAATATTTTAAAGCATATTGAGAAGGTCAACTCTAACAAAGGCACAAACAGAAGCAAACGGGCCCCAAAAAATAAGTTTTTTTAAATTTTGCGCCAATTTTGATTTATTTGATGCAAAAAGTAAGGCCTCGTGCACATATTGATTATTTGGTGAGTTTTTTACCTCAGGTTTTGTAGCCAAAACCAGGCGTGGGTGATAAATACAGAAGTGGTGACGTGTTTCTATTATACTTTTCCTCAGATTGTTACACTATTGTTTTTGGCTACAAATTCTGAGGTAAAAAAAACTCCTCAAATACTCAGTGAGTTGCACGAAGGCCATAAACAGAAAAAATGGAAAAAAAATGTATATAAATTGGAGCCTATAGCTGAGTACACACTGATCCAATCAGAGGACTTTATGCCTCAAAATTTCCCTAACAGAAAAAGGCCTAAATTACTAGAAAATAAACTAGGCCTCAAAGCTGCTGTCTTCGTTGCCGCTAGCAACCAATCACAGCTCGTCTTACATTTCTCCAGAGCAGGTTTAGAAATGAAAGCTGAGCTCTGATTGGTTGCTATGGGCAACAATGGTAGATTTTGATAAATGAGGCCTAGTGTGTGGTAGACGTTACTACATTTCACAACATCTGTTAATGGCTCTTATTGCGTGAGAATTGTGAGAGAAAGCAATTTCCCACATCACTGATAGGCTGATTAATCACATTACTGCACGTGTACAGGATGTATCCTAAACATCCTCGGGGCTTTGTCCCTCCAGAGACATTAATTCGCCATTATTTTCACAGAAATGAGTAAAAGGCTAAAAGTGGAATATTATAAACAAAGTCCAATGTGACATAATGGAGATGCGCGGTGTATGAGGCGCCGACGTTATTACATGCACCATTACATTCCACTTTTTGCTAGAAAATCGCTTATAGGACAATTGCCTAATTGCCTGCTACACTTAATTTAACTTCTAAATAATCTAATTACACCAAACAATAATGACGTAGGCGATTTAATGGAGTTTTTGGCGCTGGGGAGAACTAAAGCTACTGATATACAGGGGTTGATGTATAACAGGGGCTGCCATGATGTTATCACTTATAGCTAATTCTTTAGGGGGCCAACAAGAGATAACTGGAGCCGATATCAGCCAAGACGATACATTGTTTTGTGGTTTTGCTTTGTGCATAAAACTAATACATACACACTCAAGGTACCGTCACACAGGGAGATATCTCCGGCGATGTTGCCGGCAACTGAGGGGCGTGGCCAGGTTGCGGCGACATCGCCGGAGAGTTGCCTCGTGTGACAGGGCGATAATCAGGCGAAAAATCGCCTGAGTAACATCGCCAGGTTTCCCAACAATGTTGGGAAACCTGGTGATGTTGCTCAGGCGATCATGCCTGATCGCCCTGTGTAACGCGGCAACCTGCAATGTTGCGGGCGATTCCGCCTATCTACAACATTGCGAGTTACCGCTCGCTGGGTTGCTGGGCAACACAGCGAGCGATAGCCGCGGCAACTAGCCAACGACATCGCCGGTAAGTTGCTCCGTCTGACAGCTCCCCAGCGATGTTGTCAGGGATGCGCGCTCCCGCGATCGCCGGCAACATCGCCGGCGATATGTCCCCGTCTGACGGTACCTTAAGGGTGCGTTCCCACCATCCGGAGACATTGCGTCCTGGACGCATCGTCTCTTCACTTGCAGAGACGTGAGAGTTCTCTTCAGAGGAAGGCAGCGTCCGTGCCCACGATCAGGAGACCCGGCGTCCGGGACGCAGCATCTCCTCTCCTGCAAAGACGCGCTGCAGAAAAGCACAGTGTCCGTGCCCATGATGAGGTGACCCGACGTTTTGGACACAGCATCTCCTCTCCTGCAGAGACATCAGAGATCTCTGCAGAGGAGTGCACCGTCCGTGCCCACGATCAGGGGATCCAGAGTCCTGGATGCAACATCTCCTCTCCTGCAGAGAAGTGAAAGTTGTCTGCAGAAGAACGCTGCGTCCGTGCCCATGATCAGGAGACGTGGCGTCTAGGACACAGTGTCTCCTCTCCTGCAGAGACGTGAGAGCTCTCTGCAGAAGAACTCAGTGTCTGAGTTCACGATCAGGATGCAACTTCTCCTCTCTTGCAAAGACATGAGAGTTCTCCAAAGAACGCAGCATCCATGCCTACGATCAGGAAAAGCTGCGTCCTGGACACAGCATCTCCTCTACTGCAAAGACACAAGTTTTCTCCGCAGAAGATACCCATAATCAGGGGACCCTGTATCCTGGCCGCAGTGTCTCCTCTCCTGCACAGATGCGAGTGTTATCCGCAGAGGAATGCAGCGTCCGGGCCCATGATCAGGAGACGCTAGAGTGTTCTCGGCACAGTGGATATTCACTGTGTTCTCCCGCTAAGAACACTTGAGTCTCCGCAAGCATGAAATTGACATGCTGTGACTCGGAAAGCCGTGCCGCATGTCATTTTACAGTGCGGAGAAAAGAAGCACTGTGGACATAGGATTTCTGTAAATCCATCCAATGTGCAGGTATTGCAGAATGAAGCGTTTTGGACGCAGAGAAAAACACATTGCGTCCAAAATGCTGCTATTCCAGATTGTAAGCACACACGCTAAGGCCATGTGCCTTTTTTTTTTTTTTTTAAGTATGGCCTACATGGCACGTTGCGACATCACATGCAACGAATGTGGTTGTGGTGCTGAGCTTGCAGTCCAACTACACAGGGAAAGGAACAGTGCAGCTCCGACTCCATACAAAGATTACATCCTGCTGGTAATCGCTGAACAGTGGGGGCACTGGGTGTTGGACCACTGATTTGATATTAACGACCTATCCTGAAGATGAGTCATTAATATTGTAAGACTGTAACTTTAAGGGGACTCTGTCACCAGGTTTTAGCCACCTAATCTGAGAGTAGCATAATGTAGAGCCAGAGATCATGATTCCAGTGATATGTCACTTACTCATCTGCTCAGTGTAGCTTTGATAAAATGATTGTTTAATCAGTCTGAAATTATCATTACAGGACTATTTGTCCTGCTGCCAGGTAGTCCAGCACATTCATGAGCTCTATATAACCCTGCACCCCACCACTCATACCACTCATTAGTCTACACAGAAAGCTGTCAATTACAAGTGTGGACGGGGCTATACACAAAAAACTTGCACTAAGTGGTGTGGGCGGGGTTATAGAGCTCAACATTCAAATAATGGGTAAATCTGCAGCAGAGAAAACAGTAATTTTATCAAATTACAACAAGTAGCTCAGTAAGTGACACATTGCTGAAATCAGGGTCTCTGTCTCCACATTATGCTGCTCTCAGATGGAATGGCAAAAAAATGGCGATAGATCCCCTTTAACTGTGGATTTATAATTGTCACGTTGAGTGTAGGGAGACACTCAGCACAGGACGACGTAGGGGGGGATGAAGGAGTCCCAGACACTAAGGGCAAAGGGGAGATGGTGGCCCCTAGAAACACTAGCGCTGACACCTGGTTCCCTTAACAACCCTATACAGTTTCTGCAACTGTCACTGAGCAGGATACCTCGTCCCTGTCTGTCCCTCAACAAAGTTTACGTAGGGATCAGACAGGGTGAACGCTAGTTAACCCAGCTAACAACTAAAAGAAAACCCCAAGGAGGAGAGGTACGCACAGTTAGCTGAAATAAGAGAAAGACAGCAAACTACACAAGAAATCCACAATGCACTGCAAAGCCAGGAAGCAACACTACCTCCAAAAATGCTATCACCAGCAATTTATCATGGGAGCCAAAGGGTATAAATAGAGACAGCTGAAGGTAGGCAGGTAGGAGACCTGCGAGGGCCTAGTGACCTCCAGCTATCATCAAACAGAGAAATACAATTTAAAGGGATAGGACAACAGTTCAGGATTATGTCTGTTTGGCCAGCAACCTTCTGCGAGTTACTCCAACAGCCTCGTCCGTGTCTCCCGATACACCCGTGACAATAATACCTGCACGACGATGTGGACTTATACTTTAAAAAGAGTCATGAGGAGCATATAGTGATATCTACGTGGAAGCTGGAGAAAGTCACCCATGCACCTTTATAATCCCACAGATGTGCTCATTATTACCAGCTCACAT
Organism: Allobates femoralis; assembly: GCA_033576535.1. Lineage (NCBI taxonomy): Eukaryota > Metazoa > Chordata > Amphibia > Anura > Aromobatidae > Allobates > Allobates femoralis. The sequence continues at coordinate 7,977,712 of JARQOC010000008.1, forward strand.
GGAGAGGAGCGGAGGTTTTATACTCACATGAATGCCGTTGGCTGTGGTGCTGCCGTGTCGCTTACACCATGGTGCAGTTGCCATGTATCCAGCCACTCTACCTCTGAATGGGACCATCACCGACAGCATGACGTGGCGAGGCTGAAGATACACGATCATGTACAGTACCTGTAAATGGCTTCCAGCTTCAGCGCAATGCTACATTTTTGCAATCTATGTGCTAAAACTAAAACGTGTGACTCTGCTGCACCCATTGGTACCAATCACCTGCATACAGTAGCATACAGTACTACAGCATGCCACCAGGAGGTGCCATGAAGTGAACAATCAGATCTATTTCTCTCCATTTGGCGCCATTACAGTTTTCACTGTGGAGGTCACCCACCTGTCCTGATCTCCCAAACTTTACTATGCGGCTGTATAACACAGCTGGCACCTGGCATGTAAGGAACGGGCACCCGATGAGAGATGGACATATACACAGATCCTATATTGCTTTATGAATGATGGATACCACTTTTAGGTATATGTCCGAAGCTTGGCCATATAATTAATGTAAACAAAACTAGGCTTTTCTACAGTCATGCAACATTATCTGCTGCCCACTCATGTCAGGACCACTTTAAGAGGGTGTTCAAGACTCCGATATTAGGATAAGTTAGTAATATCACATGGCTGGAGGTCTGACATATCAGAAAAGTGTCATATAGAAGAGAGTAGGATGGGTAAGTACTAAGGCTGTGCCGCCATCTCTGCAGAATGACCCCAGTATGGAGGAAGGAAGGTTTCTACACTGAAGAGCAGGGATTCTTTACTGTAAGAGCAGTGACACTATGAATCCAATAGAGGAATACAGAAATCACTAGAATAGATCACAAATATAAAAGTGATGGGGACACTGGATTCAGAATGTCAGAAATTTTTAGTTTCCTTTGAATGAACAAGATGGCAGCACACGGAGCACCAGGACCCCGTACTGTGGAGCCTCAGGACCCTGCACTGTGGAGATCCAGGACACCATGCTATGGAGCCCCAGGATCCTGTACCGTGGGGCCCTAGGAACTCGTACCATGGAGTCGGAGTCATGGAGTCGGAGTCCATTTTGGTCGAGTAGGAGTCGGTAGAAATTGGACTGACTTCGACTCCTAAAACATAGAATAAATTGGGTACATTAGTTCAATGCAGAATGTGCATTATGTTCATATTGTACTACAATAAATTTATCACTTAAACATGAGCCGTGGAGTCGGGGTTGAAGGAGTCGGAGTCAGGGAAATTCAGGAGTTGGAGGCTGACTTACCGACTCCACAACCCTGCCCAGGACCCTGTCCCATGGAGCCCCAGGACCCCATACTGTGGAGCCCCAGGACCCCATACCGTGGAGCCCCAGGACCCCCTACCGTAGAGCCTCTGGGCCCCGTATTGTGGACCCTAGTGCCCTGTACTATGGAACCTCAGGACCCCGTACTATGGAGGACCAGGATCCCGCACCACGGAACCCCGGGACCCTGTACCATGGAGCCCTGGGACCCTGTACTATGGAGCCTCAGGACCCCGTACTATGGAGCCCCGTGACACTGTACTATGGTGTGCCAGGATACCATACTATGGAGCCCCGTGACACGTACTATGGAGCCCCGGGACACCGTACGATGGAGCCCCGGGAACACCGTAGAGCCCCAGGATTCCGTACTATGAGCCCCGGGACACAGTACTCTGGAGCCCCAGGATTCCTGTACTATGGAGCCCTGTGACCCCATACTATGGAGCCCTGGGACCCTGTACATTAAGCCTCAGGACCCCGTACTATGGAGTCCCGTGACACCGTACTATGGTGCACCAGGACGCCGTACTATTGAGCCTCAGGACCCTGTACTATGGAGCCCCGGGACACCGTACTATGGAGCCTCAGGACCCTGTACTATGGAGCCCTGACACCGTACTATTGAGCCTCAGGACCCCGTACTATTGAGCCTCAGGACCTGTACTATGGAGCCCCGGGACACCGTACTATTGAGCCTCAGGACCCTGTACTATGGAGCCCCGGGACACCGTACTATGGAGCCCCGGGACACTGTACTATGAGCGCCGTCACACCGTACTATGGAGCCTCAGGACACCGTACTATCGAGCCCCGGGACACCGTACTATGGAGCCCGGACCCGTACTATGGAGCCCCAGTGTGTGCTGCCATATAGTGGAACATAACGCCCATATTACGACATTGGATAATACATGGTGCATTATTTTATCCTATATGCCGCTGTATGATATCAGAGGTAGACAGACTTACAGCGTGACCCCACGGCCGAACAGACCATATACCGCCGCTGTCCACCCTCAATGCATGATGGGATATTTCTACTACTTAAGTCACATGACCTTGTTCTAGCAACGAGGTCAATACCACCCTGTCACCATGGTAACCAAAAAAATGGTTTATTTCTATAAAAATGTAACTTTTATATCACAGGAAGGAGCAAAGCACATGGATTCCCAATACAATGGATACAAGACAGTCATGTGACTCTGCATCCCACAATCCCCATACAAGCCAGGACCTGCCAAATATGCCCTGACACCCCCCAAACCCCGCACTGCTGCTGGGGAATACATACACAGCCACAGCCAGATCCCACAGACAACCTCAGCTCATGTCCTGCAATGGAGGATCCTGACCATAACAAAGATGGCGGCGCTCCCTCACAGGCCCCGCCCCCTGAACTGTTTGTCCCAGGAACATTGGATCCTCCCTTACAACGCAGGATACCGGCACCAAGACCCAACCCCCGGGATACCGGGGCCCCCCACCCCGGGACCGCGTCACTTCCGGGGGTGGGGGAGTGGAGCACTGCGGAGGAGGCGAGGGACAAAGCGGAGAGGAAAGGGACCGGCCGCATCCCCCCTGTGCGACAGGTACGACCCTGGGAAACACTGGAGGCGACGGCGGGTGGAGCGAACCAAGTGCGAATGTGGGGGGAGAAATGTGCAGGAGAGAGCAGGAGGGACTGCTGTCCTGTGAGTGCGGTATCTGCTGTGTGTGTCCTGAGTCTTAACGTATCTAACGAAGTATCGTATCCCCCTCTACTGTATCCAGCCCCCTCTACTGTATCCAGCCACTGTACCCAACCCCCTACTGTATCCAACCCCCTACTGTATCCATCTCTGTATCCACCCCTACTGTATCCAACCCCCTACTGTATCCATCTACTGTATCCAGTCCTTGTATCCATCTACTGTATCCAGCCCCCCCTACTATATTTATCTAGTGTATCCATCTACTGTACCAACCCCTACTGTATCCAGCCCCCTACTGTATGATCTACTGTACCCAGCCCCCCCTACTGTATCAACCCCCTACTGTATCCACCCCTACTGTATCCATCTTCTGTATCCAGCCCCCTACTGTATCCAACCCCCTACTGTATCCATCTACTGTATCCAGTCCCTGTATCCATCTACTGTACCAGCCCCCTCTACTGTACCCAGCCCCCCCACTGTATCCAACCCCTACTGTATCCAACCCCCTACTGTATCCATCACTGTATCCAGCTCCCACTGTATCCAACCCCCTACTGTATCCATCTACTGTATCCAGCCTCCTACTGTATCCAACCCCCTACTGTATCCATTTACTGTATGCAGCCCCCCTCTACTGTAGCATCTACTGTACCCAACCCCCTACTGTATGCAGCCCCCTCTACTGTATCCATCCACTGTATCCCCCCCCCCCACTGTATCCAGCCCCCCCCACTGTATCCAGCCTCCTACTGTATCCATCTACTGTATCCATCTACTATATCCAGCCACTGTATCCAGACCCTACTGTATCCAGCCCCCTATACTGTATGCTTCTAATGTACCCACGCCCTACTGTATCCATCTACAGAATCCCGCCCCCTCTACTGTATCCATCTACTGTATCTAGCCTCCTACTGTATCCATCTACTGTATCCAGCTCCACGTATGCATGTACCCTATGCAGCTCCCCTATACTGTATCCATCTATATCCACCCCTGTACTGTATGCATCTACTGTACCCAGCCCCCCACTACTGTATCCATCTACTGTATGCAGCCCCCTCTACTGTATCCATCTACTGTATGCAGCCCCCTCTACTGTATCCATCTACTGTATGCAGCCCCCCTCTACTGTATCCATCTACTGTATGCAGCCCCCTCTACTGTATGCATTTACTGTATGCAGCCCCCCTCTACTGTATGCATCTACTGTATGCAGCCCCCCTCTACTGTATTCATCTACTGTATGCAGCCCCCTCTACTGTATTCATCTCTGTATGCAGCCCCCTCTACTGTATCCATCTACTGTATGCAGCCCCCTCTACTGTATGCATCTACTTATGCCCCCCTCACGTATTTATCTACTGTATGCAGCCCCCTCTACTGTATTCATCTACTGTATGCAGCCCCCCTCTACTGTATGCATCTACTGTATGCAGCCCCCTCTACTGTATTCATCTACTGTATGCAGCCCCCTCTACTGTATGCATCTACTGTATGCAGCCCCCCTATATTCTATCCATTTACTGTATCCATCTACTGTTCCCAGCCCCCTCTACTATATTTATTAGTGTATCCAGCTAACTATTATATTCACATCTCCCACCTATGCTGTATTTCTACAGTATATCTAACTGCTGTGTATCTTGAGTGTGTGTGTATATATATAATCTGTCTCAACTGTATATCTTTATCTACTGTATCTAGCCCCCCTCATCTCTATCCATCTATCAGTCTGTCCATCTATCAGTCTGTCCATCTATCTGTCTGTCCAATCTATCTGTCCTGTCCTCTATCTGTCTGTCCGTCTGTCTGTCACCTGTCTGTCTGTCCATTCTGTCTGTCTGTCCATCTGTCATTGTCCACATGTCAGCTGTCCATCTGTCAGTCTGTCCACTTCAGTCTGTCCTTTCAGTCTGTCCTCTTCAGTATGTCACTTCCCTCTATCCATCTGTCAGTCTGTCCATTGCAGTGTCCCTTTCTGTCCTCTATATGTGCACCCTATAGGGGTACACTGTGCCCACACTGTCTGTTATACCAGTGTTGGTGAATCTTTCTTTTGTATAATAAATAGCTGTATGTCTGTCCATCTATCTGTCTGTCCATCTATCTGTCTGTCCATCTATCTGTCTGTCCATCTATCTGTCTGTCCATCTATCTGTCTGTCCATCTATCAGTCTGTCCATCTATCAGTCTGTCCATCTATCAGTCTGTCCATCTATCAGTCTGTCCATCTATCAGTCTGTCCATCTATCAGTCTGTCCATCTATCAGTCTGTCCATCTATCAGTCTGTCCATCTATCAGTCTGTCCATCTATCAGTCTGTCCATCTATCAGTCTGTCCATCTATCAGTCTGTCCATCTATCAGTCTGTCCATCTATCAGTCTGTCCATCTATCAGTCTGTCCATCTATCAGTCTGTCCATCTATCAGTCTGTCCATCTATCAGTCTGTCCATCTATCAGTCTGTCCATCTGTCAGTCTGTCCATCTGTCAGTCTGTCCATCTGTCTGTCTGTCCATCTGTCTGTCTGTCCATCTGTCTGTCTGTCCATCTATCTGTCTGTCTGTCCATCTATCTGTCTGTCTGTCCATCTATCTGTCTGTCTGTCCATCTATCTGTCTGTCTGTCCATCTATCTGTCTGTCTGTCCATCTATCTGTCTGTCTGTCCATCTATCTGTCTGTCTGTCCATCTATCTGTCTGTCCGTCCATCTGTCTGTCCGTCCATCTGTCTGTCTGTCCGTCCATCTGTCTGTCTGTCCGTCCATCTGTCTGTCTGTCCGTCCATCTGTCTGTCTGTCCGTCCATCTGTCTGTCTGTCCGTCCATCTGTCTGTCTGTCCGTCCATCTGTCTGTCTGTCCGTCCATCTGTCTGTCTGTCCGTCCATCTGTCTGTCTGTCCGTCCATCTGTCTGTCTGTCCGTCCATCTGTCTGTCTGTCCGTCCATCTGTCTGTCTGTCCGTCCATCTGTCTGTCTGTCCGTCCATCTGTCTGTCTGTCCGTCCATCTGTCTGTCTGTCTGTCCGTCCATCTGTCTGTCTGTCCGTCTGTCTGTCTGTCTGTCTGTCTGTCTGTCTGTCCGTCTGTCCGTCTGTCCGTCTGTCTGTCTGTCTGTCTGTCTGTCCGTCCGTCCGTCCGTCCGTCCGTCCGTCCGTCCGTCCGTCCGTCCGTCCGTCCGTCCGTCCGTCTCTCTGTCTCTCTGTCTCTCTGTCCGTCTGTCTGTCCGTCTGTCTGTCTGTCTGTCCATCTGTCTGTCTGTCTGTCTGTCTGTCTGTCTGTCCATCTATCTGTCTGTCCATCTATCTGTCTGATAATAGGGAAGAAAATGGTGTGTCACAGTCCGTGCTGCCACGATCATCCACTCCAAAGAAAACACGTGAAGATGGAACTTCAAACGAACTCCTTTATTACCTCCTGCCTCCTACGCGTTTCGGTGCCCTCCTGGCACCTTCCTCAGGGATACATACACCCACAAAACCAGACATATATATAGCAAACTTCATAACCCTTATTAGTGGGAGTATCTATCAATCATGACGTGTAAATCGTCATCAAATGGGAAGGGTTACAGGTTTTGGCACAAAAACATTAAACACACATATTAGCTACATTAACTAAATCATAACAACACAAACACAATTTAAAAAATCAGGTTAAGAGGACCATGTAAAAATACTTTAGTAATTGCAAGCGGAACCACTTGTAAAAACATCTTGTAACCTCAGGCAAATAAAACTGTCACATAGATAAAACCGTCCTTTCTCCTTCGCATCATTGGGGGACACAGGACCATGGGTGTATGCTTTTCTGCCACTAGGAGGCGACACTAAGTAGAATTAGAAGTTAAGCCCTCCTTCCTACAGTATACACCCGTACGTAGGCGTAGCTATTCAGTTTTTTGCTTAGTGTCCATGGAGGCACATGTGTGTCTGTAGCTCAGACCACATCTACCATTTTTATTCTTATTTTTATTATTTAATTCTTATTTTTACAAAGAACCTCTTTATAAGAGCATGGAGGATCCCAAGGCAATGCACACCACCCTTGGAGGGGCGACGGATCCCCATAAAGGGGCTCCGCTCTCATTACCCCAAACCGTGCAGGCAGCCACCGTGCATACCCAAGGCAATCCTCTGCAGGACAGGGGGATGCAAGAAAGCACGAGTGCAGCACTTCTCACCTCCTCCAACAAAGGAGCAGGTGATTGAGGCCACCAGCGTGCCCAGCCACTGCACCGATCCATCCCCAAGGGATCCGGTGCAGCACCAACAGCAGCAGCCTGCACACACACAGAGCAGGTGATCGAGGCCACCAGGGTGCCCAGCCACCGCACCGATCCATCCCCAAGGGATCCGGTGCAGCTGCACAGCAGCAGCAGCAGTCTGCACACACGGGGCACCATTCCCTGCTCCAGCCGCGGCGGCCCCAGGCCGGGACGCGCACCACTGGTAAGTGCAGGCGCACATCCAGAGCCTGTGGCCAGAGCTCCAATGTGGAAAGGGACGGATCCCACAAAGGGCTCTCCTCTCCCTGCTCGCTCACAGAGCCTCCGGTCAGCCGCAGCGCGCGCTCCACTGCATCCCTCTGCACAACAGAGGGATGCAAAGAGCGATCATCCCACCACCTCTCACCCGCTCCAACCAAGGAGTAGGGGTGATCGAGGCACAATACCACAGCCCCAGCCCCAGGGGACCAAGTCCAGTCAGCGGCTCCCACAGCTTCAGTCCACAGCGCCCTGCGGCGGCTCCGTGCTATGACGCGCACCGCTGGTGCGTGTCCATGGCTGGAGGGCGGCTGTGACACGTTGCGATCCACCGCTCCAGGGCAAGCCCGCCGGCATCGCTAGCCCTGGGGCCGCTCCCGGTGGCCAGACACTAATTTAGGCCCCGGTCTGGGCCCGCACATTAACGCCGCCCTCCTCGCCTGTGATTGGCTGTGCGTCAGGTGACCGCCCAGCGTCATAGGGGCGGGCACAATGACGCAGGGGACATAGATAGCCGCGATTGGGCGCTGCAAGCGTCAATCGCAGCTAAACACACCCCGTACTATGACGCAGGGCTAGTTAGGAAGCCCAAATCAAGCTGCCAATCACACGACGGCCATGCTGCATCGCCACGCCCCCAAATCGGCGCGAAACTACAACAAAGCAAGTGTGTGCAGCTCAGAGCTCATAATGCACACTGCTACACCACGCCCCCAAAACGGCGCGATTCTTAAAAACAAAGGATCCACACATGGGCCACATCACCACAGACTGTAAGATACTGAATGACAGTGGTGAGTGACGGCTTCAGCCTGCCCTGGGTGCTGTAACCTAGGGCCTTGTAAGGGGATGCCATATAGTAATGGGATCTTCTCTCAATCTACAAGTGCATCTCTCTTGCAGACTGCAGCAGCTCATCCATCTCTATTTGCTGGAAGGCCACCTAATAAAGGTAGCCTCTGGGAACATAGCAGCTGCTAACTGGGGCCCAGTCAACACCGGACTACAAGTCCCAGGACTCCTTGCACCAAGTCTCCTACCCGAGTGAAGCTGCAGCTTGTGCCCATCCGCCCTGTACAGTGTGGAATCAAGTAATAAGTCTCACCCATTACACCGTCCTTTCGCCTACGGCCCTGGGCACAGGGGAGGCAGGTGAGCCTATAGTAACTGTCCCTGTGACAACAGGAAAAATGACCCTGTAAAAGTTATGGATAAAGGGCTAACACAGGCCACGTACAGGGCAGCATTACACAGCGTCCTGGTGTCACCTCTCCTTATGGTCACTGCAACCAGTCAGACACCGCCTCCGTGCTGGTCAGCTTTAGCCGGATGTAAAACAACCCTGCTCCATGTCAAATGGTCAGGTGCTGTACATCAGCTCATATCCTAGACGTCCATAGTGCCATTTCCTACCCCACAGCTAGATACTATGTGCCCAGAGAACCCCCTCATGCAGTCCTCTCAGTATCTGTTATCCACAACAGATCAATGCACACTATTATTCACATCCTTATGTCGACTCTCAACCCAGTCGTCCACCAACAGTCCAAGTTACCCTCGGACACCCACAGCAGTAACCATCACAAATCCGATGGTACTGTAAGCACTAACAGTGATTACAAGCACATAACGCAGTACTCAGGCGCCATGGCATAGGGGTAAGAACATCGGATCTGTAATCTTCAAAAGGCACAGGACACATGAGTTCCACTTCACCCGGGTACACCCCAACAAGGGTAACCGAAAAATTGGACCCTATAACGAGCCCATAACCGTATAATCACGGGCATAATTACAAGCAGGGCAGGGGTAGCGATCGCACCAGGACCCTGCAGTCCAACAGTCCATTTGGCCCATAGAAAAGGACTAATACTTTTAAAGATTTGCATTGATTAAGGGCCCAGTAGGAGCTTTCGCACCAGGGCCTAAGGTTACACGACAGTGGATAGTGCACATAGCTGTACACATCACAGAACCGCCTACAGGATTAACCTTAAAATCCGTTTATCTCAACAGCTAAAGGAATCCACAAACACGCTCCAGATGTCATCTCAGTGCACAACTCTAACCAGCATGATCAGCCTAACTGCCTGCATCATTAGCCCATAGCCTTTCACTCAGGCAGCGTGCAGAAAACACCACTGCCACGCATTACATAACCCCCTACTCCGGCGCCTTATGACATGTGGCCCAACCGCCTGTAAAACAAGATTCACATACCACTACCGGTATACAAGCCTACACGGGCCGACCCCTGTAGGGCTCACCTAACCATCAGTAGCCAGGTCAGATCGCCTCTTGGCACAGAACAACTGACGAAAGCAGTAATCAAGACACCCCATCAGCTACCTCTGTGGGATGTAACATCTGCAAAACTACCTACCGGGTCAGAATTTCAACCTCTATAACATATAAAAACGCAAACCTCGAATTCCGTGCTGGTTCTCGGACATAGCGTATACCCATACCGTATAGCTTACCACACCAGGTTTTAGTCACGTAAACTCAACAGGACTAACAGCCCATCCGGTATACTAAACCCTACTCCTACCGTACTAGGACTGTATGGAATCCACTATCACAAGATAGTCTATAGAGTATCCGATTCAGTGCCCCGGTCTGTAGGTTACCCCTTAATTCGCCTTCGCAGAGCATTTGCAAGTAACCCGGACTCAGAAGTCAGACCTTCGACAACAAATGTCGAGTTCCTCAAGCATAATCCCTAGATAACCGCAGCACAGGTACTTCTTCAGACCCATCGACCCTGATCTCTACACATGAAGTAATCGAGGTCAATCAGGCCCCCGTCAGACAAGCTAGGCTACTCTCCCTCGCTAGGTTACCTACCCCCTGCCGCCTCTAATTCAATGCTAAATGGGGCAAAGGCCCTGTCCAGCATCTAGCAGTACAGCGCCATACAATTCAATTGCTCAGTCAAAAAAAAAAAAAAAAAAAAAAAAATTAAATAAATAAAAACCTTACCCGCATAGCCCATGAATGACTGCAACGCAACCCAGGTACCCCTCTAGTTGTTGTCCCGCCCTCAGATACTCCCCGGCAGGACCAACTTCGCACACCATAGACTACATCCAGCTTACCTGGCAAAGGTCTACTCATCAAGACTGGCAGTCCCTATGCCATCTACCAGTGTGACTTCTCTCTCAAAAGTACTCAGATAGTAGACACAGTCATCAGTGCATTGGGCAGCACGTATGCTAAGGTTGGATTGAGCACAGCTCCCCCTTAATTACCAACAGTCGCAGACATCAGTTATCATGATGATATCACACCATGGGCCGAGCATGGCCAAGATCAGACAAACAAACAAAATGCCTTTTTCCACTCATGGAAAGAAAATCCTTCCTCCCGCTCCAGTAGCTGGTAGTACCCACCAATACCAGCCTATGCTGCGAGGTAGAGGAGGGGTGCCGCCTAGCGCCAGCACACAACCCATATCTACTAGACTCCCCAGTAACCACGCCTTACAGTCAACATTCTAAGCAGCGACCTATCGCTTAGCACCATATCATTTTCACCACCTCCTGGCTGGTCGCCCCATCGGCATCCAATCAGACAACACTACAGCGGTGGCGTACATCAATCACCGAGGCATCACACACAGCAAATCGCTAATGTGCAAAGGGGAGCCCACTCTATCATATCGGCAGTCCACACCCCGGAGGTGGACAGCTAGACAGCGGACCTCCTAAGCCGCCACGGGCTGACCCTAGGAGGATGCTCCCTACACCCGGAAGTCTGTATACAAACCTGCCGACGCTAGAAAACCCCCCACGTGGACCTTATGGCGCCAAGTATGAACACAAAAGTCCTGACTTTTGTAACCAAGTCCTGGGACCCGCTTACCCTAAAGAACGGACGCGTTAGTCCTCCCCTGGCGTCGATTCCAGCTCCCATACATCGGGAAGATCAACAGTAGAGGGGCCTCAAGTAATTCTAATCGCCACAGACAGGCCACGACGGGCACGGTACACAGCGTTCGTACGGCTCCCCGCCGACACGCCCTGCCCATTCCCAAACTGCGGAACCCCCCTATCCCTGGGCCCCCCCCCCACTTTTACCACATAACTCAGAAGCCCTGTATCTAACCACGTGGCAACGGAACCCTGGATCTAGATCTTCACAACAAAACCCATAAAAGGCAAAATCTAAACCCTAAGTGTCCTTCTCCAAAAAGGATCATCCCCAAACCACGGGTGATGACCTTCACCCAAGGACCTTCTCGCACACGGCTTTTGACAGGACAACCGTGGCTGTCTAGGACCTAAACCTAGTTCTAGGTGCTCTTCAGGAGCCTCCAGCTGAACCTCAGAAGGAGGTACCTGTATCCCATCTCTTGTCTACAATCGCCTTCTTAAATGCAATTCCGTCAATTAGGCGCGTGGTCAACCTGGCCGCCCTATCCTGTCGGCCTCCACCTATCCTTCCACAAGGATAAGCACTCATCCGAACGCCTCAGGTCTTTGCCTTAGATGGCACCCCTCATCGAACTTAACAAGGACATCGTCCTCCCGTCCCTCTACCCAAACAGCTCCATTCTGCAAAACAGAAACGCTATTCGCCATACCGGAGGGACCGAGATAAAGAAAAGTGGCATTTAACTCCACATTGGCAATATGAATCGACTCCGCGACCCAACATCCCTATTGCCTCAAAAACAAGTCAACTCCAGAAGGAGTGAAAAAGCACTCAACTCAATCAGTGAGCACCTGATAGGCTATTCGGCAACAGGCCGTGGCAACTTACGTTTACAAAGCGGCAACTTGGTCCAGCCTGCATACCTGCACCAAACACTACAATGTTCACACCCAGGCATCCTCAGACGCAAGCCTACGTAGAAATATTTTGCAGGCAACAGTCGTGCATCTGTAAGCAACCGGCGCACGATGCGCGACCACTACTCAACTGATTCCCACCCAGGGACTGCTTTAGGACGTCCCATGGTCCTGTGTCCCCCAATGATGCGAAGGAGAAACAGGGATTTTTGTGTACTCACCGTAAAATCCTTTTCTCCTAGCTCATCATTGGGGGACACAGCACCCACCCTCTAATTCTTCAACACTCTGTACAGTACACTGCCCTACACTATGTGTACTCTGTCTGTACAGTACCTTACCTTACGCTAGTTGTACAGTATTTCCTTACCTGCTCTCCTACTGCTCTAGTACAAAACTGAATAGCTACGCCTACGTACGGGTGTATACTGCAGGAAGGAGGGCTTAACTTCTAATTCTACTTAGTGTCGCCTCCTAGTGGCAGAAAAGCATACACCCATGGTCCTGTGTCCCCCAATGATGAGCTAGGAGAAAAGGATTTTACGGTGAGTACACAAAAATCCCTGTATCTTCCTCACCAGGGGATAGAACCGATAAGACTCATTGTAATATAAGGTGTGAAGCCCTACCAGTGTCTCACACCACTGAGCTCTGTAGTGTCACAACTTGAAAAAGTGAGGGTCAAGTTATTATCTAAACAGTAATTTGCCTATTTTTCTTTGCTTTCTAGGAAGAACTGGAGGAAAAAAGAAGATAGTGATCAAAGAAGAATGGGTTGCCTCAATTTTACTCATTTCACAAATAAATAAATCTAAATGTATTTGACAAATTTAATAGGTTAGAAAATTTCAATAACTGAAATAAATTATTTATTAATAAAATTTGTTAAAAGAGTTTGCTAGAATATGAAAGAGATAAATAATGAGAAAAATATATAATAATAATAATAACAATAATAAAAAATATATCAAGAATTATATGTATATCAAATCTTAATAAAAACTGGATAAAACCCTAAAGTCTCTTTTTGCAGGAATATTGCTGTGGAGTATCAGAAATTTGCAAACCTATTGTGTGAGCCTCCCAGGTTCTATCCCCCTGCTTGTAGACAGGAGGGCTGGATCGTCTTTGTCATAGCAAATATAAAAAAAAAAACATTAAAATTAGTCTATTTCCCCTGTATCAACCAAGAGGTCCTGAGTGTCCCAAGTCAAGATGTAATGAACTATCTAGGCTACAAGGTGGCACTTATTGTGAGGCTGTTGGCATGGAAACAAAAAACGGTCCCTCAGGTGTATGGATTTATATTTTTGCCACTAGGGGTATTGTATTCATGGTCCTGTGTGCTGATGTGAAAGAATGCTAACAAAGTTTCTCAATTCACCGTGTGGTTGGTGGGCCACTGTGTATGCAATAAATTGTCACAGATAAATTAGAGTCAGTGTGAGCGCGTTCCATAATCCCAAATAATCATAAAGCTATAGATAAGTGGGATTGATTGCGATTTAAGTGTCATACATCAGATGTGAGAGTTTCTCACCAAAGCAGTGCTTGATTCCATGCACCCTAATTGTCCGCCACTAGGGGGCGTGCATCTAAAGTCTCAAGTGAAGAGACATACGTATATTACTCTGCCGGCTGAGCAGTTGTAGTGCTCTGTTCTATCCACCAGAAGTCGGTGGTCCTGATGCTGCTACCTTAGCAACGAGCTAAGTGTCAAGAACCAAGCCTGCATATGAAATACATATGTATTACTGCCAGTGGAGGCATGCTAAGCAAGAAAGCTTAGTGAGAAATCTTAGTGAGGAAGTTTGATCTTATTTATGTGTAGACAGAACTCCTGTCTGTAATTTCAATCCCAGCAGTTGCTATATGTGAGATGAAGAAAATAAGTGTTGAGAAAAGTATGTGTTTGCGTGTTTCAAAGGGTGTTTCAGAATATCATAAAGAGAAGAAGGGGGAGTTAAGGAGATGTGACCTCTCCATGATAAGAAGTCTCGTGTTATACATGAGGAAAAATTATATTGATAATAATAAAAAAAAAAAAAAAATTATATTAAAATGTATAAGGGTGAAAGTAATAAAGAACCAAGAGTGCTATGATCTCTAGCAATTATTCACATATAATTTCAGATATTAAATTCAATCCCCTAGGTCTTTATGTGTCCAGTTTGAACATCCAATACCTTTCCCTCTTTTTCAAAACCTCGAATCTATTTTGGATGTGAGGCTGCACATGATCTATGGGGGTGATGTTCATCACAGTGGGATCCCTGTTATGATAACGATCAAAATGGTGAGACACACCGTGGGCTTTAAAGCCATTTTTAATATTCGATCGATGTTTATTGATCCTTTCATGTAGGGGTCTGGTGGTCCTTCCTACATATTGTAATCTGCAGGGACATTCTAGCATATAAATTACATATCCAGTGGTGCAATTCATTTTGTGTTTGATGGGAAATGTTTCTTCATTGCTAAACGATGTAAAATGTGTCCTTTCTTGTAAACTCCTACAACAAAGGCACCTGTTCTTCCCACAGCTAGTAGAACCATTGAGTGTTACTTCTTTGATATTAGGGTTCCTATTCTGTTTAGGTCTGCTTGGGGCTATCATCCCTTTTATATTTGGTGCCCTCCTGAATGTGATGCTGGGTTTGTTCGGGATGACTTTACTTAGTATGGGATCACTTTTCAGTAAGTGCCAGTGCCTCTCAATGCTGTTTCTAATTTCTCTATGGCATCTATTGTATGTTGTAATAAAATTCCATTTGTGTATATCTGTGTTGTCATCACTTTTTTCTTTTGGTGCTAAAAGTTTCTCTTGTGAGATGTCCTCGTAGTGTTTTTGTGATCTGTTTATAAGTTCTTTGGGGTAGCCTCTTTCAATGAACCTTTTCACCAATATTCCTGACTGATGACTATAATCATGCTTAGAAGAACAATTGTTTCTGATTCTGTATGCAGCCCCCCTCTACTGTATCCATCTACTGTATGCAGCCCCCTCTACTGTATCCATCTACTGTATGCAGCCCCCCTCTACTGTATCCATCTACTGTATGCAGCCCCCTCTACTGTATCCATCTACTGTATGCAGCCCCCCTCTACTGTATCCATCTACTGTATGCAGCCCCGC